>OX451735.1:1515492077-1516907905 GCA_948472305.1 Vicia faba
AACAGTATAATATAATCTAACCCATAAAAATTTTAAATTTTTTTAAATAAAAAAACAGCAAAGGTCTATTACACTTTTTCTAAATCTAACTTATTAGATTTAACGACATTCAATTAAAACAATCCATCTAAACACAAAATATTTTCGACTAAGATAAATGTATTACATTTTGACATTTAAAATTTAAAAACTTATAAAAATAATTTAGATTTTCTTTACAAATTAGTAAAATAGAAAAAAAAATTATTATTATTCATAACTAAGTTAGTATACATAAAATCAATGATAATTATTATTGTATTTATCATAATTTATTTATTTACTTATTTATTTATTTATTTATTTATATGTGTCTATCTAATTACTATATTTATTATTATTTATTTTGTAACATCAATTAATTTTGTTACCTATTTTTTATTAAATACCCTTAATAATATAAACAATTTAAATTTTAAATTTTTTACATTTATAACAAATCAAACATGCCGTTACAGTTTTTCAAATTATAATCCATTAAATTTTAAAACAATCAATTAAAATATAAATTTAAAAAAAAATAAATAAATAAATACTCATAAAAGAGAAAGAAAATTTATCTTTAAATTTTATAAGTTTAAAATTTAAGTGTTATTACTCATTCTTAGTTATTATACATAAAACTAATAACAATTATTTATATTACTATTTATTTATAATTATTATTTATTAAATTTATAATATTTTATCTCCCAAATAAAAATTCTTCATTTAATTCAGTCATTTAAAATTTTACAAAAATTTAACTATGAAATATTATCATTAAAAAATTAACCTTTTAAAATCGTTCTTATAACAAATATCACTATTTTAGTTTTTTTTCAATCTTTTAATTATACTATATTTTATAATAAAATTTTATAGATAAAATTTAAAAGCATTTTACTATTTTCTTCAATCTATTTTACTATATTTTCTCATTAACTATAAATAAAATTTAAAGTCTATTTTTTATTATTATTATTATTATTATTATTATTATTATTATTATTATTATTATTATTATTATTATTATTATTATTATTACTATTATTATTATTATTATTATTATTATTATTATTATTATTATTATTATTATTATTATTATTATTATTATTATTATTATTATTATTATATATCATAAATAAATTCTTATTAGTTTTTAACTTTCAATTACTTAGACAACACAATGTTTATCTTTCAATTATTATACATTTATATAATAATATCTCAATCCTAATTTAATTTTCTCTTTTTTTGTCCATCTATTTTACATACTTCCATGTTTAAAAAATAACTTTTATATAAATAATTTAAAATAGATAATAATTAAAAATATAAATATAATTTTAATATATATTTATCATTTCTAAAATATAAGCTAAAAAATATGTCTCTTCTATATTTCATATTTAAATTTAAATAATAAGTAAAAAAAGTAATTTAAATTATAAATTAAATGTTAAACTCAATATAGTTCAAGTAGTCATATATTTATACTCATAATGTTTAAAAAATAACTTACTTATTTTAATATACAAATGAAACAATAATAAATCTTCTAATAACCTAAAAAATAATAATATAAAATACTTTTTATATTATTGTTTCACATTAAAAATTTAATAGTATAATTGCAAACATAACTTAAATGGCCTACAAGATAATTTTATTTGTAAATAAAAAATTATAAAAAAAATGTAGTTTTATTTCTAATATACAAGTACGGAGCACGTGTCAGCAATCTAGTGACTAGAAATCAAAAAAAAAAAATTTGGAGTAAAATAATCGATTATGCACTTGAGGATTGAAAATCCCATGGATTATTTCCATATTCTACTTAATATTTGTATTATAAATAGAAGAGTCGTTTATTGCACACGCCAGAAAATATATTGAAATATCTTTCTCCCAATCTCCTTTTTTTTCTCTTCTTATTTCTCACATTTGCCTTGTGTTTTTTAGAGTGAAATATTTACATCTGTGAGGTATCTCTTGTCTGATGTAGGGGCATTGTTATTAGGGGTGGGAATATACTAGGCCATCCAACATGGACCTATAATCTAGTCTGTTTAAGGTCGTGCCTATTTAATTAAAAAAATTGTGTTTAAACTTTTTTAAGAGTTTATTTAGTTAAACAGATTACGCTTAGGCTATTAAAAAAATTCTATGAAACCTTATAGATCAGCCTATATTTTCATATATATTAAAAATAGTTCAAATAGGTTGACATATATATGCTTATATATTAGAAAAAATATTAAATATGTTTACTTATATATGCATATATTATAAAAAATATTAAATAGGTCGGCCTATATATGCATATAAAAAAATACTAAATAGGCCAGTCTATATATTATAAAAAATACTAAATAAGTCGGCCTATAAAGTTTTTTAAGTAATATAGATTAATAGAAAATCTTAATGAGAAACATACTTTTAAATAAGCTTTCGGACCGGATCAGATTTTTAAAAAGGTCAGGCCAAATTAAAAAAAAAATCTATAATAGTTCATAGGCCAGACTCGAATCTTTTAAGTTTATCATATGTCAGAATCATGTCTTCTTAAGCCTAGTCTAGTCTAACTTATTTCCACCTCTAATTGTTATAATTTTTCATTGGGAGAAAATTTGTTTTGCTTGTGAATTAAATCAAGTGAAAATATATTTTTTGATTGTTGAGGTAAACTAGTTAAAACCTCGTATTGGTTGGAGAGCTATTCGTAGTTAAAACTCTTAGTCAATTTGTGAACATAGAATGTTGTTAAAAGCTCTCAGTTGATTAAAGACGTCTATGTGATTAAAACTTTATTGTTGGTTGGAAAGTTAGCCACGGTAAAACTTCAATCCTTATAAAAGGAGGTTCGAGGTAAAAGCCTATTAAAAACTCTCAATATAGTGGAAACTCTCGAGAAGAAATTCTTGAGGAGAGTTAGTAGGTCGCTTTCTTAAGAGTTAAGATCAAACCTCTATAATTTTCTGTTGCATTTGTATCATCCTTTAACTCTTTAATTTTCCATTTTTTCATTATTTTTACCCCGTTTGTTTTACTAAATCTTTTTAACCTTAGTTTTTGTGAAAGATTTTGTTTTGAAAATAGATTTTCAATTCCATACAATTCATCCACTCCTGTATTTGGAGTCTTATGTCCAACAAAATCTACGGATACAATATGGGTATACAAACTGGATGAATCCAAATGGTGTGATAGCCAAGTACAAAGGTAGATTGGTTACAAATAGACTTATGTAAAGACCAAATCTAGACTTCAATGAGATTTTTGCACCAGTTGCAATAATTGAAATGATTGAAGTGAGTGCACCAATTGCAGTAAATAGAGACCGACCCATGTATCAACTTGATGTAAAGTCGGTATTTCATAGACTCCTTAGATGAAGAAGTGTATGTAAAACAACCTCTTTAGTTTTAGAAAATTGACCCAAAGGAAAAAAATATAAAAGCTAAAGAAGACTACATATTGATTAAGCCAAGCTCTAGAGCATGTAACAAGAGGATCAATGACTTTTTGCATAAATGAAAGTTCAAAAGAGCTCTTCAAAACAAGATGTATATGTTAAGTACTCTTTAACATCTGATATCCTAATACTTTGCATATATGTAGTGATTTGTTGCTAACTAGCACTAATGAGGGTGAAATGGATAAACTCAAAAGAAGCATGATGAAGGAATTAGAAATGCCTGACCTTGGTAAACTTTTCTATTTCCTAGGTATTGATTTCACTAGCAGAAAAGAAGGCATTTTTCTGCGTCAAAAGAAATATGCTGAGGATATATTGAAGAGGTTAAAGATGTTGAATTATAGCCCAATAATGACACCTATTGAAACATGAATTAAATTGAGCAATGAAGTGAATGAAACATCAGTGGACCCAATATTGTATAAGTAGGTCATTGGCTCACTGAGATACTTGTGCAACACTTGACCCGATCTATCCTAAATTACAGGATTAGTGAGTAGGTTCATAGAGCAACCTAAGATATCTCACTTAGCAATTTCTAAAAAGATTATAAGGTTTGTAAAGGGAACTGGTTCATGGTGTTCTACTCTATAACATGAAAAACAATAGGAATGGTGCAGTAGTGTTTGGACACACTGATAGTGATTGGAGTGGTGATAAATATTGGAAATCCACAAAATATCTATGATGAATTTATACCACGATGACAATGAATTATGATAAAAAAAGAAAGAAGTCAATTATTTCCTGTAGAGTTTCTCTCTGCCCACAAACTATGGAAAACTTTCTTATTCACTTTGCAACTGCAAAATACTGTGAATGACTTGATTGACTTAATTACAAACTTAGGGGTTACTCCCTATTTATAGATTTTGGTTAGCTCAAAGCCCAAAACTATAAAAGCCCAAAATACCTATTTTGCTACTAAATCAAATCTATATATTTTAGATCTAAATCAAATCTATTTAAATCTAAAACAAATCTAATTTGTGTGCTCTTTGACACACCATAATTTTGACACTATGAATTACAATTTAACACACCACCTAATTCATTATGTCTAAACTATCTATATTTATCATGGCTCTTAATATTCTGAATACTTCGACTTGCACTCCCTTTGTTATGATGTCTGCAATCTGATTCTCAGTTCTGCAGTGTTCCAAATTCATCTTCCCATCTGCTACCTGCTCTCGAAGATAATGGAACCTCATTTCGATGTGCTTACTTAGACTGTATGTTATCGGGTTCATCGCCAGATTGATAGCTGACATGTTGTCGATCTTCATGATAATTGCTCTATGATATTTTCCTGTTATCTCTTCGACCAATTTTACCATCCAATTTGCTTGACATGTACAAAGAGAAGCAGCTATGTATTCTGCTTCGCGTAATGATAATGCCACTACTGGTTCCTTTCTTGAACTCCAAGCAACTGGTACACCACCTAACATAAACGCATATCCTGTTGTTGATTTTCGATCTTCAGCATCACTACACCAACTCGAATCAGTATATCCCACTAACTTTCATTCTTTTCCTTTATCAGTTGCAGGAAACAAAACGCTATAGTCAAGAGTTCCTTTAAGATATCTTAGTATCCTCTTCACCATTGTTAGATGTGATACCTTTGACTTCTGCATGGATCTACTTACCATACCTACACTATATGATAAGTCAGGCCTTGTATGACAAAGGTATCTTAATGACCCAATAAGTCTTCTGTATTGGGTTGGGTCGACATCATCTTCATCTGCATCTTTTGACAGTTGTAGTCTTGGTTCTGTAGGTGTCGAAGTTGAGTTGCATTCTTCCATCTCAAATCTCTTGATAATTTCTCCTGCATATCTTCTTTGATGCATCATCAAACCTCTACTGCTCTCGATGCCAAGGAAATATGAAATCTAACCCAAATCATACGTTTCGAATTTCTTGCTAAGATCACCTTTGAAGTGTTCGATCTCACATTTCCAGCTCCCTGTTATCAACAGATCATCTACATAGAGACATAGTATAAGCAATTCACTATTGCTTCTTCTTACATATACTCTATGTTCAGTTGTGCACTTCATAAATTCCTTCTCCCTTAGGAAACTATCAATTTTCTTATTCCAAGCTCTTGGAGCTTGTTTCAATCCATACATGGATTTATGCAGCCTGTACACCTTTCTCTCTTCGTCATGTTTCACAAACTCAACTGGTTTTTTAACATAAACTTCTTCGTCTAAGGGTCCATTCAGGAATGCACACGTTATATCCATCTTACATATGTGCCATCTGTTTATTTCTGCTAGACCAATAACCAACCTGATTGTTTCGATCCTAGCAACAGGTGCAAAAACTTCATCAAAGTCTATTCCTTCTTTCTGTAGAAATCCTTTCGCCACAAACCTTGCTTTGTGTCGAGTTACTTCCCCTTTCGAATTCGTTTTCACTTTGTATACCCACTTGACATTAATTGCCTTCTTGTCTTGAGGCAATTCGATAAGTGACCAAGTATTGTTGTCTTCGATAGACTTTACTTTTTCGTTCATTGCTTTCACCCACTTTGAATCCTTCAATGCTTCAGCTGCATTGGCAGGTTTGACATTTGCATAAAAAGCATAATGTACCAAATCTCCTTCATTATCTATCACATCATATGATGTAATCACACAATCTTGCAATCTTGTAGACATACGTCTTATTCTTTAAGGTTTGCTTGTACTTGGTTAATATATAACTGCTGGTTCCTCTTGTCGAACTTCTCTTTCAACTTGAGTTTCTGGTTCTTTAATTAGGATTCTCACTGAATCTTTCTTGACATTTTCAGTCTAATCCCATTCTTTAAACTCATATATGATCACGTCCCTGCTGATCACAATATGCTTCTTCACTGGATCGAACAACTTGTAGCCTCTTGTCGAATGATAACTAACTAGAATGATTTTACTTGACTTGTCATCAAGTTTTCTTCTCAACTGATCTGGCACATGTCTATATGCAATAGATCCAAATACCTTCAGATGACTCAAGCTAGACTTTACACCAGACCAACATTCTTCTGGAGTAATTCCTTCTAGCTTCTTCGTAAGACATCTGTTCAAAATGTATGTTGCAGTCAAAACAGCTTCACCCCAAAACTCTTTAGGTAAATTCTTGCCTTTCAACATACTTCTCACCATATTCATGATGGTTCGATTCTTCCTTTCTGCAGTTCCATTATGTTGTGGAGTATAGGGTGGCCCCACCTCATGCACAATCCCTTCCTTTTCATATAACCTATCGAAGTCTTTCGACACATACTCTCCACCACCATCAGTTCTCAAAACTTTGAGTTTTCGACCATTTTGTCTTTCGATCATAGACTTAAACTTGACAAATACTTCGATCACTTCACTTTTCTTCTTGATCAGGTAAGTCCATAACTTTCGACTGAAATCATCTATGAATATAACAAAGTATTTGTTACCTCCCATCGAATCTACCTGGATTAGTCCACATACATCAGAGTATATGACTTCAAGAATAACCTTCGACCTACTTCCTGCATCCTTGCTGAAGCTATTCTTGTGCTGCTTCGCCTGTACACATTCCTCACATACCTCGTTTGGAATGTCGATTCCTGGCAATCCTGAAACCATATTTCTTCTCTTCAAATATCTGATGTCTCTGAAGTTGAGATGGCCTAGTCGATAATGCCATATCCATTCATCTCTGCTAGCTGCAGCTGAAAGACACTTGTGCTCCATCATATTTAGTTCGATCTTGAAGGTTCGATTATGATACATAGGAGCCTTCAAGATTAATCTTCCATTTCCATCAACGACTCTCATCATCTTATCTTCAATTGACACTTTATAATTCTTTTCGACCAACTTCTCTATACTGAGCAAATTTCTCTTTATGCCTGGTATGTACAACACATTGAAAATTACTGAATTCTTGCCATCTTTCCTCATAATCATAACATCCCCAATACCTTCAGCTGCTAGGGTATTGTCATTTGCAAATTTTACCATATTTTTCATTGAGGGATTTATGTTGACAAACCAGTCTTTCCTTCCAGACATATGTGATGAGCATCCTGAATCCAAGTACCATTGATCCTTGAATCTATCTTCATCTCTTGTTGTGACCATCAGCATCATCTCTTCTTCTTCATGTTTTACAAACTTTGCATCACTTTCTGGATTATTTCGTTTTTCTGGACAATAACTCGAATAGTGACCATACTTATGACAATTGTAACATTGAATGTGACTCTTATCAGGTTTTCGACCATCACCTCTTTCTCTATTTGCAACACCACCTTTTTAGTTGCCTTGGTATAGTCTTCTCTGATTCGACATGTTTCCTTCGTTCTGGTTTCCTCTACTAGTCGATTTGTTGTAGCCGCCTCTACCTCTGTCGAACCACTTTCCTTTGCTTTTGGTTTCTTTTGCTGAATGTGCCTGCAAAGCCACATCACTTTTCGACTTGCCTGCAGCTCTTTCATTCATTCTTTGTTCATGAGATTCAAGCGTCTCTTGAAGCTCTTCCTTTGTCAATTTCGACAAGTCTTTCCCCTCTTATATAGCCACCACCACTTGGTCGAACTTAGGATCCAAAGATCTCAAGATCTTCGAAACAACAGCTCTTGTTGTTAATGTTTCTCCACATGCCTTGATTTTGATTCACTAGTTTTGTAACCCTAGTGAAGAAATCAGATATTCTCTCACTATCTTCCATCTGAAGCAATTCATACGTTCTCTTGTGAGTTTGTAACTTCACTTCTTTCACCTTTTCTACACCACCAAAGGACTTCTCGAGTACATCCCAAGCTTCTTTTGTAGATTCTGAATCACTTACTTTTTCAAAATTTTCTAGACTCACACATTGATGAATTAAAAAGAGTGCTTTATAACTCAGCTTCTCAATTTCTGTGTGTTTCTTCTTTTCTTCTTCTGAAGCGTTTTCTCCAAGCGCTTCGGATCCATCTTTTATAAGATCTCAAAGTTCTTGACATCTGAACAACACTTTCATTTGTTTGCATCAATTCTCATAGTTGTCTACTTTCAGAATTGGTAGAGTTGCTGGATAATTTGCATTCCCATAATTCGCCATTGTGAATTCTTTTTCTTCCTCAATCGTTCTTGATCGATACTTCCCTTGAATCGAAACCGAGCTCTTGATATCAGATGTTGGAAATCTACCAAATATCTATAATGAATTTATACCACAATGACAATGAATTATGAGAAAAAAAGAAAGAAGTCAATTATTTTCTGCAGAGTTTTTCTCTGCCTACAAACTGTGGAAAACTTTTTTATTCACTTTGCAACTGCAAAATACTGTGAATGACTTGATTGACTTAATTACAAACTTAGGGGTTACTCCCTATTTATAGATTTTGATTAGCTTAAAGCCCAAAACTATAAAAGTCCAAAATATCTATTTTGTTACTAAATCAAATCTATCTATTTTAGATCTAAATCAAATCTATTTAAATCTAAAACAAATCCAATATGTGTGCTCTTCGACACACCATAGTTTTGACACTATGAATTACAATTTAACAATAAAAATGAAAAGAAAAACATTGCAGGATACATATTCATGATTGGTGGAACTACAATATGATAGTGTTCTAGGAAACTATATGTAGTAGCTCTTTTATCATGTGAAGCTGAGTATATTATAGCATATGTCAAAGCATATGGCTGCAAATGCTCATGAAGGAACTCAAATTGGACACATGGTAGATAGAAGTAAACGTATATTGAAGAAACTACACTTCTCTAGTGATCAAGTAACCAAAGAGAACTTAAAACTTGATTACTGCAAAACTAAAATCAAGTTGCAGATTCCACTTGATTTAGTTTATAAACTTGATTTTCTTCTCACAACTTTCAC
The DNA here is from genome assembly GCA_948472305.1 of Vicia faba. Classification (NCBI taxonomy): domain Eukaryota; kingdom Viridiplantae; phylum Streptophyta; class Magnoliopsida; order Fabales; family Fabaceae; genus Vicia; species Vicia faba. Next base: position 1,515,501,451 of record OX451735.1, read on the forward strand.
AGACATGTGTCTAACCTTATTAGTACTCTTGGTTTTTCTTTTCAAATACAATAGGAACATGTTTATCCTTAAAGATGAAATCTGTCGAAGGGGACTTGGAGATCAATGACAAGTTGAGAATATCAAGTACTTATAGGGGTGTGCATGGTTATCAAATTTTAAGAACCAATCCATTTTAATGGCTGTAGTTTTAAAACTAAATCATTTTTTATAATAACCAATTTAAAATTGCAAAATGGTTTCAATTCGGTTCAAAACCGGTTTTCAATCAAAATTGATTTATAAGGAAATTGTATCTTTCTTAATTTGAAGAGACGAAAAAAATTCAGGTTAATGAAGGGAACAAGATGCAAAGGCATGTGTCATTTTTATACTATTATATTCAAACACCAGCACAAATCGTTTTTCACAATTTTTTTGAAAAGCAAAAAAGTAAAATTCAATTTAAGAGTAAAAACATTACACTTTAATCTATGATAAAGTTGCACCAGAACACTAAAACTAAAACCCAAAAAAATTAAAACAAAACATCCTAAAACCAAGACAAAATCTACTTCAAAACAATTGCTACACTATAACAGTTAAACAAAAAAACACAGATTAACAATCGTTCATCACAATTAACTTAATAAATTCTTCTTCCCTTAACTAATCATCATTCTAATTAACTAATTAATAATAAATAAAATAAAATATATAAACTAGTTTTCCATTTTCAATTTGAATATTATATAAATTGGTTTACATGAATTTGAATTTATTGTGCCTTAATAATATCTTATTCATTAATAATAATATCATATACATTTGTTTTTATGTATGACAACTGGTTATCAAAAATGGAAACCAAATTTTTATTTTGATATCAAAATAAATCTGGAGCGGTTCACATCCAACACAAATTGAATTATAAAAATTAGTGTACTGAATTTTTAAAATTGGTTGTGTAAACCAATTTTTTTGCACACTCCTAAATACCTATACAAAAGATGATGTAATTAATGAGTAAAAAATAATCAAATATACAAGATGAGAGTTATACTTAACGGAGTATATAGAGAGCATGCCTTAGCATTTTCCTTAGCAAAGCCATTTTCTGTTTGAGGGGAAAATGCTTGTATCAATAGCCATGAATCAATTGTTTTCTCAAAGTGAGATTTCAGTGGTTGACATAGCCATTGAGTTATCCGAGCTTTTCATGTTTAATATATATTAAAAGTCACATTGTACTTTTAACTATTGATTTTTCCTCAAACTTTGCTTATCACTTAGCTTATGCTTGGCGTTTGATAGAAGCAAGGATCCGTTGCTTAAGAAAATCACGCTGCATATACCCTTAAACTTTAGCGTTAGCGGCAACTGACCGAGAAACCAAACATAACCTAATTACCTTAATAGAAAAACAATGTATGTCCTAATTTCGTTACTTGTGGAGAGTAGTTTATTGTCTTAAAATAATAAGAGAAGAAAAGGTAAATTTATTAATGTGTGGTGATGGATATGAAAATAAATAAATAAATTGAAAAATAAAACCTCTTAATAGTCAAAGTAAAAGAAAAAAAAACAAATATCCTTCTTGTAGTTTAGCCATATTATAACCTCAAGAAATACATGATGGATTTATTAGAAACATATAACCTCATGGAGTAATACACATCCGTAAAGATAATGTTGAAACAACTTTAATTTAGAAATTATGTTCACATGCTTTGGTAAAACGGGTTGGATCCGTCGGATTGGTTCTGTTAGGTTAACCCGTTTGATTCGCTATTTTTAGTGGATTGTGCTGAGGTTTTCGATTCGATATCTTAAGTTGGTTCGTCCCTAACTCGCTTAAAAAAGCAGGTGGGACGGATTTTTCCCGCAGCCTTTTTGTTAAAACTTTTACTCTTTTTATTAAGAATTAAAACAACTTTAATTATGAAAACAACACTTATCTCTTAAGATTTTATTATAAATTATTATATAGACAAATTGAATTATAATTGTAACATTTTTTCTAACTTTTTAATACATGTGTTGATTGAAAATGATTGAAATAAAAGAACAAATATATGACATACATAATTATTAAGTTTTTAATATATTAGTTCAAATGTTTTCTTTAAAAATAGATGTTGATCATATAAAAATGAATGATTTGATTAGTGTATACGTGTGATAAATTAAGGATTTAACTATTAAAGAATCGGTCAATATAAGAGTTTATATAATGTAAAATACGCATTACTATTTTATGTATTTTCATGTTTTATGCAATGTTATTGTTATCATTATTGATTTTGTGTAAATTTTAAATTGGATTCTTTTAGTAGTTAGTTTTTAAATAGGATTATGATGATATGTATTGTTTATTTATTTTGATATTTTTTATTATGTTTAAATTGTTTGAACTTAAGACATCTTGAAGTTCTATTATGTCTTGTTAAAAAAATTTCTTTATCGACCTCTTTAATAATAATTAAAAAATTTCTAAATTATGTATTAAATCAAATTGTAAAAATAAAAAAATAAAAAAATTAGCTGGACCGACCCACCAACTCATTAATAAACAGGACATGCTTGGCTTTTAAGTTCGGACTCCTATGTTGATCTGCCCCGTCTCGTCATTTTTTTAGACGGACTTAAACGGGACCGGCCGTCCACTTTGCTAACCCCATGTTAGTTTTGATTCATTAATACTATAAAATTGCACTTTGAACTTGCATTTCATGAATCATTCACGTCTGAAATGATATAAATTAAAAATTCTTGAACTGTTGCAAAACTTGAATGCCAAAAATGCATAACTGATATTTGAACATTGTTTTAAAATTGTTTTGAAATCCATTTTGTTTGGGGATAAACAAAGTTCTAATTTTAGGAGAGTTGATAAGTGATAACTTTAAGGTAAATTTTCAGATATAATTTACAATACTTATTAACTTGTTTTGTAAGAAAACATATGAAAGTACCTCAATTCATTGTAAATATTAGATTATATGGTTTTAGGTATGATCTTCTATCGGTGAAACCTACATCGAGTTTCATAGAACACAAGATGACTTTGGTTCAAAATCACTTGGGATGAATATGATACTATCCTTATCTGAGAATAACTCTAATACATATTAGATATTACATATACTAGTATATCATAAACGTCTGTAATTTAATGTGGAGCGGAATAACATTGTACTTCTCCTGATATAGGTATAACCTTCCCCTCAAGTACCAAATTTTGGAAGTTGATTCCACAAAGGATTCATAGTTTTCTTCCATCTATGCCGCGCTTTAAAAATTCCAACCTTTTTCTGCAATCAACCACATGATATAAACATCACATTTTAAACGTCAAAAAGACAATAACAGGGGCTGACACACTACCATGGAAGGAGTAATCATACTAATACTAAAACTAATTACCACAGGCCAACATATATGCGCGTGGGTAAAAACATTGTTGATGTCATTTTATATTTATAAACTAAATCTAACTCAATAAGGTAACTTGTCAAATTCCAGTATTGTTGAACCAGAATTTGTACACTTTCAGTTAAAAATTAGTTTTCATCTTGCAGCAGCTTTTAACAAGTATATCAGTTACTTTTGTCAAAGCACATCCTAAGAAACTGAGATTCCAATAATATTCATGGACCTAACCCCTAGACATATTAACTAATATAATAACAAAAGATTTTCACTAATGGCAATGATGGATGATAAACATTACTTGGAGTCCGTAAGGCGGCCGTGCAAGCTCCATCTTTGGCGGAAACCTTCAATGCCCTCAACTCCACTAGCAAGAATCAAGCGCCTACGCATTCAAATGAATTAGTGTGAAAGCCTGATATCGTTATATTATTTTTTTTTATGCCCATACATTGAAAATCTCAACAGAAAATTCTTATGATAACCAGATATCAAATACTTCAACATCATATAGCCGGGCGTCAAATAATTAGTGTAAAAGCCAAAGTGAAAGAGATAATTTCAGCCTAGAGAAATATTGGAGACAGTAAGGCAATCCAAGTGCAATTATGAACTCAAGAAAGTAAGGCCTTTCGATTGATTTTTTATTTATTTTAAATATTCATCTCCAAATGTTAAAAAATCAGAACAAAGAAATTTTCCCTAGCTTCAGAGGTGGCAATTGAATTCTTGTACGGAGACAAGTTCAATTATACTTTCTGTAGAACAATATGTTGCTGGAGTTTTAAAAAAACAAAAGCAGAAATATGATAGTTAAAAAAATTTAAGCATGCTAACAGAAGCTGCGCTCCAGAAATTTCATGGAAAAAAAATCAGATTCAAAGATCTTCCATTAACCAAACATGGACCGCAACAATTAATTGAAGATACCTCTCCAATGATGTAACTTCTGCCTCAAGTTGGGTAGTCCTCTCCTTGGCTGCATCTAAAGGCATTGATGAACCCAATTTGAATTCACTATCTTGAAGCCGATTTCTTATCTCCTTATCCTGCAATTTTTTTTTTCAAAAGTAAAAATGAAATAAAACATGATGATCTAATAAAACTGATTTGTTATTATCGTGTCTCTCTTTCTCTCTCTCTTAAATATTACAGTGAGTGATGCAAAATGTTGAAATTGCAAAGAAAAGGTAAAAATATCAGTTGAAGTAGTTAAAGAAATAGTTAGGAGGAAGAGAGTATAAGTATCTAACATCAATGATCTCACCCTTCTTTCAGCACATTGTTTATATAGAGCAATCTCGTCTTGACAGAATGGTTCAATGTCATTGATTTGCAAGCCTAAAAGATATGAATGAAGCTTATAAGATATTTGAATATGACAATGCTATAATAGATAAATGTGACCATTTTGAACGAACAACAAAAATCATGTAATGTCGTTTTCCATATTTATCAGTGGGTTGAACCTTGCCTAAGTTTAATACCTTAACCTCTCCACTCTGTTCAGACTCAATAAATGTTGGTGATAAAGGGCAAGAGGTGGTTACTCATGTTTTCAGTTTTCACACGTACTTAATTCCACGTCTTCAATCATACAAAATTGTATGGACCAGAGGGGTGCCATTGTGAAAACTGGCAGGACCACTCATTGGTTGGGGCAAGAAACTCCCAGCAAAGCTTTAGCAACATATGAAGCAACAGTTACAATCTTTAGTGTTGACATCTCTCGCCCAAACAAAATGGCTGACCCATTTATTCCTGTTTTTGAGAAGAGTGACAGACCAAGGATAAAAACGGAAGCTATATATCAGAATTTTGGGTTGGGCCTAACTCATCCCTGCAAAACCGGCTTGTAAGGTGAGGTCATCACATGCACCCATTACAACCTCCTTTATTTCAATTTGGCCAGCTTAGGTATTCATCTCCTGTATCACAGGGGATGATGTCTCTAGGTCCTCAATCAATGTCGTTTGTTCAGACTAATATCCCATCTGGTTTCCCTTTTAATCATAACTCTGGAAGCCAAATGCCAGTTCAAAGTGGTCCAGTGTCTTCTGAGTCGTTTATTAAGAATGATATCAGGCATCAGTCTGTTCTTGGCCAACCAGGTAATTCAAGAAGTTATCTCATGGTTCACTGCCAAGTGAGAATGCAGAAAATTTGGCTGGAATAAAGCAGGGACAAATTAATGCTCCTCCCGGTGATGTTAATAATAGCACAAGGGCTGCTTCTAGTTTCCAATTGGACAAGCGTAGGAGTCAAAATGTAGATGGAAAGAGCAGCAGCACTTCATCCAATGCTAAACACTCAGAAGTTCAGCCTCATATCAAAGATGCACTTCTTCATTCAGTTTCAAAAGAGACAGATTTAATGGAGTCAAAAGCACGGTTTTCTGTATCTGGTGGTAGAGGACAGAGATATGTCTATACAGTAAAAACTTCAAGCTCGAAATCATCAGCTCCAGGTCCAGGCTCAGGTCTAGCTTCCAGGGTTAATCGAGCTGACTCCAGAGGATTTATGAGGAGGCCTAATAGGAATACACAGCGCACCGAGTTCTGCGTTCGAGAAAGTGCGGATAAGAGGCAGCCTTCGAATTCTTTTCCAACTGATCAGTTTGGGTTGGACCATCAGTCAAATGTCACTGGAAGGAGAATAGGCATGGCTGGAAGAACTGGATCTAGTAAGTCTTTCACCAATAAAAAGGGAAAACAGCCAGTAGAATCAATGGGAGAAAGTTCAGATGGCATGGATTCTGGAAGCAGAGCTAAGAGGGTTGAAGGAAAAGAATCAACAAAGGCTCAGAGCATGTCACATTCTGGGCAGAGTAATCTCAAAAGAAACTTGTGTTCTGAAGAAGATGTCGATGCTCCATTGCAAAGCGGAATTATACGTGTGATTGAGCAACCTGGAATTGAAGCTCCTAGTCATGAAGACGACTTCATAGAGGTCAGGTCAAAGAGGCAAATGATAAATGATCGGCGAGAGCAAAGAGAGAAAGAAATCAAGGCTAAATCTCGTGTCGCAAAGCTGCCACAGAAAACCCGTTCCACCACACAGTACCGTGACCATGGCCAATTCAAGCAAAGGATCCATTTCTACTGGAGAAGTGTCTGCTGCTGCCGATGGGCACCAGATGACAAAGAGTGATTCCTCATCTGGATATAATTCAAACTTACTGTCCCAGGCACTACCTCCTATAGGTACACCTACGAAAATTGATGCCCAGCCTGATCTAAGATCTCAAACGAACAGATCACTTCATACGAGCCTCCCATCAGTTTCTGGTCGTGAAAGCAAGAAGAAGGTCCATGAGAATGTTCAGACATCTTTGGGCTCTTGGGGCAATGTGCAAATTAGCCAGCAGGTCATGGTGCTGACACAGACACAACTCGACGAGGCTATGAAGCCCCAACAGTTTGATTCACAGGCTTCTAGTGCCAATATGGCAGCTTCTGTTATGAATCCAGCTTGCCAGCACCATCCATTTTGATAAAAGAGAAAGCATTCTCATCTGCAGCCAGTCCAATAAATTCCTTGCTTGCTGGAGAGAAAATTCAATTTGGTGCAGTGACATCTCCAACGGTTCTTCCTCCTAGCAGCCATGGTGTGTCTCATGGTACTGGCCCCCCTCGATCATCTAGATCAGACATGCAAATATCCCACAACCTAGCTGGACCGGACAATAATTGCAGTCTTTTCTTAGAGAAAGGAAAGCATGGTAATGAATCTCATGGACAATTAGAAGATTGGGATGCGGAAGCTGAAGCTGAAACCGAAGCAGCTGCTTCTGCTGTTGCTGTTGCTGCCATTGGTAGTGATGAGACTATTGGAAATAGGTTGGGTACTTGTTCTGTCTCAGTTTCAGATGCTAAAAGTTTTGTAGCTGAAGATATTGATAGGGTAGTAGCAGCAGGAGTATGTCGTGAGCAACAATCTGCTAGCCAATCCAGATCTGAGGAGCCTCTTAGTGTATAACTCTTCCTGCTGATTTATCTGTTGAGACACCACCAATTTCCTTGTGGCCTGCTTTACCACATGTACAGAATTCTTCAGGCCAGATGATCTCACATTTTCCTGCCGTCCCTCCTCATTTTCCTTCTGGCCCACCTTCTCATTTTCCTTTCTATGAAATGAATCCTATGATGGGTGGTCCTGTGTTTGCTTTTGGACCACATGATGAGTCTGCATCTACAACACAGTCGCAACCTCAAAAAACTACCGCACCAACATCAAGGCCAATTGGGGGCTGGCAACAGGGTCATTCTGGCGTGGAACTTTTATGGTCCTCCAACAGGATTTACTGGACCTTTTATTGCTCCGCTTGGAGGATTCCAGGAGTCCAAGGGCCTCCACACATGATTGTTTATAACCATTTTGCACCTGTTGGACAATTTGGTCAAGTTGGCTTGAGTTTCATGGGTACAACTTATATCCCCTCTGGAAAGCAGCCTGGTTGGAAACACATCCCTACAACTTCTGCGGCAGGGACTAGTGAAGGGAATATGAACAATATGAATTATGACATCTTCTCAGAGGAATCCTGCTAGCATGCCTTCTCAAATTCAACATCTTGCTCATGGTTCACCACTTCTGCCAATGGCATCTCCAGTGGGTATGTATGATGTTTCTCCTTTTCAGCACTCTACTGAGATGTCAGTGCAAGCTCGATGGCCACATGTTCCTAATGCTCCACCCTCATCTATTCCACCATCAATGCCATTGCATCAACAAGAAAGTCTTCAAACTTCTCAGATGAGCCATGACCATTCAGTTGACCAGCCACTAAATGTCAAAAGATTTACTGTTTTCGGACTTCAACATCTTCTGACAGTGATAGGAATTTTTCTAGAGCAGCTGATGTAAATGTCAACCAATTACCTGAAGAACTTGGATTAGTGGAAACTTCAAATTCCACTGCTTCTAAGACTTCATCTAAGGGTATTATTAATAAGACCCCATCTGAGAAAACCAGTACAGATGTTGCTGCCAAAGTTGATGTTCAGAATGGAAATAACAGCAAAAGTAATAACCAGAATGCAAGTTCTAGTTACCGGACCCAAAAGGTTGTAATTTTATGCAACCAAAGGAAACAAAAAATAACTGCAACAGGCACAGGTAATCCCAGTTAAAAAAATAAGAGGGGATAACAAAGACTTACACAAGAATAGATTCCTGAGAATTCCATCACATAGATCAACACCTTGGAGCACATGCGAAGCTATTTCTGGCGGTACTATTGGTGATGGAGGACCCATCATTAGATCATCACCAACCAAAATTGTTTCCTCCATAGTTGGCTGTGAATCAACTGAAACCCACACACATAAGCTTATTAACAAGGTGTTTCCTCTTTTTTATCAGATGATATATCCTAAAATCGAACCTTTCCATTTTAATTTGGAGATATATTTTGACGACCCGAGTCAAAAACAACTTAAACCCAAAATGAAGTAAATAATTTGTAGCAGAGATTACATACCATCCATGGTTGCTTTCTGGATAAGTCAAATGTATCCAACCACCAAAACTGTAGTAAATTGAATGCCCTAATTAGAGGATGGTAAGTAAATGAAAGAGTACATGCTTATGATTGAGAATACTTACACTTCAGATGAGTGACACGGCGACGGCTGAATGGACGTAGCTGAAATGCACCTTCTTCCGATGCGGTGGTGAAAAGCAAAGTGTGAAGTGTAACAAACTAAGCGTACGCAGAACCGAATAAAATGAAGCGGAATAATTATTTTATGACAAATGTGAAAATAATTATTTTTTAGCTACTATGTGTTTTCGAATTCTTAGACTCAAACGAACATCTCCTTAAAAATAAAGTGCCTAATAGCCTAACTTTTTTTTCTTAAAATTGAAAACAATATAAGAAATATAAATTGAAAGAAATGAAATGAGCCAGAATAATAAATAGCTAATAATATATTAAAAAATTAATTAATGTTACATTAAAATTGTAACTTGATTAATAATTTAGAATATTTTTTTTTACAAAGTGATTGATAAGTTAAAATAAAAGAAATATAAAGAGAGAAAATTAAATAGAAAATGTGAAAACAAGAATAAAAACTTACGAGTACAATTTTTTTTTCTAATATGTTAATTTAATCTTAGGAGTGAATTCCGAAGAATACAATATATTTGAATAAGAAAATTAGAGAATTTTAAAATACTAAATAATTTAATGATTCAATTAAAAAAACTATTTTAAATTTCTTTATTTAAATATAATACTAAATTTATTCATTATTGAATTTTTAAAGTTATTTTGAAAAGTTTTCGATCAAATTTAAAATTTAAAATATAGATCAAATTGCAATTTTTTAAAATTTAAATAGATCAATTTTAGTCTCTATAAGATTTTCCTTGAAAAATTAGTCCCTACAAATTTTGCCATCCTCATTATTAGTTTTCATTATTAGTTTCAAGGTTAAATCTCAATTACAGTAGATGACGTGTCATTACATGTAACTAAAATATTTTTTGGCTTAGTTGTTTTTATTTTTGTTTAACAGGTGGAGCCGTTATTTTACTGAAGCTCGAGTCGTATCGTAAATGCAAATCACCCAACGTTTTGAGAAGTCGCAAATTCTTCGGTTTTCAATTTATGTCGAGAATGGATGACATTATTAGGAGCGTGTGATTGATCTAATGGTCGGTAATACTTGAAAGTATGACAAACTTTGGCACTTAGAGAAACCATTGCCTAAAATATTACACATATTGAGTGAGTAGCAATGTGACTTTTTAGAATAAAACATAAAATGCTACTGAAAGATACATTGTTATAAAAGGAAAATGAAATTCATTCAAGCAATGCGAGAGCACAGCAGTCAAGGTTAACACAGATGCATCATGATTTCCATTTGTGAAATGTTGTTTGTCCCCCAATGTACATTCTCCTCTAAATATTCCACCTCTCCATTAGTCATCAAGTTGTAAAACTGACCCCAGAACTCAACTCAATATCCATTAAATTACGTTAAAATATCAAAATGAGGAATGAAAGGCTTATAGTACATTTTGGTATACCGCCTGACAAACAATTCTAAAACAAAGACTCTACTTTGTTGTGAACTGAAGGTTAAAAATGCCTTAAAATTACGCTCTCTAACAAAAGCAACTAAGTTAACAAAATTTCAAGAGGATATAACTCTTTCCCTGACCCTAAAAAGCTGCCTCCATATTCTGCCTTTTATAACTGTCAATGAATTCTTCAACTATCTTTTGCATGTATATGAATCACTTTCGCCTCAAAAAGATCCCCAAACAACCAACTGCGACTACCACTACAATACTTGCTCCAATATAATTCAAATCTGTAACTATGCTCTTGTTGTTGATTCTTGTTTGCGGAGACCTTTCCCCTAAACCACCCCGAAGAAGATTATTTAGATTGTCCATTTGATGCATGATCTGACGCTGGCCACGTGTAATGCCTGATATCTGACAACACATAGCAGTCAAGTGAATCAATAAGAGATAATGCCGCATTGATTCCAAAGTCACACACCTTGGTTATAAGAACTGGAGCTGACTTACAATGATTACAGCTCACAGAATGCCAATAAAATCCATTTGCAAATACAATGTAGAAAACTACTCAAGAGCTATTTTGATTTTAATCCTATCAAGATTCAAATAAAAGTTATTTATTATACTACCATTTTTCATTTTCCGTCTTTTAACCTATCATAGGCTCCTATAACATAAGATCAGTAATGAACATCCAAATTACGACCCAAACTGGATGAGAGAAATAAGACTTGTAAACAAAACAATCAAACATTTCCCTCCAAGAAAGTGCAGCTCTAAAATATCAGTTTAAAGGGTCAAAAGTTACAAAATAAAAGCAGGAGAATAAAATACCTCATCTATCAAGGGAGACTCCTTATTTAATTGGGATGTAGATGAAGAATGTGGCATCTTATAACCAGTTATGCTACCATTGCCCAAACTGTTGATGAAGTAAGACGTGGGAGCAGAACCATTGCAGGCTTCGGCTTGAGCTAACATATTTTGTTGGCTTGGAGACTTATTTCTAATGGTCAGCTTGCTATTCAGCTCTTCAATGCGATTTGTAAATTCATCCATTCTATCATTGAGGGCAGAAATCTGTTCTGAAAGCTGACTAATGGCTCTCTATCAAATATTAGATGAATGAGAACAAAAGATAGAAATAACTGATCGGGGCTTTGAGGAATTAATCCACATAGAAGTGATGATTTAAGTTCTGTATGGTCACATGAAATAAGAATTACCACAAGTGATTGAAATTACCTGATTTAATTGTGTTGTGGAGGAATCTGAATTTCTTTCACCAAACCCTCGATTGTTGGTAAAATATCCATTAACTTTGGCTGCATTTTTGTCCCTTTGATTTGTATATGACTGTGACAATCCACTGTTGATGATATACACGAATTAAGTAATAGCAAGTAGTTTTCCAAGAATATTAAGAACTTTCTATGTCAAAAGTACTCTAGCCCTTCCTAGATTCAGATGAACTCACCCATATATTTCCTCTTATCGTCAAATATACAAAAATGAAAACCCCTCTCAACATTGACACCAACACTTCAAACTAGTAAAGGCAGTAACATAGAAGTGGCTCAAAAAGAGTAATAAAATCAGCCATGTTGATACAACAATTAAGTTAAACTTTAATCAAAAAGTGAATATTATTTGACATTAAATTCAAACCATGTATAGACTACGCAATTAAGATAGGTCTTGTCGTAAGAGGTTGGGGTAATATACATGTGGTCCTAAGCACAAAATTTTACTGCCTCCATTTATTATACCACAAAAAAAAATCATGCAAATGTAGATAAATAATTCCTTGCCAAAAGAAGACTACCAAGTAACAAAATTTCTCAATAATTACAAATTCATCCAAGGTAGATTGTTACAACAGCTGATTTTCTCACTCAATATATTGGCAAATAATTTTGCCGATGTAGGTTTGCTTTGAGCTGCTTTATCTACTAAATGATAAATGTCCATGACATTTGACCAAATGATATTGACACAACAACAATCAAGCCTTGTCCTAATAGTCAGGGTTACCTAAATGGACGAGTCAAGACTGCCAAATTCAATAAAATAAATAAATCATTGAAAGCATGGTTGTTTTTCCTTATGTACTTAGATAGAAAAAATTTACCTCCTCATATTCTCATTTCTCATCGCAACCCTGTCAGCAGAGGCTCTAGAAAGTGCTTCTTTGGGGCTTGAAACCAAATCCTCATCTAGGCTGAGCTTTGTCTTCAAATCATCTGGCAGAGCCTGTGGAACGGTCAGATAGAGAATGTTGATATAGGATTATATATTAGCAGATGGTTAACATACATACCATAACCTCATTCACAAGCCTTTCAAGTTGAATTTGCTCGATGTAAGTACGAGGAATGTAGGAACCTTCTAGACCCAGCTGATCTCCAATCTCTTTCAAAACTAAGCGATCTTTCCCTTGTACCTGTTTATTGTAAACTTCCAAACAATTCAGGCAAACACTATTTGTTATCAACCTTAAAATCAAAATGTAAATCAGAAATAGAAGAGCAAAATGTTTATGCCATGTGTCAGGTGATAAATACTGACTTTTTACTTGAAGAAATGAAAGTCAACATTGAACACAAACTGTGAAGTCACAAGTTGAATACAAATGATTTTTTTCTGTTGGACAGAACTATTTTTGTAGAGATCCTTAATGCAACAGTTGGATTTAGTTGTCGTGTGACTAGGATATCACGGATCTGAGTCATCAAATCAGTCCTATTGCAAATGCAACTGAAACAGTGAGGTTTCCTAGAATATATCTGCAATGGATCTGACCCTTCTCTAGAACCAACTATGGTGGAAGCTTTATAAAATTATAACACCAGGTTGGTCAATTTTCTTTGGGAGTTATTTCCTTATCTTGATAAATAAAATGAGAGGGGGCGAATATTTGATATGCTTATTTTAAGCAACAATCGCATCTCTTTAGCTTTAGGCTAAAAGTTTGACACCAAACAGCTCTATTTTATTTTACAAATCTGTAAGAAAAATGGACCATAAACTGAACAATAGACTGATGTATAGTAAAAAAAAGTATAAACTCATTGACCCGATAATTTCTAAAATAAACCCAGTTTGAACTGATCAATCAAAACACAAAGGATAAATGGGCATGCACGTCTATACACGGAATCCTATAAACCTAGAGAATTTCAACAAATGTAAAATCCAAATAAAGCATATATTGTTAGAAAGATAGTATTATAGACTTGTGATAGAGTTACCTGAACATAATGTCGATTAAGTTGCTCAAGCCAATCTAGTTTCACACAAACCTTATCATCAGAAAAGACATGGCTGTTTCTCTTAAGGATAGTAGCTATTGTGTATCCCAAGGCCATTAGTCCACCAAGGAGGCGCACACTGACCTCAAAAGTAATTCTCGGCGATATCACAAAGGGATTGTCTGTCACCCATTCCTGAAAAGGTACCAGGTATTAATTAGCTGCCACCATGCAAAAAGTTAATTATCCAGGCATCAACTATGGAGTATTATAAAAAAATAATATGCAAGATACCTAAACACACTCTTATGTTATTTGCCTCAGCACCTAGTACGAGTGATATTATCCGTGCTTCAAAAAATATGTTTGCAATATTAAGCAATATTTTATTATTTATGAATTAAATCCCTAAAAGATGTTAAGTCAATTCCAAAGAATTATCAACAGAGGCAAGCATACGGTTAGATATATAGGGATGTTCCAGTTAGCCTTAAATTTGTAATTTTATATGTTTAGCAGTATGCATTATTATTCTATACAATTTTGTACAGCTGTATAAGCTCGTAAGACAAACTCCATTCACTTAATAGAATTCAGAGCATAACGTCTGAAGTATAGTGCTACTGTGTAGTGGGATTTGGACAAAACAATATGAAAACAGATAAAATTCGACAAATTTTGCTTACACCGCAATAGCGTGATAGGAACCGATACCAAAGTACAAACTATTTATAATTAACAATTGACAAATAAACCAACCCCTAGGAATTAGAGAGCCTAGTCTCTCCCAAACCAATTAACCACTAAAATATTTCCTGGATATCCCTCTAACATGTGATTTCCTTATTTTATATTCACATCACCTATAACTGCCTCATAACCGCCCCATAACTGCTACTAGTTATTAATTAAAAACTAGAAACTGTTAATGAAAATAAATAACTGCCTATAACTAACAATACTCCCCCCTAAACTATCACCTTGTCCTCGAGGTGAAGACGAAGGATAACAAAAGTGTCCACCAGGATCCCATAACTTGAAGTAGAGTGATAGAGCAAGGCGTAAAACATGATAACTTATGCCTAGATCATACACTTTGTATTGAGTGGTCTGTCTGACCGAAAAACATAGTATGACAGTAGTAGGTATTAACAACGCCGGTTTGATCAAACTAGAGTATAATGCACCCTTCACCCAGGACTCGTTTGGGCCTGGCGGCGCTAGGCTGTCCAACTTGAGTGAAGCCCTTCTCTCTCCGACAATTGTTCTAGATAGTCTTGTCCTCGATTCAGACACCATACTCTCGTCATGCTCATCAAAGTGTCTGTTGATACCAAAAAATTTGCAAAAGTCTGCTTTTGTCACTTGCTTTTCGACGATGACATTCACGAGAGAATTCCGGCCATCTTCTAGAGCCCTAAGATGTGTTTTTGTCGGGTATTCCTCTACCCAAAAGGGATATAAGTGTTTCCATCCTCCATCTAAAAAGTTTTTCGTGTTGCGGGATGTTACTTTTCATGAGGAAGAACCGTACTTCACTCAACCTTATCTTCAGGGGGAGAATTTTAAGGAAGATAAGCTTGAAAATCTCGATCTTTCTGGTCTTTAGTCAAATACACTCAATCTGTCTAGTATTAAGTCAAATACATCTGGTCATTCTAGTCATAAGTCAATTACACTCGATCTCGCTAGTCTCAAGTCAAATCCACCTAATTCTTCCAGTTCTGAGTCAAATAGACCAAATCTTTCTGGTCGAGTTAAACACGCTTGTACCAGACCCGTCTGAGGCTGAAGAACTAGGAGTTGAGTCAAATCAATCAAATACACCACTTGCTGAACTTGGACTTGGAGTGGATGAAAGATATGGAAAGAATCTGGTTTACATGAGAAAGTCAAAGGCCATTCCTGAATCGACACAAGTTCAAGAGTCTGACTCAACTCCTTCGAATGAGTTGATTAATTCTTCTGAATTACAAGATAAAATGATGACCCAAACAACAGATGATTACCTAGACCTTCCAATTGCTATTAGAAAAGGTACTAGAAAATGAACCAAACAGCCTTTATATCCCCTTTCAAACTATCTTTCTTTTCAAAAATTGTCACCTACCCATAGAACCTTCCTTACAAACCTAAATGCTACTTCCATATCTACTAATGTTTCTGAGGCATTGTCTGAAGAAAAATGGAAGCAAGCCATGAATATCAAGATGAACGCATTGAAGAAGAATGGAACTTGGGAGTTAGTGACTATACCGGAAGGAAAAAGGCCGGTTGGATGCAAATGGGTGTAGACAGTAAAATATAGGGCTGATGGATCAATCAAAAGATATAAAGTAAGGTTGGTTGCCAAAGGGTATACACAAACCTATGAAATTGACTATTCAGAGACATTTTCTCCAGTTGCGAAGATGAATTCAGTGAGAGTAATTTTGTCACTTGCTGCCAATTATGGTTGGGATTTACAACAATTTAATGTGAAGAATGCCTTCTTACATGGGAAACTCGAAGAAGAATGCCTTCTTACATGGGAAACTCGAAGAGGAGATTTATATGCAGGTACTAGGATATGAAAAAAATGTGCCTGACAATACAGTTTGCAGGTTGAAAAAGGCGTTATATGGACAAAAACAATCACTCGAGCATGATTCGAAAGATTCACTAAGATTATGACATCTTTGGAGTACAAGCAAAGTCAAGGGGTTCACACCTTGTTCATCACTCGCCACAAGGGGGAGTAACAGTTTTGTTAGTATATGTGGATGACATTATAATGACAGGAGGTGATTGGAAGATGCAACAAATCTAGAGTCAGTGTTTGGCTAAGGAGTTTGAAATAAAAACTCTTGAAAAGCTGAAGTACTTCTTGGGAATCGAGGTGGCACAAGACATTTGTGAATTACTTTGGTTCAAAATTATTTTAGAAGATTTGAAAATCAAATGGGAAGGACCCATGAAGCTCTACTGTGATGATAAGTCAGCAATCAGTATAGCACATAATCCAATTCAACATGATCGAACTAAAATATTGAGGTTGATAGACACTTCATTAAAGAGAAGCTTGATAGTAGGCTGATTTGCACCCTAGATGTGTCCTCGCAAGGGCAACTTGCAGATATTCTCACTAAAGGATTGAGTAGCACAAATTTTGAACGAATTGTATCCAAGTTTAGTCACCAGTTTGAAGGGGAGTGTTAGAAATAGAAAAAATAAATTGTATGTTTCCCACTAAAATGAGCATTTAAGTCTTAGGTTCATGCATATTTAGATTCATGCATTTAGGGAGTTAGACTATTATTTATTGCTCCTTGTAAACATAATATGTAATTAATTACTTTCTCCGGTCCCTTTTATAAGGCACACTTCACTTTTTTAGATTCATTGAATAATTAATGTACCTGGTCTGGAAACAATCCAGGTACATTAATTATTCAATGAATCTAGAAAGGTGAAATGTTTCTTATAAAAAGGACCGGAGAGAGTATATAATGTGTATAAATATCAAGGTTACTGAGTGCTTTACTCACTCAAGCACATTCAGAAAAAAATTTATTCCTATTTTTCACACGATTATATTGGGGAAAGGGAGGACAGTGAATATCTTTTTCAAGTAATCACTATAGTTAAACTATGAGTATTGTCATTTTGAATGATTGAGTTTTTCAGTTAATATTGTTCTTTTTCTAATTTATGCTTATGCAGTTTTTTTATTTATATGAAATTGATTTACTTCAATTGTTATGTGCCTTCCACTATTTATCATAACAAATTTCTGGATGCTATTGATAGCACTGTTGGCAAAAAAAATTTACTATTTTCCATGATCCGCTATTGATAAATAGCAAGAGTGATAGTTACTGGTGACAACCAAGCTACTGAAAAATAGTTGTCATTGCTCATCAAATATCTTAAATTACAATATTGAAGTAACTTTTTCTCCTATTTAGGAATCAACACAGGAGTTTTCATCTCAAGTAATTATTTTATGACAGCAACAGATTGAAGTGCCCAATGAGACCCCAATCATGAACACTAGAATCATATTCAGAATTTTTAGTGCATGCTCAAGTCAATGCATCAAATTAAACAGTCCATTCCAGGTACATTAATTATTCAATAAATCTAGAAAGGTGAAATGTTTCTTATAAAAAAAGGACCAGAGGGAGTATTACATGGTAACTTTTTGGGGAAACATAACATTATTCAATGCCATAAGTATGCAGAAACTCCAACAACAAACTATTTGTTTAACATCCGCAGAATTAACATTTTGTACACACTTGGAGAATTTCCAAACCTCACATTATTGAATCCAATATCAAATTCAAGATCTTTTTAACAACTTAACCTTCCACATATTAGAGAACACACAATAACAAAAACATTGAATAATACATAACTACAACCAGCAAGGTTTATTTGGCTATACTAGATTCCTGCTTTACAGATTCATTTCTCTTCCCCTCAATAAAACAATACCATCTATTCTAGTTACTTGAAGCCAACTACTCTATGAATATCCTTCTAGATATCAGCTAGCGTATAAGTTTTTTAATGTATTAAGTATCTTGTTATGCTTTATTAGCCTTGTTAGGTTACTTAATATGCTAATTTATATCCTAAAATAAGAGTATAAATATGTTTTGGTGGTTTTTATCAAAACATAATATATCAAACTAAATCAATCATTGGAAGTCCTTCTATTTATGTCTTTCCTCAATATTTCAATTCAATTATGTTTGTCTATGAAATATAACAATGTTCATAATAAAGGAAACAAACCTCAAACATGAGACTGTATTTCCCATCCTTGTTTCGCATCCTTAAATATGATTGGCATGTTTCTGGGTCTTCACCGGGTGGTAGAAGATATATATCATAAGTTTGCTCGGTTGTTTCCTGACAATCTTCAGAGAGAACAGCTTTAATTTGATCAACTGCTACATTCTTTGCTGACTGAAACAAATAAGACAACAGATTACTAGCTGTCTTTCGTTCATCATCATAAGGATTAAAACCAACAGGATTGTCCATTTTTTTCTTTCCGTCAAATGAGCTACATTGGAACTAACCTTTAATATGTAAGTCGGGCTCTGGAATCCAGTAAATGGATTAAATTTGTTGGTGATTTTTATATGTGCCGTCTTGAGATCTGGCTCAATGAAAGCCTTGTACATTGGATATACCTGCAAAAATTTGAACTTCACCTGTAAAAGAAACTCGAAGATCCAGCAAAGTAATCTATAAAAGTGATGAAGGGGATTATAAAAGTATGAACCGTCTCAGATATTTGATGAATAATTTCTTCAGGCTCTTGGCCAGCACGTTGTATGTCACGTATAACTCGCTTTACAAGGTCAAGGTGAACTCCACCTGTAACAGAAACTCGAAGATCCAGCAAAGTTCGCAACTTCTCACTCAAGGCATAGATACCTTCTATAATCACAATATTGGAAGTCGGGGGTTCTACAGTCCTGTAAGCAGGGTACGCTTTAACATGAAATTGAAGGCATGCATATGTAATTGGAGTGCATGATCATTTCAAGTTTTGGTTCAATTGAAACCAATTTTGAACTAAATTATTCAGAAACTTCAGATTTACAGGAACAAACAGATATTGGTGGTGAATATTAAGAACATGGTATCAACCAATAGTATGGAGCTACACATCTTTAATTTTTATTTCCATCAAAATAGTGTTCCCTTAGCACTGGCCCAAGAAAGAAAAAATACCAACTCTGAAAATATGCAAATTGCGCGGAACAACTACTCAAGACGTCTTAGAATTTAACCTGTATCCTACGCGTGAACTGGACTTGAAATCATATATCGGAACTTGGACTGTCTTTCCTTCCTTTAAATCTTGTAAATTCTGGAGCAATGTGTCATAGTCAGTTAAGCGTGGATCTGCACAAAGAGATAGTAGAGCTGACAAGAGATTTGTTTCCTAACTTCAAAACAGTTAGCCTATGTTTAAATGTCCCAATAACCAAAGCCAAGCATAAAAACCAGACTACTCGTTGCAAGCATTCTAGCTCACCTCTCCAAAGCATGCTGCTTGCAAATGAATGGACTCCAATAAAGCCTCGAGAAATTTAAAAACACACATATCTCACAGAGAGAGAAGGAAAAACGAAGAAAAAAACCATTTTCATTGAGTCCAAGGCAGAGTGGTTGATTGCAGTTGTAGGATGATAACAGTACTTTATTTTTCGCCTTTTGGAAGCTAGTTTGGTGATTCCTTCATTTGTTTTAATTTTAGTTTCGGTTATTTAGTCTTCTATAAAAACATTATTCTCTTCCATCATTGACATTTCTAGCACCCGCT
Organism: Vicia faba; assembly: GCA_948472305.1. Taxonomy (NCBI): domain Eukaryota; kingdom Viridiplantae; phylum Streptophyta; class Magnoliopsida; order Fabales; family Fabaceae; genus Vicia; species Vicia faba. The sequence continues at coordinate 1,515,521,488 of OX451735.1, forward strand.
AAGTGCAGGCATCATTTCTAGTCCTAGCCTTACCATTCCACAAACTGATTTAATATTTCAGTTCGAAGTTTCAACAAATCAGATTAGACACTTGATCTTAAAACTACCTAGATATGGTCAAGTAGCATATGAAATAATATACACTGTAGAAGACAATACGATGAAACAAAGAAACAATAAGACAAATATGATGACTTACCATCAAAGTTTCCATCCACAATTCGACTAGCATCATTATAATTATCCATAGAAATAACAGCAACACTGGGCATGAAGTTGAGTATCTTTTCCGTAAATATAGTCTTCCCTGCTCCCGAAGGACCCGCCACCCCAACCAATATTATCCCATCATTCTTTTGTGCTAACAACTGGCATGCTCGAATGACTATAAAAAAACCCTTCTCAAATGATAGTTGATCTTGTATGGCAGCAATCTCATAGCGATTAGAATCTTTCCTTTTCACCAAATGAACTTGATCTTTTAAAAGACCAAGTCGTTTGTTATGAAAATCACAACTAGAAGTATCGTTTGCCATCGAAACAACTCTCAGTTTCCTTAAAAAAAAAACAGAACAAGATATCGTTAACTAGTTTTAAACGAAAAAAATAAACCTACACCGTCAGATAATGATAATAATAATAATAATTCCAATGAAACATGAAAAAACACTGTTCCACACAAAAACAAAAACAAAAACAAAAGAACTACGAACAACTTTTAAGAGGTTTAAAAGGATGGCCCAAAATATAATAATGTTAATAACAAAAGAGAGCGGCAAAAGAATTAAACACAAACCATAACATAAAACATGTTGAAGAATAAAAGCAAAACCCACAAAACACATTCAACCAGACTATTCTGGCAAGAACTGTGGATCCAAAATCAGCGATGAAAACATCAAAAAGCTTGAACAATAACAGAAAATAAACACGAACGGAAGAAGAAAATGCGAACCGAAATTGATCGAATGTGATGATGAGAGAACTCACCGACGGAAGAGTTGAGAGTGAGTTCAGAGAAAATCCAGAAGAGAAGCCATTATTCGTTAAGGTCGGTTTTGCGATATATAATCATGATTTTTATTAATAATATTTTTCTAACCCTTTTTCCAAATCAAAGTAACGTGCGATTTTGTAGGGTATCGCTGGGATGTGGAATCCTAAAGAATCTGTAATCGGAAAGAATGAAAAATCTTCGGAACAATAGAAATGAAAAAGAAAAAAAAAAAAAAACTGTGCCAATCATTATTATTTTATATTAATAAATTTTTAAGGTAAATATTAATATGAAATAAATATATAAGCAGTTCATTATTGATTGTCAAAAAAAATTATATTTTTGTCTGTAAAGTAATTAATTAATAAAAAAAAAGGAAATGACACATAAAATAAATCTCAATAAAAAAAAATATTTTTACACATTAAATGAATCAAATAATTTTTTTTATTTTTAAAATACTAAAATGACATTATAAATATAAGAGTTTTGTGTGAAATTATTTTATAATGTGCATTATTTTTAAATCTTATTTAATAAATTAATATTACAGTTAAATATCTTTTTAATCTCTTTAAATATAGTAGTTTTCAACTTTAATCCCTCTAAATATTTCTTTTAATAAATTATTTCTATAAAAATTAAATTTGCATCCATGATATTTGTCTCTAACATTAAATAGAGTTAATCATAGATGATGTGTTATTCCAAGTGAAATAAAAAAATATTTTTTTAATTTAATTGTTTTTTCTTTTTGTTTAACGTTGCGTGCGTTATTTTCTTCTTCCTTGAGACAAATCAACCACCACTAAAATCTTATACACTGTGTCCACCCTTATCTCCTTTACTCAGCCACCAATAACCATTAAATAACTCTCATATAACCACCTTCGGACTCATATTTTCGACCACCCTTCCAATACCGTAAAACCAACATAACCATCATTTTCCTCTCAATTCACCTTTAAATGAAAGTGATAGAATGATCCAAACAAAAAACTCAAACCACGATTCTCTCTAAGTTACTCCTTTTTTCTCAACTCTCAACAAACCTTCATCGTCCATGGCAGTTTCGGGTTTGAGAAGTGGCGCTTTACCGTTAAGTCATCATCACTGTCTTCGTTCACCATTGGCATCTCCTTCCTTCCTGAAGCTCAATAAGTTCAAGGGATTCACTCTTTTTGCTCGATATGCTCAATCTTGTAATCTTTTCTCCTCTCGTCGATTCCAAGATTTCTTCTTTTAATTCACTCTGGCAATTGTTGTTACAAAGTAAAGTAAATATTAGGAAATTGTTTTATAGTTTGTTATAAAAATTACAATAAATATTTTCTCACATCAGTGTTAGTGTTAAATTAATTACTTTGAATGTGGAATGGTTTGGCTTTTTGTGGTGAATAGATGTCATTCGTGTATTTTGTTATGTCAGATAATATTGAAAAGCTGCCCAAACTTGTGGAAGACATTGTTCAGACATCTATAGAGACAGGTGGACATAAGATAGAAGATTTTAGCAGAGAGAGTATAGGAGATAAGGATGGACACAAGATAGAAGATTTTAGTGGTGGTTGATTTGTCTCAATGAAGAAGAAGATGATGTGTGCACTCTTAAACAAAAAGAAAAAACAATTAAATTAAAAAAATAATTGTTTATTCTACCTGTAATAACACGTCATCTACCATTAACTCTATTTAACGTCAAGGACTAATATTATGAATGAAAAATTTTATAAGAACTTCATTCAAGAAAATGTTTAAAGGGACTAAAGTTGAAAACTGTTATATTTAGAAGGACTAAAAAGATATTTAACCCTTAATATTATTACAACTTTATATTTTAAATATTATTACCAATTTCTTTTGAGTTTTATGTTTTAAAAAACATATATGACTCATAATGTTGTATTATAATTATTATTAAAATAATAATTGTTCTGGATTGGTCTGAAAGCTTGAGTGGACCCAGTCTAAGATATCTCATAGGTGCCACCCACTGACCGTGACTCGGACTGTCCGCACATGTCAGGCAATGTCACCCTGTTATCTTTTTTGTTCAGCTCCGATCCAAGATGCTTGTTGTTGTACTCCAAAATTTGCCCTCTCATTTCTCAAGGAATCACCCTGGATCCTCAAGTTTTCTCTCATCCAATTCTAAGCCTTGAATTATCAATTTTTTCAAGCAAACCATTCACAAGGGCAAAATGGTCATTTTCATACTGAGAAGTCTAACTTTTACTTTTGAATCAAAATCAAATCTAAAAAAAATCATATTTCATCAAGACATGTTGGAATATGAAGTTTGTTTCATCAAGGATTTCAAAAGTCAAATTTTACTTTGGAAAAGTCAAATTCTAAATATTTAGAAATTTTTCTAAGTGTTTAAGAAATATGACAGTTTCAGAACTTCTGGGTCAGTGTTCACACTCAGCAAATTCTGGATATTCTCAAGACAGAGTTTGGTCAGAACTTCTGGACCAGTTTTCACAAAGGTTCAGTCAGAGTTTATCGGGTTAAATCAAAGAAGGTTATTAAGCGTGCTGCAAGCTTATTGGAAAGTCTGAGGGATCCTTCAGAACATGCTGTAGTCAGAAGATAAGAGGATCATAAGGTTAGATGCTACGCTGAAGCAGAACTTCTAATCCAGAGTCAAGCAAGGACGCAGAGTTTCACATGGCAGGATTTCTGATCATCATTTAATGCTCACAACCACTTGTGAGTTGTTATCCAAAGGATTTCTCCCACGTGTACCCTTAATGCCTTGGGAAGACCAATTGTTGTGCAAAAGTATGCTAGGCCCATGCGCTGCTTCTACTTTTCCTTAATTCACGCTGCCAAACCCAGCTTAGGCGTTGTTAACCATCCAACTTGATGCATTGAACCACACTTGTTTAAGATTACTTCAATAGTAAGTCGGCATCTAGTGTATGATGTTGGTGCCACTTGATCTCCCCAAAATACAAAACCTTTGCCTATAAATAGAACATCATTAGCCATTGAGAGGAGGTCGGAAAAATTTGAGAGAAAGGTGTGGAATTTGAGAAAGAAAAGCCTTGAACCCCTGCAAAAATTCTAGGAGTCCAAAAAGATTGCAAACACAAAAATACAAAACCTTAGCATTTGATTCTTGCATTAAAGCTCCATTTTTCTCAAGTTGTTTCCTGAACAAAACCACCCATACAGTTCCTAATATATATTCAAAAGCCATCCAAAATACTGTAATCAAACAGTAACACATTCTCCACCAATATCCACTTCAAAGGATCATAACTTTATCCCTTGGTTGTTCCAGAATCTTCTAATCATTTACAATCCAAGCTGAAAGTTTCCAACCTGGTGAAAACGTGAGGAAGCTGTTCAGAACACCACAAGTGGTCAGAATCAAATTCCAGCTCCCAGAATATTTCTCAGCTGCAAGGTAAGTTCCTGTTGACTTTCATCATACTAATTAGGCATTGTCAGATTTTGCATATTTAACACAATGTAGATATTCTGATTTTGATGGTGTACATATTCTGAGATTTCATGCATCTTCCTGCCTAAATAGAGGGAATTCCAGTTCAGAGTTTCATAAAGAAATTAGGACTCAGAATTAGGATTAGCAAATTCATGTTGCTTCTGATTTGTGTTTTTGATATTTCTTGAAACTTGTCATAACTGTCATGTGTGCAACTTCTGTTCTGTTAAGAAATGACTAAGTTGCAGATGTTCTGACTAGCATGGAGAGAGGCAAAATTATGACGGTTGCATCATAACTTCTGAAAACTTCTGAATTATCAGAAGATCTAGAACTTCTAAACTTCCATATTTTTACTAACATGTTTCTGTTTGTGCAGCACGTCAGAGTCAGAACTTCTGACCTCTTCTGTTTCAGCATTTATGCTGATTTTGTCTTATTTCCTTTATTATTTCTTTTCATCACTTTTATCTTTTATTAATCAAAAAATACCAAAAATATTTCATATTCACATATTATATTTTATTTCTTTTGACATAAAAAGACAAAAAAAAATTTCTTAAATAAACTTATTTCTTTTCTTAAATAAATAAGCATTTTACATTTCTTGTACATTCTTATCTATTTCAATATGGTTGTAATAGTAACCTAGAATTTTAATTTTCAATCCCCATTTGAAATTTGTACACTCCATCCCCCTAAATATTGTAATAGCATAGTGTTGTACCCCAAAATTTGCCCTCCCATTTCCTCAACATTTTCTCATCACAAGACCCTTGGAGCTCAAGATCCAGTTAGGGTTTCCTCTGCTCAAGACTTCTCCTTGCACTGTTGACCCAAATTAGGGTTTGTGTTTGCACAAAGATAGTTTGACCCAAAATGCCTAAGATGACTTTCATACCTCATGTTGGACTCCCAAGTTTATCCATACCAAGTTTCAAGTCTTGATTCCAAATTTTGCCCAGTCAATTGGACAGTTGACCTAGAAATCAACTGTATTGGGGAAAAAGTCAACTGTGGCCAATTGACAGTCAAATCTCATGAAAATTGACCCACATCAACATTATGAACTCACATGGACCATTTGATCAAGTTTGGATCACAATTCCACAAGAAATTTGATCAGATCACCAAAAGGGCAAAATGGTCATTTTTAGGGTTTTGACTGCACAAAGGCAATTTTTGACTGTTTGACCTAGCCAATGGCAAACCAAGCTCACATATGGACTCAAGGACCCCATGGAATTGTCTTGACATACTCAACAAGTTCAAAAGATCCCAAATATACAAGATTGACAGTTGAGTTTCCCAGTCAATTGATCAATTTTGACTGTATACTGAAAAGTCAAACTTTGACTTTTTGGTCAAAATCAAGTGTCAAGATTCATTCTTCATCAAAACATGCCAAATCATGAAACTTGTTCATCAAGAAATCAAGAATTGCAAATTAGGGTTTGAAATGAAGATTTTTCATAACTTAGAATTTTTCTAAGTTATGAAAAACCCTAATTTTTTCCTAACTTTGCCCCACTCTCTCACCAAGATTCATTTGGATTCAAGCAAAAGTCAAAACATGAAAGTTGTAGCCTATTTCAAAATCTACAACTTTGATTCACAAAGTTTTCCCAAAAGAGGCTTGTAGCTCAAGTTACAATTTTTGGAACAAGGGTACCAAACCATTCTTAACTTAGAGAAAATTTGACCTATTTTAGGCAAGGTTTTTGCCTAACTTCAAGACCATTTTTCACATACTTCCACTTGGAATTTAAATTTTCATTTCAAAGATGGATTGTAGCACACATTCCAAGCTTTCCAAAATGTCCAAGAACTCATCAAACAACCTCATGGTTAGGGAGAATCGAATTTGGCAAGTTGGGAAAAACTCACTTTTGATTTGGCCAATTTACATGTTCATACATTTGTGCCATTTTGAATTCAATTTGCTTTCCTTGATTACAGGTCCTATATCCCATTTTCACTCAATAATTTAATACTAACTCATTGTGCCAAGGCCTTGTTTTATGAGTTTAAGCATTACATATTGAACTAAGCCATTTATAGAAAAAGCAAATTAGCCATTCTTGAAAAGTAGGACTTTATGTCAAATGCAAATCCAAGCAAGTACAGTTCAAATCTCCTTGGCACAAGTTTATGGGTTAATTGCACTGATCAAGGCCAAGGTTTTCAGCATATTAGGGGGGCCTCTACCTGTCTAAAAACTCAAGTGGCCATCTCTTGCTTAAGTGTGAAGAAAACTAGCATAACATTACACAACTTTCATCTCAGCTAACACAAGCTTAAGAAAAGACTTTGTACACTTTCTAAACATCCATTCTGAGCTAGAACACGAGCCAACCATCTCCAACACCTTCCCATTCACAGAATCACCATTGAACTGCCCAAAACAGGGCATCCCTGCAGTTTGAGTTCCATAGCTCAAACCTTCCATGCATTCTTGCTAAAAACACTTCAAACACATCCCACAACATCCCTTGAAGCTATTCCAAACCTCAAACACGACCTGTAACACTCCCAGGCAACATCACCATTTTCATTTTCTTGCTTTGCAGTTGAAGTTCCATAGCACGATTCAAAAGGTTTCAAGACAAAGTAAAGCTTGGAATAGCATCCCTGGACATCAAGGAAGTTGTACCAATCATCACCTTGCATTGAAGACACCTTCATCACCAGATACAACTTCAACTGAACAGGTAAGTTCATGAACTTGTATCTCTCTATCCAGGCATTGTTAGCTTTAGGTTTGTGAAGAAAACATGTCACATTCATAGCCCTGAACATGCCCATGTAATTAGATTTCATTTATATTATGTGTGCTTAGAGAATTTTAAGTCTGAACATTGAATAAAAACTAGGTCAGAAATTGGGGGAGAAGAAATTATCTCTCATTTCTGAGAGTTAGGATGAGTTCTTTATATGTCTGGATTTGTGGTTCAATGCTTGACATTTTTCATGTTGGAAGTTTGTGCTAAAAGTCCAGGAATCAGGAGTTGTGGTTGAGGCATCATAGGCGCGCGTTTTTTTCAAATGGTTGTCTGAAGGTTGAAGACAACCTTTCTTGGGCTGGGCCTGAGATCTCTTTTCTGTTTACACACCATTTTCACACACACACACCCCCTAGGCCCATTTTGCTTATTTTCATGATTTTTTTTTACTTTTCTTTTTTTATTCTGACTTATTTATTTTTCCTCACAATATTAAAAATATAAAAAAATATTTTTACACCATTTTTATATTTATTAGGCTTTTTATTTGTTTAAAATAATGTTTGTACATAAATAAATGTTTACATACTTTTATTTAAAAAAATACAAAAATAATGCCAACACATTTTATTTTCCATTTTTATTTTATTTTGTCTTCTGAAAATATTTTATATAAAATATACTTTTTTTTATAAATATTAAATATTATTATTTTGCACATATTTAATATATTTGATAAATAATACAAATACATACATATTTATTAGCATATTTAGTAAATAATACAAAATATACACATTTTTATTTTTATTAATATTTAATATTAAAAATACCTTTTTGACAAATATACTTCATTTTTATTTTATTTTTGTATATAATAAATAAATATTGTACATATTAAATAATTAATCCTTTTATTTAATAAATTAGGGTTTTGCCCTAAATACATAAATACACAAAAAAAGTGATACTTTTTATTTTGTTTACTTGACATATAAAAATACCTTTTTTTCATACATATAAAAAACATTTTTTGCATCTTGCATATTTATTCCATTTTATTTAATTATTGTATATTAAATATCTTGTAAATAATCCAATTTTGATGTAATAGTCTAGGTTTAAATTCCTTGTCAAAATACCCCTATTTGAACATTTGTACCCCCTTCCCATATATTGTATTGTAATAACTTAGGAACTTTATTTTTCGCACTTTAATGCTTTCTAAATATACCATGTTAGAATTAGGGTTTGTATGCGAATTAAAAACAAAAAAAAATAGTTTGACCTAATTTCAAGATAATCAAGCATGAAAATGGACAACACTAATCACACTTGCACCCCTAGGGTATTCCACTTGTTGCCTTCAATAAATGGGCCATATTGCATGTTAGGTCTCTTTGGGCAAAACAAAAACAATCAAATGATCATAGTCCCTCGATGACGCTTTCGAAAGTTGCCTAAAAATGATCAAGTCCCTTAAAGAAAGCATTGCCCAAAGATACTTGGCACCATTGCAATTATGGTCTAAACGATGACCCGCGCCCGTCCCTTTCACATCCTAACACAAGATTGTCCACCAAATGCAATGGTGGAACAAAATTGTTAAAAGGGTTAAAAGCATAGTAGAAATCTTTGAGAAATTTAGGAGTAGACAAACTCTTAGTTACTTGAATCAAACTTGCAAAACAAAACACTTGCCTATTTTTAAACCACACCTCACAACACTTTCGAAACAAACTTTCAAAAACAAATGAAAACCTTTTCAAAAGACATACACCTTTGTATATATCCCGACATGGATCATTACAAAGGTTGCCACCACATTGGTTTCTTTTCAAAACATTTTCAAACCCACGCACACAAGAGCACCATTTCAAACAATTGAAAATTAAGGCAAGTTGATCTAAGCAAGTAACTAAGAGCCCATGTGTTGTACCCCAAAATTTGCCCTCCCATTTTCTTCAAGATTTGCCAAGAGCATGCTTCAAAATCTCCCAAGGGTTGCACAGTTCAATGGCCTCCTAACAGTCAAAAAACTAGGGTTTTGATTCTAGCAAAGAAATTAAAGTTTCCAAAGGTCCAATCAAGTCCCACATGCCTGCAAACATTGTCAAGTATCCTCATGTTAAGTTTCAAGACTCACAGCACAAAATTGCACAATCAAAAACCCTAATTGCTCAACAGTCAACTGCAGGGGCAAAATGGTCATTTGACAGTCAAAAGTTCAAATTTTTGGTCAATATCTTATTTTGAAGCCACAAATATCATTAGATCAATTCTTGATCATGATTTTTAAGGCATGGCTCAAAAAGTCTCAAGATGCAAAAGTTTCCATATTTAGACAATTGAAAAAGTCAACTGTAACTTGACCAAGGCATAACTTCCACATGGTTTATCAAAATAATTCCATCCAAAGCTCATTTTGAAGAGAATGACATTTCCTACAACTCCTCTTCACACTTCAAGTCCAAGAAATGCTCTCACAAAAAGTTATCAATCTCAACATTATAGGTCATTTTCAAAAGTCAACAAAAAGGGACTTTAAGTCAAAGACCATAACTTGAGATTGGTAAATCAAAATGACATGGGACCAAAGGAATTGGTTAGAGGACTTCAAGACCTTTCCAAAATGTCCAAGAACATGATCAAATCTTAAAAATTGAGCAAGATATGCCTTGTGGAAGTTGGGAAATTTTTGGGAATTTTGAAAAGTCAACTTTACTTCAAATGCCTCAAAATTGCTAATGGGCCACATTTTCTTCCAAGAATCATCATCCAAGAGCTATGCACGACCATTTGACCCAAAGGGGATTTATTTCATTATTTTTTATTATTTATTTGAATTTTTATCACCATTAATTCATTTAATTAAATAAAATATGACAAAAATACTCAAGCATGCATTTTAAATCTTTTTATGCAGCTAATAGGTCTATCATAACTCCAAGATTTCGTGCACACTCAATTTGGAAAGATTTGGCCATGATTGATATCAAAAGGGCATGGAAAAGATTGAAAAAGATCCATGGAAATCAAATCTCAAAAGCATTGAATGCAAAGGTTTTTGGTTGAAATTTCTACTCTAATTCGTTCCATATACATACACAAGCACAAACCTAATGAAAAGAACCTGAAAGCTGCGCCCAAGAGGAATACACACTTTGCATTTTTTTGTCAAAAACTTCAAAACTGAAAACACAGTTCCAGCGCGATTCAAAGCATACAAACGATTCAAAAAGCTTGTTGAGGTCTTCCTGGACATAACTGAATTCTTTTCCAGTCCCCACGCATCAAGAAGTGGTAGAATAAAGTCAAACTTCCTCAAACTTTTTGCATAATTGTGTCTCATAATTCATGCCATATTTTTGATTTCTAATGCTTGATTTGTACTAGTTTAATCATTCTAAAGCTAACCATGCCATTCAATTGAGTTTTTAAGGCCAGTATGTGAATCTACCATGGAAGCTTTCTAGGTTTTCAAAGATGTGAAATTGGGGACTCTTACATATAGAAAAAATAGATCATGAGAACCAACGCCATTGGATTCGTGACATTCCAACGAATCATTCTCATACCTCGCGCCCAATTTATCATTATCCCAGAGCTAATCGCTATTTTCCTATATTGTGGTTAGTGGGGGTTCAAAACCCCCGCTATTTGATGTATTTTTTAGGCTAAAGCAAAGAACGAGTGGAGAAGAAGATGAGTTGTAAGCACACGGTTGGCTGATTCAAAAGCTTGGCGCGCGTTTTTGTGTTTTACGTCACTAACTCTTATTTTTATTATATTAATTGTTGTCCATCATAATGACAAAGTTGCTAAGCAGCTCAGTTGGTGGAAAGTGTTGTTGGCGAGCCTTGGGACCTGGGTTCGATTCCCAGGTCCCCCATATTTCCTTCTATTTTTTCTCATAACGTGATTAGGTACCCAGCATGTCCAGAAGTCCACCATACACTCAATGCCATAGCTTGCCAAATGTCCCAGGCGATGAATCTAAGGGCCAGGATGAAAGGTCCATCATGCATATCAGTCAACCATGCACACGTGACCATCAAAAGTCAACCATACCAAGCTTCAGTGGGCCAAAATTGCTTGGAGAATACCTCCAAAGGGATCAACAAACCCCCCATGTTTGCTTTTCTTTTCTCTATTTTTTTTATTATTATTCTTTTCTTTTATTTTAATTATATTGTTTGTTTTATTTAATTCCATAAAATTAATCTTTTTAATATAAAAATACCAAAAAATTCAGAAAGTCAAAAACAAAAAATATATTTTATTATTTAATTCACCAATGTTTTATTTTATAAATCAATTCTAATAACTAATTTAGTTTTAATTCTAGGTTTAATTTAATGTTTTTTTAATAAACTAAAAATAAAGAGATTAGGGTTTTAATGTTTTATTCTTTTTCTTTTCTTTTTACCATTATTAAGTATTAATTATTTTTATAAATAAATATGCCATGTAAATAATTAATTAGGTTACAACTTAAACTTTTTTTTAAACAAATTAAAAATAGTTTAGAATTAGGGTTTTAATTCCATTAATTTTCCTTAATTTCATAAAGTACAAAAAAATCAAAAAATAAGTCTTTTTCCTTTATTTAATTTAATTAATTTCATAATTTCAATGTAGTTTTCTTAAAGGGTTCAACGCCCTCGCATTCCCGATTTTATTTATGTTCGCACGTTTACTTTTATTTCCCTTTTTTAAATTTCATGTACTTGCCCCAAAGCCTTGTAATAGATTAATTAGGATATTTATTTTCCGCATTTTATTTTATTTCAAATCGGGTCTTGGATTAATTTGGCGATGTAGACCAGCGCCTTTGTAATAGCGTAGGACTCTTAATTCCGCACCTTTTAACTGCTAATAATTTGCATGAAAGAATGAATGCCAAAAATAAAAACAAAGCGTAGATCACCAATGCATGAACCAGACAAATATAATTGAAAATGACACACAAATCACACACCACCCCTAGGGTACGTCTCACTGTTGCCTTGCCCCTCGAAAAGTGGTCGTCGAGTAGAGGACGTTTTAGTAAGTCCTCATGTCCATGAACATGGCATGAGGGTAGCTTCTAAGGTGCCCTCCTATTGCTCTGGTGACCACACTGTCCCGAACCCTCGAATTGACCCGAACACCTCCAACGGTGGTGCTACCTACCTCTCAACGGTGGGATGGCACTATCTTAAGGACATTTATACAGACGAATTCCTTAGGGTAGGTAGATGACTCGTAGATACTTGCTCTAATTCAAAACAAATCAAAAAACTTCTTTTCACACCGACACTTTGCAAAAAGCTTTCAACAACAACTTTTCAAACACTCTTGAGGACTGATACAAGAGTCGAACTGAAATTTTAAACGGAACTTTTTTTCAAACCCACTCACCTTGAAAAGCAAACACATTTTGAAAACACAAATGAGCAAGTATCTAAGAGCCCATGGATAACCATGGATAGAAAGGGTGCTAACACCTTCCCTTTCTATAAATCTACCTCCCGAACCGAGAGCAATCTCAATAAGGAATTTTTCTGTGCTTTTGTCCTTTCCATTTGGAGAAAATAAAAGACGGTGGCGACTCTTGCTTCCGCGACATTTCACGAACCAACGTTAAACAGTCAGTTCCAGATCCACCAATCACAGAACTGGCGACTCTGCTGGGGAATTATTTTAAAGTGAGGTGTACCTTAGGACTAAGATCACTGTGTTTTCAATTGCTTTGACTTGTTTGCTTTATTGTTGTGGGACTGTCTTGGGAGTTCTATAGATCCTAACCCGGATCTGGGGGATACCTTCTTAGAAAGTAGCAACAAGGCTGTGAGGGAACTGTGCGGGGTATACCGACATGGTTGAAACAGTCTGCTACGTTGATGTGGCACTTTGGTGTGTACCGGTAACCCTTGAGTTCAGTCAAGGAGAGTACGGGGCCTCCATGTGGTGTCGTGAAGCATCAACTGACCTTAGGAACCTTAATTGAACTATCTTGGCCTCTTTAGGGTAGTGAGATAACTGACTTTGGTGCAGTCCGAGGTTGGTTGATACTCGATACTACACTCAATTGAGGGTTGTTTTCTTGGAATATTTCGGTCGCCAGTTCAGTGGCTAAATCGAAACGATGAACAATGAAAGCAATCCAATGATATTGGGACCCTTAGAACCCGGTTACTTCTGATAGGACAGGTTTTGAGCCCACCAACTTCAAGAGGGTAGTACCCCAAACTTCATGCTGGCCTAAACTCTAAGGGTTGTCTTGTGTGACTTGTGTGCCTTCAAACTTGACTACTTGCATGCTTGTTATCTGACACATGAGCTACTTGCAGGTTTTGTTTATAGTCCTTAATCTGGACTTATTACAGGGCTTACTTACACCTCACACCCTTGCATTCATGCATAGCATAACACCATACCATCATACCATTGCATACATCCTGCATAAGGACTAACCCATTTCAAGGATCTCAAGGGCTTGTGATGCAGGTCATGATGAACCAAAATGTCTAGCAAGGGGAAAAGGGGATTTATTTTCCTCTAGACAAGGTTGTCAAAGGCTATGACCCACTAGATATGGTGAGCTTTGACCCTTGAAGAAGGACTCTCAGCAACATGAAGTTCCTTCAATCAAGCTACCGGACCCAAATTCTAACAAATTTTCTTGTTTATCCCGCGAGGTCCTTGAAAACATTACATGCATGTCATACACATCATTGCATAACAGGTATCCTTGTTGCATGTCACTTACCTTTCTCGCTGTCTATTTCAGCAATGGCTTCCCAACAAGATAACCAGGACCTTCTTGCTCAAGAGACTCGGTTTGGGGAAATCCTCCTGAATCTATCCAAGGGGCAGGAGGAGCTGAGAATACTTCTCATGGGGACTTTGGTCAGGAACAGCGCTGAGGACGAACGGCTGAAACATCTGCAAGCTGAAGTGGGTGCAATGAAAGCCCAGATGCTGGGGCAGGTGACTGCCATTCAATGTTTAGCTCAAAGACAAGAAGAGCTCGGAGTTCTCATCAACCAACTGCTTCAGGGTAACCAACTGGGGCAAACATCTAAGGTTGAAAGGCCAGTCATCATTCAACCACCTTTGAGGCAAGAGGATAAGAGAGCTCCTCAAATGGCTTCAGTGTCACAAATTCAGCATCAACTTCACCAGCTTCAACCAGACAAGCCCAGGAGGCAATTCACCCAGCTCAATATGTCGCTGTTTCAAGCTCTACAACGCCTGTTGAGATTGAATCTAATCACATTAAGGGCTCATCCCCGGAACCCCAACACAGCAGCTCCTACCTATCATCCCAATAAAAGGTGTGCCTACCACTCTGCCAGTCCAGGACATGATACAAATGAGTGTTGGGCTCTGAAGAACAAGATCCAGGACCTGATTGATGAAGGAGCATTGGAGTTCACACAAGATGGTCAGGCTGAGTTTTTCTACCATCCCTCCAAGGCTCACCATTTGAAGTAACAAGCCCTGAAGATGAAAAGACTTTTGTTCATTAGGATTTTCAAGTTGTAATTTTCTTTTGTTCAAACATTTACTCATATTAAATGTTGTTATTCCATTAATGCATCGCATACGTCTGTTTTGAAGCAATATATTCGTATTCACTATATGCAAATTATTTTCATATTTTTTCTGATGATCAACGCTCGATTAATAATGCTAAGCCTCTTGAGGGAGGATGACGAAAACGATACCACAATCTACGGTATGCTTTTGAACAGACCCCGCTGATGAGGTACAGGCATTGTTTCAATCCCTAAACACTGGAGTTATAAGGAAGATAATCCCTCGTCAGCCCCTCTGAGCCAAAGAAGTAGGAGTTTTTCTTTTCGAAATTTAAAACCCTTAAATCATAACCTGGGGCAGGGTAGTTCTCTCAATTGATCCAGGTGCACAACGAGTGGCACCAAAGGAAGTCCTTACAATACAAAAAACAGTGATGGTTCCAAATAAGCATAAAGACAAGCAGTCATTACTTCTCAAAATAAAAACCCATTAAGTCAAAACCTATAAAGGAGACTTACAAAACTGGGGCATCCCGCTGACTGTAATCACAAAAGAAACAGTTCAGGCAAAAAATAGGGATAACGAAATCAAAAAGAAAGAGGTCATACAAACCCTCAACAAAGACAAAAAAAATGACTCCCTACTCAGAATAAATCATCAATATCTGAACCAGCATTGGAACATCAGGACAAAGACTCAAACAAAGTCTAACGCATGATCAACTGAGCTTAGGTTTGAAGAACATTACGAAGAGCGGGCGGGTACAAATAAATTTGAGCCTTTATCCTTTGTTTCTTGAACCGTGAACCAGGCCACGCTACAACCCTTAAAAGTCCTAGCTGAAGCATGGGTTAGTTCGAAAGCATACTGTTACAAAGGTATCCTGACTCCTTAAGGCTTACGGTAAATACGGAGTTGACATCACGTTTTACAAACATTCACTTGTTTTATGAAAAAGAATGCATTTTCAAAATCTTCAAGACAAACATAAGCTTTGCATTTTTGATATAACATTGTTTGCATATGACTATTTGTTTGAACAGCAGGGAAATTCGCACGATGAATACCTAGTGAACAAAAGCACTTCCAATCAAGGGGCATGGCATGACTATTGTCCATCATCTGGGGAAGTTAAGTCAAGATTCGGAGAATCTCTCAAAAGGCCAACCAGCTTGGGACAAATCTCCGCCTGAGTCACTTGGGGCATTCTAGCAACGAATCTTGCCTGATCAAACATCTTCTGGTGGCATGGCAAAACACTTGTAACAGGGGCAACTCCCTACATTCTGAGAGCGTGGACATAGTCGAAAAAATACTACGCACAATCAAAGACCCGCTAGGTTGACACACCTAGGCAAAAATAAGGGCTTCCCGGCGAACCAAAAGGGTTCGGGCAAAAATAAGGGATGAAATGAAAAAAAATCTGTACACCCGACAAGTCGAAAACCTGAAAAGGCGGCTTGGGCAAAAAAGGGTATCCCGGTGGACTGAAAACCCGAAAGGGCGGTCCAGGCAAAAATTAGGGATCAAAGCGTACGACTATGTCCCGGTATCTCATCACTTGCCTACCAGAAGAAGATTTGTCAAACGGCAGTCATTAAACACCTTCACGGGTCTTCCTCTCCCACCTCAGAAACAGGGGCAATGATGAGTTGTCCAAGCGATCTAATTGCTCTGTCCATCAAGGTATCAAGGTAGGTTCAGCTGAAGAACACAACCAGTATATCTTAACCCCCCAGAGAGTGAGCCAGCAAGTCAGTGCACTCTCCCCAAGCAAAGCTATTATCAGCCTTAAGGAAGTTGGGTATCCCCGCAAATCTCAACATTCCCCAGCACAATATACAGATATTCTTAAACAAGCATCCCCGGCAGTCTTGATCTAAGATTGTTCCCCGGAGGTCAACCAGACATTCAGTGGAGTTACTTCCAGTACATCTCAAAATTTCCCCAGGAGAGTCCAATCCAGTTTCCCCAGGAAAGTTGGGATCCATCTCCCCAAGCAGTAAGCTTATCCCTAGTAGATTCTGGAAGCTTATCCCCGTAGAGCACGAACGCGTCCCCCGGCTTTATTCAAAGGTTATTTCCCTACCAGGATATAACTGGGTTATCCTCGGCCAAAAGCCACGGAAAGATCGTCCCCGACGAAGTCTTCTTATTCCCAGCAGAGTCTATCAAAACTTCCAACATAACAACGGTATCCCCAACAAAGTTACCATCAATATCCTAGCAAGGTACCTCTCTCCCCACAAAGTATTATTCCCCAGCAAGATCGCTAGAATAATTTTCTCCCCGCAGAGTAATCCATTCGTCAAGTTTATTCCCCAACGGAGTTATCTTCTCCTACCGGTATTCTTGCAACTATCATCCCCAGCGGAAACAAATATTCTTTTCTTCAAACATCAGCCCAAGAGTTAACTTCCCGGCGCCCGTCAAGGATTTATTTTCCTAGACAAAAACATACGTTCATAAACATCACATTTCCATACATTATAGCATGCATATACGCATCATAACTTACAAATCTCATTTATGTTGAGAACATCATTGCTTGATCCATATCATGCATTGCATATGACTGACCTTTACCTTTCAGGAAAGATCCAGTTAAGTTCTCAGCTATATTTCAAGACCTTGTCCGGTTCAGTTAAATTGACCCTAAGATTTTCCTGATTCTTATCCAGTCAAAGGTCTTCTCTGGTTCAGTCAGATCGACCCTAAGATCTCCCTGATTCTTATCCAGTTGAAGATATTCCAAGACCTTGTCCGGTTCAGTTAAATCGACCCTAAGATTTTCCTGATTCTTATCCAGTCAAAGGCCTTCTCTGGTTCAGTCAGATCGACCCTAAGATCTCCCTGATTCTTGTCCAGTTGAAGATATTCCAAAACCTTGCCCGATTCAGTTAAATCGACCCTAAGATTTTCCTGATTCTTATCCAGTCAAAGGCCTTCTCTGGTTCAGTCAGATTGACCCTAAGATCTCCCTGATTCTTATCCAGTTGAAGTTATTCCAAGACCTTGTCCGGTTCAGTTAAATCGACCCTAAGATTTTCCTGATTCTTATCCAGTCAAAGGCCTTCTCTGGTTCAGTCAGATCGACCCTAAGATCTCCCTGATTCTTATCCCAGCAGAAGACATCCAAGATTCTCTCAGCGTTACTGTTGAGGTAGTAATCGCCCCAGATTCTCTCATCGTTACTGTTGAGGTAGTAATCGCCCCAGATTCTCTCATCGTTACTGTTGAGGTAGTAATCGCCCCAGATTCTCTCATCGTTATTGTTGAGGTAGTAATCGCCCCAAGATTCTCTCAACGTTCCTGTTGAGGTAGTAATCGCCCAAGATTCTCTCAGCGTTCCTGTTGAGATAGTAATCGTCCAAGGTTCTCTCACCGTCCCGTTGAGGTAGTAACCATCCCTGGTTCATTCATCACCTTTTGAAGCTCCAGATTCAATTCCTATAACCAGTCAGAATGCATCTACATGAAGAGTTTGAAGACCAGCTCCTGTAACAGGCCAGGTAATCATTTTCTTTTTCAGGTACGCAAGTTCTCGCTAAGGAATCTCTTACGCGATCGACACCCAGATGGCATCTATAAGCCCATCCACCTATCCGTCATCTCTCAACATGGCATCTGTAAGCCCATCTCTCTATCCATCAATCTCCAAATGGCATCTGTAAGCCCATTCCCATCATCACACTACCATGTGAGCGCAAATTTCTGGGCACTCTAGTGTTCAATCATCTTCCACCTTTAGATTACGAAAGGCACGTCAGCCAATCTACATCCTCAGGTCTAAGAAGATTGAACAGGGGCAACTGTTGTACCCCAAAATTTTCCCTCCCATTTTCTTCAAGATTTGCCAAGAGCATGCTTCAAAATCTTCCAAGGGGTTGCACAGTTCAATGGCCTCCTAACAGTCAAAAAACTAGGGTTTTGATTCTAGCAAAGAAATTAAAGTTTCCAAAGGTCCAATCAAGTCCCACATGCCTACAAACATTGTCAAGTATCCTCATGTTAAGTTTCAAGACTCACAGCACAAAACTGCACAGTCAAAAACCCTAATTGCTCAACAGTCAACTGCAGGGGCAAAATGGTCATTTGACAGTCAAAAGTTCAAATTTTTGGTCAATATCTTATTTTGAAGCCACAAATATCATTGGATCAATTCTTGATCATGATTTTCAAGGCATGGCTAAAAAAGTCTCAAGATGCAAAAGTTTCCATATTTGGACAGTTGAAAAAGTCAACTGTAACTTGACCAAGGCATAACTTCCACATGGTTTATCATAAAAATTCCATCCAAAGCTCATTTTGAAGAGAATGACATTTCCTACAACTCCTCTTCACACTTCAAGTCCAAGAAATGCTCTCACAAAAAGTTATCAATCTCAACATTATAGGTCATTTTCAAAAGTCAACAAAAAGGGACTTTAAGTCAAAGACCATAACTTGAGATTGGTAAATCAAAATGACATGGGACCAAAGGCATTGGTTAGAGGACTTCAAGACCTTTCCAAAATGTCAAAGAACATGATCAAAGCTTAAAAATTAAGCAAGATATGCCTTGTGGAAGTTGGGAAATTTTTGGGAATTTTGAAAAGTCAACTTTACTTCAAATGCCTCAAAATTGCTAATGGGCCACATTTTCTTCCAAGAATCATCATCCAAGAGCTATGCACGACCATTTTACCCAAAGGGGATTTATTTCATCATTTTTTATTATTTATTTGAATTTTTATCACCATTAATTCATTTAATTAAATAAAATATGACAAAAATACTCAAGCATGCATTTTAAATCTTTTTATGCAGCTAATAGGTCTATCATAACTCCAAGATTTCGTGCACACTCAATTTGGAAAGATTTGGCGATGATTGATATCAAAAGGGCATGGAAAAGATTGAAAAAGATCCATGGAAATCAAATCTCAAAAGCATTGAATGCAAAGGTTTTTGGTTGAAATTTCTACCCTAATTCGTTCCATATACATACACAAGCACAAACCTAATGAAAAGAACCTGAAAGCTGCGCCCAAGAGGAATACACACTTTGCATTTTTTTTGTCAAAAACTTCAAAACTGAAAACACAGTTCCAGCGCGATTCAAAGCATACAAACGATTCAAAAAGCTTGTTGAGGTCTTCCTGGACATAACTGAATTCTTTTCCAGTCCCCACGCATCAAGAAGTGGTAGAATAAAGTCAAACTTCCTCAAACTTTTTGCATAATCGTGTCTCATAATTCATGCCATATTTTTGATTTCTAATGCTTGATTTGTACTAGTTTAATCATTCTAAAGCTAACCATGCCATTCAATTGAGTTTTTAAGGCCAGTATGTGAATCTACCATGGAAGCTTTCTAGGTTTTCAAAGATGTGAAATTGGGGACTCTTACATATAGAAAAATTAGATCATGAGACCAACGCCATTGGATTCGTGACATTCCAACGAATCATTCTCATACCTCGCGCCCAATTTATCATTATCCCAGAGCTAATCGCTATTTTCCTATACTGTGGTTAGTGGGGGTTCAAAACCCCCGCTATTTGATGTATTTTTCAGGCTAAAGCAAAGAACGAGTGGAGAAGAAGATGAGTTATAAGCACACGGTTGGCTGATTCAAAAGCTTGGCGCGCGTTTTTGTGTTTTACGTCACTAACCCTTATTTTTATTATATTAATTGTTGTCCATCATAATGACAAAGTTGCTAAGCAGCTCAGTTGATGGAAAGTGTTGTTGGCGAGCCTTGGGACCTGGGTTCGATTCCCAGGTCCCCCATATTTCCTTCTATTTTTTCTCATAACGTGATTAGGTACCCAGCATGTCCAGAAGTCCACCATACACTCAATGCCATAGCTTGCCAAATGTCCCAGGCGATGAATCTAAGGGCCAGGATGAAAGGTCCATCATGCATATCAGTCAATCATGCACACGTGACCATCAAAAGTCAACCAGGCCAAGCTTCAGTGGGCCAAAATTGCTTGGAGAATACCTCCAAAGGGGTCAACAAACCCCCCATGTTTGCTTTTCTTTTCTCTATTTTTTTTATTATTATTCTTTTCTTTTATTTTAATTATATTGTTTGTTTTATTTAATTCCATAAAATTAATCTTTTTAATATAAAAATACCAAAAAATTCAGAAAGTCAAAAACAAAAAATATATTTTATTATTTAATTCACCAATGTTTTATTTTATAAATCAATTCTAATAACTAATTTATTTTTAATTCTAGGTTTAATTTAATGTTTTTTTAATAAACTAAAATAAAGAGATTAGGGTTTTAATGTTTTATTCTTTTTCTTTTCTTTTTACCATTATTAAGTATTAATTATTTTTATAAATAAATATGCCATGTAAATAATTAATTAGGTTACAACTTAAACTTTTTTTTAAACAAATTAAAAATAGTTTAGAATTAGGGTTTTAATTCCATTAATTTTCCTTAATTTCATAAAGTACAAAAAATATCAAAAAATAAGTCTTTTTCCTTAATTTAATTTAATTTAATTAATTTCATAATTTCAATGTAGTTTCCTTAAAGGATTCAACGCCCTCGCATTCCCGATTTTATTTCTGTTCGCACGTTTACTTTTATTTCCCTTTTTTAAATTTCATGTACTTGCCCCAAAGCCTTGTAATAGATTAATTAGGATATTTATTTTCCGCATTTTATTTTATTTCAAATCGGGTCTTGGATTAATTTGGCGATATAGACCAGCGCCTTTGTAATAGCGTAGGACTCTTAATTCCGCACCTTTTAACTGCTAATAATTTGCATGAAAGAATGAATGCCAAAAATAAAAACAAAGCGTAGATCACCAATGCATGAACCAGACAAATATAATTGAAAATGACACACAAATCACACACCACCCCTAGGGTACGTCTCACTGTTGCCTTGCCCCTCGAAAAGTGGTCGTCGAGTAGAGGACGTTTTAGTAAGTCCTCATGTCCATGAACATGGCATGAGGGTAGCTTCTAAGGTGCCCTCCTATTGCTTTGGTGACCACACTGTCCCGAACCCTCGAATTGACCCGAACACCTCCAACGGTGGTGCTACCTACCTCTCAATGGTGGGATGGCACTATCTTAAGGACATTTATACAGACGAATTCCTTAGGGTAGGTAGATGACTCATAGATACTTGCTCTAATTCAAAACAAATCAAAAAACTTCTTTTCACACCGACACTTTGCAAAAAGCTTTCAACAACAACTTTTCAAACACTCTTGAGGACTGATACAAGAGTCGAACTGAAATTTTAAACGGAACTTTTTTTCAAACCCACTCACCTTGAAAAGCAAACACATTTTGAAAACACAAATGAGCAAGTATCTAAGAGCCCATGGATAACCATGGATAGAAAGGGTGCTAACACCTTCCCTTTCTATAAATCTACCTCCCGAACCGAGAGCAATCTCAATAAGGAATTTTTCTGTGCTTTTGTCCTTTCCATTTGGAGAAAATAAAAGATGGTGGCGACTCTTGCTTCCGCGACATTTCGCGAACCAGCGTTAAACAGTCAGTTCCAGATCCACCGATCACACCATGGATAACCATGGATAGAAAGGGTGCTAATACCTTCCCTTTCTATAATCTACTCCCCGAACCCAAGAAAACATCTCAAAGGTTTTTTGCTGTGCTTTTTAACCTTTCCTTAGGATAAAAATAAAAAGTCGGTGGCGACTCTTGCTCAACCGAAACATTTGCAAAAACAAACGCAAAACCATAGTCAGTTCTCCCACCGTATCACAGAACTGGCGACTCTGTTGGGGAAAACTTTAAAGTGGAGTAACCTTAGGGCTTAGATCACCCTCTTGCATGATTAATTGTTTGTCTTGATTGCTTTACATTTTGGCTCTCTTGTTTGGGTTTGCAATCCTACACCCGGATTTTGGGAAACATTCATAGATAGCAATACATTGTGGAAACTATGCGGGGTATACCGACACGGTCGAAGCAATAGCTATATTAGTGCGACATATTTGTGAGTACCGGTAACCCTTGAGTTCAATCAAGGAGAGTACGGTGCCGCTGAGTGATGTCACTAAGCACTAATGACCTAGAACCTTACTTGACCATCTTGGCCTTTTATTAGGGGTAGTGAGATGACCGGCTTTGGTGCAGTCCGAAGTTGGTAGATACTCGATACTACACTCATTTGAGGGTTGTTTTCTTGGAATATTTTGGTCGCTAGTTAAGTGACTAAACCAAAACAATGAACAATGAAAACAATCCAATGATATTGAGCTCCTTAGAACCCGGTTACTATTTATAGGACAGGTTTTTAAGCCAACTACACTCAAGAGGGTACTTACCTATGAAACCCCATGCAAGCCTGAAACTAGGGTTTGGTGTAACTTGCTTGTACATATGTTTGTGCATACATCATGAACATCATAAAGCATCATATGCATTCACTAACCACTTCAAGGGTTTAGATCTTCATCTTTGTTCTTGTTTTGTAGGTCATGGAAATTCCTCGCAGAAAAACCATCCAAGTCAACCTTGTGAGAATCTCTCCTCAACTCAAGGAGCTCGCCTCAAGAATTCCGGAAAGCTTATCCTTCAGTGAAAGACATGGTAGACTGCTCAGCTTAGTCAGCACCAACATTGAAGAAGACATGATGAAAGTGCTATTCCAGTTCTTTGACCCTCTTCACCACTGTTTCACTTTCCCTGACTACCAGTTGGTACCCACTTTGGAGGAATTTTCTCAACTCCTGAGAATTCCTATCCTCAATCAACTACCTTTCAACGGTACGGAAAAGGAACCAAAGCCGGAAGATGTTGCTCGAGCATTACATCTACAGCCTTCTGACATCAAGGGGCATTGGGAAACTAGAAGCGGTGTCAAAGGTTTCTTAGCAAAATTCTTGTTTGAGAAGGCACAAGAGTGTTGGAATTCATTGGACCTACAAGCCTTTGAAGAGATTGTGGCACTCCTTATCTATGGGTTGGTCTTATTCCCAAATTCTGACCAATTGGTAGATGTCAACGCCGTCAAAATCTTCTTGTCCAGAAATCCGATACCAACATTGCTTGGGGACATCCTTCACTCATTTTACACTCGAACAATGAGAAAGAGGGGTGTTCTCATGTGCTGTACTCCTCTCCTTGCAAGGTGGTTTATTTCGCACCTTCCACAATCTGTCCTGAAGAATGACCAGGGCTCAAGGTGGTCCCAACGGTTGATGACTCTTACTCACTCTGATGTACATTGGTGTTCTCGGTCCAGAGAAAATGTCATCATCGTCGATCGTTGCGGAGAGTTTCCTAATGTTCCTTTACTTGGAATCAGAGGAGGTATCACCTATAACCCTTGCCTAGCTTTGAGGCAATTTGGATACGCACGAAGAGATGGCCCTCACGACATGTTGATTCCTGACCTAGTTTTTGACTTCGACAACGATGCGCAAGGACTTCGCCAAAGATTCATCAGAGCTTGGAGGATGCCCAACAAGGTTGATAGCAAGACACTGGGACACAAGAACTCCATCCCTCTTGAACCTTATCTCAAGTGGGTACGAGCCCGAGCCCAAAGTCTAATGATGCCTTATCCTCATGTTCTCCCTGTGATTAAAGAGCCCGTCAAGGAAGGAGAGGTTCCCTACACCATCCTACATCCTGACATGCCTACATCGTGGGAGGAGATGAAGAAGAGTTGGATCCAACTCAAGGAGGAACGGAACACTTTTGAAGCCAGCTTCTACGCCAGTGAGAAGAAGGTTCTAGAGCTCACCCGCCGACTCTATGAGCAAGAGGCCCTCAACACCTACATTGCGCCAAAGAGAATGCACAACGTCTTTTTACCTTGAGAAGTTGTTTTTGTAATATTTGGCCCATGGGGCATTTATGTACTAACAAATCTTTTCTTATTAATATGACGTGCGTTCTTTTTGTCTACAACAATTGTGAATTTCCAAAACCCTTGAATGCATTGCATAGATAGCATCTCATGCATCATGTGCATAACAGGTACCCTTTTCTTTTACAGGTTGCTTAATCTTCTTCGCTGTTTATTTTGAACAGTCATCATGAATCCAGATTCATCCAGTGAGCAAGCAGTCAAGGCCCTTCAGGCCCAAAGTGCCCAGTTTCAAGAAATGGTCCTGAGCCTGGCCCAAGGTCAGCAAGAGTTGAAGGTTTTGCTCCTAAAGAAGAAGAAGAAGAAGAGAACTGCATTATTCAACACTGGACGCAGGTTTGGGAACACACTCCATAACGAGGCTGATCTAACTACTTCCTCTGCTGAGAAAGACAGTCCCCAAGGGGGAGGAGCTCCTAGTCCTGCAGTCTCTGACAACGAGACAGACTACAATGACGAACAATACCCTCCCGCTGCTGACAAATACAAACAATTAGAGGACCGCTTGAGCGCCATGGAGATTCAGAATGTGTCGGGGCTGGATTTCGGAGATTTTGGCTTATCTTCTGGGGTGGTAATCCCGCACAAGTTTAAGGCGCCTGCTTTTGCCAAATATGACGGGGCCTCCTGTCCAAAGCTGCATCTAAGGTCGTACGTAAGGAAGATCCAACCTTACACGGCAGATAAGAACCTTTGGATTCACTTCTTCCAAGATAGCCTTTCGGGGTCACAGCTTGAGTGGTTCTATCAGCTAGATAGAACCAGTATCCGACATTGGGAAGATTTGGCAACCGCATTTTATAGACAATATCAATACAATTCTGACCTCGCTCCTACGCGTACCCAACTTCAGGGTATGTCTCTAGGAACGGGCGAAGGGTTCAAAGAATATGCACAAAAATGGAGAGATTTGGCTGGCAGGGTGCAGCCTCCATTGACTGATCGTGAGCTGGTTGATATGTTTCTAGGGACCTTGTCTGGTCCATTTTTTAATCATTTGGTAGGTAACTCCTCCGCTGGGTTTACGGATTTGATTCTGACGGGTGAAAGGATAGAAGCTGGCATCAGGTCAGGAAAGATACAAAAAGCTGCCTCCGCAAGTGCTGAGAAGAGACCTTTCAAGAAAGAAGCAAATATCGTCTATGGTCCTAGAAGACAAGTCAAGCCAGAAAGCCGCCAAGCCGTCAATGCTTTGGTCATTTCAAAACCTGCTGCTGCTCCTCAGCAGTACAATCAACAAAGAGGTGAAAGGCCCAAGAGGCAGTATACTCGGCTGAGTATGACCTTGTCACAAATCTTACCACAACTGTTATCAACCAACTTGGTGACCATCAAAGAGGCCCCGAAGGTCGTGAATACTGCATCTCCTAAGTATAACCCAAATTCCCGTTGTGCTTATCATTCTGATAGCCCCGGGCATACTACTGATGATTGCTGGGCCCTGAGAAATAAGGTGCAAGACCTTATCGATGCAAAGGAAATTCAGTTTGAGGCGCCTGAGAGGCCAAATGTTGTAACTGCTCCTATGCCCCAGCATAGAGTAAATGCCATTGAGGAAGATTTATATGCTGTTTCGGTGAATGATGTTGCTACCCCTCTTTTGACTGTTAAGAGGAACTTACTACTAGCCGGTTTATTTCCGGGTTGTAGCAAGGGTTGCCTCCTGTGTGTTGTTATTCCTACCGGTTGTCCGCTGCTGAAATCAGGCATCCAAAGCCTGATGGATAGCAAAGAAATTCTGTTCAAGAAAACTGCTGTTCCGTTTGTTTCCGCTGAAGAAGTATCTGTCGTCACAATTTTCAACAATCCTACCAAGTCTCTCCCAAGGAAGCCAGTCCAAATTATGTCTGTTGCACCCATTACTATTACTATTTCGGGGCCTCTCCCCTATGAATCTAACAAGGCTGTCCCATGGCACTATGGGGCAGACGTGTATGTGCTTGGAGTGAAGCAGGAGTTCAACACCAGTACCAGTATCAGTAACATCACTAGTCCCGCCAAGATTACTCGCAGTGGCAGGCTCTTCTCGCCTGACATTGCACCGCCAGTTATCCGAAAACCTCTTATCGTCACACCCGCAAGTGTGCATGTTCCAAATCAAGTTCCTGTGTCTACTACTGCCGCCGAGTCCTCCGATGACCGGGGCAAAGAAGTTGCTACCGATTTGCCTGCCAGGACGGAGGCACCAAAAAAGACTGCTGTTGAAGCCTCCCAATAAGAGATGGAGGAAATCCTTAAAATCATTAAAAAGAGTGACTTCAATGTTGTTGAACAGTTGGGGCATACCCCCTCCAAAATCTCTATGCTATCATTGCTGCTATGCTCAGAGGCCCATGCAAAAGCCCTGATTTCATTTCTGAAAACGGCCCATGTGCCGCAAGAGACCTCTGCAGATCAATTCACTGACTGTGTGGCTAATTTGACAGCTGACAATGGTTTGGGGTTCTCAGATGTTGACCTTACCGCCAAAGGGAAAAATCACAATGATGCCCTGCACGTCTCTATAGAGTGCAGGGGCACTACTCTCGCACACGTATTGGTGGACACCGGTTCTTCCCTGAATATTTTTCCCAAGAAGGCATTGGATCGCTTGGATTGTGAGGGCCTGGAATTGAAACCTAGTAACATCATTGTTAGAGCCTTCGACGGTTCTAAGAGGATGGTGCATGGTGAGGTAAACATTCCTATCCGTGTGGGTTCCCAAGTCTTCGACTCAACGTTCTACGTAATGGATATCCGTCCATCTTATTCCTGCTTGTTAGGTCGACCCTGGATTCACAAAGCTGGGGCAGTAACATCCACTCTACACCAAAAGCTCAAATACCCTGTCAAAGGGAAGATTGTTACTGTGCAGGGTGAGGAGGAATACATGGTTAGTCACTTGAATTCATTCCGGTATATCGAGATGGACGGGGAGTTTATTGAAACCCCCTTTCAGCATTTTGAGGAGGTACCTCCAACGTTGGCGTCGACTGAGACAGTGGTTGAAAAAGACTTTCCTCTAAAGATGGCGTCCTTGAAGGATGCCCGGGCTGTAATCGAGAAAGGCAAATGTGCAAATTGGGGTCAGCTTCTTGACTTCACTCAAAAGACCGACAAGTTTGGGCTGGGCTTCACTACAGAGGCTCAGAGGGCTGTGCGCAAAGAAAGGATCAGAAAGGCTCCGGTGTTCATCACCAACCCAAGGGTGAATGCTATCGAGGAAGACGTAGAGGAAGCGGAGTTTGACAGTTGGATCTATCCAACCACCAACAACAGACCAAGCAACTGGACGGCAAAGGATTTTACACCTATCACATTTGTCACGCAGTAATTAACTCTTTTGATTTCCAATTTGTAACAAACAATATGTTGAAACTTTTATTGGCTCGGTGTCCTACCCGGGGCATCGTAGCTCCATTTGTGAGGGATTTTTGTATGACATTTCCATATATCATTAATCAAAACATTGGACGTTTGTTGCATTTCAAATCTTGTGCTCTTTTTCTTTCTGTGTTATATATTGCAAAACAGCTATATTTACACACACTCACTTATACAGGTTTCAATCCACTCTGGATCTCACTGGTAACAGCTCTGCTACCACCAGTTATGACTTTGAGAATCCGATCAACTTGGCCGAGGACGAAGGTGAAGATGATTGCGAAGTGCCTGGTGAACTCGCAAGACTGCTACTCCAGGAAGAGAGGGCCATTCAGCCGCATGAAGAGCCGGTGGAAACAGTGAACCTGGGTACTGAGACAGATAGAAAAGAAGTCAAGATTGGTGCCAATCTAGAGCTCAGTGTGAAGCAACGATTGATCCAGATGCTGCATGACTACATGGAAATCTTTGCTTGGTCCTATGAAGACATGCCTGGTTTGGATGCCGACATTGTAGTTCATCACCTGCCTACCAAGGAAGACTGCCCTCCGGTAAAGCAAAAGGTCCGCCGTATGCGCCCAGAGATGTCTGAAAAGATCAAAGCTGAGGTCATGAAGCAATTCGACGCCGGGTTTCTAGCAGTGACTTCTTACCCTCAGTGGGTTGCCAACGTGGTACCAGTGCCGAAGAAGGACGGTAAGGTCAGAATGTGTGTCGATTACAGGGATCTAAACAGGGCCAGCCCCAAAGATGACTTCCCCTACCTCACATCGACGTTCTTGTTGACAATACTGCTCAACACAAGGTGTTCTCCTTCATGGATGGTTTTTCAGGGTATAATCAGATCAAGATGGCTCCGGAAGATATGGAAAAGACTACCTTTGTGACTCAGTGGGGAACCTTCTGCTACAAGGTCATGCCATTCGGGTTAAAAAATGCTGGGGCAACCTACCAACGTGCCATGGTTGCTTTATTTCATGATATGATCCATCATGAGATTGAGGTATATGTTGATGACATGATTGCAAGGTCCCAAACTGAGGAGGAGCACCTTGATCATCTGCGGAAGCTGTTTGACCGACTAAAGTTATACAAACTGAGGTTGAATCCAAACAAATGCACCTTTGGGGTGAGGTCTGGAAAGTTGCTAGGTTTCATTGTGAGCGATAAAGGTATTCAGGTGGACCCTGCCAAGGTAAAAGCCATACAAGAGATGCCGAATCCCAAGACAGAGAAAGAAGTCAGAGGCTTTCTGGGACGACTGAATTACATTGCCCGATTCATCTCACATCTAACTGCTACCTGTGAGCCAATCTTCAAATTACTGAAGAAAGATCAAGTAGTACGTTGGAACGATGAATGTCAGGCTGCTTTCGAAAAGATAAAGGAGTATCTCCAAGAACCACCCATTCTTATGCCACCAGTAGAAGGGACACCTCTGATACTATACCTGACAGTACTGGACAACTCAATGGGGTGTGTGCTGGGGCAGCATGACGAGTCTGGCCGAAAAGAGCACGCTATTTATTACCTGAGCAAAAAGTTTACTGACTGTGAGTCTCGTTACTCACTGCTCGAGAAAACTTGCTGCGCTCTAGTATGGGCTTCTCGCCGGCTGAGACAGTATATGCTGACTCACACCACTTTGTTGATTTCAAAGATGGATCCCATCAAGTACATATTCGAAAAGCCTGCTCTGTCTGGAAGAATAGCAAGATGGCAAATGATCTTGACGGAATATGATATCTAGTATACAACTCAAAAAGCAATCAAGGGAAGTGTACTGGCAGATCATTTGGCACACCAACCTGTGAACGATTACCAATCATTGAACTTTGAATTTCTGGACGAAGATATCATGGTAGTAACAAATTGTGAAGTGCCTGGACCGGATGAAGGACCTGAGGAAGGATCCCGATGGTCTATGCATTTCGACGGAGCCTCCAACGCTTTGGGTAACGGCATCGGCGCTGTGATCATATCCCCCAAGGGAACTCATACTCCACTCACCGCCCGGCTGTGTTTTAACTGCACCAACAACATGGCAGAATATGAGGCGTGTATCATGGGACTTCAAGCTGCAATTGACTTATGGATCAAGTTTCTGAGTGTCTTCGGAGATTCCGCTCTCGTGATCAATCAGATCAAAGGCGAGTGGGATACGAAACACCCAAATCTTATCCCTTACAAGGAGTATGTGCTGACTTTGCTTCCCCACTTTGAAGAAATAACTTTTGAACACTTCCCAAGAGAGGAGAATTAGTTAGCAGACGCACTAGCTACGATGTCTTCAATGTTCAAAGTCAAATGGGACAATGAGGCTCCTCGGATCATCATCTGGAAGTTGGACGAACCTGCATACTGCTGCGATCTTGAGGCCGAAGAGATGACTGAAAAACCCTGGTATCATGAGGTGAAGAGATACTTGGAAGCTCAGGAATACCCTGAAGGTGCATCTGTCAACGACAAGAAGTTCATGAGAAGGTTTGCGGAAAAATTCTTCCTCAGCAACGACATTCTCTACAAAAGAAATCATGATTCAACTCTACTGCGTTGTGTGGATAAGGCTGAAGCAGAGAGGATCATGATAGAACTGCATGAAGGTACATTCGGAACACATTCCAGTGGACACACCATGGCAAAGAAAATCCTTCGGGCAGGATATTTCTGGTCCACAATAGAAGCCGACTGTTACCAACATTCTCGAACTTGTCATAAATGCCAGATCTATGCTGATAAGGTGCACATCCCTCCGGTTCCTCTGAACGTCCTGACGGCACCTTGGCCTTTTGCAATGTGGGGCATCGATATGATCGGCGAGATCCGACCGACTGCATCCAACAGGCATCGCTTCATATTGGTAGCAATTGATTATTTCACGAAGTGGGTTGAGGCAGCTTCCTACGCCACGGTAACCAAGAGCGTCGTGGCACGTTTCATCCGGCATAACCTGATCTGTCGGTACGGCGTCCCGGAAAGAATCATTACAGACAATGGTACCAATCTTAACAACAAGATGATCACTGAGCTCTGCGAGCAATTTAAGATACAACACCATAACTCTTCTCCTTACCGGCCGAAGATGAACGGGGCTGTAGAAGCAGCTAATAAGAATATCAAGAAAGTTGTGCAGAAGATGACAGTGACCTATAAAGATTGGCACGAGATGTTACCGTTTGCTCTTCATGGGTACTGTACCTCGGCAAGGACGTCAACCGGGGCAACTCCTTTTTCCTTGGTCTACGGCATGGAGGCAGTCTTGCCGATTGAAGTGCAGATACCCTCTCTCCGGATAATGAAGGATGCAGACTTGAGTGAAGATGACTGGATCCAGACTCGACTTGATCAATTAAACCTGATTGACGAAAAGAGGCTCACTGCTATCTGTCATGGTCAGACGTATCAAAAACGGATGATCAGGGCATTTAACAAGAAAGTCAAACCACAAGGGTATCAAGTTGGGGACCTGGTAATCAAACGCAACATCCTTCCTCAAGGTGATCCCCGAGGCAAATGGACCCCTACATACGAAGGGCCATTTGTGGTTAAACATGTGTTCTCAGGAGGAGCCATGATTCTGACCACTATGGATGGTGACGACCTTCCTCACCCCGCCAATGCAGACATAGTAAAAAGATACTACGCATGATAAAAGACCCGCTAGGTTGACATACCTAGGCAAAAATAAGGGCTTCCCGGCGAACCAAAAGGGTTCAGGCAAAAATAAGGGATGAAATGAAAAAATCTGTACACCCGGCAAGTCGAAAACCTGAAAAGGCGACTTGGGCAAAAATGGGTATCCCGGTGGACTGAAAACCCGAAAGGGCGGTTGTTGTACCCCAAAATTTGCCCTCCCATATTTCTCAAAACATTTCAAGAAAAATTCACAAGTCCAACCTGGCGCGTCATATTCAGGTATTCTTTCGCCAAGATATCTCTGATAACGTATTCTCAAATTCAGGTTCGGCTCAAGAGTCAATTCTTTAAAGAAGGTATCCGAATGTGTGAGTTTTCTCGAAGAAATATGGTGAAAAAGTGGGCTGAAAGTGCAGTTTTTACGCGCTAAAAAATTCATAACTTGAAGATCGTGGCTCGTTTTGAACCCGTTCTAGTGGCCAAAATTCCGTCTTGACATTATCTACGTTTTCATCTCTCACGGATGGAAGCCAATTTCGATCAGAAGGTCTTCAAAAATGTGGATTTATCAAGTATTTTCGTACAGAAAATTTGTGACAAAAGTTTATTTGCGTCATGTTCAGAAAATCATAACTTGGTCGATTTTCATCGTATCGAGCTGGTTTTGGCGCCAAAATTTCACAAATTGAGTTGGCTACATTTTCACAGAAGGTATTGAGTTCAAATGGTATTCAAAAGGTCTTCGTTTTTTGCTCAGAGTGCGTGACACGCTGAAAATCCTGAATGCTGAATATTATTTCATCTGGGCCGAAACTTCGAAAATTCATAACTCGGTCAATTTTTATCGGATTGGGCTTATATTTTTACACAAGGTCCCTGACTCGTAGATCTACAACTTTGCTTCAGAAGTCGAGACCGGATTATGCACCGATCAATACCAGTTTTTTATTGAAGAACGTGTCAGAGTCGACACTGGAGCCCAAAATAAGTTTGTCTGAGCTGAAACTTCAAAAATTCATAACTAATTCACCGTTTATCTGATTGAGTCGATTTTCGGACAGGAGTTAGTTCTCGATGCCGGCTACATTTTGTCTTCACATTTCAACTTCAAAAAATGCACTTAAGTCCCTGCGATTTAGCCTGGAAAGTGACGAATTCAAGTGAATATTGGAGGCCCAATTGCACATTCAAAGCCCATTTTCTTTACCCTAATTTCCACTATATAATCACCTTCTTGTCACACAAACCAAAGGGAGAAAAGGAGAGAAAAGAGGAGAAAAGAGAGGAGAAAAAAAGAAAACCCTTGCCACAACGCTGTCAGAATATCAAATTCTCTCAAGAACCCTAAAAACCTTGAAATCCTTATTACAAATCCCTCTCTCACTACAAACAAGCCATCTCAGTTACAAACCAACATCTTATTACTTCTTCAGTAAGGGTAAGGCTGACTTGATCTCCATGATCCAAAGGGCATAAAAACATTCATGTCACTACTTTTCCAGTAAGGGTAAGGTTGATTTGATCTCCATGATCAAAAGGGTATAATCATTCATACATGCCATATTGTGCCTAAACATTAAA
Organism: Vicia faba; assembly: GCA_948472305.1. NCBI lineage: Eukaryota > Viridiplantae > Streptophyta > Magnoliopsida > Fabales > Fabaceae > Vicia > Vicia faba. Next base: position 1,515,554,636 of record OX451735.1, read on the forward strand.
TTTATTCATATATTGGCTTTATTTGCATTTTATGATTTTATTTGATGTGTTTGTGAGATTCAACACTGCAGATTTAGACAGGATCTCAGGCAGGTTCATTAAGGAACGTTGAGGCCAAAAGCCAAATGGCCAAAAGCCAAAAGCCAAATGGCCAGACTAGAAAAACTTATGCATGACACCAATACATGGCGAGACAGACATTAAGCCAGACATTAAGGGACGTTGAAGCCAGAACACAAATGGCCAAAAGCCAAAAGCCAAAAGCCAAATGGCCAAAGTAGAACAACTTATGCATGAAACTCAATCCAATGGCCAAAGAATGCAGACCACGGTACTCAGGAGTCAATACTTCAAAAAACCTCCCCTTGGGCCAGACACCCCCTATGGTTTGCTCAATTTTTAATTTTTATTTGTTTTTCCTTTTTATTCTTTTAATTGTTTTTTAATTGTTTTCTTTTAATTCCATAAAATAATTTTCATAATAAAAATAAAATACAGAAAAATCAAAAAAATGTTTATTTTATTAATATTAATTTTACTATTATTATTTTTGTGAATAAACTTTAAACAATTAATTAGATTAATTTAGGTTTCAAAACTTTAATATTTTTCTTAATAAATTAAATATGTAGAAATTAGGTTTTTTAACTTTTTCATCATTTTTTTTAATAAATAATTTTCTCATCATTATTGTTATTATTAATTACTAATTTATTTTGTAAATAAACATGTACATAAATTCTTTAGTAAATTAAGTTAAACTTTAACATTTTTCTCAAATAATTAAAAATAACTTAGAATTAGGGTTTCTTTTAATTTTAATTTTAATTTTCTTATTTCATAAATACAAAAAAAAACCTAAAAAACACTTCTTTTATTTCAATAAATAATTAATTAATTTTTAATTTCATTTAATTTCTTTAAAGGGTCCAACGCCCTCGAATGTTCTATTTTAATTCCAATTCGCGCATTTTATTTTATTTCTTATAATATTTATGTAATTGCTCAAGCCATGTAACTCGGACATTCTATATTTCCCGCATTTTATTTCTTTATTTTTATGTCAAATCGGGTCCTGGTTTAATTTGGCGATGTGGACCCGCGCCTTTGTAATAGTTTAGGAATTTTATCTTTCCGCACTTTTTAACTGTTAAATAAATGCATGCAAGAATGAATGAAAAAAAATAAAAACAAACGCATAGATCACCTATACCATGACAAGACAAAAATAAACGAATCTGACACACAAATCACACACCACCCCTAGGGTACGCCTCACTGTTGCCTTGCCTCGAAAGGTGATCGTCGAGTAGAGGATGTCTTAGTAAGTCCTCATGATCCGGGAACCTGGCATGAGGGTAGCTTCTAAGGTGTCTTCCCATTGCTCTGGTGATCACCATGTCCCGAACCTCGAATTGACCCGAACACCTCCAACGGTGGTGCTACCTACCTCTCAATGGTGGGATGGCACTACTTTAAAGGACATTTACACAGACGAATTCCTTAGGGTAGGTAGACGACTCTAGATACTTGCTCTAATTTCAAAACAAATCAAAAATACTTTTCACACCGACACCTTTTCAAAAAGCTTTCGAAAGCAAATTTTTCAAACACTCTTGAGGACCGATACAAGAGTCGAACTGGAATTTTCAAAGAAACTTTTTAAAACCCACATTGAAAAGCAAACAAACCATTTTTGAAAACACAATGAGCAAGTATCTAAGAGCCCATGGATAACCATGGATAGAAAGGGTGCTAACACCTTCCCTTTCTATAATCTACCTCCCGAACCGAGAGCAATCTCTTTAAGGAATTTTTCTGTGCTTTTGTCCTGTCCATGTTGGAGAAAATAAAAGACGGTGGCGACTCTTGCTTCCGCGACATTTCGCGAACCAGCGTTAAACAGTCAGTTCCAGATCCACCGATCACAGAACTGGCGACTCTGCTGGGGAATTAACTTAAAGTGAGGTGTACCTTAGGACTAAGATCACTTGTGTTTTCAATTGTCTGAATTGTTTGCTTTATCATTGTGGGTACTGTCTTGGGAGTTCTATAGATCCTAACCCGGATCTGGGGATACCTTCTTAGAAAGTAGCAACAAGACTGTGAGGGAACTGTGCGGGGTATACCGACATGGTTGAAGCAGTCTGCTACGTTGATGTGGCACTTTGGTGAGTACCGGTAACCCTTGAGTTCAGTCAAGGAGAGTACGGGGCCGCCGCGTGGTGTCATGAAGCATCAACTGACCTTAGGAACCTTAATTGAACTATCTTGGCCTCTTTAGGGTAGTGAGATAACTGACTTTGGTGCAGTCCGAGGTTGGTTGATACTCGATACTACACTCAATTGAGGGTTGCTTTCCTGGAATATTTCGGTCGCCAGTTCAGTGGCTAAATCGAAACGATGAACAATGAAAGCAATCCAGTGATATTGGGACCCTTAGAACCCGGTTACTTCTAATAGGACAGGTTGAGCCCACCAACTCCAAGAGGGTAATACCCAGACCCCATGCTGGCCTAAACTCTAAGGGTTTCTCTTGTGTGACTTGTATGCCTTCGTACTTGACTATTTGCATGCTTGTTATCTTACACAGGAATCACTTGCAGGGTTGGCTTATAGTCCTTAATGGGGACTCATAGCAGGGTTTGCTAAGTTTTTGCAGGTTTGGTCCATAGTCCTTAATTAGGACTCATGGCAGGTTTACTGAGTTTACTTGCAGGTTTTGTTCATAGTCCTTAACTAGGGCCCATAACAGGGTGTACTAAGTTTCTTGCAGGGTTTGTTTTAGTCCTTAATTAGGACTCATAATAAAGTTTACCAAGTTTCTTGCAGGTTTTGGTTTGCAGTCCTTAATTGGGACTCATAACAGGGGTTACCTGCATTACCCCATGCATAGCATAACATCATACCATTGCATACATCCTAACCCATTTCAAGGATCTCAAGGGCTTGTGATGCAGGTCATGGTGAATCAACTATCCCAGCAAGGGGCAAAGAGGATTTATTTTCCTATAGATAAAGTTGTCAGAGGCTATGACCCACTTGATATGGTGAGCTCTGACTCTTGAAGAAGGTTCCCTTAACCAAGGTTGTTTGGAAATCAAAACCAGACATGATGACTAAAGTCAGGGGCTATGACCCACTTGATGTGGTGAGCCTTTGACCCTTTGAAGAAGGACTCTCAACAATATGCAGTGCCTTCAATCAAGCTACCGGATTCAAATGCTAACAATTTTCTTGTTTACCCCGCGAGATCCTTGAAAACATTGCATGCATGTCATACACATCATCACATAACAGGTATCTTTGTTGCAGGTCACTTACCTTTCTCGCTGTTTATTTCAGCAATGGCCTTCCAACCAGATAACCAGGACTGTCTTGCTCAAGAGACTCGGTTCGGGGAAATCCTCCTGAATCTATCCAAGGGGCAGGAGGAGCTAATGACACTTCTCATGGAGACTTTTGTCAGGAACAGTGTTGAGGATGAAAGGCTGAAACACCTACAAGCTGAGGTGGATGTGTTGAAGGCCCAGATGCTGGGACAGGTGACTGCTATTCAAGGGTTAGCTCAAAGACAAGACGAGCTCTGGTTTCTCGTCAACCAACTGCTTCGGGGTAACCAGCTGGGGCAAAAGTCTAAGGGTAAAAAGCCAGTCATCGTTCGACCACCTTTGAGACAAAGAGGCAAGGGAAAAGCTCCTCAGATGGCTTCAGTATCATCAATTCAGTATCAGCCTCACCAGCTTCAGCCAGACAAGCCCAAAAGGCAATTCACCAAGCTCAACGTGTCGCTGCCTCAAGCCTTACAACAACTGCTGAGGTTGAATTTGGTAACTCTAAAGGATCCTCCTAAGAATCCCAACAGGACACCTTCAAGGTATAACCCCAACGCTCGCTGCGCTTATCATTCTGACAGCCCGGGGCATGCTACAGAGGATTGTCGGACTTTGAAGAATAAAATCCAGGACCTGATTGAGAAAGGAGCTGTGGAATTCACCCAAGATGGCCAGACTGAGTGCTTCTACCATCCCTACAGGAGGCACCATTTGAAGTAACAAGCCCTAGATGAGAAAAAATTTTGTTCATTCGAATGTTCAAGTTGCAATTTTCTTTTGTTCAAACATTTATTCATGATAAACATTGTTATTTCATTAATGCATCGCATATGTCTGTCTTGAAACAATATATTCGTATTCACTAAACGCAAACTGTTTTCATATTCTTTCTGATGTCAACTCTTGATCTAAAATTCTAAAGCCTCTTGAGGGAGGATGACGAAAACGATACCACGATCTTTACAGTATGCTTTTGAACAGACCCCGCTGATGAGGTACAGGCATTGTTTCAATTCCTAAACACTGGAGTTATAAGGAAGATAATCCCTCGTTAACCCCTCTGAGCCAAAGAAGTAGGAGTTTTTCTTTTCGAAATTTAAAACCCTTAATCATAACCTGGGGCAGGGTAGTCTTCTCAGTTGATCCAAGTTCATAACGAACGGCACCGAAGGAGGTCCTTACAAAACAAAGAAAGATAGTGATGGTTCCGAATATTCAATAAAGAAAGGCAGTCATTATCTCAAAAAAAATCATAAATGAAAAGCCCAAAAAGTCAAAAACCAACGAAGGAGACTTACAAAACTGGGGCATCCCGCTGACTGTAATTCCAAAAAAAGGAAACAGTTCAGGCAAAAAAAGAAAGGGATAACAAAAATCAGACAAGAACGAGGTCTTACAAACCCTCAACAAAAAGGAAATGACTGCCTATTCCAAATAAATCATCAACATCTGAATCATCACCGGAAAATCAGAGCAAAGACTCAAACAAGGTCTAACGTATGATCAACTGAGTTTAGGTTTGGAGAACATCACGAAGAGCGGGTGGGTACAAATAAAATTTGAGCCTTTATCCTTTGTTTCTTAAACCGTGAACCAGGCCACGTTATAACCCTTAAAAGTCCTAGCTGAAGCATGGGTTAGTTCGAAAGCATACTGTGCCGAAAGGTATCCTGACTCCTTAAGGCTTACAGTAAATACGGAGTTGACATCACGTTTTACAAACATTCACTTGTTTTATGAAAAAGAATGCATTTTCAAAATCTTCAAGACAGACATAAGCTTTACATTTTAACATAACTTTGTTTGCATATGACTTTTTGTTTGAACAGCATAGAAATTCGCACGACGAATGCCTAATGAACAAGAGTACTTCCAATCAAGTGGCAGACATGACCGTGGTCCATTATCTGGGGCAATCCAGTCAAGATTCAAAGGCCAAATAGCCTGGGGCAAATCTCCGCCTAAGTCACTTGGGGCACTCCAACAACGAATCTTGCATGATCAAACATCTTCTGGTGGCATGGCAAAACATTTCTAACAGGGGCAACTCCCTACGTTCTAAAAGCATGGACATAGTCGAAAAGATACTACGCGTAATTAAAGACCCGCTAGGTTGACATACCTAGGCAAAAATAAGGGCTTCCCGGCGAACCAAAAGGGTTCGGGCAAAATGAAGGGATGAAATGAAAAATCTGTACACCCGGCAAGTCGAAAACCTGAAAAGGTGGCTTGGGCAAAAATGGGTATCCCGGTGGACTGAAAACCCGAAAGGGCGGTCCAGGCAAAAGTTAGGGATTAAAGCGTACGACTATGTCCTGTCATCTTGTCACCTGCCTACCAGAAGAAGGTTGGTCCATCAACAACTATCAGCACCTCACAGGTCTTCCTCTCCCACCTCAGAAACAGGGGCAATGATGAGTTGCCCAAGCAATCTAATTGTTCTGTCCTCCAAGGTATCAAGGTGAGTTCAGCTGAAGAACATAACCAGTACATCCCAATTCCCCAGAGAGTGAGCCAGCAAGTCAATACACTCTCCTCAAGTAAAGCTATACAATCAAACCTTAAGGAAGTTGGGTATCCTCCAGCAGATCTCAACATTCCCCAGTACACATTCTTAACAAGCATCCCCGGCAGTCTTGGTCTAAAGATTGTTCCCCGGCGGTATGTCAAACATTCAGTGGAGTCACTTTCCCCGCAGTTCAAAACTTCCCCAAGAGAGTCCAATCCAATTTCCCCAGGAAAGTTGGAACTCATCTCCCCAAGCAGTAAGCTTATCCCCAGTAAGTTCTGGAACCTTATCCCTCACAGAGCATGAATGCGTCGTCCGACTTTATTCAAAGAGTTATGCCCTTACCAGGATATAACTGGGTTATCCTCAGCTAAAAGCCACGGAAAGAGCGTCGTCGACGAAGCCTTCTTATCCCCAGAAAATTATTATCAACACTAAGCAAGGCATCCCTCTTCCCACAGAGTATTGCTTCCCAGCATGGTCGTTAGAGTATCTTTTCTCCCCGCAGAATCTTCCATTTACCAAGTTTATTCCGCAACGGAGTCATCTTCTCCTACCGGTATTCTTGCAGTTATCATCCCCAGCGGAAGCAAAATCTATTCTTCAACATCAGCCCAGGATATGACTGCCCGGCACCCGTCAAGGATTTATTTTCCTCAGACGAAAACATACATTCATAAAACACCACATACATCATTATAGCATGCATAGACACATCATTGCTTGATCCATATCATACATTGCATATGACTGACCTTTACCTTTCAGGCAAGATGCAGTTGAAATTCTCAATCATATTTCAAGACCTAGACCGGTTCAGTTAATCGACCCTAAGATTTTCTGTTTCTTATCCAGTCCAAGGCCTTCTCTAGCCCAGTTAAATCGACCCCAAACAGATTTTCCTGATAAAGACTCAGTAGAAGTTATCCAAGATTCTCTCAATGATTGCTGTTGAGGTTGTAGTCGCCTGTGGTTCTCTCCCCGATCCTGCGGAGGTAGTAATCATCCCAAGATTCGCTCAACGATTGCTGTTGAAGTTGAAGTTATCCAAGATTCTCTCAATGATTGCTATTGAGGTTGTAGTCGCCTATGGTTCTCTCCCCGATCCTGCGGAGGTAGTAATCATCCCCAGATTCGCTCAACGATTGCTGTTGAAGTCGAAGTCGTCCAAGATTCTCTCAATGTTTGCTGTTGAGGTTGTAGTCGCCTGTGGTTCTCTCCCCGATACTGCGGAGGTAGTAATCATCCCCAGATTCGCTCAATGATACTGTTGAAGTCGAAGTCGCCCAAGATTCTCTCAATGATTGCTGTTGAGGTTGTAGTCGCCTGTGGTTCTCTCCCCGATACTGCGGAGGTAGTAATCATCCCCAGATTCGCTCAATGATACTGTTGAAGTCGAAGTCGCCCAAGATTCTCTCAATGATTGCTGTTGAGGTTGTAGTCGCCTATGGTTCTCTCCCCGATACTGCGGAGGTAGTAATCATCCCAAGATTCTCTCAACGATTGCTGTTGAGGTTGAAGTTATCCAAGATTCTCTCAATGATTGCTGTTGAGGTTGTAGTCGCCTATGGTTCTCTCCCCGATACTGCGGAGGTAGTAATCATCCCAAGATTTTCTCAACGATTGCTGTTGAGGTTGAAGTCGTCCAAGGTTCTCTCACCGTTCCTGTTGAGGTAATAACCATCCCTGGTTCATTCATCACCGTTTGAAGCTCCAGATCCAGCTCCTGTAACCAGTCAGGACACATCTACGCAAAGAGTTTGAAGACCATCTCCTGTAACAGGTCAGGTAATCATTTTTCTTTTGCAGGTACGCAAGTTCTCGCTAAGGAATCTCTTATGCGATTGACATCCAGATGGCATCTATAAGCCCATCCACCTATCCATCACCTCTTAGCATGGCATCTATAAGTCCATCATCCTATCCATCAATCTCTAAATGGCATCTATAAGCCCATTCCCCACCATCACACTACTATGTGAGCGCAAATTTCTGGGCACTCTAGTGTTCAATCATCTTCCACCTTCGGATTACGAAAGGCACGTCAGCCAATCTGCATCCTCAGGTCTAAGAAGATTGAACAGGGGCAACTGTTGTACCCCAAAATTTGCCCTCCCATATTTCTCAAAACATTTCAAGAAAAATTCACAAGTCCAACCTGGCGCGTCATATTCAGGTATTCTTTCGCCAAGATATCTCTGATAACGTATTCTCAAATTCAGGTTCGGCTCAAGAGTCAATTCTTTAAAGAAGGTATCCGAATGTGTGAGTTTTCTCGAAGAAATATGGTGAAAAAGTGGGCTGAAAGTGCAGTTTTTACGCGCTAAAAAATTCATAACTTGAAGATCGTGGCTCGTTTTGAACCCGTTCTAGTGGCCAAAATTCCGTCTTGACATTATCTACGTTTTCATCTCTCACGGATGGAAGCCAATTTCGATCAGAAGGTCTTCAAAAATGTGGATTTATCAAGTATTTTCGTACAGAAAATTTGTGACAAAAGTTTATTTGCGTCATGTTCAGAAAATCATAACTTGGTCGATTTTCATCGTATCGAGCTGGTTTTGGCGCCAAAATTTCACAAATTGAGTTGGCTACATTTTCAAAGAAGGTATTGAGTTCAAATGGTATTCAAAAGGTCTTCGTTTTTTGCTCAGAGTGCGTGACACGCTGAAAATCCTGAATGCTGAATATTATTTCATCTGGGCCGAAACTTCGAAAATTCATAACTCGGTCAATTTTTATCGGATTGGGCTTATATTTTTACACAAGGTCCCTGACTCGTAGATCTACAACTTTGCTTCAAAAGTCGAGACCGGATTATGCACCGATCAATACCAGTTTTTTATTGAAGAACGTGTCAGAGTCGACACTGGAGCCCAAAATAAGTTTGTCTGAGCTGAAACTTCAAAAATTCATAACTAATTCACCGTTTATCTGATTGAGTCGATTTTCGGACAGGAGTTAGTTCTCGATGCCGGCTACATTTTGTCTTCACATTTCAACTTCAAAAAATGCACTTAAGTCCCTGCGATTTAGCCTGGAAAGTGACGAATTCAAGTGAATATTGGAGGCCCAATTGCACATTCAAAGCCCATTTTCTTTACCCTAATTTCCACTATATAATCACCTTCTTGTCACACAAACCAAAGGGAGAAAAGGAGAGAAAAGAGGAGAAAAGAGAGGAGAAAAAAAGAAAACCCTTGCCACAACGCTGTCAGAATATCAAATTCTCTCAAGAACCCTAAAAACCTTGAAATCCTTATTACAAATCCCTCTCTCACTACAAACAAGCCATCTCAGTTACAAACCAACATCTTATTACTTCTTCAGTAAGGGTAAGGCTGACTTGATCTCCATGATCCAAAGGGCATAAAAACATTCATGTCACTACTTTTCCAGTAAGGGTAAGGTTGATTTGATCTCCATGATCAAAAGGGTATAATCATTCATACATGCCATATTGTGCCTAAACATTAAATTTATTCATATATTGGCTTTATTTGCATTTTATGATTTTATTTGATGTGTTTGTGAGATTCAACACTGCAGATTTAGACAGGATCTCAGGCAGGTTCATTAAGGAACGTTGAGGCCAAAAGCCAAATGGCCAAAAGCCAAAAGCCAAATGGCCAGACTAGAAAAACTTATGCATGACACCAATACATGGCGAGACAGACATTAAGCCAGACATTAAGGGACGTTGAAGCCAGAACACAAATGGCCAAAAGCCAAAAGCCAAAAGCCAAATGGCCAAAGTAGAACAACTTATGCATGAAACTCAATCCAATGGCCAAAGAATGCAGACCACGGTACTCAGGAGTCAATACTTCAAAAAACCTCCCCTTGGGCCAGACACCCCCTATGGTTTGCTCAATTTTTAATTTTTATTTGTTTTTCCTTTTTATTCTTTTAATTGTTTTTTAATTGTTTTCTTTTAATTCCATAAAATAATTTTCATAATAAAAATAAAATACAGAAAAATCAAAAAAATGTTTATTTTATTAATATTAATTTTACTATTATTATTTTTGTGAATAAACTTTAAACAATTAATTAGATTAATTTAGGTTTCAAAACTTTAATATTTTTCTTAATAAATTAAATATGTAGAAATTAGGTTTTTTAACTTTTTCATCATTTTTTTTAATAAATAATTTTCTCATCATTATTGTTATTATTAATTACTAATTTATTTTGTAAATAAACATGTACATAAATTCTTTAGTAAATTAAGTTAAACTTTAACATTTTTCTCAAATAATTAAAAATAACTTAGAATTAGGGTTTCTTTTAATTTTAATTTTAATTTTCTTATTTCATAAATACAAAAAAAAACCTAAAAAACACTTCTTTTATTTCAATAAATAATTAATTAATTTTTAATTTCATTTAATTTCTTTAAAGGGTCCAACGCCCTCGAATGTTCTATTTTAATTCCAATTCGCGCATTTTATTTTATTTCTTATAATATTTATGTAATTGCTCAAGCCATGTAACTCGGACATTCTATATTTCCCGCATTTTATTTCTTTATTTTTATGTCAAATCGGGTCCTGGTTTAATTTGGCGATGTGGACCCGCGCCTTTGTAATAGTTTAGGAATTTTATCTTTCCGCACTTTTTAACTGTTAAATAAATGCATGCAAGAATGAATGAAAAAAAAATAAAAACAAACGCATAGATCACCTATACCATGACAAGACAAAAATAAACGAATCTGACACACAAATCACACACCACCCCTAGGGTACGCCTCACTGTTGCCTTGCCTCGAAAGGTGATCGTCGAGTAGAGGATGTCTTAGTAAGTCCTCATGATCCGGGAACCTGGCATGAGGGTAGCTTCTAAGGTGTCTTCCCATTGCTCTGGTGATCACCATGTCCCGAACCTCGAATTGACCCGAACACCTCCAACGGTGGTGCTACCTACCTCTCAATGGTGGGATGGCACTACTTTAAAGGACATTTACACAGACGAATTCCTTAGGGTAGGTAGACGACTCTAGATACTTGCTCTAATTTCAAAACAAATCAAAAATACTTTTCACACCGACACCTTTTCAAAAAGCTTTCGAAAGCAAATTTTTCAAACACTCTTGAGGACCGATACAAGAGTCGAACTGGAATTTTCAAAGAAACTTTTTAAAACCCACATTGAAAAGCAAACAAACCATTTTTGAAAACACAATGAGCAAGTATCTAAGAGCCCATGGATAACCATGGATAGAAAGGGTGCTAACACCTTCCCTTTCTATAATCTACCTCCCGAACCGAGAGCAATCTCTTTAAGGAATTTTTCTGTGCTTTTGTCCTGTCCATGTTGGAGAAAATAAAAGACGGTGGCGACTCTTGCTTCCGCGACATTTCGCGAACCAGCGTTAAACAGTCAGTTCCAGATCCACCGATCACAGCGGTCCAGGAAAAAGTTAGGGATAAAGCGTAACACTATGTCTCATTGGATCACCTAGCATCCAGAATTCGGCATCAACTATCTGGCTCAGACTTCGGCATCGATCAATCAGCTTCATCTTCAACTAAGCAACAAGGTGATGAGACGCTTGAAGACATAAAGGCGATAGCAGAGTTGAAACCCAGTGGGAATATTGTGCACATAGCTGTTTTGTTTCCTTTTCAAAATTGTATAAACTTTGTGTTATTCGGCGGCGTTCCCTTACTAGGACGTCAACCTCTTGTACCAAAAAACGCCTATTTACAAGCAAATTTCAAAATCAATACAGATTCAGTTTTCCAAACAAATTGCCAATTGTTTTTCCTTTTTTCTGTTTTGTCTTGCGAAGAACGTCCAATGTTCATTTTTGATATATGCATTTGACATTAAATTGCTGATTCACAAATATTTGCATATGAAACAAAAGACTAATTACAGGTGACATCAGAAACAGGGGCAATGTAAAGTTATCTGATGCAGTCTGGTTGCTCTGTCCGCCAAGGTACCAAGGTAGATGTAACTGAAGAATGTGACCAAGTTATCTCAACTCCTCACAGAGTAAGACAAGATAGCAACATTCCCCAGTGGAGTATAGGCATTCATCAGCAAGCATCCCCGGCAGTCTTGACCTAAGATTGTTCCCCGGTGGAATACTAACACTCCAGTACAGTCTAAAAAGTTTCCCCAGGAGAGTTGATTCATATCCCCAGCAGGTCTTGAAGCTTATCCCCAGTAGATTCTGGAAGCTTATTCCCGGCAGAGTACGGACGTCTCTCCCGAGCTTTATTCAAAGTTATTCCTCACAAGGGCTTATAACTGGGTTATCCTCAGCTAATTGCCACGGAAGATCGCCCTCGGCAAATTTCTTCCTATCCCCAGCGGAGTTCATCAAAGTTCCCCAACATAACTTATCAACACAATCCCCAGCGGAGTTTATCATTGTTATCCCCAGCGGAGCCCATCTTTGAAATCCTCAGTGAAGCTCTCGTCAAACTTCAGCGAAGTATCTCCTCCACAGAGCATTTCCCCGCAGGGTAATCTCTCCAACAAGTTTATTCCCCAACGGAGTCATCTTCTCCTACCGGTGTATTCTTGCAACCGTCATCCCCAGCGGAAGCGAAGAGCTCTACTCTTCAACGTCAGCCCAAGATTTAATTCCACGGCCGATCGTCAAGGATTTATTTTCCTAGACGAAAATACATTCATAAACATTTCGCATTTCATACTTCTTGCTTACATACATGCTAAAGTGCATACGACACTATCTTATTTTGAACGTCATAACATCATGCATGTCATACATCATGACATTGCATATGACTGATGTTTTGCCTTTTCAGGAAAAAGACAACTACCTTCAACTGTCACAGTTTCCAGATTCGATTCCTGTATCTAGCCAGGGCACATCTGTGAGTGATCAGTTTCCAGATTCGATTCCTGTATCTAGCCAGGGCACATCTGAAGAGTTTGAAGATTCGATTCCTGTATCCAGCCAGGGCATATCTATCAGCTACCACCATTCCAGATTCGATTCTTGTATCCAGCCAGGGCATATCTGTTGACAACAATTCCAGATTCGATTCCTGTATCTAGCCAGGGCACATCTGAAGAGTTTGAAGATTCGATTCCTGTATCCAGCCAGGGCATATCTATCAACTATCACAATTCCAGATTTGATTCCTGTATCCAGCCAGGGCATGTCTGTTGACAACAATTCCAGATTCGATTCCTGTATCCAGCCAGGGCATGTCTGTTGACAACAATTCCAGATTCGATTCCTGTATCCAGCCAGGGCATATCTGTTGACGACTATTTCCATATTCGATACTTGTATCCAGCCAGGGCATATCTGTGAGCATCTGATTGTAGATTCGACACCTGTATCTAGCCAGGGCATGTCTGCATGAGGAGATTGAAGATCAACACCTGTAACAAGCCAAGAAAAACATCTGTCTTTCTCAAAATACACAAGTTCTCGCTAAGGAATCTCTTATGCGACCAACACCTCCAAATGGCATCTATAAGCCCATTCCCGACAAGGTTCTGTCACGTCTCCAGATGGCATCTATAAGCCCATCTCCCTATCCACTATCTCTCCAAATGGCATCTATAAGCCCATTCCCGACATCACATTGCTGATACTCCAACATGCGAGTGCAAATTTCCGGGCACTCTAGTGTCCAATCTCCTTTTACCCTCGAGTCACGAAAGGCAAACTTGCCAATCTAACTCTTCAGGTTCAAGAAGATTGAACAGGGGCAACTGTTGTACCCCAAAATTTGCCCTCCCATTTCCTCAACATTTTCTCATCACAAGACCCTTGGAGCTCAAGATCCAGTTAGGGTTTCCTCTGCTCAAGACTTCTCCTTGCATTGTTGACCCAAATTAGGGTTTGTGTTTGCACAAAGATAGTTTGACCCAAAATGCCTAAGATGACTTTCATACCTCATGTTGGACTCCCAAGTTTATCCATACCAAGTTTCAAGTCTTGATTCCAAATTTTGCCCAGTCAATTGGACAGTTGACCTAGAAATCAACTGTATTGGGGAAAAAGTCAACTGTGGCCAATTGACAGTCAAATCTCATGAAAATTGACCCACATCAACATTATGAACTCACATGGACCATTTGATCAAGTTTGGATCATAATTCCACAAGAAATTTGATCAGATCACCAAAAGGGCAAAATGGTCATTTTTAGGGTTTTGACTGCACAAAGGCAATTTTTGACTGTTTGACCTAGCCAATGGCAAACCAAGCTCACATATGGACTCAAGGACCCCATGGAATTGTCTTGACATACTCAACAAGTTCAAAAGATCCCAAATACACAAGATTGACAGTTGAGTTTCCCAGTCAATTGATCAATTTTGACTGTATACTGAAAAGTCAAACTTTGACTTTTTGGTCAAAATCAAGTGTCAAGATTCATTCTTCATCAAAACATGCCAAATCATGAAACTTGTTCATCAAGAAATCAAGAATTGCAAATTAGGGTTTGAAATGAAGATTTTTCATAACTTAGAATTTTCTAAGTTATGAAAAACCCTAATTTTTTCCTAACTTTGCCCCACTCTTTCACCAAGATTCATTTGGATTCAAGTAAAAGTCAAAACATGAAAGTTGTAGCCTATTGCAAAATCTACAACTTTGATTCACAAAGTTTTCCCAAAAGAGGCATGTAGCTCAAGTTACAATTTTTGGAACAAGGGTACCAAACCATTCTTAACTTAGAGAAAATTTGACCTATTTTAGGCAAGGTTTTTGCCTAACTTCAAGACCATTTTTCACATACTTCCACTTGGAATTTCAATTTGCATTTCAAAGATGGATTGTAGTACACATTCCAAGCTTTCCAAAATGTCCAAGAACTCATCAAACAACCTCATGGTTAGGGAGAATCGAATTTGGCAAGTTGGGAAAAACTCACTTTTGATTTGGCCAAGTTACATGTTCATACATTTGTGCCATTTTGAATTCAGTTTGCTTTCCTTGATTACAGGTCCTATATCCCATTTGCACTCAATAATTTAATGCTAACTCATTGTGCCAAGGCCTTGTTTTATGAGTTTAAGCATTACATGTTGAACTAAGCCATTTATAGAAAAAGCAAATTAGCCATTCTTGAAAAGTAGGACTTTATGTCAAATGCAAATCCAAGCAAGTACAGTTCAAATCTCCTTGGCACAAGTTTATGGGTTAATTGCACTGATCAAGGCCAAGGTTTGCAGCACATTAGGGGGGCCTCTACCTGTCTAAAAACTCAAGTGGCCATCTCTTGCTTAAGTGTGAAGAAAACTAGCATAACATTACACAACTTTCATCTCAGCTAACACAAGCTTAAGAAAAGACTTTGTACACTTTCTAAACATCCATTCTGAGCTAGAACACGAGCCAACCATCTCCAACACCTTCCCATTCACAGAATCACCATTGAACTGCCCAAAACAGGGCATCCCTGCAGTTTGAGTTCCATAGCTCAAACCTTCCATGCATTCTTGCTAAAAACACTTCAAACACATCCCACAACATCCCTTGAAGCTATTCCAAACCTCAAACACGACCTGTAACACTCCCAGGCAACATCACCATTTTCATTTTCTTGCTTTGCAGTTGAAGTTCCATAGCACGATTCAAAAGGTTTCAAGACAAAGTAAAGCTTGGAATAGCATCCCTGGACATCAAGGAAGTTGTACCAATCATCACCTTGCATTGAAGACACCTTCATCACCAGATACAACTTCAACTGAACAGGTAAGTTCATGAACTTGTATCTCTCTATCCAGGCATTGTTAGCTTTAGGTTTGTGAAGAAAACATGTCACATTCATAGCCCTGAACATGCCCATGTAATTAGATTTCATTTATATTATGTGTGCTTAGAGAATTTTAAGTCTGAACATTGAATAAAAACTAGGTCAGAAATTGGGGGAGAAGAAATTCTCTCTCATTTCTGAGAGTTAGGATGAGTTCTTTATATGTCTGGATTCGTGGTTCAATGCTTGACATTTTTCATGTTGGAAGTTTGTGCTAAAAGTCCAGGAATCAGGAGTTGTGGTTGAGGCATCATAGGCGCGCGTTTTTTTCAAATGGTTGTCTGAAGGTTGAAGACAACCTTTCTTGGGCTGGGCCTGAGATCTCTTTTCTGTTTACACACCATTTTCACACACACACCCCTAGGCCCATTTTGCTTATTTTCATGATTTTTTTGACTTTTCTTTTTTTATTCTGACTTATTTATTTTTCCTCACAATATTAAAAATATAAAAAAATATTTTTACACCATTTTTATATTTATTAGGCTTTTTATTTGTTTAAAATAATGTTTGTACATAAATAAATGTTTACATACTTTTATTTAAAAAATACAAAAATAATGCCAACACATTTTATTTTCCATTTTTATTTTATTTTGTCTTCTGAAAATATTTTATATAAAATATACTTTTTTTTATAAATATTAAATATTATTATTTTGCACATATTTAATATATTTGATAAATAATACAAATACATACATATTTATTAGCATATTTAGTAAATAATACAAAATATACACATTTTTATTTTTATTAATATTTAATATTAAAAATACCTTTTTGACAAATATACTTCATTTTTATTTTATTTTTGTATATAATAAATAAATATTGTACATATTAAATAATTAATCCTTTTATTTAATAAATTAGGGTTTTGCCCTAAATACATAAATACAAAAAAAAATTGATACTTTTTATTTTGTTTACTTGACATATAAAAATACCTTTTTTTCATACATATAAAAAACATTTTTTGTATCTTGCATATTTATTCCATTTTATTTAATTATTGTATATTAAATATCTTGTAAATAATCCAATTTTGATGTAATAGTCTAGGTTTAAATTTCTTGTCAAAATACCCCCATTTGAACATTTGTACCCCCCTTCCCATATATTGTGTTGTAATAACTTAGAAACTTTATTTTTCGCACTTTAATGCTTTCTAAATATACCATGTTAGAATTAGGGTTTGTATGCGAATTAAAAACAAAAAAAAAATAGTTTGACCTAATTTCAAGATAATCAAGCATGAAAATGGACAACACTAATCACACTTGCACGCCTAGGTATTCCACTTGTTGCCTTCAATAAATGGGCCATATTGCATGTTAGGTCTCTTTGGGCAAAACAAAAACAATCAAATGATCATAGTCCCTCGATGACGCTTTCGAAAGTTGCCTAAAAATGATCAAGTCCCTTAAAGAAAGCATTGCCCAAAGATACTTGGCACCATTGCAATTATGGTCTAAACGATGACCCGCGCCCGTCCCTTTCACATCCTAACACAAGATTGTCCACCAAATGCAATGGTGGAACAAAATTGTTAAAAGGGTTAAAAGCATAGTAGAAATATTTGAGAAATTTAGGAGTAGACAAACTCTTAGTTACTTGAATCAAACTTGCAAAACAAAACACTTGCCTATTTTTAAACCACACCTCACAACACTTTCAAAACAAACTTTCAAAAACAAATGAAAACCTTTTCAAAAGACATACACCTTTGTATACATCCCAACATGGATCATTACAAAGGTTGCCACCACATTGGTTTCTTTTCAAAACATTTTCAAACCCACGCACACAAGAGCACCATTTCAAACAATTGAAAATTAAGGCAAGTTGATCTAAGCAAGTAACTAAGAGCCCATGGATAACCATGGATAGAAAGGGTGCTAATACCTTCCCTTTCTATAATCTACTCCCCGAACCCAAGAAAACATCTCAAAGGTTTTTTGTTGTGCTTTTTAACCTTTCCTTTGGATAAAAATAAAAAGTCGGTGGCGACTCTTGCTCAACCGAAACATTTGCGAAAACAAACGCAAAACCATAGTCAGTTCTCCCACCGTATCACACATATGACTTTACATTTCTGCACTCTTATTGCTTTCATATATTGTTAGTAACTAGGGTGTGTATGGCAAGACTAAAACCAATGTTATAAAACCCTAATTCAAGACCTAGATTATGCATGCAATCAAATACACTTGCACACTAGCACCCCTAGGGTGATTCCACTTGTTGCCTTACGAAAATGGTCATGTTATGCATGTGAGATGTCTTAGCACAAACAAAATCAAAAATACAAGATCATAGTCCCTCGATGACGTTATCAAAGTTGCCTTTCAAAATGATCTTAGTCCCTAAAAGAAAAGTGTTAAGTCATCTCACAACATTGCTATCATGGTCATACGATGATCCAATGCCCGTCCCTTTACATTCAACGATGGGGCTTCTTACCAAAACAATGGTAAGATATAAACATCTAAAGGAGGAGGAAAAGAACATCTAAGACCTTCTGAGTAGGTAGATCACTTTTAGTTGCTTGCTCAATTTCAAAACAAATATCCTTGCTATTTTCAAAACAATCACATACACTTTCCAAACATATTTCCAAACTTGAAACATTTTCAAAAGCTCAACACTTTGTATACGTTCTTACGAACGAGAATTATTACAAAGTTTGCCTAAACAATGGCACCTTTTCAAAATACTTTCAAAACCACACAAAAGCACATTTTTCAAACAAAAGCAAGTGATCTAGCAAGTAACTAAGAGCCCATGGAAAACTATGGATGAAAAGGGTGCTAATACCTTCCCTTTTCATAATCTACCCCCCGAACTCAAGAAAACATCTCGAAAGGTCTTTCCTGTGCTTTTTCACCTTTCCTTGTTGGATAAAAGAAAAGTCGGTGGCGACTCTTGCTAAACCGCAACATTTGAGAACACAAACGCAAAACACTCCAAGTCAGTTCTCCCACTGTATCACAGAACTGGCGACTTTGCTGGGGATATTCTTAAAAGTGAGGTTACCTTAGGGTTAGAACACATTTACTTGCTTACATTGTTTGATTTGCATGCTTTACATTTTGGTTCCTTGTTTGGGTTTGTTTTAAAATCCTACACCCGGATTTGGGGACACCTTTTAGGTAAGTAGCAATAAACTGTAAGGGAATTGTGCAGGGTATACCGACACAGTTGAAGCAGTAGCTACGTTGATGTGGCACTTTGGTTGGTATTGGTAACCCTTGAGACAATCAAGGAGAGCACGGGGTTGCTGCCTGGTGTCGTGAAGCATCAACTGACCTTAGAACCTTACTTGACCAACTTGGCTATTAGGACGTAGTGAGATGACCGACTTTGGTGCAGTCCGAAGTTGGTAGATACTCGATGCTACACTCATTGAGGTTTGACTCTTGAGCTTTGTTTGGTTGTGAGTCAATCGCCTATTGAACAAAGTTGGGGGAAAGATCAGTGATATTGAGATCCCTTAGAACCCGGTTATTATTAACTAGGACAGGATGAGCCAACTAAACTTCAATAGGGTACTTACCTATAAACTCCATGCAAGCCTAAACCTAAGGACTTGTCTGCTTTGTGTGAATATGATTATTTGTATATAAACTTGCTTACCTCGCATATTTGTACATAACATCATAACATCATACCATAGCATTTTCAATAACATGAACCATAGCACTTCAAGGATCTCGAGGGTCTTTGATGCAGGGTCACTTTGAATCAGACGTCTACCAAGGGGCAAGAGGATTTATTTTCCTCTAACCAAACGCCGTCAAAAATTAAGTACAACAACTTGAGTCAAGGGCTATGACCCATTCGATATGGTGAGCTTGACTCTTGAAGAAGGACTCTCAATGACACGAAGTTTCTTCAATCAAGTTGCAATCAAATTCTAACAGTTTCTTGTTTAACCTGCGAGATCCTTGAAAACATTGCATGCATATACACATCATTACAGGTACCATTACAGGTTTCTCATCTTCTTCGCTGTTTATTTCAGCAAAAATGTCTTCCGAACAAAGCATCAAGGACCTTCAGGGACAAAATTCCCAATTCCAATAAATGTTCATCAGTCTGGCAAAAGGGCAAGAGGATCTGAAAGCCTTCATTCTGAAAGAAAAGTAGTAGAAGAAGAAGAAGAAGAAGAAGCATGTCTGTATTCTGAATATGGGCAGAAGGTTTGGAGAAAGGTTGAAGCAACAAACTGATCTGACTTATTCATCCAAGGAAGGGGGGAACCAAGAAGGGGAAAAAGATCCTAGTCCTGTAGTCTCTGACAATGATACTGATTATAACGATGAGCAATATCCTCCCACTGATGACAAGTACAAATAGTTGGAGGATCGCCTCAGTGCCATGGAGATTCAACAGATACCTGGCTTGGATTTATGAGACACAAGTTTAGTTTCTGGAGTGGTCATTCTGCCAAAATTCAAAATCCTCACATTTGTCTTGTACGATGGAGTCTCTTGCCCTAAGATGCACTTAAAGTCTCATGTTCGCAAGATTCAACCATACACAACTGATCCAAAGCTTTGGATCCATTTCTTCCAAGAAAGCTTAGTAGGGACTCAGCTCGAATGGTTCTATCAATTGGAGAGTTCTCGCATCCACACCTGGGAGGATTTAGCTGCTGCTTTCTATAAACAGTATCGGTATAATGTTGATCTTGCACCAACTCGTGTGCAATTACAGAACATGACCATGGGTTTCAACGAGAGCTTCAAAGGGTACGCCCAAAAGTGAAGAGATATGGTTGGTAGGGTGCAGCCCCCTTTAATTGACAGGGAGTTGATTGACATCTTCATGGGAACTTTGACAGGGCCTTTCTTCAAACACCTAATCGGAAGCTCCTCGGACGGGTTCATCGAGCTAATACTGACCGGCGAACGGGTCGAAGATGGCATCAAAAGTGGAAAGATCCAAGGAGCTACACCTCCTGATGCTCAAAAAAAGCCATACAGTGGGAAGAAAGAGTCCAATGTAATGACTGGTCAAAAGAGTCGTCATGACCAACACGTGGGGGCAGTCCTGATCTCCGGTTCTGCATCACACCGACAACAGCAAAGGGGAAATCAACGAAGGCCAGACGAGCCCAAAAGACAGTTTACCAACATCAACATGCCGCTGTCTCAAGCGCTACAACACTTGTTGAGGATGAATCTGATTGCATTGATAGGACCTCATCCAAACCCCAAAACTTCTTCTCCTAACTACAATCCTAATGCAACATGTGCTTATCATTCTGACAGTCCTGGGCATGACACTAACGATTGTTGGGCATTGAAATACAAAATTCAGAATTTGATTGACACCAAGGAGATCGAGTTTGATCCTCCGGAGACTCCAAACGTGATCACTACTCATATGCCAAGACATTGAGAGCGTCTTGTTCATTTTGAATTTTCAATTGTAATTTCTTTTGTTATTCAAACAATTATCTATTAATGTCAAACTTTGTTTCATTAATGCATTGCATATGTTTGTCTTGATTTGATCCACTCATTTTCATTACATTTAAACTATGCTTTTTACTCTCTTTATGATATTCAACTCTTGCTAAATGTTACAAGCCTTTAGAGGGAGGATAACGAAAACAATGCGATAATCTCATACAGTATGCTTTTGGACAGACCTTGCTGACGATGTACATGCATTCTTTCAAATCCTAAACACTGGAGTTATAAGGAAGATAATTCATAGTCAACCCCTACGAACCAAAGAAGTAGAAGTTTTATGTTTTAACACAAATTGAAACTTTTAATCGAAACCTGGGGCAGGGTAGTCTCTCAGTTAATTCAAAAGCGCGTTAAGTCGCAAACTCTCATCTCATAATACAACGAATGACATCAAAAAAACATTCCTCTGAAATCAGAAGACGATGATGGTTCCCTATCACATGGGCAATCATTATCTCTCAAAAAGAAAAGCCGACTAAGTCAAAACCTACAAAGGAGACTTAAGAAAATTGGGGCATCCCGCTGACTGTAATCTCAAAACAAGAACAGTCAGGCAAAAATTAGGGATGACAAATCAAAATAAAGAGGTCACTACAAATCCTCAACAAACATGAAAAATGATGCAAAAAAAATGACTGCCTTCCGACAAACTTAACTTGTCTGAACCATCACCAAAACGTCATTCCAGACTCAATTGGAGTTCAAACGTACAATTAACTGAGCTTAGGACCGAAGAACATCACGAAGAAAGGGTGGGTACAAATACATTTGATCCTTTATCCTTTGTTTCTTAAACGATGAACCAAGCCACGTTATGACCCTTCAAAAGTCCTAATTGAAGCATGGGTTAGTTTGAAAGAATACTGTTACAAAAGGTATCGTAACTCCTGTAAGGCTTTACTCAAAATCCAAAGTTGAATTACAAACTTCTTTACTTGATAAAAATGCATTTTCAAAACTTCAAGACAAGCATAAACTTTGCATTACTTGAATATCACTGTTTGCATATGGCTATTTGTTTGACAGGGGAAAAATTCACACGAATATCCAGTGAATGAAAACTCTCTCACTAACAAAATCAATTCAAGAAGGATGACACTTCCATTGACGAATCTCCTATCAACATGGGGACATGACATGTCACTATCCAGCACACCTGGGACAGTCCAGTCAAGATTCCAAGAAATCTCTCAAGAAGTGCAGAGTAACCAGGGGAAAGTCTCCATCTCCATCACTTAGGGCATTGAACGTCAATCTCAGCAAAGGGTTACGCACAATCAAACATTTTCTGGCAGTGCCACAAACACTTGCTACTAGGGGCATTGACAAATCTCCCCAAAATCCTTCTCATAGGATGATTCCCCAGCAAGAGTTCAATCTCTGAAAACCTTTCCCCAACTGAGACAACCTCAAGAGTCCTCGAGGACTTTCCCCAACGAAGTCGTCACCTCTCTAACAGACCGACAACATGGTTTATTTCCCCAACAAATGACAGGATTCCCCAGCTTGAGGTGGCCTCTCTAACTACTACAAATCAAAGGACCACAACTCCCTTTCCCCAGTAGACTACTCTACAATCCCCAACAAGTTACTGTAAGACCTGGGCCCGACCAGATATCAGTTCAACTTCGACCCCAGTAGAGCAACGGATAACCGAGACTCCAGAACTATTTTCCCAAGCAGGGATCAATATTCCCCAACAGAGTTCTCCTCAAACAATAAAACAGGAATCCCCGGTGGAAATATTCTAAGCAAAGTTTGAAGACACACCAACTCTTCAACAACAGTCTAGGATTTAACGACTCCCCAACATTTGTCAAGGATTTATTTTCCCAGTAAAAAATACATTCATTAACATTTCCGATTTCATACATCCTATTTACATACGTGATAAATGCATACAACACAATCTCATTTATTTTTTAGAACATCATGACATCATGCATTTCATACATCATGACATTGCATACAACTAACATTTTACCTTTTTCAGGAAAAGGTCAAACAACAGATGGCTACCATCAACCTTTTCAAGTTCCAGATTAATACTTGTAACAAGCCAGGAAAACTATCTGTGAACGACTCATTGTAGATTAATACCTGTAACAAGCCAGGAAAACTATCTACATGAAGAGATTGAAGACTAACACCTGTAACAAGCCAAGAAAACTATCTTTCTTTCTCAGGACAAAGATTAATACCTGAAACCAGACAAGACAACTATCTACTCGACCAGCTGAGGCAACCCTACACCGGTTCCTCCTTTCCAATATGAAGTTTTACACAGACTCATCATGTAGTAACCCTACACAGGTTCCTTCTTTCTAAGATGAAGTTTTGCACGGACTCATCATCAGGCAACCCTACACCGGTTCCCTCTCTTCCCAAGATGAAGTTTTATACGGACTCATCATGAAGCAACCCTACACAGGTTCCTTCTTTCCAAGATGAAGTTTTACACGGACTCATCATGAAGCAACCCTACACAGGTTCCTTCTTTCCAAGATGAAGTTTTACACGGGCTCATCATCAAGCAACCCTACATCGGTTCCCTCTCTTCCCAAGATGAAGTTTTACACGGACTCATCATGAAGCAAACCTACACAGGTTCCTTCTTTTCAAGATGAAGTTTTACACGGACTCATCATGAAGCAACCCTACACAAGTTCCTTCTTTCCAAGATGAAGTTTTACACGGACTCATCGTGTAGCAACCCTACATAGGTTCCTTCTTTCCAAGATGAAGTTTTACACAGACTTATCATCAGGCAACCCTACACCGGTTCCCTCCTTTCCAAGATGAAGTTTTACACGGACTCATCATGAAGCAACCCTACACAGGTTCCTTCTTTCCAAGATGAAGTTTTACATGGACTCATCATCAGGCAACCCTACATCGGTTCCCTCTCTTCCCAAGATGCAGTTTTACACTGACTCATCATCAAACAACCCAACCTTTCGATACAATTCAGATGCACTCCAGACACGGATGCCATACTGGCAATCATTCAGTTCCAACTTACAGATATAATCCAGCAATCATTTCTGGATGGCATCTTTAAGCCCATCATCCCCAGTTAGGTGTATCCTTCCCAAGCCGAGTCTGCCTTATCCGACTGAGTCTATACTCTCCAGTTTGAATTTCCCTTTCAAATTATTGCAAATCTCAGGGCCACAACCCCTAATCTCCAGTAAAGCCGTCATCTAAGCCTTTACTATTTCCAAGAGATGCTTTGAAGCCTGGATCCGACCAGATATTAGCACAATTTTCAAAGTTATTTCCTGAAGCCTGGACCTGACCGGATAACAGTTGATCTTAAAGATGCTATGAAACCTGGACCCGACCAGATAGTAGCCTAGCTCTTCAAACATATAGAAGAACCTGAACTCAATCCGACCAAGGTTTAACCTCTTTTCCCTAGTAGAGTTACCTCCATATCCCCAACAAATGGCTGAGAAACCTGGACCCAACCAGATATCAGTTTTCATTTCCATCCTTTCAAAAAAGTTGTTGTGAAGCCTGGATCCGACCAGATAGCAATCACCCTCAGAGAGTCGTTGTGAAACCTGGAAATCGACCAGATAACAACTAAATCCCCAAGTAGTTTATTGTGAAACCTGAACCTGACCAGATAACAATCAACCGCATCGATCTTAGAAATATGCAAAGCCTGGACCCGACCATATAACAATTAACTATGATTCCCAGAAAGACACTATGATGCTTGGATTCGACCAGATAATAATAAAGCTTTCCAAAAGACCATAAAACCTGGACCCGACCAGATGACTATTCAATTTCAAGGAATTTTCTGCAAAGCCTGGATCCGACCAGATAACAGTTAATTCATCCTTTCCTCCGGTAAGTTACTGTGAAGCCTGAATCTGACCAGATAACAGTTAACCTCCGCATCCCCAACAAGTTGTTATGAAGCCTGAACCCGACCAGATAACTATTCAATTTCAAGGAATTTTTTGTAAAGCCTGGATCCGACCAGATAATAATTAATCCATCTCTTTCTTCCAGTAAGTTGTCATGAAGCCTGGATCCGACCAGATAGCAGCCAACTACCTCATCCTTAGAAACTGTGAAGCCTAGATCCGACCAGATAACAACTGACATTTGAGCAATATTCCCCAGAAAAGCACCCTTTCAATAAAATTTGAAGATATGCATGTTTTTCATTTCCAACAGGCAATCAGGGATTCAACCTCCCAGGATTTCCTCAACAGTAGTCAGGGATTTATTTTCTGGGACAAAAACATGCATTTCACATTCATACATCATAGCATGTACATACCATATGCATTTAGCATGATACCACATCTGGTGAACATCATGCAAGCATCTGCATTTTACTAACCCCTTTTCTCATAGGTAAAACATCAAGTTTAGTATAAATCAACAAGAGATTTGTGTTGATACTTCTTCTAGAGTTTACCAACATTCCTCCAAATGGAATCTATAAGCCCATTCACCATCCATCTTCGAGTGCAAATTTCTGGCGCTCTAGTGTTCAAACATCTTTCACCTTCAAGTAACGAATAGCGGATCCGCCAATCTAACCCTTCAGGTTCAAGAAGTTTGAATATGGGCGACTGTTGTACCCCAAAATTTGCCCTCTAATTTCTCAAGGAATCACCCTGGATCCTCAAGTTTTCTCTCATCCAATTCCAAGCCTTGAATTATCAAATTTTCCAAGCAAACCATTCACAAGGGCAAAATGGTCATTTGCACACTGAGAAGTCTTACTTTGATTTTTGGATCAAAATCAAATCTAAAAAAAAATTCATATTTCACCAAGACATGTTGGAATATGAAGTTTGTTTCATCAAGGATTTCAAAAGTCAAATTTTACTTTGGAAAAGTCAAATTCTAAATATTTAGAAATTTTTATAAGTGTTTAAGAAATATGACAATTTCAGAACTTCTGGGCCAGTGTTCACACTCAGCAAATTCTGGATATTCTCAAGACAGAGTTTGGTCAGAACTTCTGGACCAGTTTTCACAAAGGATCAGTCAGAGTTTGCCAGGTTAAATCAAAGAAGATTATTAAGCGTGCTGCAAGCTTATTGGAAAGTTGGAGGGATCCTTTAGAACATGTTGAAGTCAGAAGATAAGAGGATGAGAAGGTTAGATGCTACGCTGAAGTAGAACTTCTAATCCAGAGTCAAGCAAGGACGCAAAGTTTCACATGGCAGGATTTCTGATCATCAGTTAATGCTCACAACCACTTGTGAGTTGTTATCCAAAGGATTTCCCCCACGTGTACCCGTACTGCCTTGGGAAGACCAACTGTTGTGCAAAAGTATGTTAGGCCCATGCGCTGCTTCTAATTTTCCTTAATTCACGCTGCCAAACCCAGCTTAGGCACTGTTAACCATCCAACTTGATGCATTGAAACACACTTGTTTAAGCTTACTTCAAGAGTAAGTCAGCATCTAGTGTATGATGTTGGTGCCACTTGACCTCCCTAAAATACAAAACCTTTGCTTATAAATAGAACACCATTAGCCATTGAGAGGAGGTCGGAAAAATTTGAGAGAAAGGTGTGGAATTTGAGAAAGAAAAGCCTTGAACCCCTGCAAAAATTCCAGGAGTCCAAAAAGATTGCAAACACAAAAATACAAAACCTTAGCATTTGATTCTTGCATTAAAGCTCTATTTTTCTCAAGTTGTTTCTTGAACAAAACCACCCATACAGTTCCTAATATATACTCAAAAGCCATCCAAAATTCTGTAATCAAACAGTAACACATTCTCCACCAATATCTACTTCAAAGGATCAGAACTTTATCCCTTGGTTATTCCAGAATCTTCTAATCATTTACAATCCAAGCTGAAAGTTTCCAACCTGCTGAAAACATGAGGAAGCTGTTCAAAACACCACAAGTGGTCAGAATCAGATTCCAACTCCCAGAATATTTCCCAGTTGCAAGGTAAGTTCCTGCTAACTCTCATCATACTAATTAGGCATTATCAGATTTTGCATATTTAACACAATGTAGATATTCTGATTCTTATGGTGTACATATTATGAGATTTCATGCATCTGCCTACCTAAATAGAGGGAATTCCAGTTCAGAGTTTCATAAAGAAATTAGGATTAGCAAATTCATGTTGCTTCTGATTTGTGTTTCTGATATTTCTTGAAACTTGTCATAACTGTCATGTGTGCAACTTCTATTCTGTTAAGAAATGACTAAGTTGCAGATGTTCTAACTAGCATGGAGAGAGGCAAAGTTCTGACAGTTGCTTCAGAAATTCTGAAAACTTCTCAATTCTCAGAAGATCCAGAACTTCTGAACTTCCATATTTTTACTAACATGTTTCTGTTTGTGCAGCACGTCAGAGTCAGAACTTCTGACCTCTTCTGTTTCAGCATTTACGCTGATTTTGTCTTCTTTCCTTTATTATTTATTTTCATCACTTTTATCTTTCATTAATAAAAAAATACCAAAAATATTTCATATTCACATATTATATTTTATTTCTTTTGACATAAAAAGATAAAAAAATATTTTCTTAAACAAACTTATTTCTTTTCTTAAATAAATAAGCATTTTACATTTCCTGTACATTCTTATCTATTCCAATATGGTTGTAATAGTAACCTAGAATTTTAATTTGCAATCCCCATTTGAAATTTGTACACCCCATCCCCCTAAATATTGTAATAGCATAGGACTTTACATTTATGCACTTTTATTGCTTTCATATATTGTTAGTAACTAGGGTGTGTATGGCAAGACTAAAACCAATGTTAGAAAACCCTAATTCAAGACCTAGATTATGCATGCAATCAAATACACTTGCACACTAGCACCCATAGGGTGATTCCACTTGTTGCCTTAAGAAAATGGCCATGTTATACATGTGGGATGTCTTAGCACAAACAAAATAAAAAATACAAGATCATAGTCCCTCGATGACGCTATCAAAGTTGCCTTTCAAAATGATCTTAGTACCTAAAAGAAAAGTGTTAAGTCATCTCACAACATTGCTATCATGGTCATACGATGATCCAATGCCTGTCCCTTTACATCCAATGATCGGGCTTCTTATCAAAACAATGGTAAGATAGCAACATCTAAAGGAGGAGGAAAAGAACATATAAGACCTTTTGAGTAGGTAGATCACTTTTAGTTGCTTTCTGAATTTCAAAACAAATATCCTTGCTATTTTCAAAACAATCACATACACTTTACAAACATCTTTCCAAACTTGAAACATTTTCAAAAGCTCAACACTTTGTATACTTTCTTACGAACGATAACTATTACAAAGTTTGCCTAAACGATGACACCTTTTCAAAATACTTTCAAAACCACACAAAAGCACATTTTCAAACAAAAGCAAGTGATCTAGCAAGCAACTAAGAGCCCATGGAAAACCATGGATGAAAAAGATGCTAATACCTTTCCTGTTCATAATCTACCCCCCGAACTCAAGAAAACATCTCGAAAGGTCTTTCATGTGCTTTTTTACCTTTCCTTATTGGATAAAAGAAAAGTCGGTGGTGACTCTTGCTAAATCGTAACATTTGCAAACACAAACGCAAAACACTCCAAGTCAGTTCTCCCACCGTATCACACTTGTCGAGCATCTTCTCAGCCTGCCCGACACCAGGGTCGTGCGGGCCACCAGAGACCGACCAGAGAGATGCCCACAACCAGTCTCCTCCCCGGAACCAACGGCTAGTTACGGGCACATATGCCCGATTTGACCAAGTCCTGGCAGTTACCTGATTTCTCGGACCCGCATATCTAGGCGAGAAATCAGGAACCAATGACCATGCACCAGGGGCACTATATAAACCCTCACACCTGTGTGGGTCAGGTATCACATTTCCACTACTCACTACCTGATATTTTACTAGTACCTTCTTGCTCCCACACTTACTTGATCATTGGAGTACCTTACAGGTACAACCCCTCTCTCCTCAGCCCGACTGAAGATCATCCTCTGGCCACTCTCCAGGTTCTGATCACATACAAGATCAGTGGCACCGTCTGTGGAAAATTGTTATCCCCATCTTTCTTCTCTCAGAACCTAAGATCAAAGCAACTTTTCTTCCAAGATCTATCTCTCTTATCATGGCTAACCATAATGATCTTTACCTGCCCAGAAAGACCATCATTTCTCCTGCTCGTAAGACTAATGGAAGCCAGGAACACCTTTTCCTTAAGGACAAGCTAGGCTTTGGTGACGGACAAACCGCGTCCCCTAACTCCACTGATGCTCGACGTGGTGATGACTAAATCTTGGACGAAGGAAGTTCCAAGAATCTTGCTGAGGAACTGCCAGAAATCTTGTAACTAGTTCATATCCCTCTCAACACTGACCCGACCATGGAAGCATTGCTCGCTACCTTAAATCACACTAATTCCCTCATCCTTCAACAAAATCAGAGGACATGGGCCTTGCAGAACAGGCGTTTAAGATCTCCTCCTCGGAGAGCCCGAGGACAAAATTCACCCAGTGCATCACCACCCAGGCGTGGCCCACTGCCCAAAAAGGAAAGGCGCGACATTTCTTTCTTCAAGAAATGCAATCGCACGCCTCCTGCCCAAGATCGAGACTCCCATTCATTCAAGAAGAGGAGGGAAAACAGACAAAAATATACTGCTTTCATGACTGAGTCGGGCAATTATTACTACAATGTAATGCCCTTCGGCCTGAAAAACGCGGGTGCTACCTACCAGCGCATGATGAACAAAGTCTTCTGCAACGAAATAGGTGACATGCTCGAAGTCTATATGGACGACATGATCGTCAAATCCACCGAAGAGCTCGACCATGCCGCCCATTTGAAAAAGGTGTTCGAGCAAGCCCGAAAGTGCCAGATGCGATTCAACCCAGAAAAATGCACCTTCAACGTACGGGCAGAAAACTTTCTCGGGTTCTATCTGACAGAACGGGGAATCAAGGTGAACCCCGACAAATGTCGGGCCTTCTCCGAATTTCCGACGCCCACCTCTAAGAAATCCATCCAGATCTTAAACGACATGCTCATTTCTCTTTCCCAATTCATGGAAAAATTCGCCCAGCACGCGCTCCCCTTGTTCAAACTCCTGCACAAGGAAGCCGCCTTCGAATGGACACCCGAATGCGAGTGATCCCTAGCCCATTTAAAAAGAGCACTCTCACACCTACCCATATTATCCCGGCCCGGGAAAGACGAAGTCCTCTACCTTTATCTAGCCGTCGCCTCCGAGGCAATAAGCGCGACACTAATAAGGGAAACTCCAGAGGGATAAAGGCCAATTTATTTCACGGGCAAGGCCCTGCAAGGCCCAGAAGCAAGATATCAAAAAATCAAGAAAGTAGCCCCGACCCTCGTTAATGCTGCGAGGAGGCTAAGACACTACTTCCTGGCCCATACCATAGTGGTCTTGACGGATCAGCCAATAAAACAGCTGCTCGGAAGGCCAAACATGGCCGATTGAATGCTGAAGTGGTCTCTGGAACTCTCTGAATTCAATATCCAGTACGAAAGCAGGAAAGCCCTTAAGGCTTAAGCCTTGGCCGACTTCGTAGCATAAATGACCTCTCCCGGAGATCTGGAAAGCTCGTGCCACTGGACGATCTTCGTCGATGGTGCCTCTAGTGCGACCAGAAGCGGCATGGGCATCATACTAGAGAACAAGGAAGGGACCCTGGTCGAAGTTTCCCCCGCCATGTCTTTCCGACCTCTAATAATCAAGCCGAATACGAGGCATTCCTCACAGGCTTACGGCTAGCCTAAGATCTAGGAGCCGAGGAAGTAAAAATATTCACCGACTCTCACTTGGTTGCCTCGTAAGTCCGGGGTGAATATCAGGTCAAAAATGACCAACTCACCGAATATTGGACCCTGGTTCATGAGGCAAGGAAGAAATTCAAGTTTGTGGATGTTCAGCATGTTCCCCGCGAGCATAATATCCGCGCAGACATTTTATCCAAATTGGCGAGTACAAAGAAGGAAGGAAATAAATATGTAATACAAGTGGTACTCCCTCAGCCGAGCATCCAGAAACCATCTTCCACCCTAGGAGTATTCCCCATCGGGGACAGCGATTGTTGGATGACCCCTATACACGACTACCTCACTAAAGGCAAACTCCCCGACGACCCGAAAGAGTCAGTCGTTGTCAGACGAAGGGCCTGCTCGTACGTATTAGTCGAGGGAAAACTTTACATAAGAGGATTTTCCATCTCACTCCTCAAGTGTGTCGATCGAAGCACAGCGGAAAGCATACTTCTCGAAATCCACGAGGGCATCGACAATCAGCATCTAGGCGAAAGATCCCTCGCGAGGAAAGCCTTGTGGGCGGGATACTACTGGCCCATCATGCAGCACGATGCAAGAGAATACATGAAGAAATGCGATAAATGCCAAAGACACAGGGACATGTATTTAGCTCCTCCTAGCGAGCTCAAATCTCTCTCCTCTCCCTGGCCCTTCGCCTGGTGGGGACTAGACCTCATCGGCCCATTCGTGGTCGGAACCAATCAGAACAAATATCTGATAGTAGCGGTCGAATACTTCACCAAGTGGATATAAGCCGAAGCCTTGGCCAAAATCACTGCCCATAACGTCCTTCGCTTCTAGAAAAGAAATATTCTGGCTCGTTTTGGCATCCCACAAGCGATAGTCACCGATAACGGGACCCAGTTCACGGACCACACCTTCCATAAATTCGTCGCTAAACTTGGCACGACCCAACATTTCGCCTCTGTCGAGCACCCCCATACCTACGTCCAGGCCGAGGCTGCTAACAGGGTGATACTTAGAGGTTTCAAGCAAAGGTTGGACGAAACCAAAAAATGATGGGTCAAAGAGCTACACATCATGCTCTGGGCCTATCGAACGACCATTCACTCGTCTACTGGGGAGTCGCCGTTCCGGATAGCATACGGGACAAAGGTCGTTATCCCCGTTGAAATCGAGGAACCTTCCAAATGGATCGAGGAACCTCTCAACGAGGAGATGAACGACGTCACCCTCAGAGAAGAACTGGATCTGATGGAAGAAATCAGAACAGGAGCGGCCCTGCGAGAGGCCTCGCTCAAACAAAAAATAGCCATGCGCTAAGAAGCCAGGTGGTACGTCAAGAGTTCGAGGTCGGAAGCCTTGTCTTGAAGAGAAATCGCAAAGAATTTCACGAGGGCAAGCTCACGGCGAATTGGGAAGGTCCTTATCGCGTCTATGCCAAAACGGGAACCATAGCGTATTACTTGGAGAACTTACAAGGGGAACAACTCATTCGATCATGGAACGCTGAAAAGCTAAAACAATACTACAATTAAAAACAATGAGCAGTCGGCAGGTTCGATCGATAAGACAGACTCGCCTGAGCCCGACCACGCGTGTACGCCTAGGCATAAGTGTAGCACACAAAGTATTTAGAATGGGCGAGGATCCGCTCTGTTGACGAGCGTACCCTCAGTCCGACGTGGATAACTCGACCGAGCTCCACAGTCTTTGTGCCACGACGGTAGAACGCCCGACTCGCGACGGGAAGTTCACGCCGCCGAACTTGGGTCTCTCGAAATGAGACCTGGATTCCGGCCCTCGCCCGACATTCTCCCCGGGGATTTGATCAGTTTCCCTACACCGACGAACATACTAAACGAGCATATCCCCGATACAAACTCTGCAAAAATATAAATGTCCTAATAGGGCTAACTTGTTAACAAATATGCAAATAATACAAGTTAAATATTCAAAGTAAAACGACCAATGGCCGGAAAATAAATAAAGTAACCACTTGGGCCGAAATTGTGCGAATATTACATAAATGGGCAATAGCCCGGGAAATAACAAATATTACAAAATGGCGCGTAGGCCGAAACAAATGCATAATCACCGTTCCACTTCACCTTCAATGATAGGCGACTGTTGTACCCCAAAATTTGCGCTCTCATTTCTCAAGGCATTTCTCACAAGGGGCTCCCAAAATTTCAAGCTTACACAAATACATGTGGATTTTCAGCATCAAGATTAAAGAGGAAATTTCTAAAAGAGACAAAACAGATGAAAATACTTTTTTTTGACAAAATTAAAGGAAACACAAGTTCACTTCGATTGTACACCCTTTGATGGGGCACTTTGGCTCCTTCGATGTAGGCTTTGGTTGCATCTTTCGTTGGGGCGTTGGACTCCTTTTGGGCAAGTCCATTTCATGCTTCGATTGGGGCATTGGACTCATTTGGGAAAGTTCATCCCCTGCTTCGTTTGGGCACTAGACTTTGTTTGAACGTTTGTACAAAGCTTTCGTTTGAGCCATAACTTCTTTCTTGTGCGTAAAAGGCTTCTCCCGTGCTAGCATGCACAAGGTACAAAGCCTCGTGTAGCCTCCTTCGATTACAAGAAAAAAGGACTCCTTTTGGCATCCTTCGATTGCACTTTTTTGCCTCTTGTATGCCTCTTTCAAATCTGGACATTTTTACCTCCTGGGTGCCTCTTTCGTTTGGGCATGTCACTCCCTTCATGCAAGTCTTCGTTTGAGCATTGACCTCTTGTATGCTTGCTTGGAGTCACAAAGTCTAGACCTCTTGCATGCAGGTTTCGACAGGACATTGGCTATGTTTGTACTAGCTTCGACTAGACAACATTTTTCTTTAGTATGCTGCATTTCCATCCTTGACAAACTTCAGCACACATGGTTGGTGCCCCACTTTAAAATACATTTAGTGGTGGACTTGAAGGGCATACATATGAGTCTTTGTCGAAGGGTTTATATTACTAGTCCATTTGAAGGACACACTTGGCCCTTTTCAAAGAAGCATACATGATACATTCAAGGGACACGTCTGGGCATCCCATTTGAAGGACATGCTTAAGGGCCCATTCAAAGGATTTATGAAGCCCACCTTAAGGCATGTTTTCAAAGACATATGTGATACGATGGCCATAACCGGGACGTGGTTTCCCTATTTCGTTAAGGAAATTTTGATGGTTTGCGTTTTGCGTTTGTTTTTGCAAAATGTCGCGGTAAGCAAGAGTCGTCACCGACTTTTATTTTATCCAACAAGGAAAGGAAAAAAGCACAGAAAAATTCCTTTTTCGAGATATTTCTGAGTACGGGGTAGATTATAGAAAGGGAAGGTATTAGCACCCTTTCTATCTGTAGTTATCTACGGGCTCTTAGGTACTTGCTCATCATTTTCAAAAATTGTTTTCTTTGTGTTTGTGGGCTTTGAAAAGTTTTTGTTTTGACTTTGATTTAACTCTTGCTTCTGTCTTCAAGAGTGTAATGAAGTGTTTTTGAAAACTTGTTTGTAAAAGAGTGTAAGTGTGAGAAAAAATTGTTTTGGATGAGCAAGTATCTAAGAACTAATCTACCTACTCAAAAAAAGAATCATTTTATGCTTGTTTCCTTTAGACAATGCTATCCTACTATTAGTGAGTAGGTAGCACCGTCGTTGGAGTTTGAGGGTCAATTCAAAAGGGACGTACGGTCACTAAAGCAATGTTAGGACATCTTAGTAGTAACCCTAATGTCTTAGATCATTTATCCGAGGCAACCTTTCCGAGGCAACTTGATCTTTGGACAAAAGGACGACCACTAAAGCATCCTATACTCAATGACCGTTTACCGAAGGCAACCAAGTGGGAGTGTACCCTAGGAGTGCGCATGTGCGAGTGTGTCAATTTCAGATTATTTTATCTTTGCGCATTTAGGGTGATCTAACTGTTTTAAATCCAGAAATTCATTCTTGTTATGCAAACCCTATTATCAAACATCTAACAGTTAATAATTTGCGGAATTTAAAATGCGGAATTTTAAACTAAGCTATTACAAGGCTTCAGGTATTTACATAGTAAAAAACAAACCCTTTGAAATTAAAAGCGGTAAAAATAAATAAATGTCCTAATTAAATTATTACAAATCGAGAGCAGATACAATAATTGGGCAAAATAACAATAAACGCGTGAGAAAATTAGATCGAATGCAACCCTAGGGTTTTGACCCTTCCATCCTAATTAAAAAAAATTTGCTTTTTTTTGTTTTTAATAAAAGAAATGGGTTTTTCTAAATTAAATGCTAAATTAATTAGTTATTAAATTAATTTATGAAAATAATTAAATGACATATTTTTTGGTTTTTAGTTATTTTAGGAAAAAAATAAAATAATTAAGTTAGTAATAAAACCTATTTATTCTAATTAATTTTAATTATTTACAAAACAATTAAAGTCACCTAAAATTAAATTAAAACCTAAAATTAATTATTCGAGTTTATTATAAAAAATCAAAGGGTTGTGAAAAATGTTAAGTTTTATGAAAAAAGATTTTAAACAGAAAGAATAAAAATAGGTAAACGGATAAATAGAAAGGAAGAAAATCAAAACCAATAGGGATGGTTGTTGAACCCACGCCCTTAACCTTCTCAGGATATCTGCCTCGCCGCCATATATTGGTGTCATGTGTAAGCTGTTCTGTTTTGGCCATTTGTGTTTTGGCCTCAACGTTCCTTAACCTTCTCAGGATGTCTGCCTCGCCACGTATTGGTATCATGTGTAAGCTGTTCTATTTTGGCCATTTGTGTTTTGGCCTCAACGTTCCTTAACCTTCTCAGGATGTCTGCCTCGCCACGTATTGGTATCATGTGTAAGTTGTTCTGTTTTAGCCATTTGTGTTTTAGCCTCAATGTTCCTTAACCTTCTCAGGATATCTGCCTCGCCACGTATTGGTATCATGTGTAAGTTGTTCTGTTTTAGCCATTTGTGTTTTGGCCTCAACGTTCTGTAATGAACCTGCATGGGATCCTGTCTAAATCTGCAGTGTTGAATATATTATGAAATACAAATAAAGCCAATATATAAAAAAATTTAATGTTAAAATCGATATGACATGTATGAATGATTATACCCTTGATCATGGAGATCAAGCCAACCTTACCCTTACTGGAGAAGTAATGACATGTTGGTTTGTAACAGGGATGACTTGTTTGTAGTGAGATGGGGATTTGTAATAAGGATTTCAAGGTTTTAGGATTCTTGAAAGAATTTGATATTTTGACAGCGTTGTGGCAAAAGCTTTTTTTTTCTCTCCTCCTTTGTTTGTGTGAAAAAAATGGGATTATATAATAGAAATTAGAGAGAAAAAAATGGGCTTTGAATGTGCAATTGGGCCTCCAATGTTCACTTGAGTTCGTCACGTTCCAGGCTAAATTGCAGGGGCTTAAGTGTAATTTTTGAAGTTGAAATGTGAAAACAAAATGTATCTGACATCGAGAACTAACTCCTGTCCGAAAATGGGCTCAATCGGATAAACAGTGAATTAGTTATGAATTTTTGAAGTTTCAGCTCAAACAAACTTATTTTGGGCTCCAGTGTCGACTCTGACACGTTCTTCAATAAAAAACTGGTATTGATCGGAGCATAATTTGGTCTCGACTTTTGAATCAAACTTGTAGATCTCTGAGTCAATGACCTTGTGTAAAAAGATGGGCCCGATCCGATAAAAATTGACCTAGTTATGAATTTTCGAAGTTTCTGCCTAGATAAAATAATATTTAGCATTCAGGATTTTCGGCGCGTCACGCATACTCTGAGCAAAAAATGAAGGCATTTTGAATACCGTTTGAACTCGATACCTTCTGTGAAAACTAAGGCAACTCAATTTGTGAAATTTTGGCGCCGGAACCAGCTCGATACAATGAAAATCGACCAAGTTATGATTTTCTAAACATGACGCAAATAAACTTGTGTCATAAATTTCCTGTACAAAAATACTTGATAAATCCGCATTTTTGAAGATCTTCTGATCGAAATTGGCTTCCAGACGTGAGAGATGAAAACGTAGATAACGTCAAGACAGAATTTTGGCCACTGGAATGGGTTCAAAACGAGCCACGATCTTCAAGTTATAAATTTTTTAGCGCATAAAAACTGCACTTTCAGCACACTTCTCACCATATTTCTTCGAGAAAACTCACACATTTGGATACCTTCTTTAAAGAATTGACTCCTGAGCCAAACCTAAATTTGAGAATACATTATCATAGATATATTAGCAAAATAACACCTGAATATGACACGCCTGGTTAGACTTGTGAATCTTTGAACCCCGAACCGTTGCAAAACGGCGAACCGATCTTCAGCACGGAAAATACTCTGAGAATATCCATTGACGAAATAAACGTCACTTGTAACCTGAAGAAGCTTGATAAATATACCTTTATTCCATAACCATAAAACCAATAATATGCGTGTATGAGAAGAGGGCAAATTTTGGGGTACAACAGCTGCCCCTGTTCAATCTTCTTAAACCTGAAGATTTTGATTGGCTCGTCTGCCTTTCGTGATCTGAAGGTGGAAGATGATTGAACACTAGAGTGCCTAGAAATTTGCACTCATCTATAATGATGCTTGACTATGTACGTAGTATCGGGAATTGGCTTACATATGCCATTTGGAGGAGATGACGGGAGATGGGCTTAAAGATGCCATCTGATGGAGTGTCGATCACATAAGAGACTCCTTAGAGAGAGCTTGTATACTTGTCATTGAGGAAGATCCCGCTGGGGAATGCTGATCTTCGTTGATAGAAGTAGAATTTTAGGAGCTTCGGTTGTCCGTTATTCTGCTGGTGAGTCATCTTTGTTGTTATTTAGGAACTTCGATCGTCCGTACTCAATTGAGGAAACATTTTTACTGATATTTAGGAACTCGTCCGTAATTCAACTGAGGAATCATCTCTGCTGAGATTTAGGAACTCGTCTGTAATTCAACTGAGGAAACATCTCTGCTGAGATTTAGGAACTCGTCCGTAATTCAATTGAGGAAACATCTCTGTTGAGATTTAGGAACTTGTCCGTAATTCAACTGAGGAAACATCTTTGTCAAGATTTAGAAGCTCCTCCGTAATTCAACTGAGGGAACATCTCTGTCTAGATTTAGGAACTCGTCTGTAATTCAACTGAGGAAACATCTCTGCTGAGATTTAGGAATTCGTCTGTAATTCAACTGCGGAAACATTTTTGCTGATATTTAGGAACTCGTCCGTAATTCAACTGAGGAATCATCCCTGCTGAGATTTAGGAACACGTCTGTAATTCAACTGAGGAAACATCTCTGCTGAGATTTAGGAACTCGTCCGTAATTCAACTGAGGAAACATCTCTGCTGAGATTTAGGAACTTGTCCGTAATTCAACTGAGGAAACATCTTTGTCAAGATTTAGGAGCTCGTTCGTAATTCAACTGAGGGAACATCTCTATCGAGATTTAGGAACTCGTCTGTAATTCAACCGAGGAAACATCTCTGCTGAGATTTAGGAACTCGTCTGTAATTCAACTGAGGAAACATCTCTGCTGAGATTTAGGAATTCGTCTGTAATTCAACCGAGGAAACATCTCTGCTGAGATTTAGGAACTCGTCCGTAATTCAATCGAGGAAACATCTTTGCTGAGATTTAAGAACTCGTCCGTAATTCAACTGAGGAAACATCTCTGCTGAGATTTAGGAACTCGTCCGTAATTCAACTGAGGAAACATCTCTGTTGAGATTTAGGAACTCGTTCGTAATTCAACTGAGGGAACATCTCTGTCGATATTTAGGAACTCGTCCGTAATTCAACCGAGGAAACATCTCTGCTGAGATTTAGGAACTCGTCCGTAATTCAACTGAGGAAACATCTCTTTTGAGATTTAGGAATTCGTCCGTAATTCAACCGAGGAAACATCTCTGTTGAGATTTAGGAACTCGTCCGTAATTCAACCGAGGAAACATCTATGCTAAGATTTAGGAACTCGTCTGTAATTCAACTGAGGAAACATCTTTGCTGAGATTTAGGAGCTCGTCTGTAATTCAACTGAGGAAACATCTCTGCTGAGATTTAGGAACTCGTATGTAATTTAACTGAGGAAACATCTCTGCTGAGATTTAGGAACTCGTCCGTAATTCAACTGAGGAAACATCTCTGTCGAGATTTAGGAACTCGTCCGTAATTCAACTTGAGGAAACATCTCTGCTGAGATTTAGGAACTCGTCCGTAATTCAACTGAGGAAACATTTTTGCTGAGATTTAGGAGCTTGTCCGTAATTCAACTGAGGAAACATCTCTGCTGAGATTTAGGAACTCGTCCGTAATTTAACTGAGGAAACATCTCTGCTGAGATTTAGGAACTCGTCCGTAATTCAACTGAGGAAACATCTCTATCGAGATTTATAAACTTGTCTGTAATTCAACTGAGGAAACATCTCTGCTAAGATTTAGGAACTCGTCCGTAATTCAACTGAGGAAACATCTCTGCTGATATTTAGGAACTCATCCATAATTCAACTGAGGTAAAAGCTTCATA
The DNA here is from genome assembly GCA_948472305.1 of Vicia faba. Taxonomy (NCBI): domain Eukaryota; kingdom Viridiplantae; phylum Streptophyta; class Magnoliopsida; order Fabales; family Fabaceae; genus Vicia; species Vicia faba. Next base: position 1,515,594,024 of record OX451735.1, read on the forward strand.
GCTTGAATGTTGTGAGAATTTAATCGTATCTTTCCTGAAAGGTAAAGGTTAGCTGTATGTAATGCATGATATGTATCAAGCAAATGATGTTCTCAAAATAAATGAGATTGTGTTGTATGATGCGTATATGCATGTGTCATGATGTATGGAAATGTGATGTTTTTAGCTGGGGGAAAATAAATTCCGGATTGCTACTGGAGAAAAGAATTGAATGCTTCGTTTTCGCTGGGGATAGTGGATGAAGATGATTGTAAGAATAAACCTGCAGGAGAGGATAACTCTGTTGGGGAATAAGCTGACGAGAGAATGCCTCTGTGGGGAAGAGATGCTCTGCTGAGGATTCCGCTGATAAATTCAACTGGGGATGAACTATCGTTGCTGGTGATAATGAAACCTGTTAGGGATTGAATTTATGTTTGTGAAAGGAATGAACTCCGCTGGGGATGACTTTCCAGTTACGACTTCACGGAGAATAACCTTTTAGACTCTACTGGGGACAATCTTCCGGAGTCTACTGGGGATGATTCTTCAAACTCCACTGGGGATAATTTTTATACTCCGCTGGGGATATATTTTTTCAGTGCTGATGGTAGATAAACTCTGCTTTGGGGAGAATATTACCGATTCATTCACAGTTGCGAGTCTTAGCTGGGGAGAGCTAACACCACTATCTTTCTCTTCGCTCTACGGGGAATGGAGATGTTACTGGGACGTATGCTAAGGACATGACGATGACTTTACATCGAGACTTTTCTGTCCTTGTATATGCGGGAGAAGGTGCCTGCGGAGGCCTTGTGGATCGAGTATTATCCCAACCTATGAGGTGCTTGATAATTTCCGATTGAAATGACAAATCTTCTACTGATATGCAAGTGACAAGATAACGGGACATAGTCATACGCTTTAATCCCTAACTTTTGCCTGGACTGTCTTTTCATATTTTCAGTCCACCGGGATACCCTTTCTTGCCCAAGCCGCCTTTTCAGGTTTTCAACTTGCCGGGTGTAAAGATCTTTTTTTGTTTTTATCCCTAATTTTTGCCCGAACCCTTTGGTTCGCCAGGATGCCCTTATTTTTGCCTAGGTGTGTCAACCTAGCGGGTCTTTGTTCATGCGCAATATTTTTTGACCATGTCCACGCTCTCCGGGTGTAGGGAGTTGTCACTGTCGGTAGCATTGTGTTTCCATACTACCAGAAGATGTTCGTTTGATCATGCAAGATTAGTTGCGGGAATCCATGTCTAATGCCCCAAGTGACTCAGATGGAGATTTGCCTCTAGCTATTTGGCATCTTTGAGAGATTCTCTGAATCTTGACTTGACGGCCCCAGATGATGGACAATGATCATGTCGTGCCCCTTGGTTGGAAGTGTTTTTCCACTTGAGGTGATCTTTTTTATTGAGAAGGTTTTTTGTTCACTAGATATTCGTCATGCGAATTTCTCTGCTGTTGAACAAATAGTCATATGCAAATGATGTTATTTTAAGAATGCAAAGCTTATGTCTGTCTTGAAATTTTTGAAAATGCATTTTTTTAGTTAAACAAGTTTTTGTAAAATGTGATGTCAACTCAGGATTTACAGCAAGTCCTACAGGAGTCAGGATACCTTTTGTAACAGTATGCTTTCGAACTAACCCATGCTTCAGCTAGGACTTTTAAGGGTTATAACGTGGCCTGGTTCACGGTTCAAGAAACAAAGGATAAAGGCTCAAAATGTATTTGTACCCACCCGTTCTTTGTGATGTTCTTCGATCCTAAACTCAGCTAATCATGCATTAGATCCCGTTTAAGTCTTTGCTTTGATATTCCAGTGATGGTTCGGATATTGACAATTTATTTTGAACAGGCAATCATTTTTGTTGAGAGTTTGTAGGACCTCTTTCTTTTTTATTTTATTATCCATGTCTTTTGCCTGAACTGTTTCTTTTTGTGATCACAGTCAGCGGGATGCCCCAGTTTTGTAAGTCTCCTTCATAGGTTTTAACTTAATGGGCTTTTATTTATGAGAGATAATGACTGCCTGTCCTGACAATTATAAGGAACCATCACCATCTTTTATTTTGGAAGGACCTCTTTAATGCCATTCACTGTGCACCCGAATTAACTGAGAAACTACCCTGCCCCAGGTTGTGATTAAGGGTTTTATTTTGTGTGAAAAGAAAAACTCCAACTTCTTTGGCTCAAAGGGGTTGACTAGGGATTATCTTCCTTATAGCTCCACTGTTTAGGATTTGAAACAACGCTTGTACATCATCAGTGGGGTCTGTTCAAAAGCATATTGTAGAGATTTTGATATCATTTTCGTCATCCTCCTTCTAAAGGCTTAGAATTTTTTAATTGAGAGTTGAACATCACAAAAAATGAAAGCAATTTGAATATAGTGAATACGAATGGATTGATTCAAAACAGACATATGCAATGCATTAATGAAGTAACAAAATTTGACATGAATAAATGTTTGAACAATCAAAAGAAAATTAAAAATTAAAAATTCTAATGAACAAAAAGTCTTCTCGTCTGGTCTTGTCACTTCAGAGGACGTGCCTTGGAGAGATGGTAGAAGAACTCAGTCTGACCATCTTGTGTAAAATCCAGCACTCCTTTATCAATCAAGTCCTGAATTTTATTTTTCAATGCCCAACAGTCATCAATATCATGCCTCGGGCTGTTGGAACGGTATGCACACCTAGCATCGGGATTGTACCTTGGGGAGACTATGTGGGGATTTTGAGGAGGGTCCCTTAGCGTCAACAGATTCAATCTCAACAGGTGCTGTAAAGCTTGAGACAGCGGCATGTTGAGCTCGGTGAACTTCCTTTTGGGTGTATCTGGCTTACTCTGATCAACCCGTTGTTTTTGGCGAGGTTGTTGTTGGACCCGTGATGTAGTAGCAATTTGGAAAGGTCCATTTTTCACCAAACCAACTGTGATACGGTGGGAAGAACTGACTGTTTTTGGAATGCTGGTTTGCGTTTTGCATTTGTTTTCACAAAATGTCGCGGTAAGCAAGAGTCACCACCGACTTTTATTTTATCCAACAAGGAAAGGAGAAAAGCATAGAAAAATTCCTTTTTTGAGATTATTTGAGTACGGGGGGTAGATTATAGAAAGGGAAGGTATTAGTACCCTTTCTATCCGTAGTTATCTACGGGCTCTTAGGTACTTGCTCATCATTTTTAAAAATTATTTTCTTTGTGCTTGTGGGTTTTGAAAAGTTTTTGTTTTTAACTTCGATTTAACTCTTGCTTCTGTCCTCAAGAGTGTAATGAAGTGTTCTTGAAAACTTGTTTGTAAAAGTGTGTAAGTGTGAAAAAGTTTTGTTTTGGATGAGCAAGTATCTAAGAACTAATCTACCTACTCGAAAAAGGAATCGTTCTATGCTAATTTCCTTTAGACAATGCTATCCCACTATTAGTGAGTAGGTAGCACCATCGTTGGAGTTTGAGGGTCAATTCGAAAGAGGCACATACGATCACTAAAGCAATGTTAGGACGTCTTAGCGGTAACCCTAATGTCTTAGATCATTTGTATGAGGCAACAATATCCGAGGCAACCGTTTCGAGGCAACTATGATCTTTTAGACAAGAGGACGACCTCTAAAACGACCTATACTCAATGACCGTTTACGAAGGCAACCAAGTGGGGTGTACCCTAGGAGTGCGCATGTGCGAGTGTGTTGATTTCAGTTATTTTTATCTTTGCACATGTTTAGGGTGATCTAATTGATTTTAGATTAAAGCATTCATTCTTGTCATGCAAACCCTATTACCAAACATCTAACAGTTGTATAATTTGCAGAAATTAAAGGCGGAGTTTAAACTAAATTATTACAAGGCGTCGGGTATTTACAACGCCAAAAACTACCATTTGAAAATAAAATAAAGCGGTAAAAAGTAAACGTCCTAATTAATTATTACATACCGGAAGCAGATACATCAATTGGATAAAGAAAAATAAAGCGCGAGGGAAATTAAATCGAATGCGAATTAGGGTTTTGACCCTTTTAAAAGGAAATGCCTTTTTTTGTTGTTTTTATTTTAAGAAAAAGAAATTAAATCCTAAATTAAATACTAAATTAATTATAAAATAAATTAATTGATGAAAAATAATAAATGACATGTTTTTGGAGTTTTTGATAATTTAAGAAAGAAAATAAAATAATTAAAATTAGTAGTTAAAACCTAATTATTCTTAATTGATTTTAAATATTTACAAAATAAATTAAAGTTATTCTAGAATTAAAAACCTAATTGATTAGTTAATATTTATTAACAAAAATAAAGTTTTTGAATTTTAATTGGGGTAAAAATATTTTTTGGTGATTTTTGATAAAAAAGAAATTTTGTTCATTGGTTAGAAATTAATTAAAAATAATAAAATAATAAATGAAAATAAACAAAATAAAGAAAGTAGAGAAATTGGGCCTGAGATTTGGAGGTGTGGAAAGCAATTCTGTTGGCCCATTACTAAAGGTCCAATTGACTTTTGGGATATTGTACACGTGCATTGACTTGCTTATGGTGTGCCTCCAATACTTGACCACCAGATCTGGCCATCTGACACGTTTGATGAGGAAGGCGCATGGTGGATAGTAGACTTGAATACACACCAGATTTCCTGAAAACAAATGTTATGAAGAAAATAGGGGGACCTAGGATTCGAACCTAAGCCCCAAGGTAAACTCCAATGGCCTGTGACCAACTGAGTTGTTGGTTGTTCTTGTATATACACTAAGAATTAAATATAATATAAAAAAACAAAGTTAATGGACAAACAAATAAAAAACGCGCGCTTCGTTTGAATGGGCGAATGGATGGATGACAACTCATCATCCCTGTCCCTGAACCGTTGCTAAAAACACAGAGGCTATACCTACGGACGAAGGTCCGTCGCTACAAGCCTGCCTCATTCCAAAATCTTCTATAGGCCATGGAAATGCATTCTAAGAGCATGGTTGGATTCGTCTCAACCTACTGATCACAATCATAGCCATTATGTAGGCTAATTATACCTGAAAACAAAAGCCCCAAATAACTCCACGAAACCCTAATCATGGTGAATCATAATATAGGTTATGTAAATGAAATTGATTAATGTAAAAAGCTTGCAAATGGCATGGTGATCACAAATATGCAGTTATTTTGTATTAACAATGCCTAATTTACGAAATATGAAATCAAGAACAGGGCGGATTCGTGAGGGACTTACAGCGCTTGGGAGGGTCTGAAAATGCGTTATCTTGGTTGCTTTCGCTTGTGGAGATGGCCAGGAAGAGATTGAGATACTTGCCAAGCCTTGAGGATGCCTCTATGACTAATTTCGAAGTCACACTTTTTTTCTTGATTTTTGCCAATTCGGTTCTGCCTCTAGAACTGATCTCCAACCTTCTTTTGGTCTGCCCACGACCCTTATTTAATGCACAATGTATTAGGGTTGCAAGTTTTGTCCAAATCTTCCTCCATTGATGATTGAATATTTGATTTGATCCTCCTTTAACCACCTTCTAAATTTGATCCAAATCACATCTTTTTGTACACTTATGCCTTGGTACGAATTTGATGTGGTGCAAGCTGTCCATTGAAACCTGAAATCATCAAAAGATCTTTGGTTATCAATATTTTTTATTTTATTTGATTTAATTTGGTTTAAAATGAATTAATTCAAATAAAAATCAAATTAAATAATAAAAAAATGATATGGAAACATGGCCAAGGATAGAGCACATGGGCTACAATGCCAACTCAAAACAAGTGAAAAAGAATGGGCCAATTTGGCAAAATTTGAAGTTCTGGGTATAGTTGACTTTTGGCAATTTTGCAAAAAATTCCAACTTCAACAATGCATAACTTCCTCAATTTTGACTCTTTTGAGGTGTTATTGGAATTTTAAGAGAGCTTGAGATGTCCTATAATCAATCCTTTTGGTCTCATCTCATTTTGATATTCCATGATCAAGTTAGAAGCTTTGACAAAAAAGGTGTTTTTGTTGACTTTTCAAAATGACCTATAATGTCCAAATTCATAACTTCTTGTGAGTGCATATTTTGATCTTGGGATATGAATATGGATTGTAGGAGATTGCATCCTATTAAAAATGAGATTTGTATGGGTCATTTCTCATAAAGTATGAGAAAGTTATGCTTGGTCAAAGTTGAGTTGACTTTTCCTGCAAAACCCTAATTTAGCAACTTTTGAATCTTGATGAATTTTGAGCAATCCTTGATGAATCATGATCAACCCTTGATAAAATGATGAAATATCCTTCAAAATGAGAATGTTGACAAAAAATCTTGAAGTTTGACTGTATTTGGGTCACAGTTGACTTTTGCCATAACACAGTCGATTTTTGGACCTTTTGAGCAATTGAATGAGCAAAATTCCTCTGCAAGGCTTGAAACTTGACATGGATGATCTTGAGAAAGTATTAGGACATTGGTGAGAACTTGGGGTCACTTGGAATCAAGGATATTGATTCAACACAAAACCCTAATTTGAGTAGACTGCCTTAGGAGAGAGCTTGTCTGGCCAACCCTTGGACTATTTTGAGTAATTTGGAGATCTTTCTTGCAATGTTTTGAGAAATATGGGAGGGAAAAATTTGGGGTACAACAGCTGCCCCTGTTCAATCTTCTTAAACCTGAGGATGTAGATTGGCTTTCGTGCCTTTCGTGATCCGAAGGTGGAAGAGGATTGAACACTAGAGTGCCCAGAAATTTGCACTCGTATGAAGTGGTAGTTGCTTTGTGATGTCGGGAATGGGCTTACAGATGCCGTTTGGAGAAGTGTTGATCGCATAAGAGATTCCTTAGCGAGAGCTTGCATACCTGTTGTTGAGAAAGATTCCGCTGGGGAAGTCTGATCTTTGTTGAGGGAAAAGAAACTCGCCCGTAATTCAACTGAGGTGTCGAGATTTAGGAACTTGCCCGTAATTCAATTGAGGTGTTGAGATTTAGTAACTTTCCCGTAATTCAACTGAGGTGTCGAGATTTAGGAACTTGCCCGTAATTCAACTGAGGTGTCGAGATTTAGGAACTTTCCCGTAATTCAACTGAGGTGTCAAGATTTAGGAACTTGCCTGTAATTCAACTGAGGTGTCGAGATTTAGGAACTTGCCCGTAATTCAACTAAGGTGTCGAGATTTAGGAACTTTCCCGTAATTCAACTGAGGTGTCGAGATTTAGGAACTTGCCCGTAATTCAACTAAGGTGTCGAGATTTAGGAACTTGCCTGTAATTCAACTGAGGTGTCGAGATTTAGGAACTTGCCCGTAATTCAACTGAGGTGTCGAGATTTAGGAACTTGCCTGTAATTCAACTAGGGGGAAACATCTTCGTCGAGATTTAAGAACTCGCCCGTAATTCAACTGAGAAAACTTCTCTGCTGAGATTTAGGAACTCGTCTGTAATTCAACAGAGGAACACTTTGTTGAGATTTAGGAACTCGTCTGTACTTCAATTGAGAAAACATCTCTGCTGAGTTTTAAGAACTCGTTCGTAATTCAACTAGGGAAACATCTTCGTCGAGATTTAAGAACTCACCCATAATTCAACTGAGAAAACTTCTCTGCTGAGATTTAGGAACTCGTCTGTAATTCAACGGAGGAAAACTTTTGTCGAGATTTAGGAACTCGTTTGTACTTCAACTGAGAAAACATCTCTGCTGAGTTTTAAGAACTCATTCGTAATTCAACTGGGGAAACATCTTCGTCAAGATTTAAGAACTCGCCCGTAATTCAACTGAGAAAACTTCTCTGTTGAGATTTAGGAACTCGTCTGTAATTCAACGGAGGAGCACTTTGTCGAGATTTAGGAACTCGTCTGTACTTCAACTTAGAAAACATCTCTGCTGAGTTTTAAGAACTCGTCCGTAATTTAACTGGGGAAACATCTTCGTCGAGATTTAAGAACTCGCCCATAATTCAACTGAGAAAACTTCTCTGCTGAGATTTAAGAACTTGTCTGTACTTCAACGGAGGAAAAAGCTTCATAGCTTTTAATTTTGTGAGAATTTAACCGCATCTTTCCTGAAAGATAAAGGTTAGTTATATGTAATGCATGATATGTATCAAGCAAATGATGTTCTCAAAATAAATGAGATTGTGTCGTATGACGCGTATATGCATGTCATGATGTATGGAAATGTAATGTTTTTAGCTGGGGAAAATAAATCCCAGATAGCCGCTGGAGAAAAGAGTTGAATTCTTTGTTTCTGCTGGGGATAGCGAATGAAGATGTTTGTGAGAATAAACCTGCAGGAGAGGATAACTTCGCTGGGGAATAAACTGATGAGGAGATTACTTTGTGGGGAAGAGATGCTTTGTAGAGGATTCCGTTGATAAATTCAGCTGGGGATAAAATTACCGTTGCTGGTGATACTGAATCCGGTTGGGGATTCGTGTTTCTGCTTGTGAAAGGAATGAACTCCATTGGGGATGGTTTTACCAATAGCGACCTTACTGGGGATAACCTTTTAGGCTCTATTGGGGACAATCTGCCAGAGTCTACTGGGGATGATTCTCCAAACTTCACTAGGGAAACTTTTTCAGACTGCGCTGGGGAAACTTTCCAAACTCCACTGGGGATATTTTATACTCCGCCAGGGATGATAAGACTTTTCAGTGCTGATGATAGATGAACTCTACTTGGGGAGAATATTAGCGATTCATTCGTGGTTATGAGTCTCAGCTGGGGAGAGCTAACATTACTGCCTTTTCTTACTCTGCGGGGAGTGAAAGTATTTCAGCCATATTTTTCAGCTGAATTTATCCTTGTACATGGTGGATAGAGCAACTGTAAAGCTTGGACAATTCTTATTGCCCCTGTTTCTGATATTACGAGTAATCGTCTTTTGTTTCGCATGTGAATATTCATGAGCAGCAATTAATGTCAAATGCATATATCAAAAATGAACATTGGACGTTCTTTGCAAAACAAAACAGAAAAAGGAAAACAGTTTGAAATTTCTTTGAAAATGAATTGTATTGACTTTGAAGTTTGGCCTGTAAATAGGCGTTTTTTGTACAAGAGGCTGACGTCCTAGTAAGAGAATACCGCCGAACAAATAGAATTTATACAATTTGTAACAAAGAAAAGCAGCTATGTGAATAATCCCACTGGGTTCTAACTCTGCTATTGCCCTTATGTCCTCGAGCATCTCATCACTTTGCTACTTGGTTGAAGGTAGATCCGATTGTTTAGTGTCGTCCGAGCTTGATAGTTGATACCGAAGTTTGGTTGCAAGGTGATCCAATGAGACATAGTGTTACGCTTTAATCCCTAATTTTTTCCTGGACCGCCCTTTCGGGTTTTCAGTCCACCGGGATACCCTTTTTTCCCAAGCCGCCTTTTCAGGTTTTCGACGTGCCGGGTGTACAGACTTTTTTTTTATTTTCATCCCTTATTTTTGCCCGAACACTTTTGGTTCGCCGGGAAACCCTTATTTTTGCCTAGGCCAGTCAACCTAGCGGGTCTTTGATTATGCGTAGTATCTTTTCACTATGTCTGTATTGACGGGGTGAGGAAGGTCGTCACCATCCATGGTGGTTAGAATCATAGCTCATCCGGAGAAAATATTCTTAACCACAAATGGCCCTTCGTAAGTAGGGGTCCATTTGCCCCTGGGATCACCTTGAGGTAAGATAATGCGCTTGATCACCAGATCCCCAACTTGATACTCTTGTCGTCTAACTTTCTTGTTAAATGCCTTGATCATCCGCTTTTGATACGTCTGACCATGACAAATAGCAGTAAGTCTTTTCTCGTCGATTAAATTCAGCTGATCAAGCCGGGTCTGAATCCAGTCATCTTCGCTCAAACCTGCATCCTTCATAATCTGAAGAGAGGGTATCTAAACTTCAATGGGCAAGACGACTTCCATGCCATAAACCAAGGAATATGGTGTTGCCCTGTTGACGTCTGAACTGAAGTACGGTACCCATGAAGAGAAAATGGTAACATCTCATGCCAGTCTTTGTACGTCACCGTCATCTTCTGCATAATCTTCTTGATATTTTTATTAGCCGCTTCTACAGCCCCATTCATCTTCGTCCGGTAGGGAGAAGGGTTGTGATGCTGTATCTTGAATTGCTTGCAGAGCTCAGTGATCATCTTATTGTTGAGATTTGTACCATTGTCTGTAATAATCCTTTCTGGTATACCATATCGACAAATCAGGTTGTGCCGAATGAATCGTGCCACGGCGTTCTTGGTCACTGTAGCAAAGGAAGTTGCTTCAACCCACTTCGCAAAGTAATCAATAGTTACCAGGATGAAACGATGCCCGTTAGATGTCGTAGGTATGATCTCGCCGATCATGTCAATGCCCCACATTGTAAAAGGCCATGGAGCTGTCAAGATGTTCAGAGGTACTGAAGGTATATGCACCTTATCAGCATAGACTTGGCACTTGTGACAGGTCCGAGAATGCTGATAACAGTCGGCTTCCATTGTGGACCAATAATATCCTGCCTGAAGGATTTTCTTTGCCATGGTGTGTCCACTGGAATGAGTTCCGAAAGTACCTTCATGTAACTCTATCATGATCCTTTCTGCTTTGTTCTTATCCACACAACACAGTAAGATCGAATCATGGTTACGCTTGTAAAGGATGTCATTACTGATGAAAAACTTCGTCGCGAACCTCCTTAGAAACTTCTTATCATTAACAGATGCACCCTCGGGGTATTCTTGAGTCTCAAGATACCTTTTCACCTCATGAAACCAGGGTTTATCTGCTACCTCTTCAGTCTCAATGTTGCAACAATGTGCATGTTCGTCCAACCTTTCAATGGTAATCCTGGGAGCCTCGTTGTCCCAATTGACTTTGAACATAGAAGACATCATAGCCAGCGCATCCGCTAACTGATTCTCCTCTCTAGGGAAGTGTTCAAAAGTTATCTCCTTGAAATGTGGAAGCAACGTCAACACATACTCCTTGTAAGGAATAAGATTTGGGTGTTTCGTATCCCACTCGCCTTTGATCTGACTGATCACGAGAGCGGAATCTCCGAATACACTTAAGAACTTAATCCTTAGGTCAATAGCTGCTCGAAGACCCATAATGCATGCTTCATACTCTGCCATGTTGTTGGTGCAGTTGAAACATAATCGTGCGGTGAACGGAGTATGAGAGCCTTCAGGAGATATGATCACGGCGCCAATGCCATTACCCAAAACGTTTGAAGCTCCATCAAAGTACATAGACCATCGGGATCCTTCCTCAGGTCCTTCATCTGATCCAGGTGTTTCACGGTCAGTTACTATCATGATATTCTCATCCGGGAATTCAAAGTTCATAGACTGGTAATCGTCGACGGCCTGATGAGCTAGATGATCTGCCAACACACTTCCCTTGATTGCCTTTTGGGTCGTGTACTGGATGTCATACTCAGTCAAAATCATCTGGCATCTTGCTATTCTTCCGGTCAAGGCAGGCTTTTCGAAGATATACTTGATTGGATCCATCTTTGATATCAATAGAGTAGTGTGAGTCAGCATATACTGTCTCAGCCGGCGAGCAACCCATGCCAAAGCGTAACAAGTTTTCTTAAGCAATGAGTATCGGGTCTCACAGTCGGTAAACTTTTTGCTAAGGTAGTAAATAGCATGCTCTTTTCGGCCAGACTCGTCATGCTGCCTCAGCATGCACCCCATTGAATTGTCGAGTACTGTCAAGTATAAGATCAGAGGTCTCCCTTCAACTTGAGGCATCAGAATAGGTGGATCTTGGAGATATTCCTTGATCCTTTCGAAAGTGGCTTGACATTCATCGTTCCATCTTACCACTTGATCTTTCTTCAGTAACTTGAAGATTGGCTCACAAGTAGCAGTCAGGTGTGAGATGAATCGGGCAATATAGTTCAGACGTCCCAAAAAGCCTCTGACTTCTTTTTCTGTTTGGGGAGCTGGCATTTCCTGTATAGCCTTCACCTTTGCAGGATCCACTTGAATACCTTTATCACTTACGACGAAACCCAACAGCTTACCAGATCTCACCCCGAAGGTGCACTTGTTCGGGTTTAACCTCGGCTTGTACAACTTCAACCTGTCAAATAGCTTCTGAAGATGGTCAAGGTGTTCTTCCTCAGTCTGGGATCTTGCAATCATGTCGTCAACGTATACCTCGATCTCATGATGGATCATGTCGTGGAACAAAGCGACCATGGCACGTTGATACGTTGCCCCAGCATTCTTCAATTCGAAAGGAATGACCTTGTAGCAAAAGGTACCCCATTGAGTAATAAAGGTTGTCTTCTCCATATCTTCGGGAGCCATTTTAATCTGATTATAACCGGAGAAACCATCCATAAAGGAGAATACCTTATGATGTGCGGTGTTGTCAACCAGAACGTCGATATGAGGTAGAGGGAAATCATCCTTGGGGCTCGCCCTGTTCAGATCCCTATAGTCGACACACATTAGAACTTTACCATCCTTCTTCGGCACAAGAACCACGTTGGCCACCCATTGTGGATAAGAAGTAACTGCTAGAAAACCGACGTCAAACTGTTTCATAACTTCAGCCTTGATTTTCTCAGACATCTCCGGGCGCATTCGACGAACTTTCTATTTTACTAGAGGACAGTCTTCCTTTGTAGGCAAGCGGTGAACCACGATATCGGTATCCAACCCAGGCATATCTTCATAAGATCAGGCAAAGATCTCAACGCAGTCACGCATCATCTGAATCAGTCGTTGCTTAACACTAGACTCCAGATTTGCACCGATATTGACCTGTTTCTTGTCTATCTCTGTACCCAAATTCACTGTTTCCACTGGCTCTTCATGCGGCTGTATGGCCCTCTCTTCCTGAAGTAACAATCTAGCAAGTTCACCAGGCACTTTGCAATCATCTTCACCTTCGTCTCTGGCTAAGTTGATCGGACTTTCAAAGTCATAACCGGCAGTAGCAGAGTCGTTATCAGTGGGATCCAGAGTGGATGTAGACCTGTATATGTGAGTGTGTGTAAAATAGCTGTTTTGCAAGATAAAAAGAAAAACAAGGAGCGTAAAATTTGAAATGCAAGAAACGTCCAATGCTTTTATTAATGATATATGGTAATGACACATATAAAGCCCCCACAAACAAAACCATGGTGCCTCGGGTAAGACACCGGGCCGTAAAGTTTAAAAATGGTCTATTACAAACTCAAAACAAAAGTCTCATTAATGGGTAATAAAAGAAATTGGGATGAACTCCTTTGCCGTCCAATTACTTAGTCCGCCATCAGTATTCGGGTAGATGCAACTGTCAAAGTCAGATTCTTCATAATTGTCTTCAATGGCAGTTACTCCTGAATTGCTGATAAACAGGGAAGATCCTCCGATTTGCGCACGCCGAACAACCCTTTGAGCTTCTGCAGTGAAACCCAAACCAAACTTGTTAGTCTTATGTGCAAAGTCATGGAGTTGGCCCCAATTCGCACACCCACCTTTCTCAATAACAGCCCGGGCATCCTTTAGGGAAGCTATCTTCATTAGAGGATCTTCGGCAACAGTCTCAGTTGATGCCAACGTCTGGGGGACTTCTTAAAAATGTTGACACGGGGTTTCAATGAACTCCCCGTCCATATCCACATACCGGAGAGAGTTGACGTGGCTCACCATGTACTCCTCTTCTCCTCGTACCATAACAATTTTCCCCTTGACTGGGTATTTCAGTATCTGGTGAAGCGTAGAAGTCACTGCCCCAGCTTTATGGATCCACGGGCGACTCAGCAAACAAGAATAAGATGGCTGAATGTCCATCACATAGAATGTAGACGCGAAAATCTAAGAATCATCCTTAACTGGAATATCCACTTCTCCATGTACCATCCTATTAGACCCATCAAAGTCCCCAACTACAATGTTACTTGGCTTCAGCTCCAACCTTTCGCAGTTTAACCGGTCTAGCACTTTCTTGGGTAAAAAATTCAACGACGACCCAGTATCCACCAATACGTGAGCTAGAGTAGTGCCCCTGCACTCAATGGAGACATGCAGAGCGTCATTGTGATTCTTCCCCTTAGCAGTCAAGTTTGTGTCGGAGAAACCCAACCCATTATCTGCTGTCAGACTAGCCACGCAATCTTTAAACTGATCAGCTGATGTCTCATGCGGTACGTGTGCAGTTTTCAGGAAAGCAATCAGAGCCTTAGCATGGGCCTCTGAACACAATAATAAAGATAACATAGAGATATTTGACGGGGTTTTCCCCAGCTGTTCGACTACATTGTAGTCGCTTTTCTTGATGATCTGTAAAATTTCCTCTATCTCCTATCTAGAGGCTTCAACAGTAATCTTCCTCGGCGCCTCCGTTCAGGCAGGCTCACCGGTGGTCCCTTTGCCCCGAGTGTCAGCTGACTCGGTGACAGGGGTAAGAATTGGAACTTGAGCAGGGACAGTAGCAGATGTACTGGCCGGCGTAATAACAACAGGCTTCCGAACAGTTGGTGGAGAGATCTCAGGGGAGAAAAGTCTTCCGCTGCGGGTGACTTTACTAGATCCAACAATATTGCTGACATCAGTATCATCTTCTCCATCCTTTAAGTCTTGTTTAACCCCGTGATAATATACATCAGCCCTATAGTGCTACGGGACAGCCTTATCTGACGTATAGGGGATAGGTCTAGGAACAATGATGATCAATGGAGCGATTCTTGGAACAAATGTAATTCTAACAGGATTTTTCGAGGAAGCCTTGGAGGAATTGTCGAAAATGGTGATTATAGAGATTTCTTCAACAGGAACCAAAGGAACAACAGTCTTCTCAAACAAATTTTCTTTATTATCCATCAGGCGTTGGATACCTGACTTCAAAAGATGGCAACCGGTAGGTAGGACGGAACACAAACGACAACCTTCGCCACAACCCGGAAATAAACCGGCTAACAAAAGGTTCTTCTTCACAGTCATCAATGGAGTTGTAATACCCCAAATTTGTCCTACCATTCTACTTTTATCTGGCTTATGCATTGTCGCGCTTTTCTCATGTACATATCTCCATTAGGTCATTTAACATTGCATACATTCACTAACAACATAACTTCGCAAGGGGTCGAGAACCATCAGGATTAGGGTTTTCATCAACTGGCTAAGGTGTATATGTTCAAATAGAGCCTGATTCTTTCAGTTATTTTTCAAGGCAGTGAAATTGCAGAATTAGGGTTTTGTGTTCATGGATGTTGTGGATCTTTTCTTCATCAAGCTACAAGATCATCCTCCATTAAGAATTCATCAAACACAGGTGTATTAGGGATTCACATCTTCTATGTGTGAATTCGTAATATCTATCAACTGAGGTTCATCGAGCTTCATATTACGTTTCTTTCTATACTTCAAGGCGCTCTCAGGGTAATGTTGTCATCCATAAAGTCAAGATGTAGTATGGATTGGATTGCAAAATGTAAGCCATGGTACAAAAGATGAAGTTGTGGGTTCATTGAGTTCAAAACTTCATCATTATTTCAAACAATTATTTCTTCGATTACAAGTTTACTAAGGTTCAAGAGAAATGAGATGCCAATTTGGATTCATTGAAACTTCTAACTGTGTGCAAGATTAATATTGGTCCAAGATCTAAATTTCATGATTTTTTAATGGTTGATTCAATATAAGATTGGAAGATTCATGTAGTTCAAGTTGTCATCTTCACGTTCACTTAATTCATCTCCCGTCATTCAAATCTGGGCAGGACACATAAATGGATTCAGACTCAATTCTTTGTGAGATGTCAAATTGGATTCAAGTTTTGAAGCAAGACGTCCCATGATAATTGGGAAAGTTAAATTTTGGGACAAAGTTCCATTTAAATTTATGATTGTTTCATTCAAGTTACAAGCATAATGGAGGGAAATTCAAATTTGAAATCAAGTCTCCATTATAAAAAAACCATTTCAAAGCATGGTATCTCAATCAAGTTCGGATCACAAAGCTAAATTCCAAATACATACAGCATCTGAGTTTCATCCAATTACATTCATAACCATACAAACTTTTGTTCTAAGCCTAAGTCTTAGTGCCCATACATCTTCATGCTTGCTTCCCATGACCAAGACACCATATATTCAAGCTATGCCCAAAGCTTCATGTATCACTTGAATCCATCTCAGGTTTTCTCAATCCTGCAATTTCGCAAAGCAATAGAAGTCGGTTCAGAATTCAAAAACAATTGGCCCTGCACCAGTTGAAATACAAGTTCAGCCTTGTACCAAATTAATAAAACTAGCTTAGAAAAATTCAAAACAATTAGCAATCCTTTAACAGTTTCAAACAATTCCAAAACAACCCTGCTGTAACTGTTAACAGAATAACAAACTCTAATAACTAACAAACCTCCTAACCACCTAACCAGATTCAAAACCAGTCCGGCTAACTCACATAAAAACCGAAAATAGCTTGCTAAACCGGTTCCTCTCAAGACCGTGCCCTGTACTGTGAATAAAAGGAAGTAAAAATCAACAAATCAGGTAATTAAATCAGAGGAAAGTTTTTTTATCAGAAGTTCAGAAGGAAATTATTTAACCAGTTCAGCTTAACCAAACCTAACTCACTTCAACTAACAACCCTAGTGCTTACCTGGCCATAACTAACATTCAATAACCAACCCAAAACGGTTACAACAAACTAACAAGTAACTTCTAACAGAACTCTCAACTGAAACTAACTGCTAACTGATTTCCTCATTAACCAACCAAAACTAACAGTCCATAACTAAATATAACTAACACCTAACAAACTCTCTAACAAACTTCCAGCATAAGAGAACAGATATAAGAAAGGAGAAGAGAGAGGACTCATAATCAGATTTCAGAAACAAAATTCATAACCAGAAAAGAGGCCAGAGAAAAACTCACCAGAAAAACCAGAAAGAAACTCTCTCCCGGCTTCAAGCTTTAAGCTTCAACTACCTTTAAATCTTCCTCTTCAACTATCATCATCTTCACTCTTCACATCAGTGGAAGAATCACCAAAAAGCTCAGAAAAATTTCTCTCCTCTCTCTTCGAACCATCATCATCATCTTGATACACGCTCATTCTTTTTAGAAACTCACAAAAATATACACGATCCAGGATTCACACACCAAAACTCAGAGAGGGACTTCAAGAAAGTTCACCGCAATTCTCACATTCTCTCTCTGCTTCATCACCATCACATGTAACTATCACCATCTCCACAGCAATATTGCCAAGCTTCCTCATCAATTTGCATCAAGCAATAAGATTCGTATTATCATCTTCATCAATTTCGAAACAACAACAATCACTACTTCAAATCTGCAAAACAAATCACAACAACCACTCATAACTGAGAAAACAGAATCAAACCCGAGGAATTGAAAAAACGTCGAATCAGAAAGACGAAGGGGGATTGCATGGAGAAGACGCATTTGCTAAAAGGTTAAGTTGAAGAATGAGGTGAGCAAAGGCGAGATCGTTCCGTCTGGAGCCAAATCAGAATCATAAGAAGTGGAATCTGCTGGAATCACGCTGTGTGTTCCTTGAAAAAGGGAATTTTAAATCGGAACTTTGTTGAAACCGAAGCCAAATCACAACGGCGACGAGGTTGAATCGAATGGTGGTGAGATAAATTGCATAGTTCGCGTTCAATTTTGAGAAGAAGAAGAACATCGGCCTAGGAGAAGGATGCGAGAATGAAACCATGGCCGCTGGCGATCAGAGACGTGGAAGCAGAGTCCGCCGTGCCGTTGAGTTGAAAGAGAAGAGGACGGAGTTTCGCGACGCCGCGTGAGAGAGGAAAGAAGTGAAGAGACAAACTTCATAACCCTAGATCCTCTTCCAATTTGCATTTTTTTTAAATTTTATTTGTTTTAATTGATTATTTCTTCTTTTAAACACATATAATAATACAAATAATGCTGAATTAGGGTAATGATTTGGTGATGATATGCTTGGGCTGGTCTGAATCCCCTTGGCCCATTAGCACTTTTTATATAACCTTGTGTATCACAAAAGAAGATTATTGGAGTCAAGATGGGCCTAGAGAATCATTTTTATACCACTTCCTGCTTATGCAATGCACCCTCTGCATACTTTCTATTATTTCTTAAATAATTTTGTGTGATATTTCTACATGGTTTTTCTTTAATTGTCCACATGATAAAAATTCAAAAAATATTAGAATAGAATTTTACTTCTTTTATTAACTTTGTTGTTATTTTATCCATGTTTTTGGTAGATTTTAATGCCAATTTTGTGTGAGATTTTGAAATAAAAAGATACTTGAGTGATGAGTTTCATGAAGTTTAAAAGCTAGCTAAGAGCATAATTTTCATCAAGGAATTCAAGGAGGCTTCTGTAGAGTTTTCTTATTGCTTGTGTGATTATGAAGAGGCAACGGACCCTCTCTGTTCGGTATCATCTCCACTTTATTTTATTCCTTATTTCCGCACTTTACCGCTTTTCTAGATACCATGAGAAGTAGGGAATAAAGAGCGTGCTCTCGAAGTCACTGTTTAAAGACCTGTAGCAGGCATTCTGCACTTCATTTGCTATATGTGTTGTGCTTGTGTTTGTTTACTTTCTTGTTGATCGATGAGTCACTCAATTTAGCAATTGAGATCACGACTTCACTCTCAGTGCATGCTCCCTATAGGATTTTATCGCTTTCCTTTTTTTCTTGCCGATCGATGAGTCACTCAATTTAGTAATTGAGATCACGACTTCGCTCTCATTGCATGTTCCCTATAGGATAGTTTTGTTAGACTTTATTTGGCATGCTAACTTAGATAGGATATTTCTAGGTGCGCTCTCTTGAGTTTACCAGCTTGCTTGCTTTATCCTTGTACATACCATGTTCCCTTAGGATACGCTTGCTCTGTTCGGACGCAAGTTAGACCTTAGGATGTAAACCATGCATGCTAACATTAGGTAGAAACTCCCCCTTTCATCCTTGACGTAGGACTACCAGTGTATCATAACATTAGGTTTATAAATAGGCTAGTCTCCCTTAGACTCTTTTCTTCCCTTTTGCATGTGCATTCAAAACAAAAACTTCTCTTCTCAGCAAATCAAAAACATGCTAATCATCGTTAAACCCTTTTTCAAGGTAACAAAAATACAAAACAAATTCAAATCATTTTGTGCGCTCGAGCACCTTTTCTCTAAAACCTTTTTCAGGTAAGGACATGATTAATTTACTTTTGTGCCAATGCATAAGTCTCCAAAGGTCGAGCTGCAGCAGAAGGCGGGATTAACTTCGTCCATTTAAAAACACAAAACAAACAAAAACATATGAGCCGAACTACGGTAGCTCTGATTCCTCAAAACGGATACGTATGCATTGGGGTAGGGCCCAAGCGAGCACAATTTTATTTTCCCTACATTTTTTTCTTCTTTTGCATGCATTCTCCCTTAGCAGTAATAAACAGTAAGCATAGATTAAACACACCCATAAGATAGATAACAAGCGTGGATACCGTAGAGTACTACGGGCGTGTGGGGTGCTAATACCTTCCCCTCGCATAACAGACTCCCTTACCCGATCTCTCAGTCGCAAGACCGTGACTTCTCCCTTCTCAGGTTTTCTCGATGTTTACCTTTCCCTACATGTTGGATAAAATACGTTTGATGGCGACTTCATTGTTTGATGATTTTCAGCCGGTTGTTTCAGCTGGCGACTTCACTGGGGACAGGTCGACCAAATGCTGGTCCATCCCAGAGTCGCTCCTAGCTCTTGTTTTCTTTTCTTTGGGTATTTATTTTTATGCTTTCAGTTTACTCATTTGTACATGTTTATCTGAGCATAAGTTTGCATCGCATTTAACTGTCTTCCATATACTATTGTTGTACTGGATTTGCTTCTTGTTTGGGTTGGGATGCTACTATTGAGGTAAAAGGCCCAGTACCCAGGCCAGAGTGCACCAGGACACCTAGGAATAGAGTGGAGGCATGACGGCTATAGGACGTGGTCCGATTAGTGCAGTCATGTCATATACCATGCTCGGATGAGGTTCAAATGAATTACTATCGGCACCCACGTCTGTGGGTAAGCCCATAGCACTTTCAGGCGGACCCATGATTTTCGAGTTACCATTGCCTTACCTTGGACTAGTCTTAACCCGTGAGCGGGGAGGGAATTTCTATCACAGGTACAAATGGTGACTATGTTCAGATGGTTATTCATATTCAAATGATGACTATGCTCAGGCAGTGACTATTGGTTCTAATAGCTATGTTCTCGATTTCTGTTATGACCTTATGCAGATGCTATACTCTGTTGATGATCGTATGGTTCTCAGATTTATTTTCTGAGTTTCTGACTTGTTTACCTGGAGATTTATTTGAGCCTTCGATCTTGGTATTCCCAGCTGTTGTACCCCAAAATTTGCCCTCTCATGTTTTCAAAGGTCTTCCCTTACATGGTTGGTCAAAAACCCTTGCCTAAGAAAAATAAAGTTTTTTGAAGATGAACAAAGTGTCTTTCGATTGGCATCTAGGAAAAGTCTTCGATTGGGCATCCAAAATCCTTCGATCAGGCTTGGTTCACCAGTATTCGATTGGGCATTTGGCACTCTTCGATCAAGCTTTAGTGTGCAAGACTTCGATTGAGCGTTGGACCTCCTTCGATCAAGCTTTGGTGTGCAAGACTTCGATTGAGCGCTGGACCTCCTTCGATCAAGCCTTGGTGTGCAAGTCTTTGATTGAGCGCTGGACCTCCTTCGATCAAGCTTTGGCGTGCAAGTCTTCGACTGAGCGCTGGACCTCCTTCGATCAAGCTTTGGCGTGCAAGTATTCGACTGAGAGTTGGACCCCTTCGATCAAGTTAATGTCACAATGCTTCGACTAGTACTTCAGAGGGTTCTTCGACTGGAACTTCATACTTTACCTCAATCAGAACATAAGAACAAAATGACCTTCGAATGGAATTTTAGTTTAGAGTTTCCCTTAATAAGAACATCAGAACGAAATGACCTTCGAAGGGCATTTCAGTGCAGAGTTTCTCTTAATCTAAGATGCTCTAATGAAGGAAGTTCTGAACACTTCGAATCAGAACTTAGACTCATCACAAGGCCAAGGGCTGGGCGAAGTTGTCTAATAGGGAATGTTCTAAATAGATTCGAATTGGACTTTGAAGCTGGCAAAGAAGGCAGTTTCGAAGGAATGAAGTAGGCTGGCATGACTAAGCAAAAGCACATATCCTAACTTGTCAAGAATACCCAAAGTTCACAAAGGCATGTGTCCCTTGCAAATATGCAATCGAAGCAGGGGGATTCTCAATCGAAGGGGCTATGACTAGAGTAGTTAGAATTGGGACTTTTAAGCAATCGAAGAGAGAAAATTCGAAGGGGCAAGTCAGCTTTTGATTTCCATCATATTGGAGGCCCAAACAGCTCATAGCAGGCTGGCAGTAACGCATGAAAATAGATTGGTACATGATTGGATAAAATATGGCAAGTTTTCATGAAAATCAAATCAAATCAAATCTCTTCATCATAATGGACCAAGATTTGATACACAAATGTTGACCTAATTCATTCCATTATATACAAGCAAGCCTCACAAACTCTACAGACGGAGGGGGAGAACACGGAAACCCTGCTGCACACACGTGAAGAACACATACACAAACTCTGCAGAACCGACGCCACAACCTTGGAAGAAAAAAAGTTTGAACAGTGAGAGATCAAAAACAACCTTGTAGGCAGATTCAGACCCAAAGAAAGACGCAACTCTCTTTCCATCAACCTCCTGAAGCGAGGCCAATCAAAAACCAAGCTTTTCATCATCTAAATCACACTATAAGTGTTCTAGAAAACGCCTCTGAACATGAAAACGCAATTCATCATTCTTGCATATTTTCTTTAAAATATTGACATATTTGTGATTGTTATTTGATTTAGAATGTTTTGGCATTGTCCAATTTAATTTTCATGGCCTCTAACCCCATATATAGAACCTAGGGTTCCTGTTCTTGTTTTTAGGCGTTTCTTGTGCAGGGTAAATTGAGACAAACAATGGCTATATGAATGATGAGGAGGTCGAGACGAACACATCTGTGTTCTTGAATAGCGTTTTCATGGCCTGGAGAGATTTTTAGAACCATCCCACGAAACTTCTTGCGGATAAAAATCCGCAGGTAAATAACCAGGGTGTTTGGGGAAGATGATAACGTGTCTCAGCTCCATTGGTCCATTCGAATCCATTACGCGCTTTTTATTTTTTTGGCAGGCCTAATTGTTGTTTTGTTTTATATTATTCGCGTCTTATCCCACTAACAGGTTAATATCATGGCTCAGTTGGTAGCGCGCTGGTTGAATTGTCCAATGGGACCTGGATTCAAATCCCAGGTCCCCCCAAAACTTTGTTACATTTTTCTGCAGGTGCTCAGATGCAGCGCTCCAGGTAGGGAGCATCATACACCTCCAGATCTCACGCGCCAGGTGGTTCCAGATCCAGATCCAGTGGTCCAGGATGAGGTTCACCATGAACCTTGGCCAACAAATGCCCAGGCAATCTGAAAGTCCAACAGGTTGGACGTTTGGGCTTGGAAGTTGCAATTCATACTCCCTTTCGAGCCCAGCACCCCTGAGTTTGTTTCTTTAATTTCCTTTTCACTATTCTATTATCATAATTAATTAATTAACTAATTAACTCTTTTTTTATAAAAAATCAGAAACAACAAAAATATTTGTATGTTAATTTTATTACTTATTTTTGTAAATAAACCATTAACCAATTAAGTTAGCTTTTTAATTAGGTATAATCTTAACATTTTTTGCAATAAATAAAAATTGATTTAGAATTAGGGTTTTGACATTTTTTTTAACCTTTCTAATTTTATTTTTTTAACTAAAATAAAATTCAAAAACATTTTATTTTTAATTAATTCCGTTATTAATTTAAACTTAATTCTTAAATCCAAAATACCAAAAATATGCTTTTTTTCAATGAAAAGGGTCAACACCCTAAAGGACAATTGGATTCAACTTTTCTCGCGCGTATTATTTTTTGATCTATATTTGTGTAATTGCTCCGAGGATGTAATAACTTTAACTTAGGACCTTTATTTACCGCTTTTATTTATGTTTCCGCAATTTACTTTTCAAGGGTTTGTTTTTGGCGATGTAAATACCCGACGCCTTGTAATAGCTTAGTTTTATTTTCCGCAACCATTAATTGCTAGATGTATGCCAACTAGGCTATGCATGACAAGATTAATTCTTAACTTAAAATTAACAGTAGCTCACCATGACATGCAAAGATAACATAACTGAAAATTGACACACTTGCACATGCCACTCTTAGGGTACGCCTCACTTGGTTGTCTCGAACGTGGTCATTAAGTATAAGATGTTTTAGAGGTCGTTCTCTTGTCCAAAGATCATAAGTTGCCTCGAAACGGTTGCCTCAGATGAAAAAATGATCTAAGACATTAGGGTTACCGCTAAGGCGTCCTAACGTTGCTTTAGTGACCATACATCCATAAAATCGAATTGACCCGAAAAACTCCAACGACGGTGCTACCTACTTCTCAATAGTGGGATAGCACTGTCTAAAGGACATTTACACAGTTTAATTCCTTTTGAGTAGGTAGAGGTTCTTAGGTACTTGCTCTTTCAAAACAAAACAAAATTTTCACACTTACACTTTTCAAAAAAAGTTTTCAAAAAACACTTCATACACTCTTGAGGACAAAAACAAGAGTTAAATTGAAGTTTTCAAACATAAACTTTTTCAAACCCACAAACACAAAGAAAAAAGCAGATTTTGAAAACACTTTGAGCAAGTATCTAAGAGCCCATGGATAACCACAGATAGAAAGGGTGCTAACACCTTCCCTTTCTATAATCTACCTCCCGAACCTGAGAAAAATCTCGAAAAGGAATTTTTCTGTGCTTTTGTCCTTTCCTCGTTGGATAAAATAAAAGACAGTGGCGACTCTTGCTTACCGCGACATTTTGTGAAACGCAAACGCGAACCAGCATTCCAAAACAGTCAGTTCTCATTCCCACCGATCACAGAACTGGCGACTCTGCTGGGGAATCCTATAAGTGAGGTGTACCTTAGGATTAGATCACTATGTTTTCAATTGTATGCTTTGTATGATTTAATTTTGTGGGCTTGTATCGGAGTTCTATAGATCCTAACCCAGATCTGGGGATACCCTTTTTAGGTAAGTAGCAATAAACTATGAGGGATCTGTCCGGCATAGACCGACACGGATGAAGCAGTAGCTACATTGGTGTGGCACCTTAGTCTGTACCGATATCCCTTGTGTTGAAACGAGGAGAATATGGGTCTTCTAAGGAGTCATTAAGCACCAACTTACCTTAGAACCTTAAATTGACCAACTTGGCCATAGAACAGTAGCAGTATGCTACACTCATTGAGACTAAACTCTCGCGATGGTTCCGGCCGCAAGAAAAGGTTGCTAAACTGGAATTATGACTGATTGAGGGTAGTCAGTGATATTGAGATCCTCTAGAACCCGATTACTATTTTTAGGACAGGTTTAAGCCAACTAAACTGAAAGAAGGTAATACCTAAACTCCATGCCAGCCTAAACTTAAGGCTATTTGTGTGACTTGTGTGCCTTTAAACTTGAACTACTTGCACATTCTTGTTATCTGACAACATGAGTTCCTTGCAGGTTTTGTTTACAGTCCTTATCCAATAATTTGGACTCATTACAGGGCTTACTTACATCACCTCACACTTGTGCTTAAACGCATAGCATACACATCATAACATCATACCTTAACATTTCCTTAACCATGTCCAGAATCTCAAGGGTCTGTGATGCAGGTTATGGTAAATCAAAAGTCTAGCAAGGGGCAAAGGGGATTTATTTTCCTCTAGCCAAGGTTGTCTAGAAATCCAAGCATGATAACTTGAGTTAGGGGCTATGACCCACTAGATATGGTGAGCTTGACTCTTGAAGAAGGACTCTCAGCAACATGAAGTTCCTTCAATCAAAGCTACCAGATTCAAATTCTAACAGTTTCTTGTTTACCCCGCGAGATCCTTGAAAACATTGCATACATATATCATACATATCATTGCATAACAGGTCCCCCATTACAGGTTTCTTATCTTCTTCGTTGTTTATTTCAGCAATCATCATGTCTACTGAACCTTCAACCGAGCAAGCTATCAAGGCCCTCCAGGCCCAGAATGCCCAATTTCAGGAGTTGGTCATGAGCCTAGCTAAGGGTCAGCAGGACCTGAAGACCCTGATTCTGAAAGAGAGGAAGAAGAAGAAGAAGAGGACCGTCCTGTTCAACACCGGACGCAGGTTTGGAAACGGGCTGCAGAACGAAGTTGATCTGGCCACCTCATTTGGGGGGAAAGATAGTCCACAAGAAAGGAGGGCTCCTAGCCCTATGGTCTCCGACAACGAGACGTACTATGATGAAGAACAATATCCTCCTGCTGAGGATAAGTACAAACAACTGGAGGACCGTTTGAGCGCCATGGAAATACATAAGGTTCCCAGTCTAGACTTCAGAGATCTAGGTCTTTCCTCTGGGGTGGTGATTCCCCATAAATTCAAGGCACCTGCCTTTGCCAAGTATGACGGAGCTTCCTGTCCAAAGTTGCACCTCCGGTCATATGTGAGGAAGATCCAACCCTATACTGTTGATAGAAATCTATGGGTTCATTTCTTTCAAGATAGCCTGTCAGGGACTCAACTTGAATGGTTCTGTCAACTGGAAGGAGCTAACATCCGCAACTGGGAGGACCTTGCTGCTGCTCTTTACAAGCAATACCAGTATAATGCCGACCTTGCTCCCACGCGTACTCAGCTTCAGGGTATGTCTATGGGTACAGGCGAAGGCTTTAAGTACTACGCTCAGAAGTGGAGAGATCTTGCTGGAAGAGTCCAACCCCCTCTGTCTGATAGGGAGTTGGTGGACATGTTTCTTGGGACTTTGTCTGGCCCCTATTTCAAACACTTGATCGGAAGCTCTTCAACCGGATTCACCGAGCTAATACTGACCGGCGAAAGGGTCGAAGCTGGCATCAAAAATACACCTTCTGATGCTCAGAAAAAGCCCTACAATGGGAAGAAAGAGTCCAATGCTGTGTATGGTCAAAAGAGTCGTCATGACCAACACGTAGGAGAAATCTTGATCTCTAATCCTACACCTGCTCAACAAAGACAGGGGCATCAGCGTAAGGAGGTTGTGCCTAAAAGACATTTCACTAAGATCAACATGTCACTGGGTCAAGCGCTACAACACCTGTTGGAAGCAGAGCTGATTACATTAAAGGCTCCTCTCCGGAACCCAAATACTTCCGCCCCTACCTATCATCCCAATGAAAGGTGTGCATACCACTCTGATAGTCTGGGACATGACACAAACAACTGTTGGGCTTTGAAGAACAAGATCCAAGACATGATTGATGCCAAGGAGATCAAGTTTGACCTTCCGGAGACTCCAAACATAATCACTGCTCCTATGCCGAATCATTGAAAGCTTTTGTTCATTTGAATTTTCAAGTCGTAATCTCTTTGTTATTCAAACAATTATCTATTAATGCCAAACTTTGTTTCATTAATGCATTGCATATGTTTGTCTTGATTTGATCCAATCATTTTAATTACATTTAAACTATGCTTTTTACTCACTTTATGACATTCAACTCTTGCTAAAAGTTACAAGCCTTTAGAGGGAGGATGACGAAAATGATACCAAAGTCTCTACAGTATGCTTTTGAACAGACCCCGCTGACGATGTACAGGCATTGTTTCGAATCCTAAACAGTGGAGTTATAAGGAAGATAATCCCTAGTCAACCCCTTTGAGCCAGATAAGTTGGAGTTCTTCTTCTCACAAATTGAAACCTTTAATTTAAACCTGGGGCAGGGTAGTCTCTCAGTTAATTCAAAAAAAAAAAGATGCGCATTAACGTCACAAAACTCTCAGTTCATAATACAACGAACGACATCAAAAGCATTCCTCTGGAATCAAAAGACAGTGGTGGTTCCTTATTTCATAGGCAGT
The DNA here is from genome assembly GCA_948472305.1 of Vicia faba. Lineage (NCBI taxonomy): Eukaryota > Viridiplantae > Streptophyta > Magnoliopsida > Fabales > Fabaceae > Vicia > Vicia faba. The sequence continues at coordinate 1,515,620,971 of OX451735.1, forward strand.
CAATCTCTCAAAAGAGAAAAGCCCACTGAGCCAAAACCTATAAAGGAGGCTTAAGAAAGTTGGGGCATCCCGCTGACTGTAATCTCGAAAACAGAAATAGTCAGGCAAAAATTAGGGATAATAAATCAAAAGAATGAGGTCATTACAAATCCTCGACAACATGAAAAGTGTTGCAAAGATGACTGCCTTCAAAAATCCAACTTGTGTGAACCATCACCAAAACTTTGTTCCAAATTCGAATAGAGTTCGACGCACAATTAACTGAGTTTAAGATTGAAGAACATCATGAAGAGCGGGTGGGTACAAATATACTTTGAGCCTTTATCCTTTGTTTCTTAAACCGTGAACCAAGCCACATTACAACCCTTCAAAAGTCCTAACTGAAGCATGGGTTAGTTTGAAAGCATACTGTTACAAAAGGTATCCTGACTCCTGTAAGGCTTTGCCCTAAATCTTGTGTTGAATTTGTCTTATAAACGAGTTTTCTGCTAAAAAACGCATTTTTCAAAACTTCGAGACAAGCATAAACTTTGCATTATTTGAATATCACTGTTTGCATTTGGCTATTTGTTTGACAGCGGAGAAATTCACACAACGAATATTAGATGAACGAAAGCCCTCTCAGTGAACAAAATCACTTCAAAAAAGGATGACACTTCCATTGACAAATCTCCTATCAACAAGGGGACATGACATGTCACTATCCAGCACACCTGGGGCAGTCCAGTCAAGATTCCAGGAAATCTCTGAAGAAGTGCAGAGTAACCAGGGGCAAGTCCCCATCTCCGTCACTTGGGGCATTAAACATCAATCTCAGGGAAGGGTTACGTACAATTAAATATTTTCCGGCAATGTCACAAACACTTGCTACTAGGGGCAATGACAAATCTCCCCAAAATCCTTCTCATAGGATGACTCCCAGCAAGGTTTGATCTCTGAAAACCTGTCCCCAGCAGGATCAACCTCAAGAATCCTTGAGGACTTCCCCCAACGAAGATGTCACCTCTCTAGCGGACTGACGACATGGTTTATTTCCCCAACAACACCAGGATTCTCCAGCTTGAGTTTGCCTCTCCGACTACTACAAATCAAAGGACCACAACTCCTCTTCCCCAGTAGACTACTCTACAATCCCCAGCAAGTTACTGCGAAATCTGGACCCGACCAGATATCAGTTCAACTTCGACTCCCCAGTAGAGCAACAGACGACTAAGACTCCTAAACTCTTTTCCCAAGCAGAAATAAACATACTCCCCACAGAGTTTTCAATATCCCCCAGCAGAGTTCTCCTCAAACAACAAAGCAGGGATCCCCGGTGGAAACATTTTGAGCAAACTCCAAGACAAAATTACGCTTCAACAACATTCATAACATATGCATACAAAATACATATGACACAAATCTTATTTTATTTCGAGAACATCATTACACAATGCATACATCATGACAATGCATACATCATGACATTGCATACAACTAACTCTTTACCTTTTCAGGAAAGATCAATCAACAGGCAAAGATCATCATCTTCTGAGATCCCTTCTAGAGACAGTTCAGATGCGACCCAGATATGGCTGACATTCTGATACTTATTCCAGACTCCTTCTAGAGACAGTTCAGATGCGACCCGGATATGGCTGACATTTTGATACTTATTCCAGATCCCTGCTAGAAACAGTTCAGATACGACCCAGATATGGCTGACATTCTGATACTTATTCCAGATTCCTTCTAGAGACAGTTCAGATGCGATCCAGATATGGTTGACATTCTGATACTTATTCCAGATTCATTCAAAATACAGTCCAGATACGATCCAGATTCGAATGTCATTCTGTCACTCATTCAAATACAGTCCAGATACGATCCAGATTCGGATGTCATTCTGTCACTCATTCAAATACATTCCAGATAGATCCAAATTCGGATGTCATTCTGTCACTCATTCAAATACAGTTCAGATACGATCCAGATTCGGATGTCATTCTGTCACTCATTCAAATACAGTCCAGATACGATCCAGATTCGGATGTCATTCTGTCACTCATTCAAATACATTCCAGATACAATCCAGATTCGGATGTCATTCTGTCACTCATTCAAATACATTTCAGATACGCTCCAGACACGAATACCATTTCGATACTCATTCTTTTGGCCTACAGCATTGCGGGTCAACTAACATTCTTGGATGGCATCTTTAAGCCCATCTCCAGCAAGACTCTACCATCAACCTTTTCAAGTCCCAATTTAATACCTGTAGCAAGCCAGGAAAACTATTCGTGGACGACTGATTGTAGATCAATACCTGTAACAAGCCAGGAAAATTATCTACATGATGAGATTGAAGATTAATACCTGTAACAAGCCAGGAAGACCATCTTTATTTCTCAAGTCAGAGATTAATACCTGAAACCAGTCGGGACAACTATCTCATTGGCCAACCTTTTTAAGTTCTAGATTAATACCTGTAACAAGCCAGGAAAAATATATGTGGACGACTGATTGTGGATTAATACCTGTAACAAGCCAGGAAAATTATCTACATGAAGAGATTGAAGGTTAACACCTGTAACAAGCCAGGAAGACCATCTTTATTTCTCAGGTCAGAGGTTAATACCTGAAACCAGCCAGGACAACTATCTCATCGACCAACCTTTTTAAGTTCCAGATTAATACCTGTAACAAGCCAGGAAAAACATCTGTGGATGATTGATTGTAGGTTAATACCTGTAACAAGCCGGGAAAATTATCTACATGATGAGATTGAAGATTAATACCTGTAACAAGCCAGGAAGACCATCTTTCTTTCTCAGGTCAGAGATTAATACCTAAAACCAGCCTGGGCAGCTATCTCCCCGACCAACCTTTTCAAGTTCCAGATTAATACCTGTAATAAGCCAGGAAAACTATATGTGGACGACTGATTGAAGATTAACACCTGTAACAAGCCAGGAAGACCATCTTTCTTTCTCAGGTATGCAAGTTCTCGCTAAGGAATCTCTTATGCGATCGACACTCCTGCAGATGGCATCTATAAGCCCATCCTCCTACTAACAATCTCCAAATGGCATCTGTAAGCCCATTCCCGGTGTCACAATGCTGATACTACACCATGCGAGTGAAAATTTCTGGGCACTCTAGTGTTCAATTATCTTCCACCTTCGGATCACGAAAGGCATGCAAGCCAATCTACATCCTCAGGTTTAAGAAAATTGAACAGGGGCAACTGTTGTACCCCAAAATTTGCCCTCTCATGTTTTCAAAGGTCTTCCCTTACATGGTTGGTCAAAAACCCTTGCCTAAGAAAAATAAAGTTTTTTGAAGATGAACAAAGTGTCTTTCGATTGGCATCTGGGAAAAGTCTTCGATTAGGCATCCAAAATCCTTCGATCAGGCTTGGTTCACCAGTATTCGATTGGGCATTTGGCACTCTTCGATCAAGCTTTGGTGTGCAAGACTTTGATTGAGCGTTGGACCTCCTTCGATCAAGCTTTGGTGTGCAAGACTTCGATTGAGCGCTGGAACTCCTTCGATCAAGCCTTGGTGTGCAAGTCTTCGATTGAGCGCTGGACCTCCTTCGATCAAGCTTTGGCGTGCAAGTCTTCGACTGAGCGCTGTACCTCCTTTGATCAAGCTTTGGCGTGTAAGTCTTCAACTGAGTGCTGGACCCCTTCGATCAAGTCAATGTCACAATGCTTCGACTAGTACTTCAGAGGGTTCTTCGACTGGAACCTCATACTTTACCTCAATCAGAACATAAGAACGAAATGACCTTCGAATGGCATTTTAGTTCAGAGTTTCCCTTAATAAGAACATCAGAACGAAATGACCTTCGAAGGGCATTTCAGTGCAGAGTTTCTCTTAATCTAAGATGCTCTGATGAAGGAAGTTCTGAACACTTCGAATCAGAACATAGACTCATCACAAGGCCAAGGGCTGGGCGAAGTTGTCTAATAGGGAATGTTTTAAATAGATTCGAATTGGACTTTGAAGCTGGCAAAGAAGGCAGTTTCGAAGGAATGAAATAGGCTGGCATGACTAAGCAAAAGCATATATCCTAACCTGTCCATAATACCCAAAGTTCACAAAGGCATGTGTCCCTTGCAAATATGCAATCGAAGCAGGGGGAGTCTCAATCGAAGGGCCTGTGACTGGAGTAGTTCGAATTGGGACTTTGAAGCAATCGAAGAGAGCAAATTCGAAGGGGCAAGTCAGCTTTTGATTTCCATCATATTGGAGGCCCAAACAACTCATAACAGGCTGGCAGTAACGCATGGAAATAGATTGGTACATGATTGGATCAAATATGGCAAGTTTTCATGAAAATCAAATCAAATCTCTTCATCATAATGGACCAAGATTTGATACACAAATGTTGACCTAATTCATTCCATTATATACAAGCAAGCCTCACAAACTCTACAGACGGAGGGGGAGAACACAGAAACCCTACTGCACACACGTGAAGAACACATACACAAACTCTGCAGAAACGGCGCCACAACCTTGGGAGAAAAAGGTTTGAACAGTGAGAGATCAAAAACAACCTTGTAGGCAGATTCAAACCCAAAGAAAGACGCAGCTCTCTTGCCATCAACCTCCTGAAGCGAGGCCAATCAAAAACCAAGCTTTTCATCATCTAAATCGCATTGTAAGTGTTCTAGAAAATGCCTCTGAACATGAAAACGCAATTCATCATTCTTGCATCTTTTCTTTAATATATTGACATATTTGTGATTGTTATTTGATTTAGAATGCTTTGGCATTGTCCAATTTAATTTTCATGGCCTCTAACCCCATATATAGAATCTAGGGTTCCTGTTCTTGTTTTTAGGCGTTTCTTGTGCAGGGTAAATTGAGACAAACAATGGCTATAGGAATGATGAGGAGGTCGAGACGAACACATCTGTGTTCTTGAATAGCGTTTTCATGGCCTGGAGCGATTTTTAGAACCATCCCACGAAACTTCCTGCGGATAAAAATCCGCAGGTAAATAACCAGGGTGTTTGGGGAAGATGATAACGTGTCTCAGCTCCATTGGTCCATTCGAATCCATTACGCGCTTTTTATTTTTTTGACAGGCCTAATTGTTGTTTTGTTTTATATTATTCGCGTCTTATCCCACTAACAGGTTAACATCATGGCTCAGTTGGTAGCGTGCTGGTTGAATTGTCCAATGGGACCTGGATTCAAATCCCATGTCCCCCCAAAACTTTGTTACATTTTTTTGCAGGTGCTCAGATGCAGCGCTCCAGGTAGGGAGCATCATACACCTCCAGATCTCACGTGCCAGGTGGTTCCAGATCCAGATCCAGTGGTCCAGGATGAGGTTCACTATGAACCTTGGCCAACAAACGCCCAGGCAATCTGAAAGTCCAACAGGCTAGACGTTTGGGCTTGGAAGTTGCAATTCATACTCCCTTTCGATCCCAACACCCCTGAGTTTGTTTCTTTAATTTCCTTTTCACTATTCTATTATCATAATTAATTAATTAACTAATTAACTCTTTTTTTATAAAAAATCAGAAACAACAAAAATATTTGTATGTTAATTTTATTACTTATTTTTGTAAATAAACCATTAACCAATTAAGTTAGCTTTTTAATTAGGTATAATCTTAACATTTTTTGCAATAAATAAAAATTGATTTAGAATTAGGGTTTTGACATTTTTTTTAACCTTTCTAATTTTATTTTTTTAACTAAAATAAAATTCAAAAACATTTTATTTTTAATTAATTCCGTTATTAATTTAAACTTAATTCTTAAATCCAAAATACCAAAAATATGCTTTTTTTCAATGAAAAGGGTCAACACCCTAAAGGACAATTGGATTCAACTTTTCTCGCGCGTATTATTTTTTGATCTATATTTGTGTAATTGCTCCGAGGATGTAATAGCTTTAACTTAGGACCTTTATTTACCGCTTTTATTTATTTTTCTGCAATTTACTTTTCAAGGGTTTGTTTTTGGTGATGTAAATACCCGACGCCTTGTAATAGCTTAGTTTTATTTTCCGCAACCATTAATTGCTAGATGTATGCCAACTAGGCTATGCATGACAAGATTAATTCTTAACTTAAAATTAACAATAGCTCACCATGACATGCAAAGATAACATAACTGAAAATTGACACACTTGCACATGCCACTCTTAGGGTACGCGTCACTTGGTTGCCTCGAACGTGGTAATTAAGTATAGGATGTTTTAGAGGTCGTCCTCTTGTCCAAAGATCATAAGTTGCCTCGAAACGGTTGCCTCGGATAAAAAAATGATCTAAGACATTAGGGTTACCGCTAAGGCGTCCTAACATTGCTTTAGTGACCACACATCCATAAAATCGAATTGACCCGAAAAACTCCAACGACGGTGCTACCTACTTCTCAATAGTGGGATAACACCGTCTAAAGGACATTTACACAGTTTAATTCCTTTTGAGTAGGTAGATGTTCTTAGGTACTTTCTCTTTCAAAACAAAACAAAATTTTCACACTTACACTTTTCAAACAAAGTTTTCAAAAAACACTTCATACACTCTTGAGGACAGAAACAAGAGTTAAATTGAAGTTTTCAAACAGAAACTTTTTCAAACCCACAAACACAAAGAAAAAAGCAGATTTTGAAAACACTTTGAGCAAGTATCTAAGAGCCCGTGGATAACCACTGATAGAAAGGGTGCTAACACCTTCCCTTTCTATAATCTACCTCCCGAACCTGAGAAAAATCTCGAAAAGGAATTTTTCTGTGCTTTTGTCCTTTCCTCGTTGGATAAAATAAAAGACGGTGGCGATTCTTGCTTACCGCGACATTTTGCGAAACGCAAACGCGAACCAACATTCCAAAACAGTCAGTTTTCTTTCCCACCGATCACACCAGCATATTCAGAAAATTCTAAACAGTATCTGATGTTCCAGAATCCTTGACCCCGTACAATGGGATATCTACATGGTACTTGGTTCTTATATGTGAGGAAGCTATGTCAGACCTCTGATCTGATGACACTCACATGATTCAGAACAGTGCATCAATCATATTCAGAAATGGTGGAACCTTGATCCCGTTTGATCCCATGCCTTTGCATACATAACATGGTTAACCACATGCTTAACACACATGTTCTATTATTTCCAAGGAATCATATTTGCAAGTCTTGTGCTAAACTCTTCCATCCCTTACTTGCGTAAAATCAAAATCAAAGCACGCAAATTCCTTGGAAATGACAGAACATGACATGGTATTCATTCATGCACCCCATGCATATTCATGCATTCATAACAGGTACCCGGAGATTGGCGATTCTTATTCAGACCTGGGGTTCTCTTCAAAGGTTCAACATGATTTCTCACCGCACATGCTCAGGGATCAGTTATGGAATAACTCCGAGTGGTACATACAAGCTTTGGCCCGTAGCCAGAAACTTCTTCAAGCAGGAAGATAATTGATTAAATACTCAGATAAGCCAGATGGTATGTCATCCAGAGACCAAGTCCAAGACTGGATCAATTCAGAGACTGTTGTGTTCACATCAGATCAGAGGGGAATTCTCTCGCACACTTGAGCATCAAGACTACAGAAAGTCATCAGAATCAGCAAGTCCATACGGAGTCAAGTCTCCTCAACAGTGGCAATCATTGGTTTCTTTACTGCATTTTCATTTGCATTCTTGCTTGTTTGTCTAAACATTTCCTGTATATAGAAACTTGTCTATTTTTGAACGAAAATCTTAATGCAATAAGTATGCTTGTCTTGAAGTTCTCCTTCCATTTTTACTCATCCATTTGTTATCACTCTTTAAATGTTTTACTTGCATATTGATGCCAAATTTCCTAGTCTTATGCTTAGGTAAAGATTCAAAGGAGGATGACGATAATCTAAAAACGCAAAATCTCTGGTTGGTACACTTTTGAGTTAGACCCTGCTGACGATGTACAGGCCTTATTTCAAATCCCTAAACACAGGAGATATAAGGCAAATAGACCCTCGTTAACCCCTCTGAGCCTTCTAAGTAGGAGTTTCTTTTCTGTTCAGAAAAAACCCTCATTTTAACCCTGGGGCGGGTAGTGTTCAGCTAATCTGATCAAGCATTCAGAACTCATCAAGAGTGTGCATCCAAGGATACAACAATGGTTATCCATCAAAAGGTTGAGGAAAGTCAAAACCACAAAGGTTAACCTTCGTCTATCAGCAACGTGCATCAACTAACGATACCCCAATGAGTATCCCTCGCACGTCAAAAGGTCAACAAATGACGGTACTATAAGGGCTATCCCTCACCTACTAAAGACTCAGGCAGTCACGATCACTACCAACAAATCAAAGACAATGTAAAGATCAACGACTTGTTCAAAATGGAAAATACGAATAAGAAAGAAACAAAAATTCCCGCTAAGTCGAAACTTGAAAACAAGTCGCTTAGGAAAAAATCGGGGCATCCCGCTGGGCTTCCAAATCGAAATTCAAAAGAATTTGTCCAGGCAAAAATTAGGGAAAACAAGAAGGAAATTGGAAAAAAAAGCCTAAAAGGAAAGAAAAGGATTACCATTGAAAATCCTCACCAAAGAACAAAGTTGTCTGATCAGACACCAAAGGCAAAGAAGTTAGCGACTGTCGTGTCCAAGAAACCACATTGGTTCCTCAACCATCATAAACTCTTCTAGAGAGATGAATGCTTATATCAGGTCAACTGAACATAGAAATGGAGAACATCATGGAGAATGGGTGGGCACCAAATAATTTTGAGCCTTAAAACCTTTTTCTAAAACCGTGAACCAGGCCACATTACAACCCTTTCAAAGTCCTAATTGAAGCATGGGTCAATTTGAAAGCATGCTACAACGAGATAGCGTTTAACTGACTCCTAAGAGGTATGTTTGAATATCTGTGTTGGTATCATATGCTTGCATTATCTTTCATAAAAAAGGAATTTGCAAATGTCTCTCTCTAGCTAGTGACTCGTTCACAACAGAGTTGTGACGTCATTTCATTCAAAGTTTTTTTTTCAAACTTCAAGACTTACATATATGTTGCATTAGAATTATCATTCTCATAATAAACATTTTTCTACATACAAAACAACTGATCGACATCAAGTAAGTTTACACAATGAATAATCGGTAAAGAGCTCAATCTTGTCAGAGAAGAGAGGCTTGAATACCCTGCTGAAGCAAGAGTCAGCTGCCACAAGAGAAATGACTTATCCAGTAGCATGTTAACCAGTGATTTTGTCCAAATAAAACATCTTGGTGCTTCACAGCTTGAGTACCCTTCAGGGATAAAGTTAGCAGATTCCATCAATCTGGGGCATTCCCTTAAAACTGCTAATCTGGGGTCATCAAGTCGAGAGTCGATCTCTCCAAGATCAGCCAAATCTGGGGCATCCCCTCAAAGCCGTCAATTAGAAAGCTATCACGTTGATCAATCTCTTCAAGCTCAACCAATCAGAAGTTATCACCAACAATCAGGGGCTATCACATCGAGAAATCTACTCAGAATCCATTCAACCTGGGGAAGTTACGTCGAGATTCGACAAATCTCTCCAAAAAAGATGTAATCAAGAGCAGTTTATTTCGTGACTCAAGACATTAGGGCAGGCCACCTCATATCGTATTGTGGCACGAATATTCTGGTCTTCTATTCAACATAGAGCCTCTCAGAGACCATCCAGACAGGGGCATTCCTCATTTGTGCTTGCAAAGTTGCTCAAGCCAATTATGTTGCACGAGACCACTACAATCAGCTAAAAGCATCATAACGGTCACTCTGACCTCGACAGCGCACGAAGCTGCCTTCATCTGCTACAGACAATTTCAAACCTGATTCCCCAAGTGAATTCAGAAAGTCCAGAATCTTCGTTTGACTCAGCACGCGCAAGTGCATACTCAGTGGAGTTAATCGAGAACATCCCCAGTGAAGCTAAACCGGGTCATTTGTAGAGCCAAACCGGGGTATTCACAGAGCTAAACTGGGGCATCCGTAGGGCCAAACCGGGGCATTCGCAGAGCTAAACCGGGACACTCGTAGGTGTCCACGCCCATCTCTTATCCCCAAGTGATTCAAGAGATAATTCCCCAATGTGCGTAAACTTGGGGCATGTATTCAAAGAGATCCACATGGTGTTCAACATCCATTATTCGGCATATTCAATTCTGTCATCCTTTCAACAGTTCAGGATGTTTGGAAGTCTACCCGGATTATCTCTTCCCCAACAATACGACTCAGAATCCAACATCGTACCTACAGACTCACTTCGTCAGCAATTCAATCTTTAGAAAAATCATCAACGATCTTTGGTATCAGGGGCTCCCCAGGGAAAATTCTTATCAGTACCCCCCAACAACCTTTGATGCCGCAGGCTTCCAACGTCGATATATATTGACATCCCCAGTGATGAGCAATGGTTCCCAACAAGCCTTCTCTTATCCCCGTGAAGTTTATTTCTTCGCATTGCATATAGTTATCATTACATAACATTGCATCCTCTAAAGCGCGTAGCTGATCCATCAGAATGGATCTTTGCGTCAAAAGAAATTCAAACATGCATACAAAGCATAAGCCAGATCAGGTACCTTACACAAAATATCTTAATCATTCAAGGACAACAATACATCCCTATAGGAGGGTATCATGCCCAAAGTCCCCAGTCGGTGACCTTCACCTTTTCAATACCAAACAAAATCAATACACTTTGCCGTTCTAAACCCAGTTCTTGTCTGGTAGTCAGTTTCCTAAACACTCGTATGTGTCAAGTTTCCTAAGCACCCACACGGGCCAGTTATTCAAACACTCGTCCGTGTTTAAATTTTTGATACTCGCCTGTATCTTCTTTCAATACTCGTCCATATTGAATCAAACACTCGTCCGTGTTTAACCTTTGATACTCGTCCGTATCTTCTTTCAATACTCGTCCGTATTGAATCAAACACTCGTCCATGTTTAAACTTTTTGATACTCACCTGTATCTTCTTTCAATACTCGTCCGTATTGATTCAAACACTCGTCTATGTTTAACCTTTGATACTCGTCCGTATCTTCTTTCAATACTCGTCCATATTGAATCAAACACTCATCCGTGTTTAAACTTTTTGATACTCACCTGTATCTTCTTTCAATACTCGTCCGTATTGATTCAAACACTCGTCCGTGTTTAGCCTTGGATACTCCTCCGTATCTCCTTTCAATACTCGTCTGTATTGAATCAAACACTCGTCCGTGTTTAACCTTTGATACTCGTCTGTATCTTCTTTCAATACTCGTCTGTATTAAATCGAACACTCGTCCGTGTTTAACCTTTTGATACTCGCCTGTATCTCCTTTTAATACTCGTTTGTATTGATTCAAACACTCGTCCGTGTTTAACCTTTCTTGATGCTCGTCCGTGTCGCTTATCTAAACAATCGTCATTGTCGAACCTGAGATCGCCCGTAGGCTAGGTTCTCCCCATAGATCATCGTCGAACCTAAGATCTCTCGTAGGCTAGGTTCTTCCCATAGATCGTCGTCGAACCTGAGATCGCCCGTAGGCTAGGTTCTTCCCATAGATCGTCGTCGAACCTGAGATTGCCCGTAGGCTAGGTTCTTCCCATAGATCATCGTCGAACCTGAGATCGCCCGTAGACTAGGTTCTTCCCATAGATCATCGTCGAACCTGAGATCGCTCGTAGGCTAGGTCTTCCCATAGATCGTCGTCGAACCTGAGATCGCCCGTAGGCTAGGTTCTTCCCATAGATCGTCGTCGAACCTGAGATCGCCCGTAGGCTAGGTTCTTCCCATAGATCATCGTCGAACCTGAGATTGCTCGTAGGCTAGGTTCTTCCCATAGATCGTCGTTGAACCTGAGATCGCCCGTAGGCTAGGTTCTTCCCATAGATCATCGTCGAACCTGAGATCACTCATAGGCTAGGTTCTTCCCATAGATCATCGTCGAACCTGAGATCGCCCGTAGGCTAGGTTCTTCTCATAGATCGTCGTCGAACCTGAGATCGCCCGTAGGCTAGGTTCTTCCCATAGATCATCGTCAAACCTGAGATCGCCCATAGGCTAGGTTCCTCCCATAGATCGTCGTCGAACCTGAGATCTCCCGTAGGCTAGGTTCTTCCCATAGATCATCGTCGAACCTGAGATCGCCCGTAGGCTAGGTTCTTCCCGTAGATCATCGTCGAACCTGAGATTGCCTGTAGGCTAGGTTCTTCCTTAGATTATCTTAGAACCTGAGATCGCCCATAGGCTAGGTTCTTCCTTAGATCATCTTAGAACCTGAGATCGCCCGTAGGCTAGGTTCTTCCTTAAATCATCGTCGAACCTGAGATCGCCCATAGGCTAGGTTCTTCCTTAAATCATCGTTGAAATTAAGATCGCCCGTAGGCTAGGTTCTTCCCATAGATCGTCGTCGAACCTGAGATTTCCCGTAGGCTAGGTTCTTCCTACAGATCACCGTTGAACTTGAGATTGCCTCTAGGCTAGGTTCCTCCTTAGATCACCTTCTTAGAACCTGAGATCGCTTCTTGGCTAGGTTCTTCCCAATACCGTCACCGTCGAACCTGAGATCGCCTCTTGGCTAGGTTCTTCCTTCAAATCATCGTCGAACCTGAGATTGCCTCTTGGCTAAGTTCTTTCCGTATACTTTGTCTTAGAACCTGAGATCGCCCTTTGGCTAGGTTCTCTATCAAATCACTCTCATGTGTCACCTTAGGATCGTAGGTCGCCCGTAGACCTCGTCCGCTGTCTTTTCATACCAACCATTTGTCTTGCATTGGCATCAAGCCACGTTACAAGTCCAATCTCTGTCTCTTCATTGAAAAAACAAATTTCTTTTCCCCAGCAGATATCACAAAAATAAATAAATAAATAAAATACTCTCTCTCTCAGGACAAATTTTTGGCATTGATATTTAATCATCTTCAACCTTGAACTTCCGAAAGGCATGTGCCAATCGTACTTTCAGGTTTAAGACGATTAAATAGGGGCAGTTGTAATACCCCAAATTTATCCTACCCTTCTAATTTTATCTGGCTTATGCATTGTCGCGCTTTTCTCATGTACATATCTCCATTAGGTCATTTAACATTGCATACATTCACTAACAACATAACTTCGCAAGGGGTCGAGAACCTTCAGGATTAGGGTTTTCATCAACTGGATAAGGTGTATATGTTCAAATAGAGCCTGATTCTTCTAGTTATTTTTCAAGGCAGTGAAATTGCAGAATTAGGGTTTTGTGTTCATGGATGTTGTGGATCTTTTCTTCATCAAGCTACAAGATCATCCTCCATTAAGAATTCATCAAACACAGGTGTATTAGGGATTCACATCTTCTATGTGTGAATTCTTAATATCTATCGACTGAGGTTCATCGAGCTTTGTGATACGGTGGGAGAACTGACTTGAGGTTTTGCGTTTGTTTTTGCAAATGTTTCGGTTGAGCAAGAGTCGCCACCGACTTTTTATTTTATCCTAAGGAAAGGTTAAAAAGCACAGCAAAAACCTTTGAGATATTTTCTTGGGTTCGGGGAGTAGGTTATAGAAAGGGAAGGTATTAGCACCCTTTCTATACATGATTATCCATGGGCTCTTAGTTACTTGCTTAGATCAACTTGCCTTGATTTTTAATTGTTTGAAATGGTGCTTTCAATTGTTTGAAATGGTGCTTTGTGTGTGGGTTTGAAAAATGTTTTGAAAAGAAGCCAATGTGGTGGCAACCTTTGTAATGATCCATGTTGGGATGTATACAAAGGTGTATATCTTTTGAAAAGTTTTCAATGTTTTTTGGGAATTGTTTTGAAAGTGTTGTGATGTGTGGTTTTGAAAAATAGGCAAGTGTTTTTGTTTTTGCAAGTTGGCAAGTAACCAAGAGCTATCTACCCTAAATTTCTCAAAGATCTTTGCTATGTTTTAACCCTTTTAACAATTTTGTTCCACCACTGTATTTGGTGGACAATCTTGTGTTAGGATGTGAACAGGACGGGCGCGGGTCATCGTTTAGACCATGATTGCAATGGTGTCAAGTATCTTTGGGCAATTTTTCCTTTTAAGGGACTTGATCATTTTTAGGCAACTTTTAAAAGCGTCATCGAGGGACTATGATCATTTAAACTTGTTTTGTTTTGCCAAAGATACCTAACATGCAATATGGCCCATTATTGAAGGCAACAAGTGGAATAACCCTAGGGGTGCAAGTGTGATTGGTGTTGTCCATTTTCATGCTTTTATCTTGGAATTAGGTCAAGCTATTTGTTTTGTTGATTTTTGCATACAAACCCTAAGTCTATCATGGTATATTTAGAAAGGTTTTAAAATGCGGAATTTAAAGGTCCTAAACTATTACAACACAAATATGGGATGGGGGGTACAAATGTTCAAATGGGGATATTTTAGCAAGAAATTTAAATCTAACTATTACATCCAAATTTAAATTTACAAGGTAATTAATTGCACAATAATTGAATAAAATACAAAAAATATGCAAGATGCAAAAAAAAAAAATGATTTTTATGTGTATGTAAAAGTATTTTTTCATGTGACAAATAAACAAAAATAAAAGGATTAATTTTTGGGTATTTTTATGTTTTTAGGGCAAAACCCTAATTTTGCTAAATAAAAAAGGTAATTATTATTTATATGCAATATTTATTAATTATGTACAAAAAATAAATAAAAAAAGAAAGTATATTGTAAAAAAAGGTAATTTTGAGGTTAAATATTAATAAAAATGTATTATTTTGTATTTTTATCCTAAATATTCTAATAAATATATAAGTATTTATTATATTTACTAAATATATTAAATATGTACAAAAATAAAATATTTAATATTTACAAAAAAAAGTATATTTTTTAGAAAATGTTTTCAAAAGATAAAATAAAATAAAATCAGAAAATAGAATGTATTTTGTATTATTTTAAGTATTTTAAGTAAAAGTATATTATATATTTATTTACATATAAACTAAATGAAACAAAATAAATACCAAATAAAATGCAAAAAATGTGAGAAAAATATTTTTAATGTTTTTTCATGTTTGGATAAAAATATAAAATCAAAATCAAAAGGAAAAAATCAAAAATGATAAATATATCTCAAAATGGGCCAGGGGGGTGCATGTGTAAAAAGATGGTGCAAATAGAAAAAGGAAACAAGCCCAGCCCAAAGCAAGCTTGTCTTCAACCTCCAGACAGTTTCAAATGAAAAAACGCGCGCTTCCTTCCATCCATGTTATCTCTTGATTCCTTGACTTTTAACAAAAACTTACAACACAAACATTATAGAGCATCATGTCACGAGTTCATACATATAAAAAACTTGATCTAACTCTCAAATGAGAGAGAATTTCTTCTCCCCCAATTTCTGACCTAAGTTTTTGTCAATGTTCAGGTCTTAAATTCTCTCAGCATATGCAATATAAATGGAAAGTGAGGATATGGGTGGCTTCAGGGACATGAGTATGACACTTTTCATTCATAAACCTAAACCTAACTCTTCCTAGATTGAGAGATAGAAGTCCATGAACTTACCTGTTCAGCTTGGATCGTGTATGACAATGGAGGTACTTTCAAGGCAATGTGCGGACTTGTACAACTTGCTTGAAGTCCAGGGGTGCTATTCCAATGCTTGGTGTGCTTTGAATCTTGCTATATCAAGCTACAGAAGTCAACCTGCAAGAGAGAAAAGTGAAAATGGCACACTTGGCTATGGCTGTTACAGTTCCAGTTCAATGCTTGGAATAGTTTGTATAAATGTTATGGAAGGTGTATGAAGTGGTTTGGATGAAAACGCACGATGGAAATGAGCTGTGCCACTCAAACTGCAGGGATGCCCTGTTTTGTGCAGCAAAATGGTGTTTTGTTGTTTAGGGAGGTATTGAAGGTAGTTGGCTCGTGTTTCAGGTCAGTTGAGGAGTATGGAATGTGTGGAAAAAGTTTGCTTAAGCTTCTTCTTGCAGCAATGTGAGATGTGATCAGTTATGCAATATTTCTTCTATCTTAAGCAAAAAATGACAAGTTGGTTTCTAGGCTAACACAGGCCCCTCAAGTATGCTGCACAAATCACCCTTGATCAGTGGACTTTTCTTATGAACTTGTGCCTCAAAGATCTGTAATGTACCTCATAGATTGTAAACTTGACATAAAGTTCACCTTTTCAAAAATGGCTAAAGTACTTTTTCTAATTATGGATTAAGTTGGCATGTAATGGTTAAACACATAAGATAAGGCTTGAACACAAAGGATTTGCATTAAATTATTGAGTGTGGATGAGATAAAAGGCCTGTAATGTAGCTTGCACATGCTGAGTTCAAAAATGCAAAGTTATGAACATGGAAATGGCTCATGAACAAAGTGACTTTTGCCCATATTGCCAAACTCGATTCTCCCTAACCACAAGGGTGTTTGAGAAGTTCTTGGACATTTTGGAAAGCTTGGAATGTGTACTACAATCCATCTTTGCAATGCAAGTTGAAATTCCAAGTGGAAGCATGTGAAAAGTGGCCATGAAGTTAGGCAAAAATCTTGCCTAAAATAGGTCAAAAAGTTTCGTTAAAAATGTTTTGCACCCTTGTTCCAAAAATCATAACTTGAGCTAAAAGCTTCTTTTGAGGAAACTTTGTGAATCAAAGTTGTATATTTTGAAATGGACTACAACTTTCATGTTTTGAGTTTTCCTTGAATCCAAATGTATCTTGATGAAATAATGGGACAAAGTTAGGAAAAAATTAGGGATTTTCATAACTTAGAAAAATTCTAAGTTATGAAAATTCTTCATTTCAAACCCTAATTTGTGATTTTTGATTTCTTGATGAACAAGTTTCATAATTTGACATGTCTTGATGAAAAATGAATCTTGACACTTGATTTTGACCAAAAAGTCAAAGTTTGACTTTTCAGTATACAGTCAAATTTGGCTCAGTTGACTGGAAAATTCATCTGTCAATCTTGTGCATTTGGGATCTTTTGAACTTGTTGAACATGTCAAGACAATGACATTGAGTCCTTGAGTCCATATGTGAGCTTGGTTTGCCATTAGTTAGGTCAAACAGTCAAAAATTGCCTTTGTGCAGTCAAAACCCTAAAAATGACCATTTTGCCCTTTTGGTGATCTGATCAAATTTCTTGTGGAATTGTGATCCAAACTTGATCAAATGGTCCATATGAGTTCATAATGTTGATGTGGGTCAAAAATCATGAGGTTTGACTATCAATTGACCACAGTTGACTTTTTCCCCAATATAGTTGATTTCTAGGTCAACTGTCCAATTGACTAGGCAAAGATTGGAATCAAGGCTTGAAACTTGGTATGGATAAACTTGTGAGTCCAACATGAAGCATGAAAGTCACTTTGGGCCTTTTAGGTCAAAACATCTTTGTGCAAACTCAAACCCTAATTTGGGTCAACAGTGAAAGGAGGGGTCTTGAGCAGAGCAAACCCTAACTTGATCTTGAGCTCCAAGGGTCTTGTGGTGAGAAAATGTTGAGGAAATGGGAGGGAAAATTTTGGGGTACAACAGTTGCCCCCGTTTAATCTTCTTGAACCTGGAGAGTTAGATTGGCAGGTTTGCCTTTCGCGACTCGAAGGTAAAAGGAGATTGGACACTAGAGTGCCCTGAAATTTGCACTCGCATACTGGAGTATCAGCAATGTGATGGCGGGAATGGGCTTATAGATGCCATTTGGATGAGATGGTGGATAGGAGGATGGGCTTATAGATGCCATCTGGAGGTGTGACAGAACCTTGTCGGGAATGGGCTTATAGATGCCATTTGGAAGTGTTGATCGCGTAAGAGATTCCTTAGCGAAAACTTGCGTACTTTGAGAAAGGAAGATGTTTCCTGGCCTGTTACAGGTGTTGATCTTCAATCTCTTCATGCAGATATGCCCTGGCTAGATACAGGAGTTGAATCCATAATTAGTTGCTCACAGATGTGCCCTGGCTAGATACAGGAATCGTATCTGGAACTTCAAAAGGTTGTTTACAGACGTGCCCTGGCTGGATACAGGTGTCGAATCTGGAAACTCTTCATACAGATGTGCCCTGGATGGATACAGGTATCAAATCTACAATCAATCACTCATAGATATGCCCTGGCTAGATACAAGAATCGAATCTAGAATTGGTCGTCTACAGATATGCCCTGGCTGGATACAGGTATCGAATCTGGAAATGGCCGTCTATAGATATGCCCTGGCTGGATACATGCATCGAATCTGGAATTTGCAAAAGGTTGGTAGAGATAGATTTCCTGGCTGGATACAGGTGTAAACCTCTGACCTGAGAATGAAAGATAATTTCCTGGCCTGTTACATGGGTTGATCTTCAAACTCTTCATGCAGATATGCTCTGGCTAGATACAAGTATCGAATCTACAATCAAATCACTCACAGATATGCCCTGGCTAGATACAGGAATCGAATCTGGAATTGCGATAATTGATAGTAATCATCTTTGGATTGTCCTTTTCCTGAAAAGGCAAAACATTAGCTGTATGCAATGTCATGTTGTATGAGATGCATGATGTCATGACGCTCAAAATGAGACAGTGTCGTATGCACTTTATCATGTATGTATGAAATGTGAAATGTCTATGAATGTATTTTCGTCTAGGAAAATAAATCCTTGACGAGTGCCGGGAGTTTGTGGAATCCTGGGCTGATGTTGAAGAGTAGAGTTCTTCGTTTCCGCTGGGGATGATGGTCGCAAGAATAAACCGATAGGAGAAGATGACTCAGTTGGGGAATAAACTTGTTGGAGAGATTACTCTGCGGGGAATTACTCTGTGGGAAGAGATACTTCACTGGGGTTTTACTCTGTGGGAAGAGATACTTCGCTGGGGTTTTGATGAGAGCTCTGCTGGGGATTCTGCTGATAAGTTATGTTGGGGAATTTGATGAGCTCCGTTGGGGAATAGGAAGAACTTCGCCGAGGACGATCTTTCCGTGGTAATTAGCTGAGGATAACCCAGTTATACCCTGGTGGGGAAATAACCTTTGAATAAAGCCGGGGAGATACGTACGTACTCTGCAGGTGATAAGCTTCCAGAATCTACTAGGGATAAGCTTCAGAATCTGCTGGAGATATGGATTCCACTTTCCTGGGGAAACTTTGGACTATACTGGGGAATGGTTCCACTGGATGTCGGTATTCCGCCGGGGAACAATCTTATATTAAGACTGCCGGGGACGCTGGCTGAGGAATGTCTATACTCCGCTGGGGAATGTTGAGATCTTCTAGGGATGCCCAACTTCCTTAAGGCCGACAGTAGATTAACTCTGCTTGAGGAGAGTATCGCTGACTTGCTAGGGGAACAACGTGCCTTTTCAGGGCTGATGAGAGACCAACTCTGCCTGGGGGAGAGTATTGCTGAAATCTGGTCTTACTCTGTGGGAAGTGAAGGTATTTTGGTCAAATTCTTTAGCTGAACTTACCTTGGTACCTCGGTGGACAGAGCAACTAGATCACTTAGACAATTCTAAATTTCCCCTGTTTCTGATGTCACCTGTAATTAGTCCTTTGTTTCGTATGCAACTATTCATGATTAGCAATTAATGTCAAATGCATATATCAAAAATGAACATTGGACGCTTTTTGCAAAACAAAACAGAAAAAGGAGAAACGATGGATAATTTGTCTGAAAAATTGAACTTGTATTGATTTTGAAATTTGCCTGTAAATAGGCGTTTTTGTACAAGAGGCTGACGTCCTAGTAAGAGAACGCCGCCGAGCAAAATAGAGTTTATACAATTTTGTGAAAAGGAAACAAAACAGCTATGTGCAAATAATCCCAATGGGTTCCGACTCTGCTATCGCCTTTATGTCTTCAAGCGTCTCATCACTTTGCTGCTTAGTTGAAGATGAAGCTGATTGATTGATGCCGAAGTCTAATAGTTGATGTCGAATTCTGGATGCAAGGTGATCCCAAAGAGACATAGTATTACGCTTTATCCCTAACTTTTTCCTGGACCGCCCTTTCGGGTTTTCAGTCCACCGGGATACCCATTTTTGCCCAAGCCGCCTTTTCAGGTTTTCGACTTGCCGGGTGTACAGATTTTTTTTATTTTCATCCCTTATTTTTGCCCGAACCCTTTTGGTTCGTCGGGAAGCCCTTATTTTTGCCTAGGTGTGTCAACCTAGCAGGTCTTTTATTCATGCGTAGTATCTTTTTACCATGTCTGCATTGGCGGGGTGAGGAAGGTCGTCACCATCCATGGTGGTTAGAATCATAGCTCCTCCTGAGAAGATATGTTTAACCACAAACGTCCCTTCGTACGTAGGGGTCCATTTGCCCCTGAGATCACTTTGAGGAAGAATGATGCGCTTGATTACCAGGTCTCCTACTTGATACTCTTGTCGTCTGACCTTCTTGTTAAATGCCCTGATCATCCGTTTTTGGTACGTCTGACCATGACAAATAGCAGTGAGTCTCTTTTCGTCAATTAGGTTTAATTGATCAAGCCGAGTCTGGATCCAGTCATCTTCGCTCAAACCTGCATCCTTCATTATCCGGAGAGAGGGTATCTGGACTTCAATAGGCAAGACTGCCTCCATGCCATAGACCAAGGAAAAGGGAGTTTCCCCTGTTGACGTCTGTGCTGAGGTACGGTAACCATGAAGAGCAAACGGTAACATCTCGTGCCAATCTTTGTAGGTCACTGTCATCTTCTGCACAATCTTCTTAATATTCTTATTTGCTGCTTCGACAACCCCATTCATCTTCGGCCGGCAAGGAGAAGAGTTGTGGTGCTGTATCTTGAATTGCCCGCAGAGCTCAGTGATCATCTTGTTGTTAAGATTGGTACCATTGTCCGTAATGATCCTCTCAGGTACACCGTATCGACAGATCAGGTTATGCCGAATGAACTGTGCCACAACGCTCTTGGTTACCGTAGCGTAGGAAGCTGCTGCAACCCATTTCGTGAAGTAATCAATTGCTACCAGGATGAAGCGATGCCCGTTGGATGCCGTAGGTCGGATTTCGCCGATCATATCAATGCCCCACATTGCAAAGGGCCAAGGTGCTGTCAAGACGTTTAGAGGAACCGGAGGAATGTGCACTTTATCAGCATAAATCTGGCATTTATGACACGTCCGAGAATGCTGATAACAGTCGGCTTCCATTGTGGACCAGAAATATCCCGCCCGAAGGATTTTCTTTGCCATGGTATGTCCACTGGAATATGTTCCGAAGGTACCTTCATGTAGCTCCACCATGATCTTTTCTGCTTCAGTCTTATCCACACAACGCAGTAAGGTTGAATCATGGTTTCGCTTGTAGAGAATGACATTGCTAAGGAAGAACTTTGCTGCAAACCTTCTCAGGAATTTCTTGTCGTTAACAGATGCGCCTTTGGGGTATTCTTGAGCTTCAAGGTACCTTTTCACTTCATGATACCAGGGTTTTTCAGTTACCTCTTCAGCCTCAAGATCACAACAATATGCAGGTTCATCCAACTTCCAAATGATGATCCGGAGAGCCTTGTTATCCCATTTGACTTTGAACATGGAAGACATTGTAGCTAACGCGTCCACTAACTGATTCTCCTCTCTTGGGAAGTGTTCAAAAGTTATCTCCTCGAAGTGGGGAAGCAAAGTCAACACATACTCCTTGTAAGGAATAAGATTTGGGTGTTTCGTATCCCACTCGCCTTTGACCTGATTGATCACGAGAGCGGAATCTCCGAAGACACTCAGAAACTTGATCCTTAGGTCAATTGTAGCTTGAAGACCCATGATACATGCCTCATACTCTGCCACGTTGTTGGTGCAGTTGACACATAGTCGGGCAGTAAGTGGAGTATGAGTGCCTTTAGGGGATATGATCACAGCGCCGATACCATTGCCCAAAGCGTTTGAGGCTCCGTCAAAATGCATAGACCATTGGGATCCTTCCTCAGGTCCTTCATCCGGTCCAGGTACTTCACAATCAGTCACTACCATGATATCCCCGTCTGGAAATTCAAAGTTCATCGACTGGTAATCGTCCACTGCCTGGTGTGCCAAATGGTCTGCCAATACACTTCCCTTGATTGCTTTTTGAGTCGTGTACTGGATGTCATATTCCGTCAAGATCATTTGCCATCTTGCTATTCTTCCGGACAGAGCAGGCTTTTCGAATATGTACTTGATTGGATCCATTTTTGAAATCAACAGAGTAGTGTGAGTCAACATATACTATCTCAGCCGACGAGCAGCCCATACCAGAGCGCAACAAGTTTTCTCGAGCAGTGAGTACCGAGTCTCATAGTCGGTAAACTTTTTGCTTAGGTAATAAATGGCGTGTTCTTTTCGGCCAGACTCGTCATGCTGTCCCAGCACACACCCCATTGAGTTGTCAAGTACTGTCAAGTATAAGATTAGAGGTCTCCCTTCAACCGATGGCATAAGAATGGGTGGTTCTTGGAGATACTCTTTGATCTTTTCGAAAGCGGCCTGACATTCATCGTTCCAACGTACTACTTGATCTTTCTTCAGCAGCTTGAAGATTGGTTCACAGGTAGCAGTTAGATGCGAGATGAATCGGGCAATATAGTTCAACCGTCCCAGAAAGCCTCTGACTTCTTTCTCTGTCTTGGGAGTTGGCATCTCTTATATGGCTTTCACCTTGGCAGGGTCCACTTGAATACCTTTGTCGCTTACGATGAAGCCTAGCAATTTTCCAGATCTCACCCCAAAAGTGCATTTGTTTGGGTTCAACCTCAGCTTGTACAACTTCAGACGGTCAAACAGCTTCCGTAGGTGGTCAAGGTGTTCCTCCTCAGTTTGGGACCTTGCAATCATATCGTCGACGTATACTTCTATCTCATGGTGGATCATGTCATGAAATAAAGCAACCATGGCACGTTGGTAGGTTGCCCCAGCATTTTTTAACCCAAAAGGCATGACTTTGTAGCAAAAGGTGCCCCACTGAGTAACAAAAGTGGTTTTCTCCATGTCTTCAGGAGCCATCTTGATCTGGTTATAACCGGAGAAGCCGTCCATGAAGGAGAAAACTTTATGCTGAGCAGTATTATCAACCAGAACGTCGATATGAGGCAGAGGGAAATCATCCTTAGGGTTGGCCCTGTTCAAATCCCTGTAATCAACACACATTCAGACCTTACCATCCTTCTTCGGCACTGGAACCACGTTGGAAATCCACTGAGGGTAAGAAGTTACTGCTAGAAATCCGGCATCAAATTGTTTCATAACCTCAGCTTTGATTTTCTCGGACATTTCTGGACGCATACGACGGACCTTCTATTTTACCGGAGGGCAGTCTTCCTTGGTAGGCAGGTGATGAACCACGATGTCGGTATCCAACCTAGGCATGTCTTCGTAAGACCAGGCAAAGATTCCCACATAATCATGCAACATCTGAATCAATCTTTGCTTCACACTGAGCTCTAGATTGGCATCGATCTTGACTTCCTTTCTGTCTGTCTCAGTACCCAGATTTACCGTTTCCACTGGCTCTTCATGTGGCTGAATGGCCCTCTCTTCCTGGAGTAGCAGTCTTGCAAGTTCACCAGGAACTTTGCAATCATCTTCACCTTCGTCTTCGGCTAAGTTGATCGGATTTTCAAAGTCATAACTGGCAGTAGCAGAGTCGTTACCAGTGAGATCCAGAGTGGATTGGAACCTGTATAAGTGAGTGTGTGTAAATATAGCTGTTTTGCAATATATGATAAAGAAAGAAAAGGAGCACAAGATTTTGAAATGCAACAAACGTCCAATGTTTTTATTGATGATATATGAAAATGACACACAAAAGCCCTCACAAATGAAGCCGCGGTGCCCCGGGTAGGACACCGAGCCATAAAAGTTTCAACATATTGTTTGTTACAAATGTAAAACAAAAGAGTTCATTACTGAGTGACAAAAGTAATAGGTGTGAAGTCTTTGGCAGTCCAGTTGCTTGGTCCACTGTCGGTTGTTGGGTAGATCCAGCTGTCGAATTCTGATTCCTCCATGTCGTCTTCAATAGCATTCACTCCCGGGTTGGTGATGAATACAAGAGGTCTTCCAATCCTTGCCTTACGAACAGCCCTCTGAGCTTCTGCAGTGAAACCCAGACCAAACTTGTCAGTCTTTGGAGTGAAGTCAGGAAGTCGGCCCCAGTTTGCGCACTCACCCTTCTCAATCACAGCCCGGGCATCCTTTAAGGAAGCCATCTTCAAAGGAGGGTCTTCAATCACAGTTTCAACTGATGCCAGTGTCTGAGGCACCTCTTCAAAGTGTTGAAAGGGGGTCTCAAGGAATTCCCCATCCATCTCTATGTACCGGAACGAGTTAAGGTGGCTGACCATATATTCTTATTCCCCTTGCACTGTCACAATTTTCCCTCTGACCGGGTACTTAAGCTTCTGATGTAGTGTGGAGGTCACAGCTCCAGCCTTGTGGATCCATGGACGACCCAGCAAAAAAGAGTAGGATGGACGGATGTCCATCACATAGAAAGTTAAATCAAAAACTTGAGAACCAACCCTGATTTGAATGTCAACTTCACCATGTACCATCCTTTTCGAACCGTCACAGGCCCGGACAACAATGTTACTAGGCTTGAGCTCCAAACCCTCACAATCCAACCTGTCTAGGGCCTTCTTGGGCAATACGTTCAATGAAGAACCGGTGTCTACCAACACATGGGCAAGAGTAGTGCCCCTGCATTCAATAGAGACATGCAGGGCGTCATTATGGTTCTTTCCTTTGGCGGTCAGATCGGCGTCAGAGAAGCCCAAACCATTATCAGCAGTCAAGTTGGCCATGCAATCGGTAAATTGATCAGCAGACGTTTCTTGCGGCACATGTGCCGTCTTCAGGAAGGAAATCAGGGCCTTGGCATGTGCCTCTGAACACAACAACAATGATAGCATAGAAATCTTTGATGGGGTGTGCCCCAGCTGCTCAACTACGTTGAAATCACTTTTCTTGATAATCTTGAGGATCTCCTCCATCTCTTGCTGGGAGGCTTCAACAGTGGTTGTCTTCGGTGCCTCCGTCAGGGCAGGCAAATCAGTAGCAATCCCTTTGCCCCGAGCATCAGATGACTCGGCAGCAGGGGTAGAAACAGGAACTTGATTAGGAAGGGAAACAGGCACACTTGCAGGTGTGATGATGAGAGGTTTCTGAATAGCTGGTGGCGCAATATCTGGTGAGAATAGCCTACCACTGCGAGTAATTTTGGCAGGCCCGGTGACGTTACTGACGCCGGTACTTGTATCAAACTCTTGGTTTACTCCAAGCACATAAACATCTGCCCCATAGTGCCACGGGACAGCTTTGTCGGATATATAAGGGAGGGGCCCCGGAACAGTAATGATGATAGGAGCAATCTTCTGAGTGGACATGATTTTGACAGGCTTCTTTGAAGGAGCCTTAGGAGGGTTGTTGAAAATAGTAACAATAGAAATTTCTTCGGTAGGGGTAGCAGGAACAACAATCTTCTCGAACAAGATCTCTTTGCTATCCATCAGGCTTTGGATACCTAATTTCAGCAATAGACAACCAACAGGTGAAACATCACATAGCAGGCAACCTTTACCACATCCCGGAAATAAACTGACTAGCAACAGGTTCCTCTTTACGGTCAACAACGGAGTAACAATCTCTTCCACGGAGGCTACATACCGGTCTTCTTCCACAACATTCACTCCATGCTGGGGCATGGGAGCAGTCACAACATTGGGTCCTTCGGGCGCCTCAAACTGTACTTCTTTGGCATCAATAAGGTCTTGAACCTTATTCCTCAGAGCCCAGCAATCATCAGTAGTATGCCCCGGGCTATCAGAGTGATAAGCGCAACGGGCGTTGGGGTTGTACTTTGGAGAAGCTGTGTTTACCACCTTCGGAGCTTCTTTGACAGTTACCAGATTGGTTGACAGCAGTTGCGGCAATATTTGAGACAGGGTCATGCTGAGTCGAGTGTACTGCCTTTTGGGTCTCTCACCCCTTTGTTGATTATACTGCTGAGGAGCAGCAGCAGGCTTTGAGATTACCAATGAATTGACAACTTGGCGGCGTTCCGAATTAATTTGTCTTCTGGGACCATAAACAACACTGGCTTCCTTCTTGAAGGGCTTCTTTTCAGTACTCGCGGAGGCACCTTTCTGTATCTTCCCCGACTTGATACCAGCTTCTATTCTCTCACCGGTTAAGATCAGGTCTGTGAACCCAGCAGAAGAATTACCAATCAGATGGTTGAAGAACGGACCAGACAAGGTCCCTAGGAACATGTCAACAAGTTCACGGTCAGTCAGCGGTGGCTGCACCCTGCCAGCCAGGTCTCTCCACTTTTGCGCATACTCCTTGAATCCTTCGCCCGTCCTCAGTGACATACCCTGGAGTTGGGTACGCGTGGGAGCGAGGTCAGAATTATACTGATACTGTTTATAAAATGCAGTAGCCAAGTCTTCCCAGTTTCGGATACTGGCTCCGTCCAGCTGATAGAACCACTCGAGTTGAGCCCCTGAAAGGCTATCCTGAAAGAAATGGATCCACAGGTTCTTGTCTGCAGTGTAAGGTTGGATCTTCCTTACATATGATCTGAGATGCATCTTCGGGCAGGATAGCCCGTCATATCTTGAAAAAACGGGCACTTTGAACTTCGGGGGGATCACAATTCCAGCAACTAATCCCAAATCTTCGAAATCTAAGCCGGGAACTCTCTGCAGCTCCATAGCTTCCAACCTGTCTTCCAAGCCTTTGTACTTATCGTCGGCGGGCGGGTATTGTTGCTCGAAGTAGTCTTCGTCTTCTTCAGCCTCTCCTTCTTCAGCTTCGGATTCGGAAGGTACCGCAGCCACGTTCCCTTTACTGGTTCCCTCTTCAGATGTAGGGGGAAATTCAAGCACTCTTCTGGCTTCACCCTCAAACCTTCTTCCTAGCGTAGCCACCCCGATTCTCTTCTTCTTCTTTTTCACTTGCTCTTTGTTCCCCAGCAGGGCTTTCAGATCCTCCTGACCCTTTGCCAAGGTCATCAGGAGTTGTTGAAACTGTGAGTTCTGAGACTGCAAATCTTTGACCGTCTGTTCGAGATCCATCTTACTGAAATAAACAACAAAAAGATAAGGAAACCTGGTGTGGAGACCTGTTTATGCGCATGATGAATGATATGCTTATGTATGCAATGCATTCAAGGATTTAGAACATTCAAAATTGTTGCAAACAAAAAGAACGCACGTCATATTAATAAGAAGAAATTTGTCAGTACATAAATGCCCCATGGGCCAAATATTACAAAAAACTTCTCAAGGTAAAAATACGTTGCGCATCCTCTTTGGTGCGATGTAGGTGTTGAGGGTCTCTTCCTCATGGAGTCGGCGGGTAAGCTCCAAAACCTTCTTCTCACTGGCGTAGAAGCTGGCTTCAAAAGTGTTCCGTTCCTCCTTGAGTTGGATCAAACTCTTCTGCATCTCCTCCCACAATGTAGGTATGTCAGGATATAAGATGGTGTAGGGAACCTCTCCTTCCCTAACGGGCTCTTTAATCACAGGGAGAACATGAGGATAAGGCATCATTAGACTCTGGGCTCGGGTTCGTACCCACTTGAGATAAGGCTCAAGAGAGATGGAGTTCTTGTGCCCTAGTGTCTTGTTGTCTACCTTGTTAGGCATCCTCCAAGCACTGATGAATCTTTGGCGAAGTCCTCGCGCATCGTTGTCGAAGTCAAAAACTAGGTCAGGAATCAACATGTCGTGAGGGCCATCCCTCCGTGCATATCCAAATTGTCTCAAAACTAGACAAGTGTTATAAGTAATGCCTCCTCTAATGCCAAGTAATGGAACATTAGGGAACTCTCCACAATGATCGACGATGATGACATTTTCTCTGGACCGAGAACACCAATGTACATCAGAGTGAGTGAGGGTCATCAACCGTTGTGACCACCTTAAGCCTTGGTCATTCTTCAAGACAGATTGTGGAAGGTGCGAAATAAACCACCTTGCAAGGAGAGGAGTACAACACATGAGAACACCCCTCTTTCTTATTGTTCGTGTGTAAAATGAGTGAAGAATGTCCCCAAGCAATGTTGTTATTGGATTTCTGGATAAGAAGATTTTGATGGCATTGACATCCACAAGCTGGTCAGGATTTGGGAACAAGACCAACCCATAAATGAGGAGTGCCACAATTTCTTCAAAGGCTTGTAGATCCAATGAATTCCAACACTCTTGTGCCTTCTCAAACAAGAATTTTTCCAAGAAGCCTTTGACACCGCTACTAGTTTCCCAATGCCCCTTGATGTCAGATGGTAGCAAGTGTAGTGCCTGAGCAACATCTTCAGGCTTTGGTTCTTTTTCCGTACCGTTGTAGGGTAGTTGATTAAGAATAGGAATCCTCAGAAGTTGAGAAAATTCCTCTAAAGTGGGTACCAATTGGTAGTCGGGGAAAGTGAAACAGTGGTGAAGGGGGTCAAAGAACTGGAACAACACCTTTACCATGTCCTCTTCAATGTTGGTGTTGACTAGGCTGAGCAGTCTACCATGTCTTTCACTGAAGGGAGAGCTTTCCGGAATCCTGGATGTGAGCTCCTTGAGTTGAGGAGGGATTCTCACAAGGTTGACTTGGATAGTTTTCCTGCGAAGAATTTCCATGACCTACAAAACAAGAACAAAGATGAAGATCCAAACCCTTGAAATGGTTAGTGAATGCATATGATGCTTTATGATGTTCATGATGTATGTACAAAACATATGTACAAGCAATTCACACAAAACCCTAGTTTCAGGCTTGCATGGGGTTTCATAGGTAAGTACCCTCTTGAGTGAAGTTGGCTTAAAAACATGTCCTATAAATAGTAACCGGGTTCTAAGGAGCTCAATATCATTGGATTGTTTTCCATGTTCATTGTTTTGGTTTAGCCACTTAACTAGCGACCAAAATATTCCAGGAAAACAACCCTCAATGAGTGTAGTATCGAGTATCTACCAACTTCGGACTGCACCAAAGCCGGTCATCTCACTACTCCTAATAAAAGGCCAAGATGGTCAAGTAAGGTTCTAGGTCATTAGTGCTTAGTGACATCACTCAGTGGCCCCGTACTCTCCTTGATTGAACTCAAGGGTTACCGGTACTCACAAATATGTCGCACTAATATAACTATTGCTTCAACCGTGTCGGTATACCCCGCACAGTTTCCATAACGTATTGCTATCTATGAATGTTTCCCCAAATCCGGGTGTAGGATTGTAAACCCAAAAAAGAGAGCCAAGATATAAAGCAATCAAAGCAAACAATTAGTCATGCAAGAGGGTGATCTAAGCCCTAAGGTTACTCCACTTTAAAAGTTATCC
Organism: Vicia faba; assembly: GCA_948472305.1. Lineage (NCBI taxonomy): Eukaryota > Viridiplantae > Streptophyta > Magnoliopsida > Fabales > Fabaceae > Vicia > Vicia faba. The sequence goes on from OX451735.1 coordinate 1,515,650,227, forward strand.
CCAGCAGAGTCGCCAGTTCTGTGATACGGTGGGAGAACTGACTTGAGGTTTTGCGTTTGTTTTCGCAAATGTTTCGGTTGAGCAAGAGTCGCCACCGACTTTTTATTTTATCCTAAGGAAAGGTTAAAAAGCACAACAAAAACCTTTGAGATATTTTCTTGGGTTCGGGGAGTAGGTTATAGAAAGGGAAGGTATTAGCACCCTTTCTATCCATGATTATCCATGGGCTCTTAGTTACTTGCTTAGATCAACTTGCCTTGATTTTCAATTGTTTGAAATGGTGATTTAAATTGTTTGAAATGGTGCTTTGTGTGTGGGTTTGAAAAATGTTTTGAAAAGAAGCCAATGTGGTGGCAACCTTTGTAATGATCCATGTTGGGATGTATACAAAGGTGTATATCTTTTGAAAAGTTTTCAATGTTTTTTGGGAATTATTTTGAAAGTGTTGTGATGTGTGGTTTTGAAAAATAGGCAAGTGTTTTTGTTTTTGCAAGTTGGCAAGTAACCAAGAGCTATCTACCCTAAATTTCTCAAAGATCTTTGCTATGTTTTAACCCTTTTAACAATTTTGTTCCACCATTGTATTTGGTGGACAATCTTGTGTTAGGATGTGAACGGGACGGGCGCGGGTCATCGTTTAGACCATGATTGCAATGGTGTCAAGTATCTTTGGGCAATTTTTCCTTTTAAGGGACTTGATCATTTTTAGGCAACTTTTAAAAGCGTCATCGAGGGACTATGATCATTTGAACTTGTTTTGTTTTGCCAAAGATACCTAACATGCAATATGGCCCATTATTGAAGGCAACAAGTGGAATAACCCTAGGGGTGCAAGTGTGATTGGTGTTGTCCATTTTCATGCTTTTATCTTGGAATTAGGTCAAGCTATTTGTTTTGTTGATTTTTGCATACAAACCCTAAGTGTATCATGGTATATTTAGAAAGCTTTTAAAATGCGGAATTTAAAGGTCCTAAACTATTACAACACAAATATGGGATGGGGGGTACAAATGTTCAAATGGGGATATTTTAGCAAGAAATTTAAATCTAACTATTACATCCAAATTTAAATTTACAAGGTAATTAATTGCACAATAATTGAATAAAATACAAAAAATATGCAAGATGCAAAAAAAAAAATGATTTTTATGTGTATGTAAAAGTATTTTTTCATGTGACAAATAAACAAAAATAAAAGGATTAATTTTTGGGTATTTTTATGTTTTTAGGGCAAAACCCTAATTTTGCTAAATAAAAAAGGTAATTATTATTTATATGCAATATTTATTAATTATGTACAAAAAATAAATAAAAAAAAGAAAGTATATTGTAAAAAAAGGTATTTTTGAGGTTAAATATTAATAAAAATGTATTATTTTGTATTTTTATCCTAAATATTCTAATAAATATATAAGTATTTATTATATTTACTAAATATATTAAATATGTACAAAAATAAAATATTTAATATTTACAAAAAAAAGTATATTTTTTAGAAAATGTTTTCAAAAGATAAAATAAAATAAAATCAGAAAATAGAATGTATTTTGTATTATTTTAAGTATTTTAAGTAAAAGTATATTATATATTTATTTACATATAAACTAAATGAAACAAAATAAATACCAAATAAAATGCAAAAAATGTGAGAAAAATATTTTTAATGTTTTTTCATGTTTGGATAAAAATATAAAATCAAAATCAAAAGGAAAAAATCAAAAATGATAAATATATCTCAAAATGGGCCAGGGGGGTGCATGTGTAAAAAGATGGTGCAAATAGAAAAAGGAAACAAGCCCAGCCCAAAGCAAGCTTGTCTTCAACCTCCAGACAGTTTCAAATGAAAAAACGCGCGCTTCCTTCCATCCATGTTATCTCTTGATTCCTTGACTTTTAACAAAAACTTACAACACAAACATTATAGAGCATCATGTCACGAGTTCATACATATAAAAAACTTGATCTAACTCTCAAATGAGAGAGAATTTCTTCTCCCCCAATTTCTGACCTAAGTTTTTGTCAATGTTCAGGTCTTAAATTCTCTCAGCATATGCAATATAAATGGAAAGTGAGGATATGGGTGGCTTCAGGGACATGAGTATGACACTTTTCATTCATAAACCTAAACCTAACTCTTCCTAGATTGAGAGATAGAAGTCCATGAACTTACCTGTTCAGCTTGGATCGTGTATGACAATGGAGGTACTTTCAAGGCAATGTGATGACTTGTACAACTTGCTTGAAGTCCAGGGGTGCTATTCCAATGCTTGGTGTGCTTTGAATCTTGCTATATCAAGCTACAGAAGTCAACCTGCAAGAGAGAAAAGTGAAAATGGCACACTTGGCTATGGCTGTTACAGTTCCAGTTCAATGCTTGGAATAGTTTGTATAGATGTTATGGAAGGTGTATGAAGTGGTTTGGATGAAAATGCACGATGGAAATGAGCTGTGCCACTCAAACTGCAGGGATGCCCTGTTTTGTGCAGCAAAATGGTGTTTTGATGTTTCGGGAGGTATTGAAGGTAGTTGGCTCGTGTTTCAGGTCAGTTGAGGAGTATGGAATGTGTGGAAAAAGTTTGCTTAAGCTTCTTCTTGCAGCAATGTGAGATGTGATCAGTTATGCAATGTTTCTTCTATCTTAAGCAAAAAATGACAAGTTGATTTCTAGGCTAACACAGGCCCCTCAAGTATGCTGCACAAATCACCCTTGATCAGTGGACTTTGCTCATGAACTTGTGCCTCAAAGATCTGCATTGTACGTCATAGATTGTAAACTTGACATAAAGTTCACCTTTTCAAAAATGGCTAAAGTACTTTTTCTAATTATGGATTAAGTTGGCATGTAATGGTTAAACACATAAGATAAGGCTTGAACACAAAGGATTTGCATTAAATTATTGAGTGTGGATAAGATAAAAGGCCTGTAATGTAGCTTGCACATGCTGAGTTCAAAAATGCAAAGTTATGAACATGGAAATGGCTCATGAACAAAGTGACTTTTGCCCATATTGCCAAATTCGATTCTCCCTAACAACAAGGGTGTTTGAGAAGTTCTTGGATATTTTGGAAAGCTTGGAATGTGTAATACAATCCATCTTCGCAATGTAAGTTGAAATTCCAAGTGGAAGCATGTGAAAAGTGGCCATGAAGTTAGGCAAAAATCCTGCCTAAAATAGGTCAAAAATTTTCTAAGTTAAAAATGTTTTGCACCCTTGTTCCAAAAATCATAACTTGAGCTACAAGCTTCTTTTGAGGAAACTTTATGAATCAAAGTTGTAGATTTTGCAATGGAATACAACTTTCATGTTTTGAGTTTTCCTTGAATCCAAATGTATCTTGATGAAAAAATGGGACAAATTTAGGAAAAAATTAGGGATTTTCATAACTTAGAAAAATTCTAAGTTATGAAAATTCTTCATTTCAAACCCTAATTTGTGATTTTTGATTTCTTGATGAACAATTTTCATAATTTGACATGTCTTGATGAAAAATGAATCTTGACACTTGATTTTGACCAAAAAGTCAAAGTTTGACTTTTCAGTATACAGTCAAATTTGGCTCAGTTGACTGGAAAATTCATCTGTCAATCTTGTGCATTTGGGATCTTTTGAACTTGTTGAACATGTCAAGACAATGCCATTGAGTCCTTGAGTCCATATGTGAGCTTGGTTTTCCATTGGTTAGGTCAAACAGTCAAAAATTGCCTTTGTGCAGTCAAAACCCTAAAAATGACCATTTTGCCCTTTTGGTGATCTGATCAAATTTCTTGTGGAATTGTGATCCAAACTTGATCAAATGGTCCATATGAGTTCATAATGTTGATGTGGGTCAAAAAGCATGAGGTTTGACTGTCAATTGACCACAGTTGACTTTTTCCCCAATACAGCTGATTTCTAGGTCAACTGTCCAATTGACTAGGCAAAGATTGGAATCAAGGCTTGAAACTTGGTATGGATAAACTTGTGAGTCCAACATGAAGCATGAAAGTCACTTTGGGCCTTTTAGGTCAAAACATCTTTGTGCAAACTCAAACCCTAATTTGGGTCAACAGTGCAAGGAGGGGTCTTGAGCAGAGCAAACCCTAACTTGATCTTGAGCTCCAAGGGTCTTGTGGTGAGAAAATGTTGAGGAAATGGGAGGGCAAATTTTGGGGTACAACAAGCTTCATATTACGTTTCTTTCTATACTTCAAGGGGCTCTCAAGTTAGTGTTGTCATCCATAAAGTCAAGATGTAGTATGGATTGGATTGCAAAATGTAAGCCATGGTACAAAAGATGAAGTTGTGGGTTCGTTGAGTTCAAAACTTCATCATTATTTCAAACAATTATTGCTTCGATTACAAGTTTACTAGGGTTCAAGAGAAATGAGATGCCAATTTGGATTCATTGAAACTTCTAACTGTGTGCAAGATTAATATTGGTCCAAGATCTAAATTTCATGATTTTTTAATGGTTGATTCAAGATAAGATTGGAAGATTCATGTAGTTCAAGTTGTCATCTTCACGTTCACTTAATTCATCTCCCATCATTCAAATCTGGGCAGGACACATAAATGGATTCAGACTCAATTCTTTGTGAGATGTCAAATTGGATTCAAGTTTTGAAGCAATGCGTCCCATGATAATTGGGAAAGTTAAATTTTGGCACAAAGTTTCATTTAAATTTATGATTGTTTCATTCAAGTTACAAGCATAATGGAGGGAAATTCAAATTTGAAATCAAGTCTCCATTATAAAAAAACCATTTCAAAGCATGGTATCTCAGTCAAGTTCGGATCATAAAGCTAAATTCCAAATACATACAACATATGAGTTTCATCCAATTACATTCATAACCACACAAACTTTTGTTCTAAGCCTAAGTTTTAGTGCCCATACATCTTCATGCTTGCTTCCCATGAGACACCATATCTTCAAGCTATGCCCAAAGCTTCATGTATCACTTGAATCCATCTCAGGATTTCTCAATCCTGCAATTTCGCAAAGCAATAGAAGTCGGTTCAGAATTCAAAAACAATTGGCCCTGCACCAGTTGAAATACAAGTTCATCCCTGTACCAAATTAATAAAACTAGCTTAGAAAAATTCAAAACAATTAGCAATCCTTTAACAGTTTCAAACAATTCCAAAACAGCCCTGCTGTAACTGTTAACAGAATAACAAACTCTAATAACTAACAAACCTCCTAACCACCTAACCAGATTCAAAACCAGTCCGGCTAACTCACATAAAAACTGAAAACAGCTTGCTAAACCGGTTCCTCTCAAGACCGTGCCCTGTACTGTGAACAAAAGGAAGTAAAAATCAGAAATCAGGTAATTAAATCAGAGGAAAGTTTTTTTATCAGAAGTTCAGAAGGAAATTATTTAACCAGTTCAGCTTAACCAAACCTAACTCACTTCAACTAACAACCCTAGTGCTTACCTGGCCATAACTAACATTCAATAACCAACCCAAAACGGTTACAACAAACTAACAAGTAACTTATAACAGAACTCTCAACTGAAACTAACTGCTAACTGCTTTCCTCATTAACCAACCAAAACTAACAGTCCATAACTAAATATAACTAACAGCTAACAAACTCTCTAACAAACTTCCAGCATAAGAGAACAGATATAAGAAAGGAGAAGAGAGAGGACTCATAATCAGATTTTAGAAACAGAATACATAACTAGAAAAGAGGCCAATGAAAAACTCACCAGAAAAACCAGAAAGAAACTCTCTCTCGGCTTCAAGCTTTAAGCTTTAACTACCTTTCAATCTTCCTCTTAAACTATCATCATCTTCACTTTTCACATCAGTGGAAGAATCACCAAAAAGCTCAGAAAAATTTCTCTCCTCTCTCTTCGAACCATCATCATCATCTTGATACACGCTCATTCTTTTTAGAAACTCACAAAAATATACACGATCCAGGATTCACACACCAAAACTCAGAGAGGGACTTCAAGAAAGTTCACCGCAATTCTCACATTCTCTCTCTGCTTCATCACCATCACATGTAACTATCACCATCTCCACAACAATATTGCCAAGCTTCCTCATCAATTTGCATCACGCAATAAGATTCGTATTATCATCTTCATCAATTTCGAAACAGCAACAATCACTACTTCAAATCTGTAAAACAAATCACAACAACCACTCATAACTGAGAAAACATAATCAAACCTGAGGAATTGAAAAACCGTCGAATCAGAAAGACAAAGGGGGATTGCATGGAGAAGACGCATTTGCTAAAAGGTTGAGTTGAAGAATGAGGTGAGAGAAGGCGAGATCGTGCCGTCTGGAGCCAAATCAGAATCATAAGAAGTGGAATCTGCTGGAATCACGCTGTGTGTTCCTTGAAAAAGGGAATTTTAAATCGGAACTTTGTTGAAACTGAAGCCAAATCACAACGGTGACGAGGTTGAATTGATTGGTGGTGAGATAAATTCCATCGTTCGCGTTCGATTTCGAGAAGAAGAAGAGCATCGACCTAGGAGAAGGATGCAAGAACGAAACCATGGCCGCTGGCGATCAGAGACGTGGAAGTGGAGTCCGCCGTGCCGTTGATTTGAAAGAGAAGAGGATGGAGTTTCGCGGAGCCGCGTGAGAGAGGAAAGAAGTGAAGAGACAAACTTCATAACCCTAGATCCTCTTCCAATTTGCATTTTTTTTAATTTTATTTGTTTTAGTTGATTTTTTCTTCTTTTAAACACATATAATAATACAAATAATGCTGAATTAGGGTAATGATTTGGTGATGATATGCTTGGGCTGGTCTGAATCCCCTTGGCCCATTAGCACTTTTTATATAACCTTGTGTATCACAAAAGAAGATTATTGGAGTCAAGTTGGGCCTAGAGAATCATTTTTATACCACTTCCTGCTTATGCAATGCACCCTCTGCATACTTTCTATTATTTCTTAAATAATTTTGTGTGATATTTCTACATAGTTTTTCTTTAATTGTCCACATGATAAAAATTCAAAAAATATTAGAATAGAATTTTACTTCTTTTATTAACTTTGTTGTTATTTTATCCATGTTTTTGGTAGATTTTAATGCCAATTTTGTGTGAGATTTTGAAATAAAAAGATACTTGAGTGAGGGTGTTGTACCCCAAAATTTGCCCTCCTCTTTTTCCACAAGAAATCACAGCTTCGGGCTTTTCCTGATTTTTCAGACTGGCTCAAGAATCGGTCAAATAAACTTTTCTCGTCAGTCAGATAAAATTTAGGATTTTCATTGATTTTAAAGCAGTTCAAGCAGATTGCTAGGGTTTGGTTGAGTTTGGCTCAAAGTTTGATCAGACAGGCATTTCTTTGGTGTTAAGTCAAGAATTAGGGTTTTGCGCGCGCAGTTTCAGAAGAGTTTGAATCCACATTGTTTTAATTGGTTGTTGCACTGTTTTGACATTGGTTCAAAATTTCTGTCTAAATATCTAGGATAAAGGCTAAGGCATTTGATTTGAGATGGGATAAAAGTTGAGGCATTTAAATTGAGAACTTGCAGTGTTTTGTTTAATCAGTAAAGGCAAATGCATAAGGATGTTTGTTTGATTCGACTGTGCAATGCTTATGGCTATTTGAAACGTCGGGTTTATTATTGATTGATGCTAAGACCACATTGTTTATTAATTGTTTATTTATTCTAAGTTAGAATAATTGAGATTTATTTCCATTTTATTATAATTTAAGAATTATAAATAATTAAATAAACATTTGAAGAAGAATTAAAAGGAATATCAATAAAAAGACTTTTATTTATTTTTAATTATTTGTACAATTGTTATTTAAATACAGTAATTATCTACAAGTATTTACAATAATAATGTTACAATGATTAAAAGGAAAATAAAATTGCATCCTAAAATTTCCTAAGTCTTCATCTGCTACTCATCCTTTGCTCAGCTGACTTTTATCTGCAAAAAGAAAAAGAAAAGAAAAGAAGTCAATGCAGATAAAATAAAAAAAAAGCAGACAATTGAAAATTCATCATTAAAAGTGACTGGCCGGAATCAGTTGTTCACCCTCTCTGCAAATCACAAGATTGCTCTTGGTTCACAAAGAGGGATATAATTATGCTTGCAAAAAGTATGAAATGCACAAAGTTACAATTGCACAAATTCAAATATCAAACAGGCTGCATAAAATGCCAAACAGCATGTACAAAATGTCAACAAAGCATAATGCCTAACCAAGTCACAAATCGCAAACTGAACTGCACAAACCAAGTCCAATGTCAACTAAAAAAGCTGTCCAAAGAAAGGCTATCAAAAAGGCATCAAGAAGTACACACAATATGCAGAAAATCTTGAAAGTACACAGAGGAAAGAGACAATGCAAGCTTATTTCAAGTTACATCAGTTTCCAAGGCCAGTCACCTTTTCAGAAGTACAGTGTAAGCTATATAAAAATGCTTTTAAGCTGTAAAGAGAGAGAGGAGAGAGGAGAAAAGGCTTACAACAGGCTTAGGCTTAGAAAAAAGATATAAGACAAACATATCAGAACAGTTTCAAGGGGGGCAGAAAATACCAAAGCAACACAACTGTGTCAAACATTCAAACTCAACAAAGCAAAAATACCAAAAACTGTATCAACAACAAGGGCCTGCCTCCACAAGTTTCAAACCACAAACTGTAACATAAAAATAGCTAGCCTCATAACTGTATCAATAACAAATAGCATGCCTCCCACACAAATCCTGTAAAACTATTCTCAAAACTGAAACCTAAACTCAGTTTCAAAAACAAACATACAAAGCCCTGCATCAACCTGTAACACAAACTAACAACACAAGCTTCAAACCAGAACCCTGTAATGAAGCCTTCATAACCTGTCAAAACACAAGCCTCAAACCAGAAAAAGGCACAAGCCTTTCAACCTGTCAAGCCTAAAGCCTGTTGAAGCCCAAGCCTCCAGCCTTTCCATCCTGCATAAGCAAGCCTGAAGCCTAAAACTTCAAGGCCTGTAACTCCAAAGCCTAAAGCTCCAAACAAAATTCCAACCAAACCTGCTAACTTGTTTCAAGCTCAGCATCAAACACTAAGCATTCAAACCAAAAACCACACCCTCAGAATGTTTTCATCACAGGGGTAATATCCAAGGCAACCCAGCAATCAACGTATAGAGGCAAACATATCAAGCATATCAAACATCTTCAGAAGCAAAAAACAAAGGCAATTCAGAATATCATCATAATCACTCAGAGCCATCACTCAGAAGCAAGTAGGAAGCAAGCATACAAGCATACAGGAGCAAGCATTCAAGCAGACAGAAGAGGAAAAGAGAGTTATACAAAGGTTTTTAGGCAATCATCATAAAACCCTAAAAATCAAGGTACTAGACAAACCAGGGAAGGCCATAAAGCCCACAGCTTCACCGCTCCCTCCGTCTCCGGCCACCCTAGGCGCCTCCGGTCCACCTCGCCTCCATCTCCAAAAGCCAAAGGTATAAACCCCTTTTCTTTTTCCTTTCCACGCCTCGCACGAACACCCAACAATATAAAAGAATCAGAAACAAGCGAAAACATGCAAAAAAATGGGAAACTTGAAAACCCTAAGGATGCGTTAAAATGAAACAAGGCTACCCTTTTTTAATCATCGTGGTTTGAACGTTCTTGAAGAGGAAGAGGTGGAAGTTGCGCCTAGTAGCTTAGACGAAGAGGAGTTCAGAGGCCTTGCTCAGAAGAGATGAAGAGGAATGAAGACGAAGAAGCGGTGCCTCTGTAACTTAAGCTCTGTAACCCTAAAATCCCAAATGAACAAAACCCAAACAACCCTAAAACAAATGTGTAAACGCGTTGGTCCGGATCCCATCCTAATCAGCCTAAGCCCATATGCAATCAGGCGCACCCCCTCCCCCCTTGTCTCTCTTTCACAATCCGTTTTGGGCCAAGAACTAACAACTAAAGCCCATTTTCCTTTTTTTTTGTTTTATACATAAGCTAGTATCTTTTTTTTTTACTTATCATTTCATTTTTTTTCTTTTTACATTTTAAACTAATATATTTATTTTTTATAAATTAAATAATACATTAACCCTTTTTTTTATTATTTCTTTAGCTAGTATAATTAAAATATATAAGAATAGAATTTTGAATAATATTTTTCTCAAACTTAAAACACATTTTCTTTTCTTTTATTAAATCTCTTATTTATACTTAATTAACAAAATACATAAACGATAGCTTTTTTTATGTTAAGTTAAAATTTTCTTTAATTAAAACTTTGTACATATTAACAAAAATACAAAAAGAATAAATATAAATACTTAATATTGTATTAGGTTAACATTATTTTTTTTATCACTTTTAAATATTCACATACACTTTTACAATACACATTTTGTTTCTCTTTGATTCCTATGTATTTCTACATTTTACATTGCGATTGATTCGATTTGGTTGTAAATATATTTGGACACTACTCTCCTATTAAGTCTCATCCTCATTTGTAAATATTTGTACCCCCATCCCCGGATACTTATTTGTAATAGCTTAGACTTTAAATTCCCGCAATTTATCGCTTTCAATTATACCATGATAGACTTAGGATTTGTATGTAAATAAAATCAAACGCTAGATAACCTAATACAAAACAAATGCATGACAATCAATACACCATTCACACTTGCACCCCTAGGGTAATCCCACTCGTTGCCTTCCAAAATGGGACATGCTTGCATGTCGAGTTTCTTTGGCAAAACAAAAACGATTCAAATGATCATAGTCCCTCGATGATGCTTTCGAAAGTTGCCTAAACGAAATGATCATAGTCCCTTCAAGCAAAATTGCCAAAGATACTTGGCACCATTGCATTCATGGTCCATACGATGACCCGCGCCTGTCCCGTTAACATCCTAACACAAGATTGTCCACCAAATACAATGGTGGAACAACACTGTTAAAAGGGTTAAAACATGAGAAAAACCTTTGAGTAAATTTAGGGGTAGACAACTCTTAGTTACTTGATCAAACTTGCAAAACACACTTGCCTACTTTTCAAAACCCACTCCACAACACACTTTCAAAACAACTTTCAAAACATTTGAAACATCTTTTCGAAAAGATACACACCTTTGTAAAACATTCGAGTAAAGAATTGTTACAACGGTTGCCTAGACAAGGCGTCTTTTTCAAAACATTTTCAAAACACACACACACACCACAATTTCAAGCAATCGAAAATCAAGGCAAGTGATCTAAACCAAGTAACTAAGAGCCCATGGATAACCATGGATGAAAAGGGTGCTAATACCTTCCCTTTTCATAATCTACCCCCCGAACCCACGAAACATCTCAAAAGGTTTTTCCTGTGCTTTTTAACCTTTCCTTTAGGATAAAATAAAAAGTCGGTGGCGACTCTTACTAAACTGAACAAGTGCGAATACAAACGCAAAACCTCAAGTCAGTTCTCCCACCGTATCACAGAACTGGCGACTCTACTGGGGAAATCAGCTTAAAAGTGGGGTTACCTTAGGGTTTAGATCACCTTTACATACTTGCTTTGATTGCTTTGATTGCTTTACTTTTTGGGTCCTTGTTTGGGTTTGTTGTAAATCCTACACCCGAATTTGGGGGGCACCTTTTTAGGTAAATAGCAATAAAACTGTGAGGGAACTGTGCAGGGTATACCGACATGGTTGAAGCAGTAAGCTATGTTAGTGCGACATATTTGTGAGTACCGGTAACCCTTGAGTTCAATCAAGAGAGTACGGGGCCGCTGAGTGATGTCATGAAGCACTAACGAACTCTTAGAACCTTAATTGACCATCTTAACCTTTTTAGGGGTAGTGAGATGACCGACTTTGGTGCAGTCCGAAGTTGGTAGATACTCGATACTACACTCATTGAGGGTTGTTTTCTTGGAATATTTTGGTCGCCAGTTAAGTGGCTAAACCAAAACAATAAACACAGAAAATAATCCAATGATATTGAGCCCTTAGAACCCGGTTTCTATTTTAGGACAGGATGAGCCAACTAACTTCAAGAGGGTACTTACCTACAAACCCCATGCAAGCCTAAACCTAAGGACTTGTTTGCTTTGTGTGAATATGATTACCTGTATATACACTCACTTGCTTTTGCATACATGTACATAACATCATGACATCATACCATAGCATTTTTTCACTAACCATTTCAAGGATCTCGAGGGTTCTTCTGATGTAGGGTCACGTTGAACCAGACGTCTACCAAGGGGCAAGAGGTTTTCTCCTCTAAACAAATGCCATCAAAGATCAAGTTCAACAACTTGAATCAGGGGCTATGACCCACTTGACATGGTGAGCTTGATTCTCGTGGAAAGACATCCACCGGTGCAAAGTTCTCCAATCAAAGATCAAAGTTCAACCTCTAACATTCTCTTGTGTTTACCCCAAGAGATCCTTGAAAACATTGCATACATATATCATACATATCATTGCATAACAGGTTTCTCCCATACAGGTTTCCTTATCTTCTTACTGTTTATTTCAGTAAGATGGATATGGAACAAACGGTGAAAGATCTCCAAGCTCAAAACGCTCAATTCCAGCAAATGCTTCTGGCTATGGGTAAAGGGCAAGAGGATCTGACAGCTCTCCTTCTTAAAGACAAGAAGAAGAAGTCTAAGAAATCAGTGGGCATCCTGAACTTGAGGAGAAGACCTAAAGCCCAAGACCTTGCAACTCCATCCAACACAGGGGATAGTCTTGAAGAAGACCATAATTTGGAGGTTGATGAAGCTGAAGCTGACTACTCCAAGGAACAATATCCTCCCGCTGATGACAAGTACAAACAGTTGGAGGATCGCCTCAGTGCTATGGAGATTCAACAAATACCTGGCTTGGACCTAGGAGACATGGGTTTGGTTCCTGGATTGGTCATCCCTCCGAAGTTCAAAGTCCCTACCTTGGCCCTGTATGATGGAGTCTCTTGCCCTAAGATGCATCTAAAGTCTTATGTCCGCAAGATTCAACCATACACCACTAATCCAAGGCTTTGGATCCATTTCTTCCAAGAAAGCCTGGTAGGAGCTCAACTCGAGTGGTTCTATCAATTGGAGAGTTCTCGCATCCACACCTGGGAAGATTTAGCTATGGATTTTTACAAACAGTATCAGTACAATGCTGATCTTGCACCTACTCGTGTCCAATTGCAGAGCATGACCATGGGTTCCGACGAGAGATTTAAAGGATATGCCCAAAAGTGGAGAGATCTGGCTGGTAGGGTGTAACCTGATTTGACTGATAGGGAGCTGATTGACATCTTCATGGGAACTTTGATAGGGCCTTTCTTCAATCACTTAATCAGAAGCTCCTCAGCCGGGTTCACCGAGCTGATACTGACCGGCGAAAGGGTTGAGGCTGGCATCAAAAGTGGAAAGATCCAAGGAGCTACTCCCTCTGATGCTCAGAAAATCCCCTACAATGGAAAGAAAGAGTCCAATGCAGTGACTGGTCAAAAGAGTCGTCATGGTCAACATGTAGGGGCAATCCTGATCTTTGATCCCACGCCTGTTCAACAAAAACAGGGCAAGAGGCGCAGGGTGAGATATCAAGAAAGGCAGTACACTGACATCAACATGCCTTTGTCTCAAGCATTACAACATTTGCTGAAGTTGAAGTTAATCACGCTAAAGGATCCTCCTCAAAATCCTGATACTTCCTCTTCCAAGTATAACCCGAGTGTGAGATGTGCCTACCATTCTGACAGTCCTGGGCATGACACTGACAGCTGTTGGACTTTGAAGAACCAGATTTAAGACTTGATTGATGCCGAGGAGATCAAGTTTTGACCCTCCAGAGACTCCGAATGTGATCACTGCTCCTATGCCAAATCATTGAGAATGTCTTTCTTTCATTTGAATTTTCAAAGTTGTCATATCTTTTGTTATTCAGACAATCATCTATCAATGTCAAACTTTGTTTCATTAATGCATTGCATATGTTTGTCTTGATTTGATCCACTCATTTTCATTACACTTGAACTATGCTTTCTACTTGCTTTATGATATTTAACTCTTGATAAAAAGCTACAAGCCTTTAGAGGGAGGATGACGAAACAATACCATAATCTCATACAATATGCTTTTGAACAGACCTTGCTGATGATGTACAAGCATTTCTTTTAATTCCCAAACATTGGAGTTATAAGGAAGATAATCCCTAGTCAACCCCTTCGAGCCAAAGAAGTAGGAGTTTTCTGTTCTAAACAATTTGAAACCTTTGATTTAAACCTGGGGTAGGGTAGTCTCTCAGTTAATTCAAAAAAATGCGCATCAAAGTCGCAAACTCTCAGTTCGTAATACAACGAACGACATCAAAAATATCAAGAGCATTCCTCTGGAATCAAAAGACAAGTGATGGTTCCTTATCTCATAGGCAGTCATTACCTCTCAAAAAAGAAAAGCCCACTGAGCCAAAACCTACAAAGGAGGCTTAAGAAAGCGGGGGCATCCCGCTGACTGTAATCTCGAAAACAAGAACGGTCAGGCAAAAGTAAGGGATAACAAATCAAAAGAAAGAGGTCATTACGAATCCTCAACAACATGAGAAATGTTGCAAAAAAAAGGATGATGATTGCCTCCCAAAATTCAATTGGTGAACCATCACCCAAAAGTCGTTCAAAACTCGAACAGAGTTCGACGCACAATTAACTGAGCTTAGGATTGAAGAACATCACGAAGAGCGGGTGGGTACAAATATACTTTGAGCTTTTATCCTTTGTTTCTTAAACCGTGAACCAAGCCATGTTACAACCCTTCAAAAGTCCTAATTGAAGCATGAGTTAGTTCGAAAGCATACTGTGATACGGTGGGAGAACTGACTTGAGGTTTTGCGTTTGTTTTCGCAAATGTTTCGGTTGAGCAAGAGTCGCCACCGACTTTTTATTTTATCCTAAGGAAAGGTTAAAAAGCAAAGCAAAACCTTTGAGATGTTTTCTTGGGTTCGGGGAGTAGATTATAGAAAGGGAAGGTATTAGCACCCTTTCTATCCATGGTTATCCATGGGCTCTTAGTTACTTGCTTAGATCACTTGCCTTGCGTTTTCAATTGTTTGAAATGGTGCTTTGTGTGTGGGTTTGAAAATGTTTTGAAAAGAGGCTATTTGTTGTGGCAACCTTTGTAATGATCCATGTTTGAATGTATACAAAGGTGTACTTATCTTTTGAAAAAAGTTCTCAATGTTTTTGAAAGTTGTTTTGAAAGTGTGTTGTGATGTGTGTTTTGAAAAATGGCAAGGATTGTTTTGCAAGATTTGGTCAAGTAACCAAGAGCTATCTACCCTAAATTTCTCAAAGATCTTTCCTATGTTTTAACCCTTTTAACAATTTTGTTCCACCATTGTATTTGGTGGGCAATCTTGTGTTAGGATGTTAACAGGACAGGCGCGGGTCATCGTTTAGACCATGATTGCAATGGTGCCAAGTATCTTTGGGCAATTTTTCCTTTAAGGGACTTGATCATTTTTAGGCAACTTTCGAAAGCGTCATCGAGGGACTATGATCATTTGAATTTGTTTGTTTTTGCCAAAGACACCTAACATGCAACATGGCCCATTATTGAAGGCAACAAGTGGAGTAACCCTAGGGGTGCAAGTGTGATTGGTGTTTATTCATTTTCATGCTTTTATCTTGGAATTAGGTCAAGCTATTTGTTTTGGTTGATTTTTGCATACAAACCCTAAGTCTATCATGGCATATTTAGAAAGCTTTTAAAGTGCGGAATTTAAAGGTCCTAAATTATTACAACACAAATTATGGGATGGGGGGTACAAATGTTCAAATGGGGATGTTTTAGCAAGAAAATTAAAACCTAAGCTATTACAATCCAAATGGAATTTACAAGGTATTTAATTGCACAATAATTAAATAAAATACAATAAATATGCAAGATGCAAAAAATGATTTTTATATGTATGTAAAAGTATTTTTTATGTGTCAAATAAACAAAAATAAAAAGGATTAATTTTTGGGTATTTTTATGTTTAGGGCAAAACCCTAATTTTGTAAATAAAATGTATTTATTATATATTATATACAATGTTTATTAATTATGTACAAAAAATAAATAAAAAGAAAGTATATTGTAAAAAAGTATTTTTGAGGTTAAATATTAATAAAAATAAAAAATGTATTATTTTTATGTTTTTTATCCTAAATATTCTAATAAATATATAAGTATTTATATTATTTATTAAATATATTAAATATGTACAAAAATAAAATATTTATTATTTACTAAAAAAAAGTATATTTTTTTATAAGATGTTTTCAAAAGATAAAACAAAATAAAATCAGAAGATAAAGATGTATTAGTATTATTTCTAGTATTTTAAAAAAAGATATTATGTATTTATTTACCTATATAACTAAATGAAACAAAAATAAATACCAAATAAAATGCAAAAAATGTGAGAAAAATAATTTTAATATTTTTTCATGCTTAAATAAAAATATAGAATCAAAATCAAAAGGAAAAAATAAAAAATGACAAATATATCATGAAATGGGCCAGGGGGGTGTATGTGTAAAAAGATGGTGCAAATAGAAAAAAGAAACAAGCCCAGCCCAAAGCAAGCTTGTCTTCAACCTCCAGACAGTTTCAAATGAAAAAACGCGCGCTTCCTTCCATCCCTGTTATCTCTTGATTCCTTGAATTTTAACAAAAACTTACAACACAAACATTATAGAGCATCATGTCACGAGTTCATACATATAAAAAACTTGATCTAACTCTCAGAAATGAGAGAGAATTTCTTCTCCCCCAATTTCTGACCTAAGTTTTTGTCAATGTTCAGGTCTTAAATTCTCTCAGCATATGCAATATAAATGGAAAGTGAGGATATGGGTGGCTTCAGGGACATAAGTATGACATTTTTCATTCATAAACCTAAACCTAACTCTTCCTAGATTGAGAGATAGAAGTCCATGAACTTACCTGTTCAGCTGGGATCGGGTATGACAATGGAGGCACTTTCAAGGCAATGTGAGGACTTGTACAACTTGCTTGAAGTTCAGGGATGCTTCTCCAATGCTTGGTGTGCTTTGAATCTTGCTGAATCACTCCATGGAAGTCAACCTGCAAGAGAGAAAAATGAAAATGGAAAACTATGCTATGGCTGTTACAGTTCCAGTTTAATGCTTGGAATAGTTTGTATGGATGTTATGGAAGGTGTATGAAGTGTTTTGGATGAAAATGCACGATGGAAATGAGTTGGCCAAGTCAAAGTGCAGAATGCCCTGTTTTTGTGCAGCAAGATGGTGATTTTCTGTATGAGGAGGGATCAAGGGTTAAAGGCTCGTGTTTTAGGTCTATTAGGGAGTATGGAAAGTGTGGAGAAAGTTTGTCTTGGCTTGTGGTTGCAGCAATGTGAGATGTTGTTGTATTTGCAAAGTTGCTTCTCTCTTAAGTTAAAAATGCCAAGTTGAGTCACAAGCTTATGTCGGCCCCCTAAACATGCTGCAAAGCTTTGTCTTGATCAGTGGGATATGTCCAATAACTTGTGCCTCAGAGATTTTCCTTGTACCTCATGGATTGCAAACTTGACATAAAGTGTCACTTTACAAAAATGGATAACTTGCTTTTTCTATTTAAGGCTTAATTCTTCATGCAATGACCAAATGCATAGAATAACATCTTGGCACAATGGTTTAGCATTTAATTTTTGAGTGTAAATGGTATTAGAGGCCTGTAATGTAGCTTGCACATGCTGAGTTTGAAAATGCACAAGTTATGAACATGCATTTGGCCAAGAATCAAAGTGACTTTTGCCCATCTTCACAAATTCGATTCTCCCTAACCACAAGGGTGTTTAAGAAGTTCTTGGACATTTTGGAAAGCTTGAAATGTGTACTACAATCCATCTTTGTAATGCAATTTGAAATTCCAAGTGGAAGCATGTGAAAAGTGGCCATGAAGTTGGGCAAAAATCCTGCCTAAAATAGGTCAAAATTTTTCTAAGTTAAGAATGTTTTGCACCCTTGTTCAAAAAATCATAACTTGAGCTACAAGCTTCTTTTGAGGAAACTTTGTGAATCAAAGTTGTAGATTTTGCAATGTACTATAACTTTCATGTTTTGAGTTTTCCTTGAATCCAAATGTATCTTGATGAAAAAATGGGACAAAGTTAGGAAAAAATTAGGGATTTTCATAACTTAGAAAAATTCTAAGTTATGAAAATTCTTCATTTCAAACCCTAATTTGTGATTTTTGATTTCTTGATGAACAAGTTTCATAATTTGACATGTCTTGATGAAAAATGAATCTTGACACTTGATTTTGACCAAAAAGTCAAAGTTTGACTTTTTAGTATACAGTCAAATTTGGCTCAGTTGACTGGAAAATTCATCTGTCAATCTTGTGCATTTAGGATCTTTTGAATTTGTTAAACATGTCAAGACAATGACATTGAGTCCTTGAGTCCATATGTGAGCTTGGTTTGCCATTGGCTAGGTCAAACAGTCAAAAATTGCCTGTGTGCAGTCAAAACCCTAAAAATGACCATTTTGCCCTTTTGGTGATCTGATCAAATTTCTTGTGGAATTGTGATCCAAACTTGACCAAATGGTTCATATGAGTTCATAATGTTGATGTGGTTCAAAAATCATGAGGTTTGACTGTCAATTGACCACAATTGACTTTTCCCCCAATACAGCTGATTTCTAGGTCAACTGTCCAACTGACTGGGCAAAGATTGGAATCAAGGCTTGAAACTTGGTATGGATAAACTTGTGAGTCCAACATGAAGCATGAAAGTCATCTTGGGCATTTTATGTCAAAACATATTTGTGCAAACTCAAACCCTAATTTGGGTCAACAGTGCAAGGAGGAGTCTTGAGCAGGGCAAACCCTAGCTTGATCTTGAGCTCCAAGGGTCTTGTGATGAGAAAATGTTGAGGAAATGGGAGGGAAAATTTTGGGGTACAACAGTTGCCCCTGTTCAATCTTCTTGAACCTGAAGAGTTAGATTGGCAAGTTTGCCTTTCGCAACTCGAGGGTAAAAGGAGATTGGACACTAGAGTGCCCTGAAATTTGCACTCGCATGCTGGAGTATCAGCAATGTGATGGCGGGAATGGGCTTATAGATGCCATTTGGAGAGATGGTGGATAGGAGGATGGGCTTATAGATGCCATCTGGAGATGTGACAGAACCTTGTCGGGAATGGGCTTATAGATGCCATTTGGAAGTGTTGATCGCGTAAGAGATTCCTCAGCGAGAACTTGCATACTTTGAGAAAGAAAGATGTTTCCTGGCTTGTTACAGGTGTTAATCTTTAGTCTCTTCATGCATATATGCCCTGGCTAGATACAGGTATCGAATCTGGAATTGTCGTCTACAGATATGCCCTGGCTGGATACAGGTATTGAATCTGGAATTATCGTCTACAGATATGCCCTGGCTGGATACATGTATCGAATCTGGAATTGTCGTCTACAGATATGCCCTGGCTGGATACAGGTATCGAATCTGGAATTGTAAATGGTTGGTAGAGATAGCTTTCCTGGCTGGATACAGGTGTAAACCTCTGACCTGAGAATGAAAGATAATTTCCTGGCCTGTTACAGGGGTTGATCTTCAAACTCTTCATGCAGATATGCCCTGGCTAGATACAGGTATCGAATCTACAATCAATCACTCACAGATGTGCCCTGGCTAGATACATGAATCGAATCTGGAATTGCGATAGTTGATAGTAATCATCTTTGGGTTGACCTTTTCCTGAAAAGGCAAAACATCAGTTGTATGCAATGTCATGATGCATGAAATGCATGATGTCATGATGTTTTAAAATGAGATAGTGTTGTATGCACTTTATCATGTATGTAAGCAGGACGTATAAAATGTGAAATGTTTATGAATGTGTTTTCGTCTAGGAAAATAAATCCTTGACGAATGCCGGGAGTTTGTGGAATCCTGGGCTGATGTTGAAGAGTAGAGTTCTTCGTTTCTGCTGGGGATTGTGGTTGCAAGAATAAACCGGTAGGAGAAGATAACTCCGTTGGGGAATAAACTTGTTGGAGAGATTACTCTGAGGGGAATAACTCTGAGGGGAATAAAATAGGTGAAGAGATTACTCTGCGGGGTATTACTCTGTGGGAAGAGATACTTCGCTGAGGTTTTGAAGAGAGCTCCGCTGGGAATTCCACTGATAAGTTATGTTGGGGAACTTGATGAACTCCGCTGGGGAATAGGAAGAACTTCGCTGAGGACGATCTTTCCGTGGTAATTAACTGAGGATAACCCAGTTATACCCTGGTGGGGAAATAACCTCTGAATAAAGTCGGGAGATGCGTTCGTACTCTGCAGGTGACAAGCTTCCAGAATCTACTGGGGATAAGCTTCCAGAAACTGCTGGGGATATGGATTCCACTCTCCTGGGGAAACTTTTCAGATTGTACTGGGGTGTTGGTATTCCGCCGGGGAACAATCTTGTATTAAGACTGCCGGGGATGCTTGCTGAGGAATGTCTATACTCCGCTGGGGAATGTTGAGATCTTCTAGGGATACCCAACTTCCTTATGGCTGACAGTAGACTAACTCTGCTTGGGGAGAGCATTGCTGAATCTTGTCTTACTTTGTGGGGAGTTAAGGTGACTCGGTTACGTTCTTCAGCTGAACTTACCTTGGTACCTCGGGGGACAGAGCAACTAGATCGCTTAGACATTTCTAAATTGCCCCTGTTTCTGATGTCACCTGTAATCAGTCCTTCGTTTCGCATGCAACTATTCATGATTAGCAATTAATGTCAAATGCATATATAAAAAATGAACATTGGACGTTCTTCGCAAAACAAAACAGAAAAAGGAAAAACAAATGGATAATTTGTCTGAAAAATTGAACTTGTATTGATTTTGAAATTTGCCTGTGAATAGGCGTTTTATGTACAGGAGGCTGACGTCCTAGTAAGAGAACACCGCCGAGCAACATAGAGTTTATACAATTTTGTGAAAAGGAAACAAAACAGCTATGTGAAAATAATCCCACTGGGTTCCAACTCTGCTATCGCCTTTATGTCTTCAAGCGTCTCATCACTTTGTTGTTTAGTTGAAGATGAAGCTGATTGATTGGAGTCATCTGAGCCCGATAGTTGATACCGAAGTCTGGATGCAGGGTGATCCAATGAGACATAGTATTACACTTTATCTCTAACTTTTGCCTGGACCGCCCTTTCGGGTTTTCAGTCCACCGGGATACCCATTTTTGCCCAAGCCGCCTTTTCAGGTTTTCGACTTGCCGGGTGTACATATTTTTTCATTTCATCCCTTATTTTTGCCCGAACCCTTTTGGTTCGCTGGGAATCCCTTATTTTTGCCTAGGTGTGTCAATCTAGCGGGTCCTTAATTCATGCGTAGTATCTATTTACTATGTCTGCATTGGCGGGGTGAGGAAGGTCGTTACCATCCATGGTGGTTAGAATCATCGCACCTCCTGAGAAGATATTCTTAACCATAAGCGGCCCTTCGTACGTAGGGGTTCATTTGCCCCTGGGATCACCTTGAGGTAGAATGATGCGCTTGATTACCAGGTCTCCGACTTGATACTCTTGTCGTCTGACCTTCTTGTTAAATGCCCTGATCATCCGTTTTTGGTACGTCTGACCATGACAAATAGCAGTGAGTCTCTTTTCGTCAATTAGGTTTAATTGATCAAGCCGAGTCTGGATCTAGTCATCTTCGCTCAAACCTGCATCCTTCATTATCCGGAGAGAGGGTATTTGGACTTCAATAGGCAAGACCGCCTCTATGCCATAGACCAAGGAAAAGGGAGTTGCCCTTGTTGACGTCCGTGCTGAGGTACAGTACCCATGAAGAGAAAACGGTAACATCTCATGCCAATCTTTATAGGTCACCGTCATCTTCTGCACAATCTTCTTGATGTTCTTATTCGCCGCTTCTACAGCCCCATTCATCTTCGGCCGGTATGGAGAAGAGTTGTGGTGCTGTATCTTGAATTGCTCGCAGAGCTCAGTGATCATTTTGTTGTTAAGATTGGTACCATTATCCGTAATGATCCTCTCAGGTACACCGTAGCGACAGATCAGGTTATGCCGAATGAACCGTGCCACGACGCTCTTGGTTACGGTAGCGTAGGAAGCTGCTTCGACCCACTTTGTGAAGTAATCAATCGCTACCAGGATGAAGCGATGCCCGTTGGATTCCGTAGGTCTGATCTCGCCGATCATATCAATGCCCCACATTGCAAAAGGCCAAGGTGCTGTCAAGACGTTCAAAGGAACTAGAGGAATGTGCACCTTATCAGCATAGATCTGGCATTTATGACAAGTCCGAGAATGCTGATAACAGTCGGCTTCCATTGTGGACCAGAAATATCCTGCCCGAAGGATTTTCTTTGCCATGGTATGTCCACTATAATGTGTTCCGAAGGTACCTTCATGTAGCTCTGCCATGATCTTTTCTGCTTCAGTCTTATCCACACAACGCAGTAAGGTCGAATCATGGTTTCGCTTGTAGAGAATGCCATTGCTGAGGAAGAACTTTGCCGCAAACCTTCTCAGGAACTTCTTGTCATTAACAGATGCGCCTCCGGGGTATTCTTGAGCTTCAAGGTACCTTTTCACTTCATGATACCAAGGTTTTTCAGTTACCTCTTCGGTCTCGAGATCGCAGCAATGTGCAGGTTCATCTAACTTCCAGATAATGATTCGGGGAGCCTCGTTGTCCCATTTGACTTTGAACATAGAAGACATTGTAGCCAACGCGTCCGCTAACTGATTCTCCTCTCTTGGGAAGTGTTCAAAAGTTATCTCCTCGAAGTGGGGAAGCAATGTCAGCATATACTCCTTGTAAGGAATAAGATTCGGGTGTTTCGTATCCCACTCGCCTTTGACCTGATTGATCACGAGAGCGGAATCTCCGAAGACACTCAGAAACTTGATCCTTAAGTAAATTGCAGCTTGAAGACCCATGATGCATGCCTCATACTCTGCCATGTTGTTGGTGCAGTTGAAACATAGCCGAGCAGTGAGTGGAGTATGAGTGCCTTTGGGGGATATGATCACAGCGCCGATTCCATTACCCAAAGCGTTTGAGGCTCCGTCAAAATGCATAGACCATCGGGATCCTTCCTAAGGTCCTTCATCCGGTCCAGGTACTTCACAATCAGTCACTACCATGATATCCTCGCCTGGAAATTCAAAGTTCATTGACTGGTAATCGTCCACTGCTTGGTGTGCCAAATGGTCTGCCAATACACTTCCCTTGATTGCTTTTTGAGTCGTGTACTGGATGTCATATTCCGTCAGGATCATTTGCCATCTTGCTATTCTTCCGTACAGAGCAGGCTTTTCGAATATGTACTTGATTGGATCCATTTTTGAAATCAACAGAGTGGTGTGAGTCAACATATACTGTCTCAGCCGGCGAGCATCCCATACCAAAGCGCAGCAAGTTTTCTCGAGCAGTGAGTACCGGGTCTCACAGTCGGTAAACTTTTTGCTAAGGTAATAAATAGCGTGCTCTTTTCGGCCAGACTCGTCATGCTGCCCCAACACACACCCCATTGAGTTGTCAAGTACAGTCAAGTATAGGATTAGAGGTCTCCCTTCAACCGGTGGCATAAGAATGGGTGGTTCTTGGAGATACTCTTTGATCTTTTCGAAAGCAGCCTGACATTCATCGTTCCAACGTACTACTTGATCTTTCTTCAGCAGCTTGAAGATTGGCTCACAGGTAGCAGTTAGATGCAAGATGAATCGGGCAATGTAGTTCAACCATCCTAGAAAGCCTCTGACTTCTTTCTCTGTCTTGGGAGTCGGCATCTCTTGTATGGCTTTCACTTTGGTAGAGTCCACTTGAATGCCTTTGTCGCTTACGATGAAGCCTAGCAATTTTCCAGATCTTACCCCAAAGGTGCACTTGTTTGGGTTCAACCTCAGCTTGTACAACTTCAGGCGGTCAAACAGCTTCCGTAGATGGTCAAGGTGTTCCTCCTCAGTTATGGACCTTGCAATCATATCGTCGACGTATACTTCTATCTCGTGATGGATCATATCATGAAATAAAGCAACCATGGCACGTTGGTAGGTTGCCCCATCATTTTTCAACCCAAAAGGCATGACCTTGTAGCAAAAGGTGCCCCACTGAGTGACAAAGGTGGTCTTCTCCATGTCTTCAGGAGCCATCTTGATTTGATTATAACCGGAGAAGCCATCCATGAAGGAGAATACTTTATGCTGAGCAGTATTGTCAACCAGAACGTCGATATGAGGCAGAGGGAAATCATCCTTAGGGCTGGCCCTGTTCAAATCCCTGTAATCAACACACATTCGGACCTTACCATCCTTTTTCGGCACTGGAACCATGTTGGCAATCCACTGAGGGTAAGAAGTCACTGCTAGAAACCCGACATCAAACTGTTTCATAACCTCGGCTTTGATTTTCTCAGACATTTCTGGATGCATACGGCGGACCTTCTGTTTTACCGGAGGGCAATCTTCCTTGGTAGGGAGGTGATGAACCACAATGTCGGTATCCAACCCAGGCATGTCTTCGTACGACCAGGAAAAGATTTCCACATAGTCATGCATCATCTGAATCAACCGTTGTTTCACACTGAGCTCTAGATTGGCACCAATCTTGACTTCCTTTCTGTCTGTCTCAGTACCCAGATTTACCGCTTCCACTGGCTCTTCATGTGGCTGAATGGCCCTCTCTTCCTGGAGTAGCTGTCTCGCAAGTTCACCAGGCACTTCGCAATCATCTTCACCTTCGTCTTCGGCTAAGTTGATCGGATTCTCGTAGTCATAACTGGCAGTAGCAGAGTCGTTATCAGTGAGATCCAGAGTGGATTGGAACCTGTATAAGTGAGTGTGTGTAAATATAGCTGTTTTGCAATATATAATAAAGAAAGAAAAGGAGCGCAAGATTTTGAAATGCAACAAACGTTCAATGTTTTGATTAATGATATATGAAAATGACATACAAAAGTCCTCACAAATGAAGCCGCGGTGCCCCGGGTAGGACACCGAGCCATAAAAGTTTCAATATATTGTTTGTTACAAATTCAAAACAAAAGAGTTCATTACTGAGTGACAAAAGTAATAGGTGTGAAGTCTTTGGCAGTCCAGTTGCTTGGTCCACCGTCAGTTGTTGGGTAGATCTAGCTGTCGAATTCAGATTCCTCCACGTCGTCTTCAATAGCATTCACTCCCGGGTTGGTGATGAACACAGGAGGTTTTCCAATTCTCGCCTTATGAACAGCCCTCTGAGCCTCTGCAGTGAAGTCCAAACCAAACTTGTCGGTCTTTGGAGTGAAGTCAGGAAGTCAGCCCCAGTTTGCACACTCACCCTTCTCAATAAAAGCCTGGGCATCCTTTAAGGAAGCCATCTTCAAAGGAGGGTCTTCGATCACAGTTTCAGCTGATGCCAATGTCTGAGGCACCTCTTCAAAGTGCTGGAATGGAGTCTCAATGAATTCCCCATCCATTTCTATGTACCGAAACGAGTTTAGGTGGCTGACCATATATTCTTCCTCCCCCTGAACTGTCACGATCTTTCCTCTGACTTGGTACTTAAGCTTCTAATGTAGTGTGGAGGTCACAGCTCCAGCCTTGTGGATCCATGGACGACCCAGCAAACAAGAGTAGGATGGACGGATGTCCATCACATAGAAAGGAATCAAAAACTTGAGAACCAACCCTGATTGGTATGTCAACTTCACCATGTACCATCCTTTTTGAACAGTCAAAGGCTCAGACAACAATGTTACTGGGCTTGAGCTCCAGACCCTCACAATCCAACCTGTCTAGGGCCTTCTTGGGCAATACGTTCAATGAGGAACCGGTGTCTACCAACACATGGGCAAGAGTAGTGCCCCTGCATTCAATGGAGACATGCAGGGCGTTGTTATGGTTCTTTCCTTTGGCAGTCAGATCGGCGTCAGAGAAGCCCAACCCATTATCGGCAGTCAAGTTGGCCACACAATCAGTAAATTGATCAGCAGATGTTTCTTGTGGCACATGGACCGTCTTCAGGAATGAAATCAGGGCCTTGGCGTGGGCCTCTGAACACAACAACAGTGATAGCATAGAAATCTTTGATGGGGTGTGCCCCAGCTGCTCAACTACGTTGAAATCACTTTTCTTGATAATCTTGAGGATCTCCTCCATCTCTTGCTGGGAGGCTTCAATAGTGGTTGTCTTTGGTGCCTCCGTCAGGGCAGGCAAATCAGTAGCAATCCCTTTGCCCCGAGCGTCAGACGACTCGGCAGCAGGGGTAGAAACATGAACTTGATTAGGAAGAGGAGCAGGCACACTTGCAGGTGTGATGATAAGAGGTTTCTGAATAGCTGGCGGCGCAATATCTGGTGAGAACAGCCTACCACTGCGAGTAATTTTGGCAGGCCCGGTGATGTTACTGACGCCGGTACTTGTATCAAACTTTTTCTTTACTCCAAGAACATAAACATCTTCCCCATAGTGCCATGGGACAGCTTTGTCGGATGTATAGTGGAGAGGCCCCGGAACAGTGATGATGATAGGAGAAATCTTCTGAGTGGACATGATTTTGACAGGCTTCTTTGAAGGAGCCTTAGGAGGTTTGTTGAAAATAGTGACAATAGAAACTTCTTCGGTAGGGGTAGCAGGAACAACAATCTTCTCGAACAAGATCTCTTTGCTATCCATCAGGCTTTGGATACCTGATTTCAGCAAAGGACAATCAACAGTCGAAACAGCACATAGAAGGCAATATGCACCATATCCCGGAAATAAACCGGCTAGCAACAGATTCCTTTTAACAGTCAATAACGGAGTAACAATCTCTTCCACGGAGGCTACATACCGGTCTTCTTCCACAACATTCACTCCATGTTGGGGCATGGGAGCAGTCACAACATTGGGCCTTTCGGGCGCCTCAAACTGTATTTCTTTAGCATCAATAAGGTCTTGAACCTTATTCCTCAGAGCCCAGCAATCATCAGTGGTATGCCCCGAGCTATCAGAGTGATAAGCGTAACGGGCGTTGGGGTTGTACTTTGGAGAAGTTGTGTTCACTACCTTCGGAGCTTCTTTGACAGTTACCAGATTGGTTGATAGTAGTTACGGAAAAATCTGAGACAGGGTCATGCTGAGCCGAGTGTACTTCCTTTTAGGCCTCTCACCCCTTGATTGGTTAAACTGCTGAGGAGCAGCAACAGGCTTTGAAATTACCAACGCATTGACAGCTTGGCGGCGTTCCGGTTTAACTTGTCTTCTAGGACCATAAACAACACTGGCTTCCTTCTTGAAGGGCTTCTTTTCAGTACTCGCGGAGGCACCTTTTTGTATCTTCCCCGACTTGATACCAGCTTCTATCCTCTCACCAGTCAAGATCAAATCTGTAAACCCAGCAGAAGAATTACCAATCAGATGGTTGAAGAATGGACCAGAAAGGGTCCCCAGGAACATGTCAACAAGTTCACGGTCAGTCAAAGGTGGCTGCACCCTACCAGCCAAGTCTCTCCACTTTTGCGCATACTCCTTGAATCCTTCGCCCGTTCCCAGTGACATACCCTTAAGTTGGGTACGCGTGGGAGCGAGGTCAGAATTATACTGATACTGTTTATAAAATGCAGTAGCCAAGTCCTCCCAGTTTCGGATACGGGCTCCATCCAGCTGATAGAACCACTCGAGTTGAGCCCCTGAAAGGCTATCCTGAAAGAAATGGATCCACAGGTTCTTGTCTGCAGTGTAAAGTTGGATCTTCCTTACATATGATCTGAGATGCATCTTCAGGCACGATAGCCCGTCATACCTTGCAAAAACTGGCACTTTGAACTTCGGCGGGATCACAATTCCAGCAACTAATCCCAAATCTTCGAAATCTAAGCCGGGAACTCTCTGCAGCTCCATAGCTGCCAACCTGTCTTCCAAGCCTTTGTACTTATCATCGGCGGGCGGGTATTATTGATCAGAGTAGTCTTCGTCCTCTTCAGCCTCCTCTTCTTCAACTTCGGATTCGGAAGGTACCGCAGTCGCGTTCCCTTTACTGGTTCCCTCTTCAGATGTAGGGGGAAATTCAAGAACTCTTCTGGCTTCACCCTAAAACCTTCTTCCTAGGGTAGCCACCCCGATTCTTTTCTTCTTCTTTTTCACTTGCTCTTTGTTCCCAAGCAGGGCTTTCAGATCCTCCTGACCCTTTGCCAAGGTCATCAGGAGTTGTTGAAACTGTGAGTTTTGAGACTGCAAGTCCTTGACCGTCTGTTCGAGATCCGTCTTACTGAAATAAACAGCAGAAAGATAAGGAAACCTGGTGTGGAGACCTGCTTATGTGTATGATGAATGATATGCTTATGTATGCAATGCATTCAAGGATTTAGCAAATTCAAAATTGTTGCAAACAAAAAGAAACGCACGTCATATTAATAAGAAGAAATTTGTCAGTACATAAATGCCCCATGGGCCAAATATTACAAAAAAAACTTCTCAAGGTAAAAAGACGTTGCGCATCCTCTTTGGTGCGATGTAGGTGTTAAGGGTCTCTTCCTCGTGGAGTCGGCAGGTAAGCTCCAAAACCTTCTTCTCACTGGCGTAGAAGCTGGCTTCAAAAGTGTTCCATTCCTCCTTGAGTTGGATCCAACTCTTCTGCATCTCCTCCCACGATGTAGGCATGTTAGGATATAGGATGGTGTAGGGAACCTCTCCTTCCTTAACGGGCTCTTTAATCACAGGGAGAACATGAGGATAAGGCATCATTAGACTCTGGGCTCGGGTTCGTACCCACTTGAGGTAAGGTTCAAGAGGGATGGAGTTCTTGTGCCCCAGTGTCTTGCTGTCTACCTTGTTAGGCATCCTCCAAGCTCTGATGAATCTTTGGCGAAGTCCTTGCGCATCATTGTCGAAGTCAAAAACTAGGTCAGGAATCAACATGTCATGAGGGCCATCCCTCCGTGCATATCCAAATTGTCTCAAAGCTAGACAAGGGTTGTAGGTAATGCCTCCTCTAATGCCAAGTAATGGAACATTAGGGAACTCTCCACAACGATCGACAATGATGACATTTTCTCTGGACCGAGAACACCAATGTACATCAGAGTGAGTGAGGGTCATCAACCGTTGTGACCACCTTAAGCCTTGGTCATTCTTCAAGACAAATTGTGGAAGGTGCGAAATAAACCACCTTGCAAGGAGAGGAGTACAGCACATGAGAACACCCCTCTTTCTCATTGTTCGTGTGTAAAATGAGTGAAAAATGTCCCCAAGCAATGTTGGTATTGGATTTCTGGATAAGAAGATTTTGACGGCGTTGACATCCACAAGCTGGTCAGGATTTGGGAACAAGACCAACCCATAAATGAGGAGTGCCACAATTTCTTCAAAGGCTTGTAGGTCCAATGAATTCCAACACTCTTGTGCCTTCTCAAACAAGAATTTTGCCAAGAAGCCTTTGACACTACTTCTAGTTTCCCAATGTCCCTTGATGTCAGATGGTTGCAAGTGTAGTGCTCGAGCAACATCTTCAGGCTTTGGTTCTTTTTCCGTACCGTTGTAGGGTAGTTGATTAAGAATAGGAATTCTCAAGAGTTGAGAAAGTTCCTCCAAAGTGGGCACCAATTGATAGTCGGGGAAAGTGAAACAGTGGTGAAGGGGGTCAAAGAACTGGAACAACACCTTTACCATGTCCTCTTCAATGTTGGTGCTGACTAGGCTGAGCAGTCTACCATGTCTTTCACTGAAGGTAGAGCTTTCCGGAATTCTTGATGTGAGCTCTTTGAGTTGAGGAGGGATTCTCACAAGGTTGACCTGGATAGTTTTCCTGCGAAGAATTTCCATGACCTACAAAACAAGAACAAAGATGAAGATCTAAACCCTTGAAA
The DNA here is from genome assembly GCA_948472305.1 of Vicia faba. Taxonomy (NCBI): domain Eukaryota; kingdom Viridiplantae; phylum Streptophyta; class Magnoliopsida; order Fabales; family Fabaceae; genus Vicia; species Vicia faba. The sequence continues at coordinate 1,515,680,013 of OX451735.1, forward strand.
TGGTTAGTGAATGCATATGATGCTTTATGATGCTTATGTTGTATGCACAAAACATATGTACAAGCAATTCACACAAATCCCTAGTTTCAGGCTTGTATGGGGTTTCATAGGTAAGTACCCTCTTGAGTGTAGTTGGCTTAAAAACCTGTCTTATAAATAGTAACCGGGTTCTAAGGAGCTCAATATCACTGGATTGTTTTCCATGTTCATTGTTTTGGTTTAGCCACTTAACTAGCGACCAAAATATTCCAAGAAAACAACCCTCAATGAGTGTAGTATCGAGTATCTACCAACTTCGGACTGCACCAAAGCCGGTCATCTCACTACCCCTAATGAAAGGCCAAGATGGTCAAGTAAGGTTCTAGGTCATTAGTGCTTAGTGACATCACTCAGCGGCCGCGTACTCTCCTTGATTGAACTCAAGGGTTACCGGTACTCATAAATATGTCGCACTAATATAGTTATTGCTTCAACCGTGTCGGTATACCCTGCACAGTTTCCACAACGTATTTCTATCTATGAATGTTTCCCCAAATCTGGGTGTAGGATTGCAAACCCAAATAAGAGAGCCAAGATATAAAGCAATCAAAGCAAACAATTAGTCATGCAAGAGGGTGATCTAAGCCCTAAGGTTACTCCACTTTAAAATTTTCTCCAGCAGAGTCGTCAGTTCTGTGATACGGTGGGAGAACTGACTTGAGGTTTTGCGTTTGTTTTTGAAAATGTTTCGGTTGAGCAAGAGTCGCCACCGACTTTTTATTTTATCCTAAAGAAAGGTTAAAAAGCACAGCAAAAACCTTTGAGATGTTTTCTTGGGTTCGGGGAGTAGATTATAGAAAGGGAAGGTATTAGCACCCTTTCTATCCATGGTTATCCATGGGCTCTTAGTTACTTGCTTAGATCACTTGTCTTGCGTTTTCAATTGTTTGAAATGGTGCTTTGTGTGTGGGTTTGAAAATGTTTTGAAAAGAGGCCATTTGTTGTGGCAACCATTGTAATGATCCATGTTTGAATGTATACAAAGGTGTACTTATCTTTTGAAAAAAGTTCTCAATGTTTTTGAAAGTTGTTTTGAAAGTGTGTTGTTATGTGTGTTTTGAAAAATGGCAAGGATTGTTTTGCAAGATTTGGTCAAGTAACCAAGAGCTATCTACCCTAAATTTCTCAAAGATCTTTCCTATGTTTTAACCCTTTTAACAATTTTGTTCCACCATTATATTTGGTGGACAATCTTGTGTTAGGATGTTAACGGGACAGGCGCGGGTCATCGTTTAGACCATGATTACAATGGTACCAAGTATCTTTGGGCAATTTTTCCTTTAAGGGACTTGATCATTTTTAGGCAACTTTCGAAAGCGTCATCGAGGGACTATGATCATTTGAATTTGTTTGTTTTTGCCAAAGACACCTAACATGCAACATGGCCCATTATTGAAGGCAACAAGTGGATTAACCCTAGGGGTGCAAGTGTGATTGGTGTTTGTTCATTTTCATGCTTTTATCTTGGAATTAGGTCAAGCTATTTGTTTTGGTTGATTTTTGCATACAAACCCTAAGTCTATCATGGCATATTTAGAAAGCTTTTAAAGTGCGGAATTTAAAGGTCCTAAATTATTACAACACAAATTATGGGATGGGGGGTACAAATGTTCAAATGGGGATGTTTTAGCAAGAAAATTAAAACCTAAGCTATTACAATCCAAATGGAATTTACAAGGTATTTAATTGCACAATAATTAAATAAAATACAATAAATATGCAAGATGCAAAAAATTATTTTTATATGTATGTAAAAGTATTTTTTATGTGCCAAATAAACAAAAATAAAAAGGATTAATTTTTGGGTATTTTTATGTTTAGGGCAAAACCCTAATTTTGTAAATAAAATGTATTTATTATATATTATATACAATGTTTATTAATTATGTACAAAAAATAAATAAAAAGAAAGTATATTGTAAAAAAGTATTTTTGAGGTTAAATATTAATAAAAATAAAAAATGTATTATTTTTATGTTTTTTATCCTAAATATTCTAATAAATATATAAGTATTTATATTATTTATTAAATATATTAAATATGTACAAAAATAAAATATTTATTATTTACTAAAAAAAAGTATATTTTTTTATAAGATGTTTTCAAAAGATAAAACAAAATAAAATCAGAAGATAAAAATGTATTAGTATTATTTCTAGTATTTTAAAATAAAAGATATTATGTATTTATTTACCTATATAACTAAATGAAACAAAAATAAATACCAAATAAAATGCAAAAAATGTGAGAAAAATAATTTTAATATTTTTTCATGCTTAAATAAAAATATAGAATCAAAATCAAAAGGAAAAAATAAAAAATGACAAATATATCATGAAATGGGCCAGGGGGGTGTATGTGTAAAAAGATGGTGCAAATAGAAAAAAGAAACAAGCCCAGCCCAAAGCAAGCTTGTCTTCAACCTCCAGACAGTTTCAAATGAAAAAACGCGCGCTTCCTTCCATCCCTGTTATCTATGGATTCCTTGAATTTTAACAAAAACTTACAACACAAACATTATAGAGCATCATGTCACGAGTTCATACATATAAAAAACTTGATCTAACTCTCAGAAATGAGAGAGAATTTCTTCTCCCCCAATTTCTGACCTAAGTTTTTGTCAATGTTCAGGTCTTAAATTCTCTCAGCATATGCAATATAAATGGAAAGTGAGGATATGGGTGGCTTCAGGGACATAAGTATGACATTTTTCATTCATAAACCTAAACCTAACTCTTCCTAGATTGAGAGATAGAAGTCCATGAACTTACCTGTTCAGCTGGGATCGGGTATGACAATGGAGGCACTTTCAAGGCAATGTGAGGACTTGTACAGCTTGCTTGAAGTTCGGGGATGCTTCTCCAATGCTTGGTGTGCTTTGAATCTTGCTGAATCACTCCATGGAAGTCAACCTGCAAGAGAGAAAAATGAAAATGGCAAACTATGCTATGGCTGTTACAGTTCCAGTTCAATGCTTGGAATAGTTTGTATGGATGTTATGGAAGGTGTATGAAGTGTTTTGGATGAAAATGCACGATGGAAATGAGTTGGCCAAGTCAAAGTGCAGAATGCCCTGTTTTTGTGCAGCAAGATGGTGATTTTCTGTATGAGGAGGGATCAAGGGTTAAAGGCTCGTGTTTTAGGTCTATTAGGGAGTATGGAAAGTATGGAGAAAGTTTGTCTTGGCTTGTGGTTGCAGCAATGTGAGATGTTGTTGTATTTGCAAAGTTGCTTCTCTCTTAAGTTAAAAATGCCAAGTTGAGTTACAAGCTTATGCCGGCCCCCTAAACATGCTGCAAAGCTTTGTCTTGATCAGTGGGATATGTCCAATAACTTGTGCCTCATAGATTTGCCTTGTACCTCATGGATTGCAAACTTGACATAAAGTGTCACTTTACAAAAATGGATAACTTGCTTTTTCTATTTAAGGCTTAATTATTCATGCAATGACCAAATGCATAGAATAACATCTTGGCACAATGGTTTAGCATTTAATTTTTGAGTGTAAATGAGATTAGAGGCCTGGAATGTAGCTTGCACATGCTGAGTTTGAAAATGCACAAGTTATGAACATGCATTTGGCCAAGAATCAAAGTGACTTTTGCCCATCTTCACAAATTCGATTCTCCCTAACCACAAGGGTGTTTGAGAAGTTCTTGGACATTTTGGAAAGCTTGAAATGTGTACTACAATCCACCTTTGTAATGCAATTTGAAATTCCAAGTGGAAGCATGTGAAAAGTGGACATGAAGTTGGGCAAAAATCCTGCCTAAAATAGGTCAAAATTTTTCTAAGTTAAGAATGTTTTGCACCCTTGTTCAAAAAATCATAACTTGAGCTACAAGCTTATTTTGAGGAAACTTTGTGAATCAAAGTTTTATATTTTGAAATGGACTATAACTTTCATATTTTGAGTTTTCCTTGAATCCAAATGTATCTTGATGAAAAAATGGGACAAAGTTAGGAAAAAATTAGGGATTTTCATAACTTAGAAAAATTCTAAGTTATGAAAATTCTTCATTTCAAACCCTAATTTGTGATTTTTGATTTCTTGATGAACAAGTTTCATAATTTGACATGTCTTGATGAAAAATGAATCTTGACACTTGATTTTGACCAAAAAGTCAAAGTTTGACTTTTCAGTATACAGTCAAATTTGGCTCAGTTGACTAGAAAATTCATCTGTTAATCTTGTGCATTTGGGATCTTTTGAATTTGTTGAACATGTCAAGACAATGCCATTGAGTCCTTGAGTCCATATGTGAGCTTGGTTTTCCATTGGCTAGGTCAAACAGTCAAAAATTGCCTGTGTGCATATAAAACCCTAAAAATGACCATTTTGCCCTTTTGGTGATCTGATCAAATTTCTTGTGGAATTGTGATCCAAACTTGACCAAATGGTTCATATGAGTTCATAATGTTGATGTGGGTCAAAAATCATGAGGTTTGACTGTCAATTAACCACAGTTGACTTTTTCCCCAATACAGTTGATTTCTAGGTCAACTGTCCAACTGACTGGGCAAAGATTGGAATCAAGGCTTGAAACTTGGTATGGATAAACTTGTGAGTCCAACATGAAGCATGAAATTCATCTTGGGAATTTTAGGTCAAAACATATTTGTGCAAACTCAAACCCTAATTTGGTTCAACAGTGCAAGGAGGAGTCTTGAGCAGGGAAAACCCTAGCTTGATCTTGAGCTCCAAGGGTCTTGTGATGAGAAAATGTTGAGGAAATGGGAGGGAAAATTTTGGGGTACAACACATACTATTACAAAAGGTATCCTGACTCCTGTAAGGCTTTGCTCTAAATCTTGTGTTGATTTTGTCTTATGAAAAGTTTTCTGCTAAAAAACGCATTTTTCAAAACTTCGAGACAAACATAAACTTTGCATTGCTTGAATATCACTGTTCGCATTTGACTATTTGTTTGACAGCGAAGAAATTCATACAGCGAATGTTCGGAGGAACAAAAACTCTCTCAGTGAGTAAAATTAATTCCAAAAGGGTGACACTTCCATTGACAAATCTCCTATCAACAAGGGGGCTTGACATGTCACTATCCAGCACACCTGGGGCAGTCCAGTCAAGGTTTCAACAAATCTTTCAAAGTTCAGTTAACCTGGGGCAGTCCAGTCAAGATTTCAACAAAATCTCTCAATTGCAGATTAACCTGGGGAAAGTCTCCATCACCATCACTTGGGGCATTCGAATGTCAAAAGTGTTCAACAATTCCTTCATCACCTGTTGAAAGATGTAATTTTACACTGACTCATCATGAAGCAACCCTACACCGGTTCCTTCGCAAATCCAAGATGCAGTTTTACACGGACTCATCATGAAGCAACCCTACACCGGTTCCTTCTCAAAACCAGATGCAGTTTTACACAGACTCATCATGAAGCAACCCTACACTGGTTCCTTCTCAAAACCAGATGCAGTTTTACACGGACTCATCATGAAGCAACCCTACACCGGTTCCTTCTCAAAACCAGATGCAGTTTTACACGGAATCATCATGAAGCAACCCTACACCGGTTCCTTCTCAAAACCAGATGCAGTTTTACACGGACTCATCATGAAGCAACCCTACACCGGTTCCTTCTCAAAACCAGATGCAGTTTTACACGGACTCATCATGAAGCAACCCTACACCGGTTCCTTCTCAAAACCAGATGCAGTTTTACACGGACTCATCATGAAGCAACCATACACCGGTTCCTTCTCAAAACCAGATGCAGTTTTACACGGACTCATCATGAAGCAACCCTACACCGGTTCCTTCTCAAAACCAGATGCAGTTTTACACGAACTCATTATGAAGCAACCCTACACCGGTTCCTTCTCAAATCCAAGATGCAGTTTTACACGGACTCATCATAAAGCAACCCTACACCGGTTCCTTCTCAAATCCAAGATGCAGTTTTACACGGACTCATCATGAAGCAACCCTACACCGGTTCCTTCTCAAATTCAGATGCAGTTTTACACGGACTCATCATCAAGAAACCTTACACAATATCCCAGATCAGTACCTACAGCAATCAAAAGATTCTTGCAATCCCCAGCGAAGCTAAAACTTCTAACTATCAATCCCCAAACAGAATGAAGACTCTCATTCTCAGTTCCTCACAGAATATTCGAATATTCTCCAGTGAAGATCCCCTCAAGACAGGAATCCCCAGTAAAATCATACAACCCAAGCTCCTGATTCCCCAACAGTGGTCCCAAGACTTCTCACTTTCAACAATCAAGAGATTCTTGCAATCCCCTGCAGCAGTCAAGGATTTACTTTCCCCTGCGGCAGTCAAGATTCTTTTATCTCCTGCCATCCAAGATTCATCTATCCCCAGCAAGACAACTCGTCAGCTTGCATGCACATTCATCACATTCATATCATAAAACATTGATATAACATACATTGCATCATGCATCATGACGTTGCATACAACTAACTCTTTACCTTTGCAGGCAAGACCAGTCGACAGACAAAGATCATCATCTAGAAATAGTTCAGATGTGACCCAGACATGGCGAAATTCTGATACTTATTCCAGATTCACCCAGAGATGATTCAGATGTGACCCAGACATGGCGACATTCTGACACTTATTCTAGATTCATCCAGATGTAGTTTTACACGAACTCATCATCAGGAAACCCTACACCGGTTCCTTCTCAACTTCAACTTTTGAAAACAGTTTACGGACGCTTCCCAACAACGGATGCTGCTCTATTGCTTATTCAACTTCAAGACTTCTGAAAATAGTTCACGGGTTCTCCAGATACGGATGTTAACCTATCGCTTGTTCAAATTCTTCTCAACTTTTGAAAACAGTTTACGGATGCTTCCAAATACGGATGTCAATCTATTGCTTATTCAGACCCTCAGTTCAGGAATGTTCCAAAACATGGATACCTTTCTGATACTCATCCACTCATCAACAGCATACAGTTCAACATTTCCAGATGGCATCTCTAAGCCCATCCTCCTATCAGCAATTTCCAGATGGCATCTTTAAGCCCATCCCCCAACAAGATTCTGTCACATCCCTAGATGGCATCTCTAAGCCCATCACCAAATGGCATCTTTAAGCCCATTCCATCTACCATCACATCACCGAGTGCAAATTTTTCGGGCACTCTAGTGTCCAATCTCCTTTTACACTCGAGTCGCAAACGGCAAACTTACCAATCTAACTCTTCTGGTTCAAGAAGATTGAACAGGGGCAACTGTTGTACCCCAAAATTTTCCCTCCTCTTTTTACACAAGAAATCACAGCTTCGGGCTTTTCCTGATTTTTCAGACTGGCTCAAGAATCGGTCAAACAGACTTTTCTCGTCAGTCAGACAAAATTTAGGGTTTTCATTGATTTTAAAGCAGTTCAAGCAAATTGCTAGGGTTTGGTTGAGCTTGGCTCAAAGTTTGATCAGACATGCATTTCTTTGGTGTTAAGTCAAGAATTAGGGTTTTACGCGCGCAATTTCAGAAGAGTTTGAATCCACAGTGTTTTAATTGGTTGTTGCACTGTTTTGACATTGGTTCAAAATTTCTGTCTAAACATCTGGGATAAAGGCTAAGGCATTTGATTTGAGATGGGATAAAAGTTGAGGCATTTGAATTGAGAACTTGCAGTGTTTTGTTTAATCAGTAAAGGCAAAGACATAAGGATGTTTGTTTGATTCGACTGTGCAATGCTTATGGCTATTTGAAATGCCAGGTTTATTATTGATTGATGCTAAGACCACATTGTTTATTAATTGTTTATTTATTCTAAGTTAGAATAATTGGGATTTATTTCCATTTTATTATAATTTAAGAATTATAAATAATTAAATAAACATTTGAAGAAGAATTAAAAGGAATATCAATAAAAAGACTTTTATTTATTTTTAATTATTTGTACAATTGTTATTTAAATACAGTAATTATCTACAAGTATTTACAATAATAATGTTACAATGATTAAAAGGAAAATAAAATTGCATCCTAAAATTTCCTAAGTCTTCATCTACTACTCATCCTTTGCTCAGCTGACTTTTATCTGCAAAAAGAAAAAGAAAAGAAAAGAAGTCAATGCAGATAAAATAAAATAAAAGCAGACAGTTGAAAATTCATCATTAAAAGTGACTGGCCGGAATCAGTTGTTCACCCTCTCTGCAAATCACAAGATTGCTCTTGGTTCACAAAGAGGGATAGAATTATGCTTGCAAAAAGTATGAAATGCACAAAGTTACAATTGCATAAATTCAAATATCAAACATGCTGCATAAAATGCCAAACAGCATGTACAAAATGTCAACAAAGCATAATGCCTAACCAACTCACAAATTGCAAACTGAACTGCACAAACCAAGTCCAATGTCAACTAAAAAAGCTGTCCAAAGAAAGGTTGTCAAAAAGGCATCAAGAAGTACACACAATATGCAGAAAATCTTGAAAGTACACAAAGGAAAGAGACAATTCAAGCTTATTTCAAGTTACATCACTTTCCAAGGCCAGTCACCTTTTCAGAAGTACAGTGTAAGCAATATAAAAATGCTTTTAAGCTGTAAAGAGAGAGAGGAGAGAGGAGAAAAGGCTTACAGCAGGCTTAGGCTTAGAAAAAAGATATAAGACAAACATATCAGAACAGTTTCAAGGGGGCAGAAAATACCAAAGCAACACAACTGTGTCAAACATTCAAACTCAACAAAGCAAAAATACCAAAAACTGTATCAACAACAAGGGCCTGCCTCCACAAGTTTCAAACCACAAACTGTAACATAAAAAAAGCTAGCCTCATAACTGTATCAATAACAAACAGCATGCCTCCCACACAAATCATGTAAAACTATTCTCAAAACTGAAACCTAAACTCAGTTTCAAAAACAAACATACAAAGCCCTGCATCAACCTGTAACACAAACTAACAACACAAGCTTCAAACCAGAACCCTGTAATGAAGCCTTCATAACCTGTCAAAACACAAGCCTCAAACCAGAAAAAGGCACAAGCCTTTCAACCTGTCAAGCCTAAAGCCTGCTGAAGCCCAAGCCTCCAGCCTTTCCATCTTGCATAAGCAAGCCTGAAGCCTAAAACTTCAAGGCCTGTAACTCCAAAGCCTAAAGCTCCAAACAAAATTCCAACCAAACCTGCTAACTTGTTTCAAGCTCAGCATCAAACACTAAGCATTCAAACCAACAACCACACCCTCAGAATGTTTTCATCACAGGGGTAATATCCAAGGCAACCCAACAATCAACGTATAGAGGCAAACATATCAATCATATCAAACATCTTCAGAAGCAAAAAACAAAGGCAATTCAGAATATCATCATAATCACTCAGAGCCATCACTCAGAAGCAAGTAGGAAGCAAGCATACAAGCATACAAAAGCAAGAATTCAAGCAGACATAAGAGGAAAAGAGATTTATACAAAGTTTTTCAGGCAATCATCATAAAACCCTAAAAAGCAAGGTACTAGACAAACCAGGGAAGGCCATAAAGCCCACAACTTCATCGCTCCCTCCGTCTTCGGCCACCCTAGGCGCCTCCGGTCCACCTCGCCTCCATCTCCAAAAGCCAAAGGTATAAACCCCTTTTCTTTTTCCTTTCCACGCCTCGCACGAACACCCAACAATATAAAAGAATCAGAAACAAGCGAAAACATGCAAAAAAATGGGAAACTTGAAAACCCTAAGGATGCGTTAAAATGAAACAAGGCTACCCTTTTTTAATCATCGTGGTTTGAACGTTCTTGAAGAGGAAAAGGTGGAAGTTGCGCCTAGTAGCTGAGACAAAGAGGAGTTCAGAGGCCTTGCTCAGAAGAGATGAAGAGGAACGAAGACGAAGAAGCGGCGCCTCTGTAACTTAAGCTCTGTAACCCTAAAATCCCAAATGAACAAAACCCAAACAACCCTAAAACAAATGTGTAAACGCGTTGGGCCGGATCTCATCCTAATCAGCCTAAGCCCATATGCAATCAGGCGCACCCCCCCCCCCCTTTGTCTCTCTTTCACAATCCGTTTTGGGCCAAGAACTAACAACTAAAGCCCATTTTCCTTTTTTTTTGTTTTATACATAAACTAGTATCTTTTTTTTTACTTATCATTTCATTTTTTTTCTTTTTACATTTTAAACTAATATATTTATTTTTTATAAATTAAATAATACATTAACCCTTTTTTTATTATTTCTTTAGCTAGTATAATTAAAATATATAAGAATAGAATTTTGAATAATATTTTTCTCAAACTTAAAACACATTTTCTTTTCTTTTATTAAATCTCTTGTTTATACTTAATTAACAAAATACATAAACGATAGCTTTTTTTATGTTAAGTTAAAATTTTCTTTAATTAAAACTTTGTACATATTAACAAAAATACAAAAAGAATAAATATAAATACTTAATATTGTATTAGGTTAACATTATTTTTTTATCACTTGTAAATATTCACATACACTTTTACAATACACATTTTGTTTCTCTTTGATTCCTATGTATTGCTACATTTTACATTGCGATTGATTCGATTTGGTTGTAAATATATTTGGACACTACTCTCCCATTAAGTCTCATCCCCATTTGTAAATATTTGTACCCCCATCCCCGGATACTTATTTGTAATAGCTGAGACTTTAAATTCCCGCAATTTATCGCTTTCAATTATACCATGATAGACTTAGGATTTGTATGCAAATAAAATCAAACGCTAGATAACCTAATACAAAACAAATGCATGACAATCAATACACCATTCACACTTGCACCCCTAGGGTAATCCCACTCGTTGCCTTCCAAAATATGCCATGCTTGCATGTCGAGTTTCTTTGGCAAAACAAAAATGATTCAAATGATCATAGTCCCTCGATGACGCTTTCGAAAGTTGCCTAAACGAAATGATCATAGTCCCTTCAAGCAAAATTGCCAAAGATACTTGGCACCATTGCATTCATGGTCTATACGATGACCCGCGCCTGTCCCGTTAACATCCTAACACAAGATTGTCCACCAAATACAATGGTGGAACAACACTGTTAAAAGGGTTAAAACATGAGAAAAACCTTTGAGTAAATTTAGGGGTAGACAACTCTTAGTTACTTGATCAAACTTGCAAAACACACTTGCCTACTTTTCAAAACCCACTCCACAACACACTTTCAAAACAACTTTCAAAACATTTGAAACATCTTTTCAAAAAGATACACACCTTTGTAAAACATTCGAGTAAAGAATTGTTACAACGATTGCCTAGACAAGGCGTCTTTTTCAAAACATTTTCAAAACACACACACACCACAATTTCAAGCAATCTAAAATCAAGGCAAGTGATCTAAACCAAGTAACTAAGAGCCCATGGATAACCATGGATGAAAAGGGTGCTAATACCTTCCCTTTTCATAATCTACCCCCGAACCCACAAAACATCTCAAAAGGTTTTTCCTGTGCTTTTTAACCTTTCCTTTAGGATAAAATAAAAAGTCAGTGGCGACTCTTGCTAAACCAAACAAGTGCGAATACAAACGCAAAACCTCAAGTCAGTTTTCCCACCGTATCACAGAGAGGTTTCATGAAGTTTCAAAGCTAGCTAAAAGCATAATTTTCATCAAGGAATTCAAGGAGGCTTCTGTAGAGTTTTCTTATTGCTTGCGTGATTATGAAGAGGCAACGGACCCTCTCCGTTCGGTATCATCTCCACTTTATTTTAGTCCTTATTTCCGCACTTTACCGCTTTTCTAGATACCATGAGAAGTAGGGAATAAAGAGCGTGCGCTCGAAGTCGCTGTTTAAAGACCTGTAGCAGGAATTCTGCACTTCATTTGCTATATGTGTTGTGCTTGTGTTTATTTACTTTCTTGTTGATCGATGAGTCACTCAATTTAGCAATTGAGATCGCGACTTCGCTCTCAGTACATGCTCCCTATAGGATTTTATCGCTTTCCTTTTTTTCTTGCCGATCGATAAGTCACTCAATTTAGTAATTGAGATCACGACTTCACTCTCATTGCATGTTCCCTATAGGATAGTTTTGTTAGACTTTCTTTGGCATGCTAACTTAGATAGGATCTTTCTAGATGCGCTCTCTTGAGTTTACCGGCTTGCTTGCTTTATCCTTGTACATACCATGTTCCCTTAGGATACGCTTGCTCTATTCAGATGCAAGTTAGACCTTAGGATGTAAACCATGCATGCTAACATTAGGTAGAAACTCCCCCTTTCATCCTTGATGTAGGACTACCAGTGTATCATAACATTAGGTTTAGAAATAGGCTAGTCTCCCTTAGACTCCTTTCTTCCCTTTTGCATGTGCATTCAAAACAAAAACTTCTCTTCTTAGCAAATCAAAAACATGCTAATCATCGTTAAACCCTTTTTCAAGGTAACAAAAATACAAAACAAATTCAAATCATTTTATGCGCTCGAGCACCTTTTCTCTAAAACCCTTTTCAGGTAAGGACATGATTAATTTACTTCTGTGCCAATGCATAAGTCTCCAAAGGTCGAGCTGCAGCAGAAGGCTGGATTAACTTCGTCCATTAAAACAGATACGTAGGCATTGGGGTAGGGCCCAAGCGAGCATAATTTTATTTTCCCTACACTTTTTTTCTTCTTTTGCATGCATTCTCCCTTAGCAGTAATAAACAATAAGCATAGATTAAACACACCCATAAGATAGATAACAAGAGTGGATACCGTAGAGTACTACAGGTGTGTGGGGTGCTAATACCTTCCCCTCGCGTAACAAACTCCCTTACCCGATCTCTCAGTCGCAAGACCGTGACATCTCCCTTCTCAGGTTTTCTCGATGTTTACCTTTTCCTACATGTGGGATAAAAGACGTTCGATGGCGACTTCATTGTTTGATGATTTTCAGCCAGTTGTTTAAGGAGTAGCAATGTCTTTCACAGAAACCACAAACGAGTCTTAATCTACAGCATTCATTCCATGCTTGGGCATTGGAGCAGTCATAACGTTAGGCTTTTCGGGCGCTTCGAACTCAATTTCCTTAGTGTCAATCAGATCATGTACCTTATTCTTCAGGACCCAGCAGTCATTCGTATCATGCTCCGAGCTATCAGAGTGAAAAGCACAACGGGCGTTCGGGTTGTACAACGATGATGTTGTATTGGGATTCTTCGGGGCTTCCTTCGGAATCACCAAGTTGGTCTTTAGCAACTGCGGTAGAATCTGAGACAGGGTCATATGGATCCGAGTGAATTGTCTTCATGGCCTCTCAGCTCTTGGCTGATGGTTGCGTTGTGAGGCAACAACAGGTCTTGATATAACAACCGCATTGACTGCTTGGCGGCGCTCAGGTATATTATGGCTCTTTGAAATGTAAACAGCGTTGGATTCCTTCTTAAAAGACTTATTTTTGGTACTTGATGAAGCACCCTTCTGTATCTTGCCGCTCTTAATACCGGCTTTAACTCTTTCCCCGATCATAATCAGCTCAGTAAACCCGGATGATGAGTTACCAATCAGATGGTTGAAATACGGACCAGACAAGGTCCCCAGAAACATATCCACCAACTCCCTGTTAGCCAGCAGGGGTTGTACTCTTCCAGCAAGGTCCCTCCATTTCTGAGCGTAGTCTTTGAAACCTTCGCTCGCACCCATAGACATACCATGAAGTTGGGTACGCGTGAGAGCAAGGTCGGCATTGTATTAGTACTGCTTGTAAAAAGCAGCAGCAAGATCCTCCCAATTACAGACACTAGCTCCTTCCAGCTGGTAAAACCATTCAAGTTGAGTCCCTGAAAGACTATCTTGAAAGAAGTGGATCCATAGGTTCCTGTCAGCGCTATATGGCTGAATCTTTATAACATATGAACGGAGGTGTAGCTTTGGGCAAGAAACCCCGTCGTATTTAGAAAAGATTGGTGCTTTAAACTTGTGGGGAATCACCACCCCAGATGACAAACCCAAATCACCAAAGTCCAATCCAGGTACCTTCTGGATCTCCATTGCACTTAACCGGTCTTCAAGTTGTTTATACTTATCCTCAGCTGGAGGATAGTGGTCTTCGTCAAAGTCAGTCTCATTGTCAGAAACCACAGGGCTAGGAGCCCTCCTTTCTTCCTTGTTTTCTCTCCCTTCAGGTGAGTGAGATAAATCAACATCTTCCCGCAGATTTTTCCCAAATCTGCGACCCATGTTCAGGAGGACCGTCTTCTTCTTCTTCTTCTTCTTCTTCTTATCCTTCAAGATAAGAGTCTTCAGATCTTGCTGACCCTTGGCCAAATTCATGAACATTTCCTGGAACTGAGCATTTTGAGCTTGTAGAGCCTTGATAGCTTGATCAGTGGATGTTTTAGCAGACATGATGTGCTGAAATAAACAGCGAAGAAGATGAGAAACCTGTAAGGGTACCTGTAATGAGGTGCATGGGAATGATATGTGTATGATATGATTTCAAATACTTTAGGGATTCAAATTCGTAAACCAAAATGAAACATACTTTATTAGATAACAAACTTGAAACAATGTTTGACAAATGCCTTTAAGGCGTTACAAAAGGAAATACTGAAAAGTAAATCAAAACTAGAAATAACAAAAGACATCAGCGCTCCTATGGTCATTTTCCGTTGGTGCTGACATAATCATTGAGGACCTTCTCGTTCTCCAGCTGCCTCGTAAGCTTTAGAATCTTCTGCTCCTGCTCGTGATACTTTTCTCTGTAAGTATCCCGCTCTTCTCTCAACTGGATCCACGACCTCTTTAATGCCCCAATGTCAGTTGGCATGTACAGATGTAGGACAGTAGGAGGAACCCCTTCTTCATCAGCATTCTCAACAATTACTGGTAAGACAACTTCGTACAGCATTCCCAGCTTTTGAGCATGGATTCGAACCCATCAGAGATATGGTTCCATCGGAAGAGAGGTCTTCATCCCTAACTCGTGTGGATCAGACCTGTGTACCCTGTTCCAAGCTCGTATGAACCTGCGGCGATGCTTCTCACTATCCCCTTGGAAGTCAAAGACAATGCTTGGCATTAGCAACTCATGAGGTCCGTCCCTCCTAACCCGCCCAAACTGTTGTAGGGCCAGACAAGGATTATAGGTAATCCCTCTTCGAATTCCAAGTAGTGGAACATTGGGGTATTCCCCACAGCGATCAATAATAGCTACTTCTTCCATGCCTTTAGTGCTCCAGATGATGTCCGTGTGAGCAAGGGACATAACCCTATAGGCCCAACCCATACCTTCCTTGTTCTTCAAAACAGATTTGGGGAGGTGAGAAATAAACCACCTCGCCAGCAATGGTGCATAACACATAAGGGTTCCCCATTTCTGAGCAGTACGGGCATAAAGAGCATGTAGAATATCCCCTAAGAGAGTGGGCACCAGATTACAGGACATGAAAATCTTCACTGCGTTCACGTTGACGGAAGAATCTGAATTAGGAAACAGAACCAAACCATAAATGAGAAGAGCCTGGATGTCTTCGAATGCTTGAAAATCCAAACTGTCCCAAAACTGATTAGCCCGATCAACCAAGAACTTAGCCAAGAAGCCTTTTGTCCCACTCCGGGTCTCCCAGTTAGACATTACTCCAGCCTTTGTCAGATGTAGGGCTGTAGAAACATCTTATGGCCTAAGAGCTTTCTCCCAATCTGTAAATGGCGTCTTCTCTAGAATAGAAATACCAAGTAGATCATAGAACTCTTCCAAGGTAGGGACCAACTGATAGTCCGGGAAGGTGAAGCAGTGGTACAACGAATCAAAGAACTGGCACAAGACACTCAACATCTGCTCATCCATTTTGGAAGTGACCAAACCAAGGAGGTGACAGTGTCTTCTGATAAAGGAGGAAGTATTTGGAACTTTAGAAACCAAATCTCTAAGCTGAGTAGGAATATGTACAAAGCTGATCCGAATAGTGTTTCTACGCATAGAGGCCATGACCTACAAAACAGAACAAAGATGAATCCCCTCTGTCTTTGAAATAGGTTAGTCTGATGCAATATGCATGCAATGTTATGATGCGTGATGTTATGATAGAAACACACCACAAGTATTCACATATAACAAACATGGTAAGGGCAAACAAGTCACACAGTAGCCCTTAGATTTCAGGCTGGCATGGAGTTTAGGTATTACCCTCTTTCAGTTTAGTTGGTTCAACTTGTCCTAGTAATAGTAATCGGGTTCTAGAGGATCTCAATATCACTGACCACCCTCGATCGGTCATAATTCCACTTTGGCAACCTTTTCTTGCAGCCGGAATCATCGCGAGAGTTTGGTCTCAATGAGTGTAGCATGCTGCTACTTTTCTATGGCCAAGTTGGTCAATTATAAGTTCTAAGGTCAGTTGGTGCTTAATGACCCCTTAGAAGACCCATATTCTCCTTGTTCCACCATAAGGGATATCGGTACAAACTAAAGTTCCACACCAACGTAGCTACTGCTTCAACCGTATCAGTCTACGATGTATAGTTCCCTCACAGTCTATTGCTACTTACCTAAAGGGTATCCCCAGATCCGGGTTAGGATCTATAGTAGCTCCGATTCAAACCCAGAAAGATAAAACATACAAATCAAGCAATTGAAAAAATTATGATGAACTATTCCTAAGGTACACCCCACTTAAAATATGTCCCCAGCAGAGTCGCCAGTTCTGCGATACGGTGGGAAGAACTGACTGTTTTTGGAATACTGGTTTGCGTTTTGCATTTGTTTTCGCAAAATGTCACGATAAGCAAGAGTCGCCACCGACTTTTATTTTATCCAACAAGGAAAGGAGAAAAGAACAGAAAAATTCCTTTTTTGAGATTATTTGAGTACGGGGGGTAGATTATAGAAAGGGAAGGTATTAGCACCATTTCTATACGTAGTTATCTACGGGCTCTTAGGTACTTGCTCATCATTTTAAAAAATTATTTTCTTTTTGCTTGTGGGTTTTGAAAAGTTTTTATTTTTAACTTCGATTTAACTCTTGCTCTCAAGAGTGTAATGAAGTGTTTTTGAAAACTTGTTTGTAAAAGTGTGTAAGTGTGAAAAAGTTTTATTTTGGATGAGCAAGTATCTAAGAACTAATCTACCTACTCGAAAAAGGAATCGTTCTATTCTAATTTCCTTTAGGCAATGCTATCCTACTATTAGTGAGTAGGTAGCATCGTCGTTGGAGTTTGAGGGTCAATTCGAAAGAGGGACATACGGTCACTAAAGCAATGTTAGGACGTCTTAGTGATAACCCTAATGTCTTAGATCATTTGTTTGAGGCAACAATATCCGAGGCAACCGTTTCGAGGCAACTATGATCTTTTATACAAAAGGACGACCTCTAAAACGACCTATACTCAATAACCGTTTACGAAGGCAACCAAGTGGGGTGTACCCTAGGAGTGCGCATGTGCGAGTGTGTTGATTTCAGTTATTTTTATCTTTGCATATGTTTAGGGTGATCTAATTGATTTTAGATTAAAGCATTCATTCTTGTAGTGCAAACCCTATTACCAAACATCTAACAGTTGTATAATTTGCAGAAATTAAAGGCGGAATTTAAACTAAATTATTACAAGGCGTCGGGTATTTACATCGCCAAAAACAACCCTTTGAAAATAAAATAAAGCGGTAAAAAGTAAACGTCCTAATTAATTATTACATACCGGAAGCAGTTACATCAATTGGATAAAGAAAAATAAAGCGCGAGGGAAATTAAATCGAATGCGAATTAAGGTTTTGACCCTTTTAAAAGGAAATACCTTTTTTGTTGTTTTTATTTTAAGAAAAAGAAATTAAATCCTAAACTAAATACTAAATTAATTATAAAATAAATTAATTGATGAAAAATAATAAATGACATGTTTTTGGAGTTTTTGATAATTTAAGAAAGAAAATAAAATAATTAAAATTAGTAGTTAAAACCTAATTATTCTTAATTGATTTTAAATATTTACAAAATAAATTAAAGTTATTCTAGAATTAAAAACCTAATTGATTAGTTAATATTTATTAACAAAAATAATGTTTTTGAATTTTAATTGGGGTAAAAATATTTTTTGGTGATTTTTGATAAAAAAAGAAAATTTGTTCATTGGTTAGAAATTAATTAAAAATAATAAAATAATAAATGAAAATAAACAAAATAAAGAAAGTAGAGAAATTGGGCCTGAGATTTGGAGGTGTGGAAAGCAATTCTGTTGGCCCATTACTGAAGGTCCAATTGACTTTTGGGATCCTGTACACGTGCATTGACTTGCTTATGGTGTGCCTCCAATACTTGACCACCAGATCTAGTCATCTGGCCATCTGGCACGTTTGATGAGGAAGGCGCATGGTGGATAGTAGACTTGAATGCACACCAGATTTCCTGAAAACAAATGTTATGAAGAAAATAGGGGGACCTGGAATTCGAACTCAGGCCCCAAGGGTCTGTGACCAACTGAGCTGTTGGTTATTCTTGTATTTACACTAAGAATTAAATATAATATAAAAAAAACAAAGTTAATGGACAAAAAAAAGAAAAAATGCGCGCTTCGTTCGAATAGGCGAATGGATGGATGACAACTCATTATCCCTGTCCCTGAACTATTGCTAAAAACACGGAGGCTATACCTACGGACGAAGGTCCATCGCTACAAGCCTGCCTCATTCCAAAATCTTCTATAGGCCATGGAAATGCATTCTAAGAGCATGGTTGGATTCGTCTCAACTTACTGATCACAACCATAGCCATTATGTAGGCTAATTGTACCTGAAAACAAAAGCCCTAAAAAACTCCACGAAACCCTAACCATGGTGAATCACAGTATAGGTTATGTAAATGAAATTGATTAATGTAAAAAGCTTGCAAATGGCATGGTGATCACAAATATGCAATTATTTCGTATTAACAATGCCTAATTTACGAAATATGAAATCAAGAACAGGGCGGATTCGTGAGGAACTTACAGCGCTTGGGAGGGTCTGAAAACGCGTTGTCTTGGTTGCTTTCGCTTGTGGAGATGGCCAGGAAGAGATTGAGATGCTTGCCAAGCCTTGAGGATGCCTCTATGACTGATTTCGAAGTCACACTTTTTTTCTTGATTTTTGCCAATTCGGTTCTGCCTCTAGAACTGATCTCCAACCTTCTTTTGGTCTGCCCACGACCCTTATGTAATGCACAATGTATTAGGGTTGCAAGTTTTGTCCAAATCTTCATTCATTGATGATTGAATATTTGATTTGATCCTCCTTTAACCACCTTCCAAATTTGATCCAAATCACATCTTTTTGTACACTTATGCCTTGGTACGAATTTGATGTGGTGTAAGCTATCCATTGAAACCAGAAATCATCAAAAGATCTTTGGTTATCAATATTTTTGATTTTATTTGATTTAATTTGGTTTAAAACAAATTAATTCAAATAAAAATCAAATTAAATAATAAAAATATGATATGGACACATGGCCAAGGCTATAGCACTTGGGATACAATGCCAACTCAAAACAAGTGAAAAAGAATGGGCCCATTTGGCAAAATTTGAAGTTTTGGGGATAGTTGACTTTTGGCAATTTTGCAAAAAAGTCCAACTTCAACAATGCATAACTTCCTCAATTATGACTCGTTTGAGGTGTTCTTGGACTTTTTAGAAATATTGAGATGTCCTCTAATCAACCCGTTTGGTCTCATCTCATTTTGATATTCCATGCTCAAGTTATAAGCTTTGACAAACAAGGTATTTTTGTTGACTTTTCAAAATGACCTATAATGTCCAAATTCATAACTTCTTGTGAGTGCATATTTTGATCTTGGGATATGAAGATGGATTGTAGGAAATTGCATACTATTCAAAATGAGCTTTGGATGGATCATTTCTCATAAAGTGTGAGAAAGTTATGCTTGGTCAAAGTTGAGTTGACTTTTCCTGCAAAACCCTAATTTAGAAACTTTTGAATCTTGATGAATTTTGAGCAATCCTTGATGAATCATGATCAACCCTTGATAAAATGATGAAATATCCTTCAAAATGAGAATGTTGACAAAAAATCTTGAAGTTTGACTGTATTTGGGTCACCGTTGACTTTTGCCCTAGCACAGTCGATTTTTGGACCTTTTGAGTAATTGAATGAGCAAAATTCCTCTGCAAGGCTTGAAACTTAACATGGATGATCTTGAGAACATATTAGGACATTGGTGAGCACTTGGGGTCACTTGGACTCAAGGATCTTGATGCAACACAAAATCCTAATTTGAGTAGACTGCCTTAGGAGAGAGCTTGTCTGGCCAACCCTTGGACTACTTTGAGTAATTTGGAGATCTTTCTTGCAATGTTTTAAGAAATATGGGAGGGAAAATTTTGGGGTACAGCACAAACCTTTTGTATTCTTGGAGGTTGATCAATTACTTGGTCCCAGGCCTCGACTGTTTGCTTCATATTGTTGTATCTGTCTTGATGAAGCTGGTTGATAATGGTTCTCAGCTCTTCTTGTTCCCGGGATAAGCCTTGGATAAGAGCCATCTGCCCCAGCATCTGGGTTTTCATGGCACCTAACTCAGCTTGCAGTCGTTCCAACCGTTCGTCCTTATTGTCTTCAGGACTTTTCTTGACCAAGTTCCCGACGATGAGTGTTTTCAACTCTTCCCGCCCCTTGGATAGGTTTAGGAATACGTCCCTGAACTGAGCTTCTTGAGTTTGAAGATCTTGGTTGTCTTGTTGGAGAGCCATTGCTGAAATAAACAGCGAGAACATGAGAGACCTGTACTGGGAGACCTGTTATGTAATGATATGTATAATATATGTATGCAATGTTTTCAAGGATCTCGCGGGGGTAAACAAGAAACTGTTAGAATTTGAATTTTGCAGCTTTGATTGAAGAAACTTCGTGTCATCAAGAGTCCTTCTTCAATAGTCAAGCTCACCATATGGAGTGGGTCATAGCCACTGACTCAAGTTATCGTGTTTTGATCTCTAGACAACTTTTGCTAGAGGAAAATAAATCCCCTTTGCCCCTTGATGGACGTTTGATTTACCATAACATGCATCATAAACCCTTGAGATCCTTGAAATGGTTAAGGAAATATTAAGGCATGATGTTATTATGTGTATGCTATGCGTTTAAGAAAATGCGAGGCGATGTAAGTAAGTAAATCCGGCAAGAAATCCAAGTTATTGGATAAAGACTGTAAATAAAACCTGCAAAGAACTCATGTTGTTAGATAACAAACATGTGCAAGTAGTTCAAGTTGAAAGCACACAAGTCACACAATAGCCTTTAAATTTCAGGTTGGCATGGAGTTTAGGTATTACCCTCTTTCAGTTTAGTTGGTTTAACCTGTCCTAGTAATAGTAACCAGGTTCTAGAGGATCTCAATATCACTGACCATCCTCGATCAGTCATAATTCCGATTTAGCAACCTTTTCTTGCAGCCGGAATCATCGCGAGAGTATGGTCTCAATGAGTGTAGCATGTTGCTACTTTTCTATGGCCAAGTGGGTCAATTATAGGTTCTAAGGTCAGTTGATGCTTAATGAACCATTAGCATCCCCATACTCTCCTTGGTGCTCCACAGGGGATATCGGTACCAACTAATGTGCCACATCAACGTAGCTACTGCTTCAACCGTATCGGTCTACACTGTACAGTTCCCTCACAGTCTATTGCTACTTACCTAAAAGGTATCCTCAGATCCGGGTTAGGATCTATAGTAACTACGATACAAAGCCCATAAATATAAAGCAAACAAATCAAACAATAGAAAACAATATGATGAACTATTCCTAAGGTACACGCCACTTATTAGCTCCCCAGCAGAGTCGCCAGTTCTGTGATACGGTGGCCAGAACCGGGACGTGGTTTCCCTATTTCGTTAAGGAAATTTTGCTGGTTTGCGTTTTGCGTTTATTTTTGCAAAATGTCGCGGTAAGCAAGAGTCGCCACCGACTTTTATTTTATCCAACAAGGAAATGAAAAAAGCACAGAAAAATTCCTTTTTCGAGATATTTCTGAGTACGGGGGGTAAATTATAGAAAGGGAAGGTATTAGCACCCTTTCTATCCGTAGTTACCTACGGGCTCTTAGGTACTTGCTCATCATTTTCAAAAATTGTTTTCTTTGTGTTTGTGGGCTTTGAAAAGTTTTTGTTTTGACTTCGATTTAACTCTTGCTTCTGTCTTCAAGAGTGTAATGAAGTGTTTTTAAAAACTTGTTTGTAAAAGAGTGTAAGTGTGAGAAAAATTTGTTTTGGATGAGCAAGTATCTAAGCACTAATCTACCTACTCAAAAAAAGAATCGTTTTATGCTTGTTTCCTTTAGACAATGTTATCCTACTATTAGTGAGTAGGTAGCACCGTCGTTGGAGTTTGAGGGTCAATTCGAAAGGGACGTACGATCACTAAAGCAATGTTATGACGTCTTAGTAGTAACCCTAATGTCTTAGATCATTTATCCGAGGCAACAATATCCGAGGCAACCTTTCCGAGGCAACTTGATCTTTGGACAAAAGGACGACCACTAAAGCATCCTATACTCAATGACCGTTTACCGAAGGCAACCAAGTGGGAGTGTACCCTAGGAGTGCGCATATGCGAGTGTGTCAATTTCAGATTATTTTATCTTTGCGCATTTAGGGTGATCTAACTGTTTTAAACTCAGACATTCATTCTTGTCATGCAAACCGTATTATCGAACATCTAACAGTTAATAATTTGCTGAATTTAAAATGCAGAATTTTAAACTAAGCTATTACAAGGCTTCGGGTATTTACATAGCCAAAAATAAACCCTTTGAAATTAAAAGCGGTAAAAATAAATAAATGTCCTAATTAAATTATTACAAACCGGGAGCAGATACAATAATTGGGCAAAATAACAATAAACGCGCGAGAAAATTAGATCGAATGCGACACTAGGATTTTGACCCTTCTATCCTAATTAAAAGAGAAAAAAATGCTTTTTTTGTTGTTTTTAATAAAAGAAATAAGTTTTTCTAAATTAAATGCTAAATTAATTAGTTATTAAATTAATTAATGAAAATAATTAAATGACATATTTTTTGGTTTTTGGTTATTTTAGGAAAAAAATAAAATAATTAAGTTAGTAATAAAACCTATTTATTCTAATTAATTTTAATTATTTACAAAACAATTAAAGTTACCTAAAATTAAATTAAAACCTAAAATTAATTATTCGAGTTTATTATAAAAAATCAAAGGGTTGTGAAAAATGTTAAGTTTTATGAAAAAATGATTTTAAACAGAAAGAATAAAAATAGGTAAACGGATAAATAGAAAGGAAGAAAATCAAAACCAATAGGGGTGGTTGTTGAATCCACGCCCTTAACATGTCTGCCTCGCCATGTATTGGTGTCATGTGTAAGCTGTTTTGTTTTGGCCATTTGTATTTTGGCCTCAATGTTCCGTAACCTTCTCAGGATGTCTGCCTCGCCACGTATTGGTATCATGTGTAAGCTGTTCTGTTTTGGCCATTTGTGTTTTGGCCTCAATGTTCCTTAACCTTCTCAGGATGTCTTCCTCGCCACGTGTTGGTATCATGTGTAAGTTGTTCTGTTTTGGCCATTTGTGTTTTGGCCTCAATGTTCTATAATGAACCTACATGGGATCCTGTCTAAATCTGCAGTGTTGAATCTCATGAACACATTAAATAAATTATTATATATTATGAAATACAAATAAAGCCAATATATGAAAAAATTTAATGTTAAAACTGATATGGCATGTATGAATGATTATACCCTTGATCATAGAGATCAAGCCAGTCTTACCCTTACTAGAGAAGTAGTGAGATGTTGGTTTGTAATAGGGATGGTTTGTTTGTAGTGAGATGGGGATTTGTAATAAGGATTTCAAGGTTTTAGGGTTCTTGAAAGAATTTGATATTTTGACAGCATTGTGGCAAAAGCTTTTTTTTCTCCTCCTTTGTTTGTGTGAAAAGAATGAGATTATATAATAGAAATTAGAGAGAAAAAAATGGGCTTTGAATGTGCAATTGGGCCTCCAATGTTCACTTGAGTTCGTCACGTTCCAGGCTAAATTGCAGGGGCTTAAGTGAAATTTTTGAAGTTGAAATGTGAAAACAAAATGTAGCCCATATCGAGAACTAACTCCTGTCCAAAAATGGGCTCAATCGGATAAACGATGAATTAGTTATGAATTTTTGAAGTTTCAGCTCAGACAAACTTATTTTGAGCTCCAGTGTCGACTCTAACACGTTCTTCAATAAAAAACTGGTATTGATCGGAGTATAACTCGGTCTCGACTTTTGAATTAAAGTTGTAGATCTCTGAATCAGTGACCTTGTGTAAAAAGATGGGCCCGATCCGATAAAAATTGACCGAGTTATGAATTTTCGAAGTTTCGGCCCAGATAAAATAATATTCAGCATTCAGGATTTTCGGCGCGTCACGCATACTCTGAGCAAAAAATGAAGGCCTTTTGAATATTGTTCGAACTCGATACCTTCTATGAAAACTTAGCCAACTCAATTTGTTAAATTTTGGCACCGGAACCAGCTCGATACGATGAAAATCGACCAAGTTATGATTTTCTGAACATGACGCAAATAAACTTCTGTCACAAATTTCCTGTACGAAAATACTTGATAAATCCGCATTTTTGAAGACCTTCTGATCGAAATTGGCTTCCAGCTGTGAGAGATGAAAACGTAGATAATGTCAAGACGGAATTTTGGCCACTAGAACGGGTTCAAAACGAGCCACGATCTTCAAGTTATGAATTTTTTAGCGCATAAAAACTGCACTTTTAGCACACTTTTCACCATATTTCTTCGAGAAAACTCACACATTCGGATACCTTCTTTAAAGAATTGACTCTTGAGCCGAACCTGAATTTGAGAATACGTTATCAGAGATATCTTGGCGAAAGAACACCTGAATATGACGCGCCGGGTTGGACTTGTGAATCTTTGAACCCCGAACCGTTGCAAAACGGCGAACCGATCTTCAGCACGGAAAATACTCTGAGAATATCCATTGACGAAATAAATGTCACTTGTAACCTGAAGAAGCTTGATAAATATACATTTATTCCATAACCATAAAACCAATAATATGCGTGTATGAAAAGAGGGAAAATTTTGGGGTACAACAACATCTTTTCAAAATCACTTTCAAAAACACATTTCACAAACACTTTTTTGAACTATTTCCAAAATAATACTTTGTACGCGTTTTTATAGAGACGAGAACCATTAGAAAGAGGTTTTTAAAATACTTTCAAACCCACACCACAAACATATTCTCAAACAAAAGCAAGTGATCTAGCAAGCAACTAAGAGCCCGTAGATAACTACGGATGAAAAGGGTGTTAACACCTTCCCTTTTCATAACCTACCCCCGAACTCAAGAAAATATCTTAAAATGGTCTTTCCTGTTCTTTCCGACCTTTCCTTATTGGATAAAAGAAAATCTGGTGGTGACTCTTGCTATCCGCAACAATTGCAATCAAACGCAAAACACCCAAGTCATTTCTTCCACTGTATTACAGAACTGGCGACTCTGTTGGGGATTCTACTTAAAAGTGGGGTTACCTTAGGGCTAGATCACCTTTACTTGCTTTCCTTGTTTGACTTGCCTGCTTTACATTTTTTGCCTCCTGCGTGCCTCTTTCGTTTGGGCATGTGGCTCCCTTCATGCAATTATTTGTTTGATCATTGACCTCTTGTGTGCTTGCTTGGAGTCACAAAGTCTAGACCTCCTGCATGTAGGTTTCGACAGGACACTGGCTATGTTTGTACTAGCTTCGACTGGACAACATTTCTCTTTAGTATGCTGCATTTCCATCCTTGACAAACTTGCAGCACACATGGTTGGTGCCCCCCTTCAAAAGACGTTTAGTGGTGGACTTGAAGGGCATACATATGAGTCCTTGTCGAAGGGTATATCTTACTAGTCCATTCGAAGGACACACTTGTCCCTTTTTAAAAGAAGCACACATGATCCATTCAAGGGACGCATTTGGGCATCTCATTCGAAGGACATGTTTGAGGACCCATTTGAAGGATTTACAAAGCCCACCTTAAGGCATGTTTTCAAAGACATCTTTTCAAAATCACTTTCAAAAACACATTTCACAAACACCTTTTTTTAACTATTTTCAAAATAACACTTTGTACGTGTTTTTATAGAGACGAGAACCATTACAAAGAGGTTTTCAAAATAATTTCAAACCCACACCACAAGCACATTCTAAAAAAAAGCAAGTGATCTAGCAAGCAACTAAGAGCCCGTAGATAAATACGGATGAAAAGGGTGTTAACACCTTCCCTTTTCATAACCTACCCTCCGAACTCAAGAAAATATCTCAAAAAGGTCTTTCCTGTTCTTTTCAACATTTCCTTATTGGATAAAAGAAAAGCCGGTGGTGACTCTTGCTATCCGTAACAATTGCGATCAAACGCAAAACACCCAAGTCAGTTCTCCCACCGTATTACAGAACTAGCGACTCTGCTGGGGATTCTACTTAAAAGTGGGGTTACCTTAGGGCTAGATCACCTTTACTTGCTTTCCTTGTTTGACTTGCTTGCTTTACATTTTTGGGTCCTTATTTGGGTTATTGTTAAAGATCCTACACCCGAATCTGAGACACCTTTAAGGTAAGTAGCAATAAATCATGGGAACTATACGGCGTATACCAATATGGGCGAAGTGATAGCTACGTTAGCGTGATACTTTGGCTTGTACTAATGTTCCTTGAGTCAGTCAAGGATAACATTAGACTTCCTCAGTGTCATTAAGCGCTAACTGACCTTTAGAACCTTTAAATTGATTCATCCTTGGCCATTAGGAAGTAGTGAGATAGCCGGCTTTGGTTTCGACCGAAGATTGGTTGATACTTGATACTACACTCATTGAGATTTGACTCTCGAGCTTTGTTTGGTGGCAAGTCAGTTGTCGATCGAAACGAAACTTGTGGAAAAAATCAATGATATTGAGATCCCTTAGAACTCAGTTACTTTCTAGGATAGGTTGAGCTAACTAAACTTCAAGAGGGTACTTACCTACAAACTCCATGAGAGCCTAAACATAAGGACTTGTCTGTGTGTATATAATTATTTGTACATAACAACTTGCTTGCTTTGCATACTTGAACATAACATCATGATATCATACCATAGCATTTTCAATAGCCATTTCAAGGATCTCGAGGGCCTATGATGCAGGGTCACGTTGAACTGGACATCTATCAAGGGGAAAGAGGATTTATTTTCCTCTAACCAAACGCCATCAAAGATAAAAGCACAACAACTTGAGTCAAGGGCTATGGCCCACTTGACATGATGAGCTTGATTCTCGAGGAAGAACATCCACCAGTACGAAGTTCTCCAATCAAAGCTGTAAGAAAAATTCAACTTCTAACATCTTCTTGTGTTTGCCCCGCGAGATCCTTGAAAACATGCATCTACATACCATACATCATATCATAACATGTTTCTCCCGTACATGTTTCCTTATCCTTTTATTGTTTATTTCAGTAAGATGGGTATGGAACAAACGGTGAAAGATCTTCAAGCACAAAATTCTTTATTCCAACAGATGTTCCTAACTTTGGCTAAAGGGCAAGCGGACTTGAAGACTCTTCTTCTAAAAGACAAGAAGAAAAAGACAAAGAAGTCAGTGGGCGTCCTGAACTTGGGAAGGAGGTTCAAAGGAAAGCGAGCTCTAGATTTTGCAACTCCATCAACTGAGAAGGACGATCTGACAAAAGAAGGGGACCACAGTCTAGGGTTTAACAAAGAAGAAGATGACTGCACTGAAGAGAAGTATCCTCCTACGGACAACAAATACAAACAACTGGAGGATCGTCTCAATGCCATAGAAATCCAGAGAGTACCTGGTCTGGACTTTGAAGAAATGGGATTGGTTTATGGAGTGGTCATCCCACTGAAATTCAAGATTCCTACGTTTTTCATATATGATGGGGTCTCTTGTCCTAAGATGCATTTGAGATCTTATGTCCGCAAGATTCAACCATACACCACTGATCAGAAACTCTGGGTTCATTTCTTCCAAGAGAGCCTAGTTGGGACTCAACTTGAATGGTTCTATCAATTGGAAGGTTCTCGCATATACACCTGGGAGGATCTAGTTGCTGCTTTCTACAACAGTACCAATATAACGCTGATCTTGCACCAATTCGTGTGCAATTGCAAAATATGACCATGCGTTCCAACGAGGGCTTCAAAGAGTACGCCCAAAAATGGAGAGACTTGGCAGGTAGAGAGAAGCCACCCTTAACTAATAGGGAGATGATTGACATCTTTATGGGAACCTTAACATGGCCTTTCTTCAATCACTAATCGGAAGCTCCTCGGCCGGGTTCACCGAGCTAATACTGACTGGCAAAAGGGTCGAAGCTGGTATCAAAAGCAGAAAGATCCAAGGAACTACATCCTTTGATACTCAGAAAAAGACATACAATGGGAAGAAAGAGTCCAATGTTGTTTACAACCAAAAGGGTCATAACAAGAACAACTACGACCAACATGATCTATGGTCCTGCATCGCACCGACAATAAAGGGGAAATAAACGAAGGCAAGATGAGCCCAAAAGATAGTTTGCCAACATCAACAAGCCGCTGTCTCAAGCACTGTAACACTTATTGAAGATGAATCTGATTACGTGGATAAGACCTCATCCAAACCCCAAAGCTTCTTCTCCTAACTACAATCCTGATGCAATATGTGCATATCATTTCAGAAGTCTTAGGCATGATACTAATGATTGTTGGGCGCTGAAATACAAGATTCAAAACATGATTGATGCCAAGGAGACCGAGTTTGACCCTCTAGAGACTCCCAACGTGATCACCACTCCCATGCGAAATCATTGAGCGTTCCAATTCATTTTTGAATTTTCAATTATAATTTCTTTTGTTATTCAAACACTTATCTATTAATGTTAAACTCTGTTTCATTAATGCATCGCATATGTTTATTTTGAATTCATCTATTTGTTTTCATTATATTTAAACTGTGATGTCTTTTCTCCTTTTATAATATCCAACTCTTGTTTCAAAAGTTGCAAGCCTTTAGAGGGATGATGACGAAAACAATGCCATAATCTCATACAATATGCTTTTGGACAGACCTTGCTGACGATGTACAAGCGTTCTTTCAATTCCTAAACACTGGAGTTATAAGGAAGATAATCCATAGTCAACCCCTTCGAGCCAAAGAAGTAGGAGTTTCCTTTTTTACACAAACTGGAACCTTTAATCAAAACTTGGGGTAGGGCAGTCTCTCAGTTAATTCAAATGTGCGCTCAGTCGCAAACTTTCACTTCGTATATAAAGAATGACATCAAAAACATTCTTATGGAATCAAAAGATGGTGATGGTTTCCTACCAAATATGCAGTCATTATCTCTCAAGAGAAAAGCCCACTAAGTCAAAACCTACGAAGGAGACTTAAGAAAAACTGGGATATCCCGCTAACTGTAATCTCAAAAACAAGAACAATCATGCAAAATCAGGGATAATAAATCAAAAAGAGGTCACTACAAATCCTCGACAACATGAAAAATGTTGCAAAAATGACTGCCTTCCGACAAAATTAACTTGTCTGAACTATTACCAAAACGTCATTCCAGACTCAATTGGAGTTCAAATGCATAATTAACCGAGTTTAGGACTGAAGAACATCACGAAGAATGGGGCGGGTACAAATACACTTTGAGCCTTATCCTTTGTTTATTAAACCGTGAACCTAGACCACAATAGAACCTTTAAAAGTCCTAATTGAAGCATGGGTTAGTTCGAAAGCATACTTGTTGTACCCCAAAATTTGCCCTCCCATATTCTTCAAGGTTTGTCAAGAGTCATCCTCAAATGGTTCAAGATTGATCAAGGGTTGCACAGTCCAAATGCCTCCTAAGCCAGTCAAAATTAGGGTTTTGGTTCTCTCAGGAAATTTGAGGTTTTCAATGGCTCAATCAAGTCCCATAGGCCTATATATATTGTCAAGCATCTACATGTCAAGTTTCAAGACTCACAGTGTCAAATTGCTCAGTCAAAAGCTTCATTTGGTTCACAATCAACTGCAGGGGCAAAATGGTCATTTTACAGTCAAAAGTCATAATTTTTGGTCAACATCTTATTTTGAGTACACAATCATCATTTGATCAAGTCTTGATCATGATTCCTCAAGCATGGCTCAAACATCATCAAGATGCAAAAGTTTCTATTTTTGGACAACAGAAAAGTCAACTGTAACTTGACCAAGGCATAACTTTTTCATGGTTCATCAGAAAAATCCCATCCAATGCTCATTTTGAAGGGGATGACATTTCCTACAACTCATATTCACATTCCAAGTCCAAGAAATTCTCTCACAAAAAGTTATCAATTTCTACATTATAGGTCAATTTCAAAAGTCAACAAAAATGCACTTTAAGTCAAAGACCATAACTTGAGATTGGTAAATCCATATGACATGGGACCAAAGGCATTGGTTAGAGGACTTCAATACCTTTCCAAAATGTCCAAGAACATGTTCATATGATCAAAATTGAGCAAGATATGCACTGGAGAAGTTGGGAAATTTCTGTGAATTTGCAAAAGTCAACTTTGCTCAAAACACATCATTTTTGCTAATGGGCCTCAAATTCCTTCTTGAAAATTTGTCCAAAGCCTATGCACGACCCATTGAGATTAAATTGAATTATTTTCTTATTTTTATTAATTAATTGGATTTTTAATTGATTTTTAATTCATTTAATTAATTTAATTGTAGGAAAATACCAAGATATGATTTCTAAATCTTTTTGTGAAGCAAAAGTGGTCAACATATGCTGGAGATTTCGTGTACACATCAAGGGGACAAAAATCACCCAATTTGGCAAGGTTTTTCAATCAAAAAGATGCAAAAAGATATGATTGAAAATCAAATATGCAAACCATAATTCCATGGATTCTTGGCCAAGATTTTAACCTAAATCCATTCTACTATATATGCATAACCTAAACCTAATGCCTCACACGTGAAAATTGCTGCAAAAACACCATAAGCATATTGAGGAAAAATCAAGAAAACTCAAAACTGTTCTCAACTTTTCAGGCCAATTCAAGGGCTTTTGTGGTTTCTAATACCTTGCAGGGATCCCCAGATACGTTTTGCAATCAAATTCACGTGCTAAAGCTCTAGAAAACACCTTAAACAGACTCACGGTTTGGCTCTTTTGTTCATAATCATAACTCATATTCCATGCGCATTTAACATGATTTGTTGGTTGTTTTGTATTGCTAGCACTCACAGGAAACTAATGGCATAGATTAATAGGACTGAAACGCCCTGAAACAGAAACCACCATGAATGATTTCTAGGTTTTCCAAGCTCTAAAATTGGGGCTTTCTTATTTAGGAAAAATTAAGCCTCAAGAGACCTATGATTGAAACCGTCTGGAAGAGACGAACCTACTGGACATATCGCGATTAATTTATATTAACCATGTGCCTAATCGCTATTATTGGTCACTGCAGGTTGTGGGGGTTAAAAACCCCCGCTATCCATTTGTTTTTGTTACAGGCCAAGCAAAGAAGACAATACGTGCAAGTGTGCCATTGGACCATTCAAAAGGAGCGTGCGTGATTTTGTGTTCCCAGCATAATTGCTTCTTTTTATATATTATATTTTCCTTTCATATTACTAACGAATGAAGCGTGCAACTCGGATGGCCAAGACGTTGGATGTTGATCATTGGGACCTGGGTTCGATTCCCAGGCCCCCCAAAATAGTTCTATTATTTTTCATAACATGTTCATATGCAGCGCTTGCCAAGGATTCTATCATGCACCTCAAACAATCAGGCGCCAGGTGGCTACATGCTCAGATCCA
The DNA here is from genome assembly GCA_948472305.1 of Vicia faba. NCBI lineage: Eukaryota > Viridiplantae > Streptophyta > Magnoliopsida > Fabales > Fabaceae > Vicia > Vicia faba. The sequence continues at coordinate 1,515,711,838 of OX451735.1, forward strand.
AAGGCCATAAGGTGTTGACCACCATGTTCCCAGTCAAAGCCAGCGTGGACAATTCCAAAAAGTCAAACAGGCTTGCTGATTGATGGACCTCAGATTTCTAAATTCACCTCCTTTGGGTCCAACACCCCCCTGGTTTCTATTTCTTTTTTTATTTTCTTTCTTTTTATTTTAATAATTATTATTACTATTATCTAATTAATTCATAAATTATTTTTCATAATAAAAATCAGAAACTTAAAATATTGTTTATTTTTATTATTTATTATTTTCACTATTAATAATTATTTCTGTAAATAAATTATAATTAATTAGTTTAGTTGTTTAATTAGGACAATTTTAATCTTTTTCATAATAAATAAAATAAGTTAGACTTAGGTTTTTTTTTGACAACTTTTAATTCCTTTTATTTTTATTTTTATATTTCATTAAGACATTAAAAAACATAAAAACTACTTTTTTTTTTCTTTTAATTAATTAATTAATTAATTAGTAAATTAGGTTTAATTTGAATTAATTGCAAAAAAAGGACAAACTCAATTCTTTTCTCAAAAAGGGTCAAAACCCTAAGGACGTCCTGATTCATTTTCTTTTGTGCGCACTTTATTATTTTGATCATATTATTGTATCTGCTTCGAGAATGTAATAGATAATTAGGATCTTTATCGCTTTCTTTATTTTCTCGTATTTATTTTCAAGGGTTATGTTTTTGGCGATGTAAATACCCGACGCCTTGTAATAGCGTAGATTCACTTTCCGCACTTTATTTTCCATAAATTATTAAACTGTTAAATATGCATGCAAGACTTGTCTGAAAAAATAAAATCAAAACGTAGCTCACAATGATACATGTGCAAAGATAAACATAAACTGAAACAACACACATGCACATGCCACTCTTAGAGTACACCTCACTTGGTTGCCTCGAACGTGGTCGTCAAGTATAGGGTGTTTTAGAGGTCGCCCTCCTGTCTAAAGATCTAGTTGCCTCGAAACGGTTGCCTCGGATAAAAAGGATCTAGGACATTAGGGTTACCGCTAAGGTGTCCTACTATTGCTTTGGTGACCACACATGTCCCTTAATCGAATTGACCCGAATAACTCCAACGACGGTGCTACCTACTTCCCAATAGTGGGATAGTACTGTCTAAAGGACTCTTACACAGCTTAATTCCTTAGGGTAGGTAGATTTCTCCTGGGTACTTGCTCTTTCAAAACAAACAAAAAAACAACTTTTCGCACCTACACTTTCAAAAAGTTTTCAAACAAATACTTCATACACTCTTGAGGACTGATACAAGAGTTACCTAGAAGTTTTTCAAACTAAACTTTTTTTCAAAACCCACAAACACTTGAAAAGCAAACAATTTTGAAAACATAGTGAGCAAGTACCTAAGAGCCCGTGGATAACCACAGATAGAAAGGGTGCTAACACCTTCCCTTTCTATAATCTACCTCCCGAACCGAGAGACATCTCGAAAAGGAATTTTGCTGTGCTTTTGTCCTTTCCTTGTTGGAGAAAATAATAGACGGTGGCAACTCTTGCTTACCGCGACATTTCGCGAACCAGCGTTTCAAAACAATCAGTTCTATTTCCACCGATCACAATACTGTTACAAAAGGTATACTGACTCTTGTAAGGCTTACTCTAAATCCTGATCTAAATTCACAATCTTTTAAAACTCTTTTATCTACTAAAATGCATTTTCAAAACTTCAAGACAAGCATAAACTTTGCATTATTTTGAATACCACTGTTTGCATATAGCTATTTGTTTGACAATAGAGAAATTCACATGACGAATATTCAGTGAACGAAAGCTCTCTCAGTGAACAAAATCACTTCAAATGGGATGACACTTCCAACGAAAAATCTCCTACAAACAGGGGGGCACGGCGTGATCACTGTCCAACACATCTGGGGCAGTCAAGTCCAGATTCCAAGAAATCTCTCAAGAAGTGTTGAATAACCATGGACAAATCTGTATCTGAATCACTTGGGGCTTTGAACATGAATTCCAACAAAGGATTACGCACGGTCAGGCAAACATTTCCTAACAATGCTACAAACACTTGGGGAAGTGACAAATCTCCCGCAAAGTCCTTTTCATAGGGTGATCCCCATCCAGAGTTTCAATCTCTGAAAACTTCTCCCCAACTGAGTTGATCTCAAGAATCCTCGAGGGGTCCTGCCAAAAGGAAATGTCTCTCCAGCAGACTAGGCGACATGGTTTATTTCCCCAACAAATGGCCCCAGCTTGAATTTTCCTCTCAGAATATCACAAATTTAGGGACCACAACTCCTTTCCCCAAGCAAGAATCAACATTCCCCAACGGAGTTCTCCTCAAAAAACAAAACAGTAATCCCCAGCGAAAACATTCTAAAAACAAGGTCTGGAGAGAGGTGCATACTCTTTATCCCCAACGGCAGTCTAAGATTTAGCCTCCCAAAACTCCCCAACACTTGTCAAGGATTTATTTTCCAAAGACAAAATGACATTCCAACAACATTTCATGCATGATAAGCGCATACAGCATAAATGCATAGGGCATAATCTCATTTATTTTGAGAACATTATTACGCCATACATTTCATACATCATGACATTGCATACAACTAACTCTTTAACTTTTCAGGAAAGCTCAATCAACAAAAAATTATCGTAAACAATTTTCAATAGTTCCAGATTAATACCTGAAACAAGCCAGGGCAACCATCTACACGATCAGCTGAAGTGACCCTACCCAGGTTCCTTCTCATTCCTATATGCAGTTTTACCTAGACTCATCATGAAGAAACCCTACCCAGGTTCCTTCTCATTTCCATATGCAGTTTTATCCTGACTCATCATGAAGCAACCCTACCCAGGTTCCTTCTTATACATTCCCGGATGAAGTTTCACACAGACTCATCATGAAGTAACCCTACCCAAGTTCCTTCTCATTACCAGATGCAGTTTTACCCGGACTCATCATGAAGCAACCCTACCCAGGTTCCTTCTCATTCCTAGATGCAGTTTTACATGGACTCATCATGAAGCAACCCTACCCAGGTTCCTTCTCATTCCTAGATGCAGTTTTACCAGGACTCATCATGAAGCAACCCTACCTAGGCTCCTTCTCATTCCCAGATGCAGTTTTACCCGGACTCATCATGAAGCAACCATACCCAGGTTCCTTCTCATTTCTAGATGTTGTTTTACTCAGACTCATTATGAAGCAACCATACCCAGGTTCCTTCTCATACATTCCCATATGAAGTTTCACACAGACTCATTCTGAAGCAACCATACCCAGGTTCCTTCTCTTAAATTTTAGATGAAGTTTCACATGGATTCATCCTGAAGCAGCCCTACACATGCCCATCACAAATTCAAGACCTCAGCTGGTTCAGTTTAAATCTCTCAATGGTTTATCCTGATTCTTTCCCGTAGATATTTTCTCTGGTAAATCGCTCCAAGATTTATCCCGATTCTTTCCAGTTAAAGAATATTTAAGACTTCTGCTGGTTCAGTTTAAATCTATCAATGGTTTATCCTGATTCTTTTCCGGTAGACATTATCTCTGGTCCAGATAAATCGCTCCAAGATTTATTCTGATTCTTTCTAGTTGAAGCCAAGTTTAGACTTAGTCTAATTTCTATTAACAATCACCTTTGGATGGAATCTATAAGCCCATCTCCGACAACTCTTCGTCATCTCTCTAAATGGCATCTGTAAGCCCATTCCCTACACAATCAACCACCATATTATCAAGTGCAAATTTCTGGGCACTCTAGTGTTCAATCATCTTCCACCTTCAAGTCACGAATGTCATATTCACCAATCTAACTCTTCAGGTTTAAGAAGATTGAACAGGGGCAGTTGTTGTACCCTAAAATTTGCCCTCTCATTTCTCAAGGCATTCCTCACAAGGGGCTCCAAAAAATTCAAGCTTACACAAATACATGTGGATTTTTCAGCATCAAGATTAAAGAGGAAATTGATAAAAGAGACAAAACAGATGAAAATACTCTTTTTGACAAAATTAAAGGAAAAACAAGTTCACTTTGATTGTACATCCTTCGATGGGGAACTTTGGATCCTCCGATGTAAGCTTTGGTTGCATCTTTCGTTGGGGCGCTAGACTCCTTTTGGGAAAGTCCATTTCATTCTTCGATTGGGGCATTGGACTCATTTGTGCAAGTTCATCCCCTGCTTTGTTTAGGCACTAGACTTCGTTTACACGTTTGTGCAAAGCTTTCGTTTGAGCCACAACTTCTTTCTTGCGCGCAAAAGGCTTCCCCAATTCTAGCATGCACAAGGTACAAAGCCTCTCGTAGTCTCATTCGATTACAAGGCAAAAGGCCCCCTTTTGGCATCCTTCGATTGCACTTTTTGCCTCCTGTATGCCTCTTTTGAATATGGACATTTTTGCCTCCTGCATCCCTCTTTTGTTTGGGCATGTGGCTCCCTTCATGCAAGTCTTTGTTTGATCATTGACCTCTTATGTGCTTACTTAGAGTCACAAAGTTTAAACCTCCTGCATGCAGGTTTCGATAGGACACTGACTATGTTTGTACTAGCTTCGACTGGACAACATTTCTCTTTAGTATGCTGCATTTCCATCCTTGACAAACTTTACCATGCATGGTTGGTGCCCCCATTCAAAAGACATTTAATGGTGGACTTTAAGGGAATACATATGAGTCCTTGTTGAAGGGTATATCTTACTAGTCCATTTGAAGGACACACTTGGCCCTTTTCAAAGAAGCATACATGATCCATTCAATGGACGCGTTTGGGCATCCCATTCGAAGGACATGTTTGAGGGCCCATTCGAAGGATTTACAAAGCCAACCTTAAGGCATGTTTTGGTGACCCATCCAAGGGTCACACATTTGGCTCCTTTGAAGGATACACAAAAGTGACCCATTCGAAGGACACTTGTTGGAGGAAAATCAAATAACATTGTAGGGAGAGGAATCTGGTCAAAGGAGGGTCAAAACGAAAGATTGAAGTATTCAAAGATGCTTGCTACCAAGTTCAGGCCTGATATACTACCCAAAACTGCTGCACAACAGTCTTGAAACATTTCCCCATTATTGCACCAAAATAGCATACAAAGCATTGTCCCTTGAAAGCTACAAAGAGCAGTTTACTCAAATTGTTCAAATTATCTTGTTTTCCCTCCAAAAGCTTCAGCCAACTTTGCCTATAAATAAGAGGCTCCATAACATGTTTAGGGGGACTTTTTGGGCCAGAGGAACGAATCTTAAAAAATTCTCAAACATCATCAAACTCTCAAACACTTACACACTCACCAAACACAAACCCAGAATCCAAACATTTTTCCCTTTTAAATCTGAAATATCCCCACACCTTGTTACCCTTCGAATCTAGCAGGAAGAACCTCACACTTGTTCTTCTCTTTAGAATCCAGTATCAAAGGCATAACCCCTGGTTCCTCCCTCCGAATCCAGAAGCACTCAAGGCAACCACTTAAAGGCCCAACACACGTCCCAGCCTCAAGCAAGATAAGTTCCTTATACCCTTGAATATTTCGTTTCAGGCATGATATGTGAATAAAACTTTCTTTTCGTTTCAAACATGTACATATCATTGTTCATCTTTTCGTTTCCACCCTTTCAATTTGTTCTCATGGCTACTCCTTCTTGGTTTTGCTTCTTCTTTATTTAAACATGCTTTAAGAACTAACCTGACCATAAGGTAATGCTAGCATAGCCTTGGGCCATGTTGCTATTCAAAAACCCAAACGAAAGAAACATGAGACATGAGTATGAAATGAAGCCTTAAGCTCCCTCACTGATTCCAACCCCCAGTCGAAGGAGGCAGAAAGGCAGATTACATCTTGCATTGATTCTAGGCCCAGTCGAAAGGCACAACATGTTGACTCCCAGGACCCAGTCGAAAGGCACAACATGCTGACTCCCAGGCCCCAGTCGAAAGGCACACCATGCTGATTCCCAGGCCCCAGTCGAAAGGCACACCACACTGGCCTCCAGGCCCCAATCGAAAGTCACGTCTTCACTCCTTTCAGGCCAAATCGAAGAGGACAGAAAGTGCAGAATCGAAGGGTGTTTCTGCCTAAATTGAAAGACCCATTTTTCTTGCTTTTATTTTATTTTGCCTTTATATTTTCATGCTATTCAATATGGTTGTAATAGTGTAGCATTTTATCTTTCTGCATTTATTTACTTTTGTATGATTGTTAGTAAAATAGGGTATGTATGGCAAGATAAAAACAACAAGTAGACAACCCTTAATCAAAGACTAAATGCATGCAAATCAAACACCCTATTCACACATGCACCCTTAGGGTAATCTCAGTTGTTGCCTCAGAAAAATAGTCATGTCCCTCGAATATGGGCGTTTTAGCAAAGACCCTCGATGACCCTCAATGTTGCATTAGGTAAACAATCTAGTCCCTAAACAACATTGCAAAACGTCCCATAGGTTGCCTTCTATGACTATACAAACGTCCCACGCCCGTCCCTTCACATCCAATGATGGGGCCACCTACCAAATCAATAGTAAGATAGAAACATCTAAAGGAGGAGGAAAAGAACATTTAAGACCTTTTGAGTAGGTAGGTTGCTCCTAGTTGCTTGCTTGCTCGCAACAAAAACATTTCATACACCCACACTTTCATTTTGAAACATTTTCAAAAGACAAAACACTTTGTACGCGTTCTTATAAAAACGAAAACCATTACAAAGACATATTTTCAAAATCACTTTCAAAAACACATTTCATAAATACCTTTTTGAACTATTTTCAAAACAACACTTTCTACGCGTTCTTATAGAGACGAGAACCATTATAAAGAGGTTTTCAAAATACTTTTAAACCCACACCACAAGCACATTCTCAAACAAAAGCAAGTGATCTAGAAAGTAACTAAGAGCCCGTAGATAACTACGATGAAAAGGGTGCTAACACCTTCTATTTTCATAACTTACCCCCGAACTCAAGAAAATATCTCAAAAAGGTCTTTCCTGTTCTTTTCAACCTTTCCTTATTGGATAAAAGAAAAGTCGGTGGTGACTCTTGCTATCCGCAATAATTGCGATCAAACGCAAAACACCCAAGTCAGTTCTCCCACCATATTACAACGACAATTGAGCCGGACCCCCAGCCGGTTGATCGATAATAACCCTCAGGTAGTCGGGGACCAGAATCTGTCTGTTAGCCACGTAGGAGTTGACCCCCATGCCCAAAGTATTGAGCTCAACATCGGGATTTAACACACGCATCTGATTCACCATGTTATCGAAGCTCCCCATGGAAGCGGCCTGAGCATCGTCCACTGCAAGCTGGAAACGGGCTACTAACTTGGCCCGAGTCTTCAGGTCCTTAGAATCCTCTGGATCGTCCTCAGCGGGAGCAATCTCGGCAGTCAAGGCTGCCACTTTCCCCTCGATACTATCGCTCTTGAGTATAAGCGCGTTGCGCTCCTCGGATAACTTCCCCGACTCTGCCTTGGCCAACTTTAGAGCTTTGTCTTTATCGACCAAGGCCTTCTCGGTCACTGCCAACTTGGCCCAGGGGTTCTTAATTTCCATCACCTGGGATGAAATCCCATCGGTATACGCGACGGTCATCTCCAAGATCCGCACCAAACCACCCGCGTCTTGGGCAAGCGTCACCCTTTTTTCCGGATGGCTCGTTCCCTTGAGAAGGAGAGATTCAGCCCTAGGAAGATGAAGAGTCACGCTCTCGAAAAAAGACCTCTCCATCCAGCAAGGAGGCAGATCATAAGTCCCTTTTCCGGTCTCCCCGGTAAGGTCAACGCTCCCCTCGGGTCGAGGCTTCTTCACCTTCGAGGAAACAACAGATGGAGACAAAGCACATGGGGTCGGAATCGAGGACGATCCACCTGATCCAGGAGCAGGAACTGGCCCTGTGCTAGTCTGTGCATCCTTCTTGGCCTTTCTCACCCGAGAAGCAAGTGTCTTGGCCAGACGTTCCTGAGCAGGATTCATATTTTCTACAAAAAAAAGAAGAGAAGAGTCAGTAAAACAACAGGTAAAATAAATGATGATCACATACTGGAAAAAGAAAATTTGTACCCAGATATCTAACGGGATCCTTGCTCCCAAGGAGCTCTACAACGTTTATGAGACCTGACTCGAACACGGGCTCCCCGTTTCTATCTACCACTGGCCTACCTCCCCGACCGACTCGCTGGACCGGAGGAATTTGAGCTACAGACGAGGTCAGAGTGGTGAAACTCGACAGGTCCTAACCCCCAAGATCCCCCTCTCTCCAGACATAGGAGCCCAACTCCTTCTCGAAATGTCTGTTGGTCTATTAGAATGGGAACTTGGTGACCAGCATCGCAGTAGGCTCTCCCAGCTCGTTTATATGAGGAGTCTCATCTTTGTTGAGCGACGATCGGCTCCTAAAAATGTTCAGCAACGCCTTCATCGAGGTGGGTTACGCCAAGATGTACTTGTCCTTAAAATGGTGCACGGTCTCCAAGTAGGCCTTGAACAACTTCCCGTTGCCCTGTTTGAGGGAGACCCATCCCCACCGTTTGTCAGTCCTGCTCCTCTAGATATGAAAACAATAGAAAAACAACGGGATCGTGGCCCCTATCTTCAGATAGTCGCACACTATCTGAAACGCCCGCACGAACACAATCCCGTTTGAGTGCAACTGGAAGGGAGCCACATGCATATGCCAGAAAACAACCACTTCAAAGTCAGAAAAAGGAAGGCGAATACCCATCTCCCGAGAGACTATATCGTACATGGGAATCCTCCTCCTATCATATCTTGAGCAGATCCTGCTGTCTTTCCCGGGGATATGCAACGGCCACTCCTCCCGTGCCCCCTCCTCGTGGATGTAAACATCGGTGAAAATGTCCTCCCCGTGCTCATAGAAATATGACCGCCACTCCCAAGGGTCTTTCGCTACCTAATCTTGAGGATCCTCGTCATCTTGAGGAGGAAACAGGCCGCCCTGAGCCGAGGAGGTCACCCCTATGTCGGGCTCCCCCATTTGTTGATCTGTCTGGTTCTGCTGCTCCCCGGAGATTTCTAAAATAATCGAAGAGCTACCACTAGTCTCGCTCTAAGAGCTCCCAGAGGATTCTATAGACTCGCTAGAAATAACAACTTGCGCATCATCAGCCATATCACCTGAAAAGTAGAGGGAAAAGATGAGCTCGACATCAAAGTCGAAACCACCCTTCCACCGCTAGACAAGTGAAAGGGTGTTGGGAGTCAAGGATCGTATCCTCGACCAAAACCCTTGCTGAAATACACTGATGGGCACAAAATGCGGGAGAAAGTCCTAATCCCTCACTAAGGCACACTAACGGGCTAGAATCACAGAAAAAGCCCAGAAATCCCCTGAGGTACTCTAACGGGCACACATTGCAGAAAAACTCAAACTCTAATGAATCACCTATCACACAATGCCAGACCCCCGAGGAAGCCCCACGGCAGCTCCAACAGCCAAGTGCCACAGGAACAACGTCCGTCACCTAGAGTCTCTAACAGCCTCCTCCCTAACAAAATCCTAAATACTAACCGCATGCATGTCTAAAAGGAAAAAACGAAAACACTAAGACATGTAACAATGGAAGAACGGAAACTCACTGATATAAGAAGAAGGGATGAAGCTGGATGACTGTGAATGAAGAACTGAACAAATGTCGGTGGTCGACTGTCGAGCTAATACGAGCAGTTGAAGGAGAACGTGAAAATACTAATTTCCCTGTTTCTCTCATATTTATAGTTGAAACAGCCCGTGCGTACCAAACATGCACCTTAGGAACCCCAGGGTCGTCATTATGACACCCTAGCCCTAGGCCATCATTCGTGCTACTCGACCGACACATTTCCCAAAACATGATACCTCTCCAAATTCAAAGGTCCCAACGGAAAACGTTTCACCTCCCCGACAGAAAAGTATAATGGGAAAACACTCATTTCCCCGTCCTTCGAGCAGACATCAAAGTCTTCACTCATGTGCCTAGAAGCAATGACTTGGGGGGCTACTGTTCTGGACTAGCCTTAAAGCTTGAGTGGGCCCAGTCTAAGACATCTCATAGGTGCCACCCACTGACCGTGACCCGGACAGTCTGCACATGTCAGGCAATGTCACCCTGTTTCCCTTTTGGTCCAGCTCCGATCCAAGATGCTCGTCGAGTGTCTTCTTAGCCTTCCCGACACCAGCATCGTGCGGGCTACCAGAGACCGACTAGAGAGATGCCCGCAACCAACCTCCTCCCCAAAACCAACAGCTATTTATGGGCACATCTTCCTGGCTTGACCAAGTCCTGACAGTTACCTAATTTCTCGGACCCGCATATCTAGGCGGGAAATCAGGAACCAATGGCCATGCGCCAGGGGCATTATATAAACCCTCACACATGTGAGGGCCAAGTATCACATTTTCACTACTCACTACCTGATATTTTGCTAGTACCTTCTTGCTCCCACACTTACTTGATCGTTGGAGTACCTTGTAGGTACAACCCCCTCTCTCCTCAGCCCGACTGAAGATCATCCTCCGGTCACTCTCCAGGTTCTGATCAACCGCAAGATCAATACTAATAATGATAATAATAATAATAAATTATTATTATTATTAGAGTTTAAAGATAGTGCATTGTCGATAGGGATGGAAAAGCGGACGACTTACTCCATTTAGGCCCATCCCGTTTAAGCCCGTTCAAAAGTGGGGCGGGTCGTGGCGAGCCAACATAGAGGTCCGAGCTTAAAAGTCAAGACCGCCCCGTTTACTAACGAGTTGGTGGGTTGACGAGCCGGCCCGCCAATTTTTAATTTTTTTAATTTTATAATTTGATTTAATACATAATTTATAATTTTTTTAATTATTACCAAAGAGGTTGATAAAGAATTTTAAAAAAAAATGCATAATAGAATTTCAAGATGTCTTAAGTCTAAACAATTCAAAAAATTTAATAAATAAAGATCAATTACAACAAAAAAATAAAATAAACTCAAGCACAATAAAAATATCAAAATAAATAAACAATACATATCATCCTAATCCTATTTAAAAACTAACTACTAAAAGAACTCAATTTATAATTTACACAAAACCAACAATGATAACAATAATATTGCATAAAACATCGCTGTGCATAAAATAGTAATGCATAAAATATCAGCACCGAACTTTCTCAGTGTTTACATTATATAGACTCTTATATTGACTGATTCTTTAATAGTTAAATTCTAAATTTGTCACACGTATACACTAATCAAATCATTCATTTTCATAAAATCAACATCTATTTCTAAAGAAAACATCTGAGCTAATATATTGAAACTTAATAATTATGCATGTCATACATTTTTTCTTTTATTTCAATCATTTTCAATCAACACATGTATTAGAAAGTTATAAAAATAATATTACAATTATAACTCAATTTGTCTGTATAATAATTTATAATACAATCCTAAGAGATAAGTGTTGTTTTTATAATTAAAGTTATTTTAATTCTTAATAAAAAGAGTAAATTTTTTAACAAAAAGCTCGCGGAGAAAACCTTCCCCGCCCCGCCTCGGCCCGCTTTTTAATGCGGGTTAGGTGGGACGGGCCAACTTAAGGTACCGAGCCGAAAACCTCAGCCCAGCCTGCCAAAAATGGCAGGTCAATTGGGCCCAACCCATTTTGCCACCCCTAATTGTCGGTGTAAAATATTTTACACGGTTAGAGTCTCACATCCCTTAAAAAGAAATATTTTATATGTGATTTAAAAAAAAGTCAAACTTCTATAAAAATTAACGGTTATGATTTCATTGACAGTGTAAAATTGCTTTACATTGTCAGTGTATTTCCATTAAATCCTTATTATTATTGTAAGTGATGGATGAACATTGAAGATGGAATTGAAAATTAGGATTTTGGTAAATTTGTTGCTAATATGTTGTCCACTAATTTTGAGATAGTTTGGTCTAAGGTGCAGAAACATTTGAAATGGCCATAACAAAACGGTAATGGGATGGGGATAATAAGTACTTTTTGGATTATTTTTTTGAAATAATAAGGTATTGAAAAAAAATACACAAATAACCATATTTCGGAAAAAATTACGTAAATAACCATATTTTGGAAAAGACTAACAAGGAGGAGTCAGATGAGATGACGCATCCACCTAAATATGGCCTTAGGCGCCATCTTACATGGCGTATATAGTAACTTCAAACCGTGGGAGATGGCACATGCATCCATTTTTAGGAGGAGGCGCCATCTCATCTGGCTCCTCCTTGTATATGTGTTTTCTATAAATAAGACCCTTTTTCTCCACCATTCTTCACAGTTTTTCACTATCTCTTCTCATTTCCTCCCAAATTTTCTCTCTATGACATCTGAGGTAATTTTCACAAGAGATGGCTATGTTTTTTTCCAGCCATCAAACCGCCAATTAAAATAAAATTTTGGCACATCCATTCTATGGAGTGTCTTAAGAGAGAGTTGAAGCGTTGGTTAGACGGGGACATCCAAGATGGAGAACAAATTAGAAGAATCCAGAGAAGAAGAACGACCACCTCACTTGCAAATAGAAAAACTCACAGTTGGTTAGAGAAAGTCAAAACAAACAGAGACATAATGGTGAATATGCATGGATCCCATGAAATTGTTTTGACAATTGTAATTTCTTAGATTTTTGTCGTGTTGTTGATGTTATTTTTATGTGGTGTGCATGTTGTTGTTTTAGTCGTGATGTCATTTTATTTGTTGTTTGCGTACGGTTTGTTGTAACAAATGTTCTTAATGAAAAAAAGTTATGTTTTGATCTTAAAAAAGTGCAGATAGTGTGCATACAATATTTACATTGTCGAGCTAGTAGCAAGAGTGAGATAATTTTTTTCGGTTGTGTCCGACCTGACGGCATAAAGCACACTTTCTTTCTAGCTTGTCAAGCGCGTCTATTTTAATTGTGATACGCTTGCTTTTGGGTCGACCCTTTTTATTCCTTCGCATTTGATTGTTGTGTCAAACTATTTCCTCTTTGTATGCAAGTCAATAATCCTCTTTTGCTACCACTGGAAAGTTGTTATTGTATATGTTGAGCAAGGGGTCGGCCTTGTAAGTAGGAGATAGAAGTAGTAATTCATCTTGATGAGCATACATACATGATGCGATGACATGGGAGCAAGGAATATGAAAGGTGTTGTACCCCAAAATTTGACCTCTCTTTTCATCAACATTTTCTCACCACAAGACCCTTGGAGCTCAAGATCAAGCTAGGGTTTGCCCTGCTCAAGACCCCTCCTTGCACTGTTGACCCAAATTAGGGTTTGAGTCTGCACAAAGATGTTTTGACCTAAAATGCCCAAAGTGACTTTCATGCATCATGTTGGACTCACAAGTTTATCCATACCAAGTTTCAAGCCTTGATTCCAACCTTTGCCCACTCAATTGGACAATTGACCTAGAAATCAACTGTATTGGGGAAAAAGTCAACTGTGGCCAATTGACAGTCAAACTTCATGATTTTTGACCCACATCAACATTTTGAACTCATATGAACCATTTGGTCAAGTTTGGATCACAATTCCACAAGAAATTTGATCAGATCACCAAAAGGGCAAAATGGTCATTTTTAGGGTTTTGACTGCACAAAGGCAATTTTTGACTGTTTGACCTAACCAATGGCAAACCAAGCTCACATATGGACTCAAGAACTCAATGGCATTGTCTTGACACATTCAACAAGTTCAAAAGATCTCAAATGTACAGGATTGACAGATGAATTTTCCAGTCAACTGATCAAAATTTAACTGTATACTGAAAAGTCAAACTTTGACTTTTTGGTCAAAATCAAGTGCCAAGATTCATTTTTCATCAAGACATGTCAAATTATGAAACTTGTTCATCAAGAAATCCAAATTTGCAAATTAGGGTTTAAAATGAGGAAATTTCATAACTTAGAATTTTTCTAAGTTATGAAACTTCCTTATTTTTTCCTAACTTTGTCCCATTTATTTACCAAGATGCAAATGGATCCAAACAAAAATCAAAACATGAAAGTTGTAGTACATTGAAAAATCTACAACTTTGATTCACAAAGTTTTATCAAAGGAAGCTTGTAGCTCAAGTTATGATTTTTGGAACAAGGGTGCAAAACATTTTTAACTTAGAAAAATTTTGACCTATTCTAGGCAGAATTTTTGTCCAACTTCTTGGCCATTTTTCACATGCTTTCACTTGGATTTTCAATTTTCATTACAAAGATGGATTGTAGTACACATTCAAAGCTTTCCAAATTGTCCAAGAAATTCTCAAACACCCTTGTGGTTAGGGAGAATCGAATTTGCAAAGTTGGGCAAAATTCACTTTTGTTCTTGGCCAAGGCTTGTTCATAACATTGGCATTTTTCAAATCAGCTTGTACAAGCTAGCTTACAGGCCTCAAAACCAGTCTCACACACCATAATTAAATGCCTAACCATTGTGCTAAGGTGTTATTTTGTTCATTTGGTCATTACATGCAAGATTAACCCTTAATTGGAAAAAGCATATTTGCCATTTTGATAAAGTAGTGCTTTATGTCAAATAACAAATCCAAGAGGCATGGGCCAGATCTTTGAGGCTAGCATTTGTACACAAATCCCTCTGATCAAGAACAAGATATGCAGCATGCTTAAGGACATTGGACAGGCCTATATCACAAGTTGACATATCCTTGCTTACATAAGAAAAAAGCTTGCAAAAACTCCCAATCTCTCATTCCTGTAAAAACCAGCAAAAGCAAACTTTGCAAACATCTTTCACACTCCCTAACTGACCTAAGACACGAATCAACCACCCCTCAAATCTCCTCAAACACAAAAACACCCTCTTGCTGCAGAAACAGAGCAAGTTCTGCAACTTGACTTCCACAAACATTTCCACTCGTGCACTTTGGACAAAAAGAGTTCAAACATGTTCATATCATCCACTGAAGCTATCCCAAGCATTGAATTCCAGCTGTAACATCCATAACCACGTTTGCCATTTTTATTTTCAAGTTGTGCAGGTTGACTTCCATAGCACGATTCAGTTGATTTTAAAGCAAGCTAGGAGTTGGAGAAGCATCCTTGGACTTCAGGCAAGCTGTACAAAAGCTCAAAATCCATTGGAAGTTGCTACATTGTTCTGTTCAAGTCAAGCTGAAACAGGTAAAAACATGAACTTCTATCTCTCAATATAGGAAGAGTTAGGCTTAGGTTTGTGAATGAAACATGTTCTCCTCATAGCCCTGAAGCCATCCATATACTTACTTTTCATTTATATTGAGTATGCTGTGAGAATTTTGGCCATGAACATTGGAGAAAATTTAGGTCAGAAATTGGGGATGAAGAAATTCTCCCTCGTTTCTTAGAATTAGGTCAAGTTTTTTATATGTATGAATTTGTCTCTTGATGCTCTACATTATTTGTGTTGTGAGTTTTTGCTAAAAGTCAAGGAATCAGGATTTGTGTTAGACATGGTGAAGCGCGCGTTTTCTATTTGAAACAAGGCTGGAGGTTGAAGAAGGTTGACTTGGGCTGGGCCTGAGTTGGTTTTGCTCTTTGCACACTCTTTTTCCATTTTGCACCCCCTTGGCCCATTGTGTGAAATAATTGTCATTTTGCATTTTTTTTTTGTTCTGACTTATTATTTTTTGCTCAAATATAAAAAATATAAAAAAATATTTTTTCATACATTTTTGCATTTATTTGGTATTTATTTGTTTTATTTAGCATATACATATAAATAAACATATTTTCTTTTTATTCAAAGCACTAGAAAATAATACAAAAATATATATTTTTCAGTTATTATTTTTTGTTTACATTTTGAAAACATTTTATAAAATATACTCTTTTTTGTAAATAATTAATATTTTATTCTTGTGTATATTTAGTATATTTAATATAATATATAAATACTTGTGCATATTTTATTTAGGACAAAAATATGAAAACAATACATTTTTATTTTTATTAATATTTGACATCAAAAATACTTTTCTCACAATATACTTTTTATTTTTGTATATAATTAACAAATATTGTATATAATTAATAAAGAATTGCTATTTATTCAAAAATTAGTGTTTTGCCCTAAATAACAAAATATCCAAAAATTGATCTTTTTATTTTTGTTTATATTTCACATTGAAAAAAAATACTTTCATACATAAAAAATCCTTTTTGTGCATAATACATTTTTGCATATTTATTATATTTGTTTAAATATTGTACAATTTGATATTTGTATATTCAATATGTATGTAATAGTTTTAGATTTAATTTCTTGCTAAATATCCCCCCATTCAAACATTTGTACCCCCATCCCCATAATCATGTTGTAATAATTTAGGACTTTAAATTTCCGCATTTAAAAGCTTTCAAATTATGCCATGATAGACTTAGGGTTTGTATGCAAATCAAATAACAAATAGCTTGACTAATACAAAGACAAAAGCATGAAAATGGACAACACAATGCACACTTGCACCCTTAGGGTTACTCCACTTGTTGCCTTCAAAAATGGGCCATGTTTGCATGTCAAGTACTTTGGCAAAACAAAAGACAAATCAAATGATCATAGTCCCTCGATGACGCTTTCGAAGTTGCCTAAACAAAATGATCATAGTCCCTCAAGCAAATTGCCAAAGACACTTGACACTATTGCTTTCATGGTCTAAACGATGACCCGCGCCCGTCCCGTTAACATCCTAACACAAGATTGTCCACCAAATACAATGGTGGAACAATACTGTTAAAAGGGTTAAAACATAGGAAAGATCTTTGAGTAAATTTAGGGGTAGACAACTCTTAGTTACTTGATCAAACTTGCAAAACACACTTGGCTACTTTTCAAAACACACTCCACAAAACAATTTCCAAAAACAACTTTCAAAACCTTGAAACATCTTTTCAAAAAGACAAACACCTTTTGTAAAACATTCGAGTAAAGAATTGTTACAAGGGTTGCCTAGACAAGGCATCTTTTTCAAAACATTTTCAAAACCACACACACAAAGCACCATTTAAAACAATTGAAAAGCAAAGGCAAGTGATCTAAGCAAGTAACTAAGAGCCCATGGATAACCATGGATAGAAAGGGTGCTAATACCTTCCCTTTCTATAATCTACTCCCCGAACCCAAGAAAACATATCAAAGGTTTTTCCTGTGCTTTTTAACCTTTCCTTACGATAAAATAAAAAGTCGATGGCGACTCTTGCTCAACCGAAACATTTGCGAAAACAAACGCAAAATCCCAAGTCAGTTCTCCCACCGTATCACAAAACTGGCGACTCTGGTATGGGCTGCTCGCCGGCTGAGACAGTATATGCTGACTCACACTACTCTGTTGATTTCAAAATGGATCCAATAGAGTACATATTCGAAAAGCCCGCCTTGTCCGGAAGAATAGCAAGATGGCAGATGATCTTGACGGAATACGACATCCAGTACATGACTCAGAAAGCAATCAAAGGAAGTGTATTGGCAGACCATTTGGCACACCAGGCAATAGACGACTACCAGTCAATGAACTTTGAATTTCCTGACGAGAATATCATGGTAGTGACTGATTGTGAAATACCTGGACGGGATGAAGGACCTGAGGAAGGATCCCGATGGGCTATGCACTTTGACGGAGCCTCCAACGCTTTGGGTAACGGTATCGGCGTTGTGATCATATCCCCAAAAGGCACTCATACTCCACTTACTGCCCGGCTATGTTTCAACTGCACCAACAACATGGCGGAGTATGAGGCATGCATCATGGGTCTTCAAGCTGCAATTGACTTAAGGATCAAGTTTCTGAGTGTCTTCGGAGATTTCGCTCTCGTGATCAATCAGATCAAAGGTGAGTGGGATATGAAACACCCAAACCTTATTCCTTACAAAGAATGTGTGTTGACATTGATCCCCCATTTCACAGAGATAACTTTTGAACACTTCCCAAGAGAGGAGAATCAGTTGGCGGACGCGCTGGCTACGATGTCTTCTATGTTCAAAGTCAAATGGGACAAGGAGGCTCCCCGGATCATTATTTGGAAGTTGGACGAACCTGCATATTGTTGTGATCTTGAGGCTGAAGAGGTAACTGAAAAACCTTGGTATCATGAAGTGAAGAGGTACCTTGAAGCTCAAGAATACCCCGAGGGGGCATCTATCAATGACAAGAAGTTTCTGAGAAGGTTCGCTGCAAAGTTCTTCCTCAGCAACGACATTCTCTACAAGCGAAACCATGATTCAACCTTACTGCATTGTGTGGATAAGACTGAAGCAGAAAAGATCATGGCAGAGCTGCATGAAGGTACCTTCGGAACACATTCCAGTGGACACACCATGGCAAAGAAAATCCTTCGGGCAGGATATTTCTGGTCCACAATGGAAGCTGACTGTTACCAACATTCTCGGACGTGTCATAAGTGCCAGATTTATGCAGATAAGGTGCACGTTCCTCCAGTCCCTCTGAATGTCTTGACAGCACCTTGGCCTTTTGCAATGTGGGGCATTGATATGATCGGCGAGATCAAACCTACGGCATCCAACGGGCATCGCTTCATCCTGGTGGCGATCGATTACTTTACAAAGTGGGTTGAAGCAGCTTCCTATGCTACGGTAACCAAGAACGTCGTGGCACGGTTCATTCGGCATAACTTGATCTGTCGATACGGCGTCCCGGAAAGGATCATTACGGACAATGGTACCAATCTTAATAACAAGATGATCACTGAGCTCTGCGAGCAATTCAAGATACAACACCACAACTCTTCTCCTTATCGGCCGAAGATGAATGGGGCTGTAGAAGCAGCTAATAAGAATATCAAAAAAATCGTGCAGAAGATGACAGTGACCTATAAAGATTGGCACGAGATGTTACCGTTTGCTCTTCATGGGTATCGTACCTCAGCAAGAACGTCAATCGGGGCAACTCCCTTTTCCTTGGTCTATGGCATGGAGGAAGTCTTGCCGATTGAAGTCCAAATACCCTCTCTCCGGATAATGAAGGATGTAGGCTTGAGCGAAGATGACTGGATCCAGACTCGACTTGATCAGTTGAACCTAATTGACAAAAAGAGACTCACTGCTATTTGTCATGGTCAAACGTACCAAAAACGGATGATCAGGGCATTTAACAAGAAAGTCAGACCACAAGAGTATCGAGTTTGGGACCTGGTAATCAAGCGCATCATTCTTCCTCAAAGTGATCCCAGGGGCAAATGGACCCCTACGTATGAAGGGCCATTTGTGGTTAAACATATCTTCTCAGGAGGAGCTATGATTCTAACCACTATGGATGGTGACGACCTTCCTCACCCCGCCAATGCAGACATAGTAAAAAGATACTACGCATGAATTAAAGACCCGCTAGGTTAACACACCTAGGCAAAAATAAGGGCTTCCCGGCGAACCAAAAGGGTTCGGGCAAAAATAAGGGATGAAATGAAAAAATCTGTACACCCGGCAAGTCGAAAACCTAAAAAGGCGGCTTGGGCAAAAATGGGTATCCCGGTGGACTGAAAACCCGAAAGGGCGGTCCAGGCAAAAGTTAGGGATTAGAGCGTAATACTATGTCTCATTGAATCACCTTGCATCCAGAATCCGGGATCAAACATCAGGTTCAGACGGCATCGATCGATCAACTTCATCTTCAACTGAGCAGCCAAGTAATGAGACGCTTGAAGACATAAAGGCGATAGCAGAGTTAGAACCCAGTGGGATTATTCTCTTCACATAGCTGTTTTGTTTTCCTTTTTCACAAAATTGTATAAACTCTGTTGTTCGGCGGCATTCTCTTACTAGGACGTCAGCCTCTTGTACATAAACGCCTATTTTCAGGCAAATTCAAAAATCAATACAAATTCACTTTTCAGACCAATTGCCAATTGTTTTTTCCTTTTTCTGTTTTGTTTTGTAAAGAACGTCCAATGTTCAATTGTGATATATGCATTTGACACTAATTGCTAACTCATAAATATTTGCATGCGAAACAAAGGATTAATTACAGGTGACATCAGAAACAGGGGCAGTAATGAGTTGTCTAAGCGATCTAATTGCTCTGTCCACCAAGGTACTAAGGTAAGTGCGGCTGAAGAATGTAGCCCAGATACCTTCACTCCCCGCCGAGTAAGATGAGACTCAACAATACTCTCCCAAGCAGTTGGTCTCCAATCAGTCTTAAAAAGGCACGGTATCTCCAGCAAGTCAGCAACACTCTCCCCGGGCAGAGTTAGTCTACTGTCAGCCTCAAGGAAGTTGGATTATCCTCCAGAAGATTGTTCCCCGGCGTAATACAAGACACCCCAGTGGAGCCATTCCCCAGTACAGTTCAAAAGTTTTCCCAGGAAAGTTGAATCAATCTCCCCAATAGATTCTGGAAGCTTATCCCCAGTAGATTCTGGAAGCTTATCACCTGTAGAGTACGAACACATCTCCCCGGCTTTATTCAAGGTTATTCCTCACCAGAGCTTATAACTGGGTTATCCTCAGCTAATAACCACGGAAAGATCGTCCCCGGCGAAACTCTGCCTATCCCCCAGCGGAGTTCA
Source organism: Vicia faba (assembly GCA_948472305.1). NCBI lineage: Eukaryota > Viridiplantae > Streptophyta > Magnoliopsida > Fabales > Fabaceae > Vicia > Vicia faba. Next base: position 1,515,732,360 of record OX451735.1, read on the forward strand.
TCAAATCTTCCAACATAACTTATCAACGGAATCCCCAGCGGAGTTATCATCAAACCTCAGCGAAGTATCTCTTCCCACAGAGTATTCCCCGCAGAGTATCTCTCCAACAAGTTTATTCTCCAACGGAGTCATCTTCTCCTACCGGCTTATTCTTGCAATCATCATCCCCAGCAGAGACAAAGAACTCTCCTCTTCAAACATCAGCCTAGGATTCAACAAGCTCCCGACATTCGTCAAGGATTTATTTTCCTGGACAAAAATACATTCATAAACATTTCACGTTATCATACACCATGACGCATGCATATACGCATCATGAACATACAATCTCATTTATTTTGAGAACATCACGTATTGCATACATCATGACATTGCATACAACTAACGTTTTGTCTTTTCAGGACAAAGGTCAACACAAAGATAATTACTATCAACTGTCATAATTCCAGATTCGATTCCTGTATCTAGCCATGGCATATCTGTTGACGACTATTTCCGGACTCGATTCCTGTATCCAGCCAGGGCACATCTGAAGAGTTTGAAGATTCGATTCCTGTATCCAGCCAGGGCATATCTGTTGACGACTATTCCGGACTCGATTCCTGTATCCAGCCAGGGCACGTCTGAAGAGTTTGAAGATTCGATTCCTGTATCCATCCAGGGCATATATGTTGACGACTAATTCCGGACTCGATTCCTGTATCTAGCCAGGGCACGTCTGAAGAGTTTGAAGATTCGATTCCTGTATCCAGCCAGGGCATATCTATTGACGACTATTCCATACTCGATTCCTGTATCCAGCCAGGGCACGTCTGAAGAGTTTGAAGATTCGATTCCTGTATCTAGCCAGGGAATATCTGTTGACGACTATTCCGGACTCGATTCCTGTATCCAACCAGGGCACGTCTGAAGAGTTTGAAGATTCGATTCCTGTATCCAGCCAGGGCATATCTGTTGACGACTATTCCGGACTCGATTCCTGTATCCAGCTAGGGCACGTCTGAAGAGTTTGAAGATTCGATTTCTGTATCCAGCCAGGGCATATCTGTTGACGACTATTCCGAACTCGATCCCTGTATCCAGCCAGGGCACGTCTGAAGAGCTTGAAGATTCGATTCCTGTATCCAGCCAGGGCACGTCTGAAGAGTTTGAAGATTCGATTCCTGTATCCAGCCAGGGCATATCTGTTGACGACTAATTCCAGATTTGATTCCTGTATCTAGCCAGGGCACATCTGTGAGTTACTGATTGTAGACTTGATACCTGTATCCAGCCAGGGCATATCTACATGAAGAGTTTAGAGATTCGATACCTGTATCCAGCCAGGGCATATCTACATAAAGAGTTTGAAGATCAACCCCTGTAAAAGGCCAGGTAATTATCTTTCTTTCTCAGGTACGCAAGTTCTCGCTAAGGAATCTCTTACGCGATCGACACCCAGATGGCATCTATAAGCCCATCCACATACCAATAGTCTCCAAATGGCGTTTATAAGCCCATTCCCGACAAGGCTCTGTCACAGCTCCAGATGGCATCTATAAGCCCATCCTTCTATCCATCATTCCTCCAAATGGCATCCGTAAGCCCATTCCCTACATCACACTGCTAACATTCTACTATGTGAGTGCAAATTTCTGGGCACTCTAGTGTTCAATCATCTTCCACCTTTGGATTACGAAAGGCACGCCAGCCAATCTACATCCTCAGGTATAAGAAGATTGAACAGGGGCAACTGTTGTACCCCAAAATTTTCCCTCCCATATTATTCAAGATTTGGCAAGGTCAATCTTCAAATGGTTCAAAATCTCTCAAGGGTTGCACAGTCCAATTGCCTCCTAACACAGTCAAAATTAGGGTTTTGGTTCTTGCAACTAAAATGAGGTTTCCAAGGGTCCAATCAAGTCCCATATGCCCATATACATTGTCAAGCATCCATATGTCAAGTTTCAAGACTCATAGCATCAAGTTGCCCAGTCAAAAGCCCTAATTGCTTCACAGTCAACTGCAGGGGCAAAATGGTCATTTGATAGTCAAAAGTCAAAATTTTTGGTCAACATCTTATTTTGAAGCCAAAATCATCATTTGATCAAGTCTTGATCATGATTCCACAAGCATGGCTCAAAAAGTCTCAAGATGCAAAAGTTTCTATTTTTGGACAGCTGAAAAGTCAACTGCAGATTGACCAAGGCATAACTTTTTCATGGTTCATCATAAAAATCCCATCCAATTCTCATTTTGAAGGGGATGACATTTCCTACAACTCATCTTCACATTCCAAGTCCAAGAAATTCTCTCACAAAAAGTTATCAATTTCAACATTATAGGTCATTTTCAAAAGTCAACAAAAAGGCACTTTAAGTCAAAGAGCATAACTTGAGATTGGTAAATCAAAAGGACATGGGACCAAAGGCATTGGTTAGAGGACTTCAATACCTTTCCAAAATGTCCAAGAACATGTTCATAGCTTCAAAATTGAGCAAGATATGCATTGGAGAAGTTTGGAAATTTTTGGGAACTTTCAAAAGTCAACTTTGCCTAAAACACTTCATTTTTGCTAATGGGCCTCAAATTCTTTCTTGAATCTTTACCCAAAGCCTATGCACGACCCATTGAACTTAAAATGATTTATTTTCTTATTTTTAATTAATTAATTGAATTTTTATTAATATTAATTCATTTAATTGATTTTAAAATTAAAAAGATATGGTTTTTGGATCTTTTGTGAAGCAAATCAAATCAGGGCAAGCTGGCAAACTCGTTTCTCAATCAAAAAAGGAAAATCATCCATAATTGGCAAGGTTTTCATTGAAAAAAGATTGGAAATTATATGATTGAAAATCAAAGATTGCAAACTTAATTTCATGGACTTTTGGGCCAACGTTTTAACCTAATTCTCATCACATACATATGCTGAGGCCAACCCTAGTGTAGAACACGTGAAAGCTTCCAAAGAACTCCATAATAAAGTTGCAAAAAATTGAGAAAAAGTGTGAAACTGATTTCCTATTTGCAGCACAATTCAAAGCTTCTCTTTGATTCAAACATATTGCCTGAGTCTCTAGGAAGCCATTGCCATCAAAAACCAATCCTAACACGCGAAGAATCAAAGAACACGAGTCATTCGGTTTGTCTTGTTTTTCAAAATTGCATAACATGATTCATGCGTTTTTAATCCATTTTCTTGTTTGATTTATGTTAATAGGGACCTTCTGAAGCGATTGGTATAATCCAATTGAGTTATAACTGCCCGAATCAAAATCCACCATGAACAAAATCTAGGGTTTCTGAAGCTCTCAATTAGGGCTTTATGCATAAGGGAAAATTGGACCTTGAGACAAGCATGGTTGAATTCGTCAAGGCCAGACGAATTTAACCAGACCCTCGCGCCCTTTTTATGTGACCCATAGCTCTAATCGCTATTATTGGGACTTTTGTTTTGCGGGGGTTTAAAACCCCCGCTATCTTGTTCATATTTGCAGGTGAAACGAAGAAGATAACAGGCGTGGCAATATGTGACTGGTTGATTCAAATGAGTGGCACGCTTTTTCTGAATTCCAGCATAATTATCACTTTTCATATATAATATTTGTTTATCAATATGTATACAAACGCGCTTCATGGTTCAGATGGTGAGAGACGTGGCTGGAAAATACTGGGACCTGGGTTCAATTCCCAGGTCCCCCATATAATTGTTGATATTTTTCTTAACCCGTTCCAATGCAGTGCCTCTCAAACGTTCCACCATGGGCCTCACGCGTCAGTTTGCCATGTGGCCTTAATCAACAATCTGAAGGCCAGGAGGTGATGAACACTCAATGCCTTGGTCAATGAACATGCACACGATCAGGAAAGTCAACCAGGCTTTGTGCTTCTTGGGCCTGAATTCCACAACTCCACCTCCACTTGGGCCAACACACCCCCTTGGTTTGCATAATTAATTTTCTTTTCTTTTCTTTTCTTTTAATTTCTTTCAATTGTTTTTTTTAATAATTATTATTAATTCACCATAAAATAGTTTTTCCTAATAAAAATCAGAAACTCAAAAATGTAAATATTTTTAATTATTTATTAATTTCATCATTAACCTATTTTTGTAAATAAATATTAACAATTAATTTAGCTTAATTTAGGTTTTAATTCTAATCCTTTTTCTTTAATAAATAAAAATTGCATAGAATTAGGTTTTGACTTTTTTTATTTATTATTATCATCATTATCAATTAATTATTATTTTTTTGTAAATAACATGAAAATTAATTAATTAGCTTAAATTAGTTTAACTTTAACATTTTTCTTAATAATTAAAATAAACTTAGAACTGGGGTTTTCTTTTAATTTTAATTGTTTTATTTCCATAAATACAAAAAAACATAAAAAAACATCTTTCTTGTAAATAATTAATTAAATAATTAGGTTTTAATTTAACTTCAAGCAAAGGACAAAAACTCTTAATTTCTCAAAAGGGTCCAACACCCTCGGACGTCCAGTTTAATTTATTCGCGCACTATTTTTTTATTTGATTATTATGTAACTGTTCAAGGATGTAATAGTAATTAGGTTTATTGTTTTTACCTTCCGCGTCTTTATCAAAAACGGGTCTTTGTTTTTTGGCGATGTATAGACCCGCGCCTTGTAATAGCGTAGCTTTTACCTTTCCGTATTTTATTTTCCGCACTCCTAAATTCTAAATTGCATGAAAGAATGTATGGTAATTAAAAACAACTCGTAGCTCACAATGCCATGATCAAAGATAAATGTTAACATGAAAACAACACACAATGCACATGCCACTTCTAGGGTACGCCTCACTCGTTGCCTCGAAACGTGGTCGTCAAGTATATGATGTTTTAGCGGTCTCTCTTATGTTCAAGATCCAGTTGCCTCGAAACGGTTGCCTCGGATTAAAAGGATCTAGGACATTAGGGTTAATTCTAAGGTGTCCTACTATTGCTTCGGTGACCACACTGTCCCTCAATCGAATTGACCCGAACACCTCCAACGGTGGTGCTACCTACCTCTCAATGGTGGGATGGCACTACCTTAAGGACTTTTACACAGCCTAATTCCTTAGGGTAGGTAGATGACTCATGGGTACTTGCTCTCTTCAAAAAAAAATCAAAAATATTTTCACACTGACACTTTCAAAAGCTTTCAAAACAAAATTTTCAAACACTCTTGAGGACAGATACAAGAGTCACTCAGAAATCTTTCAATGAAACTTTTTTCAAACCCACTCACATTTTGAAAAGCAAACATTTTGAAAACATAAGGGCAAGTACCTAAGAGCCCATGGATAACCATGGATAGAAAGGGTGATAACACCTTCCCTTTCTATAAATCTACCTCCCGAACCGAGAAACATCTCGAAAAGGAATTTTGCTGTGCTTTTGTCCTTTCCTTGTTGGAGAAAATAAAAGACGGTGGCGACTCTTGCTTACCGCGACATTTCGCGAACCAGCTTAAAAAACAGTCAGTTCTATTTCCACCGATCACAGAACTGGCGACTCTGCTGGGGATATTTAAAGTGAGGTGTACCTTAGGATAGATCATACTTATGTTTTTAATTGCCTGTTTTGATTGCTTTAATATTGTGGGCCTGTTTTGGGAGTTCTATAGATCCTAACCCGGATCTGGGGGATACCTCTTAGAAAGTAGCAACAAAACTGTGAGGGAACTGTGTGGGGTATACCGACACGGTTGAAGCAGTTTGCTACGTTGATATGGCACTTTGGTGAGTACCGGTAACCCTTGAGTCAAGTCAAGGAGAGTACGGGGCCACCGCGTGGTGTCGTGAAGCATCAACTGACCTTAGGAACCTTAATTGAACCATCCTGGCCTCTTTAAGGGTAGTGAGATAACTGACTTTGGTGCAGTCCGAAGTTGGTTGATACTCGATACTACACTCATTGAGGGTTGTTTTCTTGGAATATTTTGATCGCCAGTTCAGTGGCTAAATCGAAACAATGAACATAGAAAACAACCCAATGATATTGAGATCCATAGAACCCGATTACTTTTGATAGGACAGGTTTTGAGCCCACCAACTTCAAGAGGGTAATACCTAGACCCCATGCTGGCCTAAACTCTAAGGGCTGTCTTGTGTGACTTGTGTGCCTTACCATGTTTGCTTTTTGTGGATACTTGTGGTGTGTTTTTATCATAATTATCATAACATCATACAACATCATATGCATCCACTAACCACTTCAGGGGTTCGAATCTTCATCTTTGTTCTTGTTTTGTAGGACATGGAAACTATCCGCAGAAAGACAATTCAGGTCAACCTTGTAAGGGTCCCTCCTCAGCTTAAGGAATTTACATCCAGGATTCCCGAGAACTCTTCATTCAGTGAAAGGCATGGTAGACTCATCAGCTTGGTCAATACCAACATTGAAGAGGATATGGTGAAAGTGTTGTTCCAGTTCTTTGACCCTCTGCACCACTGCTTTACTTTCCCGAATTATCAACTGGTGCCTACCTTGGAAGAGTTCTTCCAGCTTCTGAAGATCCCTATCCTTAGTCAACTACCCTACAACGGTACGGAAAGGGAACCCAAACTTGAAGATGTTGCTAAAGCATTACGCCTACAACCATCTGACATCAAGGGACATTGGGAAGTTAGAAGTGGTATCAAAGGGTTCTTGGCCAAGTTCCTGTTTGAGAAGGCCCAAGAATGTTGGAATTCCCTTGACCTACAAGCCTTTGAAGAAGTTGTAGCCCTCCTTGTCTATGGGTTGGTGTTGTTCCCTAATCCAGATCAGCTTATAGATATCAATGCTGTCAAGATCTTCATGTCCAGGAATCCTATACCTACGTTGCTTGGGGACATCCTTCACTCATGTTACACTCGAACCATGAGAAAAAGAGGTGTTCTCATGTGCTGCACTCCTCTCCTGGCAAGGTGGTTTATTTCGCACCTTCCACAATCAGTTTTGAAGAACGAGCGGGGTCTGAGATGGTCACAACGATTAATGACTCTTACGCATGCTGATATACATTGGTGTCCTCGATCCAGAGAGAGTGTCACTATCATTGATCGTTGCGGGGAGTTTCCTAATGTTCCTTTACTTGGAATCAGAGGAGGTATTACTTACAACCCGTGTCTGGCTTTAAGACAGTTTGGTTACGCTCGGAGGGATGGCCCTCATGACATGTTGCTTCCTGACATAGTTTTTGACTTCGACAACGATGCACAAGGACTTCGCCAGAGATTTATCAGAGCTTGGAGGATGCCCAACAAGGTAGACAGCAAGACACTGGGGCACAAGAACTCCATCCCGTTGGAGCCTTATCTCAAGTGGGTAAGAGCCCGCTCCCAGAAGCTGGTGATGCCATATCCTCATGTTCTTCCAGTGATCAAAGAGCCAGTGTTGGAAGGAGAGGTCCCGTACACCATTCAACATCCTGACATGCCTACATCCTGGGAAGAAATGCAGAAGAGCTGGATCCAGCTAAAGGAAGAACGGAATTCTCTTGAATCCAGTCTACATGCCAGTGAGAAGAAGGTCTTGGAGCTCACCCGCCTACTGCACGAGGAAAAGACTCTTAACACTTACATAGATCCAAAGAGGATGCGCAGTGTCTTTTGGGATTAATTTACTTTGTAATGTTTTGCCCATGAGGCCTTGATGTACTGAACAATTATTTCTTAATGATAACGTGTGTTCCTTTTGTCTACAACAAATTTGAACTTTCGAACCCTTGAATGCATTGCATAAACAGCATATCATGCATCATGTATATAGCAGGTACTCTTCTTTTTAGGTTGCTTAATGTTCTTCGCTGTTTATTTCAGCAGTCATCATGAATCCTGAATCATCTACTGAGCAATCCATCAAGGCCCTCCAGGCCCAAAACGCCCATTTCCAAGAGTTGATTATGAGTTTAGCCCAAGGTCAAGAGGAATTGAAGGCTCTGCTGGTAAAGAAGAAGAAGAAGAGAACTGTACTATTCAACACTGGCCGGAGGTTTGGCAACACACTGCAAAATGAGGCTGACCAAGCTGGTTCTTCTGTAGGGAAAGGCAGTCCCCAAGGGGGAAGGGTTCCTAGTCCTGTGGTCTCTGACAACGAGACTGATTTCAATGAAGAGCAGTACCCTCCCGTTGAAGACAGGTACAAGCAGTTAGAGGATCGTCTGAGTGTCATGGAAATTCAACAGGTGCCTGGGTTGGATTTTGGAGATCTGGGTTTATCTTCTGGGGTGGTAATCCCACATAAGTTCAAGGCACCATCTTTCGCAAAGTATGACGGGGCTTCCTGCCCTAAGCTACATCTCAGATCCTATGTGCGGAAGATCCAACCGTATACTGTGAACAAGAACTTATGGATCCATTTCTTCCAGGAGAGTCTTTCAGGGACTCATCTCGAATGGTTCTATCAGCTGGATGGAACCAAGATTCGTAACTGGGAGGACTTGGCTACTGCTTTTTATAAGCAGTATCAGTACAATGCCGACCTCTCTCCTACACGTACCCAACTCCAGGGTATGTCGCTAGGACCGGGAGAAGGTTTTAAAGAGTACGCGCAGAAGTGGAGGGACCTGGCTGGCAGGGTGCAGCCACCGTTAACCGACCGTGAACTCGTGGACATGTTCTTGGGGACCCTATCTGGGCCGTTCTTTAACCACCTGATTGGTAATTCTTTTGCAGGTTTCACAGACCTCATTCTGACTGGTGAAAGGATAGAAGCTGGTATGAAATCGGGGAAGATACAGAAGGGTGCGTCCTCAAGTTTTGAAAAGAAGCCTTTCAAGAAGGAAGCCAGTGCTGTGTATGGGCCCAGAAGACAAAATAAACCGGAACTCCGCCAAGCTGTCAACGTGGTGGTAATTGCAAAGCCTGTTGCCTCTCCTCGGCAACCTAACCAACCAAGGGGTGAGAGACCCAGAAGAGAATACACTCGGCTTAGTATGACCTTGTCTCAGATCTTTCCGCAACTGCTATCAACCAACTTGGTAACTGTCAGAGAAGCCCCGAAGGTGGTAAACACAACATCTTCGAAGTATAACCCCAACGCCCGCTGTGCTTATCACTCTAATAGCCCGGGGCATTCTACTGATGATTGCTGGGCCCTAAGAAATAAGGTTCAAGACCTTATCGATGCTAAGGAAATACAGTTTGAGGCGCCCGAAAGGCCCAACGTTGTGACTGCTCCTATGCCCCAGCATGGAGTAAATTCTATTGAGGAAGACCCGTATGTAGCTTATGTGGATGAGATTGTTACTCCTTTATTGACTGTCAAAAGGAACCTGTTGCTGGCCGGTTTATTTCCGGGTTGTAGCAAGGGTTGCCTTCTCTGTGCTGTTTCACCTACTGGTTGTCTGTTGCTGAAGTCAGGCGTCCAAAACCTGATGGATAGCAAAGAGATCTTGTTCAAGAAGACTGATGTTCCTATTGTTCCTACTGAAGAAGTATCCGTTGTCACCATTTTCAACAATCCTACCAAGGCTCCCCCGAGGAAGCCAGTCAGAATCATGTCCGTTGCACCTATCATCAGTACTGTTCTGGGGCCCCTCCCCTATAAATCTGACAAGGTTGTCCCATGGCATTATGGGGCAGATGTTTATGTGCTCGGAGTGAAGCAGGAGTTCAACACTAGTACCGATATCAGTAACATCACCGGTCCCGCTAAAGTTACTCACAGTGGCAGGCTCTTCTCGCCTGACATTGCGCCACCAGTCATCCGAAGACCTCTTATCATCACGCCTACAAGTGCGCCTGTTTCCCCCCCTGATCAAGTTTCTACCCCTGCTGTAGAGTCATCTGACACTCGGGGCAAAGGGATTGCTGATATGCCTGCCCAGATGGAGGCACCGAAGACTGTTAGTGTTGAAGCCTCCCAGCAAGAGATGGAGGAAATTCTCAAGATTATCAAGAAAAGTGATTTCAACGTCGTTGAGCAGCTGGGGCACACCCCCTCTAAAATCTCTATGCTATCACTGTTGTTGTGCTCAGAGGTCCATGCCAAGGCCCTGATTTCATTTCTGAAGACGGCTCATGTGCCACAAGAAACGTCGGCTGATCAATTTACTGATTGTGTGGCCAACTTGACTGCTGATAATGGGTTGGGTTTCTCTGATGCTGATCTGACCGCTAAGGGAAAGAACCATAATGATGCCCTGCATGTCTCCATTGAATGCAGGGGCACTACTCTTGCCCATGTGTTGGTAGACACCGGTTCTTCACTAAACGTATTGCCCAAGAATGCCTTAGACAGGTTGGATTGTGAGGGTTTGGAGTTGAAGCCTAGTAACATTATTGTCCGGGCCTTTGACGGGTCGAAGAGGATGGTACATGGTGAAGTGGACATTCCAATCCGGATTGGTTCTCAAGTCTTTGATTCAACGTTCTATGTGATGGATATCCGACCATCCTATTCTTGTTTGCTGGGTCGTCCTTGGATCCACAAGGTCGGAGCTGTGACCTCCACTCTACATCAAAAGCTCAAATACCCTGTCAGAGGGAAAGTTGTTACAGTACAGGGGGAGGGAGAATACATGGTTAGTCATCTTAACTCGTTCCGGTATATAGAGATGGACAGGGAGTTCATTGAAACCCCCTTTCAACATTTTGAAGAGGTGCCTCCAACATTGGCGTCAGCAGAGACAGTGATTGAAGAAGACTCTCCCTTGAAGATGGCTTCCTTGAAGGACGCCCAGGCTGTAATTGAGAAAGGTGAATGTGCAAACTGGGGCAGACTCCCTGATTTTACTCCAAAGACTGACAAGTTTGGGCTGGGTTTCACTGTAGAGGCTCAGAGGGCTGTACGTAAAGCAAGGATTGGAAGACCTCCCGTGTTCATCACCAACCCGGGAGTGAATGCCATTGAAGGCGATGCGGAGGAATCTGAGTTTGATAGCTGGATCTACCCGACGACCGACGGTGGACTGAACAATTGGACTGCAAAAGACTACATACCTGTTACTTTTGTTACTCAGTAATGAATTCCTTTGTTTTTAAATTTGTAATGAACAATAAATTGAAACTTTATGGCCCGGTGTCTTACCCGGGGCACCGTGGTTTCATTTGTGAGGGCTTATTACTTGTCATTTCCATATATCACGAATAAAAACATTGGACGTTTTTCGCATTTCAAATCTTATGCTCCCTTTCTTTCTTTCTTTATTGCAAAACAGTTATATTTACACACACTCACCTATACAGGTTTCAATCCACTCTGGATCTCACTGGTAACGACTCTGCTACTGCCAGTTATGACTTCGAAAATCTGATCAACTTAGCCGAAGACGAAGGTGAAGATGATTGCGAAGTGCCTGGTGAGCTTGCAAGACTGTTACTCCAGGAAGAGAGGGCCATTCAGCCACATGAAGAGCCAGTGGAAACGGTAAATATGGGTACTGAGACAGATAGAAAGGAAGTCAAGATTGGTGCCAATCTAGAGCTCAGCGTAAAACAACGGTTGATTCAGATGTTGCATGATTATGTGGAAATCTTTGCCTGGTCCTATGAAGACATGCCTGGGTTGGATACCGACATTGTGGTCCATCACTTGCCTACCAAGGAAGAATGCCCTCTGGTTAAACAGAAGGTCCGCCGTATGCGTCCAGAGATGTCCGAGAAAATCAAAGCTGAGGTTATGAAGCAATTTGACGCCGGTTTTCTAGCAGTGACTTCTTACCCTCAGTGGGTTGCCAACGTGGTTCCGGTGCTGAAGAAAGATGGTAAGGTCCGAATGTGTGTTGACTATAGGGATTTGAACAGGGCGAGCCCCAAGGATGACTTCCCTCTGCCTCACATCGACGTTCTGGTTGACAATACTGCTCAGCACAAGGTGTTCTCCTTCATGGACGGCTTTTCAGGTTATAATCAGATCAAGATGGCTCCTGAAGATATGGAAAAGACTACCTTTGTTACTCAGTGGGGCACTTTCTGTTACAAGGTCATGCCTTTTGGGTTGAAAAATACTGGGGCAACCTACCAACGTGCCATGGTTGCTTTATTTCATGACATGATCCATCATGAGATTGAAGTGTATGTCGATGATATGATTGCAAGGTCCCAAACTGAGGAGGAACACCTTGACCACCTACAGAAGTTGTTTGACCGTCTGAAGTTGTACAAGCTGAGGTTGAATCCGAACAAGTGCACCTTCGGGGTAAGATCTGGGAAGTTGCTAGGCTTCGTCGTAAGCGACCAAGGTATTCAAGTGGACCCTGCCAAGGTTAAAGCCATACAAGAGATGCCAGTTCCCAAGACAGAGAAAGAAGTCAGAGGCTTTCTAGGACGTCTGAACTACATTGCCCGATTCATCTCACATCTAACTGCTACCTGTGAACCAATCTTCAAGCTACTGAAGAAAGATCAAGTAGTACGTTGGAATGATGAATGTTAGGCCGTTTTCGACAGAATCAAAGAGTATCTCCAAGAACTACCCATCCTTATGCCACCGGTTGAAGGGAGACCTCTAATATTATACTTGACAGTACTTGACAGCTCAATGGGGTGTGTGCTGGGGCAGCATGACGAGTCTGGCCGAAAAGAGCATGCCATTTATTACCTTAGCAAAAAGTTTACCGACTGTGAGACTCGATACTCACTGCTCGAGAAAACTTGTTGCGCTTTGGTATGGGCTGCTCGCCGGCTGAGACAGTATATGCTGACTCACACCACTCTGTTGATTTTCAAAATGGATCCAATAAAGTACATATTCGAAAAGCCCGCCTTGTCCGGAAGAATAGCAAGATGGCAGATGATCCTGACTGAGTATGACATCCAATATACTACCCAAAAAGCTATAAAGGGGAGTGTACTAGCTGACCATCTAGCTCATCAAGCTATCAAAGATTATTAATCCATGAGATTCGACTTCCCGGACGAGGACATCATGACTTTGGACAACATTGAAAGTAACAGACCGTATGACAGACCTGAAAATGGATCCCAATGGACCATGTACTTTGATGGTGCTTCAAATGCACTTGGAAACAGTATCGGTGCGGTACTCATTTCCCCGGAAGGTTTCCACACACCTTTCACGGCCCGACTTTGCTTCAGCTGTACCAACAACATGGCTGAATATGAAGCTTGCATCTTTGGTCTCAAGGCTGCTATAGACTTGGGGATCAAATCTTTGATCGTATTTGGGGACTCGGCTTTGGTTATCAGTCAAATCAAAGGAGAGTGGGACACCAAACATCCTAATCTTATCCCATACAAAGAACATGTCTTGACATTGTTGCCTCATTTCGAGCAAATCACCTTCGAGCATTTCCCGCGAGAAGAGAACCAGCTAGCAGATGCTCTGGCTACAATGTCTTCCATGTTTAAACTCAACTGGGATAACGAGGCTCCCCAAATCACCATCGAGCGAATGGATGAACCTTCACATTGTCATGAGATTAATACCGAAGAAGTAGTGGAACAACCCTGGTTTCACGAAATCAAAAGGTATCTCCAGACTAGAGAATATCCCGAAGGAGCTTCCGTAAATGACAAGAAGTTCCTAAGGAAATTTGCTGCCAAGTTCTTCCTAAGCAAAGACATCCTCTATAAATGCAGCCATGATTGTGTTTTACTCCGATGTGTAGACAAAGCTGAAGCAGAGTTGATCATGACTGAGATACACAGCGGCACATTTGGCACCCACTTGAGCGGGCATACTATGGCTAAGAAGATTCTAAGGGCAGGATATTACTGGTCTACCATGGAAGCTGATTGCCATCAATATTCCCGTACTTGCCACAAATGTCAAGTCAACGCTGACAAGATTCATATTCCTCCTGTTCCTCTCAACGTTCTGATAGCTCCTTGGCCATTCACAATGTGGGGCATTGACATGATTGGAGAGATCAAGCCCACAGCGTCCAACGGACATCGCTTCATCCTGGTCGCCATCGACTATTTTACCAAATGGGTCGAAGCAGCTTCCTTCGCCTCTGTTACAAAGAATGTGGTTGCTCGCTTCATCAAGCAGAACCTCATATGCCGGTATGGTGTCCCCGACAGGATCATCACAGACAACAGTACAAATCTGAATAATACTATGATCACCGCTCTATGCGAACAGTTCAAGATTTATCATCACAATTCATCTCCCTATCGGCCGAAGATGAACGGTGTTGTTGAAGCTGCGAACAAAAACATTAAGAAGATCATTCAGAAAATGACAGTCACCTACAAAGACTGGCATGAGATGTTACCATTTGCTCTACACGGATATCGTACCACGACACGTACTTCAACCGGGGCAACCCAATTTTCTTTGGTATATGGCATGGAAGTTGTCTTACCCATGGAAGTTCAGATTCCTTCTTTAAGGATTATGAAGGACGCTGGTTTGAATGAAGACGATTGGATTCAGACTCGACTTGATCAACTCAATTTGATTGACGAGAAGTGACTCACTGCTGTTTGCCATGGTCAGACGTACCAAAAACGGATGATCAAGGCTTTCAATAAGAAAGTCAGACGTCAAGAATATCAAGTCGGAGATCTCGTAATCAAGCGGATCATCTTGCCGCAAAGCGATCCCAGGGGCAAATAGACTCCTACTTACGAAGGACCATTTGTGATCAAAAACATATTTTCTGGAGGTGCAATGATTCTGACCACCATGGACGGTGACGATTTGCCACACCCTGCGAACGCAGACATAGTCAAAAAATATTACGCATAAAATCACCCGACAAGTCGAAAACCCGAAAGGGCGACTTGGGAAAAAATGGGCATCCCGGTGACCCGAAAACCCGAAAGGGCGGTTCAGGCAAAAATTAGGGATAAAACAAAAAAAATCTGTACACCCGGCAAGTTGAAAACCCGAAAGGGCGGCTTGGGCAAAAAGGGGTTTCCCGGTGGATTGAAAACCCGAAAGGGCGATCCAGGCAAAAGTTAGGGAATTAAAGCGTATGACTATGTCTCGTCGGATCACTTTAAAGAACAATCTCTTCATCAACAAGCTCCGAACTTCTGATCAATCCAACCATCGGCGGACGAAGCATCGAATGGACAAGATATTCAGAGTTGTGAAGGCTATAACAGAATGGAATCCCATAGAATTGTTACACATAGCCATCTTTCTTTTGTATAAAATTTTCAATTTTTTTACGACAACATCCTCTTACTAGGATGTCTGTCTCCTTTGTACAAAGATACTCATAAAAAGTTAATACAAATACTTTTCCAGATACGGAAATTTGCTTTGTCTTCCTTTTGCTTTTTTTTTACACTTATGTTTTATTTGAGAAACGTCCAATGTTTTGTTAAATAGGCATATGCATTTGAACATAATCATTTCCTTACACATCAAGAAAGATGATTGTTGATAGGTTGAAGGTACAAATAGATATCTTGATGCCCTTTCAGAAGGAATCCCCCGCGGTTCTAAACTCCAAATTCCTCAATAAGGTTCAAATCCAGAGCTTAATTCCCCAAACAGAGTTAAACTTCAGGATCTTCAACAGAACAAAAGCTTTCTCAAAGTTGATTTCCCCAGCCAGAGAGCCTTCCAGAACTTAATTCCCCTCAGAGTTAAGTTTCAGTATCCCCAGTGGAGCCTTAAAAATCTGAAAATCCTATCCCCAGCGGAGCTAAAACTTCCAACTATCAATCCCCAGCGGAACCAGATTAGTGAACATTCTCCCACAGAGATACTTCCCATTAGATTGAAGATTCTCAGTCTTACCCCTCCGGCGTGAGGCTCCCAGGTTCTGGACTCCCCAGTAGAGATCATCAGAATTTTCATTTCCCGCAGGTCACCAAGGATTTTCTATCCCCAGCAGTGGTCCTAGGATCCCTCAACAACTGAAGATCTGGCTCCCCAAGCAATCAGCAGTCAACAAGGATTTCCCACCCTCAGTAACCAAAGGATTTTTCTATCCCCAGCTTCGGTTATGGGTTTATTTCCCCAACATTTGTCAAGGATTTATTCTCCAAAACAAATTACATTTCAAATTGATCGGTCGTTCAAGAGTTCCTTCATCACCTGTTGGAAGTTACAGTCGTCAAAGATCAAATTCTCACAAAGTTCAAGTTATGAAGCCCAGATTTGACCAGATAGTATCTTAATCTCTACAGCTATTGTGAAGCCCGGAGTACGACCGGATAACAATGCCAGACTACCGCCAAGCCTGGATTGCGACCAGATAGTGGTATCCCCTCAGAGCAAGCTATGAAGCCCGGATTCGACCGGATAATAGTTTAATCCCCAACAAGTTTTTGTGAAGCCTGGATTACGACCAGACAACAGTCAATAATACTACGAAGCCTGGAGTCGACCAGATAGTGGTATATCTTCAACACAAGCCGTGAAGCTCGGATTTGACCGGATAACAACTTAGCAAGCTATTGTGAAGCCTGGATTATGACCAGATGACAATACAGGTTTCTGTGAAAGCCTGGAGATCGACCAGATAACAGTTAACCCTTAACAGAATGAAGACTCTGAAATCCCCAGTAGATTCTCATACAACCCAAGCTCCTTGTTGTACCCCAAAATGCTCTCACAAAAAGTTATCAATCTCAACATTATAGGTCATTTTCAAAAGTCAACAAAAAGGCACTTTAAGTCAAAGACCATAACTTGAGATTGGTAAATCAAAATGACATGGGACCAAAGGAATTGGTTAGAGGGCTTCAAAACCTTTCCAAAATGTCCAAGAACATGATCAAAGCTTAAACATTGAGCAAGATATGCCTTGTAGAAGTTGGGAAATTTTTGGGAATTTTGAAAAGTCAACTTTGCACAAAAGGGTTCAAAAATGCTAATGGGTCACAAATTCTTCCATGAATCATTACCCAAAGGCCATGCACGACCCATTAAGCTAAAAGGGAGTTATTTTCTTATTTTTAATTAATTAATTGAATTTTTAATCTTATTAATTCATTCAATTAAAATTAATTATGAGAAAAATACTAAATCATGTTTCTTAAATCTTTTTATGCAGCAAATATGTCCATTATGAGCTCAATATTTCGTGTGCCTTCTCAAGAGACAAAATCTTCCACAATTGGCAAGTTTCCATGGCAAAAAGATTTGAAAAAAAGATGTAACAAAATCAAATATTTGAATCATGAATGCATAGACTTTGGGCCTGGTTTTCTTGACCTAATTCCATCTACATACATATGCAAAGCTAACCTAATGCTCACATACACAAAAGCTGCGCAGAAACACCAAGAAAAAAATTGCATTTTTTGACAAAAAGTTGAAAACTGTTTTGATACCTAGAGCTCGTTTCAAGGCCTGAAAAGTATCCCAAAACATTGCTGGACCATCAAGGAACGTATTGCAATCAAGAACACATCTCCAGACCTCAAGAATTGGTAGAACCACGTTGCACTTTTCATAAAAATTTTCATAATCGTGTTTCACTTTTCATGCATGATTCATGTTTTTTAATGGTTGATTTATACTAACATGAACCTTCTGAAGCTAATGACATAACTCAATTGAATTATCAAGCCCTGTATCGTGATTCACCATTAATGTATTTTAGGGTTTCAGGAACTTTGAATTAGGGCTTTACATATATGGAAAAATTGGCCATTCAAACTGGTACCATTGAAATCAGGACATCCAGACGAATCAATTGACCACCTCGCGCTCTTTTTATATTTGCTTATGTGCTAATCGTTATTTTTCCTGGCCTTGTTTAGTGGGGGTTTAAAACCCCCGCTATTTGATTATGTTACAAGCACAAGAACGAGGAAGATGCATAGGTGTCATAACATGATGGGACAATTCAAATACTGGCGCGCTTTTCTTTGTTCAGATCACTAATCATTGTTTTTATATATTATATTCTCCATTCATTATATTAACAAATGCGCTAAATGGTTCAGTTGGTAGCTTAGCTGGCTTGCAGGTACTGGGACCTGGGTTCGATTCCCAGGTCCCCTTATATATTTCATAATTTTTTCCATAACACGCTTCTGTGTAACGCCTCTCCCAGGGTTCATCATGCAACCCCACGCCCAAGCCAGCCAAGTGTCCCTAAGGGACAATCCAAAGGCCAGAACATGCAGCCTACCATACACGCTCAGTCAACTACCAGCATGTGATCCTGGAAAGTCAAAAAGGGCCTGGATTATAGTGGGCCAAATTGCTCATTCACCTCTAAATTGGGTCAGACACCCCCATTGTTTGTATTTCTTTTTTCTAATTTCCTTTTCTTTCCTTCTTTTTGTTTTAATTGTTTTATTTAATTCACAAAAATAATTTTCATAATAAAAACCAGAAAAAAATCAAAACCAAAAATATGTTTATTTAATATTTAATTCATTAATATTTTTGTAAATAAATTTTAATAATCAATTTAGTTTAATTTAGGGTTTTCAATTTTAATCTTTTCTTAAATAACTAAAATATGTAGAAATTAGGTTTTTAGCATTTTTATTCTTTTTTCTTAATAAACAAATTTTTCTAATTATCATTATTATTAGTTAATTTATTTTGTAAATAAACATGTAATTAATTAATTAGGGTAAATTAGGTTAAACTTGAATATCTTTCATAAATAATTAAAAACGACTTAGAACTAGGGTTTCGTTTAACTTCTAATCTTAGTTAATTTTCTTTATTTTCATTAAATCCCAAAAACATAAAAAATATTCCTTTTCTTATTAAATAATTAATTAACTTTTAATTTCAATTTAATTTCAAAAGGGTCCAACGCCCTCGAACGTTCCATTTTTTATTCTCTTCGCGCATTTATTTTTCCTTTTAATATTATGTAATTGCTCAAGCCTTGTAATAGTAATTAGGAATTTATTTATTTTCTGCATTTTATTAAAAAACGGGTCTTTGTTAATTTGGCGATGTATAGACCCGCGCCTTGTAATAGCGTAGGACTTTATTTTCCGCACTTTAATTTCCGCACCCTTAAAACTGCTAAACTCTGCATGAAAGAATGAATGGCCTAAATTAAAAGCAAGCGTAGCTCACCAAATGCATGACAAGATAAAATATAACTGAAAACAATACACAAATTCACACACCACTCTTAGGGTACGCCTCACTGTTGCCTTGCCCCTCGAAACGTGGTCGTCGAGTATAGGACGTTTTAGTAACTCCTTATGTCCATGATCTATGGCATAAGGGTAGCTTCTAAGGTGTCCTACTGTTGCTCTGGTGACCACACTGTCCCTAACAATCGAATTGACCCGAACACCTCCAACGGTGGTGCTACCTACCTCTCAATGGTGGGATGGCACTACCTTAAGGACATTTACACAGCCTAATTCCTTAGGGTAGGTAGATGACTCGTAGATACTTGCTCTATTTCAAAAACAAATCACAACCTCTTTTCACACCGACACTTTTCAAAAGCTTTCAAAACAATTTTTCAAACACTCTTGAGGACTGATACAAGAGTCGATCTGAAATCTTTAAACGAAACTTTTTCAAACCCACTCACAATTGAAAAGAAAACAAACATTTTTGAAAACACAAATGAGAAAGTATCTAAGAGCCCATGGATAACCATGGATAGAAAGGGTGCTAACACCTTCCCTTTCTATAAATCTACCTCCCGAACCGAGAAACTATCTCATAAGGAATTTTGATGTGCTTTTGTCCTATCCATGTTGGAGAAAATAAAAGACGGTGGCGACTCTTGCTTACCGCGACATTTCGCGAACCAGCGTTAAACAGTTAGTTCCAGATCCACCGATCACAGAACTGGCGACTCTGCTGGGGATGATTATAAAAGTGAGGTGTACCTTAGGACTAAGATCACTTGTGTTTTCAATTGTCTAAATTGTTTGCTTTATTATTGTGGGTACTGTCTTGGGAGTTCTATAGATCCTAACCCGGATCTGGGGGATACCTTCTTAGAAAGTAGCAACAAGACTGTGAGGGAACTGTGCGGGGTATACCGACACGGTTGAAGCAGTCTGCTACGTTGATGTGGCACTTTGGTGAGTACCGGTAACCCTTGAGTCCAGTCAAGGAGAGTACGGGGCCTCCGCGTGGTGTCGTGAAGAATCAACTGACCTTAGGAACCTTAATTGAACCATCTTGGCCTCTTTAGGGTAGTGAGATAACTACTTTAGTGTAGTCCGAAGTTGGTTGATACTCGATACTACACTCAGTTGAGGGTTGTTTTCTTGGGATATTTTGATTGCCAGTTCAGTGGCTAAATCGAAACGATGAACACAAAAAACAATCCAATGATATTGAGCTCCTTAGAACCCGGTTACTTTTGATAGGACAGGTTTGAGCCCACCAACTTCAAGAGGGTAGTACCCCAAACTTCATGTTGGCCTAAACTCTAAGGGCTCTTTGTGTGACTTGTGTGCCTTCAAAACTTGACTACTTGCATACTTGTTATCTGACACTTGAGTTTCTTGCAGGTTTTGTTTACAGTCCTTAATCTGGACTCATAACAGGGTTTACCTACATTACTCCACAGCATAACATCATACCATCATACCATTGCATACATCCTACATAAGGACTAATCCATTTCAAGGATCTCAAGGGCTTGTGATGCAGGTCATGATGAATCAAATGTCTAGCAAGGGACAAAGGGGATTTATTTTCCTCTAGCCAAGGTTAACAGCTTGAGTCAGGGGCTATGACCCACTCGATATGGTGAGCCTTGACTCTTGAAGAAGGACTCTCAACAATATGAAGTGCCTTCAATCAAGTCACCGGATTCCAATTCTAACAATTTTCTTGTCTACCCCGCGAGATCCTTGAAAACGTTGCATGCATACATACATATCTTTGCATTACAGGTACCCTTGTTACAGGTCACTTACCATCTGCGCTGTTTATTTCAGCAATGGCTTCCCAACAATACAACCAGGACCTTCATGCTCAAGAAACTCGGTTCGAGGAAATCCTCCTGAATCTATCCAAGGGGCAGGAAGAGCTGAGAACACTTCTCATGGGGACTTTGGTCAGGAACAGTGCTGAGGATGATAAGGACGAACGGTTGAAACATATGCAAGCTGAGGTGGATGCAATGAGAGCCCAGATGCTGGGGAAGGTGACTATCATTCAAGACTTAGCTCAAAGACAAGAAGAGCTCGGGGTTCTCGTCAACCAACTGCTTCGGGGTAACCAACTGGGGCAAACATCTAAGGTTGAAGAGCCAGTCATCATTCAACCACCTTGGAGACAAGAAGATAAGGGAAGAGCTCCTCAAATGGCTTCAGTGTCACAAATTCAGCATCAACCTCACCAGCTTCAGCCCGACAAGCCCAAAAGGCAATTCACCAAGCTCAACGTGTCGCTACCTCAAGCTTTACAACAACTGTTGAGGTTGAATTTGGTAACTCTAAGGGATCCTCCTAGGAATACCAACAGGACACCTTCAAGGTATAACCCCAACACCCGATGCGCTTATCATTCCGACATCCCGGGGCATGCTACATATGATTTTTGGACCTTGAAGAACAAGATCCAGGACCTGATTGATAAAGGAGCTGTGGAATTCACCCAAGATGGCCAGGCTGAGTGCTTCTACCATCCCTACAGGATTCACCATTTGAAGTAGCAAGCCCTGAGATGGGAAAACTTTTGTTCATTCGAATGTTCAAGTTGTATTTTTCTTTGACTATTTAAACAGTTATTCATGTCAAACGTTGTTATTTCATTAATGCATCACACATGTCTGTTTTGAATCAACATATTTGTATTCGCTATATTCAAACTGATTTCATATTTTTTGATGATCAACTCTTGATTGAAAATTCTAAGCCTCTTGAGGGAGGATGACAAAAACGATACCACGATCTTTACAGTATGCTTTTGAACAGACCCCGCTGATGAGGTACATGAATTGTTTCAATTCCTAAACACTGGAGTTATAAGGAAGATAATCCCTCGTCAACCCCTCTGAGCCAAAGAAGTAGGAGTTTTTCTTTTCGAAAATTAAAACCCTTAATCATAACCTGGGGCAGGGTAGTCTTCTCAGTTGATCCAGGTGCACAACAAATGGCATCAAAAGAAGTCCTTCTGAAACAAAAGACAATGATGGTTCCGAATAATCATAAGGATGGGCAGTCATAATCTCTCAGAAATAAAAACCCAATAAGTCAAAACCTATGAAGGAGACTTACAAAACTGGGGCATCCCGCTGACTGTAATTCCAAAAAAGGAAACGGCTCAGGCAAAAAACAGGGATAACAAAATCAAAAAAAGAAAGAGGTCTTATAAACCCTCAACAAAAAGGAAATGACTGCCTATTCAGAATAAATCATCAATATCTGAACCATCATTGGAACATCGGAACAAAGACTCAAACAAGGTCTAACGCACGATCAACTGAGCTTAGGTTTGAAGAATATCACGAAGAGCGGGTGGGTACAAATAATTTGAGCCTTTATCCTTTGTTTCTTAAACCGTGAACCAGACCACGTTATAACCTTTAAAAAGTCCTAGCTGAAGCATGGGTTAGTTCGAAAGCATATTGTTACGAAAGGTATCCTGACTCCTTAAGGCCTACGGTAAATACGGAGTTGACATCACGTTTTACAAACATTCACTTGTTTTATGAAAAAAAAATTCATTTTCAAAAACTTCAAGACAGACATAAGCTTTGCATTTCTGACGTAACATTGTTTGCATATGACTATTTGTTTGAACAGCCTAGAAGTTCACACGAAGAATATCTAGTGAACAAAAGCACTTCCAATCAAGGGGCAGACATGATCATAGTCTATTATCTGAGGCAGTCCAATCAAGATTCGGAGAATCTCTCAAAGGCCAAATAGCCTGGGGCAAATCTCCGCCTGAGTCACTTGGGGAACTCCAGCAACGAATCTTGCCTGATTAAACATCTTCTGGGGCATGACAAAACATGGGCAACTCCCTACATTCTGAGAGCGTGGACATAGCCGAAAAATACTACGCAAAATCAAAGACCCGCTAGGTCGACCGACCTAGGCAAAAATAAGGGCTTCCCGGCGAACCAAAAGGGTTCGGGAAAAAATGAGGGATGAAATGAAAAAATTTGTACACCCGGCAAGCCGAAAACCTGAAAAGGCGGCTTGGGCAAAAATGGGTATCCCGGTGGACTGAAAACCCGAAAGGGCAGTCCAGGCAAAAGTTAGGGATCAAAAGCGTACGACTATGTCCCGGCACCTCGTCACTTGCCTATCAAAAGAAGGTTTGTCAAACGGCAGTTATCAAGACCCCACAGGTATCTTCTCCCACATCAAAAACAGGGGCAATAATGAGTTGTCTAAAGCGATCTAATTGCTCTGTCCACCAAGGTACCAAGGTAAGTTCAGCTGAAGAACATAACCAAGATATCTTAAGTCCCCAGAGAGTGAGCCAACAAGTCAATGCACTCTCTCTAAGCAGAGTTTTACTGTCAACCTCAAGGAAGTCGGGTATTCCCAGCAGATCTCAACATTCCTCAGCGAATTATGCCAAACATTCTTAACAAACATCCCCGGCAATCTTGACCTAAGATTGTTCCTCGGCGGTATACCAGACACTCAGCGGAGCCACTTCCCCAATATATTTCAAAAATTTCCCCAGGAGAGTCCAGTCTGAAGATTTCCCCAGGAAAGCTGAATCATCTCCCCAGCAGGAAGCTTATCCCCAGTAGATTCTGGAAACTTCCCCCCTGCAGAGCATGAACGCGTCTCCCGGCTTTATTCAAAGGTTATTTCCCTACCAGGATATAATTGGGTTATCCTCATGCAAAAGCCACGGAAAGATCGTCCTCGGCGAAGTCTTCTTATCCCCAGCGGAGTCTATTAAAACTTCCAACATAACAACGGTATCCCCAACGAAGTTATCATCAAACATCTCAACATAGTACCTCTCTTCCCACAGAGTATTGTTCCCCAGCAAGGTCTCTAGAATAATTTTCCCCCGCAGAGTAATCTCCAAGTTGATTCCCCAACGGAGTCATCTTCTCCTACCGGTATTCTTGCAACAATCATCCCCAGCGGAAACAGCGAAACTCTATTCCACATCAAGCCCAGGATTTAATCTCCTGGCGCCCGTCAAGGATTCATTTTCCTAGACAAAAAACATACATAAACATCGCATTTCCATACATTATAGCATGCATATACGCATCATGAACATATAATCTCATCACGCACGTCATACATCATGACATCGCATACAACTAACGTTTTGTCTTTTCAGGACAAAAGTTAATACAAAGATGATTGCTATCAATAGTCGTGATTCCAGATCCGATTCCTGTATCTCGCCAGGGTGTATCTGTTGACGACTAACATTACCAGACCCGATTCCTGTATCTCGCCAGGGCACGTCTGAAGGGTTCGAAGATCCGATTCATGTATCTCGCCAGGGTGTATCTGTTGACGACCAACATTACCAGACTCGATTCCTGTATCTTTCCATGGCACGTCTGAAGGGTTCGAAGATCCGATTCCTGTATCTCGCCAGGGTGTATCTGTTGACGACCAACATTACCAGACTCGATTCCTGTATCTTTCCAGGGCACGTCTGAAGAGTTTGAGGATCCGATTCCTGTATCTTGCCAGGGTGTATCTGTTGACGACTAACATTACCAGACCCAATTCTTGTATCTTGCCAGGGTGCATCTGAAGAGTTTGAGGATCCGATTCCTGTATCTTGCCAGGGTGTATATGTTGACGACTAACATTACCAGACCCGATTCATGTATCTTGCCAGGGTGCGTCTAAAGAGTTTGAGGATCCGATTCCTGTATCTTGCCAGGGTGTATCTGTTGACGACTAACATTACCAGACCCGATTCATGTATCTTGCCAGAGTGCGTCTGAAGAGTTTGAGGATCTGATTCCTGTATCTTGCCAGGGTGTATCCATTGACGACTAACAGTACCAGACTCGATTCCTGTATCTTTCCAGGGCACGTCTGAAGGGTTCGAAGATCCGATTCCTGTATCTCGCCAAGGTGTATCTGTTGACGACCAACATTACCAGACTCGATTCCTGTATCTCGCCAGGGTACGTCTGAAGAGTTCGAAGATCCGATTCCTGTATCTCGCCAGGGTGTATCTGTTGACGAATATATTCTCCGGACTCGATTCCTGTATCTCGCCAGGGCACGTCTGAAGAGTTTAAAGATTCGGTACCTGTATCCAGCCAGGGCACATCTACGCAAAGAGTTTGAAGGCCAACTCCTGTAACAGGCCAGGTATTTACTTTCTTTCTCAGGTACGCAAGTCCTCGCTAAGGAATCTCTTACGCGATCGACAACCTCCCGATGGCATCTATAAGCCCATCTCTCCCATCCATCAGTCTCCAAATGGCATCTGTAAGGCCATTCCCCACATCATACTGCTGACACTCTACTATGTGAGCGCAAATTTCTGGGCACTCTAGTGTTCAATCATCTTCCACCTTCGGATTACGAAAGGCACGCCAACCAATCTACACCCTCAGGTTTAAGAAGATTGAACAGGGGCAACTGTTGTACCCCAAAATTTGCCCTCCCATATTCTTCAAGGTTTTCTAAGATCATGCTTCAAAATCTCCCAAGGGTTGCACAGTCCAATTGCCTCCTAACACAGTCAAAATTAGGGTTTTGGTGTTGGCAAAGAAATTGAAGTTTCCAAGGGACCAAACAAGTCCCACATGCCTACATACATTGTCAAACATCCATATGTTAAGTTTCAAGACTCACAGCATCAAATTACATAGTCAAAAACCCTAAATGCTTCACAGTCAACTGTAGGGGCAAAATGGTCATTTGACAGTCAAAAGTCCAAATTTTTGGTCAACATCTTATTTTGAAGCCACAAACATCATTTGATCAATTCTTGATCATGATTCTCAAAGCATGGCTCAAAAAGTCTCAAGATGCAAAAGTTTCTATTTTTGGACAGCTGAAAAAGTCAACTGCAAATTGACCAGGGCATAACTTCTTCATGGTTTATCAGAAAAATCCCATCCAAAGCTCATTGTGAAGAGAATGACATTTCCTACAACTCATCTTCACACTTCAAGTCCAATAAATGCTCTCACAAAAAGTTATCAATCTCAACATTATAGGTCATTTTCAAAAGTCAACAAAAAGGCACTTTAAGTCAAAGACCATAACTTGAGATTGGTAAATCAAAATGACATTGGACCAAAGGAATTGGTTAGAGGGCTTCAAAACCTTTCCAAAATGTCCAAGAACATGATCAAAGCTTAAACATTGAGCAAGATATGCCTTGTAGAAGTTGGGAAATTTTTGGGAATTTTGAAAAGTCAACTTTGCACAAAAGGGTTCAAAAATGCTAATGGGCCACAAATTCTTCCATGAATCATTACCCAAAGGCCATGCACGACCCATTAAGCTAAAAGGGAGTTATTTTCTTATTTTTAATTAATTAATTGAATTTTTAATCTTATTAATTCATTCAATTAAAATTAATTATGAGAAAAATACTAAATCATGTTTCTTAAATCTTTTTATGCAGCAAATATGTCCATTATGAGCTCAATATTTCGTGTGCCTTCTCAAGAGACAAAATCTTCCACAATTGGCAAGTTTCCATGGCAAAAAGATTTGAAAAAAAGATGTAACAAAATCAAATATTTGAATCATGAATGCATAGACTTTGGGCCTGGTTTTCTTGACCTAATTCCATCTACATACATATGCAAAGCTAACCTAATGCTCACATACACAAAAGCTGCGCAGAAACACCAAGAAAAAAATTGCATTTTTTGACAAAAAGTTGAAAACTGTTTTGATACCTAGAGCTCGTTTCAAGGCCTGAAAAGTATCCCAAAACATTGCTGGACCATCAAGGAACGTATTGCAATCAAGAACACATCTCCAGACCTCAAGAATTGGTAGAACCACGTTGCACTTTTCATAAAAATTTTCATAATCGTGTTTCACTTTTCATGCATGATTCATGTTTTTTAATGGTTGATTTATACTAACATGAACCTTCTGAAGCTAATGACATAACTCAATTGAATTATCAAGCCCTGTATCGTGATTCACCATTAATGTATTTTAGGGTTTCAGGAACTTTGAATTAGGGCTTTACATATATGGAAAAATTGGTCATTCAAACTGGTACCATTGAAATCAGGACATCCAGACGAATCAATTGACCACCTCGTGCTCTTTTTATATTTTCTTATGTGCTAATCGTTATTTTTCCTGGCCTTGTTTAGTGGGGGTTTAAAACCCCCGCTATTTGATTATGTTACAGGCACAAGAACGAGGAAGATGCATAGGTGTCATAACATGATGGGACAATTCAAATACTGGCGCACTTTTCTTTGTTCAGATCACTAATCATTGTTTTTATATATTATATTCTCCATTCATTATATTAACAAATGCGCTAAATGGTTCAGTTGGTAGCTTAGCTGGCTTGCAGGTACTGGGACCTGGGTTCGATTCCCAGGTCCCCTTATATATTTCATAATTTTTTCCATAACACGCTTCTGTGTAGCGCCTCTCCCAGGGTTCATCATGCAACCCCACGCCCAAGCCAGCCAAGTGTCCCTAAGGGACAATCCAAAGGCCAGAACATGCAGCCTACCATACACGTTCAGTCAACTACCAACATGTGATCCTGGAAAGTCAAAAAGGGCCTGGATTGTAGTGGGCCAAATTGCTCATTCACCTCTAAATTGGGTCAGACACCCCCATTATTTGTATTTCTTTTTTCTAATTTCCTTTTCTTTCCTTCTTTTTGTTTTAATTGTTTTATTTAATTCACAAAAATAATTTTCATAATAAAAACCAGAAAAAAAATCAAAACCAAAAATATGTTTATTTAATATTTAATTCATTAATATTTTTGTAAATAAATTTTAATAATCAATTTAGTTTAATTTAGGGTTTTCAATTTTAATCTTTTCTTAAATAACTAAAATATGTAGAAATTAGGTTTTTAGCATTTTTATTCTTTTTTCTTAATAAACAAATTTTTCTTATTATCATTATTATTAATTAATTTATTTTGTAAATAAACATGTAATTAATTAATTAGGGTAAATTAGGTTAAACTTGAATATCTTTCATAAATAATTAAAAACGACTTAGAACTAGGGTTTCGTTTAACTTCTAATCTTAGTTAATTTTCTTTATTTTCATTAAATCCCAAAAACATAAAAAATATTCCTTTTCTTATTAAATAATTAATTAACTTTTAATTTCAATTTAATTTCAAAAGGGTCCAACGCCCTCGAACGTTCCATTTTTTATTCTCTTCACACATTTATTTTTCCTTTTAATATTATGTAATTGCTCAAGCCTTGTAATAGTAATTAGAAATTTATTTATTTTCCGCATTTTATTAAAAAACGGGTCTTTGTTAATTTGGCGATGTATAGACCCGCGCCTTGTAATAGCGTAAGACTTTATTTTCCGCACTTTAATTTCCGCACCCTTAAAACTGCTAAACTCTGCATGAAAGAATGAATGGCCTAAATTAAAAGCAAGCGTAGCTCACCAAATGCATGACAAGATAAAATATAACTGAAAACAATACACAAATTCACACACCACTCTTAGGGTACGCCTCACTGTTGCCTTGCCCCTCGAAACGTGGTCGTTGAGTATAGGACGTTTTAGTAAGTCCTTATGTCCATGATCTATGGCATAAGGGTAGCTTCTAAGGTGTCCTACTGTTGCTCTGGTGACCACACTGTCCCTAACAATCGAATTGACCCGAACACCTCCAACGGTGGTGCTACCTACCTCTCAATGGTGGGATGGCACTACCTTAAGGACATTTACACAGCCTAATTCCTTAGGGTAGGTAGATGACTCGTAGATACTTGCTCTATTTCAAAAACAAATCAAAACCTCTTTTCACACCGACACTTTTCAAAAGCTTTCAAAACAATTTTTCAAACACTCTTGAGGACTGATACAAGAGTCGATCTGAAATCTTTAAACGAAACTTTTTCAAACCCACTCACAATTGAAAAGCAAACAAACATTTTTGAAAACACAAATGAGCAAGTATCTAAGAGCCCATGGATAACCATGGATAGAAAGGGTGCTAACACCTTCCCTTTCTATAAATCTACCTCCCGAACCGAGAAACTATCTCATAAGGAATTTTGATGTGCTTTTGTCCTATCCATGTTGGAGAAAATAAAAGACGGTGGCGACTCTTGCTTACCGCGACATTTCGCGAACCAGCGTTAAACAGTCAGTTCCAGATCCACCGATCACACTCCTGATTCCCCAACAACAGTGCCAGGACTTCTCATTTTCAACGATCAAAGGATTTCTAATCCCTTGAAGCAGTCAAGGATTCACTTTCCCCAGCAAAGTCAAGATTCTATTATCTCTGGCTATCCAGGATTTATCTAACCCCTGCAAGACAGCTCATCAGCTTACATGCGCATTCATTACATCCATATCATAAGCATTGATATAACATACATTGTATCATACATTTCATGCAACATAACTTTGTGTTTCAGTTAATATTTTACCCTTTTCAGGATAAGATGTATAAGCTCATACTTCTGAAAACAGTTTACAGATTCTCCAAACACGGATGTTAATCTATCGCTTGTTCAGACCCAACTTTTGAAAACAGTTTACGGACGCTTCCCAACATGGATGCTGCTCTATTGCTTATTCAACTTTAAGACTTCTGAAAACAGTTTACGGGTTCTCCAGACACGGATGTTAACCAATCGCTTGTTCAGATTCTTCAACTTTTGAAAACAGTTTACGGACGCTTCCCAACATGGATGCTGCTCTATTGCTTATTCAACTTCAATACTTCTGAAAACAGTTTACGGGTTCTCCAGACAGGGATGTTAACCTATCGCTTATTCAGATTCTTCAACTTCTGAAAACAGTTTACGAATTCTCCAGACACGGATGTTAATCTATCGCTTGTTCAGACTCAACTTTTGAAAACAGTTTACGGATGCTTCCAGATACGGATGTCAATCTATTGCTTATTCGGACCCCCAGTTCAGAGATGTTCCAAAACATGGATACCTTTCTAATGCTCGCTCACTCATCAACGACGTACAATTCAACAAGCATTCTAGATGGCATCTTTAAGCCCATCCCCCGACAAGATTCTGTCACCCCTCCAGATGGCATCTTTAAGCCCATCTCCAAATGGCATCTCTAAGCCCATTCCCACATCCATTGTTTTGACGAGTGCAAATTTACGGGCACTCTAGTGTCCAATCTCCTTTTACCTTCGAGACGCGAAAGGAAAACTTGCCAATCTAACTCTTCAGGTACAAGAAGATTGAACAGGGGCAACTGTTATACCCCAAAATTTTCCCTCTCTTTTCATCAACATTTTCTCACCACAAGACCCTTGGAGCTCAAGATCAAGCTAGGGTTTGCCCTACTCAAGACCCCTCCTTGCACTGTTGACCCAAATTAGGGTTTGAGTCTGCACAAAGATGTTTTGACCTAAAATGCCCAAAGTGACTTTCATGCTTCATGTTGGACTCACAAGTTTATCCATACCAAGTTTCAAGCCTTGATTCCAACCTTTGCCCAATCAATTGGACAGTTGACCTAGAAATCAGCTGTATTGGGGAAAAAGTCAACTGTGGCCAATTGACAGTCAAACTTCATGATTTTTGACCCACATCAACATTTTGAACTCATATGAACCATTTGGTCAAGTTTGGATCACAATTCCACAAGAAATTTGATCAGATCACCAAAAGGGCAAAATGGTCATTTTTAGGGTTTTGACTGCACAAAGGCAATTTTTGACTGTTTGACCTAACCAATGGCAAACCAGCTCACATATGGACTCAAGAACTCAATGGCATTGTCTTGACACATTCAACAAGTTCAAAAGATCTCAAATGCACAGGATTGACAGATGAATTTTCCAGTCAACTGATCAAAATTTAACTGTATACTGAAAAGTCAAACTTTGACTTTTTGGTCAAAATCAAGTGCCAAGATTCATTTTTCATCAAGACATGTCAAATTATGAAACTTGTTCATCAAGAAATCCAAATTTGCAAATTAGGGTTTAAAATGAGGAAATTTCATAACTTAGAATTTTTCTAAGTTATGAAACTTCCTTATTTTTTCCTAACTTTGTCCCATTTGTTTACTAAGATGCAAATGGATTCAAACAAAACTCAAAACATGAAAGTTGTAGTCCATTGCAAAATCTACAACTTTGATTCACAAAGTTTTATCAAAGGAAGCTTGTAGCTTAAGTTATGATTTTTGGAACAAGGGTGCAAAACATTTTTAACTTAGAAAAATTTTGACCTATTCTAGGCAGGATTTTTGTCCAACTTCGTGGCAATTTTTCACATGCTTCCACTTGGAGTTTCAATTTGCATTACAAAGATGGATTTTAGTACACATTCCAAGCTTTCCAAATTGTCCAAGAAATTCTCAAACACCCTTGTGGTTAGGGAGAATCGAATTTGCAAAGTTGGGCAAAATTCACTTTTGTTCTTGGCCAAGGCTTGTTCATAACATTGGCATTTTTCAAATCAGCTTGTACAAGCTAGCTTACAGGCCTCAAAACCAGTCTCACACACCATAATTAAATGCCTAACCATTGTGCTAAGGTGTTATTTTGTTCATTTGGTCATTACATGCAAGATTAACCCTTAATTGGAAAAAGCATATTTGCCATTTTGATAAAGTAGTGCTTTATGTTAAAAAACAAATCCAAGAGGCATGGGCCAGATCTTTGAGGCTAGCATTTGTACACAAATCCCTCTGATCAAGAACAAGATATGCAGCATGCTTAAGGACATTGGACAGGCCTATATCACAAGTTGACATATCCTTGCTTACATAAGAAAAAAGCTTGCAAAAACTCTCAATCTCTCATTCCTGTAAAAACCAGCAAAAGCAAACTTTGCAAACATCTTTCACACTCCCTAACTGACCTAAGGCACGAATCAACCACCCCTCAAACCTCCTCAAACACAAAAACACCCTCTTGCTGCAGAAACAGAGCAAGTTCTGCAACTTGACTTCCACAAACATTTCCACTCGTGCACTTTGGCCAAAAAGAGTTCAAACATGTTCCATATCATCCACTGAAGCTATCCCAAGCATTGAATTCCAACTGTAACATCCATAACCACATTTTCCATTTTTATTTTCAAGCTGTGCAGGTTGACTTCCATAGCACGATTCAGTTGATTTTAAAGCAAGCTAGGAGTTGGAGAAGCATCCTTGGACTTCAGGCAAGCTGTACAAAAGCTCAAAATCCATTAGAAGTTGCTACATTGTTCTGTTCAAGTTAAGCTGAAACAGGTAAAAACATGAACTTCTATCTCTCAATATAGGAAAAGTTAGGCTTAGGTTTGTGAATGAAACATGTTATCCTCATAGCCCTGAAGCCATCCATATACTTACTTTTCATTTATATTGAGTATGCTGTGAGAATTTTGGCCATGAACATTGGAGAAAATTTAGGTCAGAAATTGGGGATGAAGAAATTCTCCCTCGTTTCTTAGAATTAGGTCAAGTTTTTTATATGTATGAATTCGTCTCTTGATGCTCTACATTATTTGTGTTGTGAGTTTTTGCTAAAAGTCAAGGAATCAGGATTTGTGTTAGACATGGTGAAGCGCACGTTTTCTGTTTGAAACAAGGCTGGAGGTTGAAGAAGGTTGACTTGGGCTGGGCCTGAGTTGGTTTTGCTCTTTGCACACTCTTTTTCCATTTTGCACCCCCTTGGCCCATTGTGTGAAATAATTGTCATTTTGAATTTTTTCTTTTTTGTTTTGACTTATTATTTTTTGCTCAAATATCAAAAATATCAAAAATATTTTTCCATACATTTTTGCATTTATTTGGTATTTATTTGTTTTATTTAGCATATACATATAAATAAACATATTTTCTTTTTATTCAAAGCACTAGAAAATAATACAAAAATATATATTTTTCGGTTATTATTTTTTGTTTACATTTTGAAAATATTTTATAAAATATACTCTTTTTTGTAAATAATTAATATTTTATTCTTGTGTATATTTAGTATATTTAATATAATATATAAATACTTGTGCATATTTTATTTAGGACAAAAATATGAAAACAATACATTTTTATTTTTATTAATATTTGACATCAAAAATACTTTTCTCACAATATACTTTTTATTTTTGTATATAATTAACAAATATTGTATATAATTAATAAATAATTGCTATTTATTCAAAAATTAGGGTTTTGCCCTAAATAACAAAATATCCAAAAATTGATCTTTTTATTTTTGTTTATATTTCACATTGAAAAAAAATACTTTCATACATAAAAAATCCTTTTTGTGCATAATACATTTTTGTATATTTATTATATTTGTTTAAATATTGTACAATTTGATATTTGTATATTCAATATGGATGTAATAGTTTTAGATTTAATTTCTTGCTAAATATCCCCCCATTCAAACATTTGTACCCCCATCCCCATAATCATGTTGTAATAATTTAGGACTTTAAATTTCCGCATTTAAAAGCTTTCAAATTATGCCATGATAGACTTACGGTTTGTATGCAAATCAAATAACAAATAGCTTGACTAATACAAAGACAAAAGCATGAAAATGGACAACACAATGCACACTTGCACCCTTAGGGTTACTCCACTTGTTGCCTTCAAAAATGGGCCATGTTTGCTTGTCAAGTACTTTGGCAAAACAAAAGACAAATCAAATGATCATAGTCCCTCGATGACGCTTTCGAAGTTTCCTAAACAAAATGATCATAGTCCCTCAAGCAAATTGCCAAAGACACTTGACACTATTGCTTTCATGGTCTAAACGATGACCCGCGCCCGTCCCGTTAACATCCTAACACAAGATTGTCCACTAAATACAATGGTGGAACAATACTGTTAAAAGGGTTAAAACATAGGAAAGATCTTTGAGTAAATTTAGGGGTAGACAACTCTTAGTTACTTGATCAAACTTGCAAAACACACTTGCCTACTTTTCAAAACACACTCCACAACACAATTTCCAAAAACAACTTTCAAAACCTTGAAACATCTTTTCAAAAAGACAAACACCTTTTGTAAAACATTTGAGTAAAGAATTGTTACAAGGGTTGCCTAGACAAGGCATCTTTTTCAAAAAAATTTCAAAACCACACACACAAAGCACCATTTCAAACAATTGAAAAGAAAAGGCAAGTGATCTAAGCAAGTAACTAAGAGCCCATGGATAACCATGGATAGAAAGGGTGCTAATACCTTCCCTTTCTATAATCTACTCCCCGAACCCAAGAAAACATCTCAAAGGTTTTTCCTGTGCTTTTTAACCTTTCCTTAGGATAAAATAAAAAGTCGGTGGCGACTCTTGCTCAACCAAAACATTTGCGAAAACAAACGCAAAATCCCAAGTCAGTTCTCCCACCGTATCACAAAAGGCTTGAAGCTTTACACAATCGCATCAATGATATTGTAGTAGAATCATATAATCTTGTCTTGGTATCCCCTCGTTGTGCTCGACTGTCTATTTAACAACGAACTTGTGGTTATGTCGGTCAAATTTTGTTACATGATTAGTGTTTGCTTTGACACTCTCTGCCTTAATAAATTTCACGCAGCTTTCACTCCATAATTGTCCCGATTGTAGCATCGCATTCCATTTTTCACCTCTTTTTTCAAACAACGAAGCCATCCTAAAATATGTTGATTTCACCGAAGCAGTTACAAGGAGGTTTTGTATGCCTTTGAAGACAACGTTCATTGACTCAACAAGATTTGTTGTCATGTGGCCTTATCATTGTCCATTGTCCATTGTCATATGACCTCGTCCATTTCTCCACTGGAAGATTATCAACCACCTACCTGCATATGGATTTGACAATTTGATCTCACTGTGATAATATTTAAATGATGGTTGAGTTAATGCATACCATACGTTCATAACTGTTTTCTGAAGAGCCTTATTTTTGATCTCCCGCATGAAATTCGAAGCGAAATGTCACTATATATCGTAATCTTTTGGATCACATCGGCCCAGATGATGTATGTATTTCGTCCAAACTTTTTTATTTTAATTTATTTTTTTAAAAGTTATCATTATTGTAATATAATTTTATCTGCATTTTCTTTGGAGGCCATATTTGGGTCTTGAACATCAACCCAACCCTGAGGATGC
Organism: Vicia faba; assembly: GCA_948472305.1. Classification (NCBI taxonomy): domain Eukaryota; kingdom Viridiplantae; phylum Streptophyta; class Magnoliopsida; order Fabales; family Fabaceae; genus Vicia; species Vicia faba. The sequence continues at coordinate 1,515,767,351 of OX451735.1, forward strand.
AGCAATTTGGACTGCAAAAATTGCAATCATACGATACAACACTATGGAGATGCACCAAAGCGACCGTGTCAAAATGCAACTCGACATGCATCAAGATATACCGTCTCCCCTGACTTGTTTGGAACCTTGGCATTTCCTTAGGGTTGACACCCAGTGGGGTAAAAAATGGGAAGAATTTGCGTATGGTTGGTGTAAGACGTGGAAGAGGCGTCAGCGACATGTGTTATATTTTCCTGTTTACCCCGCAAACTATCCAATGTGACACGCAGATCAATGTATCAATTGGTAAAAATCCGTTACTAACCCTGAAATGTTTGTGGTTGACTCGATGTTGATCTACCCACACACATGATGGTCATCGTCCTCAAATCCCCAACAAAACTACCAACAATCATGCACCGCCCAATAACAACCCTAACAACAAACCCGACATACATCAACCTCCCACCAAACACAACGATGATACAAATCCACCAACACCCAACCATAAACCCAAGATACCAATACACACACATGCCCCACACACAATCATAGTACCAAGAACAATGAACATATATTCATCATCCCAATGTGGGGCCCCCATCATCTCACCTTAACTCAGACCTTGACCTACCCGAAGAATACTCTCCAACCAACCCAACTTACCATCAGTCATTACATCACCATAGCACCCAACAATCACGATACCAAACTCCACAAGATTCATTTTCGTTTTACCCCCTTATTCAGACGACCAGTGCTATCGGCCACCCATAGAACCTCATCCCGCACCAATACGACCAAACTTTGAGGGGATGGGTAACCGACTCTTTGAAAGTGGGTCTTCTAGATATGTTGATCTGATGGATTTCATGGATCCTGAACGCATTGATTTTGTAGGGCCCTCGACCCAACCGCAATAGAAAAATCATCAAAAACGTACCACGAGTTAGGCGAGGACGCGAATGCGGAACCACGGGTTGTTATCGAGTCCCTGGAGACAACTAAATAATATGTAACATTAATTCTCATTATGTAATTGTTTCATTATTATTGAAAACCGAAGTTTCATTTACGACTAAAATTGTCTTTTATTCTTTTAACAAAAAATTCAAAAAAATGGAAATAACACATAGGCGCCATCTGAGATGGCTTAGGGATTCTCACATGCACCTAAGTGCCATCTCATTTGACATCACCTTTAAAAAAATTAATGCATACACCATTTGAGATGGCTCGAGCTTATCTCACATTTCTGAAACATAATTATTTGTGTAATTTTTTTTAAAATGTGATTATACGTATTTTTTTTTCAATACCTTATTATTTCAAAAAAAAAATTATACTTTTCGCAACTGAAATAATATTTTAAATTCAACTTTTGTTCAATTATGTAACTAATAATATATGTGTGACTATGACATTTTCACAATTTTTTAAAGGAGATTTCAAAATTTTCATTTTCTATTTGTTGCTACTTGTAAAAGGACGCCTGCCCCCAAGCACGGTAGAAACAACTACATTTTAATATTAAAACTTAATTTATAAATTATATTTAAAAATATATATTTAATTTTTTATTAATAAAAATTTAACTTATTTATATAGTTAATTGTTTTAAACATTTAACTTATTTATATATATATATATTTAATTGTTATGTATATTGCTACAAAGTAAATTTATTATTTAAATTAAAAATATTAATTGAAATGTGATATTTTTGTTGATTCATAATATTTAATCAACTTAAATTATAACAAATTTAATCATTTTAAATTTTATAAAATAATAATTTTATTTAATAAGAGTAAAATTAGATGAGATGGAACATCTTGCTCAATTTTGAATGGTTCACAATTTGGTTATCTATTGAATAGGAGTTGGTTGCGTAAATTGTTTCATGTCTGTGAATTACTTTGTCACCTTCATCAACTTGACTAGTTATGTTGAGTTTTAAAGAAGTCACCGTGCATTCAATGACGACTTCAATCCTTACGAAATAAGTCTAACACTCTTTAACTCAACATGTGACGGGAGAAGAAGTTAGTTATGCGTTGAATCAAATGTAGCATTTCAAGGCGTTTGCCCCTGATGGATTTTAGGATATTTTCTTTAAGCAATGTTGGCATTGTTGGTGTAAGCCCTAGAGATCAATACTTTTAGTACTTGTATTGAATTATTTATTAATAATAAAAGAAATTTATTTATTATGTTTGCTTTTCTAAAATAATAAAGTCCCTAAAATAATTTGTTTGTTTAATGAAATGTTAAGTGTGACTTAATCATGAGATCCCATTAAATATAAGGACAATATTCCTAAAGTATCCATAGTCGAGATTTATTGCAAAATGGGATAACATTAAAGCATTGAGATTATTATGTAGATAGACTGATGATCACATCTCATGGATCATGGATAAGGAGTTATCAAGTCTTGACATAGGTATGAATATTAGGAGTAATATTTATACTGGATTGATCCACTATGAGAATACTACATATAGTGTTATACAAGGTGTCATAAGTTATTCTCATGGTGATAATGGTGTATAGAATCCTTTGACTTAAAACCACTATGGAACCTAGATGTAGAGTTAAGTACTTTATTTGTGATCAAACGTTGATGACTATAAAGACAGTTGATGGGTACTTCACAAAGCATGTTGAGGGACATGAGTGACCTAGATGGAATTTGCTCATCCCGCATAACAAGATAAATGTCTAAGAGTCCAATATTGAACTGGACAAGGGTGACATGGTGTATGCCTTGTGTTCAATATAGACATAAGGGCAAAAAGATAATTGTGCACACAAGTATTATCACATAAATGTTTTGTCATATCACATGACATTTTCTTGACTTGGATAGCAGTGATGTGTTGCTAGATACCACTCGCTGTTTATTATGTTAAATTTGTAATTTTATATGATTGCCAACATCGCGAAAACCTATAGGGTCACACACAAAAGGACAAGTTGATTAGAGATAAAGTAAATAAGGAACACCGTAAGGTACGGTGCATTTAAGTGAATTGTAGAACATCGTAAGGTACGATACACTTAAGTGAAATACGGAATATGGTAAGGTACCACGCACTTAAGTGATTTACGGTGCATCATAAGGTATGATGCCCGTAGGCTTAATTGAGATTTTAGCTTATAGACTTAATTGGGATTTTAGTTTGCAGCCCACACACGTGGTTCTATAAATATAGCTCTTGTGCTGAAGTATTTCACTTGATGATAATTCAGTCTTGAAACCCTAGCCGTATTTTCTGTCACTCTCTCACTCAAAGTTTTCACTCGTAAGCAGCTAGCACTGTGACCGAAAGTGATCTATTCGTGTGAACTGAGTAGAGGCATTGTTCTTCGTCAATGCTCGTGATCACAACATCAAAGGTCTGAATCGCCACAAGAGGTAATCGTTTCTATCATTTACCATGCACATTTATAAGGATCACTAAAGAAAATTTTTAATTTCCGTTACATTTTGGATCACAATTTTCCTTCAGGGATATAGTTGGAGATGATGTTGTCCAACTTATATGAGATGCTTTTATGACACGTAGCTTTCACTCCTTTTTTTTAGACTCTTATCACATTAACTCCTAAGGTAGACTCCCCCAAAATTTTACGGAATTGAGACCCATTAGCTTGTGCAATACTATTTACAAGTTTATTACAAAGATTATGGTTAATAGATTGCGTCCTTATCTAAATCAAATAGTTGGACCATTCCAAAGTAGTTTTTGTCAGATAAAGGGACAATTGATAATTTCATTATACTCTAAGAAGAAATCCATTCTATACGTAAATCAAAAACGAAAAACTAACATGGTGTTCAAAATTGATCTTGAAAATGCCTATGATCATGCTAATTGGGATTTCTTAGAATTTTGTTTAAAGAGAAATGAATTTCCTCTCATACTATAAAGTTGATCATGCATTGTGTAACTAGCTGCTCTATGTTTATTCTTTGGAATAGGAGACGACTACCAAATTTTGTTTCGACTAGATGATTACAATAAGGTGACTCTCTTTCACCCCATCTCTATGTTATTTGCATGGAGTTCTTATCACAAACAATCATCAGGGCAGTCGATGAAGGCCATTAAAAACCTGTTTGGTCATCTCGTAATAGCCCTCATTTATCACATTTATTTTTTGTTGATGATCTTATTTTTGTGAAGGTTTCTAACTCCCAAGCAGAGATCATTTATGATATCTTAAATTATTCTAACATGTTTTCTGGCCGTAAAGTGAATGTTGTTAAATCAAATATGTTATTCTCTGCTACTGCTAAGAGGGGTAAAATGAATTTAATTGTCTCCAGCAAAGGTATCAAGCAAACTCTTACTTTAGATAAATACTTGGGTTTCTCTATGTTGTATAGTCGTCTTCAACAAAGGACTTTGAGTTCCTAGAAGAGAATATCAATCAGGGGTTAGTGATGGGAGTTATCCACAAGTGCACGAAATCTGTTATAGTTTTAATAGATATCGAACCCACAGGGACCAATAATGAATCTTATCGTAAATTATTGATGCTACATAAGGCTAAGGCTAATCAAATAATCTTTAGTGAAAACAGGAATTAAAAACAAGAATTAAAACTATTTTAGTGATTAAATGTCAAGTAAAAGTGAGACCGAAATATGATTTTTAGTGGTACCTCTGGACCTCAATAAAGTCTTAGTGTTTGAATTTAAATTTTCAAAACAATTTTTCAAAAGTACTAACTTATAAACACTGCTCACTCTTGCGCTGAAGAATGGAAAACACAAGAAGGGGGGTTGAATTGGAATCTTAAAATTCAAAGAAAAGAACACGTTGATTTTTATCCTGGTTCGTTTGAAATCAAACTATTCCAGCCCACCCGTCAAGATGATTTCTCCTCTCTCCAGCGAGGTCTTAATCCACTAATCAATCTTGATTACAACTCTACTTTGACAACTTCCAAAGTCTTCTTGAGTATAACCATAACCCGGTTTTTCTCAAGGAAATGCACTAAACAATATAAGAATAAACACTGTACAATATTGTTTCTTATAAAACAGTATCACAGTATAGTGATGTTTTACACAGTTGAAAATATTGAATGTTTTGAGGATTAGAGATGATTGCAGCGTTATTGAGTATATGTGAAAATCGTAAATGATTTATCCTTAAGTCTTATTTAAATAGGCGCAATATGGATGATCATTTGGAAACTTGATTAATGACATTTAAGGTGCTTTCCAAAAATAAATATCCTTGTTCCCTTCCAGCCGTTACTCTTGAAATGGAAATATTTGATTTATAACGCTTCAGAACATTGAAATATTCGTTGCTTCTTGCTTCAGAAAATTTTGAAGATCAGAGCCATAATATCCTGTTTGTAGCGTTAGACTTTCTTTCCCAGAGTTTTATAATCAGAGTTGAAACATCTTTTTAGGGAAACTTCTGATCTCCTTTCATTAGAACTTTTTGAGAGTTGTCTACAATCACAGCAGGAACAACCTTGTAGCTTATCTTCTGATCTTCTTCCATCAGAACTTCTCAACAAAGCAGAATATAAGTTTAAAGTGCATAATTGTTCTTTGTGTTTGTTATCATCAAAAATCTTACAAGGGTTGTAGAATCAAACTATGTTCTAACAATCTTCTCCTTTTTGATGATGACAAAAACTATGATATCTCAATCAAAATAAACAGAACATAAAGCTTTATAGGGTCTCCCCTGAGCTGAGTACTCAGATAGAGATGAATTACTTCCATGAAGTTCATTCTGATCAGAGCTTTTGATGCATCTACTTCTGTCTTCATCAGAGTTTTGTTCCTGTTTTGCTTTCAGAAAAAAACGAGAAGTTATGATATTCAAAATGTTTGAGACCGTGTCTTGATATACTGTTATTAGAAATATCTTACGTTCTCCCCTTTTTTGTCAAGATTCAAAAATCAATGTAAACACTAATATTCAGAGTCAAAAGTTGAGTTGTATTAAATTTGATGGCAATAACACGTTCAGAGGCAAAAAAAAATGAATACAGTAAAGAAAAAAAGTTTTAAAAAAAACTAAGATTGAGGTGGAGGAAGTCATGTGAACAACGCTTCCAGCAAGCTCTTAATCTGAGTGTTCGATTCCTCTTGTTTTCCCAACATTCCTTTGATTTCTTTTCATGTGTCATCTTTCTTATCTAATATCTCCTTGATCACTGCATTTTCTTTCTTCAACTCTTCCAGAGTTTGTATAACCAGAGATAAAGAAGTTATATCCAGAGAAGGTGCAAGCTTCTCAGAACAAGCTATAGAAGGTTCTGACTCAATGGCTTCTTCAGTCTCTTTGCCTTTATCTTGAACAACAACAAGAGGAATATTATCAGAGCATGGTTCATCAACTTCTGAAGGCTGGCGCTCTTTCCAGGGAGCATTATCCAGTAGAAGAATAGGTTTCTTTTCCCAATGACGCAGAACTTGATCCTTGAAAACATTCAGTTGATCACAAAAGTTTTGTTGGGCCATTTCATAGCTTAACTCATCGAGTTTCTGGGATTCAGAGTTGAACCATTTTCTGAACTGGTTCCAGTGAGAATCAGAAGCAGCAGGATTCATATTTTCTAAACATGCTAGCTTCAAAGAGCTAACCCATTCAATTATCTCTGTTTCAAAAATAAGTAAATTTCTACCAACATCTGCCTTGGTGATAGTTGGTTTTGGTTTTGGGATAGCAATTTTGTGAGAGTTAGAGGCAAGGTGATCCAGCACTTCTAAGTCTATTACAATTCTTAGGTGATCTTCTGGAGGGTTAATAGGAGACGGAGAAGGAGAATCATAAATGATAATGGGTGATGGAGGTGTGTTTGGTGGAGTGGAATGGTAAGGAGATGGGATTTCTGGAATGTCGTGGATTAAGAGAGGTTGTTGAACCATGAGAGGTTCTGTTATTCCAGGAATTGGTGTGGTGGTATCAGAGTCAATATTTGGATTTTCTGGTTGGGAAGTGTGAGCGTTTGGATTTTCAGAGTAGGTAGCTTGGAAGTTTGGATTTTCTATGTGGGGAGCTTGAAATTCTGGATTAAATTGATCAATATCAGAAAGCACTTGAGCAAGTTCTGGCTGATTTTGTTCAAGATGTGCATTAGGAGAATGTAGTTCGTTCAAAATGTTTTCTAGTGTGACTGAAGGGTCAAATTCTATATCAAAATCATCAAAGGTTTGTGGTGAGGGGTCTTCTATTGGTTTTGGAGAGGAGGGTGTTTCAGATGTTGATAAAATCACTGATTCTACAACAGAAATAAAAGAAGAATTACCTTTCTTTTTAGCAGCTTTTGGTGTCTTCTAAGAAGATCCTTCTCCTGCAGCTTTCCTTTTTCTGGATTTCTCGAGGACAACTTCTGGAGCCTATTGACGCAGATCACAAATGTTTAACTCTGGATTATTCCCATCCATCTTGCATGCTTCCAGATGTCTGACAATGATTTCTGGTGAAGCATCTATTTGAGAGAACATAGGGAAATCTTTCAGAGGAACTCTTCTTGATGTGATGACTTCTTTGGTTGCAATAGTTGGATCCTTCTTAATGTTGTCAATGATTTTTATCTTCTTTAGATTCTTAGCATTGAGAGGTTTTCCAACACATGCCTCCGGAGTGCTGACCTGCTGAGCTTCAGTCAGATATTCTACTAATTTTTTTTTAGTTAGAATATTTGATATCAGCCTACCCAGAGGTATCCAATCCCTTTTAGTTCTTTCATCTTATCTGGTTTCCTTCACACTTGTTTTCAGATGGTTGAATAGTAGATGATGAAGATTTATTTTTGCCTTTGTTGCAATGAAGTACAACACAAAATTTTGGTTAATATTGATGTAATCATGAGAACTTTTGGGCTTTTTGTGGTTGATACAACCCAAAATAATTTTTCCCAGATTCTGAAGTAGTCCTTCAGATCTTTAATTTTGTTTGATGGCTGCCCAGAGGTAAAAATCTCTCTTGAGATTGTTGTTAGGTCAGAACATTTTTCATCCATATCGCTGCAACGAATTCCTCCGCCGTTATGACCAATCAACCTTGCAATTAGATCCTCATAAATTGCAATATTCTTCCCCATCACATATGAAGTTACTTGATGGTTTGATGTAGAGGCATGAATCCAGAATTCCTTGACCAATTTTTGGGAAAACTGGACCCAGAAGATGATCAAAATATATGGTCCATCCTTGAAATTCCACATCTGGTGTAAGATCATAGCCGTTTTTCCTTCATGCTTTCAAAATTAATGACGAGTTCACAGAGAACCTCTAATGAATAAATGGGGGTCAATAGAGTTCTTGACGGTTCTTCGTATCTTTCAGCAGTTGACGAAGATGAACCAGGAGCACATTGAGGGTTCTGAGTGCTTGAAGATGAAGCCATTATTTACACAGATTGTTGAGGGTTTTTTGAAAGAGGGTTTTGCACATGAAAATTAGAGAGAAAATAGTAGCGAGAAGAAGTGAGAGTGAAAGTGAATGGTGTATTTATAAGAAAATTGAAAACTTAATTAGCAAGAAAAGAAAAAAATTAATGATTACATATAATTAATGATTCCTGAAAATAGGGAGATGGCGTAGAGATATAGAACAGTTACCAATGTAACACAAGTCTCAATGCATCCAATCAAAGCTTTAATCCCTTCAGAATTTGAACGCGTGTTCAGCCTTAGAAGGACGCTTATGAGAGGATGACAAATGTTGATGATGTGAATTGCATCCTTCTATCTTTGAAATGAACCGTTTGGAAATTTTTCAGATCTTCTTGGATAGATCCTAATGTGTTGTACCCCAAAATTTGCCCTCGCATTTTTCCTCAAAGAAATCACAGCTTCAGGCGTTTCCTGATTTTTCAAACTGGCTCAAGAATCGGTCAAACAGGCTTTTCTCGTCAGTCAGACAAAATTAGGGTTTTCTTTAGTTTTGAGAGGTTTAGAACAGTTCACGCAGTTTGCTTAGGGTTTTGGTTGATTTTGACTCAACTTTTATCAGGCGAACGCTTCTTTGGCATTTAATCAGGAATTAGGGTTTTCATGCGCGGTTCCTCAGAAAGATTTAATTCTACGGTGCTTTGCAAGATATTTCGAGATTTGGATTGAATTCACATTGTTTGACTTAATCAGTAAAAAATGCACTTGGATGGAATTCGCATTGTGTGACTAAATCAGTGAAAGGATGCATTGGGTTTGAATTTGCAGTGTTTGATTAAAGTCAATAAAAAGAAAATACGTCTGGACAGTTGTTGTGATTGATTGTTGTTTTGCTTTGGACGTTGGAAGCGCCAAGTTTAATTGATCAAATGCTGAAGCATTGTTTATTTAATTATTTATATTCTAAGATTAAATAGTTGGAATTTATTTTCAATTATTTAATTTAAAGAATTATGGATAGTAAAGTAAACAAGTAAAAAGAGGAAAAGAATTAATTGGATAAAAAACTTTTTATTTATTTTTAAATTATTTGTACAATTGTTTTGTTTACAAATTGTTTACAACAATGATTTTACAGCAATTTAAACCTAAATAAGACTATCCTAATTTTTTCTAAATCTTCAATTCTTCATCTTTTGCTATTCCTCTCCATTTAATTATATATCTGCAAAGGAAAGAAGGAAAAAGTCAGTTGAAGCGGATAAACAATTAAAGAGACAGATAAAAATAAAGGTCATCATTAAGGGCAACGGACTGGAATCAGTTAGCCCTCTCTGCAACTCACGGGATTTCTCCCGGTTCACAAAGAGGGATGAATGTTGCTTGCTGATCATGAATGCACAAAAGTTTTAATTGCACAAATTCATGTTTGTCAAAACATACTGCATAAAATGACAAACAAAATCAAAGTGGGCAACCAAAAATGCAAACTGAGTAGTTACTGAATATGTCAAGAGAACAATGCAAGTCACAATTTCAAACTAGGTTCAAACTGAACTAACAACTGTCCAAAGCTGTCCAAGTCCAAAAGGCTATTCAGATACAAGTACAAAATGCTGTCAAAAGAAGATATGGAAAGATATCAAGAAGATAAAGTATGCAGAGAAAACAAGTTGCAAGCAAGCAAGTTTCAATATCATCATTTTCCAGTGCCACCTTTTCAGTAAAAGTACAAGCATAAACATATAAAATACTTAAAGCTGTACTGGAGAGAGAAGAAAGAGAGAAAAGAGGACAGGTTTGCAGGCTTAGGCATGAAAAAGAGAAATATAAAACAACTGTAATAACACAGTACCAAGGGGGCAGAATTTACAAACAGAACTCATAACATAAAAAACCCCTTCAAACTGTAAAACGGCCTGAGCAAGCCCAAGCTTTGAACCTGCCTGAAACCATCCACCTGTTAAACCTGTTTGAGCCTAAAAGGCTGAAGCCAAAAGCTTTAGTCCTTCCAACCCAAAACCTGTACCAGTGAACAGTCAGAACCTGCATAAACCTTCCAGTCTCCAAGCCTAAACCATCAGTAAGGCCATAAACCACAACATAACCTGCATACAGCCTCCAGCTCAAACCTATGCCAAAACTTAAGCAAACATCATAACCAAAACCAGTTCACCCAAAAACCTGTACCAGAGCAATCCTGAACTATCCAACAACAAAAGCATCACCTGCATCAGCACATAAGCCTTAGACCATGGGACCTGTTCTCAAACAAGTTCAAAAACCATAACCATTCAAAGCCTAACCAGAAAACCTCACCAAGGCCATAACCTGCATAAACGAGTAAAGTATCAAACAGCAAAGGCCTCACCATTCAAAAAGACAAACCCTGTCAAGCATATGCCTAAGGCCATCAACCAGTCCAACAAGCTGGACCAGTACAACCTGTTTCAAGCCTTTTCGAACATTAAACAACCAAGTCCTAATAACATAAGTTTAAACCTGTCAAGCCTAACCAGAAAACCAGTAAAGCCATTAACCAACCAAAGCAAAAATAACCAAATATTTGAACCAGCAGGCCCCCCTCAGAACAGCGTTCATCTTAGGGGCAGGCAACTCACATCTAAGCATCAAGACAACCAAACAAAAAGGAAGCGTTTCAAGGCAATTATCTAAGCATATCAGACATCACACATTGCAAGCATATTCGTCATACGAAATCCAAATATCATAACCAAGTCATAGGGCCCTCAGAGCATCCTCATCACTGGGTTAGTAAGAACGAATATTCAAAGCATCCAAGGCAGCACAAGCATACAGAAGCATTCAACAGAAACGAGAAGAAGAAGAGACAAAACGAACAGAAGAAGAAGAAGAGGTGACCAAATTAGGTTTTCAGTTTGTCATCATAAAACCTAGCAAAAGGGGCAAATACAGAGTACCGTGGTTATTAAAGCCAGTCCACAGTATCACCAAGCTTCGCCTCCGGCCGCCTGAGCGCCTCCACCTTCATTCCTCCACCGTCTCCTCAGAAAGGTATAATTTCTCTCCTTCTTCACGCACCTCGAACCAAAGAAACATGTAATCCGAATCAATAAACGAAGAAACTAAGCATGCAAAACATAAAACCCCTAATGCGTTGAAAGAAATCGTACCTCTTTTTACCGTCGTTGGAGTGAGCGTAAGGAGGAGGATGAATGGTGGCGCCGGTGGCCTTGGACGAAAGGAACTCAGAAGCTGGCATGAGAGTGAACAAAGATGAAGAGGAACGCGTGAAGTGAAGAGAATGGCGCCATTTCTGCAAACCCTAGCTGATCCCAAAAGAAACAAACTATGACAAACCATTTCAAACTTGTGCCAAGCTTGGGCCTTACCCTTCCAAACGCTTAAGCCCATTAAACGCATACACCCCCTTTTTCTGAAACCTACCTCTTCTGATGGGCCCAAATAATCCTCTTAACCCACCAATTTCCCTTGAGCTTATTTTCTTCATTGTTTTTGAAAACCATTAATCATTTTTCATTCATTTCTTTATTTCTTTTTCTTAAATTATACTAATACTTTGTTTATAAGTTAAATAATACACCAACACTTTTTTATATAAAAATATTCTTAATTACCTTTTATTTTTAGCTAGTGTAATTATAATGTATAGAGGATTAGAACTTTTAAGATTAAATAATTGTTCTTAAAACTTAAAACATTAATTTTCTTAAAACATCTTCTTTTCATAAAAACTCTTGTGTAAGATATCCACATTAATACATAAAACAACAAAATACATAAACATTTTTCTTTTCTACAAAATAATTTCTTTTGTACATACTTAACCAAAATACAAAACAAGAGCATATGCCTAGCAATACTTAATCTTCACATTAAATTCACATTTTCTTAACTTGTAAATAAAATACATGTACACTCGCACTTACACAATACATTTTACATTTGATACATCATACAATTACCCTTCTTATACATTGCTATACGTTACATTTACACTTTTATCGCAATTCGATTTGGTTGTAAATTATTGGACACTACATTCCTAAAGTCTCATCCCCATTTGTGAATTTGTACCCCCACTCCCGGATACTTATTTGTAATAGCGTAGATTTTAAATTCTTGCGATTTACCGTTTTCGAATTATACCATGGTTAGACCTAGGGTTTGCATGTACATAAAACCAAACGCTAGATAACCTAATACAAGACAAATACATGAAATCAATACACAATCACACTTGCACCCCCTAGGGTAATCCCACATGTTGCCTTCCAAAATGGGCCATGCTTGCACGTCGAGTTTCTTTGGCAAAACAAATTCAAATGATCATAAGTCCCTCGATGACGCTTTCAAAAGTTTCCTAAAACGGAATGATCATAGTCCCTTCAAGAAAATTGCCAAAGACACTTGGCACCATTGCATTCATGGTCCATACGATGACCCGCGCCCGTCCCGTTAAACATTTTAAACACAAGATTGTCCACCAAATTCAATGGTGGAACAAAATTGTTAAAATGGTTAAAAACATAGAGAAAACCTTTGAGTACAATAGGGGTATACCAAACTCTTAGTTACTTGAGATCAACATGCAAAAACACTTGCCTTCTTTTCAAAAACCACACTTCACAAACACTTTCAAAACAAACTCTTCAAAAACATCTTGAAACATCTTTTCGAAAAGATAAACACCTTCGTATATACTCAAACACGAGTCATTACATTGGTTGCCTAAAACAAGGCATCTCTTTCAAAAATATTTTCAAAACACACACACACACCACAATTTCAAAACAATCGAAAATCAAGGCAAGTGATCTAAAAAACCGAGTAACTAAGAGCCCATGGATAACCATGGATGAAAAGGGTGCTAACACCTTCCCTTTTCATAATCTACCCCCCGAACCCACGAAATATCTCAAAAGGTTTTTGCTGTGCTTTTTAACCTTTCCTTTAGGATAAAATAAAAAGTCGGTGGCGACTCTTGCTCAACCGAACAAGTGCGAATACAAACGCAAAACTCAAGTCAGTTCTCCCACCGTATCACAGAACTGGCGACTCTGCTGGGGATTTCTTTTTAAGTGGGGTTACCTTAGGGTTTAGATCACCTTTGTTTTCAATTGATTGCTTTGTTTGCTTTTACATTTGTGGGCTTTGCATCGGAGTTTCATAGATTCTAACCCGGATCTGGGGAATACCTTTTTAGGTAGCATAATCTGTGAGGGACCTGTCCGGTGTATACCGACATGGGTGAAGCAGTGGCTACGTTGGTGTGGCACCTTGGTCTGTACCGATATCCCTCGTGTTGAAACAGGGAGAATATGGGTCTTCCAAGGAGTCATTAAGCACCAACCGACCTTAGAACCCTAAATTGACCCAACTTGGCCATTAGAACAGTAGCAGTATACTACACTCATTGAGGCTAAACTCTCGCGATGGTTCTGGCCGCAAGAAAAGATTGCGATGCTGGAGTTATGACCGATTGAGGGTAGTCAATGATATCGAGATCCTCTAGAACCCGGTTACTTTTAATAGGACAGGTTTTAACCAACGAAACTGAAAGAGGGTAGTACCTGAACCTCATGCAAGCCTAAACCTAAGGACTTGTTTGCTTTGTGTGAATATGTTTGTCTGTATATACACTCACTTGCTTTTTGCATACATGTACATCATAACATCATACCATAGCATTTTCAATAACCATTTCAAGGATATCGAGGGTTCTTTTGATGCAGGGTTACGTTGAACCAGATGTCTACCAAAGGGCAAGAGGTTTATCCTCTAAACAAATGCAATCAAAGTTCAAGTGCAACAACTTGAATCAGTGGCTATGACCCACTTGACATGGTGAGCTTGATTCTCGTGGAAAGACATCCACCAGTGCATAGTTCTCCAATCAAAGTTCAAGTGCAACAACTTGAATCAGTGGCTATGACCCACTTGACATGGTGAGCTTGATTCTCGTGGAAAGACATCCACCAGTGCACAGTTCTCCAATCAAAGTTCAAGTGCAACAACTTGAATCAGTGGCTATGACCCACTTGACATGGTGAGCTTGATTCTCGTGGAAAGACATCCACCAGTGCACAGTTCTCCAATAAAAGTTCAAGTGCAACAACTTGAATCAGTGGCTATGACCCACTTGACATGGTGAGCTTGATTCTCGTGGAAAGACCTCCACCGGTGCAAAGTTCTCCAATCCAAGAGCAAAGTTCAACCTCTAACATTTTCTTGTGTTTACCCCAAGAGATCCTTGAAAGCATGCATCCACATATCATGCATTGCATCTTGACGATCTTTCCTTTTTCAGGTTTCCTTACTCTCCTTCTGTTTATTTCAGTAAGAGATGGCTCTAGAAAGAACTGTCAAGGATATCCAAGACCAGACTGCTCAGCTGCAGGAAATGTTTTTGAACTTGTCTCTAGGGCAAGAAGAAATGAAAGCTCTCCTCACAAAGGGCTTGGAGAATTCAAACAAAGCCATGAGTGATCAGCTTGCGGAGCTGCAGTTTGATCTGGCAACATTGAGGATCCAAGTGATGGGGCAGTTAGTGGGCCAGATGGCTCTCATCCAAGACCTATCTCAAAGACAAGAGGAACTCAGAGTTCTTGTCCGCCAACTGCTTCCAAACAACCAATTGGGGCAAACATCTGAGGTTGAAGAGCAAGTCACCGCTCAGCCTCCATCCACTCAAGAAGACAAGGCGAAGGCTCCTTCGCTTGCTTCAGGGTCACAAGCCCATCAACAACCTCGCCAGCGTCAACGGGGTAATCGGCGTAAGCAAGAAACATCGGGAAGACAGTTCACGGAGACTGAGATACCATCATTCTTCATACTGAAGCGCCTATTGGAGGTCAACCTGCTTACCTTAAGGGATCCTCCTCAGAAGCTCAATACCTCCTCTCCTAACTATCGTCCCGATGCATTTTGTGTTTACCACTCCTACAGCCCGGGACACGACACCAACGACTGTTGGGCCTTGAAGAACAAGATTCAAGATGTGATCGACATTGGAGTGCTGGAATTCATGCCAGACGGCGAGATGAAAATCTTCCGTTAAGGAGTTCTCCACCTGGAGTGACAAAGCTCAAGCTGAAAGACTTTTGCTTCATTTTGAATTTTCAAAGTTGTAATTTCTTTTGTTGTCAAACAATTATCTGTTGATGTTAAACTCTGTTTTCATTAATGCATTGCATATGTTTGTCTTGAATTCATCCATTCGTTTCACTACTCTTATGATTTTCTTTATGATATCTGACTCTTGATAAAAAGCTGCAAGCCTTTAGAGGGAGGATGATGAAACAATACCATAATCTCATACAATATGCTTTTGAACAGACCTTGCTGATGATGTACAGGCATTTCTTTCAATTCCCAAACACTGGAGTTATAAGGAAGTTAATCCCTAGTCAACCCCTTCGAGCCAAAGAAGTAGGAGTTTTCTGTTCTGAACGATCAAAACCTTTGATATAAACCTGGGGCAGGGTAGTCTCTCAGTTAATTCAAAAAAAAAGAGAGAGAAGTGCGTATTGAAGTCGCAAATTCTCAGTTCGAAACACAACGAATGACGTCAAAGAAAAAGAAAAGCATTACTTTGGAATCAAAAGACAAGGGTGGTTCCCTATCACATAGGTAGTCAATCTCTCAAAAGAGAAAAGCCCACCAAGCCAAAACCTGTAAAGGAGGCTTAAGAAAGCTGGGGCATCCCGCTGACTGTAATCTCGAAAATGGGAGCAGTCAGGCAAAAGTTAGGGATAACAAATCAAAATCAAAATAGTGAGGTCATTACAAAT
The DNA here is from genome assembly GCA_948472305.1 of Vicia faba. Classification (NCBI taxonomy): domain Eukaryota; kingdom Viridiplantae; phylum Streptophyta; class Magnoliopsida; order Fabales; family Fabaceae; genus Vicia; species Vicia faba. The sequence continues at coordinate 1,515,783,505 of OX451735.1, forward strand.
CCTCAACAACATGAAAAATGTTGAAAAAGAAAAAGGAGATGATGACTGTCTCCCAAAATTCAATTGGTGAACCACCGCCCAAAAGTCGTCCAAACTCAAAACAGAGCGCGACGCACAATTAACTGAGCTTAGGTATGAAGAATATCACGAAGAGCGGGAGGGTACAAATATACTTTGAGCCTTTATCCTTTGTTTCTTAAAACCGTGAACCAGGCCACGTTACAACCCTGCAAAAGTCCTAATTGAAGCATGGGTTAGTTCGAAAGCATACTGTTACAAAGGGTATCCTGACTCCTGTAAGGCTTTGCTCTAAAATCTTGTGTTGACTTGTCTTATAAAAAGTTTTCTGCTAAAAAACGCATTTTTCAAAACTTCGAGACAAACATAAACTGTGCATTGCTTGAATATCACTGTCTGCATTTGGCTTTTTGATTGACAGCAAAGAAATTCATACAGCGAATGTTCGGAGGAACGAAAACTCTCTCAGTGAACAAAATCACTTCAAAAGTATAGCACTTCCAACGAAAAATATCCTATCAACAAGGGGCATGACATAGCACCATCCAGTTAACCTGGGGCAGTCCAGTCAAGGTTTCAACAGATCTTTCAAAATTCAGTTAACCTGGGGCAGTCCAGTCAAGATTTCAAGAAATCTCTCAATCCGCAGAGTAGTCTGATTCAAGACTCCTTCATCATCACTCGGGACATTCGAATGTCAAAAGTGTTCAATCATTCCTTCACCACCTGCTGGAAATTACAACCACCAACAAATCAACTATCACTATTTCCAGACTCGATTCCTGTATCTAGCCAGGGCACGTCTGAAGAGTTTGAAGATTCGATTCCTGTATCCAGCCAGGGCATATCTATTGACGACTATTTCCAGACTATATTCCTGTATCTAGCCAGGGCACGTCTGAAGAGTTTGAGGATTCGATTCCTGTATCCAGCTAGGGCATATCTATTGACGACTATTTCTAGACTCTATTCCTGTATCTAGCCAGGGCACGTCTGAAGAGTTTGAGGATTCGATTCCTGTATCCAGCCAGGGCATATCTGTTGACGACTATTTCCAGACTCGATTCCTGTATCTAGCCAGGGCACGTCTGAAGAGTTTGAAGATTCGATTCCTGTATCCAGCATGGGCATATCTGTTGACGACTATTTCCAGACTCGATTCCTCTATCTAGCCAGGGCACGTCTGAAGAGTTTGAAGATTCGATTCCTGTATCCAGCCAGGGCATATTTGTTGACGACTATTTCCAGACTCGATTCCTGTATCTAGCCAGGGCACGTCTGAAGAGTTTGAGGATTCGATTCCTGTATCCAGCCAGGGCATATCTGTTGACGAGTATTTCCAGACTCGATTCCTGTATCTAGCCAGGGCACGTCTGAAGAGTTTGAAGATTCGATTTCTGTAACAAGCCAGGACAATATCTCCTTGACCAACTTTTCTTAAGTTCTAGATCAACACCTGTAACAAGCCAGGAAAACATCTGTGGACGACTGATTGTGGATCAACACCTGTAACAAGCCATGAAATTATCTACAACACCACTTGGGGCATTCGAATGTCAAAAGTGTTCAGCAATTCCTTCATCACCTGTTGGAAGATACGGTCCAGATATGCTCCAAACACGGTTGCCATTCTGTCACCTTTCTTAAGTTCCAGATCAACGCCTGTAACAAGCCAGGAAAACATCTGTGGACGAATGATTATGGATCAACACCTGTAACAAGCCAGGAAATTATCTACATCACCACTTGGGGCATTCGAATGTCAAAAGTGTTCAAAAACCCGATGCAGTTTTACACGGACTCATCATCAGGAAATCCTACACAGATCTCCTCAAAACAGGAAGTCCCCAGTAGTTTGGCATACAACCCAAGCTTCTGATTTCCCCAACAGTGGTCCCAAGACTTCTCATTTTCAACAATCAGAAGATTATTGTCCTCCCCGGCAGCAGTCAAGATTCTTTTATCTTCATCCATCCAGGATTCATTTATCCTCAACAAGATAGCTCGTCAGCTTACATGCACATTCATCACATTCATGTCATAAACATTGATGTCATATACATTGCATCATGCATCATAACATTGCATACAACTAACCCTTTACCTTTTCAGGTAAGATCAGTTGACAGAAAAAGATCATCTTCCGAGATTCATCCAGAAATAGTTCAGATGTGACCCGGACACGGCGACATTCTGATACTTATTCCAGATTCACTCAGATGCAGTTTTACATGGACGCATCATCAGGAAACCCTACACCGGTTCCTCTTCAACTTCAAGACTTCTGAAAACAATTTACGGATTCTTCCCAACAACGGATGTTAATCTATCGCTTGTTCAGATGCAACTTTTGAAAACAGTTTACGGACGCTTCCCAACAACGGATGCTGCTCTATTGCTTATTCAACTTCAAGACCTTCGAAAACAGTTTATGGATTCTTCCCAACAACGGATGTTAACCTATCACTTGTTTAGACTCCCTTCAACTTTTGAAAACAGTTTACAGATTCTCCAAACATGGATGTCAATCTATTGCTTATTCAGACCCCCAGTTCAGAGATGTTCCAAAACATGGATGCCTTTCTGATACTCGTCCACTCACCAATGAAATACAGTTCAGCAGTCACCAAATGGCATCTTTAAGCCCATTCTCAGATGGCATCTATAAGCCCATCCTCCTACCAGCAGTCACCAAATGGCATATTTAAGCCCATTCTCAGATGGCATCTCTAAGCCCATCCCCCGACAAGATTCTATCGCATCCCCAGATGGCATCTTTAAGCCCATCACCAAATGGCATCAGTAAGTCCATTCACCTCTACCATCACATCGCCGAGTGCAAATTTTCTGGGCACTCTAGTGTCCAATCTCCTTTTACCCTCGAGTCGCGAAAGGCAAACTTGCCAATCTAACTCTTCAGGTTCAAGAAGATTGAACAGGGGCAACTGTTGTACCCCAAAATTTTCCCTCGCATTTTTCCTCAAAGAAATCACAGCTTCAGGCGTTTCCTGATTTTTCAAACTGGCTCAAGAATCGGTCAAACAGGCTTTTCTCGTCAGTCAGACAAAATTAGGGTTTTCTTTAGTTTTGAGAGGTTTAGAACAGTTCAAGCAGTTTGCTTAGGGTTTTGGTTGATTTTGACTCAACTTCGATCAGGCGAACGCTTCTTTGGCATTTAATCAGGAATTAGGGTTTTCACGCGCGGTTCCTCAGAAAGATTTAATTCTACGGTGCTTTGCAAGATATTCCGAGATTTGGATTGAATTCGCATTGTTTGACTTAATAAGTAAAAAATGCACTTGGATGGAATTCGCATTGTGTGACTAAATCAGTGAAAGGATGCATTGGGTTTGAATTTGCAGTGTTTGATTAAATTCAATAAAAAGAAAATACGTCTGGACAGTTGTTGTGATTGATTGTTGTTTTGCTTTGGACGTTGGAAGCGCCAAGTTTAATTGATCAAATGCTGAAGCATTGTTTATTTAATTATTTATATTCTAAGATTAAATAGTTGGAATTTATTTTCAATTATTTAATTTAAAGAATTATGGATAGTAAAGTAAACAAGTAAAAAGAGGAAAATAATTAATTGGATAAAAAACTTTTTATTTATTTTTAAATTATTTGTACAATTGTTTTGTTTACAAATTGTTTACAACAATGATTTTACAACAATTTAAACCTAAATAAGACTATCCTAATTTTTTCTAAATCTTCAATTCTTCATCTTTTGCTATTCCTCTCCATTTAATTATTTATCTGCAAAGGAAAGAAGGAAAAAGTCAGTTGACGCGGATAAACAATTAAAGAGACATATAAAAATAAAGGTCATCATTAAGGGCAACTGACTGGAACCAGTTAGCCCTCTCTGCAAATCACGGGATTTCTCCCGGTTCACAAAGAGGGATGAATGTTGCTTGCTGATCATGAATGCATTAAAGTTTTAATTGCACAAATTCAAGTTTGTCAAAACATACTGCATAAAATGAAAAACAAAATCCAAGTGGGCAACCAAAAAGGCAAACTGAGTAGTTACTGAATATGCCAAGAGAACAATGCAAGTCACAATTTCAACCTAGGTTCAAACTGAACTAACAACTGTCCAAAGTTGTCCAAGTCCAAAAGGCTATTCAGATACAAGTACAAAATGCTGTCAAAAGAAGATATGGAAAGATATCAAGAAGATAAAGTATGCAGAGAAAACATGTTGCAAGCAAGCAAGTTTCAATATCATCATTTTCCAGTGCCACCTTTTCAGTAAAAGTACAAGCATAAACATATAAAATACTTAAAGCTGTACTGGAGAGAGAAGAAAGAGAGAAAAGAGGAAAGGTTTGCAGGCTTAGGCATGAAAAAGAGAAATATAAAACAACTGTAATAACACAGTACCAAGGGGGCAGAATTTACAAACAGAACTCATAACATAAAAAACCCCTTCAAACTGTAAAACGGTCTGAGCAAGCCCAAGCTTTGAACCTGCCTGAAACCATCCACCTGTTAAACCTGTTTGAGCCTAAAAGGCTGAAGCCAAAAGCTTCAGTCCTTCCAACCCAAAACCTGTACCAGTGAACAGTCAGAACCTGCATAAACCTTCCAGTCTCCAAGCCTAAACCATCAGTAAGGCCATAAACCACAACATAACCTGCATACAGCCTCCAACTCAAACCTATGCCAAAACTTAAGCAAACATCATAACCAAAAACAGTTCACCCAAAAACCTGTACCAGAGCAAGCCTGAACTATCCAACAACAAAAGCATCACCTGCATCAGCACATAAGCCTTAGACCATGGGACCTGTTCTCAAACAAGTTCAAAAACCATAACCATTCAAAGCCTAACCAGAAAACCTCACCAAGGCCATAACCTGCATAAACGAGTAAAGTATCAAACAGCAAAGGCCTCACCATTCAAAAAGACAAACCCTGTCAAGCATATGCCTAATGCCATCAACCAGTCCAACAAGCTGGACCAGTACAACCTGTTTCAAGCCTTTTCGAACATTAAACAACCAAGTCCTAATAGCATAAGTTTAAACCTGTCAAGCCTAACCAGAAAACCAGTAAAGCCATTAACCAACCAAAGCAAAAATAACCAAATATTCGAACCAGCAGCCCCCCCTCAGAACAGCGTTCATCTTAGGGGCAGGCAACTCACATCCAAGCATCAAGACAACCAAACAAAAAGGAAGCGTTTCAAGGCAATTATCTAAGCATATCAGACATCACACATTGCAAGCATATTCGTCATACGAAATCCAAATATCATAACCAAGTCATAGGGCCCTCAGAGCATCCTCATCACTGGGCTAGTAAGAACGAATATTCAAAGCATCCAAGGCAGCACAAGCATACAGAAGCATTCAACAGAAACGAGAAGAAGAAGAGACAAAACGAACAGAAGAAGAAGAAGAGGTGACCAAATTAGGTTTTCAGTTTGTCATCATAAAACCTAGCAAAAGGGGCAAATACAGAGTACCGTGGTTATTAAAGCCAGTCCACAGTATCACCAAGCTTCGCCTCCGGCCGCCTGAGCGCCCCCACCTTCATTCCTCCACCGTCTCCTCAGAAAGGTATAATTTCTCTCCTTCTTCACGCACCTCGAACCAAAGAAACATGTAATCCGAATCAATAAACGAAGAAACTAAGCATGCAAAACATAAAACCCCTAATGCGTTGAAAGAAATCGTACCTCTTTTTACCGTCGTTGGAGTGAGCGTAAGGAGGAGGATGAACGGTGGCGCCGGTGGCCTTGGACGAAAGGAACTCAGAAGCTGGCATGAGAGTGAACAAAGATGAAGAGGAACGCGTGAAGTGAAGAGAATGGCGCCGTTTCTGCAAACCCTAGCTGATCCCAAAAGAAACAAACTATGACAAACCATTTCAAACTTGTGCCAAGCTTGGGCCTTACCCTTCCAAACGCTTAAGCCCATTAAACGCATACACCCCCTTTTTCTGAAACCTACCTCTTCTGATGGGCCCAAATAATCCTCTTAACCCACCAATTTCCCTTGAGCTTATTTTCTTCATTGTTTTTGAAAACCATTAATCATTTTTCATTCATTTCTTTATTTCTTTTTCTAGAATTATACTAATACTTTGTTTATAAGTTAAATAATACACCAACACTTTTTTATATAAAAATATTCTTAATTACCTTTTATTTTTAGCTAGTGTAATTAAAATGTATAGAGGATTAGAACTTTTAAGATTAAATAATTGTTCTTAAAACTTAAAACATTAATTTTCTTAAAACATCTTCTTTTCATAAAAACTCTTGTGTAAGATATCCACATTAATACATAAAACAACAAAATACATAAACATTTTTCTTTTCTACAAAATAATTTCTTTTGTACATACTTAACCAAAATACAAAACAAGAGCATATGCCTAGCAATACTTAATCTTCACATTAAATTCACATTTTCTTAACTTGTAAATAAAATACATGTACACTCGCACTTACACAATACATTTTACATTTGATACATCATACAATTACCCTTCTTATACATTGCTATACGTTACATTTACACTTTTATCGCAATTCGATTTGGTTGTAAATTATTGGACACTACATTCCTAAAGTCTCATTCCCATTTGTGAATTTGTACCCCCACTCCCGGATACTTATTTGTAATAGCGTAGATTTTAAATTCTTGCGATTTACCGTTTTCGAATTATACCATGGTTAGACCTAGGGTTTGCATGTACATAAAACCAAACGCTAGATAACCTAATACAAGACAAATACATGAAATCAATACACAATCACACTTGCACCCCCTAGGGTAATCCCACATGTTACCTTCCAAAATGGGCCATGCTTGCACGTCGAGTTTCTTTGGCAAAACAAATTCAAATGACCATAAGTCCTTCGATGACGCTTTCGAAAGTTACCTAAAACGGAATGATCATAGTCCCTTCAAGAAAATTGCCAAAGACACTTGGCACCATTGCATTCATGGTCCATACGATGACCCGCGCCCGTCCCGTTAAACATCCTAAACGCAAGATTGTCCACCAAATTCAATGGTGGAACAAAATTGTTAAAAGGGTTAAAAACATAGAGAAAACCTTTGAGTACAATAGGGGTATACCAAACTCTTAGTTACTTGAGATCAACTTGCAAAAACACTTGCCTTATTTTCAAAAACCACACTTCACAAACACTTTCAAAACAAACTCTTCAAAAACATCTTGAAACATCTTTTCGAAAAGATACACACCTTCGTATATACTTAAACACGAGTCATTACATTGGTTGCCTAAAACAAGGCATCTCTTTCAAAAATATTTTCAAAACACACACACACACCACAATTTCAAAACAATCGAAAATCAAGGCAAGTGATCTAAAAAACCGAGTAACTAAGAGCCCATGGATAACCATGGATGAAAAGGGTGCTAACACCTTCCCTTTTCATAATCTACCCCCCGAACCCACGAAATATCTCAAAAGGTTTTTGCTGTGCTTTTTAACCTTTCCTTTAGGATAAAATAAAAAGTCGGTGGCGACTCTTGCTCAACCGAACAAGTGCGAATACAAACGCAAAACTCAAGTCAGTTCTCCCACCGTATCACATAATGCAATTTTCCTTCTAACTTCTGAAGAATTGTTGATCAGATGTTCACAGAAAAAACATAAAATTCTGAGGGTTAAAGAATATATAAATAAAAGTCTTATTCTGGACATAATTTCATGCTGAGATGTTTCAGAATAAAATTAAACCTATCTTCAGAAAGTGGTTTAGTGAAGACATCAGCCTATTGATGGTCTGTGTCAATAAATTTTAAAGAAAGAATTCCTTTCTGAATATAGTCCCTAATAAAGTGATGTTTTATTTCTATATGCTTAGCTCTAGAATGTAAAATAGGATTTCTAGATAAACAAATTGCATAAGTGTTATCACAAAATATAGGAATGTTACTCTCAAATATATTGAAGTCTTCAAGCTGACTTTTCATCCAGAGCATCTGTGTGCTGCATCCAGCTGTTGCTATGTATTCAGCTTCAGCAGTTGATAATGCAATTATGGATTGCCTCTTGCTGGTCCATGAGATTAGATTTTCTCCCAGAAACTGGAAGCTCCCAGAAGTTCTTTTTCTTTCTACTCTGTCTCCAGCGAAGTCAGCATCACAATACCCTACTAATTTATATTCACTGGTTTTTCTATAAAACAGGCCAAGATTAGTAGTACCTTTTAGGTACTTGAAAATTCGCTTAACATCTGTTAAGTGAGATTCTCTAGGATCTGATTGGAATTTGGAACATAAACATACACTATATAGAATATCAGGTCTTGAATCTTTAAGATATAAGAGAGAACCAATCATACCTCTGTAGATCTTATGTTCTACCTTTTTACTTACCTCTTCCTTTTCCAGAATGCATGTATGATGCATTGGAGTCTTGGCTGGCTTACATTCTGATAAGTCGAATTTCTTCAGAAGTTCTTTGACGTATTTGCTCTGGTGTATGTAAGTTCCTTCTGGAGTTTGATTGATCTGAATGCCCAAAAAGAATTTAAGTTCTCCCGTCAAACTCATTTCAAACTCTGCCTGCATAGAATTAACAAATTCTCTTACCAAAGAGGCTTTAGTAGATCCAAAAATAATATCATCTACATAAATTTGACAAACTAGAATGTCATTCTTAAATGGCTTACAAAATAAGGTTGTGTCCACTTTCCCTCTGGTGAAATCATTTTCTAACAGAAAGCTACTTAGTCTTTCATACCAAGCTCTGGGGGCTTGTTTCAGACCATATAGTGATTTCTTTAGCTTGAAAACATATTTTGGATGTTTGGAATTTTCAAAACCAGGGGGTTGGTGCACATAAACTTCTTCATAAATGTATCCATTTAAGAATGCACTTTTGACATCCATCTGATAGAGAGTGATACCATTATTCACAGCGAAGGAAATTAAAATTCTGATAGATTCTAACCTAGCGACCGGAGCAAAGGTTTATGTATAGTCTATCCCCTCTTGCTAACTATAACCTTGTGAAACCAGCCGTGCTTTGTTTCTGATGACTGTTCCTTGTTCATTCAGTTTGTTTCTAAATACCCATTTTGTGACAATGACGTTGAACCCTTTTGGTTTGGGAACCAGATCCCACACATCATTTCCGGTGAATTGGTTTAATTCCTCTTGCATAGCTAGTACCCAATCATTGTCCAAAAGATCTTCATCAATGGAAGTTGGCTCAATCAGAGATACTAATCCCATGAGAGATTCTTCAGAGTTTCTGAATGTGGATCTTGTTCTGATTGGGCCTTCTTTCTTTCCCAGAATTTTATCTTCAGGATGAGTTAGGCTGCTTCTGGATTATCTTTTCTGAAGAGGTTCTTCAGATGTTGCTGTAATGTTTGTGACATCTCCTTCTGATGTTGTTTGTGATTCTTTGTGGGGGACTTCTGATGTAGTATCTTCAGTACCTGTAAATTAGACTTCTATATCTACAAGAGATTCATTTTGCTTTGACTTTTGAGAGCCAAGCTTGTCATCAAATCTAACATTGATTGCTTCTTCTACAATCTGTGTTTCTGTGTTGTATACTTTGTATCCTCTTAAGCGTTCAGAGTATCCTAACATAATACACTTTTGTGCTTTAGAGTCAAACTTGTTCAGATGTTCTTTGGTGTTAAGAATAAAACAAATACATCCAAATTGATGGAAATACAAGACGTTGGGCTTTCTGTTCTTCCCCAGTTCATATGGAGTCTTATCCAGAATAGGTTTTATGGAGATTCTATTCTGAATGTAACATGCTGTGTTAATTTCTTCTGCCCAGAAGTTCTTAGCAATGTTGGTCTCGTTGATCATGGTTCTGGCCATTTCTTGTAAGGTTCTATTATTTCATTCTACAATTCCATTTTGTTGGGGAGTTCTAGGACAAGAGAAATCATGAGAGATTCCATTCTCATTAAAAAATATTTCAAATTTTTTATTTTCAAATTCTCCACCATGATCACTTCTGACTTTAACGATTCTAAGATCTTTTTCATTTTAGACTTGGTTACAGAAAGCAAAGAACACAAAGTATGACTCGTCCTAGTGTCTTAAGAACTTTACTCATGTCCATCTGCTATAGTCATATACGATCACTAATCCATACTTCTTGCCACTAATGGATGCAATTTTCACTAGTCCAAATAGATCTATGTGCAGAAGTTCTAATAGTCTAGAGGTAGAAACAACATTTTTTGCTTTAAAAGGGGTTTTTGAAAATTTACCTTTTTTACATGCTTCATGTTGTACCCCAAAATTTTCTATCTCATTTATCAAGTAATCTCTCACAAGATATCCTTTGGTTCAAGACTGCACAAGGGTTGATCAGCTAAAGACACATCCTCAAGCACTGATGAATGAAAATTAGGGTTTGAGTTTTCACAAGGACAAATGGACTTTGCATGCCTCATATGAATTACATGGATCATTTTGGACTCTCAAGATTTCTCATGTCATGTTTCAAGTCTTGGATCACATTTTTCCTCAATCAAATGATCAGTTGACCTAAAATCAATTGTATTGGGGAAAAGCCAAATGTGGTTAATTTACAGTTAAACTTCATGATTTTTGATCCATATAAACATTATGAACTCATATATGTCATTTGATCAAGTTTGGCCCACAATTCCACAAGAAATTTGATCAGATCATCAAAAGGGCAAAATGGTCAAAATTAGGGTTTTGACTGAGAAGGTGCAATTTCTGATTTTTGACCCAACAAATGAATTGTTGGTTTCAGGTATGATCTCAAGGATTCAAATACATCATCTTGAACTGATGGCATGGCTCAAAACATCTCTCAAGCTCAATTGATTGAAAGTTGAATTTCAGTCAATTGTACACTAAAAAGTTAAACTTTGACTTTTTGATCAAAATCAAGTCCTAAAGATCACAATTCATCAAGACATGTCAAAATATGAAGCTTGTTCATCAAGAAATCAAAAGGTCAAGATTTCATTTTGAAAAGTCAAAATTTCTAAACTTAGAAATTTTTCTTAAGTGTTGGAATTCACATTTTTTTCATAACTTTGAGCCAAATTTTCACCATGATGCAAAATGATTCAAAGGAAACTTCCAACATGAAAGTTGTACAAATCAATGAGATATAAAACATTGTAGAACACAACTTTTTCTATAAATGTATGTATTTCATGTTATGATTTTAAGAAGACATGTTCATGAAACTTAAAAACTTAGTGAAATTTTGCCCTAGTGTAGGCAGGATTTTGACCTAACTTCATGGCAATTTTTCAAATAGTTCTAAGATGAATTTTCAAAAATGTCCAATGTAGAGGTTGTAGAAGATGTTACAAGCTTTCCAAAATGTCCAAGAACTCATTGAAATCATACTTGAGCAAGGAGAATCGAAGGCAAGAAGTTAGGGTTTCATTCTTGAATTACAAGTCATTTCTTGATGAACACATAATTCAATTTCAATGTTAGGCTGCACAATCTTGCTTAGCAGGCCTTATAACTTGTGTATCTATCCATAATTAATGGACTACACAAAGTTTTGAGTTATAATCCAAGTGGTTTATGCTGTATCCAATTCACATTACCATTTTAGGAAGAAAGTGAATAATGTCATTCTAGAAAAGCAAGCTTTACGCACAAAGTCAATTCTTGAGCCTCTAACTTGTTCCCTCTGATCACAATCCATCTACAAATCCAGAAGCAACCTTGTTTAAAGCATAACCACTCTACATTACCAAGTACATAAGGCATTGAAACTTGGATTTCTCAAAAATCACATGTTGAGTTTAAGCATTTGTTTTTGGTTTCTGATCAACAACAAGTCTCCAAACTTGTTGCTTATAAATAGAGTCACTATTTGTGAGCTAGGACGAGCATTAACACCCTGAAACACTCCCAAACTCCCTCAAATTAGAAATAACCCAAAAACTCCATTGTTGCATAATTTTTGACTTTGAACTTGTAACTTCCATTTCCCTCGTGCGTTTCTTGGCCTTTTGGTTCCTAAAGCTCGTACACATCAAATATAATCCATCCCCATCCTTATTCCAGAACTGTAACACTATTTACCATAAACTCCATAACCAAAAAACAGAGTATTCACATTGACTTCTCTAAGCCATTCCAGCCATCCATTGCTCGAGCCAATCATTGCATTAGCTTCCCGGGAACTTGAGGAAGCTAACCTGATCATCATAACTCCTTGAAAGCAGCTCAAACTCATTTCACGATATCCAGTTTTGAGATACATTTTCAGAACTTATATCTTCTCATTTAGGCATTGTTAGGCTTGCATCTGTGAAGATAAAATATAGACATCATTGCCCTGAAACTGTACATGTCCATATATTTCATTAATATTGCTTGAGTAATGAGAATTTTGAGTTTGAACTTTCTGAAATATTTAGGTCAGAATTTGGTACTTTTAGAAATTCTCATTCATCTTTGATTTATAGCTTATGATATTTATTTGGTTGGATTCGTATAGAAAAATGGAGTAACTTTCATGTTTGCATCTTTCATTTTTGTTGAGAAATTATGAAGTTACAAGATCCATGGCTGGAGGTTGAAGATGAAGTTATATTCAGGACTTGATTTGTGTTATATGTTTATTATTTCACTAATGTTACCAGATGTACAACTACCCTAATGGTAAAGGTAGCGCGCATATGTGTGGGAGGTCATGAGTTCAACACCAAGTCTATCTTTTGTGTTGTTTTTCAGCATTTCCCCCCTTTTTTTTGTCAAAATAGGCGATGGGCCTTCAAGATGTTGGGCCTTCCATTTTAGCTGATTTTTAACCCCCTGTTTACTTTTGCACACCTGACCCATTTATTTTCTTTTATCATTTCATTTTCTTTTCTTATTTTATTTTGTTGCATTTTTCTTCATTATATCTTTATTATTATTATTATTATTATTATTATTATTATTATTATTATTATTATTATTATTATTATTATTATTATTATTATTAATAAAAAAGTATAAAAATATTATTATTATTATTTTCACATTTATATTTTATTTTTCTTTATAAAGACAAAAAGAACAAAAATATTTTCTTAAACAAATTAATTTCTTTTTCTTAAACAATAAATATTTAGATTTAGGTTTAATTATTATTTTTCGTTTTTCATTTAAAATTAATTTAGAACTTAGGTTTCTTTTAATTAATTAATTTCATATTATTTTTATTAATTTAAAAACTTCCCATACAAAAAACCCTAAAAAATGTTTTAACTTAATTTCTTTCTTAATTAGTTTAAGTTTAATTTTGTTTAATTATTAATTAATCCTTTTTCTTTAATTAGGTTAAAACCCTTTTATGAAAACCAAACAAAAATCATTTCTTTTTTCCATTTGCATTTGTACATTATTTATTCAATTCTTGTACATTTATTCAATATGGTTGTAATAGATAATTAGGTTTAATTTTCTTGCAAAACCCCCATTTGTAAATTTGTATACCCCTCCCTTAATAATGTAATAGCGTAGTAATTTTTACTTTCCACAATTTATCGCTTTAATATAAATGCTAATAAATTAGGGCTTGTATGGAAAGATAAAATCAACAAGTTAGCAAACCCTAATTCAAGATAAACAATGCATGTAAATAAAATACACTTGCACACTTGCACCTTTAGGGTAATTCCACTTTGTTGCCTTGCAAAAATGGCCATGTTATGCATGTGGGATATCTTAGCAAAAAGCAATCAAAAATACAAGATCATAGTCCCTCGATGATGCTATCAATGTTGCCTTTAAAAATGATCTTAGTCCCTCAAAGAGAAATGCTAAGATATCTCACAACATAGTTATCATGGCTATACGATGACCCATGCCCGTCCCTTTACATCCAAAGATAAGGCTTCTTACCAATAAATGGTAAGATAGCAATATCAAAGGAAGGAAGAAATGAACAAAGACTTTTGAGTAGGTAGATTGTTCCTAGTTGCTTGCTCATTTTCAAATCAAACACTCATTGCTTATTTTCAAAAAAACACCAACATTTTCAAAACACTTTCAAAAACCTTTTCCAAACATGAAATATTTTCAAAAGCTCAACACTTTGTATACGTTATTACGAACGAGAACTATTACAAAGTTTGCCTAAACGAAGGCGCCTTTTCAAAATACTTTCTAAAACCACACAAAGCACATTTTTAAACAAAAGCAAGTGATCTAGCAAGCAACTAAGAGACCATAGTTAAGTATGGATGAAAAGGGTGTTAATACCTTCCCTTTTCATAATCTACCCCCCGAACTCAAGAAATAATCTCAAAGGTCTTTCCTGTTCTTTTCAGCCTTTCCTTTTGGATAAAAGAAAAGTCGGTGACGACTCTTGCTAACCGCAACATTTGCAATAAAACGTAAAACACCCAAGTCAGTTCTCCCACCATATCACACTTCATACAAATTGAGTTTATTAATCTGAGATATTCTTCTTGTATCTTCTGTGCCAGACTCATTGCCCATCGTTAACAGATAATAGGCATTTTACATTATGACTTTTTAGTGCAGAAAGTTTTATTTTGTAAACGTTGTTCTTTCTCTTTCCATTAAAGAGGATAGATCGATATTTCTGACTAATTTCTTTATAGGATTTTTGATTAAAGATTATATCATAACCGTTATCACTTAATTGACTTATGGATAACAAGTTATGCATTAATCTATCTACTAACAGAACATTAGTAATAGAAGGAAGATTATCGTTACCAACTGTTCCAGAGCCAATGATCTTCCCTTTCTGATTGCCTCCAAAACCTACGTAGCCTCTAGATTTAAGCTCCAGGCTTAGGAACATATGTTTTCTTCCCGTCATATGTCGAGAGCATCCAGAGTCCAGGTACCAGGATTGGTGTTTCAGTCTTGCTGTCAAAGATATCTACTACATATACAATTTTATCCTTAGGTACCCATATATTTTTGGGTCCTTGTTTGTTAGAGTTACCAAAATTCTGTTTGAATATTGGTTTAGCAGAGAAATCATTACTGGTATATTTTAAGTCATGTGTGTGCCCATAGGTATAGTGAGATTTCAGAGGAGTGCGTTTAATAACCAAATCCTTGACTTTCTTGGGTTGGGATACTTTACCTTTGTATCCTATCCCTTTTCTGCCATTTCTGCTAACTTCATAGATCATTGAAGCCATCTTGCTTCTATCTATGTTTTTAGCGAGGAACTTCTGAAAGTTGTGATCATATTCCTTTATGATTTTATCAGGGTTACTAGGAACTTCTGAGACAATTTCCTTATGAATATTTTGTAAATCATTTTCAAGTTTTAAAATTTTTTCTTTCAGCTCAGAGTTTTCCAGTCTCAGATTCTTAGTTTCTTCATAGTCAGAAACTAGATCCTTTTTCAGGTTCTTGTTTATGACCCGAAGCTTCTGATACCTTTCTAGAATTTCTGACAAACTCTTCTCTAATTGAGATCTATAGAAGTTAGAAAATACCTCTTCTGCCTGAGTCTGATTTTGATCCAGATGATCCAGTATCTTCTGATATATTGGCCATCAGGGCAATGTTGGCTCTTTCATCTTCTAATTCAGTGTCTGATTCTGAAGAGTCGGAGTCATCCCACGTTTCCATGAGACCTTTCCTCTTCTCCTTAACGAAATTCTTTTTTAGGTTTCTCCTTTTGAAGCCTTGGACAATCGCTTTTGTAGTGCCCTTGTTCATTGCACTCGTAGCAGACAATGTCTCTATTTCTTGACTTTCTGTATTCAGAAGATGGTTCAGATTTTCTGTATCCAGATGATGATTCAGATTGATTCCCTGTTATTCTGGAATTTCTTAACTTCCTTTGCTTGTGCTTCCACAACTGATTTACTCTTCTGGAGAGAAGAGATAATTTGTCTTCTTCTGATGAAGAACAACCTGAGTTTTATTCTATTTCCTGCAAGACTTTATAATCATATTTTTTGTTAGATTTGAGGGCTAAAGGATTACCTTGCTTCTGGGTCTCATCATCTTCTAACTCTATCTCATGACTTCTGAGAGAGCTGACAAGTTCTTCTAAAGATATTTGTTCAGATCTTTTGCCAGTTTGAGAGAAGTGACCATGGGTCTCCATTTCTTTGGTAAACTTCTGATGATCATGTTCAGTAGTTGAGTATCCTTTATCTAGAACTTTCATCCCAGTAACCAGAATTTGAAATCTTGAGAACATTGCTTTAATGGTTTCATCTTCTTCCATTTTGAAGGCTTCATAATTCTGAACGAGCGTAAGGGCTTTGGTCTCTTTTACTTGCGTGTTGCCTTCATGCGTCATTCTCAGAGAATCAAACATGTGCTTTGCTCTCTCTCTGTTTGTGATCTTCTCATACTCTGAATATGAGATGGCACTCAAGAGAATAGTTCTGGCCTTGTGATGATTTCTGAAGTCTCGCTTTTGATTATCTGACATTATTTTTTTTTGTCAATCTTTTGCCCACTTTCATCAACAAGGTGTATGTACCTATCAATCACCATATCCCAGGGATCAGTATCATGAGCCAGAAAGAAGCTTTCAATTGTCTTTCCAGTAATCAAAGTTATCTTGATCAAAGATTGGAGGTTTGTCGCTGATTCTGTCTTTCTCATCATGGTAGTCATTGTTGTTGTTCTGACTTGGTCCCACCATAGTATTTTTCTTAGCTTGGATCTTTTACTGACACGGTTAAGTGCTTGAACTCAGAACCAGGCGCTCTGATGCCAATTGAAGAATGGAAAAACAAAAGAAGGAGGGGTTGAATTGGAATCTTAAAATTCAAATAAAAGAACACATTGATTTTTATCCTGGTTCGTTTGAACTCAAACTACTCCAGTCCACCCGTCAAGGTGATTTCGCCTCTCTCAAATGAGGTCTTAATCCACTAATCAATCTTGATTATAAGTCTACTTTAACAACTGCCAAAGTCTTCTTGAGTATAACCACAACCCGGTTTTTCTCAAGGAAATGCACTAAACAATATAAGAATAAACAGTGTACAATATTGTTTCTTACAAAATAGTATCACAGTATATTGATGTTTTACACAATTGAAAATATTGAATGTTTGAGGATTAGAGATGATTGCAGTGTTTTTGGTATATGTGAAAATCCTAAACGATTTATCCTCAAGTCTTGTTTAAATAGGCGCATCATGGATGATCATTTGGAAACTTGATTAATGATAGTTAAGATGCTTTCCAAAAATAAATATCCTTATTCCCTTCCAGCCGTTACTCTTGAAATGGAAATATTTGATTTGTAACGCTTCAGAAATTGAAATATTCGTTGCTGCTTGCTTCAGAACTTTTGAAGATCTGAGCCATAAGATCATGTTTGCAGCGTTAGACTTTCTTTCCCAGAGTTTTATAATCAGAGTTGAAACATCTTTTTAGCACAACTTCTGATTTCCTTTCACCAGAGCTTTTTGAGAGTTGTCTACAATCACAGCAAGAACAACCTTGTAGCTTATCTTCTGATCTTCTTCCACCAGAACTTCTCTACAAAACATAATATAATTTTAGAGTGCATAGTTGTTCTTTGTGTTTGTTATCATCAAAACTCTTACAAGGGTTATAGAATCAACCTATGTTATAACATGCACAACCTGTGTTGTGTTTCAGAATTGTAATCGCTTTGTTGTTGCTCACTCAATTACGAGTTCAAAACACTTTTTGAAAACCTACAAAATCTAATTAATCTCTAAATCGCTCTCGCTATTTTTAGAAATTAAATTCAATTTTCACTATCTGATACAAGTCTTACACTGCCGTGTTGTTGACCGGTACCTTAGTGTTTTTGCTCTCGTGTAAAACCTTTAATTTTAAAACTAAAAATTAGAACCAGAAAAATAGTTTAACTTTTTAATATAACGCCATAAAACTTTACTAAGTCACTTCAAAAAGATGGTCCTCAAATTCGGGCTCTTAGATAATTAGCTGGACATAATTTCAGAAACAAACACACAATTATAATTGTTAATCATAAAGATAAACATGTTAAGGTTTTTGAAATAGCTTATTACAAGTATAATAAGAATACGTGAGAACAACAACGCAAGCATTATTATAAGAATATTCAGAGTAAAATTAAAAGCTAAAGCAATTATAACTTAAAGAACCTGAAAGTAAAACTTGAAATAAAAACTGGAATAACTTCTGAAATAATCTTCGAGTACAATGAATGAAACTGAAAATAACTCTAATTCCGACACACTTAATTTGATCCAAGCTTAAAAATAAATTCCTAAGAACTATGGTGTAGTAGTTCCCCAATATGAGAAGTCCATTACTTTTCAATGGTAATTACTGCTTAAAACTAAAAGTATTTCTTCCATACAAACTTGGATTCCCAAATATCATAGAAATTGCCAATATATAGTGATACAGCCTCTGAAAATGTCGTTTAATCGTGTGGAATTCACGGAGAAAAAATAGGGAGAATAGGAGAAGACCCAGCAAATGAGTTTCCTTATTTTTTGAACCGCAAACTCATGGCGAACGCCACCAAGCCATGGCAAACTTCATGGCCTTAAAATGTGGATAATGTGGCTTGGGGGTCCATGGCGAACGCCATGCACCAAAAATATGGTTTTATGCATATTATCTCCCCTTCTCGCACTTTTTGTCAGTTTCTCACACGAATGCTCTTCTTTGGTAATTACCTGAAATAAACAAACAATATCGGTATAATACTACAAAATGGTGACAAAATGAACTTAAAATAAAGTGAGTCATGTCGGAAAATGCGGTATAAAAAGTGGTTATCAAACTCCCCCATACTTAAACCTTTGCTTGTCGTCAAGCAAACCATTACTCGCAAGAAAAACAATGGCATATAGATACTCATTGTAGGCTACAAACTTAACTTCAATTAAGTTTGTGTTTGTTGCTACGCGAAAAAATATAGTCACCATCGAACTTTATTTATCCCAAAGGGAAGGGAAACCATCGAGAAAACCCCAAAGGAATGATAAGATAGTCTTGCAACCAAGAAACAGGTACATAAGTCAGTTATGCAAGGGGAAGTTATTAGCACCCTTCACATTCGTTGTACTCAACGAGACCCACTTTATTTGTTTGTTTCTTAAGGTGTTGTTATCTAAAGCTAAACTTGCTAAGAATGCATGAATTAATTAAATAAGGAAAACATAAAAGATTTTTATTATTGAGTTTGCCAAGGTCTTGCAACCCTGGGCCTATGTATCCTCATAGTGCAATGAAGAAATCGGAAATAATTAGTTTGTCTAAAAAACGTTAGTTTGTTGGTTGTTTTTTAGTGGACGGTGCTATGTTCGCGTTCTCACAGTTAGGTGTTGATACTCGTTGTGTGGAGACTCACGCGTTACCCATTTGCGGTAGAACGAAAATAACGTGCCCTTTCTGAAAAGGTTTTAAAGGGAAAAGGCCAAAGACAAAAAGAGATTTGATTTGCTGAAGTATTTTGTTAGGAGATACATCAAATAGTCCCTCAAGGTTGGGGGTATTTGAGTATTTCTCCTTTAATTTTGAAATTTGTTTGAGATACGTATTATACTAAAGACTATGAAATAAGGGTAAGTACTTTATACGTACGAGCCAGGCGTCTCGCGTACAAAATACTCTAAGAAGAGGTAAGGAAGGCTCCCACTCATTTTTCGCCATTTGCTTAAGGCTCATGTCGTATTTATATGTGTCATATTTATTAAGAATTTTGGTATTTGATTAAGAAAATGATTTTAGCCTTTTAAAAGAAATGAAGAATGCAATGCAAAAGGGGTCTCAAAATCCTAATGTTGTAATATATCAATGGCCCTAAGGTTGAGATAAAGGGGAAACCCTAATCATTTTGTCATTCTTTGATAGAAAACCTAATGTCTATCTTAGTTCAATTTTAATCAAAGATTAAATTAAATTAAGAAACCCTAAGGGAACATGTCAAGGCGCACAAGCAAACAACATCAATCATCAAGCATAAGGCATGTCAAATATCAATCAAAGAATCAATTACAAAACTCATCAAGACCGCTTAACAATTTAACATGCCACAAATCATCAAAGAAAAGTCATCAAGATCACTCATGAGATCATCAAAACATGGAAAAAGAGTACTCAAGAAATGAATTCAAACATGAATACCATTCATCAATTACATGTATCAATAGCATCACAAAAATAATCAAGAGAATCATCAAAGACATGGCATAAAGCTTTCATAAAAAATAAATCACAAAACTAAGAGAAAATAATAGCAAAATATTAAAATAAAACGCAAAAAAAATAAAACTCTTAATATCATGCATATTTCTATTTTTTAATCCATTTTTTCAAATATTAAAGCAATAAAACAAAAATAGGACAAAAACAATTAAAAAGAAAATTAGAAAATAAAAAACAAAAAATATGGAACCATGAGGTGCAGCCAGAACTGGAGTGTGTGTGTGTGTGAGCAACCCAATCACAAGGCTCAAACAGAAGAGTCCAATAGCATTTGTCCAAAAACTCAAATTAGTTTAACCAAAAAAGTGTTATCATGGGCTCACAAAGGGGTTTGCATAGCACATGGCACACTCAGGCCCAAACGAAACCAAATACAAGTCCAATGCATTTTTAATTTCTGATTTAAAAAAAATCAATATTATTATTATTAAAAATAAAATTAAACAAAATGATCATCCAATAGAAAATAGACACGCGACCTCATTGAAATTCAATTTAAACTTGGCGCCACCACGTCATCTTCATCTTCTCAGGAACCGACCATCACACCGGTCGCCACAAGGCAGCGATGATGGTGGTCCTGATTTCAGAAATTCACAAACACTACATCAATCCACTCATTTTCACCTATCAGAGTAGGTGTGATGCCTCTTCATAGTGAAGGAGAAGAACAAAAATAAATTGGAATAACTTCCTTGATGTTCTTGGAATGTGAATCTATGCTTAATTTGCTTTGATTCTTGTTGAATCCTTCGAACCAACTCCAGTTTCCTTGTGTGGAAAATCACTTGGAACTAAGAATTAAACGCTTTAGATGATCATGGTTGCATACAGTAGTTTCATTATGAGATGCTGATGAAGATTTTCAAACGAGAAATTGCAGAGAAATTGAGAGAAGAGTGAGATTTGAATTTGAGAATTTGAGAGAGAGTTTGTGATTTTCATATCTGAAATGTGATAAATCAACGAAAATGGAGAGAAATGAGCTTTATATAGAAGATGTTTTTGGCTTGGTATGAGGTCTAGATCCGAAGCTATGGTTAGGAATTTTTTATTTTGCTTTGGAAGTTTGTTACATCCAAGTTTGCACTAAAATGGCAGGTTCGGATTCAACTTTGGATAATAGTTGTTAGGCTTGGAATCAGGCATGGTTCAAGTTGTTACATGAGCTGGCATGTGAGAATCTTGTCACAAAGGCTTTAATCTCTTTTCAGATTTTTGTTTTCACTTGTTTTTCAAACTTGTTATATTGTTTTAGTGCAGACACGCGTTTCTCATGTTCAAGGCTTTGTGAACTGGTTCAGGGCATGATTTGTGTTACTTAGATGCAAGTAATTGGACCAGAGCAATAAATATTGGTTTGAACAGATGGAAAACTATTTATAATGAGCTGCTTGGAACTATTTTTGTTATGATTTTGTTGGACTTATTTAATGTGAATGAAACAAGGAAAATTGCAACAAATTTGGACATGGTAAAGTTTGGTCATGTTATGAAGCTTAGGCAAAGGTTTGGAATGCCATGGTCATGAAAAATACAAAGTTTAGGTTTTGAAATTAAAAGACATTATTTGTGTGGATATTTGAACTTTTAACTTGAAATTTATTTGAAATTATGGACTTGAAATTGAATGAATCATGACTTGAATAATGGTTGAAATTTGAATTTGGAATGAATGGATAATGTACTTGTAATTTGGACTTAAAATGAATGAAAGATGATGATGAACTAATGGACTTGAAATCAACATGAATGTTTTAAACTTGATAACTTTGAAATTTCCTTGCAACAAAATTTGAATCAAAATGTATGCCTTATAACTTGTTTTCCAAGAAAATCACATAAACCATCCGAATTTAATCCATCTTTGACAATTTAAACTCATGGAATCTTTTTGAACCAATCTTCACTTTAATGAAACCTTAACTCAATTTCATTCCTCAATCCATGTTAACTTGTATGACAAGCAATAAACACTTGAGATAATGAATATTCCTTGAACACAAAAAACCTTTTGCTTCATATCTCTTGTATTATATCTTAATGTTTACACTTCTCGATGACCAATAATCTCCACACAAAAAGAATGCCTTGAGGAACCCCTTGGAGATGTAGATAATACTTGAAGCATGAAAACCCTAAGCAAATGATCTTCAATTGATGAATACTAACTAGCTTCATCATGATGAGTAACAAAACCTAATCCTTTTGCATATTTGATGAAGAAAGGAAGAAAAATGGACTTGAGATATTGAGAATCAACAAAACCCTAATTCTAAGCACTCTCAGTTGCATCAATGATAAAACACTAACACTTGATGTCTTGAAAAATATTGAAGAAGATGAACTTGTAACTTGATGAATCTTCCTAAGAAAATGCTCATAATGAATTCAAACCCTTGCTAAATTGATTGAAATAGCCAAATGAATAGGGAAAACCAAAATCACAAGAAAAATCTTGATCATATGCCTTAGAAGCTTATGAAATGAATGATTGTAAAATATTACAACCTAATGAAGTATGCATATGAATGAGAAGAAAATCTAATTAGGGTTAAGAGAATGAAGGCAAATTTTGGGGTACAACAACTGCCCCTATTCAATCATCTTAAACTTGAAAGTATGAAGAGCAACACTTTCAAACATTTGAGGTAGAAGAAAATTGAATACCAAAAAAGTTGCACACTGGGGTGAAATGATGTAGTGATGCTTTAATGTATATGCTAATTCCTCCACTAACAAGTTTTGGCAGGTATGGTGAATGGGTGATATCCCAACATGATTTTCACAAAAGATACAAATGATGAAATGGATGCTTAACCAAGCGAACTTGCAAAAATTGGACTTCAAGATATCTCCTGCTGAGCAGAAGAAACAAGAAAAAGACTCAGATGAGGAATAAGACTTCTCAATCAAAAGGCTATGAGAACACCTTAGCAAAAGGCTAAGAAGACTGTTGGGGATAATAATATCGTATGATAATGGTAATGAGAAACCCTTAGCGAAAGGCTAAAAGATAGAGGGAAATAAAGTGATAAATAAACCTTATTCAAAATGCAATAAGGAAACTTTGCATGCAAAAGTCTGAAAGGATGAAATTCTCATACAAAAGGTAATGAGAACTCCTTAGCAAAAGGCTAAGAAAATAGCTGGAGATAAGTGACTTCTTATGCGAAAGGCATAAGAAACTCTTTAGCGAAAGGCTAAAAATACCGATGGAGGAAAGATATGACTCCTTATGCAAAAGGAAAAGGAAACCCATAGCAAAAGGCTAGAGAGATAGAAGGAGTTGAATATGATTTCTCATGCGAAATGCAAGGAGAAACTTCTCAGCAAAAGGCTAAAAAGATATGTTGGGTGTACGACTTCTCATGCAAAAGGCAGTGAGAGACTCCTTAGCAAAAGGCTAAGAAGAAAGATGGGTTGACTTTTCTTGTGCCCAAGGAAAATAAAAACCTGCACATGCAAGAACAAAGACAACATTCTTCTCATGTAAAAGGTAGATAAATACTTACTAATGGTAAGCCAAAGTGAGAAATTTCCCAATGCAAAAGGCAAGAGGATCAAGAACCAATACTTTTCTTATGCAAAAGGCAGAGAATAACTCACAAAAGGTAAGCTGAAGAAAGATATTTCCCAATGCAAAAGGTAAGAGGATACTTGCAAAAGGAGAGAAAAAGACCATAATAGGTGATTTTCTCGTGCAAAAGGTAGAGACCAATTACAAAAGGTAAGTTGAGACAAAGACTTACTTATATGCAACATGCATGAGAAGACACTTACAACAGGTAAGCTGACCAACAACATAGTATGTTACACGCAAAAGGAAGTGGATACCTACAAAAGGTAGGCAACATAGAAACAAAGGATTATCCCTATGAAAAAGGTAGAGATAACTTGTGAAAGGAAAGTATGAAAGCTGACATGACCGATGAAAAAGGCATCAAAGACTCACAAATAAATGATAATCCTCATGCAAAAGGAAGAGGGAACCTACAAAAGGTAAGCAAAAGATAAAATTCCAAGAAAAAGGCGAGGAGAACTTGCAAAAGGCAAAAAAAGGTAAAGAAACAACAAAGTAAAATCCCATTCAAAAAGGCATGGAAAACTTGCAAAAAGGAAAGTATGAAAACTGACACGACTAATGCAAAATGCACCAGAGGCTTGCAAACAGACGATATTCCTCATCCAAAAGGCAGAGGGAACTTACAAAAGGTAAGCAAAGGAGAAAGATTTCCAAGAAAAAGGCGAGGAAGACTCGCAAAAGGCAAGCAACAACCGAGATTGGTTATTTGCAAAAGGAAAAAGAAATACATTAATCCCTCAGGATGAAGCGGGGTGTAATTCCTCAAGAGTGACAATCATCTGAACTGCCACACATAAAGTATGAATGTTGAAACAATTGAGAAGCAAGACATGTTATAAACCAACTCTCTTTACTCTCTCCAACTGCGAAGAGCAAACAACGAGTAACTTTCTCGTACAAAAGGCTGAGAAGACTTGCAAATGGCGAGAGATAACCTTTATGCAAAAGGCAATAAGGGAACTTACAAAAAGTAAGCAAAAGAGAAATGACTCTTTGGGGAATGAAAATACAAACAAGACCCTACTAGGGAGTGAAATGAGAAGTTTCAACAAGACCCTGCTAGGGAGAAAATAAGACTTTTAAGACTCCACTAAGGAAATCGGAGATATGGGAATTCCCTTAAAACTCCACTGTGGAATAAAATGGAACTTCCAAACGAAAAGACACTTGACATACAAAAGGTATGAATCAATGACAAAAGGTTAAGATTACCCTGTTGGGAAAATCTGGGATAAAGCATGTTAGAAATATCAAAAGGATATTTGGATTATGTTCTCAACGGATAAATAATATTCCTCTATTGAGAAATATCACTGGATTGTGCTTTTATGAAAGGCTAGAATATTGGCTTATGCTTTGTATGCATGTTTGAATTTTCTATGGCGTAATGCTCCATATTAATAGAAATGCTACACATTTTAATAGATGTAGTGTAATGATGATTACTATATGCAAGAATGTATGATTGGAACTCTGCTGGGGAAAAGAAGATATCCAATAAATTTGCTGAGGAAAAGATTATAGTCCGATTCTCCATGGGAAATTTCAAACTGGATGCCAATAACCAATGGGCTGCAAACTCTGTTGAGGAATCTCAAATTGAATTGCAAAATCTGGGGGGAGATGCCAATGAAGATTGGGTTCTGACTTGTTGTGGGATGTAGATACCAATGAAGATTGGACTTTAACTTACTAAAGATACCAATAACTATTGGACTTTGACCTATATGAAATATCATTAGATTTCAACTTGCATGGAAGAAAATAATCTGATTTCACCACCTTCAAACTACTTGGGGATATTCCCTACATCTTACCTTGCTGAGGATTAGAAATCCTCACAAGAAAACCTTCATAAGAAATCATCCTGCTAGAGAAAGAATCTCTGCTTGTGGAGAGGAAAACTTATGGAAATCTTGTTGGGGAAAAGGAAATTAGGAATCCCGATGCTTGGGAAAACCATAGCAACTTTCATGACAACTTTGAGTTGGCCTTGGTAACCACCTTAGACGTGCTTCAAACTTACTATGTTGATAAACTGTATAACGATTATCATGAGTGAATGACTGTTCCTGCCATTAGATCAAGGTGACCTAAAACTTGTGCCTTGAATATGGTAATGACAACCATGTTTATTTCTCAAGACACTCAAAATCTCAAGAAATTTAAAATGTTTTAATTGTAAACCTCAAAGTTTTTAAATGCAATGTTTATCAATAATATTAGGCGTTTTTCAAACAAGCAGAGAAAATAAAAACAAAGAGGAAAGCTTTTGAATAAAAAGAAACATTATTGATTGAAACTGGTCTGTAAATAGGCATTAGCATCAAGAAGCAACTCCTAAAAGAGGTAATTGCACAAAAAGCAAAAAGAAAGTACGAGATGGCAATGAGAAAAGCTCATATTTCCATCAAGTTTTGATTATGCTATGGCCCATGTGTCTTAAAAGATCTCAACACTTTGATTTCTGAAGAGAATGATTAGATTTATTCCTAACCTTCAGGGTTTCCAACTGTTATGGTAAAATCTACAGACTTTACGCAAAATGTAGCCTCTAGTTTTCAAATCCCTAACTTTTTCCTAGACCTCCCTCTCGGATTTTCAGTCTGCTGGGTTACCCTTTTTTGCCTAAGTTTCCCTTTCGGGTTTCGACTTAGTGGGTTTATTTATTTATGAGAAGTATTTTTTGACCATGTCTCTGTTCATTGGGAGCGAGAAATCTTCACCATCCATAGTTGCAAGAATCACGGCTCCTCCGAAGAAGACATTCTTCACAATATATGGTCCTTCATAATTTGGTGCCAACTTGCCCCTGAGATCTGTGTGAGGTGACAAGATCTTTTTCATCACCAGGTCACAAGCTTAGAAGTTGCGAGGATGGATCCTCTTATCAAATGCTTCCTTCATCCTTCTTTAATATAACTGCCCATGACAAATGGCTTCCATTTGCTTCTCTTCAATAAGATTCAACTGATCAAACCTTTTTTGAACCCACCAGCTTCATCAACCTTCACATCTGTCATAATTCTCAAAGAAGGAATCTCTACTTCCACTGGGAGAACTACTTCCATACCGTATACCAGAGAGAAAGGGGTTTCCGCTATTGAAGTAAGTATCGAAGTATGATAGCCATGCAAGCTGAAAGGAAATATCTCATGCCAATCCTTATATGTTATCACCATCTTTTACACAATCTTCTTTATATTCTTGTTGGTTTCCTCGACAACACCACTCATCTTTGGACGA
The DNA here is from genome assembly GCA_948472305.1 of Vicia faba. NCBI lineage: Eukaryota > Viridiplantae > Streptophyta > Magnoliopsida > Fabales > Fabaceae > Vicia > Vicia faba. Next base: position 1,515,810,521 of record OX451735.1, read on the forward strand.
TACATAGAAGAATTATGATGTTGAATTTTGAAGCTCTGGAATAGCTATTTCATCATCTTGTTATTGAGATTCGATCCATTATCAGTAATGATCTTTTCAGGAATTCCCTAACGACTGATGATTTCTTTCTTTATGAAGCGAGAAACCACTTATTTAGTGACATTTGCACACGAAGCAACTTATACCCATTTGATAAAATAATCAATGGCTACCAATATGAAACGATGTCCATTCGAAGCAATCGGTTCAATACACCTAATCATATCAATGCACCACATAGCAAAAGGCCATGGAGAGGTCAAGACATTCAAAGGACCTAGCGGCACATGCACTTTATCTGTATAAACCCGATATTTGTAACAAATTATGGAACGATTGTAACAATCAACCTCCATGGTGGACCAGTAATAGTCTGCTCTCGAAATTTTCTTAGCTATTATATGCCCACTAGATGTGTCTCAAAGGAGCCTTCATGCACTTCTTCTATGATATTTTCTGTTCCGTGTCTATCCATGCATCTGAGTAGAAAAAAGTCATAGTTTCTCTTGTACAACACATCACCATTAAGGAAAAACCTGGTTGACAACTTCCTTAGAGTCTTATAGTCTGTAATAGACGCATCCTTTGGATACTATTGCTTCTCAAGATACCTATTGATATCATAGAACCATGGTTTATTATCGTGCACTTCTTTAGTTGTGTAACATTAAGCTGGCCCATCCAAGCGTTTAATTGTGATAAGGGTGCTTCACTGGCCCAATCAACTTTAAACATGGATGACATAGTAGCCAATGCATCTGCTAGTTGATTCTCCTCCCTAGGGATGTAACTGAATATGATCTCATTAGAATACAAAATCAATATCATGACATGCTCCTATAAGGATTTAAATTTGGGTGACGTGTTTCCCAATTTCCATTGATATGACTAATTACCAGAGCTAAATCTCTATACACTTCTAGTATCTTGATCCTTAGATCAATTGTTGCTTCGGTCCTAAAGATACATGCTTCATACTCAGCCACATTGTTAGTGCAATCAAAGAATATTCTTGCTGTAAATGGGAGATGAAATCGTTTAGGAGATGTAATGACAACTCCAGCCCCATGACCTAATGCATTTTATGCACCATCAAACACGAGTGTCCATCACGATCCTGGTTAGAGTCCTTCTTCTAGGCCAGGCACTTCATAATCTCTGATAAACATAATATCCTCACCTGGAAATTCAAATCTCATAGGCTTATAATTATCCACAAGCTGATGAGCCAAATAGTCTGACAAGACACTACCCTTGATGGCTTTCTGGGTAACATATTGGATTTCATACTCTGTCGAGACCATTTGCCAATGTGCTACCATTCCGGTGAGAGCTGACTTTTCAAATATGTACTTGATTGGATCCATTTTGGCAAGAGAGTTGTATGAGTCAACATGTACGATCTCATGCGCTTAACAACCCATGCAAGTGCACAACATGTATTTTCAAGCAAAGAGTATCTTGACTCACAATTGTAACACCCTTCTAAAACCACATAATAATATCAAATATTTTAATCAAAAAACACAACCACAAGGGTGTCAAATGCTTCAAAACAACACTAAACACAATCCTTCTCCGTAACATAGGTTACAACAAATCATAAAAACATATCATTGCTTGCTCACCTTCACTCAGGGTATCATTGTAGCAGAATCAACAACAATAGATCTAAAGAATTTAAATAAAGTTTAGCAACTCATGACATTTAGTCTGATATCTTAAAATTCATAACATTAACAAAATAAGTTGTAATAATCAACTCTTAATAACTTATAATCTCAACACAACATAATATTAATTCTCAACAAGAAAATCCAAAACAAGTGAAAGCATATCTTCCCCAGTCTGATGTTACATTATCAGAGCAAGACCATTATTTAAAACGATAGACAACAAAGACAACTCCAAGAGCCATCTTCCACTTACTTCAACGAGCTCTATTCTTGAGTATATGTACGTTATCCACGTGGAGGTAACATTCAAATAGAAGGGGTGAGAAATCACATTCAACAATAAAAGATATAAGGTATAAGAGTGATTACGACATTATTCATAATCATTCACCATGACATAACACATTCTCACACCCAAAATCATCATCATTCATCACACACAACAAAATTCCAATGATCAACATAAATTAATCCATCATCATAAACCATTAAATAACATATCATCAACAAAACGTACCATGCGACACAAATGCAATGGACTCAACAACTGACTCATCATGCATGTCGTAAAAAATTATGAACACTCTTATTCATTTCAATCCATGATCCCCACCATATGATCGATTCTCTCTTGGAACCGGAGCACAACAAAAATCGTTACAATCACCATAGGTAACACTTCGCTAATCCCCCATTATAGGAATTAGCTACTCGTACCCGATCAATCACCATAGAATCGAGGCTCGCCAAAAATAAAAGTGAAGTTACGACAACATGAATGCATGAACTCTCAGCCAGGGAGGTCCCAGAGGGTGTTCAGGAGGAGCGGTGGCACAAGGCACCAGGTTTTGGGGGCTCCAAAATATTGTTTTTACTACACACACACACACACACACACACACACACACACACACACACACACACACACATATATATATATATATATATATATATATATATATATATATATATATATATATATATATATATATATATATATATATATATATATATATAAACACCATAGCAATATCACCAACATCAACATCTTAGCAATATCATCGTAACAACATCAACATAATAACATAATCAAACTTCGTCATAACATATAGTATTACTCATCATTCACAATAATCAACAACCAACATCAACAACAATAAATTTACATTTGTATAACTATATACACTCATTCATGTTACTTCATTATACCATCAATATTTCATTATTATAACTCAATGATTCGTTAATTGATCATATAAACCTTTACAAATATACATATAATAAATACCTGAATATTAATTAAACAGTTCACCAATCATTTTCATGTTATATCCATGTGTGTTAGCTTTCTAAAACTTCGAACGATGCCTAAATCGAACTTACGGATCAAAAGTTATGACCAAAATTATCGGATAATGCAACACGGTAAAACCGAATATTTTCAAAAATCAAAGAGTGTCAATAGATTGCACTGGGATTGCAATCGATTGCACTCGAACCTGTGTAGTTTTTGCCAAAACCAAAATTGTATTTTTGAGGCCATTCAATAGATTGCACTGAGTCTAAAGTGTAAAAATTCCATTTTTCAAGTTACAATCCTCTCTACCTTCCCTATCATTCATACTCCAAACCAGTCCCAATTTCATCAATCAAAATTCAACAATTTCCCATTCTAACATGACTAATATATCAAATATTCAGGAATTAACATAATTCCATCAATTTCATCATGAATTAGTCAATTATATTCATACCCTAAAACACCAAATTTCAACACAATTCAAGAACATAACACAACACCAATTACATATCATTACAATTAATCATCAATCATCTAAAATAATCATTGTAACACAATCACATTCCATAATCATCATCATTATTTATCAAACCATAGATCTACAACCCTAATGATATCAAACACCCAATATTCTACCCTACCCCATATCAATCACCATTGTAATGCAATAACTCACCCTTATCTTAGTTTTTTCCAGCAATTCTTCAAGCCTTCAATGGGGTTCCTCTTGTGCCCTAGCTCTCCCTCTTCTCTCCCAACTTGTTTTCACGCACAGCTAAAACCCAAATTCTCCAAATTCTTTCTTTTTATTTTAGTTTTAATCCTTCTAATTATGCTTCACCTATTTTATCCTCAATTTAAACCATAAAATTACTACTTTGCCCTTAAGTTCCTCTCTAATTCCCGCATTGTCCTCAATGTTACTACAACCTCTATTTTCTTATTTTATTTAATTAATAAAATCGAATAATTATTTTAAATTAAGGGTTAAATATACAACACCCCCTGCAATGTTAGCGAGGTTTGTTTTTAGCCCATGGTAAAGTTTTTTTTTAAAACCCCCCTCACAATTTCTAGATTCTCTCATTATGCCTCCCGTACCCACTATTTGAGTCCAGATTCTATATTTTGTAAGTGTGGCAGTCTACGTGGACTTTCATTTTATATTTTTATTATTTTTAAATTCACCTAAATTATTTTTATTTTAAATTTTTTAGTTATTATTTTTTTAATTTTTACTTAAATTTTTTTTTTTGACGTTTTATTAAATTATTTTTAGGCTAAATTACAGTTTTGGTCTCCCTATTTTGTATGATTCACGAAATTAGTCTCTCTATTTTAAATTCAAGCAGTTTTGGCCCCCTATTTTAAATTCAAACAATTTTAGTCCTCCTCTCATGTTTTTTCCATAGAAAATCGATAAGATTTTTTGTTTTTTAACTTATATTTTTATCTACAAAGTTCAATAATAAGTTTATATATGATGGTTTGTCATATTTTACAAGTAATTTGTCATTTATAAAGTGAAAACATCATTAATTTTAAGTGCAAAAGTATGAGAAGGGGATCAAACTTGTTTAAATCTAAAATAGGGGGACCAAAATTGTTTAAATTTAAATTAGGAGGAACGATTTCGTGAATCAGGGAAAATAGGGGAGACTAAAACTGTAATTAATTCTTATTTTTATTAGTATTTTTTTATGAAATTATATTTATAAATTAATTATTAAAACATTATTTTAATTCTTTAAGTCCAATATCTTTTTAAGAAGCCCATTATTTGTGGTTTTGAAATGTGTTGTGTACAAAAGGGTTATAAACACTTTCACTTACTGAAAGTGTTTTGATGTGGGACTTTAAAACATGCAACATACATGCAATGAAACTCATCTTGTCTTTCTCTCAAAATATCTCTGTGTAACTTATTTTTCAGTGAAATATTATTCTAGAAAGTTATGGGTGCAACGATAAGCTTCAGCTTGGATCAGTTGTTGCTCCAGGTAAAGGGTTAGTTTGCCCCCAACATCACATTTGCATCGCAAATCAGTAACATTTACGAGGAATAAAACATAGTTCAAGGACCTCTACCTCAATAACATTTATGATAAATGTTTGGTATCTTTCGGGTATCTTGCATGCAATTATGGTACCTGAACATAATAATTGTCTAATAATAACATACTCTATCTGAAGAAATGACCCCATTTTATAGATGAAATACACTTGTGAGGAATGAGTTTCTCATTCTAACAATTTATAATTTGCCATTTTTCAGAAACTACTTTATACAACACAGAAAAATACAACCAAAATTTCCTTGCTCTTTCTCGTTATTTCTCTCCATGAAGGTCACTAGACTCACCAGAAAATCAAACGACTGTTGATCTGACAATGAAATATAAAGGAGAATAACTACCTCCCTAATAATGAAATATTATATGATGATGATTATAAAATTAGCACTTTTCATAACAACGAGAGCTAAATGATCTAATGGTATTTTTTGCACGTCTTCATTACTGCATATCTTTCTTGCATGCTCTTTTCAGTAATAATGATCTAAATGATTTAAACATGTTGAATGAAGAACTCTTTACCTGCTATTGCATTATGGTGATGTTAATAATTGAGATTCTGGTATCAGATATGAGATGTCGAAGGAGATGTCACGATATAAACATCTGAGGAAAGTATAAAATGCACCAATATTAAAAGCAGTAAAAACACAAGGGATTGTTAACCCAGTTTGGTGTATAACAACACCTACTCTATGGGATACCAAGCCAAAGACAAGTCCACTAAATAGTATCAATTCATAGAACCTCATGAAACAACCATTTTACGATCTAATCACTCAATCACTACCCGTGCTATACTTCTACCTAAGACACACCTAGGTATGAGGCCCTCCTCAAATCCCTTCAACCACTAACAGTGAAGAACAACATAAATATTAAGTTTTAAGGAATTCAATCATTCAATACTTAAAAGCTTATGAATGATACACAATTAACAACTCAAATTATAACTCAAGTATTAAACCAATACTTATAGTGTATTACAATTAAAAAGACTTAGACTTCTAAAACAGATAGAATATATTCTTCTTTTAAAAGTTGCAGCTTGATGAATAAGGATGCATGTCCTTATAAAGGCGCAACAGTGGGCTTGGGCTAAAAAACAAATATTCCAATCCCTTGAATATTTCCATGAAAACATGCCAAGATGTAATCCATAAGGATAATACAAATAGAAAAATATTCCTCCATATTTTTTGCAAACTATGAGTCACAAATCTTGAATAATGGCGCACATAAAAACAGGAAACAGATATGAAGTCACGTTCAGATCAGGAGGCAGATGTCAAGACATCTACTTTGACATCATTCAAAACCAGTTTGCTTCAAATGTCAATACATTTAGTAAAATATTATCAAGTCAATGTTTTACCAAAAATGCTGCCAACAAACACTTACAAACTCCCCCATTGACAAATTTTGGCTAAACATTATTTGAGCACATTATCAGAGCAGCAGCACAAGCAAAAACAAAACTCAATTAGTAGTTAGAAAAAGTAACTAAGTTAGTTTTATACCCCAAAATTTTCCCTCTCTTTCCTCAAAGGCATTTATAAATAAAAAAGATCTCAAATGCTCAAGGTTTCTCCAAGATTTGATCAGACAAACTCATCTTCTAACACTGAGGCCAAATTAGGGTTTTGGTTTTATCAAGAATAATTTGAATTCTAATGCCTAAAATGACTTTCATGGATCATTATAGACCTCCAAGAATACTCATGTCAAATTTCAAGTCTTGAATCACCTTTTTTGCTCAGTCAATTGACCAGGTGACTAAATAAAAAGTCAACTATGGTTAACTCACAATCAAACTTCAATATTTTTGACCAATATCAACATTTTAAAGTCACATGCATCAATTGATCAAGATTAGGGTTTTGACTGGAAATGACTAATCATTGACTTTTGACTTAATACATGATATAATGGATTGAAGAACAATCTAAATATTTCAAATACAATATGTTCACCTAATTTAATGACTCAAAACATTTCTCAAGATCAATTGATTGATAGTTGAAATTCAATCAACTGATGAAAAGTCAACTGATACACCAAAAGTCAAACTTTGACTTTTTGATCAAAATTGAGTTTCAAAGATCACAATTCATCAAGAAATTAAAAAATATGGAGCTTGATCACCAAAAGTTAAACATGATAATTTCATAACTTCATGATATTTTTTCACCAAGATGCAAGATGATTCAAACAAAACTTGAAACATGAAAGCTGTATATCTTGATGATATATACAACTTTGCTTTACTTATCAAGTCCTAAAAATTATTGGATTTTTAATTATAAATCCATGAACTCGTGCCCTTTTTCTTAAACACTTGTGAAATTTTGACCTAGTTTGGTCAGGATTTTGACCTAACTTCTTGGTCAATTTTCACTCAGTTCACATTTGATTATTCAAAAATGAAAAACATGAAGGTTGTAAAGGATGTTCAAAGCTTTTAAAAATGTCTAAGAACTCATTAAAATCAGTTTTGAGCTAGGAGAATCGAAGATATGAAGTTAGAGTTTCAAACTTGAATTACAAGGCATTTTTCATGAAGAACACTTGACCAAATCCATAGCTATGTTGTACAATATTGCTTTGAAGGTTTATAAATTGTAAATAACTCCATAATTAATTGTTTACATAATTGATTGAGGTATGGTCCAAGTGATTAAGCCATTATCCAAAGCAATTTTCCATATTTGGAAGAAAGTCACCATTCCATTCTTGTAAAGCAAACTTTATGCAAAGTCAACTTATCTTGAGCTCCTAACTTGTTCCTTCTATACACACTAAGCCTATAAGATCAGAAGAAGTATGTTTAAAGTTATCAACCATCCTACCTTGCCTTGAAACCATGTCTGTCCATGTTGCTTTAAAAATAAGTCAAAATCCACAAACATGTGATTTTGTACTTCTGCCTTCTCCAAGCTTCCAAACCTCTTCTCTATAAATAGAGACATCATTTACAACATAAGACACGAGTTTTACAAGCCCTCAAACTCACTCACCCCCCCTAAAAAGTCAGAGTTGTATACAAACCTCCATTGTTGTCATTTATGGTCAGAAAACCTCAAACACAAAATCTACTCGTGCGTTTTTAGTTTTAAACAATCACAAAGCTTCTAACACACACATATATAGAGGTATCCCAACACCAACAACATAAATGTAACACCATCTTCCTCATCTTCCATAACCAAAAACAGAGCATTGCAGTTGGACTTCTCCAGACCATTTCAGCCACTCTCCATTCATGCTAAGCATTGCATTACCTTCCTAGAGACTCAAGGAAGCTAACCTGATCATTGCAGGATCTTGAAATAAGCTCAAACTCAAAACACGAAGTCCATTTTTGAGGTAAGTGTTCTGACTTTTGAAGTCTTCATATATGCATTGTTAGCTTTCCATTTTAAAAGATAAAATGTAGACATCATAGTCCTGAAGCTGACCATGTCCTTAGAATTCATTTATATTGCTTGAGTAGTGAGAATTTTAAGTTTGAAATCTCTAAAAAAGTTAGGTCAGGATTTGGTACCATTAGAAATTCTCATTCATCTTTGATTTATAACCTTAATTATTTAAATTTCTGGAATCGTGATGAAATTTTACACAACTTTCATGTTTACATTTTCCATTTTGGTTGAGAGTTTAAGAAGTTACAGGTTTTGAAAATTTTGTGAAACTTTCTGGCACGAGGAAGAAGATGATACAGGCCACGAACTTTGTTTAAAATATAATATGATAATTTGATATTAATACACTGATGTATCACCACCTCAGTGGTTAAAGCGCACGCTTGTTACCTCTTGGACCTAGGTTCGAGCCCCAACGTCCGTTTCGCAAGTTTTCATATTTTCCACTTCTTTTTCTTTTTTGTGTTTCAGGCGCGTTGGACCCTACTTCTTTGGGCCAAACTCATTTTTACTTAACAATAACCCCCTATCTCATACATTCTATACAGCCCAAGATAATCTTTTATTTTATTTTATTTTCTGATTATACAAAAAACACCTTTGGGCCTAAAACCAAACAAAAACTATTTTACTCATAAACCACCCCAATTCAATTTCACACCTCTCTGACTTTTATATTTTATATTTTATTTTATTTTATTTTATTTATTATTATTATTATTATTATTTTTATTAAATCAAAAACCCAAAATTATTTTATATTTAATTATTTAATATTTAGTATATTTTATTTTATTTCTTTTAAAAGCAAAAAGATAAAAAACATTTTTCTAACAAATTTTCTTTAAATTAGTATTAAACTTAGATTTATTTTAATCTCCTTTTCCTAATTAAAATTAGTTTAGAACATATAAATTTTTATTAATTAATTTCTTGCTTTTATTAACACTAAAAACCTTTCCATAAAGACCCTAAAAATATTGTTTTCTTAATTATTTTACTTCTTCTCTTTAATTAATTTAGGTTTAGTTCTCTTAGAGTAATCTAGAATAATTAATTATTTTCTTTAATTAGGTTAAACCCTTTTACAAAAATCCAAACAAAAACAATTTCATTTTTCTTTCATATTGCCTTTACATTCTTGTATATTATTTATCCATTCAATATGGTTGTAATAGTAAAATTAGGTTTTATTTTCTTTTATCTCCCCATTTGTAAATTGTATCCCCATCCCTCAAATGATGTAATAGCGTAGAATTTACATTTCTGCAATTTATCGTTTTCAATATAAATGCTAGTAATTAGGGTTTGTATGGCAAGACCTAAAATCAATAAGTAGAAAACCCTAATTCAAATACAAAGAGCATGAAAATAAACACTTTTCACACTTGGACCTCTAGGGTTAACCCATACTTGTTGCCTTGGAATAAAAACAGTCACGTCCCTCGAACATGGGATACTTTAGCAATGACCCTCGAATACAAGATCATATTCCCCCGATGACTCTTTGGTGTTGCCTTCGATAAACGATCTTAGACCCTTACGAAAAATTGCTAAGGTATCTTACAATGTTGTCTTCTATGACTATACAACGACACACGCCTGTCCCTTAACATCCAATGATAAGGATCTTTACCAATCAATGGTAAGATAGAAATATCTAAAGAAGGAGGAAATGAACAAAGACTTTTTGAGTAGGTAGAACGCTCATAGTTGCTTGCTCACAACCATTTTCAAAACATCTCTCAAAACACACCAATACTTTCAAATGAAATATTTTCAAAAAGTTAACACTTTGTATACATTTTCTCCGAAACGAGAATCATTACAAAGTTTGCCTAAACGAAGACACTTTTCAAAAATACTTTTAAAAACATCACAAACACATTTCAAACAAAGCATTCCAAAGTGAAGCTAGCAACTAAGAGCCCATTGATAACTACAGATGAAAAGGGTGCTAACACCTTCCCTTTTCATAACCTATCCCCCGAACTCAAGAAAATTCTCAAAAGGTCTTTCATGTTCTTTTCACCATTTCCTTTATTAGATAAAAGAAAATTTGGTGGCAACTCTTACTATCAGCAACAATTGCGATCAAACATAAAACCACCAAGTCAATTCTCCCACCGTATTATAGAACTGACAACTCTGCTGGGGAATAACTTAAAAGTGAGGTTACCTTAGAGACTAGATCACTTTTAATTGCTTTCATTTTTTGACTTGTTTGCTTTAAATTTTCGGGCCTATGTTTGGGTTTCTTGTATATATCCTCTACCCGAATTTGGGAACATTATTAGGTAAGTAGCAATGGGTTGTGGAGATTGTACATCATAGACCGATATGGTTGAAACAATATCTACATTAGTGTGACATATTTATTGGTATAGGTATCCCTTGTGTTAAATCAAGGAGAATACGGGGCCGTTGTGTGATGTTATGAAGCACTAACTGACCGTAGAACCTTTAGTTGAACAACTTGGCCATTAGGAAGTAGTGATATAGCCGACTTTGGTGCAAAGCTGAAGATTGGTTGATACTCGATACTACACTCATTGAGATCAGACTTTTGGGATATTTTGGCCACAAGAAAAGATTGATTATGCTAAAACAATGTCCAATGAAGAAATATCAATGATATTGAGATTCCCTAGAACCTATTTACTTTCTAGGACAGGTTGAACCAACTAAACTTCAAGAGGGTACTTACCTATGAAACCCATGCAAGCCGAAACCTAAGGTCTTTGTGTACTTTGTTTGTGATTAATTATTCATGACATCATAAACATCATAACATCATAAGCATTCTCACTAAACATTTCAAGGATTTAGGAATTTATCTTTGTTCTATTTTGTAGGACATGGCTTCCACTCGTAGAAATACCATCCGAGTCAACTTTGTGAAAGTACTTCCTCAACTTCAAGAGTTAGCATCAAGGGTGCCTGGAGATTCTCCCTTAACCAAGAAATATGGTCTAATTCTCAACTTGGCTACCTCAAACTTCCAAGAAGAAATGATGTGTGTGCTCTTCCAATTCTTTAATCCTATGCATCATTGCTTCACATTTCCCGACTACCAATTAATGCCAACATTAGAAGAATTCTCTCAATTTTTAGGAGTGCATGTGCTTAATCAAATACCATTCACCGGTTTAAAGTAAACTCCAAAGCCTGAGGTTATTGCTAAAGCGTTGCATTTGAAGAGATTCGACATTATGGAAAATTGGGAATCAAGGAGTGGAGTTAAGGGCTTCTTAGCCAAGTTTCTGTTGGAAAAGGCTCGTTTATTTTGGGAAGATATGTATTTTCAAGATTTTTAGGATGTCTTGGCCCTTCTAACATATGATTTGGTTCTATTTCCCAACCCGGACCAACTCGTAGATGTGAATTCCGTCAAGGTTTTTCTCTCTCGTAATATCGTACCTACTTTGCTTGGAGACATTCTACATTGTTTCCATACTCGCACCATAAAGAAGAGAGGGAATCTTTTATGTTGTATTCATTTACTATCTAGGTGGTTTATTTCGCACCTACCTCGATCAACATTGAAGAATGAACAAGGCTTGACATGGTCTCAAAGGATGATGTTGCTTTCGCACTTGGATATTCATTGGTGTTCTCGATCTTTAGAAGATATTACCATCATTGACTGTTGCAGGGAGTTCCCTAATGTTCCACTCTTTGGCATTAGGGGAGGTATTAACTATAACCCTTCTATTACATTACGACAGTTTGGGTATGCACGAAGGGACGGCCCCCATGATACGCTCATCCAAGGTTTGGTTTTCAACTACGAGGGTGACGTCCAAGGCTATCATCAAAGGTTCATGAGAGCTTAGAGAATGGTAAAAAAAGTTGATAGAAAGACTTTAGGGCATAAAAATTCCATACCTCTTGAGCCTTACCTCAAGTGGGTATGAACCCGTGCTCAAGGTCTCGTGATGCCTTACCCCCACCATCCTACCTGTGATTATGGAGTCCGTTGCTGAGGGAGACACTCCTTACACCATTCTTCATCCTGACATGCCTACCTACTTTGAGAAATTGCAAAGATTGTGGATTCAACTCAAAGGGGAACGAGATACATTTGAAGCACAGTTCTATGCAAGTGAGAAGAAGGTTTTGGAGCTCACGAGGCAACTTCATGAAGAACAAAGCTTGAATGCCTACATTACACCAAAGAGGATACATCCATGGGAAGCTTGAGTCCTTTTTGTTTTAGGAGTTTATTTTGTATTACTTTTTGTAAGCCCAAGAGGCATTTGTAACTCATGAACTTATTAATGCAATTAATGTTTGTTGTCCTCTCTTTGTCTAGCAAATTTAAATTCCATAAAATATTTGAAAACATTCCATTCGCATAACATGCATCATATCATAAGCATGTTTTCTGACATAGGTTTCCTCATATTTCTACTGTTTCTTTCAGTACAAGATGGATCTCGAGCAAACCGTGAAGGACTTGCAGACTCAAAACTCTCAGTTTCAAGAAACTCTGCTCAACTTAGCAAAGGGGTAGAAAGAAATGATTTCACTTCTGGTTACGAAGAAGAAGACAAAGAAGAAAGTTATGATCAACATGGGGAAGAGGTTTAAAGGCCCCACCCGACAAGTCCAAGTTGAAGAGGATTCCTTCGAGGAGGATGAGAATCAGGATGAAGATGCTATGAGCACCCTTTCTGGGGGTGGAAACAATCAAATCTTTGAAGACATAGATTATTTTGATGAGCAATATCCACCAGCCGATGAAAAATATAAGCAACTATAAGACAAATTGAAAGCTATGGAAATCCAAGTTGTGTTTGGCTTAGACTTTGGTGACTTGAGTTTGGTTCCTGGAGTAGTCATTCCTCACAAATTCAAGATCCCCGCTTTTGCCAAATACGATGGTGTAATACGATGGGAGAACTGACTTGGGTGTTTTGCGTTTTATCGCAATTGTTGAGGATAGCAAGAGTCTCCACCAAATTTTCTTTTATCCAATAAAGGAAAGGGTGAAAAGAACAGGAAATACCTTTTGAGATATTTTCTTGAGTTTGGGGGGTAGGTTATGAAAAGGGAAGGTGTTAGCATCCTTTTCATCTGTAGTTATCTACGGGCTCTTAGTTGCTAGCTCACTTTAAAATGCTTTGTTTGAAATGTGTTTGTGATTGGTTTTGAAAGTTCCTTTGTTTAGGCTAACTTTGTAATGATTCTCGTTTCTATAAGAATGCATACAAAGTGTTGACTTTCGGAAATATTTCATTTGAAAGTGTTTTTGAAAGTGAATTTGCTTAGGCGAACTGTATGATGATTCTCGTCTCTATAAGAATACATACAAAGTGTTGAATTTTGAAAATATTTCATGTGAAAGTGTTTTTGAAAGTGCCTTTGCTTAGGCGAACTTTGTAATGATTCTCGTCTCTATAAGAATGCATACAAAGTGTTGACTTTTGAAAATATTTCATTTGAAAGTGTTGGTGTGTTTTGAGAGATGTTTTGAAAATGGTTGTGAGAAAGCAACTACAAACATTCTACCTACTCAAAAAGTCTTTGTTCATTTCCTCCTCCTTTAGATATTGCTATCTTACCATTGATTGGTAAAAAGGCCTATCATTGGATGTGAAAGGACGAGTGTGGGTCGTCGTATAGTCATAGAAGGCAACATTATAGGATAAATTAGCAATTTTTTGTAAGGGTCTAAGATCGTTTACTGAAGGCAACATTGAAGGGTCATCGAGGGACTACGATCTTGTATTCGAGGGTCATTGCTAAAGTATCCCACATTCGAGGGACATGACTGTTTTTCTAAAGGCAATAAGTGAGGTTTACCCTAGAGGTGCAAGTGTGCAAAGTGTTTGTTTTCATGCATTTTTGTCTTGAGATTAAGGTTCTATATTGTTTGATTTTTAGTCTTGCCATACACACCCTAATTACTAGCAATTATTTTGAAAGCGGTAAATTGCGGAAATGTAAATTCTACACTATTACATCTTTTTTTGGGGATGGAGATACAAGTTTATGAATGGGGGATGAAAGCAATAAAGTTCTAATTATACTATTACAACCATATTGAATACTGAATGATAATAAAAATATAAATAAATATAAAGATAATGTAAAAAAAAAGAAAATGGTTTTAAAAAACTTTTATGTATTGATACATACACTTATGCATTGATACGAAAACTTTTTATGTATTGACACGTGCACTTATGCATTGGCTCATATCTGTTTTGTATTGACACATGTCCTTATGCATCGATACATATCATCTCTTTGCTTCTGGAAATCAAAATTAACTCAATATGAGTCGACACATAAGGGTTTGTATCGACTTATACTGCTTTGTATCGACACATGCACATTTTGTATTGACTTATACTCATGTCTGGCTCCTGGAAGTAAAAAACAACTAAGTATGAGTCGACACATAAGGGTTTATATCGACTCATACTGCTTTGTATCGACACATACACATTTTGTATCGACTTATAACCTATTTTGTACATAATATGTGTCGACTCATAGTGATATGCATCGACTCATACTGCTGTTTTTTACTTCTAACATTGTTCTGCTACATGTAAAAGTCAGTTTTCAACACATGGTTAGTGAAAATGAAAAGCAAGCATATGGTTAGCTTCACGGAAATGACATCTACATTTTATCTTCATAAATAAACCACTAATGATGTTTGTATGAAGAGTTCAAAGTCAAGAAAACTTACCTTGAAACTGAAATTTGTGTTTTGATTTTGAGTTGGAGAAGTCAAGTTGCAGGTGGCTGTTTTTGAGTTTTGAAAATAGTGATGTTACAAAAGTTGTTCTTGATTTTTAACAACTTTTATATGATGTATATGGAGTATTTGGATGGTTTGTTTGGACATAACTTGCAAGGTGTGAGAGCTTCAAAGATTTAGACTTCAAATATCAAGAGTGGAGGTTTTGTGGATAGTTATGGTTTTTTGAGAGTATGAGGGGTTTTGAGTGCTAGTTTCTCTTTATTTTTCTGGTCCCTTTCCCTTGTAAATTCTCCATCTATTTATAGGAAAGAGGTTTGGGAACAAGAGCTGATTAGGTTTGCAAGATAACATGTTATGGTTTGGTTGGGATGCAAATATCAAACTATGTCAATTCTCCATAGTCCCAAGATGAAGTACCAAAGTTGCTGGTATAGAGGGGCTACTTTCCATGATTTATGGTGGAGTAAAATTAGAAGTAAACAAGGTATGGGCTCAAGACAAATTTGTACCAACAAGATTGCTTTTCAAGAATGGCAATGGTAACTTTTTACCTTAAATGGCAAGTTATTTGGATAATGGCTTGTATCTCTTGGGTAATGGTTCAAGCTTTTGTGTAAACATTAAATTATGGAGAGATTTGTAATCAAGGAGGCCTGCAACATAATATTATGCAGCATAACATGTAGATTGGATCATGTGTTCTTCAACAAAAAGACTTGCAAATCAAGAATGGATGTCCAACTTCATGCCTTTGAATATCCTAGCTCAAGTATGATAAATTCATGCTCTTGGATGTTTCGGAAAGATTGAAACATTGTCTACAACTTTCATGTTGGCCATTTTGACAAAATCATTTTGGAACTATGTGAAAAAATGCCAAGAAGTTGGGATAAAATCCTAACCAAAATTTGTTGAAAATTTCTCTAAGTGTTAGATGAAAATGTCATGACTTCATGGGCTTATATCTTCGAATTTAAGCCTTTTCTGGACATCAACCATCTAATACAAAGTTGTAGAATTCATCAATATCTACCACTTCCATGTTGAAAGTTTCCTTTGAATCATTTGACATCATGGTGAAAAATTGGTATGAAGTTATGAAATAAACATGTATAAAACACTTAGAAAAATTTCTAAGTCTTGGAAAGTTTGACTTTTCAAATTGAATTTTGACTTTCTTGACTTCTTGATGATCAAGCTTGATATTCTTGAATGTATTGATGAATTTTGATCTTTGAAACTTAATGTTGACCAAAAAGTCAAAGTTTGACTTTTGGTGTATCAGTTGACCAAATTTCATCTATCAATCCAATGATCTTGAGAAATGTTTTGAGCCATGAAATTAGGTCAAAATTATGTCCTTGAATCCTTTATATCATGTTTCAAACCAATAAGTCATGTATTAAGTCAAAAGTCAAGAATCAGTTATTCTCAGACAAAACCCTAATTTTGACCATTTTGCCCTTTTGATGATTTAAACATTTTTTCTTGAGGAATTATGATCCAAACTTGATCAATTGATGCATATGACTTAAAAGTATTGATATTGGTCAAAAATATTGAAGTTTGGCTGTAAGTTGACCATAATTGTTTTTTTACCCAATAGAGCTAATTTTAGGTCATATGATCAATTGATTGGGCAACTTTGTGATGTAAGACTTGAAACTTGACATGAGTATTCTTGAAGGTCCGAAATGATCCATGAAAGTAATTTGAAACATTAGAAGTAAAATTGTCCTTATGAAAATTCAAACCCTAATTTGAGGCATCAATGTTGAGGAGATGGCTTGACCTAGTCCACACTTGTACAAGCTTGAGCTATTGAAGATCTTGTGAAAAATGTCTTGAGAAAAGAGAGGGAAAATTTTGGGGTACAACAGATGGTGTCTCATGTTCGAAGCTTCACCTAAGATCTTACATCCTCAAAATTCAGCCACATACTGCTGATAAGAAACCGTGGGTGCACTTTTTTCACGAAAGTCTAGTTGGGATGCAATTAGAGTGGTTTTACCAATAGGAAGGGACTAACATGCATGCTTGGGAGGATTTGGACACTTCTTTTTACTGCCAATATCAATATAACGCAGATCTTGCGCCAACTAGGGTGCAATTACAAGGAATGACCATGGGTTCCAACTAGGGCTTCAAAGAATATGCTCAAAAATGGAGAGACTTGGCTGGCAGAGTGCAACCACCTTTAACTGATAAAGAGTTGGTAGACATATTTATGGGAACACTGACTGGACCATTTTTCAACTTACTAATTGGAAGTTCATCATCCAGGTTCACTGGATTGATCTTAACTGGTGAGAGAGTTGAAAGCGGGATTAAAAGCGGGAAAATACCGAGGGCCTCCACTTTTGATGTTGTGAAAAAGCCATTTGCTGGAAAAAAGAGAGACTAATGTTGTATAGGATCAAGAAGCCGTACTAATAATGACCTTCATCATTCGGTAAGGGAAATATTAATTTCCAATCATACACCTATTCAACAACAACAAGGGAATATGTGAAGGACAAAGTTTCAAGAAAGACAGTATACTAAGATTAATATGTCACTAGCTCAAGCATTACAACACTTACTAAAGGAGGAGCTGGTTGCATTGAGGGATCCTCCCCAAAACCCTGATACCTCCTCTCCTAAATACAACCCCAATGCCAAATGTGCTTACTACTCTAACAACCCCGGACATGATACCAATGATTGTTGGTCTCTAAGGAACAAAATCCAAGACCTAATTGATAACAAGACAATTGAATTCGACCCTCCGCCAACTCCAAATGTGATCATTGCACCCATGCCAAATCATGGTAAGGGTATCAATTCTATTGAAGATGCCTATTTTGTTTCCTCCATCAATGACTTGACCACTCCTTTAAAGACTGTTAAAGAGAATTTGTTGAAAGCCGGAGTATTCCCTGGTTTCCTTGAAGACTGTTGCTACTGTGCTATACAAATTAATGGCTGAAGAAAGGTGTCTAACACCTAATGGATAGCCATGAGATTCTATTTGAAAGAACTTCATATGTGAAAAGTTTGACCGAAGTTGTATCTCAAGAATTTGCAGACGTATCCATTATTACTATCTCAAACAAACCTATTAGAATCACCTCAAAAGGTCCTATTAGGATTCCCATTGAACCAATAATAGCCCCACTAATTATCACCACACCGAGGCCAATCCCCTACTCTTTTGATAAGGCTGTACCTTGGAATTATGGGGAAGAAGTGTACTACCATGATGTCAAACAATATTCATGGATTGATGAAGATGAAACTGCTGACATTATGCACATTGTTGGATCAAGTAAAGTCACTAGAACGGGGAGGATCTTCTCTCTAGAAATTTTACCTTCGACAAACACTACTACACCCATTCATATTACTGTTGTTAAACCTATTGCCGATACTCGAGGAAAGGAAAAAATGATTGAGCCTGCCCTGACGTAGGCGCCCGCAAAAGATATTACTATTGAGGACCCATCTACCCAAGAGATGGAGAAGATTCTAAAAATCATCAGAAAATGTGATTACAAGATAGTGGAACAGTTGGGGAAGACACCCTCAAAGATTTCTATGCTGTCTTTATTGATATGTTCCGAGGCGCATACCCAAGCACTGATAAAGTTCCTGAAAAATTCTCACGTCCCATAAGAAACTACAACCGACCAATTTGAAAACTATGTAGCAAGCTTGACTGTCGATAATGGTTTAGGGTTCTCTGATGCAGATTTGACCCCGATGGGGAAGAATCACAACAAAGCTCTCCATGTCTCCATAGAATGCAAGGGTACTACCATGGCACATGTATTAGTGGATACTGGATCTTCTCTCAATGTCTTTCCTAAAGGAGATTTGGATATACTAGAATGTGATGGACTGGTGTTGAAACCTAGCAACATTGTAGTAAGGGCTTTCGATGGTTCTAAGAGGATGGTCCAAGGAGAGGTTGATATCCCTATCAAGGTTGGGTCTCAAGTCTTCAACTCAACATTCTATGTGATGGATATTCGTCCTGCTTATTCTTACCTGCTTGGATGCCCATGGATACATGGGGAAGGTGCAATGACTTCCATACTACATCAAAAGTTGAAATATCCGGTCAAAGGGAAAATTGTTACCGTCTGTGGTGAAGAAGAGTTCATGATTAGTCATCTAAATTCATTCAAATATGTTGAATTGGATGACGAGTTCATTTAAACTCCTTGTCAAGCCTTTGAAGTGGTATCTCTCATGTTTGCTGCTACTAAGGCCACCCCTGACACTCCCGAAGCAGCTAAAGATACACCAAGGATGGCGTCTCTCAAAGATGCTCGTGCTGTTATTGAAGAAGGAGGTTGCGCTATTTGAGGATAACTTCCTAATTTCCCTTTCAAGTCAGACAAATTTGGATTGGGCTTCACTGCCAAGGCTCAAAAGGAGGTTCATCATGTTCTCATAGGGAAACCACCTCTCCGCATTAATAATCATGAAGTAAATTCTCTTGAAGACTCTGACAATGATTATGACTTTGATGATTGGATCTACCCGACTGCCGATGAATGACTCAACAAATGGCGTACCAAGGGCTTCATTCTGAACACCTTTAGCCGGGAGTAATTACCATTTACTGTTTTATTAATTTGAAGAACTTTGTCTGTAATTTTTATTGAAACAATGACTTTAAGCCATGTGCCATGCCCGGAGCACCATGGTCCATTTGTTAAGGGTTTGTTCATTTTCATATGCCTTATGATCATTCTAATGAAAAATATTGGACTCTTTTGCATTAAAATTTTGTTCTCATTGTATTTATTTCATTTTATTACATTTTAAAAATAGCCATGTGATCTTACATGCACACACACACACACACACACACACACACACACACACACACACACACACACACATATTTGCAGATCCACGCCCACTCTAGATCTCATTGACAACGACTCTGCTATTGCCATATATGACTTTGAACATCCAATCTACCAAGTCGAAGATGAAGGCAAAGAAGATTATGAAATACCTGGGGAACTAGCCAGACTTATGATGCAAGAGGAAAAGGCCATTCAACCGCATAAAGAACCAGTTGAAGTGATCCACCTAGGAAATGAAGCAAATAAGAGGGAAGTCAAGATCGGCGCCAACTTTGAAGACGATGTCAAGTGCAGATTGGTCCAGATGTTACACGACTACGTAAAGGTGTTCGCTTGGTCATATGAATATATGCCGAGACTTGATACTAATATCGTAGTTCATCGTCTGCCAATGAAGGAAGATTATCCTCCGGTCAAGCAAAAGGTTCGTCGCATGCGGCCAGACATGTCTGAGAAAATAAAAGTTGAGGTAATGAAACAGTTCGATGCAGGTTTTCTGGCAGTGACGTCATATCCCCAATGGGTTGAAAATGTGGTCCCAGTACCAAAGGAAGATGGAAAAGTCCATATGTGCGTAGACTACAAATATTTGAATAGGGCCAGTCCCAAGGATGATTTCCCACTACCACACATTGATGTCTTGGTAAAAATATAACTCAACACAAAGTTTTCTCCTTCATGGATGGATTCTCCGGTTACAACCAGATCAAGATGGCTCCTAAAGACATGGAGAAAACCACCTTTGTCACACAGTGGGGCACCTTCTGTTACAAGGTCATGCCTTTCATTTTGAAGAATGCAAGGGCAACCAATCAACGAGCTATGGTAGCTCTATTTCATGATATGATCCATCATGAGATAGAAGTGTACGTTGATGATATGATTTTAAGGTCGCAAACTGAGGAACAACACCTTGATCATCTTCATAAGTTGTTTGATAGGTTGAAGAAATACAAGCTAAGGCTAAATTCTAACAAATGCACCTTCAGAGTAAGATCTAGAAAACTCTTAAGATTTATTGTCAATGAAAAAGGTATTGAGGTCGACCCTACAAAAGTCAAATCCATACAAGAAATGCCAGCTCCCTATACTGAGAAGGAGGTCAGGGGTTTCTTAGGTCGACTCAACTATATTTTTCGGTTCATATCTCACATAACTGCTACTTGTGAGCTAATCTTTAAACAGTTGAAGAAAGATCAAGTAGTCATATGGAACGACGACTGCCAATTAGCCTTTGAAAAGATCAAATAATACTTACAAAAACCTCCCATCCGGATGCCTCCAGTTGAAGGAAGACCTCTAATTATGTACTTGATTGTATTAAAGAATTCAATGGGTGTGTGTGTGTTGGGCCAACATGACGAGGATGGCCGAAAAGAGAATTCAATATACTACCTGAGCAAAAAGTTTACCGACTATGAAACAAGATATTCACTGCTCGAGAAAACTTGTTGCGCTCTGGCATGGGCTGCTCACCGTCTAAGATAGTATATGTTAGCTCACACCACTTTATTGATTTCTAAGATGGATCCTATCAAGTATATCTTCGATAAGCCAGCTCTCTCCGGACGAATAGCTAGATGGCAAATGATCCTGACTGGATACGACATCCAGTATACTACATAAAAAGCAATAAGAGGAAGTGTGCTGACAAATCATTTGGCCCATCAAGCTGTTAATGAATACCAATCCATGAACTTTGAATTCCTAGATGATAATATCATGCTAATAATTATTTATGAGAAGCCTGGACCGTATGAAGGACCTGAACAAGGATCCCGGTGGACTATGGTTTTTGATGGAGCTTTCAATGCTTTAGGTAACGAAATTGATGTTGTAATTATTTCCCCCGAAGGTGGCCATACGCCTTTCACTTCCAGGCTTTGCTTCGACTGTACAAACAACATGGCCGAGTATGAAGCATGCATCTTTGGTCTTAAAGCTGCCATTTACCTAAGAATCAAATTCTTAAGCGTATACCGAGATTCATCCCTAGTAATCAGTCAAGTTAAAGGAGAATGGGACACCAAACACCCTAATCTGATTCCTTACAAAGAGTTTGTGATAACCTTGATCCCATACTTCGAGGAGGTTACCCTTGAACACTTCCCAAGAGAAGAAAATCAGTTGGCATATGCCTTAGCAACAATGTCGTCTATGTTCAAGGTCAATTGGGATAACGAGGATCCTAGGATTACAATCGAAAGATTTGAAGAATCGACGCACTGTTATGAGATTGACACTGTGATGATGTGGCAGAACCGACTATTAATACTAGTTTACGCTTTTTGTTCGCAAATGTCGCGGTAAGCAAGAGTCGCCACCGACTTTTCTTTTATCCAACAAAGGAAAGGGTGACGAGAACAGAAAAAGACCTTTTTTTGAGAGTTTCTGAGTAAGGGGGGTAGATTATAGAAAAGGAAGGTATTAGAACCTTTTCCATCCATGGTTTTCCATGGGCTCTTAGGTACTTGCTCGTTTTTGAAAATTGCTTTCGTGTTTGTGTGAAAAAGTTTTTGTTTGAAAATTCCTTAGTGCGGCGATTCGCTTTATGATAACCCTTGTATTAGTCCTCAAGAGTGTGATAAAGAATTTTGAAAACTTTGTTTGAAATGTGTTTGAAAGTGTGGTGTGTAAAAAGAATTGTTTGAGCAAGTACCTAACAGTTATCTACCTACTCGGAAAAAAAGTTTGTTCTTTTCCTCCTATCTTTTAGACACTGCTATCCTACTATTAGTGAGTAGGTAGCCCTAATCGTTGGATGCTTGAGGGACTATCAAAAGGGACGTACGGTCACTAAGGCAATAGGGCAAGATATCTTAATAACTATCCTAAAGCCCTAAGATCACTTTTATACCGAGGAAACAGTCGAGAGGGTCATCGAGGGACTAGTGATCTCTAGACTTAAGGACAACCACTAAGAATTCTCACGTTTTGAGAACTGTGACCATAATTCGAAGGCAACCGAGTGAGGAATACCCTAAGGGTGCAAGTGTGAAACAATGTGCTTTTTTCAGATATTTTATCTTGCACAATTAGGGTTATTTAGGTTCAATTAATCATTATCTTTCAGGCAACCCTATTAAACATTCATCTAAACAGTTTATCGAGCGATAAAATAAATGGCAGAAAGATAAAGATCCTAATTATTACAAGGCTTTGGTGCAATTACATAATTAATGACTGAAAAGTAAAAATGCAGAATTGAAAAAAAACTAATTAATCTATTACAAACCCGACGCAGTTACATCAATAGTAAAAATTAATCGTATGGCAAAAATAATTACGCGTGAGAATTAACTGGAAAAAAGGTTCAAAAACCCTAAAAATCTAATTTGATTATTAAAAATATTTTTGGGATTTTATGAGAAAAAGAATTGAATTTTGACCTAATTTTCCTAATTAATTTTAATTAACAAAACAAAATTAAAGTTAATTAAAATTATTAATTTGAAAAAAATTAATTTATTAAAAATAAAACTAAATCCTATATTTTTGTGATTATTTGATTTTATGATTTAATAAAAAAATTGATTTGTTTTGAAATAATTTAAAAAAATTAAATAAAACAATAAAGAAAAGGTGAAAAGGATGGGCCTGATGGGGGTGTGAACCCAAATTAGGGGTTGTGTTGCTTAAATTCTGTCTGAGCCCAATCATGTTGGCCCAAGGCAACGTGAGATCCAGTGTTGTCACGCTTGGGAAGGTCCACCATGGAGCTGTCACGTTGGAGTGTTAAATTTGGGCGCTGATTGATCCAAGGATGCTGATCTGGAGACCTATGGTGAGCATGCTTGCGATGAGAGCACATGATCTGCAAAGAAATTGAGAGAAAATAGAAAATGTGGGAGGCAGGGGTCGAACCCCTGACCTCCTACACACAACGCCTTATGACCCTTCCTTCTTACCACTGGGACACTTGGTTATTGTTATACCAAACAATAACAATATATTTTATTTAATAATCAACAGTAATAGTAAAAACACGCGCCAAATTCAAACTGCCCACTCAGGTTTTGACACACAGTCATCTTCCCTAAGGGACTGTCGTTTTAGGTTCAAGACTTTTACCTACGGACATATGCTGTAGCTATAAACCTGCATATCTCAAAAATCACAATCACGTAATAAAAATGAAATCCAAGAATACATATCAACTGGGTTTGATCTCGTGAGTACAATGGTACTCATCTTTTGCCCTGATTTTTCCTGAAACAAAAAACCCTAAAATGAAGCCTCAAACCCTAGCAATGGCAGTCAACTAAATATACATAAAAACACACAAATAATTATGCAAACATGTTCTAAATGATTATACAAACATGAATGTATAGTTAGAATTCATTTATCATGCGTGTATATTCAAAATCTGATTCAAGAACAAAGGGATAACCGTGAGGTCGTGGTGGATGATTCTGGACGTCTTGATGCGTGCAAGTGATCCAGCTAGCTTCAAAATATGCCCAGGAATGAATTGCCAACCTTCAATGTCCTTGAATCTGCCTCTAAATCAAAATTCGATCACTACTTTTTTGTCCAAAATTTTGAGTTTCTTCTCTCAATTCTACATGGCCAATCCTTGTTTTTTCTGCTCTGGGAATGTTATGAATACATAATAGAATGAATTAGGTTAACAAAAACAGATGCAATCTTGAAAAATTATGGAAAAAAGATTTGATTTGCTATGGATATTTTTAGTTTCTAAAATAGGCCAAATCTTGCTATTTTTGTTCCAATCATTCCTTGCATGAAATCCTTGAGTTTCCAGCTGATCATAGAATCATAATGTGCTCATAAAATCAAATATTGGATTTTATTTCATTATTCATCTATTTAAATTGATTTATTTTGATTTAAACGAATAAAAAATCAAAACAAATAATAAAAATAATAAAATAATAAGTGTATTAGCTCAGAGGTCGTGGGCCATCTTAGGAACAAGTTTCAAACAAGAAAATACGGGCCCATTTGGAAAAATATCAATTTTGTTCAATGCTGACTTCATGCACATTTCCAATATTTGGTCAAATTTAGCAATGCATATCTCTCTCATTTTTTATCCTAAGAGGGTGTTCTTAGACTTTTTAGAAATCTTAGGATATCCTCTAAACAAACCTTTTGGTTTCATCTCAATTGGATCTTCCATGTTCATATAAGGAGATTTGACCCAAAAAGGTGTTTTTGTTGACTTTTTGAAATGACCTATAATGTATGAACTTGTAACTTTTGATTGAGGCATTTCTTGACCTTAAGGGATGAAGAGAAGTTGTAAGGCATTGGATTCTATTCAAAATGAGCCTTGGTTGGAAAATTTCAGATAAAGTATGAGAAAGTTATGCCTGGTTAAAGTTTGGTTGACTTTTCCTATAGAAACCCTAAATAGCCATTTTTTACTTTTGATGAGTTGGGAGCATTTCTTGAGGAATCATGATCAACCCTTTGACTGGCATAGTAATCAGGAGAATCTCAGTAGCGACTCAACTGACCCAGACGAAAGTCTTGGTACATCTTCCACTAGAATGGTAATTAGAGAGATCTTAGTGTCGATCTGGCTGATCCAAAGAAAATCTTAGGTTAACTTTGACTGGCATAGTAATCAAGAGAATATTAGTAGCGATTTAACTGACCCAAATGAAAGTCTTGGTGAATCTTCCACTGGAATGGTAATCAGATAGATCTTAGTGTCGACCTGTCTGACCCAGAGAAAATCTTGGGTTAACTTTGACTGGCATAATAATCAGGAGAATCTTAGTAGCGACTCAACTGACCCAGACGAAAGTCTTGGTACATCTTCCACTGGAATGGTAATCAGAGAGATATTAGTGTCGACCTGTCTGACCCATGGAAAATCTTGGGTTAACTTTGACTGGCATAGTAATCAGGAGAATCTTAGTAGCGACTCAACTGACCCAAACAAAAGTCTTGGTACATCTTCCACTGGAATGGTAATCAGAGAGATCTTAGTGTCGATCTGGATGATCCAGAGAAAATCTTAGGTTAACTTTGACTGACATAGTAATAAGGAGAATCTTAGTAGCGACTCAACTGACCCAGACAAAAGTCTTGGTACATCTTCCACTAGAATGGTAATCAGAGAGATCTTAGTGTCGACCAGTCTAACCCAGGGAAAATCTTGGGTTAACTTTGATTGGTATAGTAATCAGGAGAATCTTAGTAACGACTCAACTAACCCAAATGAAAGTCTTGGTACATCTTCCACTGGAATGGTAATCAAAGAGATCTTAGTGTCGATCTGGCTGATCCAGAGAAAATCTTAGGTTAACTTTGACTGGCATAGTAATAAGGAGAATTTTAGTAGCGACTCAACTGACCCAGACGAAAGTCTTGGTGCATCTTCCACTGGAATGGTAATCAGAGAGATCTTAGTGTCGACCTGTCTGACGCAGGGAAAATCTTAGGTTAACTTTGACTGGCATAGTAATCAGGAGAATCTTAGTAGCGACTCAACTGACCCAAACGAAAGTCTTGGTACATCTTCCACTGGAATGGTAATCAGAGAGATCTTAGTGTCGACTTGTCTAACCCAGGTAAAATGTTGGGTTAACTTTGACTAGCATAGTAATCAGGAGAATCTTAGTAGCGATTCAACTGACCTAGAAGAAAGTCTTGGAACATCTTCCACTGGCATAATAATCAGAGAGATCTTAGTGTCGATCTGGCTGATCTAGAGAAAATATTAGGTTAACTTTGACTGGCATAGTAATCAGGAGAATCTTAGTAGCGACTCAACTGACCCAGACGAAAGTCTTGGTGCATCTTCCACTGGAATAGTAATCAGAGAGATCTTATTGTCGATCTGTCTGACCCAGGGAAAATCTTAGGTTAACTTTGACTGGTATAGTAATCTAGAGAATCTTAGTAGCGATTAAACTGACCCAGACAAAAGTCTTGGAAACTCTTCCACTGGAATGGTAATCAGAGAGATCTTAGTATCGACCTGTCTGACCCAGGGAA
Organism: Vicia faba; assembly: GCA_948472305.1. Taxonomy (NCBI): domain Eukaryota; kingdom Viridiplantae; phylum Streptophyta; class Magnoliopsida; order Fabales; family Fabaceae; genus Vicia; species Vicia faba. The sequence continues at coordinate 1,515,837,591 of OX451735.1, forward strand.
AATCTTATGAGGACATCCTTCTGAGGAAATCCCGGAATAGTCCTTGGTTAGACGTAGCTTGTTGATTTAATCTTTTCCCTGAAAGGTAAAGAGTTAGTCGTATGCAATGTCATGATATATGAAATGCATTGTGATGATGTTCTCAAAATAAATGAGATTGTGTTATATGCAATATGTATGCGCATGCCATGATGTATGAACATGGGATACTATTGTGATATTTCTTAGTCGGGGAAAATAAATTCTGTACTGCTGCTGAAGAGTATGGGGAAGCTGAATTCTTCATTTCCGCTGGGGATGGTGAATGGAGATGACTATGTTGGGGATTTACTCCTTTCTGTTTGCGAATATTCTGTCGGGGAGAGACTCTGTCTGAGAACAACTCTGCAGGGGAATAACTCTATTTGAGAGAGGAGATGATTTGCTGGAAGATTTTGCCGATTCGAAGAAATAAACTCCGCTAGGGGATGAACTTCCATAGTTGGAGAAATGAATTTTGTTGGGGATTGAGCTTCCGCATTCACAGAAATAAACTTTCCTCGGGAGGAGGTTCCGCAGTCAGAGAAATAGACTCTGCTTGGGAGAAAGCTTTATAAACCGTTTGTGATTATAAAACTCGATTGGGGATATAGATATCGGCTCTTTGAAGGAACTTTGCTGGGGAAAGTAACTCCTGTTCGGGGAAGCTGAGATCAAAACTTTTGGTTGCCTCTACTCTTTGGGGAGTGTAGATGTCACTGGGATGCATGCTGAGGATACGGTGATGACTTTGCATCAGGATGTTTCTGCCCCTGTACCTGTTGGAGAAAGTACTTGCGAAGGCTTTGTGCATGGATCTATGTGTTGAAATAAGTGTCAGAATGACATATGTATCTAGATCGTATCTGAATTGAACTGTTGTTAGAAGATGATCTGAATAAGTATCAGGATGATATCCGTCTCTGGATCGTCTCTGAACTATTGCTAGAAGATAGTTCAGACTAAGTATCAAGATGACACCATCTCTGGATCGTACCTGAACTATTGCTAGAAGATGATCTGAATGAGTATCAGGATGATATCCGTCTCTGGATCGTATCTGAACTGTTGCTGGAAGATAATTTGGACTAAGTATCAGGATGACACCGTCTCTAGATCGTACCTGAACTATTTCTAGATGAGAATCTGCTTTATTCAGAATGTTTCTGTTGGGGAAGGGAAACTCTGTAATTGCTTGGGGAATCCCGAGAAGCTTGGCGACTTCATTGGGGAACTTTTGTTGGAGCAGTAATTTGGAGATTTTGCTCTACCGAGGGTATGAGGACACCTGAAATCAATAGGTTGTAAGCTGAGAATATGGAAGTGACCTTGTAGTAGAATGCCCCTATCTCGATACTTGTTGTAGAAAATATCAACCGTGGATTTTGTAGATGGTTTGACTGTTATCCTAACCCTTGGAGTCCTTGGTGAATGCAGATCAAGGTTATAAACCTTCTACTGATTAGACAAGTCATGAGATGACGGGACGTAGTTGTACGCTTTAATACCTAACTTTTGCCTGGATTGTCTTTTCAGATTTTCGGTCCACCTGGATACCCTTTTTTACCCAAGCCGCCTTTTCAGGTTTTCGACTTGCCGGGTGTACAATATTTTTTGTTTTTATCCCTAATTTTTGCCCAAACCCTTTTGGTTCGCCGTGATGCTCTTATTTTTGCCTAGGCCAGTCAACCTAGCAGGTCTTTGTTCATGCGTAGTATTTTTTGACTATGTCCACATTCATCGGGTACGGAGAATTGTCACTGTCCTTAGTAGTAAGTGTTGCCACACTGCCAGAAGATGTTTGTTTGATCGTACAGGATTCGTTGTTGGACTTCATGTCCAATTCCCCAAGTGATTCAGATGGAGATCTGTCCCTGGCTATTTGGCATCTTTGAGAGATTCCTTGAATCTTGACTTGACTGCCCTAGATGATGGACCATGATCCAGCCGTGCCCCTTGATTATGAAAGGCCTATCAATGGAATGTCTTTCCGTCTGAGGTGATTCTGTTCATTGAGAAGATCTTTGTTTACTGAATATCCGTCGTTTGAATTTCTCTGCTGTTGAACAAATAGTCATATGCAAACAATGGTATTTTAAGAATGCAAATCTTATGTTTGTCTTGAAGGAAATGTTTTTTTTTTAAAATGCATTTTTTGTAGTAAAACAAAATTTTCAAGAATGTGATATCAACTCACAATTTATAGCAAACCTTACAGGAGTCAGGATACCTTTTGTAACAGTATGCTTTCAAACAAACCCATGCTTCAACTAGGACTTTTAAGGGTTATAACGTGTCCTGGTTCACGGTTTAAGAAACAAAGGATAAAGACTCAAAATTTATTTGTACCCACCCGTTATTTGTGATGTTCTTCAGTCCAATGCTCAGCTAATTGTGCATTCAACTCCCAATTGAGTCTGGCATCTTGTCCTTGATGTTCCGGTGATGGTTCAGATACTGAAAGTTTATTTGGAAGAGGCAGTCATTTTGTAATCTTTTTTTGTGTCGAGGATTTATAGGACCTCTTTATTTTTTATTTTACTATCCCTGTCTTTTTCCTGAACTGTTTCTTTTGTGATTACAGTCAGCGGGATGCCCCAGTTTTCTCTTAAGTCTCCTTCATAGGTTTTGACTTAACGGGCTTTTATTTCGAGAGATAATTCCTATCTGTCTTGACGATTATACGGAACCATCACCGTCTTTTGATTTGGAAGGACGTCTTCAATGCCATTCATTGTGTACGAAGCGGAAGATTGCGACTGAATGCGTGTCTAAATTGACTGAGAAACTACCCTGCCCCAGGTTATAATTTAGGGTTTTAATTTGTGTGAAAATAAAAACTCCTACTTATTTGGCTCAAAGGGGTTGACTAGGGATTATCTTCCTTATAACTCCACTATTTAGGATTTGAAACAATGCATGTACATTGTTAGCGGGGTCTATTCAAAAGCATACTGTAGAGACTGTGGTATCATTTTCGTCATCCTCCCTCTAAAGGCTCAAAGCTTTTGATCGAGAGTTGAGTATCACAAAAAGGAAAGCAGTTACAATATAGTAAATACGAATGAATTGATTCAAAATAGACATATGCAATGCATTGATAAAGTAACAAAGTTGGACATGAATAAATGTTCGAACAATCAAAAGAAAATTATAAATTGAAAATTCTAATGAACAAAAGCTTCTTCGTCTGATCTTGTCAGTTCGGATAGCGTGCCTTGGAGGGATGGAAGAAGAACTCAGCCTGACCATCTTGTGTAAACTCCAGTACTCCTTCATCGATCAGGTTTTGAATTTTGTATTTCAACATCCAATAACTATCAGTGTCATGCCCCTTCAATGTGACCAAATTCAACTTCAACATGTGTTTGACTTGCGACAACGGCATGTTGAGTTTGGTAAACGGTCTCTTGGATGTATCCGGCTGACTCTGATTAACCCGTTGTTTTTGGCGAGGTTGTTGTTGGACCCGTGAGGTAGTAAAAATTTGAAAAGGTCGACTCTTCACCAAACCAACCTCTTGTCTTCTCAGAGGTTGATCAATAACTTGGTCCCTAGCCTCGATTGCTTGCTTCATACGGTTGTATCCGACTTGATGAAGTTTGTTGATAATGGATCTCAGCTCTTCTTGTCCCCGGGCTAGGCCTTGGATAAGAGACATCTCCCCAGCATCTGGATTCTCATTGCTTCGACCTCAGCTTGCAGTTGTTCAACCTGGTCATCCTTGTTGTTGTCAGGATGTTTCTTGGTCAGATTCCCAGCGAGGAGTGCTTTCAATTCTTCCTGCCCCTTATATAGGTTTAGGAACATTTCCATGAACTGAGCCTCTTGAGTTTGGAGATCTCTGTTGTCTTGTTTGAGAGCCACTGCTGAAATAAACAGCGAGAACATGAGAGACCTGTACTGGAGACTACCTGTTATGCAATGACATGTATGATATGCAAATGTTTTCAAGGAACTCGCGGGGTAAACAAGAAAAATGTTAGGCGTTGAACTTTACAGCTTTGATTGAATCACTTCCTATCATTGAAGGTCCTTCTACAAGAGTCAAACTCACCATATCAAGTGGGTCATAGCCCCTGACTCAAGTTGTCGTGTTTTGATCTTTTGACGACATTGGCTAGAGGAAAATAAATCCCCTTACCCCTTGCTAGACGTCTGATTTATCATAACCTGCATCACAAACCCTTGAGATCCTTGAAATGGTTAAGGAAATGTTATGGCATGATGTTATGATGTGTATGCTATGCGTTAAGCGAAAATGCAGGGTAAGAAACCAATTTATTAGATTTATACAAACAAGGTCCTGCAAGGAATACAAACAAAGCCCTGCAATGAGTTCAAATTGTTAGGCAAAGAAAGCAAACAAGTCACGCAAGTAGACTTAGGTTTAGGCTTGCATGGATTCCATAGGTAAGTACCCTCTTGAAGTTTAGTTGGTTTCAAACCTGTCTTAGAAATAGTAACTGGGTTCTAAGGAGTCTCAATATCACTGATCTTTCTTTATCGGTATTATTTCAGTTTAGAAATCTTTTCTTGCGACCGAAACATCCCGAAAGTCCAATCTCAATGAGTGTAGTATCGAGTATCAACCGATTCCTAGCTTTACACCGAGGCCGACTATCTCACTACTTTCTAATGGCCAAGTTTGTTCAACTAAGGTTCTAAGGTTCATTAGTGCTTCACGACACCACGCGGCGGCCCCGTATTCTCCTCGATTCAACACAAGAGATACCGGTACCAACCAAAGTGTCACACCAACACAGCTATCACTTCAACCATATCTGTCTACACCGTACAGTCTCCATGATTTATTTCTATTTACCTAAAAAGATGCCCCAGATCCGGGTATATGATCTATAGTAACCCAAACAATACCCTCAAAGATGAATCAGTCAAATCAAACAAAGGAAGCAGTTTTAAAATGATCTAGACCCTAAGGTAAACCCCACTTTATAATATTCCCCAACAGAGTCTCCAGTTCTATGATATGGTGGCAGAACCGACTGTTAATACTGGTTTGCATTTTTTGTTTGCAAATCTCGCGGTAAGCAAGAGTCGCCACCGAATTTTCTTTTATCCAACAAAGGAAAGGGTGAAAAGAACAAAAAAAGACCTTTTTTCAAGAGTTTTTGAGTAAGGGGGTAGATTATGGAAAAGGAAGGTATTATCACCTTTTCCATCCATGGTTTTCCATTGGCTCTTAGGTACTTGCTCGTTTTTGAAAATTGCTTTCGTGTTTGTGTGAAAAAGTTTTTGTTTGAAAATGCCTTAGTGCGGCGATTCACTTTATGATAACCCTTGTATCAGTCCTCAAGAGTGTGATAAAGCATTTTGAAAACTTTATTTGAAAAGTGTTTGAAAGTGTGATGTGTAAAAAGAATTGTTTGATCAAGTACCTAACAGTTATCTACCTACTCGGAAAAAAAGTTTGTTCTTTTCCTCCTATCTTTTAGACAATGCTATCCTACTATTAGTGAGTAGGTAGCCCTAGTCATTGGATGCTTGAGGGACTATCGAAAGGGAAGTACGATCACTAAGGCAACATAGAAAGATCTCTTAGTAACTGTCCTAAAGCCCTAAGATCACTTTTTTACCGAGGCAACAGTCGAGAGGGTCATCGAGGGACTAATGATCTCTAGACTTAAGGAAAACCACTAAGAATTCTCACGTTTCGAGAATTATGACCGTAATTCGAAGGCAACCGAGTGAGGTATACTCTAAGGGTGCAAGTGTGCAGCAGTGTGCTTTTTTCAGATATTTTATCTTGCGCAATTAGGGTTATCTAGGTTCAATTAATCATTATCTTTCAGGCAACCCTATTAAACATTCATCTAAACAGTTTATCGAGCGGGAAAATAAATGGCGGAAAGATAAAGTTCCTAATTATTACAAGGATTTGGTGCAATTACGTAATTAATGACTGAAAAGTAAAAATGCAGAATTGAAAAAAACCTAATTAATCTATTACAAACCCGACGCAGTTACATCAACAGTAAAAATTAATCGTACGACAAAAATAATTTCGCGTGAGAATTAATTGGAAAAAAGGTTCAAAAACCTTAAAATCAAATTTGATTATTAAAAATGTTTTTGGGATTATATGAGAAAAATAATTGAATTTTCACTTAATTTTCCTAATTAATTTTAATTAACGAAACAAAGTTAAATTTAATTAAAATTATTAATTTGCAAAAAATTAATTTATTAAAAATAAAACTAAATCTTATTTTTTTTGTGATTATTTTATTTTATGATTTAATAAAAAAATTAATTTGTTTTGAAATAATTAAAACAAAAAAATTTAAGTAAAACAATAAAGAAAAGGTGAAAAGAATGGGCCTGATGGGGGTGTGAACCCAAATTAGGGGTTGTGTTGCTGAAATTCTGCCCGAGCCCAATCCTATTGGCACAAGGCAACGTGAAATCCAGTGTTGTAACGCTTGGGAAGGTCCACCATGGAGTTGTCACCTTGGAGTGTTGGATTTGGGTGCTGATTGATCCAAGGATGTTGATCTGGAGACCTATGGTGAGCATGCTTGCGATGAGAGCACAAGATCTGCAAAGAAATTGAGAGAAAATAGAAAATGTTGGAGGCAGGGGTCGAACCCCTGACCTCCCACACATAACGCCTTATGACCCTTCCTTCTTACCACTGGGATGCTTGGTTATTTGTTATACAGAATAATAACGATATATTTTATTTAATAATCAACAATAATAGTAAAAACGCGCGCCAAATTCAAACTGCCCACTCAGGCTTTGACACACAGTCATCTTCCCCAAGGGACTATTGTTTTAGGTTCAAGACTTTTACCTACGGACATATGTTGTAGCTATAAACCTGCATATCCCAAAAATCACAATCACGCATGTTGTACCCCAAAATTTTCCCTCTCATTTTACTCAATAGATACTCCTAGAGTTCCTCAATTTGCTCAAGTTTGCCCAAGAGTTGACCAGACAAACTCTCTCCTAAGGCAGTGTGTCTCAAATTAGGGTTTCCATCTTCATCAAGATAGGTGAACTCCAAAGACCTCATATGCTCTCCATGGTCCTAATATGTTCTCAAGACCCTCCATGTCAAATTTCAATCACTGCACAAGAAGTTTGCTCAGTTAACTGCTCAGATGCTTGAGAATCGACTGTATTAGGTCAAAAGTCAAATATAGTTACTTTTTAAAACAGGTTTGAAACCGACTAAACTTCAAGAGGGTATGACCTTTAACCTCATGCAAGCCTTAAACCTAAGAACTTGGTGTGATTTATCTGTGTTTGCTATACCTGTGGTTTATCATGACATCATGCATCATAACATAACATCCATTTTTATTGCACTAACCATTTCAAAGATCAAGGGAATTTATCTTTGTTCTGTTTTGCAGATCATGGCTTCCGTTCGTAGAAACACTATCCGAATCAGCTTTGTGAAGATACCTTCTCAAGTCAAAGAGCTAGTGTCAAAGGTTTCTGAAACTTCTGCGTTCACTAAGAGATATGGTCAACTTCTCAACCTGGTTACTTCAAACTTTGATGAAAAGATAATGAGTGTACTCTTTCAGTTCTTTGACCCCAAGCACCACTGCTTCACCTTTCCAGACTATCAGTTAGTGCCTACCTTGGAAGAATTCTCTCAGCTGTTGGATATACCCATTCTTGAACAGTTGCCCTTCACAGGTCTAGAAGAAGTTCCTAAGCCAGACGTCATTGCCTCAGCTTTGCATCTGAAACGGGCCGACGTGGTATCCAATTGGGACACAAGAAGCAGAGTCAAAGGTTTTCTAGCTAAGTTTCTGATAGACAAGGCCCACCTGTTTTGGGATGATATGGATTTTCAGGCTTTTGAGGAGGTCTTGGCTCTTCTAATCTATGGGTTAGTTCTATTCCCTAATCCAGACTCATTCATAGATGTGAATGTTATCAAGATTTTCCTCTCTCGCAATCCCGTGCCTACCTTGCTCGGAGATATTTTGCACACTCTCCATACTTGTACCATAAAGAGAAGAGGGGTTCTCATGTGTTTCATGTCGTTGCTGTCGAGGTGGTTTATTTCTCACCTCCCTAAGTCCGTACTGAAGAATGAATACGGTTTGGGTTGGTCACAAAGGATAATGTCACTCACTCACATGGATATTCTCTGGTGTTCTCGAGCTATGGAAAACACTACTATTATTGACCGCTGCAGGGAGTACACTAATGTCCCATTACTTGGTATTAGAGGGGGTATAACATATAATCCTTGTTTAGCTCTGCGAAAATTTGGTTACGCTCGAAGAGATGGTTCCCACGAGTTACTTATTGAGGGCATTGTATTCAACTATGAGGATGATGTTCACGAGTATCGCCGGAGGTTCATACGAGCTTGGGGCATGGTAAAACAATTTGGCGCCAAGGCTTTGGGGCCAAAGGCTTCCATTCCTATGGAACCTTACCTCCAATGGGTACAAGCTCGCACCCATAAGCTTATGATGGCCTATGTGGCCGTTTTACCAGTGATGGCGAAACCCACTACTGAAGGGGGGTATTCCTTACACGGTTCTCTATCCTTATATGCCCACTGATCTTGGGGAATTACAGAGGTCTTCAGTTGATGAAGGAGCGGGATACTTACAGGGATCAGTTCCATGCTCAGAAGAGGAAGGTTTTAGAGCTCACAAAGCAGCTCCATGAGGAAAAAGGACTCAATGCTTATCTCAGCACGAAGAGGAAGCATCCATGGGAATTTTGATGTCTTTTATAATTTTAGATTTGTTTTTAATTGTAACGCCTAAAAGGCATTCGAACTTTGAATTCAACTAATAAAATCTTTGTTTATTTTGGTTTGGAAATTTAAATTTCCCAAAGTCTTTGAAATCATTGCACGCGCATCCCATTTATAACATTGCATGTACATGTACCATTATAGGTTTCTCATCTTGTTTGCTGTTTATTTAATCAGAAATGTCTTCTGAACAAAGCATCAAGGACCTTCAGGCACAAAACGCCCAGTTCCAACAAATGTTCATAAGTCTGGCAAAAGGGCAGGAGGATCTGAAAGCCCTCATCCTGAAAGAGAAAAAGAAAAAGAAGAAGGCTGCCGGTATTCTGAATATGGGCAAAAGGTTTGGGGAGCGGTTGAAGTGACAATTCGATCTGACCTCTTCATCCAAGGAAGGGGAGAATCAAGAAGAAGAGACAGGGGAGAAGGACCCCAGTCCTGCAGTTTCTAACAACGATACCGACTACAATGATGAGTAATATCCTCCTGCTGAGGATAGATACAAGCAGTTGGAAGATCGTTTAAGTGCCATGGAAGTTCAGAGGATACCCAAACTGGATTTTGAAGAATTGGGATTGGTGCCGGGAGTGGTCATTCTGCAGAAGTTTAAAGCTCAATTTTTTGCTAAGTATGATGGGGTGTCCTGCCCAAAACTCCATCTACACTCTTATGTCAGAAAGATCCAGCCCCACACCGCTGATAGAAATATGTGGGTTCATTTCTTTCAAGATAGTCTGTCAGGGACTCAGCTTGAATGGTTCTAGCAGCTGGAGGGAGCCAATATCCGAAATTGGGAAGATCTGGCTGCTGCTTTTTATAATTAGTATCAATACAATGTCGACCTTGCTCGTACTCGTACTCAACTCCAGAGTATGTCCATGGGTGCAAGTGAAGGCTTTAAAGACTATGCACAGAAATGGAGAGACTTGGCTGGAAGAGTTCAACCCCCATTGTCTGATAGGGAGTTGGTTGATATGTTTCTGGGGACACTATCTGGTCCATTTTTCAATCATTTTATTGGCAGCTCGTCAGCTGGTTTCACCGAGCTGATTCTAACTGGAAAAAGAGTAGAAGATGGGATTTGGAGCAGCAAGATACAGAAGGATACCTCTTCGAGCTCAGTAAAGAAGCCTTTTGCTGGTAAGAAGGAAGCGAGTGCCATCTATAGCCCGAGGGGCCAAAATAGGGCTGGACATTGTCTGACAGTAAGTGCAATAATGATACCTAAGCCTACAGTTGCTCCACAACACAACAATCAACAACGGGTGGAGAGACCATAATGGAAGTTTACCCGAATCAACATGACATTAGCTGAAGTTCTACCTCATCTGCTGAGATCCAACTTAGCAACCTTGAAGGAGGCTCCCAAGAACCCAAATACTACATCTCCCCGATATAATCCAAATGCTCGGTGTGCCTACCATTCTGAGAGTCTTGGCCACGATACCAATGACTGCTGGGCTCTAAGGAATAAGGTACAGGATCTGATTGAAGCCAAGGAAATTGAGTTCGATGCTCCGGAGAAGCCCAATGTCATAACTGCTCCAATGCCTAAGCACAGTCGTGGAGTTAATGCTATTGATACCTACTTGTTTGTGACCTTGGTGGATGAAGTTTCTACTCCTCTCATGACTGTGAAGAAGAATTTTTTGTTGGCCGGTTTATTTCTGGGTTGTGGTGAAGGTTGCCACATGTGTTCGTTTCTACCTTCTGGTTGCCGTTTGTTGAAGTCAGGTGTTCAACGCCTGATGGACAACAAAGAAATTTTGTTCGAGAAAACTTTGGTTCCCGTTGTCCCATCTAAAGACATTGCCATTATAACCATTTCTGCCAATCCTTCCAAGGTCTCCTCGAGAAGACCTGTTATGATTACATCTGCTCCAAGAATTACTCCGTTGATAATCATTGTTCCTGGTCTTGTCCCGTATGTCTCGGACAAAGTTGTCCCCTGGCATTATGGTGCCGATGTGTACTATCGTGGCATCAAACAAGATTTGAAAGATGAAGAGGTTGATCCTGATATTGGTAACATTGTCGGAACCAACAAAGTTACCCGAAGTGGAAGGGTCTTCTCTCCCGAGATTTCCCCTAAGACTGTCAACAAGCCTATTGTCATTCCATCTGTTGTTCCTGCTGGTACATCAACTACTGCTCCTGTTCTTACTCCAGTTATTACCCCTGTCGGTGAATCGTCTGATACCCACGGAAAAGAGGTTATAGGTGAGCCTTCCCAGACGGAGGCACCTAGAAAAATTGTTGTGGAAGCCTCTAAGCAAGAGATAGAGGAAATACTAAAAATAATTAAAACGAGCGATTATAATATGGTCGAGCAGCTGGGGCAGACCCCCTCAAAGATATCCATGTTGTCTCTGCTGTTGTGTTCTGAAGCCCATGCGAAGGCTTTGATTGCATTCCTCAAGACTGCGCATGTGCCAAAGGAAACTTCAGCTGATCAGTTCAAAGATTGTGTGGCCAGCCTGACTGCTGATAATGGGTTGGGTTTTTCAGATGCAAACTTGACACTGAAGGGAAGGAAGCATAATGATGCTCTGTATGTCTCGATTGAATGCATGGGCACCACTATGGCTCAGGTGCTGGTAGATACAAGGTCTTCATTGAATGTCTTGCCAAAGAAGGCATTGGATCGTCTGGATTGCGAGGGTTTGACGTTAAAGCCTAGTAACATTGTGGTAAGGGCTTTTGAAGAATCGAAGAGAATGGTGCACGGGGAGGTGGACATCCATGTCAAAGTGGGTTCTCACACTTTTGGGTCCAACTTCTATGTGATGGATATCAGGCCATCGTATTCTTGTTTGTTGGGTCGTCCTTGGATCCACGAGGCTGGGGCAGTTACTTCCATACTCCACCAAATGTTGAAGTATCCGGTGAAAGGGAAGATTGTCACTGTGCGGGGTGAAAAGGAGTATATGGTGAGCCACCTCAATTCCTTCTGGTATGTAGAGATGGACGGGGAATTCATAGAAACTCCTTGTCAGAACTTCGAAGCGGTCCCTCAGATCTTGGCATCAACTGAAACTACTACCAACAACAAACCTCCTCTGAAGATGGCTTCCCTCAAGGACGCCAGGGCCGTGGTTGAAGAAGGTGGGTGTACCAATTGGGGTCAGCTCCCTGATTTCACTCACAAAACTGAAAATTTTGGTTTGGGCTTTACTACAGGGGCTCAAAGGGCTGTTAGACACGCTCGGGCTGGAAGACCTCCCCTACATATCAATAATCATGGAATTAATGCCATTGAAGACAACGAGGAAGACCCAGACATCAACAGCTGGATCTACCCAACTACCAATGGTGGACCGAGTAACTGGACGGCTAGGGACTTTATACTAGTTTCTTTTATTCCATAGTAATTGACTTACTTGTTTTGAGATTTGTAATGAACAATTGAAAAATTTACGGCCTTGTGCCTTGCCCAAGGCACATTAGTTTTGTTTGTGAGGGCTGTTATTTGTCATTTCATATATCATTAATAAAGCATTAGACGTTTCTTGCATACAAATTTTGCGCTCTCTATTTTTCTTTTCTGTTTTTCACTTTATCGAAATAGCTATTCTCTTACACACACTCACATATCATAATGCAGATCCATATCCACTCTGGATCCCGTTGATAACAACTCTGCTATTTCCAGTTATGACTTCAAAAATCTGATCAACCAAGCCGAAGACGAAGGTGGGGATGATTGTGAGGTGCTTGGAGAACTTGCTAGACTATTACAGCAGGAAGAAAGGACCATACAACCTCATGAAGAGCCGGTTGAGACAGTGAACTTGGGTACTGAGGAAGACATAAAAGAGGTTAAAATAGGTACAAATCTGGAGCTTAGTGTCAAATAGAGGTTGATACAGATGTTGCACGACTATGTTGAGATCTTCGCTTGGTCCTATGAAGACATGCCTGGTTTGGACACCGATATTGTGGTACATCGCCTGCCGACTAAAGAAGACTGTCCTCCGGTTAAACAGAAGGTCTGTCGTATGCGCCCTGAAATGTCAGAGAAGATCAAGGCAGAGGTCATGAAATAGTTCAACGCAGGATTCTTAGTTGTCACTTTGTATCCACAGTGGGTTGCAAATGTCGTTCCGGTACCTAAGAAGGACGGTAAGGTACGGATGTATGTGGATTACAGAGATCTGAATAGGACAAGCCCCAAGGATGACTTCCCACTTCCCCACATTGATGTTCTGGTCGACAACACCGTGCAACATAAAATCTTCTCCTTCATGGATGGTTTCTCTGGCTAAAACCAAATCAAGATGGCTCTTGAAGACATGGAGAAGACAACCTTCATTACACAGTGGGGCACCTTCTGCTACAAGGTGATACCTTTTGGGTTGAAGAATGCCGGGGCAACTTATCAGCGCGCCATGGTCGCCTTGTTCCACGATATGATTCACCATGAGATAGAGGTTTATGTTGATGACATGATAGCTAGGTCTCAGACTGAGGAATAGCACCTTGATCATCTCCAAAAGTTGTTCGACAAGTTGAAGATGTACAAGTTGAGGTTGAATCCAAACAAGTGCACCTTCGGGGTAAGGTCTGGTAAGCTTCTGGATTTCATTGTCAGCAACAAAGGTATCCAAGTAGATACTGCAAAGGTAAAAGCTATACAAGAAATGCCAGCTCCCTGTACAGAGAAGGAAGTTAGAGGTTTCTTGGGACGCCTGAATTATATCGCCAGGTTCAGTTCACATCTGACTGCTACTTGTGAGCCAATCTTCAAGCTTCTAAAGAAAGATCAAGTGGTAAAGTGGAATGATGAATGCCAAACCGCTTTTGAAAGAATCAAGGAATACCTTCAAGAACCACCAATTCTGATGCCTCCAGTTGAAGGAAGACCTTTGATATTATACTTGACGGTGCTAGACAATTCAATGGGTGTGTGTGCTGGGGCAGCATGACGAGTCTGGTCGAAAAGAGAATGCACCTTAGCAAAAAGTTTACCGACTGTGAGACACGATACTCATTTCTCGAGAAAACTTGTTATGCTTTGGCATGGGCTGCTCGCCGACTGAGACAATATATGTTGACTCACACTACCTTGTTGATATCCAAGATGGATCTGATCAAGTACATTTTTTAGAAGTCCGCTCTCTCCGGAAGGATATCAAGGTGGCAAATGATCTTAACTGAATATGACATACAATATACAACCCAAAAAGCAATCAAGGTAAGTGTATTGGCTGATCATTTGGCTCATCGGGCCATGGATGACTACCAGTCCATGAATTTTGAGTTCCTGAATGAGAATATCATGTTGGTAACTGACTACAAAGAACCTGGACCGGATGAAGGACCTGAGGAAGGATCCCGATGGTCTATGTATTTTGATGGAGCCTCAAACACACTGGGTAATGGCATTGGCACTATAATCATATCTCCTGAGGGCTGTCATACTCCATTCACTGCCTGATTATGTTTCAACTGCACCAACAACATGGCGGAGTATGAAGTATGTATTATGGGTCTTCGAGCTGCTATTGACCTAAGGATCAAGTTCTTGAATGTATTTCGGGATTCCGCTTTGGTGATAAGTCAAATCAAAGGCGAGTGGGATACGAAGCACCCGAATCTCATCCCGTACAAAGAGTATGTACTGACATTACTCCCACACTTTGAGGAGGTAACCTTCAAACATTTCCCTCGAGAGGAAACGCAGTTAGAGGACGCGCTAGCTACCATGTATTCTATGTTCAAGGTTAAGTGGGACAATGAAGCTCCCAAATTACCGTTGAGAGGTTGGATGAACCAGCACACTGCTTTGAAATCGATACCGAAGAAGTGGTAGACAAACCCTGGTTTCACGAAGTCAAAAGGTATCTCGAGACTCAAGAGTATCCTGAAGGGGCATCTATCAATGATAAGAAGTTTCTGAGAAGGTTCGCTGCAAAGTTCTTCCTCAGTAATGGAATTCTCTATAAACGTAACCATGACTCCACGCTACTACGGTGTGTAGACAAGAGCGAAGCAGAGAGGATCATGATAGATCTACATGAAGGCACCTTCAGAACCCATTCCAGTGGACACACGATGGATAAGAAGATATTACGGGCAAGATATTACTGGTCCACTATGGAAGCCGATTGTTATCAGCACTCTCGAACTTGTCATAAGTGCCAAATCTATGCTGATAAGGTGCATGTACCTCCGGTCCCCTTAAACGTCTTGACAGCTCCGTGGCCCTTTGCAATGTGGGGCATCGAAATGATTGGAGAAATAAGTCCCACTACTTCTAACGGACATCACTTCATCCTAGTAGCCATTGATTACTTCACAAAGTGGGTTGAAGCAGCCTCTTTTGCTACAGTAACCAAGAACGTCGTGGCGCGATTTATCTGATATAATCTGATCTGTCGATATGGTGTGCCAGAGAGAATTATTACTGATAATGGTACGAATCTCAACAACACAATGATCACTGAGATCTGTAAACAGTTCAAGATACAGTATCATAATTCTTCCCCCTACCGGCCGAAGATGAATGGTGCTGTTGAAGCAGCTAACAAGAACATCAAGAAGATTGTACAGAAGATGACGGTGACATATAAAGACTGGCATGAGATGTTACCATTCGCTCTTCATGGGTATCATACCTCAGCACGGACGTCGACAGGGGAGACACCCAACTCTCTGGTATATGGCATGGAGGAAGTCCTACCCATTGAAGTCCAGATACCTTCTCTCAGGATTATGAAGGATGCGGGTTTGAATGAAGATGACTGGATCTGAAACCGACTTGATCAGTTAAATCTAATCGATCAAAAGAGACTTACTGCTATCTGCCATGGTCAGACGTATCAAAAGCGAATTATCAAGGCTTTTAACAAGAAAGTCAGGCGTCAAGAATATCAAGTTGGGGATCTAGTGATCAAACACATCATACTGCCGCAAGGTGATCCCAGGGGAAAATGGACCCCCACGTACAAAGGACCATTTGTGGTTAAGAACATTTTCTCAGGTGGAGCTATGATTCTAACCACCATGGATGGTGACGACCTTCCTCACCCTGTCAATGCAGACATAGTGAAAAGATACTACGCCTAACTAAAATACCCGCTAGGTTGACTAGCCTAGGCAAAAATAAGGGCTTCCCAGCGAACCAAAAGGGTTCGGGCAAAAGTAAGGGATGAAAATGCAAAAAAAAATCTGTACACCCGACAAGTCGAAAACCCGAAAGGGCGGCTTGGGCAAAAAGGGGTATCCCAGTGGACTGAAAACCTGAAAGGGTGGTCCAGGAAAAAGTTAGGAATATAAAGCGTACCACTATGTCTCGCTGGATCATCTTGCAAACAGACTTCGGCATCAACTATCAAGCTCGGACGGCGCCAACCAATCTGATCAACCTTCGGCCAAGAAGCAAAGTGATGAGACACTTGAAGATATAAAGGCAATAGCAAAGTTGGAACTCAATGGGGTTGTTTCACATAGCTGTTTTTTTCTTTCTTTTACACAAATTGTATAGTTTCTATTTTTCGGCGACGTTCTCTTACTAGAGCGCCAGCCTCTTTGTACAAAAATGCCTATTACAGGCCAACTTCAAAAATCAATACAAATCATTTTCACAAGAAACTTCAATCTGTTATTTCTTTTTCTGTTTTGTTTTGCAAGAAAGTCCAATGATTTATTTTGATATATGCATTTGAAAATGATTGCTTCTCATAAATATTTACATAAGAAACAAAAGACCATTACTCGTAATTCCAGAAACAGGGAAAAAATAAGAAGTGCCAAACCCGATGGTTACTCTGCCCAGCAGGTACCAAGATAGAGCCAACTTAGGAACATGATTATTGGTACATCCACTCCCCACAGAGTAAAAGCATCCAAAGGAATGATGTCAAGTTTCCCGAAACAGGACGTAACCACCCCAGCTGAGGTTCATAATCGCGGGCGAGTCAGTAAAACTCATCACTTCAGCTAACAAAAATGCATTTTCTAAGTTCATTCCCCGCAGAGTTTATTCTCAAGCAGCATCTCCTCCCGACAGAATATTTACAAATCTCCAGCAACTGTAAGGGATTTATTTTCCCAGACGTGAGCATACCCCGATAGCATTTCATGAACATACATCATGACATACGCATACATATCATATACAACATAATCTCATTTATTTTGAGAACATCATCTCACCTTGGATTTCATGCATCACATATAATTAACCCTGATATCTTTCCGGGAAAAGAGGATTAGCTTCAACAAATTAAGCAGTTATACAAGTCACATCTGCAGACGACTAACGGAAACTCAGTTCCCGAAACCAAACGGGTCAACTAATCTACACCATCGCTTTGAAGAAACCTACGACCCAGATTCCTTCTCACAGCCCTACTATCCAAGCTTTCATATCGAAGTAACCCTACTATCCAGGTTCCTTCTTACAGCCCTACTATCCAGGCTTTCATATCGAAGTAACCCTACTATCCAGGTTCCTCCTCAAAGCTTTACTATCCAGGCTTTCATATCGAAGTAACCCTACTATCCAGGTTCCTTTTCACATCCCTACTATCCAGGCTTTCATATTGAAGTAACCCTACTATCCAGGTTCCTTCTCACAGCCCTACTATCCAGGATTTCATATCGAAGTAACCCTACTATCCAGGTTCCTCCTCACAACCCTACTATCTAGGCTTTCATATCGAAGTAACCCTACTATACATGTTCCTTCTCACATCCCTACTATCCAGGCCTTCATATCGAAGTAACCCTACTATCCAGGTTCCTTCTCACAACCCTACTATCCATCTTTCATACCGAAGTAACCCTACTATCTAGGTTCCTTCTCACAGCCCTACTATCCAGGATTTCATATCGAAGTAACCCTACTATCTAGGTTCCTTCTCACAGCCCTACTATCCAAGCTTTCATATCGAAGTAACCCTACTATCCAGGTTCCTTCTCACAGCCCTACTATCCAAGCTTTCATATCGAAGTAACCCTACTATCCAGGTTCCTTCTCACAACCCTATTATCCAGGCTTTCATATCGAAGTAACCCTACTATCCAGGTTCCTTCTCACAGCCCTACTATCCAGGATTTCATATCAAAATAACCCTACTATCTAGGTTCCTTCTCATAGCCATACTATCAAGACTTTCATATCGAAGTAACCCTACTATCCAGGTTCTTTCTTACAGCCCTACTATCCAGGCTTTCATATCGAAGTAACCCTACTATCCAGGTTCCTTCTCACAACCCTGTTATCCAGACTTTCATATCAAAGTAACCCTACGATCCAGGTTCCTTCTCACAACCCTACTATCTAGGCTTCCATATCGAAGTAACCCTACTATCCAGGTTCCTTCTTATAACCCTGCTATCCAGGCCTTCATTTCGAAGAAACCCTACTATCCAAGTTCCTTCTCATAACCTTACCATCCATGTCGTCTTTTCATTTACCTTCAGACAGCAGTCCACAACACGGTAAAACCTGGACCTGACCAGTTTCAGTCAATTTCACCTTTCCCCAGTAAGTCGCGATGCAGCATGTACACTGACCAGATATGCAATTCACCCCCGCTTCCTCAAGTAGGAGTTAATTCCCCAATAGAGTAACAGACAATTGAATCTCCTAAAATTCTATTTCTCCCAAGATAGATACCAACATTCCTCAGCAGATTCCTCCTTAACGACAGGAGCAGGGACTCTCATCAAAAGAATATCTCAGGAAATCAACATCCTCTAGATGGCATCTTTAAGCCCACCTCCGACGGTACTCCGTCATATCTTTGATGGCATCTTTAAGCCCATCCCCGACAATTCTCTAGCAACTTCCAAATGGCATCTATAAGCCCAATCCCGATATCACAAATTAAGTATCACTTTATGCGAGTGCAAATTTCTGGGCACTCTAGTGTTCAATCATCTTCCACCTTCAGATCACGAAAGGTAGACGAGCCAATCTACATCCTCAGGCTTAAGAAGATTGAATAGGGGAAGCTGTTGTACCCCAAAATTTGCCCTCTCATTTTACTCAATACATACTCCTAGAGATCCTTAATTTGCTCAAGTTTGCCCAAGAGTTGACCAGACAAACTCTCTCCTAAGGCAATGTGTCTCAAATTAGGGTTTCCATCTTCATAAAGATAGGTGAACTCCAAATACCTCATATGCTCTCCATGGTCCTAATATGTTCTCAAGACCCTCCATGTCAAATTTCAAGCACTGCACAAGAAGTTTGCTCAGTCAACTGCTCAGATGCTTGAGAATCGACTGTATTAGGTCATAAGTCAACTGTGGCTCACATACAGTCAAACTTCAAGATTTTTGGTCAACATCAACATTTTTAAGTGATATCCATCATTTGATCAAGGGTTGATCATGATTCCTCAAGGAGTGCCCTAAATTCATCAAAACCCAAAAGTTGCTAAATTAGGGTTTCTTAGAAAAAGTCAACCAAACTTTGAACAAGCATAACTTCCACATACTTTATCAGAAAGTTTCCATCCAAAGCTCATTTTGAAGAGGATGAAATTACCCAGAACTCATCTTCAGCCCCAAAGTTGAAAATATGCACTCACAAAAAGATATAAATTTCTACATTATGGGTCCTTTTGAAAAGTCAACAAAAACACATTTTGGGTCAAAGCTTCTTACATGAACATGGAAGACCCAATTGAAATGAGACCAAAAGGGTTGCTTAGGGGACATCTTAAGCTTTCTAAAAAGTCCAAGAACACCTCTCTAGGGTTAAAATTGGAACAAATATGCCTTGTCAAAGTTGACCCTTTTTGCAAAATTGCCAAAAGTCAAATATGCTCAAAAGTGCATTTTTTACCAAATGGGCTTAGTATTTCATGATTGCACCTCACTTATAACATGGTCCACGACCCAATTACTTATCCACATGTTATTTGCTTCATTTTCCATTTTATTTTGATTTTTTATTAATTAAAAATTGAATTAAATCAAATAATTGGTAAATAATAGCAAATATATGTTTTGATTTGATTTTTGGACAGGATCTCAATCAAATTATGCAGAGATATCAAGACCAAAACGAATCAGGGTTGATTGGTACAAGAAAGGAATGATTTGT
This sequence comes from Vicia faba, assembly GCA_948472305.1. Classification (NCBI taxonomy): domain Eukaryota; kingdom Viridiplantae; phylum Streptophyta; class Magnoliopsida; order Fabales; family Fabaceae; genus Vicia; species Vicia faba. The sequence goes on from OX451735.1 coordinate 1,515,857,429, forward strand.
CTCAATTTAGAAAGATTACCTATGGCATGAAAATCATATCAAATCTTAATTCCAAAAGATTCAAGCCAATTTTATAACCCTAATTCACTCAAGGGTATATAATGAACAAGTACAAGGCGAAAGACAAGGGCTGGCAGTCATAAAAGAGGCAGAGAAAATTCAAAAAATTCAAAGAAAAGTGTGAATCGGTTCCCATTCCATAGGCCATCTCAAGCCATCCTAACATTGCCAATCAATTGCTAGACATCTCAGGAAGCCATCCCAATCATTTGCAAGGTCTGAAGCATCAAGAAACGCAAGCTGTAACTCACACGGTTTGCAAATTTGTTCAAAATCGATTACCATAATTCCTACATAATTAGCATGTTTAATTGACATATTTGTGATCTTTGACATGTTTGCAATCTAACGGGATAGTTTAATTGTATTTTTGAAGCCTGTACGCATATCTGCCATTGCTAGGGTTCACCTTGCATTTTTAGGGTTTTTGAATACATGAATAATTGGCCTAAATGAAGGATGTCATCGTGTTCTTGAGGTTAAAACGAATTGATTAATGTATTCATAAGTGATTTATCATGCTTGTATTGGATTTTTGATACTTACAGGTTTCTAGACATGGAAGTTTGTCCGTGGGTATAGGTCTTTGCCTAATACGACGGTCTCCATGAAGGAGATGATGACTTGGCATTATAGGACTGGTCCATTCAAACTTTGCACGCTTTGGGTTTGGTTTATCTTGTTTCTATATATTATATTTCGGCTTTATTATGTTAACAAATAACAACAGTAGTGCAGCTGGCAACGTAGCATTGGTGCTAAGCATGAGGACCTGGGTTCGATCCCAGGTCCCAGCGTTTCTTTGTTTTATTTTCTTTTAACAGATCCTATGTGTGATGCAGTGGGAGAACTGACTTGAGGTTTTGTGTTTGTGTTTGCAAATGTCACAGTTAGCAAGAGTCGCCACCGACTTTTCTTTTATCCAAAAGGAAAGGTAAAAAAGCACAGGAAAGACCTTTGAGATTGTTTTTGGGTTCGGGGGGTAGATTATAAAAAGGGAAGGTGCTAGCACCCTTTTCATCCATGGTTTTCCATGGGCTCTTAGTTACTTATTTAGATCACTTGCTTTGCTTTTGCAATTGTTTGAAATGGTGCTTTGTGTGGTTTTGGAAGTATTTTGAAAAGAGGCCATCGTTTAGGAAATCTTTGTAATGATTCTCGTTCGTAAGAATGTATACAAAGATGTTTGTCTTTTGAAAAATGTTTCAATGTTTTGAAAGTTGTTTGGAAAATGTTTTGAAATGTGTGTGTTTGTTTTTGAAAATAGCAAGGATTGTTTGCAAATTGATCAAGTAACTAGAAGCATCTACCTACTCAAAAGTCTTTCTTGTACATTTTTATTCCTTTGATGTTGTTGACCTACCATTGTTCTGGTAGACAACCCTATCTTTGGATATTAAATGGGACGGGTGTGGGTCATCGTATGACCATGATAGCAATGGTGCCAAGTATCTTAGCAAGTTTTGAGGGGCCAAGATCATTTGTTTAGGCAACCTTTTGATAGCGTCATCGAGGGACTATGATATTTTGTTTGTATTATTTTGCCAAGATACCTAGCATGCATACCATGACCATTTTGTTTAGGCAACCAAGTGGGTGAAACCCTAGGGGTGATTGTGTGCAATGTGTTGTCATTTTTCATGCATTTTTGTCTTGCATTAGGTCATGATATTTGTTTGATTTTTTGTCTTATCATACAAAACCCTAATTTATTAACATGGTATAAATGCGATAAATTGCGTAAAAGTAAATCTAAGCTATTACAATAATATTATGGGAGGGGGGATACAAGTTTTAAATGGGGGGATATTTGCACAAAATAAAACCCTAATTTACTATCACAACCCAATTGAATTTATTGTACAATAAATAAATAAACAATTATTAAAAATGCAATAAAATGTATGGATGCAAAATGTTTTTTTTTAAATTTATTTTATGTATGAGAAAAATAAACTATTTACTTATTAAAAATAAGAAAAAATTAATATTGTTATTTTTGGAAGGGTGAAAAACCCTAGTTTTTGATTTAAAAGAAAATATGTTCTATATTATTCATTTATGTATAAGGAAAAAATGAACAAAATTATTTACAAATATTAAAAAATAAAATATGTATGCAAATAATATTTTATGTATATGAATAATAAAAATAAAAATGTATAGTATTTTTAAATTATTTACAAGTTTATTTAAGAAAATAAAGTATAAAATCCTAAAAAACTATTTATTATGCAAAAAAAATAAAATAAAAATATAATAAAATGCAAAAAATAAAGAAGATATTTTTTGTGATTTTTTATGTTCAGAAAAAAAATAAACGCAAGTCAAAATATAAAATATGCAAGAAAATATAAAAATAAAAGAAAATGGTCAGGGGGGTGTAAAAGCAAAACAGGGGGTGTGAATATCAAAACCAAAAAAGGCCATAAGCAAAAAAGCCCAAGACAACATCTTCGTCCTTGTCCTTGCTTCCTTTCCAGCGTGCGTTTTTTCAAACCTGCAACTCTCTATTCTTTGCACAAAAACAAAAACTTGCAACATGAAACATGTAACATTTTTTATCACGATTCCAATGATATAAGATTTGAAACATAACTCTAAAAGACCAGGGAGAATTTCAGTGGCCCTAATTCCTGACCTAATTTTTTCAGCATGTTCAACAATCAAATAATCTTAGCACAGTTAATATAAATGGAAAGTATGCATATGTACAGCTTCAGCAAGTTAAGGACTATATTTTTGCTTCACAAATCGTGACCTAAGGATGCCTAAATAAGGAGATAGAGATTTAAAAAAACCTTGTTCAGCTGAGTTTGGATATGGCAATGTGGGGACTTTGAGTGAGGCCTGAAGATCGTGTGAGCTTCCTTAAAGTTCCCTCAAGCTTTTCCAATGCTAAGCTGACCTTGAGGATGCTTGAAACTCCTTGTAGAAGTCAACCTGCAACCTTCAAAAATGAAAATGGTGATGGCTGAAACAGGGCACACAGTTGCACTGTAATGGATTGGATAGTTTAGGTAGGATGTATGTAAAGTGTTTGAAGTCTTAAAATGAGAAACGCATGAGCCAATATTGATTTGGCAAGGGTTCTGCAGAAGATGCCCTATTTGGGCAGAAACTTGTGTTTTTGGTGTTTGAGAGTGTTTTGAATGTTGTGAATTCATGTCTTAGGCTTGTAACAAGTTTGTGAGATCGTTTAGAATGAAGCCAAGCCTTCTCTTTATCAGATGGACAAGTTATCTTGACTTTTGCCAATTTGCTTGCTTTTGAAGAAAGTTGACATGACTTATGCCAAAGGCCTGTACAGGCTTGCTTGCTAGATGCATAGAGTTGGTACAAGTTGCTTTTTATCTGTGGAAAATGCCTGCGTCCAAGGAACAAGTCCAAGGCTCAAGGATGATAAAGTGGAAAAGGCTTGCTTTATCAAAATGGTATTGTGAACTTTATGCCATTTTTGGATTAATCTTTTGTACAATGCTCCAAAGATCAAAATAAAGCCAATATCCATTGAGTTAGCATTCAATTATGGAGTGTAGAATGGATTAGGACCTGTAATGCAAGGTAGAAGCATGTTAGGAACTGATTTGCAACTTGAAGCATTGTAAACATGGCTTGAACAAAAGTGACAAATTGTCATTTTCTCTTCTTCGATTCTCCCTAACCACAAATGATCTTGGAGAGTTCTTGGACATTTTGGAAAGCTTGTAAAATGCTCTAAAATCCATCTTTGAAATGCAACTTGATATACCTCTTGGAACTAGGTGAAAAGCTTTCATGAAGTTAGGTCAAAAACCTGCCTAAACTAGGGCAAAATTTCACTAAGTCTTTTAGTTCATGGACCCTTATTCACAAAATCATAACTTGAGATCCAAGAATCATTTGGGAAAACTTTGTGAAGAAAAGTTTTAGATTTCATGGAGGACTAAAACTTTCATGATGGAAGTTTTCTTTGAATCCAATTGCATCATGGTGAAAAAGTTGTGGAAAGTTGGGAAAAAATAAGAAAATTTCCATACTTAGAAATTTTCTAAGTTATGAAAAATTTTCAAATTAAAACCCTAATTTGAAAAATTGATTTTCTTGATCAACAAGTTTCACATTTTGACATATCTTGATGAATTATGACCCTTGGCACTTGATTTTGACCAAAATGTCAAAGTTTGACTTTTCAGTACACAGTTGACTGCAAAATTCATCTGTCAATCCTATGCATTTGAGATCTTTTGAACTATGTGATTATGTCAAGATGATGCTATTGAGTCCTTGAAACCATGCTTGAACCCAATTGGTCATTGGCTAGGTTAAAAATCAGAAATTCCCCTTTCTCAGTCAAAACCCTAATTTTGACCATTTTGCCCTTTTGATGATCTGATCAAATTTCTTGAGGAGTTGTGTTCCAAACTTGATAAAATGGTACATAGGAGACTATAATGTTGTTGTGAATCAAAATTTATGAAGTTTGACTGTAAATTGGCCATGGTTGACTTTTTCCCCAATACAGCTGATTTTTAGGTCAACTGTCCAATTGACTGGGCAAAAATGTGATTCAAGGCTTGAAACTTGTTATGATCAGTCTTAGGAGTCCAAGATGGTGTATAAAAGTCACATGAAGCATTTATGGTCCAAAGTTCCTTGTGCAAACTCAAACCCTAATTTCAGGTCATCAATGCAAGATGAGGCCTTGAGCTGAGCAAACCCTAATCCTGTCTGGAGTCCAAGAAGTCTTGTGAGGAAAAATCTTGATAAATATGAGAGGGAAAATTTTGGGGTACAAAAGCTGCCCCTGCTCAATCTTCTTGAACCTGGAGAGTTAGATTAGCGAGTTTGCCATTTGTGACTCGAAGGTAAAAGATGATTGGACACTAGAGTGCCCGTAAATTTGCACTCGTCAAAATGTAGTTGAGGGAATGGGCTTAAAGATGCCATTTGGAGATGTGATAGAATATTGTTGGAGATGGGCTTGTAGATGCCATCCAAGAATGTTTGTTGAGTTGTAAGTCAGAAGAATGAGTATCAGAATGGTGCCCGTGTCTGGAATGTATATGAACTGTATCTGGAGACTGAATCTGAATGAGCAATGGAATAACATCCATATCTGGAGCGTATCCAAGTTGAATATGAATAAGCAATATAATAGCATCCGTGTCTTGAGCGTCTCTGAGCTGGGGAAAAGTCAAAATAAGGGACAGAATGGCAACTGTGTCTGGAGCGTATCTGGACTGTATCTGAAGTTTGAAAGATGAAACTGAATAAGTGACAGGATGACTTCCGTGTCTGGAGTGTATCTGTATTGTATCTGAATTGAGGAATTTGAATAAGTGACAAAATGACTTCCGTGTCTGGAGTGTATCTGTACTGTATCTAGAAGTTTGAAAGATGAAACTGAATAAGTGACAGAATGACTTCCGTGTCTGGAGTGTATCCGTACTGTATCTGAATTGAGGAATCTGAATAAGCGACAAAATGACTTCCGTGTCTGGAGTGTATATGTACTGTATCTAGAAGTTTGATCTGAATGAGAAATAGAATGGCTTTCGTGTCTGGAGCGTATCTGAACTGGATCTGACAGTTGAAATCTGAATAAGTATTAGGATGGCATTTGTATCTGGAGCGTATCTGAACCGTATCTGAATGTTGAGGTCTGAATGAGTATCAGAATGACTTCCGTGTCTGGAGTGTATCTGTAATGTATCATGATTGTATACTGTTAATGGTAGCTTGTTAATCTTATCCTGAAAAGGGTAAAATGTTAGCTAAAACACAAAGTTATGTTGCATGAAATGTATGATGCAATATATGTGCTTTATCAATGTTTATGATATATGAATGTAATGTATGCGCATGTAAGCTGATTTGCTGTATTGCTGAGGAAAATAAATCCTTGACAGCTGGGGACAAAAAACTCTTGACTGTTGTCGGGGAAAATAAATCCTTGACTGCTGAGAGTAAGAAAATCTTGGTGACTGTTGGGGACAAGAAATCCTTAACAACTTCTGTGGGGATATGAGGATCCTTCATGTCTTGAAGTTGGAGTATTGACAAAAATTCTGTTGCGAGCAATGCCATATACTGTTTGAGTAATCTGCTTGGGGAGTCCAGAGGATTTGATGGCTTCTACTGGGGATTACACAAAAGGGAATCCTTGATCTGCTGGAGAATAAGGAAGACTCTGATGACTCCTGCGGGGAATTAAGAATGAGAATCTTCATTCTGTTGGGGAGTAATGAAAACTCTGGCAACTTTACTGGGGAAGAAGAATGAGAATCTTCATTCTGTTGAGGAATAAAAACTCTGTGGGGAAGAAGGCTTACAACTGGAGAGTAAGTTCAGGAGTTTTCGGTTGTCTGCCACTCTACTGGGAAGTTATCCTAGGTTGGGGAGAGACAAAAGTTAACTGTTATCTGGTTGATTTCCAGGCTTCAAGATAACTAACTGGCTGGGGAATTTGGGGAAAACTGAATGGTTTCCGCTGAGGGTTGATAGTTGGAAATTTTGACTCAACTGGGGAAGAGGGTTTCATCTTCGCTGGGGATCTGTAATTCAAAGTTTTAGCTCCGCTAGGGGATTGGGAGTTTGAAGTTTTAACTCTGACGGGGATTAAGGTTTTGAAATTATAACTCCGCTGGGGATATGTATTTCAAGATTTTAGCTCCGCTGGGGATCTAGATGATGTATTGTAGGGATTGCTCCTGGAATAGTCTAAAGACATTTTCCTATCCTTTCAACCTGTCAGTAATTGTTCTTTTTCATCCTGTTTATTTGTAAATAGTAATTATGTTCAAATGCATATGTTCATCAATGAATCATTGGACGTTTTTGCAAATAAAAACACAAGTGTAAAAGAAAAAGACAAATAGTTTTTGCACTTTGAAAGAGATATCTTTGTATTTACTTTGAGTAAGTGTTTTGTACAAAGGAGACAGGCATTCTAGTAAGAGGATGGTGTCATAAAAGTAATAAGAATTTATACAAAGAAAGATAGCCATGTGTGAAAAAATCCCATGGGGTTCCCATTCCGCTATAGCCTTCGTATCTCCGAATATCTTTTCCATCCGTTGCTTCGTCCGAAGATGATTGGATTAATCAGAAGTTCCAGGTTTGTCTGTGAAGAGATTGTCCTTAAAGTGATCCTACGAGACATAGTCATACGCTTTAATTCCCTAACTTTTGCCTGGACCTCCCTTTCAGGTTTTCAGTCCATCGGGAAACCCTTTTTTGCCCAAGTCGCCCTTTCGGGTTTTCAACTTGTCGGGTGTACAGATTTTTTTATTTATCCCTAATTTTTACCTAAACCGCCCTTTCGGGTTTTCGATTCACCGGGATGCCCTTTTTTTGCCTAGGTGTGTCAACCTAGCGGGTCATTTTATGCGTAGTATCTTTTGACTATGTATGCGTTCGCGGGGTGCGGCAGGTCGTCACCGTCCATGGTGGTTAAGATCATTGCCCCACCAGAAAAGATCTTCTTGATTACAAATGGTCCTTCATAGGTAGGAGTCCATTTTCCCCTGGGATCACTTTGTGGCAAAATGATGCGCTTGATTACTAGATCCCCGACTTGATATACCTGGCGTCTGACTTTCTTGTTGAAAGCCTTGATCATCCATTTTTGATACGTCTGGCCGTGGCAAACAACAATAAGTCTCTTTTCATCAATCAAGTTAAGTTGATCAAGTCGGGTCTGAATCCAATCGTCTTCACTTAAACCAGCATCTTTCATGATTCTCAAGGAGGGAATCTGAACCTCGATAGGTAAAATAGCTTCCATGCCATATACCAAGGAATAGGGTCTTGCCCCAGTTGATGTGCGTGCCGTGGTACGGTACCCGTGAAGAGCAAACGGTAACATTTCATGCCAGTCCTTGTAGGTGACTGTCATCTTTTGTATGATCTTCTTGATATTTTTGTTCGCAGCTTCAACTGCACCATTCATCTTTGGCCGATAGGGAGATGAATTGTGATGTTGGATCTTGAACTGCTCGCACAGGGCGGTGATCATAGTATTGTTAAGGTTTGTACCGTTGTCAGTAATGATCCTTTCGGAGATACCGTACCGGCAAATAAGATTCTGTTTGATGAAGCGGGCAACCACATTCTTAGTAACAGATGCGAAGGAAGCTGCTTCGACCCACTTGGTGAAGTAGTCAATGGCCACCAGAATGAAGCGGTGTCCATTGGATTCTGTAGGCTTGATATCTCCAATCATGTCGATTCCCCACATAGCAAAGGGCCAAGGAGCTGTTAAGACATTTAGAGGAACTGGAGGCACGTGCACCTTGTCTGCATAGATTTGACATTTATGGCATGTTCGGGAGTGTTGATAACAGTCAGCTTCCATGGTAGACCAGTAATAGCCTGCCCATAGAATCTTCTTAGCCATCGTATGCCCGCTAGAGTGAGTGTCGAAGATGCCTTCATGCAATTCAGCCATTATCTTTTCAAATTCAGCTTTGTCCACACAACAGAGCAGAACAGAATCATGATTGCGCTTGTACAGGATGCCATTGCTTAGGAAGAACTTAGCTGAGAACCTCCTTAAGAACTTTTTGTCATTGACTGAAGCTCCTTCAGGGTATTCTTGCGCCTCGAGATACCTTTTGACTTCATGAAACCACGGCTGGTCCACTACTTCCTCGGTATTAATCTCGTGATAGTGTGCAGGTGCGTCCATCCGTTCAATGGAGAATTGGGGAGCCTCATTATCCCAATCAAGTTTAAACATAGATGACATTGTAGCTAGAGCATCTGCTAGCTGATTTTCTTCTCGCGGGAAGTGCTCGAAGGTAATCTGCTCGAAATGTGGTAACAATGTCAAAACATGTTCTTTGTAAGGGATGAGGTTTGGATGTTTAGTATCCCACTCTCCTTTGATCTGACTGATGACTAAAGCTAAGTCCCCAAACACATATAAGGATTTGATTCCCAAGTCTATGGAAGCCTTGAGTCCAAAGATGCACGCCTCGTAGTCTGCCATGTTGTTTGTATAGTTGAAGCAAAGTCGGGCAGTGAAAGGAGTATGACAACCTTCCGAGGAAATGAGTATCGCGCCGATTCCGTTGCCAAGTGCATTAGAAGCCCCATCAAAGTACAGGGTCCATCGGGATCCTTGTTTAGGTCCGTCGTATGGTCTGATTCTTCAATGTTATCCAATGTCATAATGTCTTCGTCAGGGAAGTCGAACTTCATGGATTGGTAATATTCGACAGCTTGATGAGCCAGATGGTCAGCTAGCACACTCCCCTTTATAGCTTTTTGGGTCGTGTACTATATATCGTATTCCGTTAGGATCATCTGCCATCTAGCTATTCTTTCAGATAGAGCAGGCTTCTCAAAGATGTATTTGATCGGATCTATCTTAGATATCAGCAAAGTCGTATGAGTCAACATATACTGCCTTAGCCGGCGAGTAGCCCATACCAAAGCGCAACAAGTTTTCTCGAGCAGTGAGTATCGGGTCTCACAGTCGGTAAACTTTTTGCTAAGGTAATAAATGGCATGCTCTTTTCGGCCAGACTCGTCATGCTGCCCCAGTACGCACCCCATTGAATTCTCTAGGACGGTCAGTTACATGATTAGCGGTCTTCCCTTGACGGGCGGCATCAGGATAGGAGGTTCTAGCAAATACTCCTTGATTTTATCGAAAGTAATTTGACAGTCATCATTCCATTTAACTACCTGATCTTTCTTCAACAACTTGAAGATTGGTTCACGGGTAGATGTTAGGTGAGAGATGAACCTAGCAATGTAGTTTAGGCGTCCCAAGAAACCTCTAACCTCCTTCTCAGTGCGAGGAGCAGACATTTCTTGTAGAGCTTTGACTTTGGCAGGATCAACCTTAATGTCTTTACTGCTGACAATGAAACCCAAGAGTTTACCGGATCGGACTCTGAATGTGCACTTGTTTAGGTTCAGTTTGAGCTTGTACTCCTTCAACCTGACAAACAGCTTTTGCAAGTGATCAAGGTGTTCTTCTTCAGTTTGTGATCGGGCTATCATGTCATCTACGTAGACCTCTATTTCATGATGTATCATATCATGAAACAAAGCTACCATGGCGCGTTGATAGGTTACCCCGGCATTCTTCAGTCTGAATGGCATCACTTTGTAGCAGAACGTACCCCACTGTGTAACAAAAGTAGTTTTCTCCATATCCTCAGGTGCCATTTTGATCTGGTTATAGCCTGAGAATCCGTCCATGAAAGAAAATACTATGTGTTGAGCTGTGTTGTCAACCAGGATGTCAATATGCGGAAGTGGAAAATCATCTTTAGGGCTGACCCTATTTAAGTCTCTATAATCCACGCACATTCTCACTTTACCGTCCTTTTTAGGCACATGCACAATGTTAGCATCCCATTGAGGATAGGAAGTGACAGCCAGAAATCCAGCATTGAACTGTTTCATAACTTCTGCTTTGATCTTCTCGAACATGTCAGGTCTCATGCGGTGGACCTTTTGTTTCACTGGTGGAAAATCTTCTCTTGTGGGGATACGGTGAACCACAATGTCTGTATCAAGTCCCGGCATGTCTTCGTATGACCAGGCAAAGATCTCAACATATTTATGTAGTAGCTGAATTAAGCGTTCCTTGACACTCGGCTCTAGATTGGCACCTATCTTGATTTCCTTTTTAACGTCCTCAGTTCCCAAGTTGATTGTATCCAACTGCTCCTCATGAGGCTGAATTTCTCTTTCCTCTTGCTGTAGTAATCTGGCCAATTCCCCTGGCACCTCACAATCTTCCTCACCTTCGTATTCGGCTTGGTTGATCAGATCTTCAGAGTCACTGAAGGCTATAGCAGTATCGTTACCCATGGGTTCCAGAATGGAAGGGTATCTGCATTTGTGAGTGTGGGTGTGTGTAAGGGCATAGCCATCTTAAAACAACAAAATGTAAAAGAAAGACAATGAGCACAAAAGGTTTAAATATGAAAAGCTTCCATGATTCATTAAAATGACATATGAAAATGAAATAAGAACCCTTACAAATGGACCTATGTGCCTCGGGTAAGACACAAGGTTGAAAAAGTACGAATTGTTTGTGAATTATTACAGATCCAACAGGAATGGAAAAGATAAATTACTGCGGTATGAAAGTAATCGGAACAAAGTCTTTTGCTTCCCAGTTGCACAGTCCTACGTCAATAGTAGGGAAAATCCAGTCTTCCAAGCCGCCCTCTTCTTCACTGTCATCTAGTGCATTAACCCCTCGGTGGCTGATCTTCACAGGTGGCTCTCCGGCATGGGAGCGGCGCACGGCCTTCTGACCAGTCGAAGTAAATCCCAGGCCGAACTTGTCTGATTTGAAAGGAAAGTCTAGAAGCTTCCCCCAGATGGTGGATCCGCCTTCTTCCACCACTGCCCTAGCATCCTTGAGAGACGACATTCGAGGTGGTGGTCTTGTGATCACAGGAGTTGAGGACACCGCTTTAGTCGCCGCTATTTCCTGAGAAACTTCCTTAAAGTGTTGAAAAGGGGTTTCTATGAATTCGCCATCTAATTCCATATAACGGAAGGAATTCAAATGACTAATCATGTATTCCTCTTCTCCATGAACAATTATAATTTTCCCTTGGACAGGGTACTTGAGCATTTGATGCAGAGTGGAAGTGACAGCTCCAACATGGTGAATCCAAGGTCTTCCCAACAGGAAAGAATAGGAAGGACGGATGTCCATTACGTAGAATGTTGAATTGAACGTCTGGGTACCCACCTTGATCGGGATGTCCACCTCTCCATGGACCATCCTCTTAGAACCATCAAAGGCTCTGACAATTATATTGCTGGGTTTCAGGGTTAAGCCTTTACAATCCAGTCTATCCAAGGCTTTCTTCGGAAAGACGTTTAAAGACGAACCATTGTCTACCAGTACGTGTGCTAGGGTTGTCCCTCTGCATTCCACCGAGACATGCAAAGCATCATTATGTTTTCTCCTTTTCGAAGTTAAATCTGCATCAGAGAATCCTAGACCATTGTCAGCTGTTAAGCTAGCCACACATTCCTGGAATTGATCAGTGGAGGTTTCTTGTGGCACGTGGGCCGTCTTCAAAAACTTGACCAAAGCTTTAGCATGTGCCTCAGAGCACAACAACAGGGCTAACATAGATATTTTGGAGGGGGTATGCCCCAGTTGTTCAACAACATCAAAATCACTTTTCTTAATGATCCTCAGAATTTCTTCCATCTCTTTCTGGGATGTCTCAGGAATAACAAGTGATTGAGCCTTCGTCAAGACAGGCTCTTCTTGAACATTCTTCCCTTTTTTCTCAGCAGCGGAAGTAGGGATGGGAATTGCATTGTCATTGTTGGCGGGTACACTTGCAGGTACGGTTACTGGTAGGTGTAATCCTCGGAATGGGCGCGGGTCCAAAGACTGCTGTTGGAGGAGCAATCTCTGGAGAAAAGATTCTCGCACTACGAGTAATTTTGCTTGTTCCGACAATATTACTGATGTCGGGATTATCTTCCTCAGAGCTTTCTTCTTCTGTAATCTGTTCAATCTGTTTGACACCATGGTAGTAGATTTCTCCACCATAGTTCCATGGTACAATTTTATCGGTTTTGTATGGGGTTGGCCCGGGCATTGTTATCTTCAATGGAGTAGTCACTGGAGCGGATGTAATCCTAACGGGTTTTTTAGGAACCCTGGAAGGATTGGCGTATATGGTTATTATTGAAACTTCTGGAACTGGAATGGGTGAGACATGAGCTTTCTCAAACAAAATTTCCTTGTTATCAATCAATTGTTGGATTCTTTTCTTCAATAGAGGACAGTCAAATGGGGAGGATAGAAAAGCATGGCAATCTTGGTCACAACCTGGGAACACCCCAGCTTTCAACAGATTCAACTTGATGGTTAGGAGAGGAGTTAACAATTCATCCACAGTAGAAACAAACAGATCTTCTTCCACATCATTGGCATTGTGCCCATGCCTCGGCATCAGAGCGGAGATAACATTCGGCTTTTCAGGAGCTTCAAATTCAACTTCCTTTGCATCAATCAGATCTTGAATCTTGTTCTTCAAGGCCCAACAGTTGTTGGTGTCGTGCCCTGGACTTTCTGAATGGTACGCGCATCTGGCGTTGGGGTGGTAATGTGGAGAAGCAGTGTTAGGATTTTTAGGAGCCTCCTTTAGCATGACCAGGTTCAACTTCAAGAGATGTGGTAAGACTTGAGCAGGAGTCATGTTTATCTTGGTGAATTGCCTTACAGGCCTTTCCACCCTTTGCTGATTATTTCTCGGTTGATCATTTCTCGGCTGATTGTTTCTCGGTTGGTCTAATGCATACTTCTGAATCATAACGGCCCCCACTGTTGGTCGTCGTTCGGTCCTACCCTGATTCCTTTGGGCATAGACAGCAGACACTTCCTTCTTTCCAGTGAAGGGCTTTTTTGCAACGGCAGAGGTAGACGCATCTTTTTGAATTTTTCCGCTTCTAATACCGGCTTCCACCCTCTCGCCTGTTAGAATTAACTCAGTGAAACCTGCAGAGGAGCTTCCAATCAGGTGATTAAAGAAAGGACCTGACAGAGTCCCCAAGAACATGTCCACTAGCTCTCTTTCAGATAAAGGTGGTTGCACCCTTCCGGCTAAGTCCCTCCATTTCTGGGCATAGTCTTTGAAACCCTCATTGGTAGCCATTACCATACTCTACAACTGAGTACGAGTTGGCGCCAAGTCGGCGTTGTATTGATACTGTTTATGAAGGCGGCTGCCAAATCTTCCCAATTATGCACATCAGTCCTCTCCAACTGCTAGAACCAATCCAGCTACGTCCCCGATAAACTGTCCTAGAAAAAGTGGACCCATAAGTCTTTGTCAGAAGAATGTGGTTGAATTTTCCTGGCATAAGATCGTAGGTGCATCTTTGGGCAAGACACCCCATCATACTTAGCAAACAGTGGCACTTTAAATTTAGGAAGGATTACAATTCCAGAAACCAATCCTAAGAGCATCCACATCCATCATACCCATTCGGGTTCTTTAAATGAGACCCACATAATTTTTTATATTATTTCACACTTCTCAATTTTTTAAACAACCCATCTACAATTCTCAAATATCCATGTAACTCATCAAAAAATCTAAAATGGGTCCCACATTTAAAACAAATCAACTACATTCTTGCAATTTTATTTATTAATTTATTATCATGACCCATTTAATTGGAGTGTAGAAGCGTGCTTTAGTTCAGGAACGTGAAAACAAGTGAAATATCCATTTATTATTGACACAATTTCTTTAATAAATGCGTAGGAACTCTCAAAGAACACCGATAATCATGCTCTAACTCCTCAAAGTCTAACCCAGGCACTCTCTGTATCTCCATAACAGCTAGACGTTCTTCCAAGTTTTTGTATTTGTCATCGCCCGGAGGATACTGTTGTTCAAAGTAGTCCTCATCTTCCTCTTCTTCTGCTTCAGAATCTGATGGCACTGCCGTCTCTTTACCTTTTCTTTCCCCCTCTTCAGATGTTGATGGGAATTCCAAAGTCCGTCTGGCTTGTCCTTTAAACCTTCTGCCCATGATAACCACACCGGCTCACTTCTTCTTCTTTTTCTCTTTATCTTTCTCTAGCAGAGTCTTGAGCTCCTCCTGCCCCTTGGCTAAGGTCAAGAGTAGTTGTTGGAATTGTGAATCTGAGCTTGCAAATCTTTGACCGTTTGTTTAATATCCATCTTGCTGAAATAAACAGCAGAGAGATGAGGAAACCTGGTGTGAAGACCTGTTTATGCATATGATGAATGATATGTATTCATGTAATGCTTTCAAGGATTCAGAAATTCAAATTTGTTTTAAACAAAAAAAAGAAACACACGTCATATTAATAAGATAGAATTTGTTAGTACATCAATGCCCCTTGGGCAAAATAATACAAAATTCTAAGGTAAAAAGACGTTGCGCATCCTTTTTGGTGTAATGTAGGTGTTGAGAGTCTGCTCTTCGTGAAGTAGCCGAGTGAGTTCCAAAACCTTCTTCTCGCTTGCGTATAATTGGGCTTCGAAAGTATCACGCTCTCCCTTGAGCTGTATCCAACTTCTTTGCAGATCTTCGAGTGATGTTGGCATGTCAGGGTGTAAGAGGGTGTATGGAACCTCTCCTTCCATAACATGCTCTATAATCACTGGGAAAATGGAGGGGTAAGGCATCATAAGACTTTGGGCGCGGGTTCGTACCCACTTGAGGTAAGGCTCAAGGGGGATGGAATTCTTGTGTCTTAGAGTCTTACTGTCTACATTGTTGGGCATCCTCCAAGCTCGGATGAACCTTTGTCAGAGTCCTTGGTTGTCGTTCTCGAAGTCGAAAACCAAACCTTGAATCAGCATATCATGTGGGCCATCCCTTCGGGCATACCCAAACTGTCTCAGAGCCAAGCAAGGGTTGTAGGTGATGCCTCCCCTAATGCCAAGTAGAGGGACATTAGGGAATTCCCCACAACAGTCAATGATGATAACATTCTCTTTGGATCGAGAACACCAATGAATATCTGAATGTGTAAGGGTCATCAATCATTGTGACCACCTCAAGCCTTGCTCATTATTCAAGACTGATTGTGGAAGATGAGAATAAACCATCTTTCCAGTAGAGGAGTGCAACACATGAGAACACCTCTTTTCCTCATTGTACGAGTGTGAAAAGAGTGGAGGATATCCCCAAGCAATGTAGGCACCGGGTTGCGAGTCATGAAGATTTTGACAGCACTCACATCTATAAGTTGGTTAGGATTAAGGAATAAGACCATCCCATAGATGAGAAGAGCTACAATCTCCTCAAAATCTTGCAAGTCTATAGAATTCCAACAGCTTTGGGCCTTCTCAAACAGAAACTTTGACAAGAAGCCTTTGACACCACTTCTAGTTTCCCAATATGTTGTGACATCAGAGGAGTGCAAGTGCAAGGCTTGAGCAATCTCTTCTGGCTTTGGATCTCTTTCCGTACCGTTGAAGGGTAGTTGATTGAGAATGGGAATCCTCAAGAGTTGAGAAAATTCCTCCAAAGTGGGCACAAGTTGGTAGTCAGGTAATGTGAAGCAATGATGCAAAGGGTCAAAGAACTGGAAGAGAACTTTCACCATATCCTCCTCTGTGTTGGAAGTGACTAAGTTGAGTAGACGACCATGTCTCTCGGTGAATGGAGAATTCTCAGGAATCCTTGAAGCTAGCTCCTTGATTTGTGGAGGAATTCTTACAAGGTTGATTTGGATAGTTTTCCTGCGAAGTGAATCCATAACCTATAAAACAGGAACAAAGATGAAATTCCAAAATCCTTGAAATGGTTAGTGGATGCATATGATGTTCATGATGACCATGATGTTATGCACAAGTATATATGTACAAGCAAATCACACAAGTTCTTAGTTTAGGCTTGCATGGGGTTTCATAGGTAAGTACCCTCTTGAAGTTTAGTTGGCTCAACCTGTTCTAGAAATAGTAATCGGGTTCTAAGGAGCTCAATATCACTGGATTGTTTCCTTGTTCATTGTTTCAATTCAGCCTCTTTACTGGCGACCAAAATATTCCAAGGAACCAACCCTCAATGAGTGTAGTATCGAGTATCTACCAACTTCGGACTGCACCAAAGCCGGTCATCTCACTACATCATAAAAGGCCAAGTTGGTCAAGTAAAGGTTCTAAAAGTCCATTAGTGCTTCATGACATCACTCAGCGGCCCTGTATTCTCTTTGATTGACTCAAAGGCTACCGGTACCCATAAATATGTCGCACTAATATAGCTATTGCTTAGACCATGTCGGTATACCCCGCACAGTTTCCACAACATATTGCTATTTACCTATGAATGTTTCCCAAATCCGGGTAGAGGATTCAAACCCAAACAATAGAACCAAAGTGTAAAGTAAACAAGTCAAGCAATTGTAAGCATGTAAAGGTGATCTAAAATCCTAAGGTAACCCCACTTTTAGAATATTCCCCAGCAGAGTCGCCAGTTCTGTGATGTGGTGGGAGAACTGACTTGAGGTTTTGCGTTTATGTTCGCAAATGTCGCGGTTAGCAAGAGTCGCCATCGACTTTTCTTTTATCCAAAAGGAAATGTAAAAAAGCACAGGAAAGACCTTTGAGATTGTTTTTGGGTTCGGGGGGTAGATTATGAAAAGGGAAGGTGCTAGCACCCTTTTCATCCATGGTTTTCCATGGGCTCTTAGTTACTTGTTTAGATCACTTGCTTTGCTTTTGCAATTGTTTGAAATGGTGCTTTGTGTGGTTTTGAAAGTATTTTGAAAAGAGGCCATCGTTTAGGCAATCTTTGTAATGATTCTCGTTCGTAAGAATGTATACAAAGATGTTTGTCTTTTGAAAAATGTTTCAATGTTTTGAAAGTTGTTTGGAAAATGTTTTGAAATGTGTGTGTTTCTTTTTGAAAATAGCAAGGATTGTTTGCAAATTGATCAAGTAACTAGAAGCATCTACCTACTCAAAAGTCTTTCTTGTACATTTTTATTCCTTTGATGTTGTTGACCTACCATTGTTTTGGTAGACAACCCTATCTTTGGATGTTAAACGGGACGGGCGTGGGTCATCGTATAACCATGATAGAAATTGTGCCAAGTATCTTAGCAAGTTTTGAGGGGCCAAAATCATTTGTTTAGGCAACCTTTTGATAGCGTCATCGAGGGACTATGATCTTTTGTTTGTATTGTTTTGCCAAGATACCTAGCATGTATACCATGGCCATTTTGTTTAGGCAACCAAGTGGGTGAAACCCTAGGGGTGCTTTTGTGCAATGTGTTGTCATTTTTCATACATTTTTGTCTTGCATTAGGTCATGCTATTTGTTTCATTTTTTGTCTTATCATACAAAACCCTAATTTACTAACATGGTATAAATGCGATAAATTGTGTAAAAGTAAATCTAAGCTATTACAACAATATTATGGGAGGGGGGATACAAGTTTTGAATGGAGGATATTTTCACAAAATAAAACCCTAATTTACTATTACAACCTAATTGAATTTATTGTACAATAAATAAATAAACAATTATTAAAAATGCAATAAAATGTATGGATGCAAAATGTTTTATTTTTTTATTTTATGTATGAGAAAAATAAACTATTTACTTATTAAAAATAAGAAAAAATTAATATTGTTATTTTTGGAAGGGTGAAAAACCCTAGTTTTTGATTTAAAAGAAAATATGTTCTATATTATTCATTTATGTATAAGGAAAAAATGAACAAAATTATTTACAAATATTAAAAAATAAAATATGTATGAAAATAATATTTTATGTATATGAATAATAAAAATAAAAATGTATAGTATTTTTAAATTATTTACAAGTTTATTTAAGAAAATAAAGTATAAAATCCTAACAAACTATTTATTATGCAAAAAAAAAAAAAATAAAATAAAATAAAATGCAAAAAATAAAGAAGATATTTTTTGTGATTTTTTATGTTTAGAAAAAAAATAAATGCAAGTCAAAATATAAAATATGCAAGAAAATATAAAAATAAAAGAAAATGGTCAGGGGGGTGTAAAAGCAAAACAGGGGTGTGAATATCAAAACCAAAAAAGGCCAGAAGCAAAAAAGCCCAAGACAGCATCTTCGTCCCTGTCCTTGCTTCCTTTCCAGCGCGCGTTTTTTCAAACCTGCAACTCTCTATTCTTTGCACAAAAACAAAAACTTGCAACATGAAACATGTAGCATTTTTTATCACGATTCCAATGATATAAGATTTGAAACCTAACTCTAAAAGACCAGGGAGAATTTCAGTGGCCCTAATTCCTGACCTAATTTTTTCAGCATGTTCAACAATCAAATACTCTTAGCTCAGTTAATATAAATGGAAAGTATGCATATGTACAACTTCAGCAAGTTAAGGTCTACATTTTTGCTTCACAAATCGTGACCTAAGGATGCCTAAATAAGGAGGTAGAGATTTAAAAAAACCTTGTTCAGCTGAGTTTGGATATGGCAATGTAGGGACTTTGAGTGAGGCCTGAAGATCGTGTGAGCTTCCTTAAAGTTCCCTCAAGCTTTTCCAATGCTTAACTGGCCTTGAGGATGCTTGAAACTCCTTGTAGAATTCAACCTGCAACCTTCAAAAATGAAAATGGTGATGGCTGAAACAGGGCATACAGTTGCAATGTAATGGCTTGGATAGTTTAGGTACGATGTATGTAAAGTGTTTAAAGTCTTAAAATGAGAAACGCACGAGCCAATATTGATTTGGCAAGGGTTCTGCAGAAGATGCCCTGTTTAGGCAGAAACTTGTGTTTTTTGTGTTTGAGAGTGTTTTGAATGTTGTGAATTCATGTCTTAGGCTTATAACAAGTTTGTGAGATAGTTTAGAATGAAGCCAAGCCTTCTCTTTATCAGATGGACAAGTTATCTTGACTTTTTCCAATTTGCTTGCTTTTGAAGAAAGTTGACATGACTTATGCCAAAGGCCTATACAGGCTTGCTTGCTAGCTGCATAGAGTTGGTACAAGTTGCTTGTTATCTGTGGAAAATGCCTGCATCCAAGGAACAAGTCCAAGGCTCAAGGCTGATAAAGTGGAAAAGGCTTGCTTTATCAAAATGGTATTGTGAACTTTATGCCATTTTTGGATTAATCTTTTGTACAATGCTCCAAAGATCAAAATAAAGCCAATATCCATTGAGTTAGCATTCAATTATGGAGTGTAGAATGGATTAGGACCTGTAATGCAAGGTACAAGCATGTTAGGAACTGATTTGCAACTTGAAGCATTGTAAACATGGCTTGAACAAAAGTGACAAATTGTCATTTTCTCTTCTTCGATTCTCCATAACCACAAATAATCTTGGAGAGTTCTTGGACATTTTGGAAAGCTTGTAACATGCTCTACAATCCATCTTTGAAATGAAAATTGAGATACCTCTTGGAACTAGGTGAAAAGTTGCCATGAAGTTAGGTCAAAAACCTGCCTAAACTAGGGCAAAATTTCACTAAGTCTTTTAGTTCACGGACCCTTATTCACAAAATCATAACTTGAGATCCAAGCATAATTTTGGAAAACTTTATGAAGAAAAGTTGTAGATTTCATGGAGGAATAAAACTTTCATATTGGAAGTTTTCTTTGAATCTAATTGCATCATGGTGAAAAAGTTGTGGAAAGTTGGGAAAAAAGAAGAAATTTTCCATACTTAGAAATTTTCTAAGTTATGAAAAATTTTCAAATTAAAACCCTAATTTGCAAAATTGATTTTCTTGATTAACAAGTTTCACATTTTTACATATCTTGATGAATCATGACCCTTGGCACTTGATTTTGACCAAAAAGTCAAAGTTTGACTTTTCAGTACACAGTTGACTTTTGAGTTGACTACAAAATCCATCTGTCAATCCTATGCATTTGAGATCTTTTGAACTATGTGATTAGGTCAAGAGGATGATATTGAGTCCTTGAAATCATTCTTGAACCCAATTGGTCATTGTCTAGGTTAAAAATCAGAAGTTGCCCTTTCTCAGTCAAAACCCTAATTTTGACCATTTTGCCCTTTTGATGATCTGATCAAATTTCTTGAGGAGTTGTGATCCAAACTTGATCAAATGGTACATAGGAGCCTAGAATGTTTTTGTGGATCAAAATTTATGAAGTTTGACTGTAAATTGGCCATGGTTGACTTTTTCCCCAATATAGCTGATTTTTAGGTCAACTGTCCAATTGACTGGGCAAAAATGTGATTCAAGGCTTGAAACTTGTTATGATCAGTCTTAGGAACTCCAAGAAGACAATTTACGAGGTTAGGAATGTCATTGTCTCAAGCCCTTCAACATTTGATCAAGGCCAATTTAGTGACGTTGCGCAATCCTTCCGCTAACCCTGACACCTCGTCACCAAAGTATAATCCAAACGCTAAATGTACTTACCATTCAAGCAGCCCCGGGCACGAGACTGACCAGTGTTGGGCCTTGAAGAACAAAATCCAGGATTTAATTGATAACAAAACTATTGAATTTGATCCTCCTCCAATGCCGAATTTAATTACCGCTCCAATGCCGAAGCATGACAAAGGTGTTAATGTTGTCGAAGATACAATTTTTGTTACCTCTGTTGAAGATTTGACTACTCCGGTGAATATAATCAAAAACAATTTTTTGAAAGCTGGGATCTTCCCTGGTTGTGAAAAAGACTGTGTGTGCTGTACAAGACGACTCGATGAATATGAAGGGCTGAAGAAAGGCATACAACGCCTGATGGATAGCCACAAGATTCTGTTTGAAAAGACTCCATTTGCCAAGAGTCTAATTAACAAATGTGAAGACCTCTCCATTATTACCATCTCAAACAAACCTATTAGGATCACCTCCAAAGGTCCTATTAGGATTTCAAATGAACCCACCGTTGCTCCCTTAATCATTACCAATGTCGGACCGATTCCTTACTCTTCAAACAAAGCGGTACCATGGAATTACGATGCTGAGGTGTTCTATCATGGGATTAAACAAGATGCCTGGATCAAAGAAGGAAAAGATGACGATGTTGGTAACATAGCTGGCTCAAGAAAAGTAACTAGAACTGGAAGAATATTCTCACCCAATATCACCTCCAGTAGTTACAAAGACGCCCATCCGTATTACTGCCGCCAAGCCAGGTACCGAGACAAAAGGGAAAGGGAAGGTTGTTAAGCCTGACGTAATTGAAGTACCCTTCAAGGACGTAACTAATGAAGAACCCTCTCGTCGCGAGATGAACAAGATTTTAAAGATCATAAAAAGAAGCAACTTCAAGATTGTAGAACAGTTGTGACAAACCCCCTCTAAGATTTAAATGTTGTCATTGTTGCATTGCTCCGATGCCCATGCTCAGACATTAATCAAGTTCCTGAAAAAAGCTCATGTCCCCCGTGAGACAACAACAGATCAATTTGAGAATTGCATGGCTAGCCTGACAGCTGATAATGGCTTAGGATTTTTAGATGTTGACTTAACACCTCTCGGGAAAAATCACAACAAAGCTTTACATGTTTCTATCGAGTGAAAAGGGACTACCTTAGCACATGTGCTAGTCGAAACTGGTTCTTCTCTGAACGTGTTACCCAAGGGGGCATTAGATCGTCTTGACTATGAAGATTTAATCTTGAAGCCAAGTGATATCATCGTAAGGACTTTTGATGGATCAAAGAGCACTGTTCATGGGGAAGTAGATCTTCCGATCAGAGTGGGCTCCCAAATCTTCAACTCCACCTTTTATATTATGGATATTCTCCTTGCCTATTCATGTCTGTTAGGTCGTCCGTGGATCCATAAAGCGGGGGCAGTAACCTCAACCCTCCACCAGAAACTCAAATATCCAGTCAAAGGTAGAATAGTCACCGTCTGCGGAGAAGAAGAGTTTATGGTCAGCCACCTTAACTCTTTCAAGTACGTAGAGATGTGTTGTACCCAAAAATTTTCCCTCTCATATTGTCAAGATTTTCCTCACAAGACTTCTTGGATTCAAGACCAGATTAGGGTTTGCACAGCTCAAGACATCTCTTTGCACTGATAACCTGAAATTAGGGTTTGAGTTTGCACAAGGATTTTTGGACCATCAATGCCTCATGTGACTTTCATACACCATCTTGGACCCCTAATATTTCTCATATCAAGTTTCAAGCCTTGAATCACATTTTTGACTGGTCAATTGGATATTTGACCTAAAAATCAGCTGTATTGGGAAAAAAGTCAACTGTGGCCAATTTACAGTCAAACTTATTAATTTTTTATCCACATAAACATTATAGGCTCCTATGTACCATTTGATCAAGTTTGGATCACAACTCCTCAAGAAATTTGATCAGATCATCAAAAGGGCAAAAATGGTCAAAATTAGAGTTTTGACTGTAGAAGGGCAATTTCTGATTTTTTATCTAGCCAATGACCAATTGGGTTCAAGCATGGTTTCAAGGATCCAATGGCATCATCTTGACCTAATCACAAGGTTCAAAAGATCTCAAATGCATAGGATTGACAGATGAATTTTCCAGTCAACTGATCAAAAATCAACTGTACACTAAAAAGTCAAACTTTTACTTTTTGGTCAAAATCAAGTGCCAAAGGTCATAATTCATCAAAACATGTCAAAATGTGAAACTTGTTGACCAAGAAACCTAATTTTGAAAATTAGGGTTTTAATTTGAAATTTTTCATAACTTAGAATTTTTCTAAGTTATGGAAATTTCTTTTTTTTCCCCAACTTTCCACAACTTTTTGACAATGATGAAATTGGATTCAAAGAAAACTTCCAACATGAAAGTTGTAGTCCCCCATGAAATCTACAACTTTTATTCACAAAGTTTTCCCAAAAGATGCTTGGATCTCAAGTTATGAGTTTGTGAATAGGGGTCCATAAACTTTTTAACTTAGTGAAATTTTACCCTAATTTAGGCAGGTTTTTGACCTAACTTCATGGAAATTTTTCACCTAGTTCCAAGAGTAATCTAAAAATTCATTTCAAAGATGGATTGTAGAGCATGTTACAAGCTTTCCAACATGTCCAAGAACTCTCCAAGATCATTTATGGTTAGGGAGAATCGAAGAAGAGAAAATGGAAATTTATCACTTTTGTTCAAGGCATTTTCACAATGGTTTAAGTTGCAAATCTGTCCTAGCATGCTTGTACTTGGAATTAAAGGTCCTAATCCTTTCTAAACTCCATAATTGAATGCTAATTCAGTGGACAATGGCTCTATTTTGATCTTTGGAGCATTGTACAATGAATTAATCCATTTATGGCATAAAGTTCATAATACTACTTTCATAAAGCTAGCTTTTTACAACTTTGCAAATCTTGAGCCATGGACCTTATCTTTTGTTGCAAACAAGATCCACAAACATCAGGAAAATTACACCAACCCTATACAGCTAACAAGAAAGCGTGTATAGGCCTTTGGCATTGGTCATGTCAATTTTCTTCAAAAGCAAGCAAACTTGCAAAAGTCAAGACAACTTGTGTATATGTTAAAGGCAAGACTTTGTATCATTTCAAACAACTTCAGAACCTTGTAACAAGCCAATACATGAATTGCTAAGATCCCAAACACTTTTAAACACCAAAATCACACTTTTCTGCCCAAACAGGGCATCATCTACAGCACCTTTGCCAATTTGAAATTTGCTCGTGCGTTTTGCTTTGTAACACTTCAAACATCTTCCCTACATCACATCTAAGCTATCCAGGCCCTTGTCTTGCAATTGTGTGCCCTGTTTCACACTTCACCATTTTCATTTTGCAAGGTTGCAGGTTGACTCGTGCAGAGAGATTCAAGCATCTACAAGGCCAGCTGAGCATTGGAGAAGCTTGAGGGAACTTCAAGGAAGCTCACAAGATCTTCAGGCCTCACTCAAAGTTCCCACATTGCCATATCCAAACTCAACTGAACAAGGTATTTTTCAAAGTTCTATCTCCTTATTTAGGCATCCTTAAGCTTAGATTTGTGAAGCAAAAATGTAGTCCTTAACTTGCTTAAGCTGTACATATGCATAGTTTCCATTTATATTAACTGAGCTAAGAGTATTTGGTTGTTGAACATGCTGAAAAAACTAGGTCAGAAATTAGGGCCATTAAAATTCTCCCTGGTTTCTTAGAGTTAGGTTTCAAATCTTATATCATTGGAATCGTGATAAAAAATGCTATGAGTTTTATGTTGCAAGATTTTTTTTTTGTGCAAAGAATAGAGAGTTACAGAATCAAGCTCAGAAGCGCGCGCAGGGATGGAGGACATGGATGATGGTGTTCTGGGCCTGGTGCCTTGGGCCTGCTACTATTCACACCCCCTGTTTTGCTTTTACACCCCCTGACCATTTTCTTTTATTTTTTATATTTTCTTGCATATTTTATATTTTGACTTGCATTTATTTATTTTCTGAACATTATAAAATCACAAAAATATTTTCTTAATTTTTTGCATTTTATTTTATTATTTTTATTATTTTTTGGCATAAAAAATAATTTATTACTAATAATATACTTTATTTTCTTAAAATAACTTGTAAATAATATAAAAATATCATACATTTTTATTTTATTATTTTTCACATTTAAAATATTATTCTCATACATATTTCAATTTTTTAAACATTTTTATACATATTATTATTATTTTTCTTGAAAAAAAATGAATAAAATGAATAATATAGAATATATTTTCTTTTAAACAAAAATTAGGGTTTTTCACCCTTTCAAAAATAATCATAATATTTTTTCTTATTTTAGACTTAAATAATTTATTTTTCACATACATAAAAATAAATACAAAAACATTTTTGCATACATACATTATATTTCATATTTAAATATTGCATATTTATTTATTTATTTATTTATTGTATAATAAATTCAATTGGGTTGTAATAGTGAATTAGGGTTTTATTTTGAGCAATATCCCCCATTCAGAACTTGTATCCCCCTTCCCATAATATTGTTGTAATAGTTTAGATTTACTTTACGCAATTTATCGCATTATATCCATGTTTAGTAAAAACTAGGGTTTGTATGACAACAAAATCAAACAAATAGCAAGACCTAACACAAGACAAAAATGCATGAAAATGACAACACATTGCACACAAGCACCTCTAGGGTTTCACCCACTTGGTTTCCTAAACAAAATGGCCATGGTATGCAGGCTAGGTATCTTGGCAAAACAATACAAAACAAAAGATCATAGTCCCTCGATGACGCTATCAAAAAAGGTTGCCTAAACAAATGATCTTAGTCCCTCAAAATGCTAAAGATACTTGGCAACATTGCTATCATGGTCATACGATGAACCACGCCCGTCCCGTTTAACATCCAAAGATAGGGTTGTTTACCAAAGCAATGGTAAATCAACAATGTCAAAGGAATAAAAATGTACAAGAAAGACTTTTGAGTAGGTAAATGCTTCTAGTTACTTGATCAATTTGAAAACCATCCTTGCTATTTTCAAACATCACACACACATTTCAAAAACATTTCCAAACAACTTTCAAAACATTGAAACATTTTTCAAAAGACAAACATCTTTGTATACATTCTTACAAACGAGAATCATTACAAAGATTGCCAAAACGATGGCCTCTTTTCAAAATATTTTCAAACCACACAAAGCACCATTTCAAACAATTGGAAAAGCAAAGCAAGTGATCTAAACAAGTAACTAAGAGCCCATGGAAAACCATGGATGAAAAGGGTGCTAGCACCTTCCCTTTTCATAATCTACCCCCCGAACTCAAGAAAACATCTCAAAGGTATTTTCAGTTCTTTTTTACCTTTCCTTTTGGATAAAGTAAAAGTCGGTGGCGACTCTTGCTAAACCGAAACATTTGTGAACACAAACGCAAAACCTCAAGCCAGTTCTCCCACCGTATCACAGAACTGGAGACTCTACTGGGGAATATTATAAAAGTGGGGTTACCTTAGGGTTTTAGATCACCTTTACATGCTCATCTTTCTTGACTTATTTGCTTTACACTTTGGTTCTATTGTTTGGGTTTGAATCCTCTACCCAGATTTGGGAAACATTCATAGGTAAATAGCAATACATTATGGAAACTGTGCGGGATATACCGAAACGGTCTAAGCAATAGCTATGTTAGTGTGACATATTTGTGGGTACCGGTAGCCTTTGAGTCAATCAAAGAGAATACGGGGCCGCTGAGTGATGTCATGAAGCACTAACAAACTTTTAGAACCTTTACTTGACCAACTTGGCCTTTTAGGATGTAGTGAGATGACCGGCTTTGGTGCAGTCCGAAGTTGGTAGATACTCGATACTACACTCATTGAGGGTTGGTTCCTTGGAATATTTCGGTCGCCGGTAAGAGGTTGAACTGAAACAATGAACAAGGAAAAAGTCCAGTGATATTGAGCTCCTTAGAATCCGATTACCATTTCTAGGACAAGTTAAGCCAACTAAACTTCAAGAGGGTACTTACCTATGAAACCCCATGCAAGCCTGAACTAGGAACTTGTGTGACTTGCTTGTATATATATATATATACTTGTGAATAACATCATGGACATCATGAAGCATCATATGCATCCACTAACCATTTCAAGGATTTTGGAAATTCATCTTTGTTCTTGTTTTGTAGGTTATGGAATCACTTCGCAGGAAAACCATCCAAGTCAACCTTGTAAGAATTCCTCCACAAATCAAGGAGCTATCTTCAAGAATTCCTTAGAACTCTTCATTCACCGAGAGGCATGGTCGTCTTCTCAACTTAGTCACTTCCAACACAGAGGAAGACATGATGAAAGTTCTTTTCAAGTTCTTTGACCCTTTGCATCACTGCTTCACATTTCCTAACTACCAACTTGTGCCTACTTTGGAGGAATTTTCTCAATTCTTGAGGATTCCTATTCTCAATCAACTACCCTTCAACAGTACGGAAAGAGATCCAAAGCCAGAAGAGATTGCTCAAGCCTTACACTTGCACTCCTCTGATGTCACAACACATTGGGAAACTAGAAGTGGTGTCAAAGGCTTCTTGTCAAAGTTTCTGTTTGAGAAGGCCCAAAGCTGCTGGAATTCTTTGGACTTACAAGATTTTGAGGAGATTGTATCTCTTCTCATCTATGGGATGGTCTTCTTCCCTAATCCTGACCAACTCATAGTGTGAGTGCTGTTAAAATCTTCATGGCTCGCAACCCGGTGCCTACATTGCTTGGAGATATCTTGCACTCTTTTCACATTCGAACAATGAGGAAAATAGGTGTTCTCATGTGTGGCACTCCTCTACTAGAAAGATGGTTTATTTCTCATCTTCCCCAATCAGTCTTGAAGAATGAGCAAGGTTTGAGGTGGTCACAACGATTGATGACTCTTACACATTCAGATGCTCATTGGTGTTCTTGATCCAAAGAGAATGTTATCATCATCGGCCGTTGTGGAGAATTCCCTAATGTCACTCTACTTGGAATTAGGGGAGGCATCACCTACAACCCCTGCTTGGCTCTGAGACAGTTTGGTTATGCACGAAGGGATGGCCCACATGACATGCTGATTCTAGACTTGGTTTTTGACTTCGACAACGACGATCAAGGACTTCGTCAAAGGTTTATCCGAGCTTGGAGGATGCCCAACAAGGTATACAGTAAGACCTTGGGACACAAGAATTCCATCCCCCTTGAGCCTTGCCTCAAGTGAGTACGAACCCGCGCCCAAAGTCTTATGATGACTTACCCCTCCATTCTCCCAGTGATTATAGAGCCTGTTATGGAAGGAGAGGTTCCATACACCCTCCTACATCCTGACATGCCAACATCACTCGAAGATATGCAAAGGAGTTGGATACAGCTCAAGGGAGAGCGCGACACTTTCGAAGCCCAATTCTACACAAGCGAGAAGAAGTTTTTGGAACTCACTCGTCAACTTCATGAAGAGCAGACTCTCAACACCTACATTGCACCAAAGAGGATGCACATCGTCTTTTTACCTTAGAATTTTGTATTATTTTGCCCAAGGGGCATTGATGTACTAACAAATTCTATCTTATTAATATGACGTGTGTTTCTTTTTTATTTAAAACAAATTTTAATTTTCTGAATCCTTGAAAGCATTACATGAATACATATCATTCATCATATGCATAAACATGTCTTCACACCAAGTTTCCTCATCTCTCTGCTGTTTATTTCAGCAAGATGGATATTGAATAAACGGTCAAAGACTTACAAGCTCAGAATTCACAATTTCAACAGTTACTCCTGACCTTGGCTAAGGGGCAGGAGGAGCTCAAGACTCTACTAGAAAAGGAAAAAGAGAAAAATAAAAAGAAGCGAGTTGGGGTGGTTCTTATGGGCAGAAGGTTTGAAGGACAAGCCAGACGGACCTTGGAATTTCCATCAACCTCTGAGGAAGGAGAGAGAAAAGGTAAAGAGACTGTAGTGCCATCTGAATCTGAAGCTGAAGAAGAAGAGGAAGAGGACTACTCTGAACAATAGTACCCTCTTGCCAATGACAAATACAAAAATCTGGAAGAGCGTCTAGCTGCTATGGAGATACCGAGAGTGCCTGGGTTGGACTTTGAAGAGTTAGGGTTGGTATCTAGAATTGTAATCCCTCCTAAGTTTAAAGTACCTCTATTTGCCAAATACGATGGGTTTTCTTGTCCCAAGATGCACCTACGATCTTATGTCAGGAAAATTCAACCACATTCTTCTGACAAAGACCAGTGGGTTCACTTTTTCCAGGACAGTTTGTCAGGAACACAGCTTGATTGGTTCTACCAGTTGGAGAGGTTTGATGTGCATAATTGGGAAGATTTGGCAGCTAACTTCTATAAACAGTATCAATACAATACCGACTTGGCACCAACCCGTACTCAGCTACAGAGTATGGCTATGGCGTCCAATGAGGGCTTCAAAGACTACGCCCAAAAATGGAGGGATTTAGCCGGAAGGGTGCAACCACCTTTAT
Source organism: Vicia faba (assembly GCA_948472305.1). Classification (NCBI taxonomy): domain Eukaryota; kingdom Viridiplantae; phylum Streptophyta; class Magnoliopsida; order Fabales; family Fabaceae; genus Vicia; species Vicia faba. Next base: position 1,515,886,865 of record OX451735.1, read on the forward strand.
CTGAAAGAGAGTTAGTGGACATGTTTTTGGGGACTTTGTCAGGTCCTTTCTTTAATCACCTGATTGGAAGCTCCTCTGCAGGTTTCACTGAGTTGATTCTAACTGGCAAAAGGGTGGAAGCCGGTATTAGAAGCGGGAAAATTCAGAAGGACACATCTACCTCTACTGTTGCAAAAAAGCCCTTCACAGGGAAGAAGGAGGTGTCTGCAGTCTATGCACAGAGGAATCAGGGAAGAACCGAAAGACGACCAACATTTGGTGCCGTTATGATTCAAAAGTCTACCTCAGACCAACCAAGGAACAATCAGCCGAGAAACGATCAGCCGAGGAATAACCATAAAAGGGTGGAGAGGCCTATAAGGAAATTCATCAAGATAAACATGACTCCTGCTCAAGTCTTACCACATCTCTTGAAGTTGAATTTGGCCATGCTAAAAGAGGCCCCCAAAAATCCTAATACTTCATCTCCACACTACCATCTGAATGCCAGGTGTGCTTACCATTCAGAAAGTCCAGGGCACGACACCAATAACTATTGGGCCCTGAAGAACAAGATTCAAGATCTGATTGACGCAAAGGAAGTTGAATTTGAAGCTCCCGAAAAGCCGAATGTTATCTCCACTCCAATGTCGAGGCATGGTCATAATGCCAACGCTATTGAAGAAGATCTATTTGTTTCTATTGTGGATGAATTGATAACTCCTCTCCTCACAATCAAGTTAAATTTGTTGAGAGCTGGGGTGTTCCCAGGTTGTGACCAAGATTGCCATGCTTGCCTATCCTCCCCGTTTGATTGTCCTCTATTGAAGAAGAGAATCCAACAATTTATCGATAACAAGGAAATTTTGTTTGAGAAAGCTCCCATCTCACCCATTCCAGTTCCAGAAGTTTCAATAATAACCATATACGCCAATCCTTCCAGGGTTCCTAAAAAACCCGTTAGGATTACATCCGCTCCTATGACTACTCCGTTGAAGATAACAATGCCCGGACCAACCACATACAAATCCGAAAAAATGGTACCATGGAACTATGGTGGAGAAATCTACTACCATGGTGTCAAACAGATTGCAGAAGAAGAAAGCTCTGAGGACAATAATCCCTACATCGGTAACATTGTCGGAACAAGCAAGGTTACTCGTAGCGGAAGAATCTTTTCTCTAGAGATTTCTCCTCCAACAGTAGTCTTTGGACCCGTGGCCACTCCGAAGATTACCCTGTGATTGTACCTACAAGTGTACCCGCTGACAATAACAATACAATGCCCATCCCTATTTCCGCTGCTGAGAAAAGAGGAAAGAATGTTTAAGAGGAGCATGTCTTGACGAAGGCTCAATCACTAGTCATTCCTGAAACATCCCAGAAAGATATGGAAGATATTCTCAGGATCACTAAGAAAAGTGATTATGATGTTGTTGAGAAACTGGGGTAGGCCCCCTCCAAAATCTCTATGTTAGCCCTGTTGCTGTGCTCTGAGGCACATGCTAAAGCTTTGGTCAAATTTTTTAAGACGACCCATGTGCCGCAAGAAACCTCCGCTGATCAGTTCTAGGAATGCGTGGCTAGTTTAACAACTGACAATGGTCTAGGATTCTACGATGCAGATTTAACTTCGAAAGGGAGAAAACATAATGATGCTTTGCATGTCTCGGTGGAATGCAGAGGGACAACCCTAGCACACATACTTGTAGACACTGGTTCGTCTTTAAATGTCTTGCCAAAGAAATCCTTGGATAGATTGGACTGTGAAGGCCTAACCCTGAAACCCAGCAATATCATTGTAAGAGCATTTAACGACTCTAAAAGGATGGTCCACGGGGAGGTGGACATCCCGATAAAGGTGGGTACCCAGACGCTCAGTTCAACATTCTACGTGATGGACATCCGTCCTTCCTACTCTTGCCTGTTGGGACGTCCCTGGATTCATAATGTCGGAGCTATCACTTCCACCTTGCACCAGATGCTCAAGTACTTTGTCCAGGGGAAAATCATAAATGTTCATGGTGAAGAGGAATATATGATTAGTCATCTGAATTCCTTCCGTTATGTGGAGTTATATGGCGAATTCATAGAGACCCCTTTCCAACACTTTGAAGAGGTTTCTCCTGAAATTGCAGTGACTAAAGCGGTGTCCTCAGCTCCCGTGATCATAAAACATGTGCCTCAGATGTCATCTCTCAAGGATTCTAGGGCAGCAGTGGAAGAATGCGGATCCACAATCTGGGGGCAGCTTCCCGATTTTCCTTTCAAAGTAGATAAATCTGGCTTAGGGTTCACTTTGACTAGTCAGAAGGCTGTGCACTGCTCCCGTGCCAGAGGGACACCTGTAAAGATCAGCCACCGGGGGGTTAATGCACTAGAGGACAGTGAAGAAGAAGGTAGCCTGGAAGACTGAATTTTTCCTACTATTGGCGGAGGATTGTGCAACTGGGAAGAAAAAGACTTTGTTCTGATTACTTTCATACCGCAGTAATTTATCTTTTCCATTTCTATTGGACTATAATAATTCACAAACAATTCGTACTTTTTTAACCGCGTGTCTTACCCGAGGCACATAGGTCCATTTGTAAGGGTTCTTATTTCATTTTCATATGTCATTTTAATGAATCATGGATGCTTTTCATATATAAAACTTTTGTGCTCATTGTCTTTCTTTTACATTTTGTTATTTTAAGATGGCTATGCCCTTACACACACCCACACTCACAAATGCAGGTACCCTTCCACTCCGGAACCCATGGGTAACGATATTGTTATAGCCTTCAGTGACTCTGAAGATCTGATCAACCAAGCCGAATACGAAGGTGAGGAAGATTGTGAGTTTCCAGGGGAATTGGCCAGATTACTTCAACAAGAAGAAAGAGCAACTTTGCCTCATGAGGAGTTGTTGGACACAATCAACTTGGGGACTGAGGAAGACAAGAAGGAAATCAGAGTGGGTGCCAACCTAGAATCGAGTGTCAAGGAGCGCCTAATCCAGCTGTTGCATGAATATGTTGAGATCTTTGTCTGGTCTTACAAAGACATGCTGGGACTTGATACATAAATTGTGGTACACCGTCTACCCACAAGAGAAGACTATCCACCAGTTAAACAAAAGGTCTGCCGCATGAGACCTAACATGTCTGAAAAGATCAAAGCAGAAGTTATGAAACAGTTCAATGCTGGGTTTCTGGTTGTTACTTCCTATCCATAATGGGTTGCTAACATTGTGTCCGTGCCTAAGAAGGACGGCAAAATGAGGATGTGCATGGATTATAGAGACTTAAACAGGGCCAGTCCTAAAGATGACTTTCCGCTTCCGTACATCGACATCCTGGTCGACAACACAGCTCAGCATAAAGTATTTTCTTTCATGGACGGATTCTCAGGCTATAACCAGATCAAAATGGCCCCTGAGGACATGGAGAAAACTACTTTTGTTACACGGTGTGGTACGTTCTGCTACAAAGTGATGCCATTCAGACTGAAGAATGTCGGGGCAACCTATCAATGCGCCATGGTAGCTTTGTTTCATGATATGATACATCATGAGATAGAGGTCTACGTAGATGACATGATAGCCCGATCACAAACTGAAGAAGAACACCTTGATCACTTGCAAAAGCTATTTGTCAGGTTGAAGGAGTACAAGCTACGGTTGAACCCTAACAATTGCACATTCGGAGTCCGATCCGGTAAACTCTTGGGTTTTATTGTCAGCAACAAAGGCATCGAGGTTGATCCTGCCAAGGTCAAAGCTATACAAGAAATGCCTGCTCCTCGCATTGAGAAAGAGGTCAGAGGTTTCTTGGGACGCCTAAACTACATTGCTAGGTTCATTTCTCACCTAACATCTACTTGTGAGCCAATCTTCAAGCTATTGAAGAAAGATCAGGTAGTTAAATAGAATGATGACTGCAAGCTGCTTTCGATAAAATCAAGGAGTATCTGCTAGAACCTCCTATCTTGATGCCACTCGTCGAAGGAAGAGCGCTAATCATGTATCTGGCCGTTTTGGATAACTCAATGGGGTGCGTACCGGGGCAGCATGACGAGTCTGGCCGAAAAGAGCATGCCATTTATTACCTTAGCAAAAAGTTTACCGACTGTGAGACCTGATACTCATTGCTCGAGAAAACTTGTTGCGCTTTGGTATGGGCTGCTCGCCGGCTAAGACAGTATATGTTGACTCATACCACTTTGTTGATATCTAAGATGGATCCGATAAAATACATCTTTGAGAAGCCTGCTTTGTCTGGAAGCATAGCTAGGTGGCAGATGATCCTAACGGAATACGATATACAGTACACGACCCAAAAAGCTATAAAGGGGACTGTGCTAGCTGACCATCTGGCCCATCAAGCTGTCGAAGATTACTGTTGTACCCCAAAATTTTCCCTCTCATTTTATTAAGATTTTCCCCACAAGACTGTTTGGACTCAAGACAGGATTAGGGTTTGCTCAGCTCAAGACCTCATCTTGCACTGATGACCTGAAATTAGGGTTTGAGTTTTCATAGGGATTTTTGGACTTCCAATGCCTCATGTGACTTTTATACTTCATGTTGGACCTCTAAGATTGCTCATACCAAGTTTCAAGCCTTGAATCACATTTTTGACCAGTCAATTGGACAATTGACCTAAAAATCAGTTGTATTGGGGGAAAAGTCAACCATGGCAAATTTACAATCAAACCTCATAATTTTTTATCCACATCAACATTATAGACTCATATGAACCATTTTATCAAGTTTGGACCACAACTCCTCAAGAAATTTGATCAGATCATCAAAAGGGCAAAATGGTCAAAATTAGGGTTTTGACTATAGAAGGGCAATTTAAGATTTTTGACCTAGCCATTGGCAAATTGGGTTCAAGCATGATTTCAAGGAATCAATAGCATCATCTTGACCTAATCACATAGTTCAAAAGATCTCAAATGCATTGGATTGACAGATGAATTTTGCAGTCAACTGATCAAAAATCAATTGTACACTGAAAAGTCAAACTTTGACTTTTTGGTCAAAATCAAGTGCCAAGGGTCATAATTCATCAAGATATGTAAAAATGTGAAACTTTTTCACCAAGAAACCTAATTTTTAAAATTAGGGTTTTAATTTGAAATTTTTCATAACTTTGAATTTTTCTAAGTTATGAAATTTTCTTATTTTTTCCCAACCTTCCCCAACTTTTTCACCATGATGAAATTGGATTCAAACAAAACTTCCAACATAAAAGTTGTATTCCTCCACAAAATCTACAACTTGGATTCACAAAGTTTTCCCAAAACATGCTTGGATCTCAAGTTATGATTTTGTGAATAGGGGTCCATAAACTTTTTAACTTAGTGAAATTTTGCCCTAGTTTAGGCAGATATTTGACCTAACTTCATGGCAACTTTTCACCTAGTTCCAAGAGGAATCTCAAAATTCATTTTAAATATGTATTGTAAAGCATGTTACAAGATTTCCAAAATGTCCAAGAACTCTCCAAGATCATTTATGGTTATGGAGAATCGAAGGAATGAAAATGGCAAATTATCACTTTTGTTCAAGGCATTTTTCACAATGGTGCAAGTTGCAAATTTGTCCTAAGCATACTTGTACTTGGTATTACGGGTCCTACTCCTTTCTACACTCCATAATTTAATGCAAACACAATGGATATTGGTCTTATTTTAATCTTTGAAGCTTTGCACATTGAATTAATCCAAAAACGGCATAAAGTGCATAATACCATTTTGATAAAGCATGCTTTTTGCAATTTTGTATTTCTTGAGCCATGGACCTGATCTTTGGTTGCAAACAAGATCCACAAACTTCAGGCAAAGTGCACCAACTCTCATCAGGCCTTAAGCTAGCCTGTACATGCCTTTGGCTTTGTCACTTCACCTTTTCTTCAAAAGCAAGCAAACTTGCAAAAGTCAAGCAAGCTTGTGTATCTGATAAAACCAAGACTTTGTATCATTTCAAACAACCTCAGAACATTGTAACAAGCAAAATACACGAATTGTTAACTCCTAAAACACAAAAAAACCAAGTTTCTTCCCAAACAGGACATCATCTGCAGAACGAAATCCATTTCAAAATTGGCTCGTATGTTTTTCCTTTCGACCCTTGAAACATCTTCCCTACATCACATCAAAGATATCCAGGCCCGTGTGTTGCAACTGTGTGCCCTGTTTCAAGCTTCACCATTTTCACTTTTTGAGTTTGCAGGCTGACTTCTATAGGAAGATTCAGGCATCTACAAGACCAGCTGAGCATTGGGATAGCTTGAGGGAACTTCAAGCAAGCTCACACGACCTCTAGGCATCACTCAAAGTTCCCACATTGCCATATCCAAACTCAACTGAACAAGGTATTTGTCAAATTTCTATCTCTCTATTTAGGCATCATTAAGCTTAGGTTTGTGAAGCAAAAATGTAGTCCTCAACATGCTTAAGCTGTACATATGCGTAGATTCCATTTATATTAACTGAGCTAAGTGTATTTGGATGTTGAACATACTGAAAATTTTAGGTCAGAAATTAGGGCCATTAAAATTCTCCCTGATCTATGAGAGTTAGGTCATGAATTTTATATCATTAGAATCGTGAGTTCATAAGCTATAATTTTTGTGTTATGAGTTTTGGATTTTATGCAAGCATGAGCAAGAACAGGTTTTGAAGGTAGAAGCACGCGTTTTGTTCTGGCTGGAGGACAGGGACGACAGGTCCTGGGCCTGGCGCGCCTTGGGCCTGTTTGTCCTGCTTTTTACACCCCCCCTGTTTCCTTTTTGCACCCCCTTGGCCCATTTTCTATATTTTTGCATATTTTTCATTTCTTTTATATTTTTGACTTCATTATTTTTTTTCTGAACATTTAAAAATCTCAAAAATATTTTCTTAATTTTTTGCATTTTATTTTATTATTTTTATTATTTTTTGGGCATAAAAATAGTTTATTAATAGTAACATACTTTATTTTCTTAAATAAAACTTGTAAATAATATAAAAATATCATATATTCTTATTTTTATTATTCATACACTTAAAATATTATTTTCATGCATATTTTAATTTTTTAACATTTTGTATATATTTTTATTATTTCCTTGTACATAAATGAAAAAAATAAATAATTAGAAAACAATATTTTCTTTTAAAACAAAAATTAGGGTTCCCCTTTCAAAAATAACATTATTTTTTCTTATTTTTAGAACTTAAATAATTTATTTTTCTCATACATAAAACAATTACAAAAACATTTTTTCATATTTACATTTTATTTCATATTTAAATATTTGCTTATTTATTTATTTGTACAATTAATTCAATTGGGTTGTAATAGTAAATTAGGGTTTTATTTTGTGCAAATATCCCCATTCAAAACTTGTATCCCCCCTCCCATAATATTGTTGTAATAGTTTAGATTTACCTTACGCAATTTATTGCTTTCATATACCATGATAGTAAACTAGGGTTTTGTATGATAAGACAAAATCAAACAAATAGCATGACCTAAATACAAGACAAAAATGCATGAAAAATGACAACACCTTGCACACAAGCACCTCTAGGGTTTCACCCACTTTGTTGCCTTAAAAATGGCCATGGTATGCATGCTAGGTATCTTGGCAAAATCAAACAAAACAAAAAGATTATAGTCCCTCGATGACGCTATCTTGGTTGCCTAAACAAATGATCTTAGTCCCTAAAACTTGCTAAGATACTTGGAAATATTGCTATCATGGTCATACGATGACCCACGCCCATCCCGTTTAACATCCAAAGATAGGGGTTTTCTACTAAAACAATAGTAGGTCAACAACATCAAAGGAATAAAAATGTGTAGGAAAGACTTTTGAGTAGGTAGATGCCTCTAGTTACTTGATCAATTTGCAAACCATCCTTGCTATTTTCAAACAAACACACACATTTCAAAAACCTTTTCAAAATACTTTCAAAACCACACAAAGCACCATTTCAAACAATTGGAAAAGCAAAGCAAGTGATCTAAACAAGTAACTAAGAGCCCATGGAAAACCATGGATGAAAAGGGTGCTAACACCTTCCCTTTTCATAATCTACCCCCCGAACTCAAGAAAACATCTCAAAGGTCTTTCCTGTGCTTTTTGACCTTTCCTTTTGGATAAAATAAAAGTCGGTGGCGACTCTTGCTAAACTGAAACATTTGCGAACACAAACGCAAAACCTCAAGTCAGTTCTCCCACCGTATCTTGTTTGCCTTGTTTGCTTTACACTTTGGTTCTATTGTTTAGGTTTGAATCCTCAACCCGGATTTGGGAAACATTCATAGGTAAATAGCAATACATTGTGGAAACTGTGTGGGGTACACCGACATGGTCTAAGAAATAGCTATGTTAGTGCGATATATTTGTGGGTACCAGTAGCCTTTGAGTCAATCAAATAGAATACGGGGCCGCTGAGTGATGTCATGAAGCACTAACGAACTTTTAGAACCTTTACTTGACCATCTTGGCCTTTTAGGATGTAGTGAGATGACCGGCTTTAGTGCAGTCTGAAGTTGGTAGATACTCGATACTACACTCATTGAGGGTTGTTTTCTTGGAATATTTCGGTCGCCAGTAAAGTGGCTAAACTGAAACAATGAACACGGAAATTAATCCAGTGATATTGAGCTCCTTAGAACCCGGTTACTATTTCTAGGACAGGTTGAGCCAACTAAACTTCAAGAGGGTAGTTACCTATGAAACCCCATGCAAGCCTAAACTAGAAACTTGTGTGATTTGATTATACATATATACTTGTGCATAACATCATGGACATCATTAAGCATCATATGCATCCACTAACCATTTCAAGGATTTTGGAAATTCATCTTTGTTCCTGTTTTGTAGGTTATGGATTCACTTTGCAGGAAAACCATTCAAGTCAACCTTGTAAGAATTCCTCCGCAACTCAAGGAGCTTGCTTCCAAGATTCCAGAGTATTCTCCATTATTTGAGAGACATGGTCGACTTCTTAACTTGGTCAACTCCAACACAGAGGAAGACATGGTGAAAGTTCTCTTTCAGTTCTTTGACCCCTACACCACTGCTTCACATTTCTTGATTACCAGCTGGTGCCTACTTTGGAGGAATTTTCTCAACTCTTGAGGATTCCTATTCTCCATCAACTACCTTTCAACGGTACGGAAATAGATCTAAAGCCTGAAGATGTTGCTCAAGCCCTACACTTGCAACCATCAGATGTCACAGGTCATTCGGAAACCAGAAGTGGTGTCAAGGGTTTCTTGGCAAAGTTCCTATTTGAGAAGGCCCAAAGCTGCTGGAATTATTTGGACCTACAAGATTTTTAGGAGATTGTATCTCTTCTCATCTATGGTTTGTCTTGTTCCTAAACCCTAATCAGCTTATAGATGTCAATGTTGTCAAAATCTTCATGGCTCGCAACCCGGTGCCTACATTGCTTGGAGATATCTTACACTCCTTTCACACTCGAACAATGAGGAAAAAAGGTGTTCTCATGTGTTGCACTCCTCTACTGGCAAGATGGTTTATTTCTCATCTTCCCCAATCAGTCTTGAAGAATGAGAAAGGTTTGAGGTGGTCACAACGATTGATGACTCTTACACATTCAGATATTCATTGGTGTTCTCGATCAAAACAGAATGTTATTATCATCGACCGTTGTGGAGAATTCCCTAATGTCCCTCTACCTGGCATTAGAGGAGGCATCACCTACAACCCCTGCTTGGTGTTGTACCCCAAAATTTGCCCTCCCATATTCTTCAGAATTTGCCAAGTCAAAGCTTCAAAACTCCCCAAGGGTTGCACAGTTCAAGGGCCTCCTAACAGTCAAAGATTAGGGTTTTGGTTCTGACAAAGAAATCGAAGTTTCCAAGGGTCCAATCAAGTCCCACATGCTTACAAACATGGTCAAGCATCCTCATACCAAGTTTCAAGACTTACAGCACAAAATTGCACAGTCAAAAACCCTAATTGCACTACAGTCAACTGTAGGGGCAAAATGGTCATTTGACAGTCAAAAGTTCAAATTTTTGGTCAACATCTCATTTTGAAGCCACAAACATCATTTGATCAATGCTTGATCATGATTCTCAAATCTTGGCTCAAAAATCATCAAGATGCAAAAGTTTCCATATTTGGACAGTTGAAAAAGTCAACTGTAACTTGACCAGGGCATAACTTTCACATGGATTATCAGAAAAATTCCATCCAAAGCTCATTTTGAAGAGAAAGACATTTCCTACAACTCCTCTTCATACTTAAAGTCCAAGAAATGATCTCACAAAAAGTTATCAATTTCAACATTATAGGTCATTTTCAAAAGTCAACAAAAAGGGACTTTAAGTCAAAGGCCATAACTTGAGATTGGTAAATCAAAATGACATGGGACCAAGGAAATTGGTTAGAGGACTCAAAGACCTTTCCAAAATGTCCAAGAACATGAGCAAAGCTTAAAAATTGAGCAAGTTATGCCTTGTGGAAGTTGGGAAATGTTTGGATATTTTGAAAAGTCAACATTGCTTCAAATGTCTTAAAAATGCTAATGGGCCTCTTTTTCTTCCAAGAATCATTATCCAAGGAATGTGCACGACCATTTGTCCCAAAGGGAATTTTTTCATCATTTTATTTTATTTATTTGAATTTTTAATTGCTAGAAATTCATTTAATTAATTAAAATATATGGAAAATACTAAACCTAACTTTTTGAATCTTTTTGTGCATAAAATATCTCCAAGATTTCGTGCAAATCAGGTTAGGAAAGAATCAAAGGTAATTGGACATGATTTGGTAGCAAATATGCATGAAAAGATTGGAAAATTATGGCTTGAAAATCAAATATTTTCCACATCAATGCAAGGATCCTTTGGCTCTGAATTCTTACCCTAATCATTCCATACATAAGTGCAAAGCTAACCCTATTCCAAACAACCACAAAGCTGCGCCAGAAATCCATAGCAAAGTTTGAGTTTTTAACAAGAAATTCCAAAACTGAAATCACCATTGCAAGGGTTTTCAAGCCAAAACAACCATTCTATCACCTTCCTGGGACATCAAGGAAGGCCCCTGGATCAAAATCACTACCTCTAACGCCCAGAATTGGTAGAACGACCGCGCCCTGTTCATGATTTTTTCCATACTCACTTATCATGATTCTTGCATTATTCTTGATTTTTAATGTTTGGTTTGTGTTATTTGAATCATTCTGAAGCTAACCCAGTTGTTTGATTGAGTTTTCATCACCTATACGCGAAACTACCATGGACGACGCTTAGGGTTTTCAGAACCTTGAATTGGGGTTTCCCAGTTATGGAAAAATCAGGACATGAAACCTAGGTCATTAAAATCAGGGGACTTGGACGAATTGTTTGCCATGGTCGCGCCCAATTTATATTCCAAGATGAGCTATTCGCTATTCTTGGAAACGACACATTTGGGGACGGTTCAAAACCGTTGCTAATTATTTTTTGTTTCAGGAAAAAAATAAAACGAGGAAGAAGACGCTTAGGTGGCGAGGCATAAGTGGTTGATTTGAATTTCGCGCGAAAAAATACTATTAACCATTGTTTTGAATTATATTAATTGTTTTCTCTATTATGTTCAAAGCGTGTCAAGAGCTCCAGTGGCAAGCAAGCATATTGGTAATCTCCAGGACCTGGGTTCGAACCCCAGGTCCCCACTCTCTTTCAATATTTTTTCTATCAATCTAATCCCATGCAGATTCAACCCTGAAGACCACCATATGCTCCCCACTCGAACGTGCCACACGTCCCACTGCACTCAACCAAGGGCCAGGATTCAGAGACCATGATATGTTGCAGTCAACGCATATACATGCTAGCATCAAAGTCAAATGAGGCCATAGCTTAATGGGCCTGAATTATTGGACTTTACCTCCCATTTGGGGACAGACTCCCCAAGGTTTTGATTTCTATTTTCTTCCTTATTTTATTTATTCCAATTATTCCTTTTTAATTAATTTCTCTAATTTAGCTTATTTTCACAAAATATAAAAAATAACAAAAAATCAGAAAAGACAAAAAATTAAATATATTTTATTTAACTAATATTTTTGTAAATAAACCTCTCTAATTAATTAGATTTAATTTTAGGTTTAATTTTAATATCTTTTCTTAATAAATTAAAAACTTGTAGAAATTAGGTTTAATTAGTTTAATTACTTTTGTTCTTTTTTCACCATTATTAATAATTAAATATTATTTATTTTTATAAATCAAATTGCATGTAAATAATTAGATTAATTTTAGGTTTAATTTTAATATGTTTTTTCTTAATAAATAAAATTAGAATTAGGGTTAATTTCTCCATTTCATTTAATTCTCATTAAAATCATGAATACAAAAATCTCAAAAAAATAATTTCTTTTTCATTTTAACTTAATTAATTTAATCATTTAATTTAATTTCATTAAAAAAGGGTCCAACGCCCTCGATTGCGATTTTTTATTCTCTTCGCGCATTTTATTTATTTCCTTCTTTTAAATATTTATGTAATTCTCCCAAAGCCGTGTAAACTTAATTTCTCGCACTTTACTTTATTTCTTTATTTATTTTCTGTCAAATCGGGTCCTGGATTTTAATTTGGCGATGTGGACCCGCGCCTTTGTAATAGTTTAGGAATTTTATCTTTCCGCACTTTTTTAACTGTTAAATAAACGCATGCAAGAATGAATGACAAAATAAAAACAAACGCATAGATCACTTTGACATGAACAAGATAAATGCAAATGAACATGACACACAAATCACACACCACCCCTAGGGTACGCCTCACTGTTGCCTTGCCTCGAAAGGTGATCGTCGAGTAGAGGATGTCTTAGTAAGTCCTCATGATCCGGGAACCTGGCATGAGGGTAGCTTCTAAGGTGTCTTCCCATTGCTCTGGTGATCACCATGCCCCGAACTTCGAATTGACCCGAACACCTCCAATGGTGGTGCTACCTACCTCTCAATGGTGGGATGGCACTACTTTAAAGGACATTTACACAGACGAATTCCTTAGGGTAGGTAGACGACTCTAGATACTTGCTCTAAATTTCAAACAAAATTCAAAAATACTTTTCACACCAACACATTTTCAAAAAGCTTTCGAAAGCAACTTTTCAAACACTCTTGAGGACCGATACAAGAGTCAAACTGAAATTTTCAAAGAAACTTTTTAAAACCCACAGTTGAAAAGCAAACAAACCATTTTTGAAAACACAAATGAGCAAGTATCTAAGAGCCCATGGATAACCATGGATAGAAAGGGTGCTAACACCTTCCCTTTCTATAACCTACCTCCCGAACCGAGAAACTATCTCTTTAAGGAATTTTTCTGTGCTTTTGTCCTTTCCATTTGGAGAAAATAAAAGACGGTGGCGACTCTTGCTTCCGCGACATTTCGCGAACCAACGTTAAACAGTCAGTTCCAGATCCACCGATCACACTTGGCTCTGGGACAGTTTGGGTATGCCCGAAGGGATCCCACATGACATGCTGATTCTAGACTTGGTTTTCGACTTCGACAACGACGATCAAGGACTTCGACAAAGGTTCATCCGAGCTTGGAGGATGCCAAACAAGGTAGACAATAAGACCTTGGGACACAAGAATTCCATCCCCCTTGAGCCTTACCTCAAGTGGGTACGAACCCGCGCCCACAGTCTTATGATGCCTTACCCCTCTATTCTCCCTGTGATTATATAGCCTGTTATGGAAGGAGAGGTTCCATACACCCTCCTACATCCTGGCATGCCAACATCACTTGAAGATTTTCAAAGGAGTTGGATACAGCTCAAGGGAGAACGTGATACTTTTGAAGCCCAATTCTACGCCAACGAGAAGAAGGTTTTAGAACTCACTCGGTTACTTCATGAAGAGCAGACTCTCAACACCTACATTGCACCAAAGAGGATGCGCAACGTCTTTTTACCTTAGAATTTTGTATTATTTTGCTCATGGGGCATTGATGTACTAACAATTCTATCTTATTAATATGATGTGTGTTTCTTTTTTGTTTAAAACAAATTTGAATTTCTGAATCCTTGAAAGCATTACATGAATACATATCATTCATCATATTCATAAACAGGTCTTCACACCAAGTTTCCTCATCTCTCTGTTGTTTATTTCAGCAAGATGGATATTGAATAAACGGTCAAAGACTTGCAAGCTCAGAATTCACAATTCCAACAGTTACTCCTGACCTTGGCTAAGGGGCAGGAGGAGCTCAAGACTCTACTAGAGAAGGAAAAAGAGAAAAAGAAGAAGAAGAGAGATGGTATGGCTACCATGGGCAGAAGGTTTGAAGGTCAAGCCAGAAGGGTCCTAGATTTTCCATCAACCTCTAAGGAAGGGGAGAGAAAGGGTAAAGAGATTGACGTGCCCTCAGATTCTGAAGCTGAAGAAGAGGAAGATGAGGACTACTATGAACAACAATACCCTCCTACAGATGACAAATACAAAAACTTAGAAGAATGTCTGGCAGCTATGGAGATACAGAGAGTGCCTGGGCTGGACTTTGAAGAGTTAAGGTTGGTATCTGGAATTGTAATCCCTCCTAGGTTTAAAGTACCTCTATTTGCTAAGTACAATGGGTTGTTTTATCCCAAGATGCACCTACGATTTTATGTCAGGAAAATCCAACCACATTCTTCTGACAAAGACCTGTGGGTCCATTTTTTCCAGGACAGGTTGTCGGGGACGCAGCTGGATTGGTTCTACCAGTTGGAGAGGTCTGATGTGCATAATTGGGAAGACTTGGCAGCCGCCTTCTATAAACAGTATCAATACAATGCGGACTTAGCACCAACTCGTACTCAATTACAGAGTATGGGCATGGTCTTAAATGAAGGCTTCAAAGAGTATGCCCAGAAATGGAGAGACTTGGCAGGACGAGTACAACCACCTCTATCTGAGAGGGAGCTAGTAGACATGTTTTTGGGGACTCTATCAGGTCCTTTCTTTAATCACCTGATAGGAAGCTCTTCTGCAGGTTTCATTGAGTTGATTCTAACTGGTGAGAGAGTTGAAGCCGGATTTAAAAGTGGGAAAATTCAAAAGGATGCATCTGCTTCCGCTGCCATCAAAAAGACTTTTCCGACAAAGAAAGAAGTATCAACTATCTACTCCCAAAGAGGTCAAGGAAGAGTTGAGCGCCGGCCAGCGGTGGGGGCCGTAATGACTCAAAAGTCCGTAGCTGATCAGTCCAGAAACAATAAACCCAGAACCAACCAAACAAGGGTGGAAAGGCTTGTACGGCAATTCACCCGGATAAACTTGACTCCTGCTCAGGTTCTACCCCATCTCTTGAAGTTAAACCTTGCAAGTTTGAAAGAGGCCCCGAAGAACCCGAATACTACTTCTCCGTACTACCATTCGAACGCCAAGTGTGTTTATCATTCAGAGAGTCCAGGGCACGACACCAACAATTGTTGGGCCCTGAAGAATAAGATTCAGGATTTGATAGACGCTAAAGAAGTTGAATTCGACGCCCCTGAAAAGCCGAATGTAATCTCTGCTCCAATGTCAAAGCATGGCCACAATGTCCATGCTGTTGAAGAGGATCTGTTTGTTGCTACTGTTGATGATTTGATGACTCCGCTACCGATAATCAAGTTGAATTTGCTGAAGGCTGAGATTTTCCCAGGTTGTGAAGAAGATTGCCGCCTTTGTTCATCCTTACCAACCGACTGTCCATTGTTAAAGTTAGGCATCCAACGCCTAATAGATAACCAAGAAATCCTTTTTGAAAAGACTCCTGTTACACCGACTCCTGTCAATGATGTTTCAATAATAACCATATCCGCCAATCTTTCCAAGGTCTCCAAAAGACCTCTTAAGATTACATCCACTCCAAAGACTGCACCTTTGAAGATAACCATGCCCGGGCCCGTCCCGTACAAGTCCGACAGATCAGTACCGTGGAACTATGGTGGAGAAATCTACTACCACGGTATTAAAGAAATTGAATCAACTGAAGAGAGTTCTGATGAAGAGACTTCCGACATTGGAAACATTACTGGAACGAGCAAAATCACCCGCAGTGGAAGAATTTTCTCTCCAGAGATTTCCCCTCCAAAGGCAATCTTTGGACCCTCAGTTTCTCCTAAGGTTACCCCTGCACCGGTAAACATAAATGCGAGAACTCCAGTTATTGAAGAAGTTGTAACTCCTGTAGTTGTCCCCTCTGCTGCTGCTGATGATAGAGGGAAAGGGATCCAAGAAGAGCCCGTCAGGACAAGGGTTCAGCCATTGGTCATCTCTGAAACCTCTCAAAAATAAATGGAAGAGATTTTGAAAATAAGCAAGAAAAGCGATTATGATTTTGTGGAAAAACTAGGGCAAACCCCCTCAAAGATCTCTATGTTGGCCCTGCTGCTTTGTTCAGAGGCTCATGCTAAAGCTTTGATAACATTCTTGATGACGGCCCACGTGCCACAGCAAACCTTAGCGGATCAGTTCCAGGAATGTGTAGCTAGCTTAACAGCTAACAATGGTCTAGGATTCTTCGATGTTGATTTAACATCCAAAGGGAGAAAACATAATGACGCTTTGCATGTCTCAGTGGAATGCAGAGGGACTACCCTAGCACACGAACTGGTAGACACTGGTTCATCGCTGAAAGTCTTACCAAAGAAAGCCTTGGATAGACTGGATTGTGAAGGTTTAACCTTGAAGCCCAGCAATATAATTGTCAGAGCCTTTGATGGTTCTAAAAGGATTGTCCACGGGGAGGTGGACATCCCGATTAAAGTGGGAACTGAAACCTTCAACTCCACATTCTATGTGATGGACATCTGTCCTTCCTATTCTTGCTTGTTGGGAAGACCCTGGATTCACAATTCTAGAGCCGTCACTTCCACTCTGCATCAAATGCTCAAGTACCCTGTCCAGGGGAAAATCATAACTGTTCATGGCGAAGAGGAATACATGATAAGCCATCTAAATTATTTCCGCTATATAGAATTGGATGGAGAATTCATCGAAACCCCTTTTCAGCATTTTGAAGAGGTAGCTCAGGAGATTGCGGCAACCAAGACAATTTCTTCTGTACCCATGATTACCAGACCTCCGCCTCGAATGTCGTCTCTCAAAGATGCAAAGGCTGTGATTAAAGAAGGAGGAAGCACAATCTAGGGGCAGCTTCCAGAATTTCCTTACAAATTAGATAAATTCGGCTTGGGGTTCACTTCTTCTGTTCAAAAGGTTGTACGCCGCACCCGTTCTGGAGGGCCACCAGTGAAGATCACCCATCATGGAGTCAATGCTTTGGAGGATAGTGAAGAGGAGAGCAGCCTGGAAGACTGGATTTTTCCAACTATTGATGGAGGACTGTGCAATTGGGAAACAAAAGACTTTGTTCCGATTACTTTCATACTGCAGTAATTTATCTTTCAAACATTTCTGTTGGTTTGTAATAATTCTCAAACAATTCGTACACTTTTAACCTTGTGCCTTACCCGAGGCACATAGGTCCATTTGTAAGGGTTTGATTTTTCATCTTCATATGCCATTTTAATGAATCATGGACGTTTTCACATATAAAATTTTGTGTTCATTGTCTTTCTTTTTACATTTTATTTGTTTAAAGATGGCTATCCCTTACACACACCCACACTTACAAATGCAGGTACCCTTCCATTCCGGATTCCATGGGTAACAATTCTGCTATGGCCTTCAGTGACTTTGAAGATTTGGTCTACCATGCCTAATACAAAGGTGAGGAAGATTGTGAGGTGCCGGGAGAATTGGCTAGACTGCTACAACAGGAAGTAAGAGCAATTCTGCCTCATGAGGAGCTGTTAGAGACAATCAACTTGGATACTAAGGAAGACAGAAAAGAAGTCAGAGTGGGTGCCAACCTAGAGCCAAATGTCAAGGAACGCTTAATTCAGCTGTTGAATGAATATGTTGAGATCTTCGCTTGGTCTTATGAAGACATGCCGGGACTCGATACAGATATTGTGGTTCACCGTCTGCCCACAAGAGAAGACTGTCCACCAGTTAAACAAAAAGTCCACTGCATGAGGTCCGACATGTCTGAAAAGATCAAAGCAGAAGTTATGAAGCAGTTCAATGCTGTATTTCTTGCTGTTACTTCCTATCCACAATGGGTCGCTAACATTGTTCCCGTGCCTAAGAAGGACGGCAAAGTGAGAATGTGCGTGGATTATAGAGACTTAAACAGGGCCAGCCCTAAAGATGACTTTCCACTTCTGCACATTGACATCCTGGTTGACAACACAACTCAGCACAAGGTATTTTATTTCATGGATAGATTTTCAGGTTACAACCAGATCAAAATGGCACCTGAAGACATGGATAAAACTACTTTTGTTACACAGTCGGGTACGTTCTGCTACAAAGTGATGCCATTTGGACTGAAGAATGCCAGGGCAACCTATCAACGCGCCATGGTAGCTTTGTTTCATGAAATGATACATCATGAGATAGAGGTCTACGTAGATGACATGATAGCCTGATCACAAACAGAAGAAGAACACCTCGACCATTTGCAAAAGTTGTTTGTCAGGTTGAAGGAGTACAAGCTAAGATTAAACCCTAACAAGTGTACGTTCGGAGTCAAATCCGGTAAACTCTTGGGTTTCATTGTCAGCAAAAAAGGCATCGAGGTTGATCCTGCCAAAGTCAAAGCTATACAAGAAATGCCTGCTCCTCGCACTGAGAAGGAGGTCAGAGGTTTCTTGGGACGCCTAAACTACATTGTAAGGTTCATTTCTCACCTAACATCTACCTGTGAGCCAATCTTCAAGTTGTTGAAGAAAGATCAGGTAGTTAAATGGAATGATGACTGTCAAGTTGCTTTCGATAAAATTAAGGAGTATATGTTAGAACCTCCTATCTTGATGCCACCCGTCAAAGGAAGACCGCTAATCATGTATCTGACCGTCCTAGAGAATTCAATGCGGTGCGTACTGGGCCAACATGACGAGTCTGGACGAAAAGAGCATGCCATTTATTACCTTAGCAAAAAGTTTACCGACTGTGAGACCCGATACTCACTGCTCGAGAAAAATTGTTGTGCTTTGGTATGGGCTGCTCGCCGGCTAAGGCAATATATGTTGACTCATACCACTTTGCTGATATCTAAGATGGATCCGATCAAGTACATCTTTGAGAAGCCTGCTCTATCTGGAAGAATAGCTAGATGGCAGATGATCCTAATGGAATACGGCATATAGTACACGACTCGAAAAGCTATAAAAGGCAGTGTTCTAGCTGACCATCTGGCACATCAAGCTGTCGAAGACTATCAATCCATGAAGTTCGACTTTCCTGACGAAGACATCATGACATTGGACAACATTGAAGATTTCACACCATATGACGGACCTGAACAAGGATCCCGATGGACCCTGTACTTTGATGGGGCCTCCAATGCAATTGGCAACGGTATCGATGCGATACTCATCTCCCCGGAAGGTTACCATACTCCTTTCACGGCCAGAATTTGCTTCAACTATACCAACAACATGGCCGAGTATGAAGCCTGCATCTTTGGTCTCAAGGATGCAATAGACCTGGGAATCAAATCTTTGGTTGTGTTTGGAGACTCAGCATTGGTCATCAGTCATATCAAAGGAGAGTGGGACACTAAGCATCCAAACCTCATCCCTTACAAAGAACATGTCTTGACATTGCTACCACATTTCGAGAAGATTACCTTCGAGCACTTCCCGCGAGAAGAAAATCAGCTAGCAGATGCTCTAGCTACAATGTCATCCATGTTTAAACTTAACTGGGATAATGAGGCTCCCCAGATCACCATCGAGCGGATGGACGAACCTGCACATTGTCACGAGATTAATACCGAAGAAGTAGTGGACCGACCTTGGTTTCATGAAGTCAAAAGGTATCTCGAGACTCAAGAATATCCTAAAGGAGCTTCAGTCAACGACAAAAAGTTCTTAAGGAGATTCTCTGCCAATTTCTTCCTAAGTAATGGTATCGTGTACAAGCGCAATCATGATTGCATCCTGCTCCGTTGTGTGGACAAGATTGAAGCTGAACAGATCATGGCTGAACTGCATAATGGTACCTTTGGCACTCACTCTAGCGGGCATACTGTTATACCCCAAAATTTGCCCTCCCATATTCCTCAAGAAATTGCCAAGCCAAGTCACAAAATTCCCCAAGGGTTGTACAGTGCAACAAGTCTCCCATACAGTCAAACTAGGGTTTGTGTGTTGATCAAGAAAAGGAAGTTTTCAAAGGCTCAATCAAGTCTCATATGCTTACAAACATGGTCAAGCATCCTCATATCAAGTTTCAAGGCATTCAGCTCAAGATTGTACAGTCAAAACCCTAAATTGCACTACAGTCAACTGTAGGGGCAAAATGGTCATTTGACAGTCAAAAGTTCAAATTTTTGGTCAATATATCATTTTGAAGCCACAAACATCATTTGATCAATGCTTGATCATGATTCTCAAAATTTGGCTCAGAAATCATCAAAGATGCAAAAGTTGCTATATTTGGACAGCTGAAAAAGTCAACTGAAATTGACCAGGGCATAACTTTCACATGGATTATCAGAAAAATTCCATCCAAAGCTCATTTTGAAGAGAAAGACATTTCCTACAACTCATCTTCATACTTCAAGTCCAAGAAATGCTCTCACAAAAAGTTATCAATTTCAACATTATAGGTCATTTTCAAAAGTCAACAAAAAGGGACTTTAAGTCAAAGGCCATAATTTGAGATTGGTAAATCAAAATGACATGGGACCAAAGGCATTGGTTAAAGGACTCAAAGACCTTTCCAAAATGTCCAAGAACATGTGAAAAGCTTAAAAATTGAGCAAGTTGTGCCTTGTAGAAGTTGGGAAATTTTTGTGAAATGGCAAAAGTCAACTATCTTTGAAAATCCAATTTTTGACAAAAGGGCCCCATTTTTTCCACTTGGTTCATCCTTGTCATGCCACACACGTGTCCCATGGTTAATTTCAAGACCAAATATTGATTTTTTTTATTTTATTTAATTTTTGATGATTTAATTCATTTTAATTCTTTGAAAATTCAAATAAAATTTAAAAACCAATGGAATAGTGTTATGTGAACTTGGACAATTTCTATGTATCATGAACCTACTCAAGAAATCAGGCTAGGGTTCATTTGCACACTAGGTCTAGGTTTTGGCTAAAAAGGAGGAAAAATGGTTAAGAGTGAAAACCCTAAGACTTGTTCTTTCCTAAGCTTGAATCTAGGTCAAAAAACAAACCAATTCCATTCCATGATCATCACTGAGTCCAACCCTAACCATAACTCAGCAAAAGGCTCGCTCAAAATTGGATTGGCAATTTGAAAATTTGGCATAAAAACACAATTCTGAAATCACTACAAGAAGATCTTTCAAGCCTTAATTTTTGTTCCATAAGCATCCTTAGACATTCCTGAAGACATTCCACTTCCTAACATCAATCAAAACGCGAAGAAGCAGTCACGACAACTCAAACTGTACAGAACATTTTTTGAAATCGTGTTTTCAATTCTAAGCGTGATCATTGCATTTTAATTACATATTTGTGTTCCTTACAAAGTTTCCAAGCTAACCCATATATTCAATTTGATTTTTGCATCACGTATGGGATTTCACCATGACCAAAAGCTAGGGTTACAGTTTTCTTGAATTGGGGCTTTGGCACAAAGAAAAAATTAGGACTTAGGAGTACCATGGTTGGATTCAGTGTACCAAGACGAAGGAATTGACCTACTCGCGATGAATTTATATAAGCCATAACGCTAGTCGCTATTTTCTGGTAGCTAGCCTAATGCTACGTTTCAAAAACCGTTGCCTTCTTTGTTTGTGTTTCAGGAAAATGGAAGGGATGATGGCGTGGCACAAGCGGATTGGAGGAATTTGAATTGCGCGCGTTTTGATGATCATGCATTGGTTTTGTTTTTTATTATTTATTGACTATTATATATTAAATGAAACATAAGTGGCTCAGTGGTAACGCGTTAGGCAATGCAAATGGGCCAAAATCACCAGGCCTACACCTCCAAATTTGGGACCACACCCCCCTGGTTTGCTTTATCATTTTTATTTTTATTCTTTCTTTAATTTTTTCGTTTATTTCTTTTACTTGCTATTTATTTAATTAATAAATTTTTTTACAAAAAACACAAAAACATCAAAAAAATCAAAAAATATAAAAAATATGATATTTATTTTATTATGATTATTTTCTAAATAAATACATGTAAATCATTTAGTTTAATTAGGTTTTAATCTCAATTCTTTTTCATAATAAAAATCAAAAACAAAAACATAGAATTAGGTTAATGACTTTTTCCTTTTAACTTTCCTTGTTTTTTGCCATAGTATTAGTGTTTTTTATAATTAAACTAGGGTTGCATTTTAGGTTAGATTTTAATTCTTTTAATAACTAAAATCCAAAAAAATAGAGTTTAGGTTTAATAACTTTTTATTTTCTTTTTTTTTAATAATAATGTTATTTATTTATTTAATGCACATAAATTAATTTAGAATTAAATTAGGCTAAAAGTCAATATTTTCATAATAAACTTAAAAGACATTAGAACTAGGATTTTAATTTTAATTAACTTTTTTTTTTTTTTTTTCTTTTAAATCTAAAAAACACAAAAATACCATTTTTCATTTAATTTTAATTTTAGATAACTTAATTATTTTAATTCTTTTAAAGGGTTCAACGCCCTCGCATTTGATTATTTTCTTTTTTTCGCGCGTTTCATTTATTTCTTTTGTAAATAATTATGTATATGTACCAAAGCCGTGTAATAGCTATTAGACATTTCTTTTCTGCAATTTATTTTAAAACGGGTCTGGATTAATTTGGCGTTGTAGACCCTCGCCTTTGTAATAGCGTAGGACTTTTATCTTTTCCGCACTTTAAATTCCCGCACATTTAACTGTTAAACAATAACATGAAAGAATGAATGCCCAAAAATAAAATCGAATCGTTAGATCACCAATGCATGACAAGACAAACAATAAACTGAAAATGACACACAATTCGCACACACCACCCCTAGGGTACGCCTCACTGTTGCCTTTCGAAAGGTGGTCGTCGAGTATAGGACATTTTAGTAAGTCCTTATGTCCATGACATGATCCAGTTGCCTCGAAACGGTTGCCTCGGGAAATAAAGGATCAATGGCATAAGGGTAGCTTCTAAGGTGTCCTACTGTTGCTCTGGTGACCACCACGTCCCTAAAACTCGAATTGACCCGAACACCTCCAACGGTGGTGCTACCTACCTCTCAATGGTGGGATGGCACTACTTCAAAGGACATTTACACAGACGAATTCCTTAGGGTAGGTAGGTTCTCAAGGGTACTTGCTCTAATTTCAAACAAAACAAAAACTCTTTTCACACCAACACACTTTCAAAAACTTTCAAAACAAACTTTTCAAACACTCTGACGTACGAGTTGAACTGAAACTTTTCAAAGAATATTTTTGAAACCCACATTGAAAAGCAAGCAAACAATTTTTGAAAACACATTGAGCAAGTACCTAAGAGCCCATGGATAACCATGGATAGAAAGGGTGCTAACACCTTCCCTTTCTATAACCTACCTCCCGAACCGAGAGCAATCTCTTTAAGGAATTTTTCTGTGCTTTTGTCCTTTCCTATTGGAGAAAATAAAAGACGGTGGCGGCTCTTGCTTCCGCGACATTTCGCGAACCAGCTTTAAAACAGTCAGTTCCAGATCCACCGATCACAGAACTGGCGACTCTGCTGGGGAGTAAAACTTAAAGTGGGGTGTACCTTAGGATTAAGATCACTGTGTTTTCAATTGCTTTCTTTGCTTGCTTTATTATTGTGGGTTGCTTGGGAGTTCTATAGATCCTAACCCGGATCTGGGGATACCTTCTTAGAAAGTAGCAACAAGGCTGTGAGGGAACTGTGCGGGGTATACCGACATGGTTGAAACAGTCTGCTACATTGATGTGGCACTTTGGTGTGTACCGGTAACCCTTGAGTCAGTCAAGGAGAGTACGGGGCCTCCATGTGGTGTCATGAAGCATCAACAGACCTTAGGAACCTTAATTGAACCATCTTGGCCTCTTTAGGGTAGTGAGATAACTGACTTTGGTGCAGTCCGAGGTTGGTTGATACTCGATACTACACTCAATTGAGGGTTGCTTTCCTGGAATATTTCGGTCGCCAGTTCAGTGGCTAAATCGAAACGATGAACAATGAAAGCAATCCCGTGATATTGGGAACCTTAGAACCCGGTTACTTTGATTAGGACAGGTTGAACCCACCAACTTCAAGAGGGTACTACCCAGACCCCATGCATACCATGACATCATACCATTGCATACATCCTAACCCATTTCAAGGATCTCAAGGGCTTGTGATGCAGGTCAGGACGAATCAACTGTCCCAGCAAGGGGCAAAGAGGATTTATTTTCCTCTAGACCAGGTTGTCAGGGGCTATGACCCACTTGATATGGTGAGCTTTTGACCCTTGGAGAAGGACTCTCAACAATATGAAGTACCTTCAATCAAGCCACCAGTTTCCAATGCTAACTATTTTCTTGTTTACCCCACGAGATTTTTGAAATCATTGCATGCATGTCATACATCTCGTTGCAGGTATCCCCTTGACAGGTTGCTTACTGTTCTTCGCTGTTTATTTCAGCACTATGAACCCTGAATCATCAACCGAGGCATCTATCAAGGCTCTTCAGGCGCAGAACGCCCAATTTCAGGCGCAGAACGCCCAATTTCAGGAGCTGATCAAGGGCTTGGCTCAGGGTCAACAAGAGTTGAAGACCATGCTGCTGAAGAAGACTAAGAAGAAGAGGAGGACTGTGCTATTTAACACTGGGCGCAGACTCGGGAACACTTTGGTTGAAGCTGAAAGGACTCCTCCATCTGTGACGGAAGGTAGTCACCAAGAAAGGGAGGTCCCTACTCCCGTGGGCTCTGACACTGAAACAGACTTCAACGACGAACAGTACCCTCCTGCTGAAGACCGGTACAAACAGCTGGAAGACAGATTAAAGGCTATGGAGGTTCAGCAAGTGCCTGGACTGGATTTCGGAGACTTGGGGTTATCTACTGGGGTGGTGATTCCACACAAGTTCAAGGCACCTGCCTTTGTGAAGTATGACGGGGCTTCTTGTCCCAAGATGCACCTCCGTTCTTATGTAAGGAAGATCCAGCCTTACACAGCAGACAAGAACCTTTGGATCCATTTCTTCCAGGAGAGTCTTTCAGGGACTCACCTCGATTGGTTCTATCAGTTGGATGGAATCAGCATTCGTAACTGGGAGGATCTGGCCACTGCTTTTTACAAGCAGTATCAATATAATGCCGACCTTGCCCCCACACGTACCCAACTTCAGGGTATGTCGTTAGGTGCAAGTGAAGGTTTTAAAGAGTACGCTCAGAGGTGGAGAGACCTAGCTGGCAGAGTGCAGCCACCGTTGACTGATCGGGAGTTGGTAGACACGTTCTTGGGGACCCTGTCTGGTCCATTCTTCAACCACTTGATTGGGAATTCTGCTGCTGGGTTTACAGATCTAATCTTGACCGGAGAAAGAATCGAAGCGGGCATCAAGTCAGGGAAAATACAGAATGGTGACTCCTCGAACACTGAAAAGAAACCATCCAGGAGGGAATCTAGTGCTGTCAACGCATTAGCTATCGCAAAACCGGCCGGTGCTCCCCAGCGTCACCATCAACAAAGGGAAGAGAGACCTAAGAGGCAATTTACTCCCCTCGGCATGACCTTGTCACAAATATTGCCACAGTTGCTGGAAACCAAGTTGGTAACCCTCATGGACCCTCCAAAGAATCCTAACAGGACACCCTCGAGGTACAATCCCAATGCTCGCTGCGCCTATCATTCCGACAGCCCGGGGCATGCTACAGATGACTGTTGGACTTTGAGAAACAGGGTTCAAGATCTGATTGACGCAAAGGAAGTCCAGCTCGACTCTCCAGAGGCTCCCAATATGATCACTGCTCCCTTGCCAAGACATGGCTAGGATTAGTTTTTGTTCATTCAAATATTCAAGTTGTAATTTTCTTTCAATTGTTCAAACATTTTATTTCATGTCAAACTTGGTTATTTCATTAATGCGTTACACATGTCTGTTTTGAAGTAATTATTTCATATTCACTATGTGCAAATTATTTTCATATTTTTTTTCTGATGATCAACGTTCGACTAATAATTCTAAGCCTCTTGAGGGAGGATGACGAAAACGATACCACGATTTACAGTATGCTTTTGAACAGACCCCGCTGATGAGGTACAGGCATTGTTTCAACCCCTAAACACTGGAGTTATAAGGATGATAATCCCTCGCCAACCCATCAGAGCCAAAGAAGTAGGAGTTTTATTTTCGAAAATCAAAACCCTTAATCATAACCTGGGGCAGGGTAGTTCTCTCAGTTGATCCAAGTGCACAATGAATGGCACCAAATGAGTTTTTTCAAAAAAACAAAAGACAGTGATGGTTCCGAACAATCATAAGGACAGGCAGTCATTATCAAAAAAAAAATCATAAACGAAAAGCCCAAGAAGTCAAAACCTATGAAAAGAGACTTACGAAACTGGGGCATCCCGCTGACTGTAATTCCAAAAAGGAAACAGTTCAGGCAAAAAAAGAAAGGGATAACAAAAATCAAGAAAGAGGTCTCACAAACCCTCAACAAAAAAATGACTGCCTAGTCAGAATAAATCATCAATGTTTGAACCATCACCGGAAAATCAGAGCAAAGACTCAAACAAGGTCTAACGTATGATCAACTGAGTTTAGGGTTGGAGAACATCACAAAAGAGCGGGTGGGTACAAATAATTTGGGCCTTTATCCTTTGTTCCTTAAACCGTGAACCAGGCCACGATATAACCCTTAAAAGTCCTAGCTGAAGCATGGGTTAGTTCGAAAGCATACTGTTACGAAGGTATCCTGACTCCTGAAGGTTTGCTGTAAAATCTTGAGTTGACACCGTATTGTATTACAACAAAATGCATTTTTAAAATATTCAAGACAGACATAGACTTTTGCATTCTTAAAATAACTTTGTTTGCATATGAATTTTTGTCTGAACAGCAGGGAAATTCGCACGATGAATATCTTGTGAACAGAAGTACCTCCAATCAAGAGGCACAGTAGGAGCATTGCCCATTATCTGGGGCATGACAAAGTATTTCCAACAGGGGCAACTCCCCACATTCTGAGAAATATGGACATAGTCGAAAGAATACTACGCAAAATCAAAGACCCGCTAGGTTGACACACCTAGGCAAAAATAAGGGATGAAATGAAAAAATCTGTACACCCGGCAAGTCGAAAACCTGAAAAGGCGGCTTGGGCAAAAATGGGTATCCCGGTGGACTGAAAACCCGAAAAGGCGGTCCAGGCAAAAGTTAGGGATCAAAGCGTACGAGTATGTCCCAGCATCTCGGCACCTTCCTACCAGAAGACTCGTCAAGTACTCCCACAAGTGCCTCCTCCCACTGAAACTGGGGCAATAAGGAGTTGTCTAAAAGATCCGGTTGCTCTGTCCATCATAGGTTCGGCTAAAGAATGCGACCCAGATATTTTCACTCCCCGCAGAACACGAACGCGTCGTCCGGCTTTATTCAAAGAGTTATTTCCTTAATAAGATATAACTGGGTTATCCTCAGCCAATAGCCACGGAAAAGACCGTCCTCAGTAAAGTCTTATCATCCCCAGCGGAAGCAAAAGCTTATTCTCCAACATCAGCCCAGGAGTGACTTCCCGGCACCCGTCAAGGATTTATTTTCCTAGACGAAAGCATACATTCATAAACATCACATTTTCGTACATCATGACACATGCATGTACGCATCATGTCATACAATTGCATTTATG
This sequence comes from Vicia faba, assembly GCA_948472305.1. NCBI lineage: Eukaryota > Viridiplantae > Streptophyta > Magnoliopsida > Fabales > Fabaceae > Vicia > Vicia faba. The sequence continues at coordinate 1,515,914,710 of OX451735.1, forward strand.
CCGTTGCTTGATTCATATCACGTACTGCATATAACTGACCTTTACCTTTCAGGGAGGATACAGTTGAATGATCAGCTATGTCAAAATAGACAAAACACCGTCAGAAAAGACAAATCCCGTCATAAGAGACAAATCCGGTCAAAGAATACAAATCCAGTTTAAATCAATGCCTAAAGATTCCTCTGATACAACTCGTCGTTATAGACACTCGTCGTGATAGACACTCGTCGTGATAGACACTCGTCGTGATAGACACTCGTCGTGATAGACACTCGTCGTGATAGACACTCGTCGTGATAGACACTCGTCGTGATAGACACTCGTCGTGATAGACACTCGTCGTGATAGACACTCGTCGTGATAGACACTCGTCGTGATAGACACTCGTCGTGATAGACACTCGTCGTGATAGACACTCGTCGTGATAGACACTCGTCGTGATAGACACTCGTCGTGATAGACACTCGTCGTGATAGACACTCGTCGTGATAGACACTCGTCGTGATAGACACTCGTCGTGATAGACACTCGTCGTGATAGACACTCGTCGTGATAGACACTCGTCGTGATAGACACTCGTCGTGATAGACACTCGTCGTGATAGACACTCGTCGTGATAGACACTCGTCGTGATAGACACTCGTCGTGATAGACACTCGTCGTGATAGACACTCGTTGTGATAGACACTCGTCGTGATAGACACTCGTCGTGATAGACGCTCGTCGTGATAGACACTCGTCAGTGTAGACACTTGTCGTTATAGACATTCGTCATAGACACTAGTCGCTATAGACACCCATCGTTAAAGACCACTCGTCCTTGGAAACAACCTGTCAGTAGAGACAACTTCATCACCGTTTGAAGATCCAGACTCAGCTCCTGTAACCAGTCAGGACACATCTATACCAGGCGTCTAAAAATCAGCTCCTGCAACGTGTCAGGTACTCATTTTCTATTTTGCAGGTATGCAGGTTCTCGCCAAGGAATCTCTTACGCAATCAAACATCCAGATGGCATCTATAAGCCCATTCCCCCATCATTGCTAACATGTGAGCGCAAATTTCCGGGCACTCTAGTGTCCAATCATCTTCTACCCTCGGATTACGAAAGGCACGTCCGCCAATCTGCATCCTCGGGTCTAAGAAGATTGAACAGGGGCAACTGTTATACCCCAAAATTTGCCCTCCCATATTCCTCAAGAAATTGCCAAGCCAAGTCACAAAATTCCCCAAGGGTTGTACAGTGCAACAAGTCTCCCATACAGTCAAACTAGGGTTTGTGTGTTGATCAAGAAAAGGAAGTTTTCAAAGGCTCAATCAAGTCTCATATGCTTACAAACATGGTCAAGCATCCTCATATCAAGTTTCAAGGCATTCAGCTCAAGATTGTACAGTCAAAACCCTAAATTGCACTACAGTCAACTGTAGGGGCAAAATGGTCATTTGACAGTCAAAAGTTCAAATTTTTGGTCAATATATCATTTTGAAGCCACAAACATCATTTGATCAATGCTTGATCATGATTCTCAAAATTTGGCTCAGAAATCATCAAAGATGCAAAAGTTGCTATATTTGGACAGCTGAAAAAGTCAACTGAAATTGACCAGGGCATAACTTTCACATGGATTATCAGAAAAATTCCATCCAAAGCTCATTTTGAAGAGAAAGACATTTCCTACAACTCATCTTCATACTTCAAGTCCAAGAAATGCTCTCACAAAAAGTTATCAATTTCAACATTATAGGTCATTTTCAAAAGTCAACAAAAAGGGACTTTAAGTCAAAGGCCATAATTTGAGATTGGTAAATCAAAATGACATGGGACCAAAGGAATTGGTTAAAGGACTCAAAGACCTTTCCAAAATGTCCAAGAACATGTGAAAAGCTTAAAAATTGAGCAAGTTGTGCCTTGTAGAAGTTGGGAAATTTTTGTGAAATGGCAAAAGTCAACTATCTTTGAAAATCCAATTTTTGACAAAAGGGCCCCATTTTTTCCACTTGGTTCATCCTTGTCATGCCACACACGTGTCCCATGGTTAATTTCAAGACCAAATATTGATTTTTTTATTTTATTTAATTTTTGATGATTTAATTCATTTTAATTCTTTGAAAATTCAAATAAAATTTAAAAACCAATGGAATAGTGTTATGTGAACTTGGACAATTTCTATGTATCATGAACCTACTCAAGAAATCAGGCTAGGGTTCATTTGCACACTAGGTCTAGGTTTTGGCTAAAAAGGAGGAAAAATGGTTAAGAGTGAAAACCCTAAGACTTGTTCTTTCCTAAGCTTGAATCTAGGTCAAAAAACAAACCAATTCCATTCCATGATCATCACTGAGTCCAACCCTAACCATAACTCAGCAAAAGGCTCGCTCAAAATTGGATTGGCAATTTGAAAATTTGGCATAAAAACACAATTCTGAAATCACTACAAGAAGATCTTTCAAGCCTTAATTTTTGTTCCATAAGCATCCTTAGACATTCCTGAAGACATTCCACTTCCTAACATCAATCAAAACGCGAAGAAGCAGTCACGACAACTCAAACTGTACAGAACATTTTTTGAAATCGTGTTTTCAATTCTAAGCGTGATCATTGCATTTTAATTACATATTTGTGTTCCTTACAAAGTTTCCAAGCTAACCCATATATTCAATTTGATTTTTGCATCACGTATGGGATTTCACCATGACCAAAAGCTAGGGTTACAGTTTTCTTGAATTGGGGCTTTGGCACAAAGAAAAAATTAGGACTTAGGAGTACCATGGTTGGATTCAGTGTACCAAGACGAAGGAATTGACCTACTCGCGATGAATTTATATAAGCCATAGCGCTAGTCGCTATTTTCTGGTAGCTAGCCTAATGCTACGTTTCAAAAACCGTTGCCTTCTTTGTTTGTGTTTCAGGAAAATGGAAGGGATGATGGCGTGGCACAAGCGGATTGGAGGAATTTGAATTGCGCGCGTTTTGATGATCATGCATTGGTTTTGTTTTTTATTATTTATTGACTATTATATATTAAATGAAACATAAGTGGCTCAGTGGTAACGCGTTAGGCACATGATATCAAAGACCTGGGTTCAAGTCCCAGGTCTTGCAAAATTCAATATTATTTTTCATTTCCAGTTTCCATGCAACGCTAACATTGAGACTCACCATACACACTCAGAATCAATTGGCCACGCGTCTTGGAGATCTAATCCAGGGATCAGGATGAAAGCATATCATGGATGCCAGTCAACAAGCCACATATGATCCAGAAAGTCAATGATTCACAATGCAAATGGGCCAAAATCACCAGGCCTACACCTCCAAATTTGGGACCACACCCCCCTGGTTTGCTTTATCATTTTTATTTTTATTCTTTCTTTAATTTTTTCGTTTATTTCTTTTACTTGCTATTTATTTAATTAATAAATTTTTTTACAAAAAACACAAAAACATCAAAAAAATCAAAAAATATAAAAAATATGATATTTATTTTATTATGATTATTTTCTAAATAAATACATGTAAATCATTTAGTTTAATTAGGTTTTAATCTCAATTCTTTTTCATAATAAAAATCAAAAACAAAAACATAGAATTAGGTTAATGACTTTTTCCTTTTAACTTTCCTTGTTTTTTGCCATAGTATTAGTGTTTTTTATAATTAAACTAGGGTTGCATTTTAGGTTAGATTTTAATTCTTTTAATAACTAAAATCCAAAAAAATAGAGTTTAGGTTTAATAACTTTTTATTTTCTTTTTTTTTAATAATAATGTTATTTATTTATTTAATGCACATAAATTAATTTAGAATTAAATTAGGCTAAAAGTCAATATTTTCATAATAAACTTAAAAGACATTAGAACTAGGATTTTAATTTTAATTAACTTTTCTTTTTTTTTTTTTTTCTTTTAAATCTAAAAAACACAAAAATACCATTTTTCATTTAATTTTAATTTTAGATAACTTAATTATTTTAATTCTTTTAAAGGGTTCAACGCCCTCGCATTTGATTATTTTCTTTTTTTCGCGCGTTTCATTTATTTCTTTTGTAAATAATTATGTATATGTACCAAAGCCGTGTAATAGCTATTAGACATTTCTTTTCTGCAATTTATTTTAAAACGGGTCTGGATTAATTTGGCGTTGTAGACCCTCGCCTTTGTAATAGCGTAGGACTTTTATCTTTTCCGCACTTTAAATTCCCGCACATTTAACTGTTAAACAATAACATGAAAGAATGAATGCCCAAAAATAAAATCGAATCGTTAGATCACCAATGCATGACAAGACAAACAATAAACTGAAAATGACACACAATTCGCACACACCACCCCTAGGGTACGCCTCACTGTTGCCTTTCGAAAGGTGGTCGTCGAGTATAGGACATTTTAGTAAGTCCTTATGTCCATGACATGATCCAGTTGCCTCGAAACGGTTGCCTCGGGAAATAAAGGATCAATGGCATAAGGGTAGCTTCTAAGGTGTCCTACTGTTGCTCTGGTGACCACCACGTCCCTAAAACTCGAATTGACCCGAACACCTCCAACGGTGGTGCTACCTACCTCTCAATGGTGGGATGGCACTACTTCAAAGGACATTTACACAGACGAATTCCTTAGGGTAGGTAGGTTCTCAAGGGTACTTGCTCTAATTTCAAACAAAACAAAAACTCTTTTCACACCAACACACTTTCAAAAACTTTCAAAACAAACTTTTCAAACACTCTGACGTACGAGTTGAACTGAAACTTTTCAAAGAATATTTTTGAAACCCACATTGAAAAGCAAGCAAACAATTTTTGAAAACACATTGAGCAAGTACCTAAGAGCCCATGGATAACCATGGATAGAAAGGGTGCTAACACCTTCCCTTTCTATAACCTACCTCCCGAACCGAGAGCAATCTCTTTAAGGAATTTTTCTGTGCTTTTGTCCTTTCCTATTGGAGAAAATAAAAGACGGTGGCGGCTCTTGCTTCCGCGACATTTCGCGAACCAGCTTTAAAACAGTCAGTTCCAGATCCACCGATCACACATACAATGGCTAAGAAGATCCTACGGGCAGGCTATTACTGGTCTACCATGGAAGCTGACTGCTATCAACATTCCAGGACTTGTCACAAATGTCAAATCTATGCGGACAAGGTACATATACCTCCAGTTCCTCTCAATGTCTTAATAGCTCCTTGGCCATTCGCTATGTGGGAAATCGACATGATTGGAGAGATCAAGCCTACAACCTCCAATGGACACCGCTTCATTCTGGTGGCCATTGATTACTTTACCAAATGGGTCGAAGCAGCTTCCTTCGCATCCGTCACAAAGAATGTTGTTGCCCGCTTCATCAAGCAGAACCTCATTTGTCGGTACGGCATCCCCGAAAGGATCATCACTGAAAACGGTACAAACCTTAACAACACTATGATCACCGCCTTGTGCGAGCAGTTCCAGATTCAACATCACAATTCATATCCCTATCGGCCAAAGATGAACGGTGTTGTCGAAGCTGCGAACAAAAATATCAAGAAGATCATACAAAAGATTACAGTCACCTACAAGGACTGGCATGAGATGTTACCGTTTACTCTCCAAGGGTATCGTACCACGGCACGCACATCAACTGGGGCAACACCCTATTCTTTGGTATACGACATGGAAGCTGTTTTACCTATCGAGGTTCAGGTTCCCTGCTTGAGAATCATGAAGGATGCTGGTTTGAGTGAAGACGATTGGATTCAGACCCGGCTTGATCAACTTAACTTAATTTACGAGAAGAGACTTACCGTTGTTTTCCACGGTCAGACGTATCAAAAACGGAGGATCAAGGCTTTCAACAAGAAAGTCAGGCGTCAGGTATATCAAGTCGGGGATCTAGTGATCAAGCGGACCATCTTGCTGCAAAGTGATCCCAGGGGCAAATGGACTCCTACTTACGAAGGACCATTTGTAATCAAAAACATCTTTTCTGGTGGTGCAATGATATTAACCACCATGGACGGTGATGACCTGCCGCACCCTGCTAATGCAGACATAGTCAAAAGATACTACGCATAAATGACCCACTAGGTTGACACACCTAGACAAAAAAAGGGCATCCCGGTGAATCGAAAACCTGAAAGGGCGGTTCAGGAAAAAGTTAGGGATAAAACAAAAAATATATATACACCCGGCAAGTTAAAAACCCGAAAGGGCGACTTGGGCAAAAAAGGGTTTCCCGGTGGATCGAAAACCCGAAAGGGCGGTCCAGGAAAAATTTAGGGAATTAAAGCGTATGAATATGTCTCGTAGGATCACTTTAAGGACAATCTCTTCACAGACAAGCTCCGGGCTACTGATCAACTCAATCATCTTCGGACGAAGCAACAAATGGACAAGATATTCAGAGTTACGAAGGCTATAGTAGAATGGGAACTCCATGGAATTTTCACACATAGCCATCTTTCTTTGTATAAATTTTTCTCATTTTTATGACAATGTTCTCTTACTAGGATGTCTGTCTCCTTTGTACAAAATACTTACACAAAGTTAATACAAAGACACTTCAAAGTGCAGAAAGCTATTTGCCTTTTCTTCTTTTTTACACTTGTGTTTTATTTGAAAACGTCCAATGATTTATTAATAAGCATATGCATTTGAATATAATCATTGTTTACAAATAAACGAAATGGGAAAGAATAATTACTGACAGGTTGAAAGTATAGGAAAATATCTTTAGACTATTCCAAGAGAAATCCCCTGCAGTACATCATCTAGATCCCCAGCAGAGCTAAAACCTTAAAATACATATCCCCAACGGAGTTATAATTTCAAATCCTTAATTCCCATCAGAGTTAAAACTTCAAACTCCCAATCCCCAGCGGAGTAAAAACTTTGAACTACAGACCCTCAGCGGAGATGAAACCTTCTTCCCCAGTCGAGTCAAATTTCCAACTATCAATCCCTAGCGGAAATCTTCCAGTTTTCTCAAATTCCCCACAAGTTGTCTTGAAGATTGAAAATCAACCAGATAACAGTTAACTTTTATCCCCAACCTAGGATAATTCCCCAGTAGAGTGGCAGACAACCCAAACTCCTGAACTTTTCCCAAACAGGAATAAGTTTTTTCCCCCGGAGTCCTGAACTTACTCCCCAGCAGGAAGCCTTCTTCCCCACAGAGTTTTCATTCCACAGCAGATTTAAGATTATCATTCTCATTTTCCCAGTGAAGTCACAAAAGTTTTCATTACTCCTCAACAGAATGAAGATTCTCATTCTTAGTTCCCAGCAGAAATCATCAGAATTTTCCCTATTCCCCAGCCGAGTAAGGTTTCCCATTATTTAACCCAGTAGAAGTCTTCAAAGTTCTCTGGATTTCCCAAGCAGATTTCTCAAGAAGTTTGACATTACTATCACAACAGATTTTGTCAATACTCCAACTTCAAGACATGAAGGATTCTCACGCCCCCACAGAAGTTGTCAGGGATTTTTCATCCCCAACAGTCACCAAGGATTTCTCATCCTCAACAATCAAAGATTTTGAATCTCCAGCAGCGGTGAAGGATTTATTTTCCCCGGCAGCAGTCAAAGATTTTTCTTATCCCCGGCTGTCAAGGATTTATTTTCCTCAACAATACAGCAAATCAACTTACATGCGCATACATTACATTCATATATCATAAACATTTATAAGGCACATTTATTGCATCATACATTACATGCAACATAACATTGTTTCAGCTAACATTTTACCCTTTTCAGGATAAGATTAACAGCTATCATTAACAATATTCAAAGATTTCAGATACAGTACGGATACACTCCAGACGCGGATGCCATCCTGATACTTATTCAGATTTCAACTATCAGATACAGATTAGATACGCTCCAAATACGAAAGCCATTCTATTTCTCATTCAAATTAAACTATCAATTTGAAGTTCAGATACACTCCAGACACGGAAGTCATTCTGCTACTTATTTAGATTCCAGTCCAGATACGCTTCAGACACGGTTGCCATTCTGTCACTTATTCTGATTTTCCCCAGCTCAGAGACGCTCCAGACACGGATGTTATTCTGTCGTTTATTCAGATTTCAGATTCAGATACAATACAGATACACTCCAGACACGGAACTCATTCTTTTATTCATTCATACTCAACATTCAGATACAACTTGGATACGCTCCAGACACGGACTCCATTCCTTTGCTCATTCAGATTCATTCTCCAGATACAGTATAAATATGTTCCAGATACGAATACCATTCTGATACTCATTCTTTTGACTAACAACTTATAACTCAGCAAACATCCTTGGATGGCATCTTTAAGCCCATCTCCAACAAGATTTTATCACATCTCCAAATGGCATCTTTAAGCCCATTCCCTCAGCTACAATTTGACGAGTGCAAATTTACGGGCACTCTAGTGTCCAATCATCTTTTACCTTCAAGTCACGAACGGTAAAACTCGTCGATCTAACTCTTCAGGTTCAAGAAGATTGAACAGGGGTAGCTTTTGTACCCAAAAATTTTCCCTCTCATTTTATCAAGATTTTCCCCACAAGACTCTTTGGACTCAAGACAGGATTAGGGTTTGCTCAGCTCAAGACCTCATCTTGCACTGATGACCTGGAATTAGGGTTTGAGTTTGCACAAGGATTTTTGGACTTCCAATGCCTCATGTGACTTTCATACTTCATGTTGGACCTCTAAGATTTCTCATACCAAGTTTCAAGCCTTGAATCACATTTTTGACCAGTCAATTGGACAGTTGACCTAAAAATCAGTTGTATTGGGGAAAAAGTCAACCATGGCCAATTTACAGTCAAACCTCATAATTTTTTATCCACATCAACATTATAGACTCATATGAACCATTTGATCATGTTTGGACCACAACTCCTCAAGAAATTTGATCAGATCATCAAAAGGGCAAAATGGTCAAAATTAGGGTTTTGATTGTAGAAGGGCAATTTCTGATTTTTGACCTAGCCATTGGAAAATTGGGTTCAAGCATGATTTCAAGGACTCAATAGAATCATCTTGACCTAATCACATTGTTCAAAAGATCTCAAATGCATTAGATTGACAGATGAATTTTGCAGTCAACAGATCAAAAATCAATTATACATTGAAAAGTCAAACTTTGACTTTTTGGTCAAAATCAAGTGCCAAGGGTCATAATTCATCAAGATATGTCAAAATGTGAAACTTTTTCACCAAGAAACCTAATTTTGAAAATTAGGGTTTTAATTTGAAATTTTTCATAACTTAGAATTTTCCCAACTTTTCCCAACTTTTTCACCATGATGCAATTGGATTCAAACAAAACATCCAACATGAAAGTTGTAGTCCTCCACAAAATCTACAACTTTGACTCACAAAGTTTTCCCAAAAGATGTTTGGATCTCAAGTTATGATTTTGTGAATAGGGGTCCATAAGCTTTTTAACTTAGTGAAATTTTGCCTTAGTTTAGGCAGATTTTTGACCTAGCTTCATGGAAACTTTTCACCTAGTTCCAAGAGAAATCTCAAAATTCATTTCAAATATGGATTGTAGAGCATGTTACAAGCTTTCCAAAATGTCCAAGAAATCTCCAAGATCATTTATGGTTAGGGAGAATTGAAGGAACGAAAATGGAAAATTATCACTTTTGTTCAAGACATTTTTCACAATGGTGCAAGTTGCAAATTTGTCCTAAGCATGCTTATACTTGGTATTACAGGTCATAATCCTTTCTACACTCCATAATTTAATGCAAACACAATGGATATTGGTCTTATTTTGATCTTTGAAGCTTTGCACATTGAATTAATCCAAAAATGACATAAAGTGCATAATACCATTTTGATAAAGCATGCTTTTTGCAATTTTGTATTTCTTGAGCCATGGACCTGATCTTTGGTTGCAAACAAGATCCACAAACTTCAGGCAAAGTACACCAACTCTCATCAGGCCTTAATCTAGCCTGTACAGGCCTTTGGCTTTGTCACTTCACCTTTTCTTCAAAAGCAAGCAAACTTGCAAAAGTCAAGCAAGCTTGTGTATCTGATAAAACCAAGACTTTGTATCATTTCAAACAACCTCAGAATATTGTAACAAGCAGAATACACGAATTGCTAACTCCTCAAACACCCTAAAACACAAAAAAAAACAAGTTTCTTCCCAAACAGGGCATCATTTGCCGAACTTAAGCCATTTCAAAATTGCCACGTGCGTTTTGCCTTTCAACCCTTGAAACATCTTCCCTACATCACATCCAAGCTATCCAGGCCCTTATCTCACAACTGTGTGCCCTGTTTCAAGCTTCACCATTTTCACTTTTTGAGTTTGCAGGTTGACTTCTATAGGAAGATTCAGGCATCTACAAGACCAACTGAGCATTGGGATAGCTTGAGGGAACTTCAAGCAAGCTCACACGACCTCCAGGCATCACTCAAAGTTCCCACATTGCCATATCCAAACTCAACTGAACAAGGTATTTGTCAAGTTTCTATCTCTCTATTTAGGCATCATTAAGCTTAGGTTTGTGAAACAAAAATGTAGTCCTCAATATGCTTAAGTTGTACATATGCGTAGATTCCATTTATATTAACTGAGCTAAGAGTATTTGGATGTTGAACATACTGAAAATTTTAGGTCAGAAATTAGGGCCATTAAAATTCTCCCTGATCTTTGAGAGTTAGGTCATGAATTTTATATCATTAGAATCATGAGTTCATAAGCTATAATTTTTGTGTTATGAGTTTTGGATTTTATGCAAGCATGAGCAAGAACAGGTTTTGAAGGCAGAAGCGCACGTTTTGTTCTGGCTGGAAGACAGGGTCGACAGGTCATGGGCCTGGCGCGCCTTGGGCCTGTTTGTCCTGCTTTTTACACCCCCATGTTTCCTTTTTGCACCCCCTTGGCCCATTTTCTATATTTTTGCATATTTTTCATTTCTTTTATTGTTTTGACTTTATTATTTTTTTCTGAACATTTAAAAATCTCAAAAATATTTTCTTAATTTTTTGCATTTTATTTTATTATTTTTATTATTTTTTTGGGCATAAAAATAGTTTATTAATAATAACATACTTTATTTTATTAAATAAAACTTGTAAATAATATAAAAATATCATATATTTTTATTTTTATTATTCATACACTTAAAATGTTATTTTCATGCATATTTTAATTTTTTAACATTTTGTATATATTTTTATTATTTCCTTGTACATAAATGAAATAAATAAATAATTAGAAAACAATATTTTCTTTTAAAACAAAAATTAGGGTTTTCCCTTTCAAAAATAACATTATTTTTTCTTATTTTTAGAACTTAAATAATTAATTTTTCTCATACATAAAACAATTACAAAAACATTTTTTCATATTTACATTTTATTGCATATTTAAATATTTGCTTATTTATTTATTTGTACAATTAATTCAATTGGGTTGTAATAGTAAATTAGGGTTTTATTTCGTGCAAATATCCCCATTCAAAATTTGTATCCCCCTTCCCATAATATTGTTGTAATAGTTTAGATTTACCTTACACAGTTTATTGCTTTCATATACCATGATAGTAAACTAGGGTTTTGTATGATAAGACAAAATCAAACAAATAGCATGACCTAAATACAAGACAAAAATGCATGAAAAATGACAATACCTTGCACACAAGCACCTCTAGGGTTTCACCCACTTTGTTGCCTTAAAAATGGCCATTGTATGCATGCTAGGTATCTTGGCAAAATCAAACAAAACAAAAAGATCATAGTCCCTCGATGACGCTATCTTGGTTTCCTAAACAAATGATCTTAGTCCCTAAAACATGCTAAGATACTTGGAAATATTGCTATCATGGTCATACGATGACCCACGCCCGTCCCGTTTAACATCCAAATATAGGGGTTGTATACTAAAACAATAGTAGGTCAACAACATCAAAGGAATAAAAATGTGTAGGAAAGACTTTTGAGTAGGTAGATGCTTCTAGTTACTTGATCAATTTGCAAACCATCCTTGCTATTTTCAAGCAAACGCACACATTTCAAAAACCTTTTCAAAATACTTTCAAAACAACACAAAGCACCATTTCAAACAATTGGAAAAGCAAAGCAAGTGATCTAAACAAGTAACTAAGATCCCATGGAAAACCATGGATGAAAAGGGTGCTAGCACCTTCCCTTTTCATAATCTACCCCCCGAACTCAAGAAAACATCTCAAAGGTTTTTCCTGTGCTTTTTGACCTTTCCTTTTGGATAAAATAAAAGTTGGTGGCGACTCTTGCTAAACCGAAACATTTGCAAACACAAATGCAAAACCTCAAGTCAGTTCTCCCACCGTATCACAATTACCAATCCATGAAGTTCGATTTCCCTGACGAGGACATCATGATATTGGACAACATTGAAGATATCAGACCATATGATGGACCTGAACAAGGATCCCGATGGACCCTGTACTTTGATGGTGCCTCCAATGCGCTTGGAAACGGTATCGGCGCGGTACTCATCTCCCCAAAAGGTTTCCATACTCCTTTCACCGCCAGGCTTTGCTTCAACTGTACGAACAACATGGCAAAGTATAAAGCTTGCATCTTTGGACTCAAGGCTGCTATAGACTTAGGAATCAAATTTTTGATTGTGTTTAGGGACTCCGCTTTGGTCATCAGTCAGATCAAAGGAGAGTGGGACACTAAGCATCCAAACCTCATCCCTTACAAAGAACATGTCTTGACATTGTTACCACATTTCGAGCAGATTACCTTCGAGCACTTCCCGCGAGAAGAAAATCAGCTAGCAGATGCTCTAGCTACAATGTCATCCATGTTTAAACTTAACTGGGATAATGAGGCTCCCCAAATCACAATTGAACGGATGGACGAACCTTCACACTTCCATGAAGTAAAAAGGTATCTTGAGGCTCAAGAATACCCTGAAGGAGCTTCAGTTAATGACAAAAAGCTCTTAAGGAGATTCTCAACTAAGTTCTTCCTAAGCAATGGCATCCTGTACAAGCGCAATGGTGATTCTATTCTGCTCCGTTGTGTGGACAAAGTTGAAGCTGAAAGAATTATGGCTGAATTGCATGAAGGTACCTTCAGCACTCACTCTAGCGGGCATACGATGGCTAAGAAGATTCTACGGGAAGGCTATTACTGGTCTACCATGGAAGCTGACTGCTATCAACACTCCCGTACTTGTCACAAATGTCAAATCTATGCAGACAAGGTGCACGTGCCTCCTGTTCCTCTAAATGTCTTAATAGCTCCTTGGCCATTCGCTATGTGGGGAATCGACATGATTGGAGAGATCAAGCCTACAACATCCAATGGACACCGCTTCATTCTGGTGGCCATTGACTATTTCACCAAATGGGTCGAAGCAGCTTCCTTTGCATCCGTGACTAAGAATGTGGTTTCCCTCTTCATCAAGCAGAACCTTATTTGCCGGTATGGTATCCCCGAAAGGATCATTACTGACAATGATACAAACCTTAACAATACTATGATCACTGCCCTGTGCGAGCAGTACAAGATTCAACATCACAATTCATCTCCCTATCGGCCAAAGATGAATGGTTCAGTCGAAGCTGCGAATAAAAATATCAAGAAGATCATATAAAAGATGACAGTCACCTACAAGGACTGGCATGAGATGTTACCATGTGCTCTCCACGGGTACCGTACCACGACATGCAAATCAACTGGGGCAACACCCTATTCCTTGGTATATGGCATGGAAGTTGTTTTACCTATTGAGGTTCAGATCCCCTCATTGAGAATCATGAAGGATGCTGGTTTGAGTGAAGACGATTGGATCCAAACCCGGCTTGATCAGTTGAACTTGATTGACGAGAAAAGACTTACTGCTATTTACCATGGTCAGACGTATCAAAAACAGATGATCAAGGCTTTCAACAAGAAAGTCAGACGACAAGTGTATCAAGTTGGAGATCTTGTGATCAAGCGCGTCATCTTGCCACAAAGTGATCCCAGGGGAAAATAGACTCCTACCTACGAAGGACCATTTGTGATCAAAAACATCTTTTCTGGTGGGGCAATGATTTTAACCACCATGGACGGCGACGATCTTCCGCACCCTGCAAACGCAGAGATAGTCAAAAGATACTATGCATAAATGACCCGCTAGGTTGACACACCTAGGGAAAAAAGGGCATCCCGATGAATCGAAAACCCGAAAGGGTGATTCAGGAAAAAATAGGGATAATAAAAAAAATATAACACCCGGCAAGTTGAAAACCCGAAAGGGCGACTTGGGTAAAAAAGGGTTTCCCAGTGGACTGAAAACCCGAAAGGGCGGTCCAGGCTAAAGTTAGGGAATTAAAGTGTATGACTATGTCTCGTCGGATCACTTTAAGGACAATCTCTTCACTGAAAAACTCTGAGCTTCTGATCAATCCAATCATCTTCGGACAAAGCAATGAATGAACAAGATATTTGGAGTTACGTAGGCTATAGCAGAATGAGAACCCCATGGGATTTTTTACACATAGCTATCTTTCTTTGTATAAATTTTTCTCATTTTTTATGACACCGTCTTCTTACTAGGATGTCTGTCTCCTTTGTACAAAACACTTATTCAAAGTTAATACAAAGATATCTCTTTAAAGTGCAGACAACTATTTTCCTTTTTCTTTTTTACACTTGTGTTTTATTTGCAAAAACGTCCAATGATTCATTAGTGAACATATGCATTTGAACATAATTACTGTTTACAAATAAACAGGAATGAAAAAGAATAATTACTGACAGATTGAAAGGATAGGAAAACGTCTTTCGGCTATTCCATGAGAAATCCTTACAGTACATCATCTAGATCCCCAGCGGAGCTAAAACCTTGAAATACATATCCCCAACGGAGTTATAATTTCAAACCCTTAATTCCCATCAGAGTTAGGTTTTCAAACTCCCAACCCCCAGTGAAGCCAAAACTTTGAACTACAGATCCTCAGCGGAGATGAAACCTTCTTCCCCAGTCGAGTCAAAACTTCAAACTATTAATCCACAGCAGAAACCATCCAGTTTCTCCAAATTCCCCAGCAAATTGTCTTGAAGTTTGAAAAGCAACCAGATAACAATTAACTTTTTGTCTCGCCCCAACCTAGGATAATTCCCCAGTAGAGCGACATACAACCCAAACTCCTGAACTTTTCCCAAATAGGAATAATCTTTTTCCCCAGAGTCCTGGACCTACTCCCTAGAAGTAAGCTTTCTTCCCCACAAAGATTTATTATTCCCCAGTGAGGTCGCCAGAATGAAGATTCTCATTCTTAATTCCCCACAGAAGTCATCAAATTTTCTCTATTCCCCAGCGGAGCAAGGTTTCCCATTGTGTAATCCCCAGTAGACGTCAGCAAAGTTCTCCGGATTCCCCAAGTAGATTTTTCAAGAAGTACATGGAATTACTTTCTCAACAGAATTTTTGTCAAATACTCCAACTTCCAAGACATGAAGGATCATCATATCCCCACAGAAGTTGTCAAGGATTTTAATCCCCAATAGTCGCCAAGGATTTCTCATCCTCAGTAATCAAAGATTTTGAACCTCCAGCAGCGGTCAAGGATTTATTTTCCTGGTGGTAGTCAAAGATTTTATTATCCTCAGCTGTCAAGGATTCATTTTCCTCAGCAATACAGCAAATCAGCTTACATGCGCATACATTACATTCATATATCATAAACATTGATAAAGCACATTTATTGCATCATGCATTTTCATGCAACATGAATTTGTGTTTCAGCTAACATTTTACCCTTTTCAGGATAAGATTAACAGCTATCATTAACAATGTTCAAAGATTTCAGATACAGTCCAGATACGCTCCAGACACGGATGCCATTCTGATACTCATTCGGATCTCAGCTTCAGATACAGTAAAGAGACACTCCAGGCATGAATGCTATTCTATTACTCATTCAGAATTCGAAGTCAAGATACAGTTCAGAGACGCTCCAGACACAGATGTTATTCTATTGCTCATTCAGACTTCAAAAGTCATGATACAATACAGATACACTTCAGACACGGAAGTCATTCTGTTGCACATTCAGATTCAGATTTCAGATACAGTTCAGATACGCTCCAGATATGGATGCCATCCTGATTTCTTATTCAGATTTTAACTATCATATACAGTGCGGATACGCTCCAGACACGGAGCCATTTTGTCACTCATTCAGATTCAGACTTCAGATACAATACGGATACGCTCCAGACACGGAAGTCATTATGTTACTTATCCAGATTCTAGTTCAGATACGCTCCAAACACGGATGCCATTCTGGCCTTTATTCTGTTACTTATTCAGATTCTAGTACGGATACACTTCAGATACGGAAGTCATTCTGCAACTTATTCAGATACCAGTCCAGATGCACCCCAAACACGGTTGCTATTCTGTCACTTATTCTGACATTTCCCCCAGCCAAGAGATGCTCCAGACACGAATGCTATTATGTCGCTTATTCAGATTTTAAGATTCAGATACACTCCAGACGCGGAAGTCATTCTGTTATTCTTTCAGATTAAACATTCAGATACAGCTTGGATACGCTCCAAACACGACTTCTATTCCCTTGCTCATACAAATTCAATCTCTAGATACAGTTCAGATACGTTCCAGACATGGATACCATTTTGATACTCATTCTTTTGACTTACAACTTACAATTCAACAAACATTCTTGGATGGCATCTACAAGCCCATCTCCAACAAGATTCTATCACATCTCCAAATGGCATATTTAAGTCCATTTCCTCAAACTACACTTTAACGAGTGCAAATTTACAGGCACTCTAGTGTCCAATCATCTTTTACCTTCGAGTCATGAACGACAAAGTTTGCCAATCTAACTCTAAAGGTTCAAGAAGATTGAACAGGGGCAGCTGTTGTACCGCAAAATTTTCCCTCTCATATTCTCAAGATTTTCCTCACAAGACTTCTTGGATTCAAGACCAGATTAGGGTTTGCACAGCTCAAGACATCTCTTTGCACTGATAACCTGAAATTAGGGTTTGAGTTTGCACAAGGATTTTTGGACCATCAATGCCTCATGTTACTTTCATACACCATCTTGGACCCCTAAGATTGCTCATATCAAGTTTCAAGCCTTGAATCACATATTTGACCAATCAATTGGACAGTTGACCTAAAAATCAGTTGTATTGGGAAAAAAGTCAATTGTGGCCAATTTACAGTCAAACTTCTTTATTTTTTATCCACATCAACATTCTAGGCTCCTATGTACTATTTGATCAAGTTTGGATCACAACTCCTCAAGAAATTTGATCAGATCATCAAAAGGGCAAAAATGGTCAAAATTATGGTTTTGACTGTAGAAGTGCAATTTCTGATTTTTGATCTAGCCAATGACCAATTGGGTTCAAGCATGGTTTCAAGGATCTAATGGCATCATCTTGACCTAATCACAAGGTTCAAAATATCTCAAATGCATAGGATTGACAGATGAATTTTCCAGTCAACTGATCAAAAATCAACTGTACACTGAAAAGTCAAACTTTGACTTTTTGGTCAAAATCAAGTGCCAAAGGTCATAATTCATCAAAACATGTCAAAATGTGAAACTTGTTGACCAAGAAACCTAATTTTGAAAATTAGGGTTTTAATTTGAAATTTTTCATAACTTAGAATTTTTCTAAGTTATGGAAATTTCTTATTTTTTCCCAACTTTCCACAACTTTTTCACCATGATGCAACTGGATTCAAAGAAAACTTCCAACATGAAAGTTGTAGTACTACATTAAATATACAACTTTGATTCACAAAGTTTTCCCAAAATATTCTTGGATCTCAAGTTATGAGTTTGTGAATAGGGGTCCATAAACTTTTTAACTTAGTGAAATTTTTGCCCTAGTTTAGGCAGGTTTTTGACCTAACTTCATGGCAATTTTTCACCTAGTTCCAAGAGTAATCTAAAAATGCATTTCAAATATGTATTGTAGAGCATGTTACAAGCTTTCCAAAATGTCCAAGAATTCTCCAAGATTATTTGTGGTTAGGGAGAATCGAAGAAGATAAAATGGCAATTTATCACTTTTGTTCAAGGCATTTTCACAATGGTTCAAGTTGCAAATCTGTCCTAGCACGCTTGTACTTGGAATTACAGGTCCTAATCCTTTCTACACTCCATAATTGAATGCTAATTCAGTGGACAATGGCTCTATTTTGATCTTTGGAGCATTGTACAATGAATTAATCCATTTATGGCATAAAGTTCATAATATTACTTTCATAAAGCTAGCTTTTTACAACTTTGCAAATCTTGAGCCATGGACCTGATCTTTTGTTGCAAACAAGATCCACAAACATCAGGCAAAGTACACCAACCCTATGCAGCTAACAAGCAAGCCTGTACAGGCCTTTGGCATTGGTCATGTCAACTTTCTTCAAAAGCAAGCAAACTTGTAAAAGTCAAGACAACTTGTGTATCTGTTAAAGGGCATCATCTGCAGAACCTTTGCCAATTTGAAATTTTCTCGTTCGTTTTTCTTTGTAACACTTCAAACATCTTCGCTACATCACATCTAAGCTATCCAGGCCCTTGTCTTGCAACTGTGTGCCCTGTTTCACACTTCACCATTTTCATTTTTCAAGGTTGCAGGTTGACTCGTGCAGGGAGATTCAAACATCTACAAGGCCAGCTGAGCATTGGAGAAGCTTGAGGGAACTTCAAGGAAGCTCACAAGATCTTCAGGCCTCACTCAAAGTTCCCACATTGCCATATCCAAACTTAACTAAACAAGGTATTTTTCAAAGTTCTATCTCCTTATTTAGGCATCCTTAAGCTTAGATTTGTGAAGCAAAAATGTAGTCCTTAACTTGCTTAAGTTGTACATATGCATAGTTTCCATTTATATTAACTGAGCTAAGAGTATTTGGTTGTTGAACATGCTGAAAAAACTACGTCAGAAATTAGGGCCATTAAAATTCTCCCTGGTTTCTTAGAGTTAGGTTTCAAATCTTATATCATTGGAATCGTGATAAAAAATGCTATAAGTTTTATGTTGCAAGATTTTGTTTTTGTGCAAAGAATAGAGAGTTACAGAATCAAGCTCATAAGCGCGCGCAGGGATGAAGGACATGGATGATGGTGTTCTGGGCCTGGCGCCTTGGGCCTACTACTATTCACACCCCCTGTTTTGCTTTTACACCCCCCTGACCATTTTCTTTTATTTTTTATATTTTCTTGCATATTTTATATTTTGACTTGCATTTATTTATTTTCTGAACATTATAAAATCACAAAAATATTTTCTTTATTTTTTGCATTTTATTTTATTATTTTTATTATTTTTTGGCATAAAAAATAGTTTATTAGTAATAATATACTTTATTTTCTTAAAATAACTTGTAAATAATATAAAAATATCATACATTTTTATTTTATTATTTTTCACATTTAAAATATTATTTTCATACATATTTCAATTTTTTAACATTTTTATACATATTATTATTATTTTTCTTGAACAAAAATGAATAAAATGAATAATATAGAATATATTTTCTTTTAAACAAAAATTATCATTTTTCACCCTTTCAAAAATAATCACAATGTTTTTTCTTATTTTAGACTTAAATAATTTATTTTTCACATACATAAAAATAAATACAAAAACATTTTTGCATACATACATTTTATTTCATATTTAAATATTGTATATTTATTTATTTATTGTATAATAAATTCAATTGGGTTGTAATAGTGAATTAGGGTTTTATTTTGAGCAATATCCCCCATTCAAAACTTGTATCCCCCTTCCCATAATATTGTTGTAATAGTTTAGATTTACTTTACGCAATTTATCGCATTATATCCATGTTTAGTAAAAACCAGGGTTTGTATGACAACAAAATCAAACAAATAGCAAGACCTAACACAAGACAAAAATACATGAAAATGACAACACATTGCACACAAGCACCTCTAGGGTTTCACCCACTTGGTTGCCTAAACAAAATGGCCATGGTATGCAGGCTAGGTATCTTGGCAAAGCAATACAAAACAAAAGATCATAGTCCCTCGATGACGCTATCAAAAAAGGTTGCCTAAACAAATGATCTTAGTCCCTCAAAATGCTAAAGATACTTCGCAACATTGCTATCATGGTTATACGATGACCAACGCCCGTCCCCTTCAACATCCAAAGATAGGGTTGTTTACCAAAGCAATGGTAAATCAACAATGTCAAAGGAATAAATATGTACAAGAAAGACTTTTGAGTAGGTAGATGCTTCTAGTTACTTGATCAATTTGCAAACCATCCTTGCTATTTTCAAACATCACACACACATTTCAAAAACATTTCCAAACAACTTTCAAAACATTGAAACATTTTTCAAAAGACAAACATCTTTGTATACATTCTTACGAACGAGAATCATTACAAAGATTGCCAAAACGATGGTCTCTTTTCAAATTATTTTCAAAACCACACAAAGCACCATTTCAAACAATTGGAAAAGCAAAGCAAGTGATCTAAACAAGTAACTAAGAGCCCATGGAAAACCATGGATGAAAAGGGTGCTAGCACCTTCCCTTTTCATAATCTACCCCCCGAACTCAAGAAAATATCTCAAAGGTCTTTCTTGTGCTTTTTGACCTTTCCTTTTGGATAAAATAAAATTCGGCGGCGACTCTTGCTAAACCGAAACATTTGCGAACACAAACACAAAACCTCAAGTCAGTTCTCCCACCATATCACAAGATGGATGGGGAATTCATCGAAACCCCGTGTCAGGCCTTTGAGGTTGTACCGCTGATGGTTGCTGCTACTGAGCCCAAAGTTGTTAAGGCCACGCCAAAGATGGTTTCAGTCAAGGATGCCCGTGCGGCAATTGAAGAAGGAAACTGTGATACTTGGGGGCAACTCCTCGATATCCCTTTTAAGGCAGACAAATTTGGTTTGGGCTTCACCTTCCAAGCTCAGAAGGAAGTGAGGCGTGCTCGTGCTGGAAAGCTACCTCTCTGCATTGGAAGCCATGATGTCAACACCGTGGGTGATTCTGAAGAAGAGACTACATTTTAGGAGTGGGTGTATCCCACCACCACGGAGCTGAAGAATTGGCATACAAAGGACTTTGTGCCCATCTCCTTCATTGAGGAGTAATCTACTTATTATGGCTTTTATTTCAATTCGAGAATATGTTGTCTGTAATATTTTAACAATGACTTTTAAGCCATGTGCCTAGCCCGGGGCACTTTGGTCCATTTGTCAAGGGTTTTATTTATGTTCATCTAATCATATGATCATTCAGTATATTAGAATCTTTTGAATTCAAATATTCGTGTTCATTGTCTTTCTTTTCTTACAAATACATTTAGCCATGTATCTTACATGCACACACACACTCTTGCAGGTCCACATCCACTCTGGATCCTATTGCCAATAACTCTACTATTACCAACTATGACTTTGAATATCCTATCAACCAAGCCGAAGATGAAGGTGAGGAAGATTGTGACATACTGGGAGAACTATCCAGACTTCTATTACAAGAGGAAAAATCTATTCAGCCGCACGGGGAGTCAGCTGAAGTTATCAACCTGGGTACTAAGGCAGATAAGAAGGAAATCAAGATCGGCGCTAACTTGGAAAGTAGTGTCAAGAGTAGGTTGGTTCAGATGTTGCATGATTATGTGGAAATTTTTGCTTGGTCTTATAAATATATTCCTGGGTTGGATACCGACATCATAGTTCATCGTCTGCAGACAAAAGAAGATTGTCCGCCTATCAAGTAAAAGGTTTGTCGCATGAGGCCTGATATGTCTAAAAAGATCAAAGCCGAGGTGATGAAACAATTTGATGCGGGGTTCCTAGCTGTGACATCCTATCCTTAATGGGTTGCCAATGTGGTCCCAGTGCCAAATAAAGACGGGAAAGTTCGCATGTGCGTAGTCTATAGGGATCTGAATAGGGCAAGCCCCAAGGATGATTTCCCCTACCACACATTGACATCTTAGTTGATAATACCGCTCAACATAAAGTCTTCTCATTCATGGATGGCTTCTCAGGCTATAATCAAATAAGGATGGCTCCCGAAGATATGGAAAAGACTACTTTCGTTACGTAATGGGGCCCCTTCTGCTACATGGTCTTGCCATTCGGATTAAAGAATGCAGGGGCAACATATCAAAGGGCTATGGTAGCTTTATTTCATGACATGATTCATCATGAGATAGAGGTATATGTAGATGATATGATTTCCAGATCACAAACCGAAGAAGAACATCTCGATCACCTGCACAAGTTATTCGAGAGGCTGAAAAAGTACAAGCTGAGGTTAAACCCTAATAAGTGCACGTTTGGAGTACGATCTGGAAAGCTCCTAGATTTTATCGTCAGTAATAAAGGCATTGAAGTTGATCCTGCCAAGATAAAGGCCATCCAAGAAATGCTAGTCCCTCATTCTGAAAAAGAAGTCAGAGGATTCTTGGGTCATCTCAATTACATTGCCCGTTTCATATCCCACTTGACTGCTGCTTATGAACCACTCTTCAAACTCTTGAAGAAAGATCAAGTAGTCAGATGGAACGATGAATTCCAGATTGCTTTTGACAAAATCAAAGAATATTTACAAGAACCTCCGATTCTCATGCCTCCAGTTGAAGGAAGACCTTTGATCATGTACTTGACTGTATTAGATAACTTTATGGGGTGTTTATTGGGCCAACATGACGAGTCTGGTCGAAAAGAGCATGCTATTTATTACCTGAGCAAAAAGTTTACCGACTGTGAAACCAGATATTCACTGCTCGAGAAAACTTGTTGCACTCTGGCATGGGCTGCTTGCCGGCTAAGACAGTATATGTTGACTCATACCACTTTGTTGATTTCTAAAATGGACCCAATCAAGTACATCTTCGAGAAACCTGCCCTTTCCGAACGGATAGCCAGATGGAAAATGATCTTGACTGAGTAAGACATTTAATACACGACTCAAAAATCCATCAAAGGGAGTGTACTAGCATATCATTTGGCCCATCAGGCTATGGATGATTATCAGTCAATGAACTTCGACTTCCATGATGAGAACATCATGCTGGTAACCGACTGTGTGAAATCTGGACCGTATAATGGACCTGGACAAGGATCCCGATGGACTATGGTATTCGATGGGGCTTCCAACGCCTTAGGTAGCGGAATTGGTGCTGTGATCATCTCTCCTGAAGGTTGCCACACTCCTTTCACTGCCAGACTATGCTTCGACTTCACAAACAATATGGCCGAGTATGAAGCATGCATCTTAGGTCTGAAAGTTGCTATTGACTTAAGGATTAAACATTTGGATGTGTTCTGAGATTCCACCCTAGTGATCAGCCAAGTAAAAGGAGATTGGGACACTAAACACCCTAATATTATCCCTTACAAGGAACTTGTGCTATCCCTAATTCCTTACTTCGTGGAGATCACTTTTGAGCACTTCTCTAGGGAAGAAAACCAGTTGGCTGACGCCTTGGCAACCATGTCTTCAATGTTCAAGGTCAGATGGGAAAATGAAGCCCCTATGATTACAATTGAAAGATTCGATGAACCTGCACATTGCTATGAGCTCGGCACCGATGCGGAAAAGCCATGGTACCATGAGGTGATGAGATACCTTAAAGCTCAAGAGTATCCAGAGGGGGCATATATCAATGACAGAAAGTTCTTGCGAAGATTTACGACCAAGTTCTTCCTCAGTAACAGGATATTGTACAAGCGCAACCATGATTCAACTCTACTCTGATGTGTGGACGAGAGGGAGGTAGAGAAAATCATGGAAGACATGCATGATGGTCTCTTCAGTACTCACTCAAGTGCGCATACGATGGCTAAGAAAATCTTAAGAGCAGGTTACTATTGGTCAACGATGGAGACTGATTGCCATCAATATTCAAGAACCTGTCACAAATGCCAAATCTATGTTGACAAGGTCCATGTGCCTCCTATCCCTCTGAATGTCATGACCGCTCCGTGGCCATTTGAAATGTGGGGCATTGACATGATTGGAGAAATCAAGCCCATAGCTTCAAACGGACATCGCTTCATTCTTGTTGCTATCTACTACTTTACCAAATGGGTCGAAGCCGCCTCATTTGCCTCAGTCACCAGGAATGTGGTGGCCAGATTCATCAGACACAACTTCATCTGCTGTTATGGTATCCCCGAAAGGATTATCACCGATAATGGGACTAACCTCAACAATGCTATGATCATAAAGCTTTGCACTCAGTTTAAGATCAAGCATCATAATTCTTCTCCGTATAGACCGAAAATGAATGGCGTAGTCGAAGCGGCCAACAAAAATATCAAGAAGATTATGCAGAAAATGGTAGTAACCTATAAGGATTGGCATGAGATGTTGCCATTTTCTCTACATGGCTACCGTACTTCAGCTAAAATCTCAACTGGGGCAACTCCCTTTTCTCTAGTCTATGGCATGGAAGCTGTTCTGCCAGTGGAAGTTCAGATTCCCTGGCTGAGGATTATGATTGAGGAAGGCTTAGGCAAAGATGAGTGGATTCAAACGAGATTAGATCAGTTGAACATGATCGATGAAAAACGATTAGTTGCTATTTGTCATGGTCAGACTTATCAAAAACGGATGATTAAAGCTTTCAACAAAAAGATCAAGCCTTGAGTATATCAAGCTGATGACTTGGTGATAAAACGCATCATTCTACCACAAGGAGACCCTAGAGGCAAATGGACTCCCACCTATGAAGGGGAATTTGTTGTCAAGAGAGTTTTCTCTGGCGGTGCCATGATGCTGACTACCATGGATGGTGAAGATTTCCCACATCCTATCAATGCAGACATAGTTAAGAAATACTACGCATAAGAGACCCGTTAGGTTGACACGCCTAAGAAAAATAAGGGCATCCCGGCAAACTAAAAGGTTTGGGCAAAAATTAGGGATATATGTAAAATATTATACACCCGGCAAGTTGAAAACCCGAAAGGGCGACTTGGGCAAAAAGGGGTATCCTGGGGGGCTGAAAACCCGAAAGGGCAGTCCAGGCAAAAGTTAAGGATTAAAAGTGTATGACTATGTACCATGGAATCAATACAGTCAATTTTATCATCAAGGTCCAAGTTCAAACGGTCCAAGATCAACCCAATCAACTTCGATCAACGACAAAGGACATTCGAAGACATTGGGGCAATAGTAGAGTTGGAAAGCAATGAGATCATTTCACATGGATATTTGTTTTTTATGCTCAATTTTTTTTCTTTCGACGATTTCCTCTTACTAGGATCTCTGTCTCTCTGTACAAAAATGCCTACTCATGGGCAAAATATCAATACAAATGTACTTTGAAGTGCAAAATTTGTCTTTGTTTTGAATGCAAATTTGTCCAATGACTAATATTGAATGAACATATGCATATGAACATAATTTAAAACTATTCGGCACATGTGTCCTACTAAGCAGCAGTAAGCATCTCTTTAATGTATATGAAATATCCCCATAGAGTTATCTCATTATCATTATTCCCATGAGGATGGCTGCAATAAACCTTTCCCCAACAGGTTTTTATTTTCCTAAAAATCCTCGAGGAACCACATAACTCCCCAGCCGAGTTCAAATTTCCCCAACATACAACAATCAAGACACCACAAAGTTCCCTAACTGAGCCTATCTTCCCCAGCTGAGCATATCTTCCCCGTCCAAGGCTATTATCCCCAAGTGGAGTTTATCTTCCCCAGTTGAGTGTATCCTCCCCAAGTTGAGTCTGTCCTACCCAACTGAGTCTACAACCTCCATTTTGAATTCTCTTTCGAATTATTGCAAATCATAGGGCCACAACACCTGACCCCCAGTAAAGCCATCAACAAAGCCTTTACTATTTCCAAAATGATACTAGGAAGCCTGGATCCGACCAGATATTAGCACAATTTTCAAGTTATTACTGAAGCCTGGACCCGACCAGATATTAGTTTGACTTCTTCAAGTTACTGAAACCTGGACCCGACCAGATAACAGATTTGAATAACTGAAACCTGGATCCGACCAGATAACAGTTGATCTCAATTTCAAGATGCTACGAAACCTGGACCCGACAAGATAATAGTCTAACTCTTCAAAGATATCAAAGAACCTGGATCTAATCCAACTAAGGTTTAACTTCTTTTCCCCAGTAGATTTTGCTTATGCCCCAACAAATTATTGTGAAAACCTGGATCCGACCAGATAACAGTTCTCGACTTCATCTTTTCAAGTCAGTTGTTGTGAAGCCTGGATCCGAACAGATAACAACTGAATCCCCAAACAGTTTATTGTGAAGCTTGGACCCGACCAAATAGCAATTGACCTCATCAACCTCAGAAATCTGCAAAACCTGGACCCGACCAGATAACAGTTTTTCAAATAATTTATTATGAAGCCTCGAGCCTGACCAGATAACAATTAACTGTGATCCCCAGAGAGACACTATGAAGCCTGGACTCGACCAGATAATAGTACAACTTTCCAAAAATCATGAAACCTGGACCCGACCAGATAGTAGTTACCACTTTAAGTTACTGTGAAGCCTGGATCCGACCAGATGATAGTTAACCTCTATATCCCCAGCAAGTTGTTGTGAAGCCTGGATCCGACCAGATAACTATTCAATTACAATAAATTTTCTACAAAGCCTAGAATCCAACCAGATAACAGTTAATTCGCCTCATCCTCAGTAAGTTGTGAAGCCTGGATCCGACCAGATAACAACTGATGTTCAAGAGATATTCCCCAGCGGAAGCATCCTTTCAATAAATTTTGAAGATATGTATATTCTTCATCCCCAACAACAATCAGGGATTCAACCTCCCAGAAATTCCATAGCAGCAGTCAGGGATTTATTTTCCTGGACAGAAACATACATCTCACATTTATACATCATAGCATGTACATACCCTATGCATTTAGCATAATACCACACCTGGTAAACATCATGCATGCATCTGCATTCTACTAACTCTTTTTCTCACAGTTAAAACATCAAGTTTTAGTATAAATCAACAAGAGATTTATGCTGATATTTCTTCTAATGTTTATCAACTTTCCTCCAAATGGCATCTATAAGCCCATTCACCATCCATCTTCGAGTGCAAATTTCTGGGCACTCTAGTGTTCAATCATCTTTCACCTTCAAGTCATGAATGGTGGACTCACCAATCTAACTCTTCAGGTTTAAGAAGATTGAACAGGGGCAGTTGTTGTACCCCAAAATTTGCCCTCTCATTTCTCAAAGGACCACCCTGAATCCTCAAGTTTGCTTCCATCCAATTCCAAGCCTCGAATTACAGATTTTTCAAGAAAGTCATTCACAAGGTTAAAATAGTCGTTTGTACATTGAAAAGTCAAACTTTGACTTTTGATCAAAATCAAATTTCAAGAGTCATATTTCATCAAGACATGTTGAGATATGAAGTTTGTTTCATCTAGAAATTAAAAAAAAATCAAAAGTTACTTTGGAAAAGTCAAATTTCTAAATACTTAGAATTTTTCTAAGTGTTTAAGAAATATGACAAGCTCAGAACTTCTGATCAGATTATCACCATGATGCAAGATGATTCTGGAATAATTTCTAACTCAGGAGTTTTAGATTTCAGTAAGATCTAAAACATTACAGAACAGAACGTCTCATGGAAATGCTAGAATTTCAAGTTTTAAATGTTCAAAGACACGTCCATGAAACTAAAGCACTCAGCAAATTCTGGACACTTTCAAAACAGATTATGGTCAAAACTTCTGGGCCAGTTTTCACAAAGGTTCAGTCAGAGTTTGCAAGGGTAATTCAAAGAAGGTTACAAAGCGTTCTGCAAGCTTCTTGGAAAGTCTAAGAGCTCCTTCAAAACATGTTGGAGCAAAGAGATACAAAGATCAGAAGTTGGATGTCTATTCTAAGTTACGCTGAAGCTGAACTTCTGATCCATAACTAAGCAATGATGCATAATATCATGTTGTAGGATTTCCGGTTTGATCAATCTCATCATCATTTAATTCTCACAACCACTTATGGGTTTTTGTTCAAAGGATTTCTCCACGTGTGGCATAGAAGTACCTTTATTGTCTTGGAAAAGCAAACTCTTGTACAAAAGTGTGTTGGGCCCATGTGTTGCTTTTGCTTTGGAAGTTACCTTTCCTTAATTCCTGCTTACAATTCCAGCTTAGGCGCTGCTAAGGCTACTAACCACCATACTTGCTTCAACAACAAGGCATCACCCTAGCATGAGATGGTTGCACTCTCCAAGCTACAAGATCTTTGCCTATAAATTGAAAGCCATTGGCCACTATAAAAGGGTCGGAAATTTGAGAAAGAAAAACCCTGAACCCCTGCTAAAATTCCAAGAGTCCAAAAACTGCAAACACAAAATATAAAACCTGTTAGCTTTTGATTCTTGCACTCAAATTCCATTTTTCCTCAAGTGTTTCTCGACCAGAACAACCCATACAATTTTTGATATACATTCAAAAGAAATCCAAACTTCTATATTCAAACTGTAATACACTCTCCATCCACCTCCACCTTAAAGAAGTCAGAACCATACCCCTTGGCTGTTCCAAAGGTCGAAAACTTCCAACCTGCTGAGTACGTGAAGAAGCTTCTCAGAACATCACCAGAGTTCAGGACCAAACTCCAGTTCACATAATCTTTTCCAGCAGCAAGGTAAGCTTCTGCTGACTCTCACCATATTACTTAAGCATTATCATATTTGCATGTTAAACAATACAATGTAGACATCATGTTTCTGATGCTGTACGTATTCTGAGGTTTCACGTATTTGTATGCCTAAGTAGGGAGTAAATCAGTTCAGAACTTCTTGAAGAAATTAGAAATCAGAATTAGGATTAGCAAATTCATGTTTTTCTTCTGATTTATAGTTCTGATGTCTCTTGTTTCTGAAACATTACGAAACCTGCAATAATTGTTATATGCGCATCTTCTGTTTTGTTGAGAAATGACCAAGTTGCAGATGTTCTGACTAGCATGGAGAGGGAGACTAAGTCCTGCCAGTGGTATTAGAACTTCTGAAATCTTCTTTGTTCTCAGTGGACCCAGAATTTTTGACCTTCCCTATTTCTACCAACGTTTATTTAAATTTGTGCAGCACCCCGGAGTCAGAACTTCTGACCTCTTTTATTTTTAACAAAGCGCTGATTCCGTTTTCCTTTCTCCTTATTATTTTTTCCATCATTTTTTTTATTATTAATCAAAAACACATAAAAAATATTATTTTATATTCACATATCTTATTTTATTTCTTTTAATGTAAAAGATCAAAATGTTTTCTTAAACCAAACTTATTTCCTTTTTACAAAACAAGTCCATTTTACATTTCTTGTACATTCTTATCCATTTCAATATGGTTGTAATATTAACTTAGGATTTAATTTTATTTGCAACCCCCGTTCATAAATATGTACCCCCATCCCTAAAATATTGTAATAGCGTAGGACTTTACGTTTCTGCAATTTATCGCTTTTGAATGTAAATGCTAATAATTAGGGTGTGTATGGAAAGACATGAAATCAACAAATATATCACCCTAATAAATACTAAAATTCATGCAATCAAACACACTTGCACACTAGCACCCTTAAGTTTAACTCCACTTGTTGCCTAAAAAATGGTCATGTTATGCATGTGGGGTGTCTTAGCAAAAACAATCGAAATACAAGATCATAGTCCCTCGATGATGCTATAAATGTTGCTTTTCAAAATGATCTTAGTCCCTAAAAAAGAAATGCTAAGTTACCTCACAATATTGCTAATCATGGCTATACAATGACCCACGCCCATCCTGCTTACATCTAAAGATAGGGTTGCCTACCAAATCAATGGTAAGACAACAATGTCAAAGGAAAAGAAAATGAACAAGAAAGACATTTGAGTAGGTAGATTGCTCCTATTTACTTGCTCCATTTCAAAAACAAACATCCTTGCTATTTTCAGAAACAATCACCTACACTTTCAAGCATCTTACAAACTTGAAAACATTTTTCAAAAGATCAACACTTTGTATACATTCTTACGAATGAGAATCATTACAAAGTTTGCCTAAATGATGATGCCTTTTGAAAATACTTTCAAAAACCACACAAAGCACAATTTCAAATAAAAGAAAGTGATCTAGCAAGTAACTAAGAGCCCATGGAAAACCATGGATGAAAAGGGTGCTAATACCTTCCCTTTTCATAATCTACCCCCCGAACTCAAGAAATAATCTAAAAGGTCTTTCCTGTGCTTTTTCACCTTTCCTTTTGGATAAAAGAAAAGTCGGTGGCTACTCTTGCTAACCACAACATTTGCGATAAAACGCAAAACACCCAAGTCAGTTATCCCACCGTACCACCGAAATTAACACGCAAAGCGGTATAAAGGAAAAGAAACGGAAAAAATGTTTGGTGATTGTTTGATGAAAAAGAAGTTTGATAATTAACCTAAAAACTAGTTAATTAATTAAGAAAAAGAATTAGTTAACTAAATTAATTGAAACCCTAAAATCTAAGTCAATTTTAATTTAATTAAGAAAAGAAACCTAAAAATAAAATTTGGGTTGATTAAAACCTAAAACCTAAATTAGGGTTTATAAAAACATGTTTTGAAAAAAAAAGGTTTTGTAAAAGATTTTGTGAAGTTAAAGAAAAAAGGGTGAAAAAAGAGTGAGAAACATAGAAAATAAACCAAAGGATAGGGGTGGGTGTTGAACCCGCACCCTCAAGCATTCCAGAAACAAACTCACCACTAGTCCAAGTGCGCCTTGGTGATGGAATCTGGCTTCAGCGCATTATATGATAAACCTGCAAAAAAATATGAAAATATGAGAATTTTGGCAAAACTGGGGATCGAACCCATGACCTAGGAGACCGATGCCTTAGCACGCGTTTTTTCCACTAGGGCGGCTATACATATGTTTATATAAATCAATCCATAAATATATATTTCAAATAAGCTCCCTGTACTAGAGAGGCGCCAGAGCCCTAGCTCTGATCATCTTCTCCGACGACCTTCTTCTATCTAACCTACAAAACACACAACGTTAATGATCCAAAAATAACCTACCCCCCTAAATCAAGGGTTGTGAATCCAATGGAAGTATTTTTGTGGGCTAAAACTTAATGGTTTTTGAATTATGGAAAAAACAAAACAGATCGGTGTAAGAATGGTATTTTATGATTTAGCATGCATGGGGGTTCCACGATGATCCAGACCTACATACTTGAGCCTCATAAACACATATCAAACATTAGTAAGTGTTAGAATTCAGTAAAACAAAAAAACACCTGAAACTCAAGTAAGGATGGAATCATGATGCCATGCAATGATATTTCATGTGTTTTGGACCATCAAACTTGATCCAATCTTACCCTGAGAATGAATGGAGTTGATTGGAATGACTAGTTTATGGTGAACTGGTTTGTAACAAGGAATTGGAGATTTTTGGGTTCTTGAAAAAGTTTGATATTTTTTGACAAGTTTGAGGCAAGGTTTTTTATTTCCTCTTGTATGAGAATGAATGAGGGAATATATAGTGGAAATTAGGGCAAAATGAATGGGCTTGATCTTTGTAAAAAAGGCCTTGTATTTTATTTTATTTATTTTGCATTATTAATGAAATAAATAAAAATAATTAAAATAGAAATAGTTCAAGGGATGTATGAATGAATTATGATGTGTATAAGGAGTATAGAGCACATTTGGTCTTCTAAACAATGGCCTAATAGTCCAAAATATCAAGTTTTCTCAATTTGAACTTCATGCATTTGCTCAAAAGTTTCCAACTTGCAATGGTCATAACTCTCTCAATTTTCATATTTTGAAGGTGATCTTTGACTTTTTGGAAAGCTCAAGATTCCATCTACAATATCTATGTCTATCCTTTTTTCTTATGAAGAATTATCTTGATGTAAGTTGCCTTGACAAAGAGTGTCTTTTTGTTGACTTTTGAAATGACCTGTAATGTATTGGCTTGTATATCTCAAATGATGCACTTTTTGGACTTGAGCTTAGAGATACAAAGTTGTTGAGAAATTAATTTCCTTAAAAATGGGATTTGTTTGGGTAAAAGATGATGAAGCATGTGAAATTTATGCTTGGTCAAAGTTCAGTTGACTTCTCCTAAGAAAAACCCCAATTTGGCAACTTTTGACTTTTGATGATTTGAGGGATTTTCTTGAGGAATCATGATCAACACTTGATAAAATGATGAATATTAATTCAAAATGTTGATTTTGACAAAAAAAATCTTTAAGTTTGACTGTATGTTGACTACAATTGACTTTTTACCCAATACAATTGATTTGCAGTCATCTGAGCCATTGACTGAGCAAACTTGTGATACAAGGCTTGAAATTTAACATGAGCATTCTTAGGGAATATTAAGAACCATGAAAACCACTTGAGACATTGGAAGACCAATCTCCCTTGAGAAACACAAAACCCTAGTTATGGACCCCTTGCTTAGGAGGAGAATTTGTCTGATCAATTCTTGAGCCACCTTGAGCATTTGAGAACCCTAGAAGAATGTCTTGAATGAAAATGGGAGGGAAAATTTTGGGGTGCAAAAGTTCACATATTGCGTCCATTTACAATAATTAAAAATGACTTTCTCATTATGAAATTGTAGGCTTAGCTCAACTGATTCCACATATATCAGTGCCTTCTTAGTTGCCAAGAATGGCCTTTTGAGAATTAAAGAATTCTCAGTATCCCCTTTCATGTCTACCACTACAAAATCCGCAGGAAAAACTAAACCACCCACACACACCAAAACATCTTCTAAAATACCATAGGGGTGATTAATATAAAGATTAGCTAAGGTGAGAGTCATATCAGTAACTTTTGGAACTCCCAAATTCAGTACCTTAGCTATCTTCAAAGGCATAAAATCGATGCTCGACCCTAAATCACACAAAGCATGTGGAAGTTTTATTTCTTAGATATTACAAGGAATAATAAACTTACTTGGATCCTTCAGCGTGTGTGGAACATTTCTATTTAATATAGAACCCCACTTATCTATCACATCTACCTACCCACGTTCCTTTTTCTTCTTATTACTGGATAGAAACTCCTTCATAAACTTAGAACATTTAGGCATTAGTTCCAAACTTTCATTAAAAGAAATACTCACATGAAGCTTAGAAAGAATCTCCTTAAACTTTTCAAACAACCTTGCTTCATCTCCATCCTTAGGTTTCTTCCTGGTGATAGGATAATGTGGTGTGACATAGTATGGTAGCTTTGAAGTAGGATCATTCAAAATCTATTTCTTAGTCCTTCTCAAGGGTGAGTTTCTATCTATAAGTAGATCAATTATGACCCTTCTCTCATAGTAGTCACTCGTGTTTTCTCTCACCTATTTCTCTTTCCCAACTTCTACCTCTTCAACTATTTCATCTTCTCTCAAGTTGGTGTTCACACCAAATCTGATTCTAAACTTTACAAGTTTGATTCTTAGGATTTTCAATAGTGTTAACAATAAATCCTTCGCTATAACTAGGTATAGCGGCCATCTGGGGGAATAGGTGACCAATTTGCATCTCTAAATTTTTTATGGATGCATCATGGCTTTTGCTCATGGTTTCATGTTGTTTGCTTACCTAATCAAAATTTCTTTGAGTTACTTGGATAAAATTATTGATAGTCTCTTCAAGAGGTGATGGTTTCCTCTGAAATGGAGGTTGTTGTGTCTGTTGAGAACCCTTATTTATATTCAAGGTTTGATTGTTGCTCCACTTGAAGTTTGGATGATCTGTCCAACCTGGTTTATAAGTGTTTGAATAAGGATTATTCGTCCAGATATTTTTAAATTATGCTTCATTACTAGAACCTTCTGGAGAACACATTTCGTTTGCATGTCCCTCTCTGCAGAAATCACATTTTAATGCTTGTAACTGACTTACGCTAGCTTGATTCAAACTACTTTCAGCTAGCATTTTATTTTATAATTCAATTTAAGCTAGTAATGCAGTATGAGCATCTAAAGTTAACATACCTTTTGGTGTACCTATAATTTTGGCCTTTAATTCTCTTTCACTCTTCAAATGATATTCGTTTAAAATTATCTTTTCAATCAAATCTTTTACTTGTGCTTCAGTCATAGTCCTGATTGTGCCTCCCACTAAAGCATCTAAAAGCATATGTGTCTGACTCTTGAGCCCTTTGATAAATTTATTCATTTGATACATGCTGATAAGATTATGATTAGACATATGCATAATAGAAATTTAAATTTCTCCCAGGAATCATAAAGAGATTCAGTCTCTTGCTGCTCAAAATTAGTGATTTCAAATTTTCTTTCAATGAATTGTATGGTAGTGAAGAATATTTCCAGATATTTATCCGCCAACTCTTTCCAGATTCTAATGGTACCATTAGGAAGACATAATAAAAAATCTTTGTGTCTTCTAATTAACGAGAAACTAAACAACCTCATCTTCACCCGATCTTCCGTAACATTTGACGATCTGCACATTGAAGTTATTTTGTAGAAGCGAGAAAGATGCTCCCACAAATCCTGAATTGCGCTTCCATCAAAAGGGTTGTCCCTTAAAAATGAAAGCACATAATTCTTAATATCGAAGTTAGTAAAGGTAGCGGGTACAAAGCCCCTAGAAATTTGGTCTGCATCGGTTCGTTTGCAGTAGTCCCCCATGGTTGGATGTGGTGGTATGACTGCCATAGTCGTTTCTTCATTTATTTCAATATCTAAAGAAACAATTGAATTTTAATTTACTAAAGCTCCATGTTCTAGAGTGGCTTCTCTAACATCTTTCTGATTATCTTGTGTTATTCTTCTATTCATTGGATCAAAAGGTAGCAATTTTGATCTGGAACTACGCATACACAAACAAAACAACTTAGTAGTAGTAATGTGTGACAAAAAAAAATTAAAACAACAAAATAAAAACTAAAGGAATGTTTCTCAAGCGTTTCCTTGTTAAAATTAACAACGGTTCCTGACAACGGTGCCAAAAACTTGATGATTTCTCGGAAAGTGTACGAAAAGTGTCGAAGTAGTAAAATAAGATAGTATCCATAAGGACTGCTATTTAACAAGACAATAGTTATGCAAGTTTAAAAGTAACAATAGGGGGGTTTAAAGTTTAATTCTGAAAATTAAAAGTTATTCTGAAAATAATGCGAAAGCGGTCAGGTTTTTCTTAAAATCCCTTATTTCTCCCCTGTTGATGTTTAATGCATTACATGAATGATAAAGTCATTATATTTCCACGACGAATTAACAAAACCACTATACCCAATCCCTTAGTATATAGCTCACTAATTTCTACTAAAGATCTTCTATTTATCCCTATTTAACTAGTGTAAGTGAAATTAGGCAATGCAACAGTATGTTAATTCAAGTGCCACTACTAGAGATCTTTTATCCATATTCAACAAGCGGAAGTACAATAATTTCCTTAGTTTCAATATATAGACTAATTTCTATTATTCCCTATGCAACCATAATTAGATTAGTAGAGTGTCTCAAATAAAAACCATTAAGCACAAGAGAAAATTAAATATATAACTTCAATTATTCATGCATTAGAAAATTAAACATATGTCACAACATGTTCAAAATAAGTTCATCATACAAAACCTAACCTATGAGTGTTTAACTAATCACGCTGATACAAATAATTACCAAGTAATAAGGTGAAGATTGCATGAGAAAATACTTGAAGATCTGGCCTCCAATGGCTTCTAATTCTTTTGAAATCGCATTCTCGGTACTCTTTTTCGTCACTTTCAGTCAAAATTCGCATAACCCTTTAAAAGATGCCAAAAATCCCCTTTTAAAGTAGTCAGAAAAAGCCCAGAAAAATGGTTCATCGCACATCATAGGATGCATCGTGCGCGATGCTGCACGTTCAGGTCTATCATGCGTGCGATGACGCATGATGAAGTGCATGGTTAATTTAGAAACTCTATTCTTTATTCTCCTATTTATTCATACTTAGTGTTTTTTGCTTCTTTCTTTGGTCTTTATGCTTCATATTTTCTCACCTTTGATTGATTTTTATCTGATTTCTCGATGAAATATATGTAATGACACAATGTCATTAGTGAGTATACCAAATAATGGAAGTGCACTATGATAAATGGGCACATGAATCAATAAATGGATGACTAGTACCCCTGCTAAGGGGAAACAAATAATATTCTCCATTGGTGCATCTTGCATTGGCTCCTACTAATCTTCCACAAGTGTACACGTACATATGGATTGTAAGTTGTTTTAGAAAATACAGGGAGGTTTAAAAAAAATTCAAGTGAGTGTGTGAGTTGCATTTACTAAATAAAAAATTATTCTTATAACTTTACATTTAACTGATCACTCAGGCACAAGACTAACCGAGCTTCCACACTTCCTTCCTTTGCAAAATATTGAATCTTCAAGATCCCTTGCTTGATTCAACACTTCATCTGGAACTTTATTCTTCTATTTGATGAGGCTTGGTATAACTTCTTTAATAGGTACCATCACCAAGGATTATTTGAGAAGAGATCATAAAGAGAATTTCACTGAATGTCATTTGACCTTAGGTGTGGTCCTTACTAAATTTAGATTTATATCTTGATCTCACAAAGCATATTAATAAAAATATCTTGATTATTGTTTCTTCTTGATAGATGAAGACTTCATATCATATCGTTTGACATACTATGTTGTCATCATCAAAATCATTGAGAACATTTGATAGTTGCAAACAATTGTATTTGCAATCACATAGACCCGTAATAATTACCCTTGACTTGAATCATCATACAAGTTAGACACAAACTTGACTTGAATCATGAACTCTCATATTTCCCAAAACTTTGGTTTTTGAGACGTGACTCAAGTCAGGAAAATGCTCAACTGAATCATGAGCAAGTTTCAAAAATTGGATTTTGTCACGAGATATGTGACTCGAATCAAGCCCTTGTATGACTCAAATCATAAGGTGTCTTGACTCGGATCATAGCTTTGTTTGACTCGAATCATGAAAGTGTTTTTGGAATTCAAATTGGAAAGGCTGGACAAGAATTAATTTAAATAGATTGACTTGAATTGAATAAAATGACTCCAATCAAACAAGTGAAATATGATTTTTTTTACATCTTTATTCAAGTTTTTCTCTTACTTCACTCAAATTTTTCTCTTACTTCACTCAAATTTTTCTTTTTTCCTTTGACTTGAATCAAAATGTCGATGTTACATTATTCTAGTGCTTTCTCTCTAGCACATATAAAAGCAACAAAAAAAATTCTCTCTCTAGCTCATAACTTTCATAATCTTTGAAAAACATTTGATATTTTGTCAATCACACAAATTTTCTATCTCAAATTAACCACGAAGAAAAAATATCTCAAGTGTTGATTTATTGAGTGTGAACTAGTCTCCTGTGAAATTTTTCGGAGAAACTTCATCTTTAACTTTTAGCTAAAATATTGTTGTTGAGTGTTGTCCAACTCCAAGAGAGAAATGGGATGTAATGGCGAGGTGATTAATTAGGGTCTCTAATCATCTTGTGAAGATTTGTTTTCATATTGTGACTGGTTTTCTAAAGATTTACGTCTAGTGAAAAAAGAGAAGAATTTCTTCTCCACGAGGTCTTAGAGTATTTAGCTCTTTCAACTAGTTCAAAGTCTTAGATAAGGAGATTTTTTGGTATGATCAATGTGGACAAAATCATATAGTGCTTTGGTTTTGAGAAGGTGGATTGTCTCAATATTGAAGATCTTAGAGAATTTGCATTCTAGTGAGTTGTATACATTAGAAGGAGAGTCATGATTTGGATTTAATTTTTTCCATTTTGTTTGTGATTATCTCTTGTATTAAAAGACACTTGTAATTTTTGTGAATTAGTGGAAGACTCAACAATCTTTTATGGTTGCCAATGAAGATCCAGCTAGGTGCAAGTGGAAACGACACACTGAACCAATATAAATATAAGTGTACACTTTCTCTATCCATTTCTTGTTTAAATTTTGTATAGAGTTCACGCGATATCATATTTTAATTGCTTTCTAGTTCACACGTGGTTAGGGCTTGCAACAAATAAAAGTTTTAATTTTTAAGCATAGATTTGTGTTAGATCCAACCGACTAAACATTCTTTCTAGTGATGTTATCTATAAAAATATTAGTATTATATTGTTGATTCACTAAATCGAATTTCATTCAAACATCTCAATTTGAATCCTATTAGATTAATTGTCATATTGTTTATTAGTGAATTTATTATCTTGTTGTCATTATATTTTCTTGCACATTAATCATGTAATTTCTCTATAAATTATAATAATTATAATAATTTCTTACATTGAAAGGTTGAAAAGTTAATTATAATAATTTCTAATGATTATGAAGTTTTTTATACCAAGTGAGTTAAAGGACAAACACGCTACATTGATGTGCTTAAAATAAATTTATTTAGCGTTCTAGATGGACAAACGCACCAAATTGATGTATTTAAATGATAAAGTTAATACTATAAATTAATCAAACCATATTCTTTTCATTACATACAGAGAGAGATAAAATATGCCTAAAACTCTCAAGTTTGTGTATTATATGGTTTTAATTTTATCTCTCTTTCTTGTTTCAAAGGAGGTTTACGGTAATCTATTTTTTTAACCTTTTTCGAAATTTCTTCTTTAATTTTTAGTTTGTAACCACAATCTTAGTTCATTTTAGTATCATGATTTTATTCTCTTTTTATATTGCAGCAAATATTAAATGTGAAACTGATGATGATTGTCCACGGGTTTTAAACTTGACTCCATTCATGTATCGGTGCATTAAAAACCAATGTGAACGTTTTAGATTGATATAACTTATTGTATGAGTATAAGGTTCAAGAGAGCATATAAATTTCACGCAAGAATTTGTTCTTATACTAGCAAAAGAATATATGCAATATACCTTGTGCTAGAACATTTCAAGAATTTCAATTTAATTTTTGTGTTGTCGTCCAAAAATGTATTTTTATTTATTTTTAGTTTTGTAATTTCGATGTACGGACAATAATGAATTTGTACTTTATGATGTTGGTAATAAAACAAAATAAAAAAGTAAAGAATATTAAAAATTTTAATACTCCTTTCTTATGTCATGTTCCGCCTCTCATACTCATATTAACGAACATAATAATTCTACACCATCATAGTCCTAATTACACGTGATGCCAAAAACTAGATTCAC
Source organism: Vicia faba (assembly GCA_948472305.1). NCBI lineage: Eukaryota > Viridiplantae > Streptophyta > Magnoliopsida > Fabales > Fabaceae > Vicia > Vicia faba. The sequence goes on from OX451735.1 coordinate 1,515,953,892, forward strand.
ACAATATAACTCACATACTCATACATATACATTCACACGATATACTATATATATTCAAACATCAAATCTAACCATATTAAAACAAACAAAAAGATCGTATCCACTCTAAAAGATGTTAGTGTGTGTTATTTATGGAACAAGTCTTGACTCATTTAAATTTGAAATTAGTTATTTTTTTCTAGTATTTCTATTATTTAGGGATATAATTATTAGTTGATTTGTTTTTAATATTGGTATCAGAGTCCACACAAGGGCTTAATTTTTAGAAAGAATAGAGAGAGAAGTTGAGTGAAACACATAAGGAGAAACAATAAGTCATGGCTGACGACAATAATTTTTTCAATATTTTTGAAGTTTGATGGATATTATAATCATAATTCCATGCTAATGAAAAATTTGTGGAGATTAAAGGAATATTAGAGCCTGATAGAACAAGGATATGAAGAACTTAAAACACTAGAGTCACTCACAACATAAAATCTTGGAGGAGAAAAAACTACGGGACTTAAAGGAAAAGAAATATCTCTTTCAATCTATTGGCAAGAATATTTTTAAAACAAACACCAAGAAATCCACCTCCAAAGCATTCTAGGATTCAATAAATCAAAAATATCAGGGAATGTTCAATTTCAACGAGGTCAACTCCAAAGGCTATGCAGAGATTTTGAAATTCTAGAAATGTAAAATACTGAGGATGTGAATGATTATATTTCTAGAGTCATGTTAATTGCAAATGACATGAGAGAATCGTGAGAGACCATGGAGGTGTTAGAACATACACAAAATGAAGTTGGTGAATTAATGGTGAAAAGTTGTTAATCGGAGAAGATGAAGTTTACAGAGAAAAATAGAGATTAATAGAGAGACAGAGAGGGTAATTGAGGAGAAACTCATATAATGGCATTAACAAAAACACATTATGTGAGGGTTTATATAGGATACACTTAAACATCCTTGGAACTAATACATGCCCAACAAAACAACAAAAATCTCAAAATATCGCGTCAGAAACCGATTTCCTAAATCAAGGAAACCAGTTTCCCCAACTGAAAAAACATACAAGAAGTAAAAAACACATGACAGAAACCGATTTCCTCAAACTAGGAAACCAGTTTCTCCTTTAAAACACATAATATTTGCAGCTTCAAGAAGTGTTTTTCAAATAAGTTATTTTATACTAAACGAACTTAGAAGCTTCCAGAATGCATTTGAATTATATCCAACATCCAATACACCACCTTAATTCAAATGCTCAACATCCGTCATACCTAAACTCCTCACAAGCTTCTTGAACACATCATTTGTCACGCCTTTCATCAAAAAATTTGCAAGTTGTTCTTTGCTTCGACAGTATCCTAACTTCAGCTGGCCTGCACACACCAGTTCCCTCAAGTAATGAAAACGCATCTCTATATGGTTTCTCATCCAATGTGCTATGGGATTCCTTGCAAGATTAATGGTTGAAATATTGTCAACCAAGAGCGTAACAACTTTTTCTTCATTGTTGCCTAGCTCCCTTAGCAGATTCATAAGCCATACAGCCCGACATGCACACATCGATGCAACGATATACTTGGCCTCACAAGTAGAGAGTGCAACCACAAGTTCATTTTTAGAGCACCAAGAGATTGGAGCTTCGCCGAACATAAAGACATAACAAGTCGTAGACTTTCGATGATCCTTATCTCCACACCAATTGGAAACTGTATAACTAAGTAACTCACAATTTCTGCCCATATCAGTTGCAGGAAAGAGAATTCCACAGCCAAGATATCTTTGATGTATCTTAGGATCCTCTTAAGTGCTGCCAAATGAGAAACCTTCAGTTTCTCCATGAATCTACTTGCAATACCGACACTAAACGCCAAATTTGTCAGTGTATTACACAAGTAACGCAACGATCCAATCAACCTCCTATATTGAGTTGGATCCACACCTTGGTCATCTTCACTTTTGGATAGCTGCAACCTTGAATCAGCCGGTGTTATGGCAGCATTACAATGCTCCATATCACACTTTTTCAAAATCTCAAGACCATACTTTCTTTGATTCACAAGCAGCCCCAATTTTGACTTATGGAACTCTATGCCAAGAAAGTAAGTCATGATTCAAAGGTCGCTCATTTCAAATTCTTCCATAAGCTCACTTTTGAACTTAGAAACATTCACTTCACTGCTGCTCGTAATTAATAAGTCGTCCACATATAAGCAAAGTATAATCACTTCTTTTCTTGCATCCGTCTTCACAAAAACACCATGTTTGGATACACAATTCTTGAAGCCAGCCTCAACTAGAAATGCATATATGTGTTTGGTACAAGCTCTAGGTGCTTGTTTCAAACAATAGAGTTTATTCTTCAATTTGTAGACTCTTACCTCTTGATTCTTCACCACAAAACTGGGGGGCTAGTCTACATAGACTTCCTCCTCAAGTGGTCCATTAAAAATGTAGATTTTACATCAATTTGATACATTGACCAACTATTGCTATTCGCAATACCAACAACCAGCTGTATAGTTTCCAATCTAGCCATAGGTACAAACACCTCATCATAGTCTATACCTTCTCTTTGCAAAAATCCCTTCGCTACTAGTCGAGCCCTATGCTTGACAATTTCTCCTTTTGGATTTTCCTTCACTTTATAGACCTATCTCACACCGATTGGCTTTTTCCGTTCCGATAAATTACCAGCTCCCAAGTACTACTTTTCTCAATCAATTACAGCTCCTCTTTCATCGCACACACCCACTTTGAATTTCTTAATGCCCCATTCGTGCTCAAGGGCTCAGATTCATCCATAAGCGTAAAGTGAATAAGATCACCATATTTTTTAATCTCATTATCATGGAATACTTCACAATCTCGGAGCCTTTGAGGTAGACCTTTATGCCTTGTTGAATGTCTAATGGATTCGCCATTTTCAACTTCGACCGGCTACTAAACTGTTTTTGCAGAATGCTGATTTTCTGCATTTTCTTGTGGAAACCAGTTACCAGAAATAGGGAAATTGTTTCTGGTTCCAAAAATCCAATTCCAGCAGCTTCAGTATTCTGAAATTGCGAAGGAAACCATTTTCCTTCTGTTGGGAAACCGGTTTTTGCTACTGTCAGGTGAATTTTTCTACTGTCAAACATCCTCAACTCACCCATGATCACATCTCTACTAATCACGATCTTCTTACTACTCACATCAAACAACTTATAGCCTCTAGTAGGATTATAACCAACTAGCAACAATATCTCTTCTTTGTCATCTAACTTCTTTCAAAGCTAACCCGGGACATGTCGAAATGCTACCGAACCAAAAACCTTCAAATGACTCAAACTTGGTTTATGACTAGACCATACGTCTTTTGGTGTCACTTTGTCTAGCTTCTTAGTAGGGTACCTATTCAACAAATAGGCGGATATAGATACAAATTCACCCCATAGTTCCTTCGACAAGCTTTTTCCTTTCAACATGCTATGAACCATATTCGTTATTGAACGATTTCTTCTCTCAGCAACATCATTTTGCTGAGGCGTATCAGGTGTTACAACCTCACGTATTATACCATTAACATCACAATAATTCCCAAATTCACTCGAGGTATACTCGCCTCCACCATCACTTTTGAGAATTTTCAACTTGTGACCACTTTGGCGCTCCGCCATGGATTTAAAACGTTTAAACACATCAAACACCTCAACTTTCCTCTTGATTAGATAAATCCATAGCTTTCTACTATAATCGTCAATAAAAGTGATAAAGTACCTATTTCCGCCATACGAGTCGACTTGCATTGGACCATAAACATCAGAGTACACCACCTCAGATGATTTTTTTTCCTATGACCTACATCCTTGCTAAAACTATTCTTGTGTTGCTTCCCATGAACACACTATTCATAAATCTCAGCTAGAATATAGATCTTGGGCATCCCGATCACCATACCATTCCTTTGTAACGCGTCGAGATCTCGAAAATTGAGGTGTTCGAGACAGTAATGCCACAACTACTCATCACGACTTGCCTCTGTAGCAAGACACTTGTGCTCCATCACTTTCAACTCTATCTTTAAATTATGATTTGCATCCATGGGTGCTCTAAGAATTAAGACTTAGTTTCGATCCAAAACGCGTAAAATATTGTTTTCCATGTTGTACCCCAAAATTTTCCCTCCCATTATTCAAGACAAATTATTTCAATAGTTCTCCCCATGCTCCTAGATTTCTCAATCGCTCAAGACTACTCAAGGATTGATCAGACAAACCCTCCTCCTAAGCAGTTGACCTACGACTAGGGTTTTGCTTCTCTCAAGGAAAACTGGACTTATAATGCCTCAAGTGGATTTCATGGTTTCTCATATGTCTCAAAGAATCCTCATCCCAAATTCCAAGTCTTGCAGCACAAGTTTCCTCAATCAATTAGTCAGATGATTGAAAATTAACTGTATTGGGCAAAAAGTCAACTTTGACTAATTTACAGTCAAACTTCAAAATTTTTGGTCAACATCAACATTTTGAAGTAAAATTCATCATTTGATCAAGCTTTGATCATGATTAATCAGGAAAACTCAAGATTCATCAAAAGTCAAAAGTTACTAAATTAAGGTTTTCTTAAGGAGAATCAACTGAACTTTGACCAAGCATAACTTTCACATACTCCATTAGAAATTTCTCAACAAAAGCTCATTTCAAAGGAAATTAAATTCTCTACAACTCTGTCTATCTAAGCTCAAGGCCAAAAATTCTTCATTTGAGAGATATGGGCCAAAACATTACAGGTCATTTTACAAGTCAACAAAAAGTCACTTTTTGTCAAAGAAATTTACATTAAGATAAAGGCTTCAAATGAAAAAATGACAAACATGAATATTATAAGGGATATCTTGAGCTTTCCAAAGAGTCTAAGATCACCTTCATATGATAACAATTGAGTGAGATATGATTTGTGCAAGTTGGGCAATTTTGAGAAAATGCATGAAATCCAAATTAAGCAAATTTGAATTTTTAGGCTAATGGGCATATCTTTTAAGGTCCAAACGTGTACCTGACCCCATAATAGACTCCTAAATTCATTAATTTATTTTTGTGTTTTTTATTTCTTTTATTTTTGATACTATTCAATTAAAAGCAAAATAAATCTACTAAAATACCAAGTGAATGAATCAAAGCATGAAGATCTATTTTTGAATTAAATCATAAGTCTAAAAAGCTGGTGACAACTTGCAAAAAAACGTGTAAAAATTGATTGGTACATGATTGTCCTAAAAAAGAAAGATTTCATGAAAAACTTTAATCAAAGATTTGATCATGAAATACAAAAGATTGATTCCACTTTTGTTGACCTAAATCTTCCATTATAAATAGGAAACACATTCAGATCAAGGGATACGCAAAAATTGCCTCAAGAACACCCTCTAAAAAAATCTCAATTTTTGTCAACACTGGGGCAAAGTCAAAACTAAAGATCCAGCCACTTTCAGTCCAACCCATCCATTGCAAATCATTCCTGAGGTATCTAATAGTAAGAATAGGTCGAAAGTCATGGCCATTGATGGTTGAAACAAGAATACTCATCTTCTCCGATTTTCTTTTCTATCAAACATTCATATAATTAATTTCATGCATTACTAATGTTTATTAACTGCCCAAATGAGTTCTCGTTGTTACTTAGAACAAGTTTGAATCATAAAATAGAAGCTCTAACGTGAGAATCATGTTTTTCCATGGCTATGGAAGTTTGAGACGTCTTCTTCGAAACTCACGATACAAGTGTTTTCAGGCCAAACAAACACCACCATTAGATTCACAAGGGTCAAATTAAGGGGATATGGTCCTTTTTATGGTCTAACACATGTTATTTTGCAGGTTTGAAAATCCTCTCACCGGAGAAAATGACCGGAGCTAGGGCTTTGGAACTTCCTTGGTTCACTTGCTTTATTAAATATTTGTTTTCTTATATTTTAATAACAGTAACGAAGCGCATCGCAGCTGGTTGAGACGGAGGCATGTAACGTGAAAGGCGTGAGTTCGATCTCTACGTCTTACAGTTATTTTTTGTTATTTATCAAACTAACGCGTGGCTTATATATATATATATATATATATATATATATATATATATATATATATATATATATATATATATATATATATTAATCAATGCCTATTTCTCAAACACCAATAGGCGCTTGGCCTAGTGTCAAGAAATGCAGTTTGTGATGCCAGGGGACGTGGGTTCAGCATCCATCCCATGCTGTTTTTTTTTTTACCCTATTTTTCTAACCTGATTTTTCTATTTTCTTTCTTAATAATTTCTTAATTATTTTTTAATTAACAATTAACTAACCTAATCTTTTTTCTTAATAACTAACAAATTAGGATTAGGGTTTTAGTTATTAAGTAGTTTTGTCATATATTTTTCATTTACTAATTAATTAAATTGGCTATTTTCTTAACATTAAAATAAATTAGGATTTAGGTTTTAATTACTATTATTAACTTAAATCATTTTCTACAAAAAAAATCATAAAACATTTTAACATTCTTTTTCTATTTTCTTTCTTCTTGCTATTTAATTTTCATAGAAAATGTATAGGTTGCATTCTTTAATTGTAATAGGGTAGATTTCTTTTCTAGAATTTTTTTTCCTAATTATGTAATTGCTCACAGGATGTAATAGTGTAGGTATACTTTCTCACGAATTTTTAGACTTATGTACCTCTCCCAAAGCCATGTAATAGCTTAGGACTTTACATTCCACACTTTATTTTTCTGTACATATTTAACTACTAGTAACTAGGGTTTGCGTGGCAAGACTAAAAACAATATAGAAAACCCTAATATTCAAGATAAATAGCTGAATTAATACACTTGGCACACTTGCACCTCTAGGGTAACCTCTCTTGTTCCCTTATGATATTGGTCATGACACTCGAAAGTGGGATACTTTAGCAAAAAACCATGGATCAAATCATCATGTCCTTTTCGAATAAAGATCATAATCTCTCGATGACCCTTCGAGTTGCCTACAAAATTATCTAGTCCCTTCGAGCTACCTACAAAATGATCTAGTCCCTTTGAGTTGCCTACAAAATGATGATAGTCCCTTCGATGCAATTGCTAAAGTATCCTTAATTGTTGCCTTTGATGACCATACGATGACCCTGTTAGACGGTGTGGCAAGTGATCGAGAGGGGGGTGAATAGATCACCTCGTTATTATTCAAGGATTTAAAATATTTTATCAAAGTTGATTAAAAAGAGCGGAAAAACACAGTCCCGAATCAACTTCCATCTATTTTGAATCGACTACTAGAAAACCGGACTTGCGATAAACTTGCTAGATTTTTATTAAGATGAAATAGATGAAATTTTACACAAATCAATGTATGTTTCAATGCGCTTATCACAAGAACGCTATTTCCAATAAACAAAATCTTGCAAGCACTTTTGTCAAACAATTGGCACATGCTTGTTCGATGATCAACAATAATGGTGGTTTAGCAAAAGAGTTTGTACTACTATTGTATCATTGAACAGAACAACCAGCAAACCAATTGAATCACAAATGTGCAGAAAACATAAAGAGAAAGAGAGAAAGAAAACTTTACACAGGAAGTTTGGTAAGGAAGTTCCCCACTATCGGCCTCGCGTGTGGGTACGTCTCCCTCTCAATTCCAAACTGAAATTGAGACTTGTTATTTCAATATGTTGAATGTTGTTTACAATGTTACAATACAAAGATAGAACCTAATCATTAAGATCTTCTTCTTATTGTATGAACCTTCACTTGATATGAGCTGATCAAGATATCACCTGCAAGATCCACAGTCAATCCTCTGCTCCACGACCTCTTTGTGAAATCGCCCTGATTTCCAAACCCTACGCTACGACTCAATATGACCTGTGTAATCGTGACTGACAAACCCGCAAGAACACGCCCGTTCTTGAAGTACAAACCCTCTGGGTTTTCCTCGAAACCCCCTTCTGAATCTTTAACTCAGCTAAGATCACCGATCGTACGGCTGAACATTATCTCTATGATCCCTTGATCCGATGAACAAAGATGATTATGTTTCGATGTTATTGAACCAAGATGATTGAGAAGATGATGAAGATTGAAGAGTCTTTCAGGTTTCTAATGCTCAGAAAATTAGATGCACACCAACTGAATTTGTGACACCTGCCTTTTTTTTATTGTTGAACTGCAAAATTGACTTATATATGTAACATAAAAATGTTAGAAGTAAAATTGCAGTATGAGTCGATGCATATCTCATATGAGTTGACTGATGTTAGTTACAAAACATTGGATGAGTCGATACAATGCATTATGTATCAATACATAATGTTATCAAGACATATTACAGAGAGACAAAATGTGTATGAGTCGATGCAAAACATGAATGTATCGATGCAACCAAGAAATGAGTCGATGCAAACCATTTTGTATCGATACAAACTGTTGTCTACACAAAATCCAGAACCTTTAATTTCATATGAGTCGATACAAAATGTGAATGTGTCAATTCATACTGAGTTGGTTTTGATTTCCAAAAACAAGAAGTGATATGTATCGATGCATAAGTGCATGTGTCGATGCATAAAGGTTTTTAAAACATTATCCAGAAACATGAACTTGACATGTATCGTTGCAAAGTGAGAATGAGTCTACTCATACTGAAGTACAATTGTTATTGTGATTTTAGATTAAGTATGTGTTGATGCATAGCATTTTGTATTGACCTGAAATCATGATGCATGTGTAAAACACATTTTTGACCCTTTTAGAACATGCTACACAATTATCATATCATGCACACACAGAGATCAAACACAATAAAAATTCATTAATACTTATATCACACATACTTACTATCATAAAAAACTACTCAAAGAAAAGGGTTGCTCACAAACTCCCACTTTTTGATGATGGCAAATACTTGCAAGATGTGTGATGATGGAGCATAAATGAATGAGTCGCTCCCCCCTGAGTTTATGCATAACAATACAATAAGTGTCCTTCTCTAACATCGTCTTTTATTCTCCCCTTTTGTCAACATCAAAAAGAGGAAAAGAACTATTTTTCAGTAATTAAATTCAGTTGAAGATACACAAAATAAAATTGAGTTGCATACTCATCAAAATTGAAATGAAAATCAGCGATATTCACAAAGAATGAAGCTTAGCATGGTAATCACAAAAACACACTCACAAAGAGTGACAAATATAGGCAATAACTAGTAAACAAGAATAAACACGAATAAGCAAAGTGAAAGCATTAACTAAGAAAGTTGTGAATTACATAAGTTGAATCAAAAGCAAACAATGTTTGAACAGGAATACAAATGAACTAAGAACATGAATACAAATGCTATGCAATGGATGAGATGATATGATCAAGGATTATGGCCACTACAGGATTCATCAGTGTGATACGGTGGGATAACTGACTTGAGGGTTTGCGTTTTTGTTTTCAAATGTTGCGGCTTAGCAAGAGTCGCCACCGACTTTTCTTTTATCCAAAAGGAAAGGTGAAAAAGCACAGGAAAGACCTTTGATATTATTTCTTGAGTTTGGGGGTTAGATTATGAAAAGGGAAGGTATTAGTACCCTTTTCATCCATGGTTTTCCATGGGATCTTAGTTACTTTCTAGATCACTTGCTTTTTGTTTTGAAATTATGTTTGGTGTGGTTTTGAAAGTATTTTGTAAAAGAGGCCATTGTTTAGGCAATCTTTGTAATGATTCTCGTTCGTAAGAATGTATACAAAGATGTTTGTCTTTTGAAAATGTTTTCAATGTTTGTAAAATGTTTTTGAAATGTGTGTGTTTATTTTGAAAATATCAAGGATGGTTGTTTGAAATAGAGCAAGTAACTAGAAGTAATCTACCTACTCAAAATGTCTTTCTTATGTATTTTCTATTCCTTTGACATTGTTGTCTTACCATTGATTTGGTAAGCAACCCTATCTTTGGATGTAAACGGGACGGGCGTGGGTCATCGTATAACCATGATTAGCAATATTTGCAAAGTATCTTAGCATTTTGAGGGACCAATATCATTTTGGTAAGGCAACCTTGAATAGCGTCATTGAGGGACTATGATCTTATATTTGTTTGTTTTGCCAAGATACTTCGCATGCGTAATATGGCTATTTTTATATAAGGCAACCAAGTGGAGAAACCCTAAGGGTGCTTGTGTGTTAGTGTGTTATTTTCATGCTTTGATTTTGTCTTGCATTAGGGTTTTCTATTTTGCTTTGTTTTGATCTTGCCATACAAACCCTAATTACTATCATGGCATGTAAAGCGGTAAATTGTGTAATGTAAAGATTGCTAAACTATTATAACAATTTTAGGGGAGGGGAAATACACATTTGAATGAGGATTTGCAAGAATGTAAATCTAAATAAATTATTACAACCAAATCGAACATGTACAAATATTAGAGTAAACAATATACAATATTTAAATATTCAATATTATGTACATGCAAGAAGAAAAGATTTTTTGTTTTGTCTTGTGAAAAGAAAATTTTAACCTAATCCTAAAAATATAAGGAAAAGAAATTAATTCTTAAAAAGGTTTAACCCTAATTTCTATTTTGAAAGAAAATAAAGTTCTTGTATATATTATTATTGTGTATTTTTGTATTTTAAAATAATAAATAATATTGTAAGGAAGTATTTAATTTTTACATGTTAAAATAAATATTTACAAATATGAAATAAAACAAATTAAACTAAACCTATTTTATTTATGTTTACAAGTTTATTAAGAAAAAAAATAATTAGTATATATTGATGATAAAATATATTTTTTATGTGAAAATAAAATAAAATGCAATATTATCATATTTATATTTTTTAGGATTTTTATGGATTGAAAATATTAATAAACCAAAATGAAAACAAAAATAAATAAATAAAAATGTTTGGAAAAAGTTGGGTGTTGTACCCCAAAATTTTCCCTCTCATTTTATCAACATTTCTCATCACAAGGCTCTTGGGACTCAAGATCAAGCTAGGGTTTGCTCTGCTCAAGACACCTCCTTGCACTGTTGACCTAAATTAGGGTTTGAGTTTGCACAAGGATTTTTGGACCTTCAATGCTCCAATTGACTTTCATACTTCATGTTGGACTCATAAGTTTACCCCTACCAAGTTTCAAGTCTTGAATCAAATTTTTGCCCAGTCAATTGGACAGTTGACCTAGAAATCAGCTGTATTGGGGAAAAAGTCAATTGTGGCCAATTTATAGTCAAACCTCATGAATTTTGACCCACATCAACATTATGAACTCATATGAACCATTTGATCAAGTTTGGACCACAATTCCACAAGAAATTTGATCAGATCACCAAAAGGGCAAAATGGTCATTTTTAGGGTTTTGACTGTACAAAGGCAATTTCTGACTTTTTGACCTAGCCAATGGCAATTCAAGCTCAACCATGGACTCAAGGACCCAATAACATCATCTCGACTTATTCAACAAGTTCAAAATATCTCAAATGATTTGGATTGACAGATGAATTTTTCAGTCAACTGATCAAAATTTGACTGTACACTGAAAAGTCAAACTTTGACTTTTTGGTCAAAATCAAGTGCAAAGGGTCATTTTCATCAAGATGTGTCAAATTATGAAACTTGTTAACCAAGAAACCCAAAATTGCAAATTAGGGTTTGAAATTGAAAAAAATTCATAACTTAGAATTTATCTAAGTTATGAAATTTTCTTATTTTTTTCTAACTTTGCCCCACATTTTTACGATGATGCAAATGGATTCAAACAAAACTTACAAAATTAAAGTTGTATTCCTCCACAAATTCTACAACTTTGATTCAGAAAGTTTTCTCAAAAGAAGCTTGGATCTCAAGTTATGATTTTTGGAACAAGGGTCCCTAAAACTTTTAACTTAGGGAAATTTTGCCCTAGTTTAGGTAGGATTTTGACCCATCTTCTTGGCCATTTTTCACATAGTTCCACTTGGAGTCTCAAGTTGCATTTCAAATATGGATTATAGAGCATGTTGCAAGCTTTCCAAATTGTCTAAGAACTCCTCAAACACATTTGTGGTTAGGGAGAATCAAATGCTTTAAGTTGGCAAAAACTCACTTTATATCCATGGCAAATACATGTTCATACAAGTTGCATTTTCAAACCAGCATGCTTTGTACTTGTTTGCAGGCCTCTAAACCAATTCAGACTCCTTAATTGAATGCAAATCCACTAAGCTAATGCATTATCTTGGACATTTGGACATTGCACACAAAACTAATCCCTAATTAGAAAAAGGTACATTTCCATTTTGGAAAAGGTATGCTTTATGTCAAAACATGATCTTTGAAGCATAGGGCCATATCTCTGAAGCCAAATCAAATCCATAAATTGCAAGTATCAAGAGGATTGTATGCAGCATAATATAGGGCTGGTACATGCCTGTATTCAAAAGTTACACATTCTTGCTTCACAAAGAAGAAATGGTCCAAACACTTGCCAACTTGAAAACCAGTCCATGCTAGCTTAAACAAACATTGCAAACACATTTCACAGAACCCTTTGATCAAGAAACACGAGCACTTGAGCCTCAAAACCTCCCATGGCCAGAAATCACTCTTCTTTGGCAAAATAGGGCAGGTGCTGAAACTTGAGTGCCACAGCTCATTTGGCTCGTGCATTTTTCCCCTTTCCACTTCAAACACCTTCCATTCAACTCACTCAAGCTATCCCAAACCTCCATTGCCAACTGTAACTCCATTTACAGTGTTCACCATTTTCATTTCAAGCTTGTGCAGGTTGAGTTCTAGGAGCTGATTCAGGGACATTCAAGGCAAGCTAGCTATTGGAAAAGATCAATTGAAGTTCAGGCAAGCTACCAGACACCTCAAAACCTGTTGAGAAGCTCTGCATTGTCCAACTCGAATCCAACTGAAACAGGTTTTTCATCACTTTCTATCTCTCTATTTAGGAACATTTAGCCTTAGGTTTGTGAATGAAAAATTTAGTATTCAATGCCATGAAGTTGTACATATGCTCAGTTTTTATTTATATTAAGTGTGCTAGGAGATTTTCATCCATGAACATGTTGAATAAGTTAGGTTAGATTTTAGGGCCAGAGAAATTCTCTCTGGTCTTTGAGAGTTAGGATTAATGCTTTATATGGTTAGATTCGTATTTAAATTCTCTACAAGTTTGATGTTGTGAGTTTTGGCAAAAGATCACGTTTCCAGGATGTTCCAGTTTGAACCAGGCGCGCGCGCGTTTGACAAGTCTGGAGGAAGAAGATGAAGACTTGGGCTGGGCCTAGTCTGATTGCTTCTAACACCTCCCTTTTTCAGTTTCACACCCCCTGGCCCAATGTCTTATATTTTTATGTTTTTGCATTTTTATTTTCATTTCTGGTTTTGATTATTTATTTCCAAATATAAAAAATGCTTAAAAATATTTTCACATTTTTTTACATTTATTTGGCATTTTATTCTATTTTTCCTAACATTAAAACATTTCTAATACTTTTATATTATTTGTTTAAATTTAAAAATAATGTAAATGATACTTTTAATTTTATTTCTTATTTCATTCATACTGAAAATATTATTATAAAATATAATTTATTTTTGTAAATATTTTATTTTATTTTATGCATACTTAATATATATATATTTTTATATATAAATACAAAAATATTACATTTTATTTTTATTATTATTTATACTAAAAAACACTTTTTTTCAATATATTTTATTTTTATACATATTAATATATTTTTTGTATATAAATAATATATAATATTTACTTTCTTAAAGAAATAGGGTTTACCCCTTTAACAAATAAAATTAATCTTTTTATTTTATTTCTTTACACTTTTTTCACATTGAAAATACTTTACATACATAAGCAAAAAAAAAACTTCTTTTTGAATAATACATTTTATTCAATACTTATTTATTTTGTTTATTTAAATATTGTGCATTTAATATTGTTGCATTGTAAATTCAATTTGGATGTAATAGTAACTAGAGTTTATATTTCTTGTCAAATACCCCCCCATTCAAAAATTGTACCCCCATCCCCATAATCATGTTGTAATAGCTTAGAATTTAAATTCTCGCACTTAACGCTTTCAATTATGCCATGATTAGAGAATTAGGGTTTGTATGCAAAATCCAATTAACAAATAGTTTGACCTAATCAAAAACAAAAATGCATGAAAATCAAACACAATGCACACTTGCACCCCTAGGGTTACAATCCACTTGTTGCCTTCAAAAATGGGCCATGATATGCATGTTGGGTACTTTGGCAAAGCAAAAACAAAACAAAAGATCATAGTCCCTCGATGACGCTATCTTGGTTGCCTAAATAAAAATGATCAAGTCCCTTAAGAAAATTGCCAAAAATACTTAGCACAATTGCTATCATGGTCTATACGATGACCCGCGCCTGTCCCGTTTAACATCCTAACACAAGGTTGTTCACCAAATGCAATGGTGAAACAACACTGTTAAAAGGGTTAAAAATATAAGAAAGATCTTTGAGTAAAATAGGGTAGATAGCTCTTAGTTACTTGATCAAAAGCTTGGAAAACATCCTTGCTATTTTCAAACACACTTCACAATACAATTTCAAAATCCAACTTTCAAACATTGAAAACTTTTCAAAAGACAAAAACACCTTTGTATACATTCAAACAATAATCATTACAAAGGTTGCCACAACAATGGCCTCTTTTCAAAACATCTTTCAAAACCACACACAAAGCACCATTTCAAACAATTGAAAAGCACCATTTCAAACAATTGAAAAGCAAAGCAAGTGATCTAAACAAGTAACTAAGAGCCCATGGATAACCATGGATGAAAAGGGTGCTTGCACCTTCCCTTTTCATAATCTACTCCCCGAACCCAAGAAAACATCTCAAAGGTCTTTCCTGTGCTTTTTGACCTTTCCTTAGGATAAAATAAAAAGTCGGTGACGACTCTTGCTAAACCGAAACATTTGCGAACACAAAAACAAAACCTTAAGTCAGTTCTCCCACCGTATCACATTGGGCCAGGGGGGTGTACTGATCAATCAGATGGTGAATGTTATAAAAAATACTAAGCCCAGCGTGGAGGCCCAATTCCTGCAAAAACAAGGCAAAAAACTGAAAATGGAAAAAATGTGAAAAAGCAAAAGGTAGCGCCAAGGTTCGAACCCAGGACATGGGTCTCACCAGCGCGCTACCTTTCCACTGGGGTGGCTATACATCTGTTGATTAATGTGAAACAAAAACAATATAACACAAACAAAGCCCTTGCCATGTACTTCGTCTTCTTCCTCTAGCCAGCCGGATGCTCTGTAACTTGCTTATCTCTCCATGAAAATGAAAACTCATAACATGAAAGCTGTAGCATTTTGTCTCACGATTTTAACCATATAAATTATGTAAACTAAAAATCAAAGATCAGAATGAATTTTAAAAGCCCTAAATTTAAACCTAATTTTTCCAAAAACTTCAAGTTCAAAGTTCTCTCAACTCAGGCCAAATAAATGCAAGATAAGTATATGTATAGTTTCGTTGCAATGAGGTCTACATTGTTTATTCACAAATCGTGGCTAATGGATGCCTGTATGAAGAGATAGAAGTTGAGATTTTTACCTCTTTCAGTTGAAATCGTGGATGGAGTTGGAGTGAGTTTTATGAAGGCCTGATGATTGCTTGAGCTTGATTGAACCTCCCTGAATGTGTTCCAACCCTTGCCTTGCTTTGAAAGTGTCTGAAACTCTCTATCCAAGTCAACCTGCAAGATTTGAAAACAAAAATGGCAGATGATAGAGAAGGGATTACAGTACAGGGATGAGGGTCTAGATAAGTTAGATATCAAGTAGGTAAGGTGTTTTGATGGTTAAGACTTGAAATGCACGAGCCAAATGAGAGATTGCTATGCTTATGCAAAAAACTGCAAGTTTGACAGTTTTTGGGTGATAAGGAGTTTGGGAGTGTTTCAGGCCTCTAGATCTTGTGTGTTATGTTGCAATGTGTTTGTATATTATTATGGAATCAATTTAAAATCAGCTCTTCAACAGATTTGTAAGTTCCCACCTTTTTGCACACTTTCTTGCTTTTGAAGCAAAGTGAAGGGACAAGGACTTACCTGCTTGTACTGGCTTGCTTAGGGTTGGTATTTGTTATATACAAGTTGTCTTAGGTCTGTGGTACTTGTATGTGCAAAGCAGACAAGTTCAATGCTCAAGATTGTAAAGTTTGCAAAAGTGGAGCTTTTTCAAAATGCCAATGGCCACTTTATGCCATTTATGGAATTACAACTTGGGTAATGACCCTAAGGCATGGATCAAAGCTTTGTAAACTGATTAAGCATTAAATTAAGGAGTAATAAACAAGTTTGGGACCTGTAAAGCATGGATTAGGCAGCATAGGTACTGATTGGAACTTTGTTCTTCATGAAATGACTTGAATCAAAAGTGAGAAATTGCCAACTTCATCTCTTTGATTCTCCCTACTCAAAAATGATCTTGAGGAGTTCATGGACATTTTGGAAATCTTGCAACGTGATCTATAACTCATCTTTGAAATTCATTTCAATAGTCCTCTTGGAACTAGGTGAAAATTTTCCATGAAGTTGGGTCCAAAACCTGCCTAAATTAGGGCAAAAATTCACTAAGTTATTTAGTTCATGAGCATGTATTCATAAATTTATATCTTGAGATCCAAGCATATTTAGGGAAAAGTGGGTGAAGAAAAGTTGTATATTTCATGGAGGTCTACAACTTTCATGTTGGGAACTTCCTTTGAATCATCTGGTTTCATGGTGAAAAAATGGCCTAAAGTTGAGAAAAAATAAGAAATTTTCTATACTTAGAAAAATTTCTAAGTTAAGAAAATTTTCAATTTTAAACCCTAATCTTCAATCCTTGATTTCTTGATGACCAAGCTTCACATTTTGACATGTCTTGATGAATTGTGACCCTTGGTTGATTTTGACCAAAAAGTCAAAGTTTGACTTTCCGGTGTACAGTTGACTTTTGATCAGTTGACTGCAAATTTCATTTGTCTATCAAATGAAATTGAAATGTTTTGAATCATGTAATTAGGACAAGATTATGCAATTGAATCCTTCGAATCATACTTTGACTCAATTGGTCATTTTCTAGGTTAAAAAAATCAGAAATTGCCCTTCCTCAGTCAAAACCATAATTTTGACCATTTTGCCCTTTTGATGTTTTGATCAAATTTCTTGAGGAATTATGATCCAAACTTGATCAAATGATACATATGAGTCTAAAATGTTGATGTGGATAAAAAATTATGAAGTTTGACTGTAAATTGACCATGGTTGACTTTTCCCCCAATACAATTGATTTTTAGGTCAACTGTCCAATTGACTGATCAAAAATGTGGTTCAAGGCTTGAAACTTGTCATGAGTGATCTGAGGGGTCCATAATGATGTTTGAAAGTCACATGAAGCATTGATAATCCAAAAATCCTTGGGCAATCTCAAACCCTAATTTTTGGTCATCAGTGCATGATGAGATGTCTTGAGCTGACCAAACCCTAATCCAGTCTTGAGTCAGAGAGATCTTGTGAGAAAAGTTTTGATAAATTAGAAGGCAAATTTTAGGGTACAACAGCTTCCCCTGTTCAATCTTCTTAGACCTGAAGAGTTAGATTAGCGAGCTTTGCCATTCGTGACTCGAAGGTGAAAGAGGATTGGACACTAGAGTGCCCAGAAATTTGCACTTGACGATGTGTAGTTGAGGGAATGGGCTTAAAGATGCCATTTGGAGAAGTGATAGAGTCTTTTAGGAGATGGGCTTGTTGATGCCATCCAAGAATGTTTGTTGAATTATAAGTTATAAACTGAAAGAACGAGTATCAGAATGGCGTCTGTGCCTAGAGCATATCTGAATTGTATCCAGATTTGGTCTTTGAATGAGTATTTGAATGGCATATGTGTCTAGAGCGTATCCGTACTGTGTCTGAAATTTGAATCTGAATGAGCAACAGAATGACATCTGTGTCTGGAGCGTATCTGAACTGTATCTGAAAGTTGAATCTGAATGAGTATCAGAATGGCATCCGTATCTAGAGTGTATCCGTACTGTATCTGAAAGTTGAATCTGAATGAGAAACAAAATGGAATCTGTGTCTGGAGCGTATCCGAACTGTATCTGAAAGTCTGAATTTGAATGAGTATCAGAATGGCATCCGCATCTGGAGCGTATCTGAACTGTATCTGAAAGTTGAATCTGAATGAGCAACAGAATGGCATCCGTGTCTGGAGCGTATCCGAACTGTATCTGAAAGTCTGAATTTGAATGAGTATCAGAATGTCATCCGTATCTGGAGTGTATTTGAACTGTATCTGAAAGTCTGAATTTGAATGAGTATCAGAATGGCATCTGTATCTGGAGCGTATCTGAACTGTATCTGAAAGCATATTGTTAATGATAGTTGTTTAATCTTATCCTGAAAAGGGTAAAATGTTAGCTGAAACACAAAGTTATGTTGCATGAAATGTATGATGCAATATATTTGCTTCATCAATGTTTATGATATGTAGATGTAATGTATGCGCATGTAAGCTGATTTGTTGTATTGTTGTTTGATTGAGGAAAATAAATCCTTGAACGGTGATGAGGATATATTGAATTTCCAACATCTCGGGGTTGAAGTACTGATGAACTCTTTAAGAGAAGTAAATTATGTTGTGAGGGCAATGCCATGTACTGCTTGTAAAATTTGCCTGGGGAATTTTGAGAATTTTAATGATTTCTATTGGGGATTAATAGTTTGAAGTTTTAGTTCCGCTGGGGATTTAAATGACGTACCGTGGGGATTGCTTATGGAATATCCTAGAGACATTTTCCTACCCTTTCAACCTATCAGTAATTATCTTTCTCATTTTGTTTATTTGTAAACAGTAATTATGTTCAAATGCATATGTTCATTAATGAATCATTGGACGTTTTTGCAAATAAAACAAAAGTGTAAAGAAAAAGACAAATAGTTTTTCTGTACTTTCAAAGAGATATCCTTATATTTGACTTTGAATAAGTATTTTGTACAAAGGAGACAAACATCCTAGTAAGAGAATGGTGCCATAAAGAAAAGAGAATTTATACAAATAAAGATAGCTATGTGTAATAATCCCATGGGGTTCCCATTCTTCTATAGCCTTCGTATCTCTGAGCACCTTGTCTATTTGTTGCTTCGTCCGAAGATGATTGAATTGATCAGAAACTACGAGTTTGTCAGTGGAAGTCAAGAGGTTGTCCGCAAAGTGATCCGACGGGACATAGTAATACGCTTTAATTCCCTAACTTTTTCCTGGACCGCCCTTTAGGGTTTTCAGTCCACCGGGAAACCCTTTTTTGCCCAAGTCTCCCTTTCGGGTTTTCAAATTGTCGGGTGTACAGATTTTTTTATTTTATCCCTAACTTTTGCCCGAACCTTTTTGGTTCGCCGGGATGCCCTTTTTTTGCTTAGGTGTGTCAACCTAGCGGGTCTCTTATGCGTTGTATCTTTTGACTATGTCCGCGTTCGCAGGGTGTGGCAGGTCGTCGCCATCCATGGTGGTTAAAATCATTGCCCCACCAGAGAATATTTTTTTGATTACAAATGGTCCTTCATAGGTAGGAGTTCATTTGCCCCTGGGATCACTTTGTGGCAAGATGATGCATTTGATCACTAAATCCCCAACTTGATATACTTGACGCCTGACTTTCTTGTTGAAAGCCTTGATCATCCGTTTTTGATACATTTGACCATGGAAAACAGCAGTAAGTCTCTTTTCATCAATTAAGTTCAGTTGATCAAGTCGAGTCTGCATCCAATCGTCTTCATTCAAACCTGCATCCTTCATAATCCTCAAGGAGGGGATCTGGACCTCAATAGGTAAAACAGCCTCCATGCCGTAAAGCAAAGAATAGGGTGTTGCCCCAGTTGATGTGCGAGTCGTGGTACGATACCCGTGGAGAGCGAATGGTAGCATCTCATGCCAGTATTTGTATATGACTGTCATTTTCTGTATGATCTTTTTAATGTTTTTATTCGCAGCTTCGACATCACCATTCATCTTTGGCCGATAGGGAGAAGAATTGTGATGCTGAATCTTGAATTGCTCGCACAAGGCGGTGATCATAGTATTGTTAAGATTTGTACCATTGTCAGTGATGATCCTTTCCGGGATACCGTACCGACAAATGAGATTTTGCTTGATGAAGCGGGAAACAACATTCTTAGTAACAGAAGCAAAGGAAGCTGCTTCGACCCATTTTGAAAAATAGTCAATGGCCACTAGGATGAAGTGGTGTCCATTGGAGGTTGTAGGCTATATCTCCCCAATCATATCAATTCCCCATATAGCAAAGGGCCAAGGAGTCGTCAAGACATTCAGAGGAACCGGAGGTACATGCACCTTGTCAGCATAAATTTGACACTTATGACAAGTCCAATAGTGTTGATAGCAGTCTGCTTCCATGGTAGACCAATAATAGCCTGTCCATAGGATTTTCTTCGCCATCGTATGCCCACTGGAGTGAATGCCAAAAGTACCTTCATGTAATTCAGCCATGATCTTTTATGCTTCAACCTTATTCATACACCGAAGAAGAATGGAGTCATGATTACGCTTGTACAGGATGCCATTACTCAAGAAGAACTTGGCAGAGAATCTCCTTAAGAACTTCTTATCATTGATTGAAGCTCCTTCTGGATATTCTTGAGCCTCGAGATACCTCTTGACTTCATGAAACCAAGGCTAGTCCACTACCTCTTCAGTATTAATCTCGTGACAATGTTCTGATTCATCCATTCGTTTGATGATCTGGGGAACCTCCTTATCCCAATTAAGTTTAAACATAAATGACATTGTGGCTAGAGCGTCCGCTAGCTGATTTTCTTCTCGAGGGAAATGCTCGAAGGTAATCTTCTCAAAAATGTGGTAGCAATGTCAAAACATGTTCTTTGTAAGGGATAAGATATGGGTGCTTAGTATCCCATTCCCCTTTGATATGACTGATGACCAAAGCTGAATCTCCGAATACATTTAAAGATTTGATTCCCAAGTCTATGGAAGCTCTAAGACCAAAGATGCATGCTTCGTACTCCGCCCTGTTGTTTGTACAATTGAAGCAAAGTCTAGCAGTAAATGGAGTATGACACCCTTCTGGAGATATGAATACAACGCCGATACCATTACCAAGTGCATTGGATGCCCCATCAAAGAACAGGGTCCATCGGGATCCTTGTTCAGGCCCGTCATATGGTTTGACTTCTTCACAATTGTCTAATGTCATGATGTCTTCATCCGGGAATTCAAACTTCATGGATTGATAATCTTCTACAGCTTGGTGAGCAAGGTGATCAGCCAATACACTGCCCTTTATAGCTTTCTGGGTAGTGTATTGTATGTCATATTCTGTTAGGATCATCTGCCATCTAGCTATCCTCCCAGACAGAGCAGGCTTTTCAAAGATGTACTTTATCAGATCCATCTTAGATATCAACAAAGTAGTATGAGTCAGCATATACTGTCTTAGCCAGAGAGAAGCCCATGCCAGAGTGCAGCAAGTTTTCTCGAGCAGTGAATATCTTGTTTCACAGTCGGTAAACTTTTTGCCCAGGTAGTAAATAACATGCTCTTTTCGGCCAGACTCGTCATGCTGCCCCAATACACACCCCATTGAGTTTTCTAAAACAGTCAGATACATGATCAGTGGTCTTCCCTCGACTGGTGGCATCAAAACATGAGGCTCTTGTAAATACTCTTTGATTTTTTCGAAAGCAGTCTGGCATTCATCATTCCATCTGACTACTTGATCTTTCTTCAATAATTTGAAGATTGGCTCACAAGTAGCTGTTAAGTGAGAAATGAATCTGGAAATATAGTTCAGGCGTCCCAAGAATCCTCTTACTTCCTTCTCAGTACAAGGAGCAGGCATTTATTGTATCGCTTTAACCTTGGTAGGATCGACCTCAATGCCTTTGTTGCTGACGACAAAGCCCAGGAGTTTACCGGACCGTACTCCGAATGTACACTTGTTTGGGTTCAACCTTAGTTTAAACTTTTTCAACCTTTCTAACAACTTTTGCAAGTGATCCAGGTGCTCTTCTTCTGTTTGTGATCGGGCTATCATATCGTCTACGTAGACCTCTATTTCATGATGTGTCATGTCGAGAAATAAGGCTACCATGGCGCGCTGATAGGTTGCCCCAACATTCTTCAGTCCGAATGGCATCACTTTGTAGCAGAATATGCCCCACTGTGTGACAAATGTATTTTTCTCCTTGTCTTCAGGTGCCATCTTGATTTGGTTATAACCTGAGAATCCGTCCATGAAGGAAAATACTTTGTGCTGGGCCGTATTGTCAACCAGGATATCGATATGGGGAAGTGGAAAATCATCTTTAGGGCTGGCCCTATTCAAATCTCTACAATCCACTCACATTCGTACTTTTCCGTCCTTTTTAGGCACGGGAACAATGTTAGCAACCCATTGAGGATAGGAAGTGACGGCCAAAAATTCAGAGTTAAATTGTTTCATGACTTCCGCTTTGATCTTCTCTGACATGTCAGGTCTCATACGGCGAACTTTTTGTTTTACTGGTGGACAGTCTTCTCTTATGGGCAGACGATGTACCACGATGTCTGTATCAATTCCTGGCATGTCTTCATATGACCAGGCAAAGATCTCCACATAATCATGCAACAGCTGAATCAGACGCTCTTTGACAGTAGGCTCCATATTGGCACCCACCTTGATTTCTTTTTTATCCTCCTCAGTACCCAAGTTGATTGTATCCACCGGTTCCCCATGAGGCTTAATAGCTCTTTCCTCTTGTTGTAGTAGTCTGGCCATTTCCCCTGGTACTTCACAATCTTCCTCACCTTCGTCTTCGGCTGGGTAGATTAGATCCTCTGAGTCACTAAAAGCCATAGCAGTGTCGTTACCCATGGAATCCGGAATGGAGGGGTACCTGTATTTGTGAGTGTGGGTGTGTGTAAGGGTATAACCATCCTTAAAAAATAAAAATGTAAAAGAAAAGCAATGAGCACAAAAAGTTTGTATGTGAAAAACGTCCATGATTCATTGAATGTCATATGAAGATGAAATAAAAACCCTTACAAATGGACCGTTGTGCCTCGGGAAAGACACAAGGTTTTAAATGTGCGAATTGTTTGTGAATATTACAAGTCCAACAGAAATGTAAAAGATAAATTACTGAGAGATGAAAGTTATTGGAACAAAGTCTTTGGCTTCCCAATTGTGAAGTCCTCCGTTGACAGTAGGAAATATCCAATATTCCAAGATGCAATCCTCTTCACTATCTTTCACTGCATTGATCTCTCGGTTGCTAATCTTCAAAGGTGGCCCTCCAGCACGGGCACGGTGCACAGCCTTCTAAGCACTCGAAGTAAACCCTAAGCCAAACTTTTCAAATTTATACGGAATGTTCGGAAGTTTCCCCCAGATGGTGTATCCTCCCTCCTCTACTACTTCCTTGGCGTCCTTTAGAGATGACATCCGGAGCGGAGGTCTTGTGATCTTGGGAATCTGGGACACCGTCTTGGTTACTGCTACCTCTTGAGAGACTTCTTCGAAATTTTGGATAGGAGTTTCGATGAACTCACCGTCCAATTCTACATACCAGAAGGAATTGAGGTGGCTAATTATATACTCTTCCTCTCCGTGGACAGTGATAATCTTTCCATGGACCGGGTATTTCAGCATCTGGTGTAGTGTAGAGGTGACAACACCGACATTATCGATCCACGGCCGTCCTAGTAGACAGGAGTAAGAGGGCCAGATATCCATTACATAGAAAGTTGAGTTGAAAGTTTGAGTCCCAACCTTTATGGGGATGTCCACCTCCTCGTGGACAATCCTCTTTGAACCATCAAATGCTCTCACGACTATATTACTGGGTTTCAATGTCAGTCCTTCGCGGTCCAATCTGTCGAGAGCTTTCTTCGGTAAAACATTCAAAGATGAGCCGGTGTCCACCAAGACATGGGCCAAAGTTGTTCCTTTACATTCCACGGAGACATGCAATGCCTCGTTGTGCTTTCTCCCCCTTGGTGTCAAATCAGCATCAGAGAAACCCAGGCCGTTATCAGCTGTCAAACTGGCCACACAATCTTGAAATTGGTCAGCAGACGTCTCTTGGGGCACATGGGCTGTCTTTAGAAACTTCACCAGAGCTTTCGCATGTGCCTCGGAGCACAGCAACAATGCTAGCATGGAGATTTTGGAGGGAGTTTTCCCCAACTATTCAACTACGTCGTAGTCGCTCTTCTTTATTATTCTCAAGATCTCCTCCATTTCCTTCTTGGAGGCTTCGGGGATAGTCAGTGGTTGAGCCTTCGTCCGGACACCTTTTCCTCGAATTTCAGCAGTAGGAGTGTTGGTAGGGATAACAGCAGGGGTTGTGTCGTCTTTTTCATTAAGAACACTTGCAGATATGATTATTGGTACGGAGGTAACCTTTGGAATAGTTACGGGTCCAAAAACTACCTTTGGAGGGGCAATTTCTGGAGAGAAGATTCTATCGCTACAGGTAATCTTGCTGGTTCCGACAATATTGCTAATGTCAGAGTCTTCTTCTTCTTCAGAACTCATTTCTTCGGTGGCCAGCCCATCTTGTTTGATACCATGGTAGTAGATGTCTTCACCGTAATTCCACGACACATTTTTGTCTGATTCATACGGGACTGGCCCGAGCATTGTGATTATAAGAGGAGTAGTTTTTGGAACCGATGTAATCCTAACGGGTCTTTTGGGGACCCTGGAAGGATTGGCGGAGATGGTTATGATTGAAACGTATTCAATAGGAACAGGTGAAACAGGAGTACTTTCAAACAGAATCTCTTGGTTGTCTATCAAGCGTTGGATGCCTGTCTTCAACAAAGGGTAAACAGTTGGTGGGGATAAGCAAAGATGGCAGTCTTCATTACAACCCGGGAATACGCCGGCTTTTAACAAGTTTATCTTAATGATTGGGAGTGGAGTCAATAGATCATCAACTGTGGTAACAAACAAATCTTCTTCTATTGCATTGGTGTTGTGACCATGCCTAGGCATAGGAGCAAAAATGACGTTTGGCTTCTCGGGTGCATCAAACTCGATCTCTTTTGCATCTATAAGGTCTTAAATTTTGTTTTTCAGGGCCCAATAGTTGTTGGTGTCGTGACCCGGACTTTCAGAATGATATGCGCATCTGGAATTTGGGTGATAATGAGGGGACGCAGTGTTGGGATTCTTTGGAGCTTCCTTCAGAGTTGTCAAATTGAATTTCAAAAGATGTGGTAAAACCTGGGCTAGAGTCATATTAATTCTGGTGAATTGACGAACAGGCCTTTCCACCCTCGGTTGGTTATTTCTTGGTTGATCAGATGTAGGCTTTGGGATCATAACGGCTCCTACCATTGGTAGGAGTTCATCTCTCCCTTGGTTCCTTTGTGGGTAAACAAAAAATACTTCCTTCTTTCCAGTGAAAGGCTTTCTCACAGCTGTAGAGGCAGATGAATCCTTCTGAATCTTTCCACTTTTTATGCCAGCTTCCACCCTCTCTCTGGTTAGTATTAACTCAGTAAACCCAGCAGATGAGCTCCCAATCAAATGGTTGAAGAAAGGGCCCGATAGAGTGCCTAAGAACATATCCACCAATTCCCTTTCAGACAGAGGGGGTTGTACTCTCCCAGCTAGATCTCTCCATTTCTGCGTGTAATCCTTGAAACCCTCATTTGAAGCTATAGCCATACTCTAAAGTTGAGTATGGGTAGGCGCCAAATCTGCATTATACTAGTATTGCTTATAGAAAGTTGCGGCAAGATCTTCCCAGTTGTGGACGTCTGCCCTTTCCAATTGGTAAAACCAATCGAGTTGTGTTCCAAATAGGCTATCTTGGAAAAAGTGGACCCACAGGTCTTTATCGACAGAGTGCGGCTGAATCTTTCTCACATATGATCGGAGGTGCATCTTAGGACATGACACCCTATCATATTTTGTAAACAACGGCAGTTTGAACTTTGGTGGGATCACAATTCCCGACACTAGTCCCAATTCTTTGAAGTATAGACATGGTACCCTTTGTAATTCCATATCGTTCAAACGCTCTTCAAGATGTCTGTACTTATCATCTGCGGGAGGATATTATTCTTCGGAGTAGTCTTCCTCTTCTTCCTCCTCTTCAGATTCTGACAGAACCGCTGTTTCCTTTCCTTTTCCTTCTCCTTCATCAGATGTGGCTGCGAAATTCAAGGTTCTTCTAGTTTGTCCTTGAAACCTTCTCCCCATGATTACAACACCAGTTGGTTTCTTCTCTTTCTTCTTTTTCTCTTTGGCCAACAGAGTCTTCAACTCCTCTTGCTCTTTGGCCAGGGTTGTGAGTAACTGTTGAACTACATGTTTTGAACTTGAAGATCTTTGACTGTTTGTTCGAGATCCATCTTACTGAAATAAATAGTAGAGAGATGAGGAAACTCGTTGTAAAAGACCTATTTATGTTATGATAAATGATATGTACGCATGCAATGTTTTCAAGGATTTTAAAAGATTCAAGTTCGTTATAGACAAAAAGAAACACATGTTATTTTAATAAAATAGAGTTTGAATACATCAATGCCCCTTGTGCAAAATAATACAAAACTCTATGATAAAAAGGTAGTGCACATCCTTTTTGGTGCTATGTAGGCATTTAGAGTCTGCTCCTCATGAAGTAGCCTAGTGAGTTCCAAAACCTTCTTCTCGCTTGCGTAGAATTGGGCTTCGAAAGTATCTCGCTCTCCTTTGAGCTGAATCCAATCCCTTTGTAGGTCTTCAAGAGATGTGGGTATGTCAGGATGTAGGATAGTGTATGGAACTTCTCCTTCCTTAACAGGCTCAATGATCACCGGGAGAATGGAAGGATAAGGCATCATAAGACTTTGAGCGCGGGTTCGTACCTGTGATACGGTGGGAGAACTGACTTGAGGTTTTGCGTTTGTATTCGCACTTGTTCGGTTTAGCAAGAGTCGCCACCGACTTTTTATTTTATCCTAAAGGAAAGGTTAAAAAGCACAGGAAAAACCTTTGAGATGTTTTCGTGGGTTCAGGGGGTAGATTATGAAAAGGGAAGGTGCTAGCACCCTTTTCTTCCATGGTTATCCATGGGCTCTTAGTTATTTGTTTTAGATCACTTGCCTTTGCTTTTCAATTGTTTGAAATGGTGCTTTGTGTGTGTGGTTTTTGAAAATGCTTTGAAAAAGATACCTTGTCTAGGCAACCCTTGTAACAATTCTTTACTCGAATGTTTTACAAAAGGTGTTTGTCTTTTTGAAAAGATGTTTCAATGTTTTTGAAAGTTGTTTTGAAAGTTGTGTTATGGTGTGTGTTTTGAAAGTAGGCAAGTGTGTTTTGCAAGTTTGATCAAGTAACTAAGAGTTGTCTACCCCTAAATTTACTCAAAGATTTTTCTCATGTTTTAACCCTTTTAACAGTGTTGTTTCACCATTGTATTTGGTGAACAACCTTGTATTAGGATGTTAACGGGACGGGCGCGGGTCATCGTTTAGACCATGAATGCAATAGTGTCAAGTGTCTTTGGCAATTTTTCCTTTAAGGGACTTGATCATTTATTAGGCAACTTCGAAAGCGTCATCGAGGGACTATGATCATTTGATTTGTTTTTGTTTTACCAAAGTACTTGACATGCAACATGGCCCATTTTGGAAGGCAACGAGTGGAGGAACCCTAGGGGTGCAAGTGTGAATTGTGTATTGATTGTCATGCATTTATCTTTGTATTAGGTTATCTAGCGGTTGATTTTGAATCTTCGCATACAAACCCTAATTACTATACAATATATGAAAAGCGATAAATTGTAGGAATTTAAAGTCTAAGCTATTACAAATAAGTATCCGGGGATGGGGGTACAAATGTTTACAAATGGGGATGAGACTCATCAGGATAGTAGTATCTGTGATACGGTGGGAGAACTGACTTGAGGTTTTGGGTTTGTATTCGCACTTGTTCGGTTTAGCAAGAGTCGCCACCGACTTTTTATTTTATCCTAAGGAAAGGTTAAAAAGCACAGGAAAAAACCTTT
This sequence comes from Vicia faba, assembly GCA_948472305.1. NCBI lineage: Eukaryota > Viridiplantae > Streptophyta > Magnoliopsida > Fabales > Fabaceae > Vicia > Vicia faba. The sequence continues at coordinate 1,515,981,972 of OX451735.1, forward strand.
TGAGATGTTTCGTGGGTTCGGGGGGTAGATTATGAAAAGGGAAGGTATTAGCACCCTTTTCATCCATGGTTATCCATGGGCTCTTAGTTACTTGTTTAGATCACTTGCCTTGATTTTCAATTGTTTGAAATTGTGGGTGTGTGTGTGTGTGTGTTTTGAAAATGTTTTTGAAGAAGACGCCTTGTCTAGGCAACCATTGTAATGACTCGTGTTTGAGTGTTTTACAAAGGTGTGTATCTTTTCGAAAAGATGTTTCAAATGTTTTTTGGAAGTTTGTGTTTGAAAGTGTTTGTGGAGTGTGGTTTTGAAAAGTAGGCAAGTGTTTTTGCAAGTTTGATCAAGTAACTAAGAGTTGTCTACCCCTAAATTTACTCAAAGGTCTTTCTCATGTTTTAACCCTTTTAACAATTTTGTTCCACCATTGTATTTGGTGGACAATCTTGCGTATAGGATGTTTGACGGGACAGGCGCGGGTCATCGTATGGACCATGAATGCAATGGTGCCAAGTGTCTTTGGCAATTTGCTTGAAGGGACTATGATCATTTTGATAGGCAACTTTCGAAAGCGTCATCGAGGGACTATGATCATTTGAATTGTTTTGTTTTTCCAAAGAAACTCAACGTGCAAGCATGGCCCATTTTGGAAGGCAACAAGCGGGATTACCCTAGGGGTGTAAGTGTGATTGTGTATTGATTTCATGTATTTATCTTTGTATTAGGTTTTCTAGCGTTTGATTTTATGTACATACAAACCCTAGGTCTAACCATGGTATATTTGAAAGCGATAAATTGCGGGAATTTAAAGTCTACGCTATTACAAATAAGTATCCGGGAGTGGGGGTACAAATATTTACAAATGGGGATGAGACTTTAATAGGAGAGTAATGTCCAAATATTTACAACCAAATCGAATTGATCGCAATGTAAAATGTATCAAATGTACAAGAATAAGCAAATGTAAATGTATCAATGTATTTGTGTAAGTGTATGATTATTTACAAGTTGAGAAATGTTAACTTAATGCAATAATTAAGTATTGTCTATTTATTTTGTTTTTGTATTCTTATTAATATGTACAAAAGTTTTTAATTAAAAGAAAGTAAAAGTTTTAAGTTTAAAGAAAAGTATCTAACTTTAAAAAGTTTATTTTTATATACTTTGTTAAGGTTTTATATATAAGAGTTAAGAAGAAATGTTTTAGGAAAAAATTAATGTTTTATGTATATGTAAAAGAGGATTTATTAAAAGAGTTTTTTAAGATACAATCTATTAACCTAATTATATATATTAATATTTATGTATTTTAATGAATATTCTTATGCATAAAAATTTTAATTAAAAGAAAATAAAAATGTTTCAGATTTAAGAAAAAATTAATGTTTGTATATTTTCTAAAATGTAACAATTAATAATATTTTGTAAAAAAAGTGTTATTTTAATTAACAAAACAAAAAAATTATTATATATTAGTTTAAAAAAGTAAAATGATAGGTAAAAGAAATGTTAGTTTATGTGTAAAACAAAGGAAAATGGGCCTTATGGGGGTTTAAGGCCCAAGCAAAGCAAATAGAACAAGTAAAAGGGAGGTGAGGCGCCAGGAGGGGGGGGTATGCGCGCTGGCTTTTGTATGGGCCTTAGCATTTGAAAGGGGCAAGGCCCAATTCTTCACAAAACGTTTGTAAGGGTTTGGTTATTTTGTTTCATTTGGGAATGAGCTAGGGTTTGTAACAGAGGCGCCGTTTACTTCGCTTTGCTTCATCTTCTTCGCTTCTCAAGCCATGCTTCTGAACAACTTACTCTTCGCCTAAGGTTGCTAGGCGCCGCCTCCGTCTCCCTCTTCTCAAGGTTGGGAAAAACAGTGATGACCTGAAAGGTATGAGTCTGAGCTTTGTTGACTTAACGCTTTTTTTTATGGGGTTTCAGCTCATATGTTATTAGTTCTGATTGATTTTTATTACTTGTTTCTGTTTGAGATGTGTGAAAATGAAGAAAAGATTATACCTTCGGGGAGAAGGGATGAAGGAGGACGGCGGCGCTTCCGGTAGCCAGAGGCGGAGGGGAAACACGTGATGTTGAGCTCGCTTGCTTTGTTGGAGAACCTGGTACTCTGTATCACCTTTTTTAGGTTTCGTGATGATAACTGAAAACCTTTGTATGACTTCCTTTTCCTCTTCTGTCTCTTTGCCTCGCAAGCTAGCTTGATGCCTTTGATTGCTTCTTTTCCTCGTTTCTGTATACCTCTGAATCTGAGAAATATTGATGTTGTTGTTGGCCCAGTGATGAAGCAATTCCGAGGGTTTGTGTTGCCTGACTTTGAGTTGCCTTGAATGCTTGATATGTTGGTTATTGCCTTGTATGCTTGAGTTGCCTTTTCCTCTACTTCTTGTTGGCTTGCTGAGATACCTGATATGTTGGTTACTCGATGATGAACTCTTTGAGTTCTGAGAGTTTGGGCTTCAGTTTGAGGCTTGGCTTATGGTACTGGTTCAAGGCTTATGGTTTAGGCTTGGACAGGGTAGGTGCTTTGAATGGTAAGGCTTGAAGTTTGATGCTCTGGTTTACAACCTTCAGGTTTAATGCAGGCTTTTATGGCTAAGCTTGATGCTTCTGGTTTGAATATGTTAGCAGGTTTTGATGTTTTGTTACAGTTCAAGGCAGGCTTGGCTTTGAATGCAGGTTTAAGGTTTGTTGTGAGGTTTAGAGGCAGCTTGATAGTTCAGGAAGATTTGATGCTTAGGCTTGTGTTGAAAACCTGTTTAAGCTTCAGTTTGAGGCTCTTTGACTTGATGCAGGTTTAGAGGCGTTGGCTTTCAATGTTACAGTTTGGTTTGTGTTTCTTTTCTTTGTGTTCTTTCTGCCTCCTCCTTTGTACTGTGTTGGTATCATTGTTTTATATCTTCTTGCCTAAAGCCTGTAAGCCTCCTTTTCTTTTTCTCTTCTCTCTCTCTCCAGATTTAAGCATATTATATTGCGTATGATTGTATTTCTGAAAAGGTAGCTGCTGGAAAATGATGTGATTTGAAGAGTTTGCTTGCATTGTTGGTTTACTCTGCATATTCCTGCTTTCCTGCATACTTTATTGACAACATTTTGTACTTTGATATCTTTCCCTATCCTTTTGGACAGCTTTTGGATATCTTGGATAGTTTGAAATTGTGACTTTCAGCTTGCCTTTTTGATTTGGTTAGGCCTAGTTCAGTTTGCCTTTTTGATTATGCAGCTTGTTGACAATGCAGTATGTTTGAAAATTTGAATTTGTGCATTTTGTATACTTGTGCATTTCATACTTTAATTGCAAGCAAACTTTCATCCCTCTTTGTGAACCAAGAGAAATCTTGTGATTTGCAGAGAGGGCAAACTAATTCCGACCAGTTACCTTTAATGATGATTTTTGAATTAACTGTCTGCCTTTAATTTTTATCTGCAATTGACTTTTCTTCTTTTCTTTATTTTGCAGATAAAAATCAATGAAGAGGAGTAGCAGTAGAAGATGAAGATTTGAAGACTTAGGAAATTTAGGACATAGTTTTATTTCAATTTTAATTATTTGTAATAATATTAATAAATAACTGTAAATAAATTTAACAGTATTTAAATAATATCTGTAACAAACAATTCAAAGTGAATAAACATCCTTTTTATCAGTTAATTCCTCTTTCAATTTACTGTCCATTTAATTATTTGAATTTCTTAAATTAAAATAACTGGAAGTATCCAATTATTCTGACTTAGAAAAATAATTAACAAACACTGTGGTCTTGCCATTTAGCATGAATCAATAATAAACCTGGTGCTCCAATTAAACAATGTATAGTTAATCAAACCAACATCCAGATGCTTATCTTTTTACTGATCAAATCAAACACTGCAGATTCTTAATTTAAGTACCTCAGCTTTTATCTCATCTCAAATCAAATGCCTTAGCCTCTACTGATTAAACAAAATACTGCAAGTTCTTGATTCAAATTCCTCAATCCAAATCTCAGAGTAAATTGAAAAGAACTGTAGGATTAATTCTTTCTGCGCGCACAAACCCTAGTTCTTGATTAAATGTTAAAGAAACGTCCGCCTGATCAAAACCTGAGCCAACTCAACCAAACCTTAGCAATCTGCCTGAACTGCTTTAAAATCAATGAAAACCCTAATTTTGTCTGACTGATAAGAAAAGTCTGTTTGACTGATTCTTACGCCAATCTGAAAATATCAGGAAAAGCCCGAAGCTGTGATTTCTTGTGGAAAAATATGAGGGCAAATTTTGGGGTACAACAGTTGCCCCTGTTCAATCTTCTTGAACCTGAAGAGTTAGATTGGCAAGTTTGCCTTTCGCGACTCGAAGGTAAAAGGAGATTGGACACTAGAGTGCCCAAAAATTTGCACTCGGTGATGTGATGGTAGAGGGAATGGGCTTACAGATGCCATTTGGTGATGGGCTTAAAGATGCCATCTAGGGGTGTGACAGAATCTGGTCGGGGGATGGGCTTAGAGATGCCATCTGGAAATGGGCTTAAAAGATTCCATTTGGAAGTGTAATGGATAGTTGTGGAGATGGGCTTACAGATGCCATCAGGAGGCGTGACGGAACTTTGTCAGGAATGGGCTTATAGATGCCATTTGGAATTGTTGATCGCGTAAGAGATTCCTTAGCGAGAACTTGCGTACTTGAGAAAGAAAGATAACTTCCTGGCTTGCTACCGGTTGATCTTCAAACTCTTCATGCAGATATGCCCTGGCTGGATACAAGTATCGAATCTACAATCAAACGCTCACAGATATGCCCTGGCTAGATACAAGAATCGAATCTGGAATTGGTCGTCTACAGATATGCCTTGGCTGGATACAGGAATCGAATCTGGAATTGGTCGTCTACAGATATGCCCTGGCTGGATACAGGGATCGAATCTGGAATTGGTCGTCTACAGATATGCCCTGGCTGGATACAGGTATCGAATCTCTAAACTCTTCATGCAGACATGCCCTGGCTAGATACAGGTGTCGAATCCATAATCAGTTACTCACAGATATGCCCTGGCTAGATACAGGAATCGAATCTGGAATTTATCGTCTACAGATATGCCCTGGCTAGATACAGGTGTCGAATCTGGAATTTGTCGTCTACAGATATGCCCTGGCTGGATACAGGTGTCGAATCTGGAATTTGCAAAAGGTTGGTAGAGATAGCTTTCCTGGCTGGATACAGGTGTAAACCTCTGACCTGAGAATGAAAGATAATTTCCTGGCCTGTTACAGAGGTTGATCTTCAAACTCTTCATGCAGATATGCCTTGGCTAGATACAGGAATCGAATCTACAATCAATCACTCACAGATATGCCCTGGCTAGATACAGGTATCGAATCTGGAATTGCGATAGTTGATAGTAATCATCTTTGGATTGACCTTTTCCTGAAAAGGCAAAACATTAGTTGTATGCAATGTCATGATGTACGAGATGCATGATGTCATGATGTTCTCAAGAATAAATGAGATTGTGTGATATGATGCGTATATGCATACGTCATGGTGTATAAAATGTGGAATGTCTATGAATGTATTTTCGTCTAGGAAAATAAATCCTTGACGAGTGTCGAGAACTTGTTGAATCCTGGGCTGATGTTTTGAAGAGTAGAGTTCTTCGTTTCTGCTGGGGATGATGGTTGCAAGAATAAACCGGTAGGAGAAGATTCCTCCGTTGGGGAATAAACTTGTTGGAGAGATTACTCTGAGGGGAATTACTCTGGGGGAAGAGATACTTCGCTGAGGTTTTGATGAGAGCTCCGTTGGGGATTCCACTGATAAGTTATGTTGGAGAATTTGATGAACTCTGCTGGGGATAGGAGAATCTTGACCGCTGTCGGGGAAAGTGAATTCTTGACTGCTGCAGGGGAAGGCAAGAATCTTTTGATTGTTGAAAGTGAGAAATCCTGGGACCGCTGTTGGAGAATCCGGAGCTTGGGTTGTATGCCAATCTACTGGGGATTCTTGTCTTGAGGAGATCCTTATTGGAGAATATTCGAATATTCTGTGGGGACCTAAAAATGAGAGTCTTCATTCTGCTTGGAGATTGATAGTTGGAAGTTTTAGCTCCGCTGGGGATTGACAACTTTGGCTCCACTGGGGATTTTGAAACTTGACTCTGAGGGGAGTTAGATTCTGTAAGGCTCTCTGGTTGGGGATTACAAGAATCTTTTGAGTTTGAGAAGGAACCGGTGTAGGGTTTCCTGATAATGAGTCCGTGTAAAACTGCATCTGGAGTTGAGAAGGAACCGGTGTAGGGTTTCCTGATGATGAGTCCGTGTAAAACTGCATCTGGTGTTGAGAAGGAACCGGTGTAGGGTTTCCTGATGACGAGTCCGTGTAAAACTGCATCTGGGTTTGAAGAGGAACCGGTGTAGGGTTTCCTGATGATGAGTCCGTGTAAAACTGCATCTGGAGTTGAAGAGGAACCGGTGTAGGGTTTCCTGATGATTAGTCTGTGTAAAACTGCATCTGGTTTTGAGAAGGAACCAGTGTAGGGTTGCCTCATGATGAGTCCGTGTAAAACTGCATCTGAGGTTGAGAAGGAACCGGTGTAGGGTTTCCTGATGATGAGTCTGTGTAAAACTGCATCTGGAGTTGAAGAGGAACCGGTGTAGGGTTTCCTAATGATGAGTCCGTGTAAAACTACATTTGGTTTTGAGAAGGAACCGGTGTAGGGTTGCTTCATGATGAGTCCGTGTAAAACTGCATCTGAGGTTGAGAAGGAACCAGTGTGGGGTTTCCTGATGATGAGTCTGTGTAAAACTGCATCTGGTTTTGAGAAGGAACTGGTGTAGGGTTGCTTCATGATGAGTCCGTGTAAAACTGCATCTGAGGTTGAGAAGGAACCGGTGTAGGGTTTCCTGATGATGAGTCCGTGTAAAACTGCATCTGGTTTTGAGAAGGAACCGATGTAGGGTTTCCTGATGATGAGTCCGTGTAAAACTGCATCTGGTTTTGAGAAGGAACCGGTGTAGGGTTTCCTGATGATGAGTCCGTGTAAAACTGCATCTGGTTTTGAGAAGGAACCTGTGTAGGGTTGCTTCATGATGAGTCCGTGTAAAACTGCATCTTCCAACAGGTGATGAAGGAATTGTTGAGTACTTTTGACATTCGAATGCCCCAAGTGGTGATGAAAGAGACTCTTTATGTAGATAATTTCCTGGCTTGTTACAGGTGTTGATCCACAATCAGTCGTCCACAGATATTTTCCTGGCTTGTTACAGGTGTTGATCTGGAACTTAAGAAAGGTGACAAAATGGAAACCGTGTCTGGAGTACATCTGGATCGTATCTTCCAACAGGTGATGAAGGAACTGTTGAACACTTTTGACACTCGAATGCCCCAAGTGGTGATGAAGGAGACTTGCCCCAAGTTCACTGAACTTTTGAGAGATTTGTTGAAATCTTGACTGGACTGCCCCAGGCGTGCTGGATGGTGACATGTCAAGCCCCCTTGTTGATAGGAGATTTGTTAATGGAAGTGTCATCCTTTTGAAGTGATTTTGTTCACTGAGAGAGTTTTCGTTCCTCCGAGCCTTTGCTGTATGAATCTCTTCGCTGTCAAACAAATAGCCAAATACAAACAGTGATATTCAAACAATGCAAAGTTTATGTCTGTCTCAAAGTTTTGAAAAATGCATTTTTTAGCAGAAAACTTTTTGTAAGGCAAATTCAACACAAGATATAGAGCAAAGCCTTACAGGAGTCACGATACCTTTTGTAACAGTATGCTTTCGAACTAACCCATGCTTCAATTAGGACTTTTGAAGGGTTGTAACGTGGCTTGGTTCACGGTTTAAGAAACAAAGGATAAAGGCTCAAAGTGTATTTGTACCCACCCTCTCTTCGTGATGTTCTTCAATCCTAAGCTCAGTTAATTGTGTGTCGCACTCTATTCGAGTTTGGAACGACTTTTTGGGTGATGGCTCACCAATTGAAATTAGGAGGCAGTCATTATCTCCTTTTTTTTGCAACATTTTCCATGTTGTTGAGGATTTGTAATGACCTCTCTATTTTGATTTTGATTTGTTATCCCTAATTTTTGCCTGACTGTCTCTGTTTTCGAGATTACAGTCAGCGGGATGCCCCAGCTTTCTTAAGCCTCCTTTACAGGTTTTGGCTTGGTGGGCTTTTCTCTTTTGAGAGATTGACTGCCTATGTGATAGGGAACCACCCTTGTCTTTTGATTCCAGAGGAATTCTTTTCTTGTCATTCGTTGTGTTACGAACTGAGAGTTTGCGACTTCAATGCGCACCTTTTTTTGAATTAACTGAGATACTACCCTGCCCCAGGTTTATATCAAAGGTTTTGGTTGTTTAGAACAGAAAACTCCTACTTCTTTGGCTCGAAGGGGTTGACTAGGGATTATCCTCTTTATAACTCCAGTGTTTGGGAATTGAAAGAAATGCCTGTACATCATCAACAAGGTCTGTTCAAAAGCATACTGTATGAGATTATGGTATTGTTTCGTCATCTTCCCTCTAAAGGCTTGCAGCTTTTTATCAAGAGTTAAATATCATAAAGAAAACATAAGAGTAGTGAAAATGAATGGATGAATTCAAGACAAACATATGTAATGCATTAATGAAACAGAGTTTGACATCAACAGTTAATTGTTTGAGAACAAAAGAAATTACAACTTTGAAAATTCAAATGAAGCAAAAGTCTCTCAGCTTGAGCTTTGTCACTCCAGGTGGAGAACTCCTTAACGGAAGATTTTCATCTCGCCGTCTGGCATGAACCTCAGCACTCCAATGTCAATCAGATCTTGAATCTTGTTCTTCAAGGCCCAATAGTCGTCGGTGTCATGCCCCGGGCTGTAGGAGTGGTATACATAAAATGCATCGGGATGATAGTTAGGAGCGGAGGTATTGGGCTTCCGGATAGGATCCCTCAAAGCAGTCAGATTGACCTCCAACAAGCGCTCTAGTATTAGAGATGACGGTATGTCAGTCTCTGTGAACTGTCTTCCCGATGTATTTTGATTACGCCGATTACCCCGTTGATGCTGGCGAGGTTGTTGTTGGGCTTGTGACCCTGAATCAAGCAAAGGAGCCTTCCCCTTGTCTTCTTGTCTGGATGGGGGTTGAGTGGTGACTTGCTCTTCAACCTCAGATGTTTTCCCCAGTTGGTTGTTCCGAAGTAGTTGGTTGACAAGAACTTTGAGTTCCTCTTGTCTTTGAGCCAAGTCTTGGATGAGAGCCATCTGGCCCACCAGTTGCCCCGTCATTTGGATCCTCATTGTTGTCAGCTCAGACTGTAGTGCTTCCAACTGATCATTCCTGGCATTGTTTGAATTCCCCTGGACCATGCCCCTTGTGAGGAGAGCTTTCACTTCTTCTTGTCCCAGGGACAGGTTCAAGAACATTTCCTGCAGCTGAGCAGTCTGGTCCTGGATATCCTTGACAGTCCTCTCTAGAGCCATCTCTTACTGAAATAAACAGTATGAGAGTAAGGAAACCTGAAAAAGGAAAATGGTTAAGATGCAATGCATGATATGCGAATGCATGCTTTCAAGGATCTCTTAGGGTAAACACAAGAGAATGTTAGAGGTTGAACTTCGATCTTTGATTGGAGAACTTTGCACCGGTGGATGCCTTTCCACGAGAATCAAGCTCACCATGTCAAGTGGGTCATAGCCCCTGATTCAAGTTGTTGCACTTGATCTTTGATTGGAGAACTTTGCACTGGTGGATGTCTTTCCACGAGAATCAAGCTCACCATGTCAAGTGGGTCATAGCCCCTGATTCAAGTTGTTGTACTTGATCTTTGATGGCATTTGCTTAGAGGAGAAACCTCTTGCCCATTGGTAGACGTCTGGTTCAACGTAACCCTGCATCAAAAGAACCCTCGAGATCCTTGAAATGGTTATTGAAAATGCTATGGTATGATGTCATGATGTTATGTACATGTATGCAAAAGGCAAGTGAGTGTATATACAGGTAATCATATTCACACAAAGCTAACAAGTCCTTAGGTTTAGGCTTGCATGGGGTTTGTAGGTAAGTACCCTCTTGAAGTTAGTTGGCTCATCCTGTCCTAGAAATAGAAACTGGGTTCTAAGGAGCTCAATATCATTGGATTGTTTTTCTCTGTTCATTGTTTTGGTTTAGCCACTTAACTGGCGACCAAAATATTCCAAGAAAACAATCCTCAATGAGTGTAGTATCGAGTATCTACCAACTTCGGATTGCACCAAAGTCGGTCATCTCACTACCCCTAAAAAGGCTAGGATGGTCAATTAAGGTTGTAAGAGTTCGTTAGTGCTTCATGACATCACTCAGCGGCCCTGTACTCTCCTTGACTGAACTCAAGGGTTACCGGTACTCACAAATATGTCACACTAACATAGCTTACTGCTTCAACCATGTCGGTATACCCCGCACAGTTCCCTCACAATTTTTTTTTGCTATTTACCTAAAAAGGTGCCCCAAATCCGGGTGTAGGATTTACAACAAACCCAAACAAGGACCCAAAAGATAAAGCAATTAAAGCAAGAATGTAAAGGTGATCTAAACCCTAAGGTAACCCCAATTTTAGTTTAGTCCCCAGCAGAGTCGCCAGTTCTGTGATACGGTGGGAGAACTGACTTGAGGTTTTGCGTTTGTATTCGCACTTGTTCGGTTTAGCAAGAGTCGCCACCGACTTTTTATTTTATCCTAAGGAAAGGTTTAAAAGCACATGAAAAAACCTTTTGATATGTTTCGTGGGTTCGGGGGGTAGATTATGAAAAGGGAAGGTATTAGCACCCTTTTCAAGCCATGCTTCTGAACAGCTTACTCTTCACCTAAGGTTGCTAGGCGCCGCCTCCGTCTCCCTCTTCTCAAGGTTGGGCAAAACAGTGATGACATGATGGGTATGAGTCTGAGCTTTGTTGACTTAACGCTTTTTTTTGTGGGGTTTCAGCTCATATGTTATTAGTTCTGATTGATTTTTATTACTTGTTTCTGTTTGAGATGTGTGAAAATGAAGAAAAGATTATACCTTTTGGGAGAAGGGATGGAGGAGGACGGCGGCGCTTCCGATAGCCAGAGGCGGAGGGGAAACACGTGATGTTGAGCTCACTTGCTTTGTTGGAGAACCTGGTACTCTGTATCACCTTTTTTAGGTTTCGTGATGATAACTGAAAACCTTTGTATGACTTCCTTTTCCTCTTCTGTCTCTTTGCCTCGTATGCTAGCTTGATGCCTTTGATTGCTTCTTTTCCTCGTTTCTGTATACCTCTGAATCTGAGAAATATTGATGTTGTTGTTGGCCCAGTGATGAAGCAATTCTGAGGGTTTATGTTGCCTGACTTTGAGTTGCCTTGAATGCTTGATATGCTGGTTATTGCCTTGTATGCTTGAGTTGCCTTTTCCTCTTCTTCTTGTTGGCTTGCTGAGATACCTGATATATTGGTTACTCGATGATGAACTCTTTGAGTTCTGAGAGTTTGGGCTTCAGTTTGAGGCTTGGCTTATGGTACTGGTTCAAGGCTTATGGTTTAGGCTTGGACAGGGTAGGTGCTTTGAATGGTAAGGCTTGAAGTTTGATGCTCTGGTTTACAACCTTCAGGTTTAATGCAGGTTTTTATGGCTAAGCTTGATGCTTCTGGTTTGAATATGTTAGCAGGTTTTGATGTTTTATTACAGTTCAAGGCAGGCTTGGCTTTGAATGTAGGTTTAAGGTTTGTTGTGAGGTTTGGAGGCAGCTTGACAGTTCAGGCAGATTTGATGCTTAGGCTTGTGTTGAAAACCTGTTTAAGCTTCAGTTTGAGGCTCTTTGACTTGATGCAGGTTTAGAGGCTTTGGCTTTCAATGTTACAGTTTAGTTTGTGTTTCTTTTCTTTGTGTTCTTTCTCCCTCCTCCTTTGTACTGTGTCGGTATCATTGTTTTATATCTTCTTCCCTAAATCCTGTAAGCCTCCTTTTCTTTTTCTCTTCTATCTCTCCAGATTTAAGCATATTATATTGCTTATGATTGTATTTCTGAAAAGGTAGCTGTTGGAAAATGATGTGATTTGAAGAGTTTGCTTGCATTGTTGGTTTACTCTGCATATTCCTGCTTTCCTGCATACTTTATTGACAGCATTTTGTACTTTGATATCTTTCCCTATCCTTTTGGACAACTTTTGGATATCTTGGATAGTTTGAAATTGTGACTTTCAGCTTGCCTTTTTGATTTGGTTAGGCCTAGTTCAGTTTGCCTTTTTGATTATGCAGCTTGTTGACAATGCAGTATGTTTGAAAATTTGAATTTGTGCATTTTGTATACTTGTGCATTTCATACTTTAATTGCAAGCAAACTTTCATACCTCTTTGTGAACCAAGAGAAATCTTGTGATTTGCAGAGAGGGCAAACTGATTCCGGCCAGTTACCTTTAATGATGATTTTTGAATTAACTGTCCGCCTTTAATTTTTATCTGCAATTGACTTTTCTTCTTTTCTTTATTTTGTAGATAAAAATCAATGGAGAGGAGTAGCAGTAGAAGATGAAGATTTGAAGACTTAGGAAATTTAGGACATAGTTTTATTTCAATTTTAATTATTTGTAATAATATTAATAAATAACTGTAAATAAATTTAACAGTATTTAAATAATATCTGTAACAAACAATTCAAAGTGAATAAACATCCTTTTTATCAGTTAATTCCTCTTTCAATTTACTGTCCATTTAATTATTTGAATTTCTTAAATTAAAATAACTGGAAGTATCCAATTATTCTGACTTATAAAAATAATTAACAAACACTGTGGTCTTGCCATTTAGCATGAATCAATAATAAACCTGGCGCTCCAATTAAACAATGCATAGTTAATCAAACCAACATCCAGATGCTTATCTTTTTACTGATCAAATCAAACACTGCAGATTCTTAATTTAAGTACCTCAGCTTTTATCTCATCTCAAATCAAATGCCTTAGCCTTTACTGATTAAACAAAATACTGCAAGTTCTTGATTCAAATGCCTCAATCCAAATCTCAGAGTAAACTGAAAAGAACTGTAGGATTAATTCTTTCTGCACGCACAAATCCTAGTTCTTGATTAAATGTTAAAGAAACGTCTGCCTGATCAAAACCTGAGCCAACTCAACCAAACCTTAGCAATCTGCCTGAACTGCTTTAAAATCAATGAAAACCCTAATTTTGTCTGACTGATAAGAAAAGTCTGTTTGACTGATTCTTACGCCAATCTGAAAAAATTAGGAAAAGCCCGAAGCTGTGATTTCTTGTGGAAAAATACGAGGGAAAATTTTGGGGTACAACAATATCCAAATAATATTTACAACCAAATCGAATCGCATTCTCAATGTAAAGTATAATCCAAGTATAAGGATAAAAGAGAATCAAAAGTAATGTAAAATGTATGTGATTATTTACAAATGAGTAAAAGTGTTAACCTAACGTATTAAGTATTTTATTATCTTTATTTTGTGTTTTTGTTAATGTTATAAACAAAGGTCTTAAAAAAAGAAAAGAAAATTGTTTAAATTTAAGAAAATTAATGTTTATGTATTTAGTTAATGCTTTTATGTACAAGAAAAGATTTATTAAAAAAGAGTTTTAAGTCAAAAATCTATTAACCTAATTAATCTAATATTTACATATTTTTAAATGTAATAAAGTAAAAAGAAGCAATTAAGAAAATTTTGTATAAAAGGGTTAATGTATTATTTTTATTTACAAAATAAGTTATATTATATAAGAAAAAAAATAAAAAAGGTATTAGTTATAAGAAAAAGCAATAAATGGGCTTAAGGGGAAAGCTGGGCCCAAACAGATTTGCAAAGGGAATCAGAGGGGGGTGTAACGCCTGGAATCATTTGGGCTTAGGCATTTTGTGGGGGAACCGGCCCAATGTGTTTAACAATTTTGTTTAGGGTTGAATGGTTTGTATCAGAATTAGGTTTGCAGTGGCTTAGAACGGCGCTCTCATCTTCGTCTTCTTCGCCTTTCTTGAGCAATGCTTTCTGAACAAAATTCCTCTCTGCCTATGGCCACCAGGCGCCACCTCTAACTCCTTCTTCCTCCATGGTTAAGCAAAGCAGCGACAAGAAAAGGTAACGGTTTCCCTTTTTATGTTTTAGGGTTTTAGGATTTGTATGATTAAACTTTCCCTTGTTTTGATCTTTATGTTATTATTTGGTGTTTAAAGAAAAGGGAAGGAGAATTTATACCTTTGTTGGATTTTGGAGACGGAGGAGGAGAAGTGGATAGGAGGTGTCCTCAGGCGGCCAAGGCGAGGGAGTGCGTGATGCTGAGAGTTTGCTAGCTTGCCTGGTATTTGTATCTTGCTTGTTTAATGATGATAGTATAATCTGAGAACCCTAGCTCATTTGCTTCTGTCTTTCCTTTTCTCCTTCTGAATACTTGCCTCTGAGTTTTGCTTATCTGTGAGTTTGATGATGCTGTTGAGGTTGCCTTAATGTTTTTGCTAGCTTCAGTTGCTTGACATGTTGGTTCTGAGTTGGCTTATTGTTGTGCTTCTGTGTAGCCTATGATGAACCTTGGTTCTGAGGCATTGTTGGCTATTGATCTTCTTCCTCTCTTTTTGATTCTGACTTTCTCTTCTCTTTTTTGGATTTTTTCTCAATGATGATGATTCCTGAGAGTTATTTTGATGTGTCTTGGATTGGTTGGAATTTGGATTGCTTTGAACACAGGTTATATGTTTGAGTTTAGGCCTCGTGTTTGAATAAGTTTAAGGCAGGTTCTGTTGTTTGCTTGACATAGGTTTTGAAAGGCTTGTGTTTGAAGCAAGCTTGGGCAGGCTTTGTGTTTTGACACAGTTTTGAAAGGCTTGGTACTGTCTTTTTGTGTTTGACAGGATTTTTGGTTTGAAAGCTGTTTGTTTGCTTTTGAAAATGTACAGGCTTTAAGGCTTGTATCAGTTTGTAATTTTGAAGCTTATGATTCTGTGTTTGAAACAGGTTTGGCTTTGTTTGAGATTTATGCAGGTTAAGGCTATTTCTGGTTTTTGATACTGAGTTTAGGCTTTGGAAGGCTTTGTATGGTATCAGTTTTTGAGGCCAGCAGGTTTGAAAGGTTTGCTTCTGTAAGATACAAGCTTGAGGCAGCTCTCGTTTGTGTTATGTAACAGTTTGTGGTATATTGTTTTTTTTGTGATATTCTGCCTCCTTTTACAGTGTTCTGATATGTTTGTTTTATATCTCCTTAAGCCTTAAGGTTGCAAAACTGTAAGCCTTTCTACTTCTCTCTCTCTTTCTCTCTCCACAGATGAAAAGCATTTTTTTATTGCTTTAGACTGTACTTAATCTGAAAAAGTGCTTGGCTGGGAAATGATGAAGAATTTGAAATATGTTACTTGCATTGTTAGCTTTGCTCTGTGTACTTTCTTCTTTTTCAAGATTTTCTGCATATCTTTGATATCTTCTTTGGACAGTTTTGACAGCTTTTGGACAGTTTGGTTGACATTTTGGACTTGGTTAGGCATTTTTTCAGTTTGCATATGTGCAGTTCAGTTTGGACTTTGTAATTTGTTTAGCATATTCAGTTTGTCCATTTTGACATTTTTGTTGACACTTTGCAATTTGAAATTATGCAGCCTTGTACATTTAATTAATTCCAATGCTTGCAAACATTTTCTTTCCCTCTTTGTGAACCAAGAGTCTTCTTGTGATTTGCAGAGAGGGCGAACAAACTGATTCCGGCCAATCACTTTTAATGATGAGTTTTTTATGATTAACTGTCTGCCCTTTTTAAATTCATCTGTGTTGACTTCTCTCTTCTCTTTTTGCAGGTAAATATCAATTGAGCAATGGGGAGCAGCAGTAGAAGATGAAGATTTAGGAGATTTAGGATATAGTTTTAAATTACCTTTAATCATTGTAACAGTATTAATGTAAACATCTGTAAATAAATTTACAGTGTTCAAATAATAATTGTAACAAACAATTAAAGATGAATAAAAATCCTTCTTTGTCAGACATTTCTTTAATTCTTCTGCATTCATTTATTTAATTACTTTAATTTCTTGAATTATAATAATTGGAAATTATCCAATAATTTTAACTTAGAAATTATAAATAATCAATAAACGTCTGGCGTTCCGAATAACCAAAAAAACATCGCACAGTTAAACAAGCAACGTCCGTATGTCCTTTATTTCACTGATTAGACCAAACACTTTAAACTCTCAATCAGAAGCCTCAGCCCATATCCCAGATGTTTATACCTTGAGAAACAAACAGAAATCTTGAGCAAACGTCAAAGCAGTGTAACAACCAATTAATACACTGTGGATTCAAATTCTTCTGAAAATGCGCGTGCAAACCCTAATTCTTGATTTAATGTCAAAGAAACGTCCGCCTGATCAAACCCTGAGCCAAACTCAAACAAACCCTAGAAATCTGCTTGAACTGATTCAAAATTAATGGAAACCCTAATTTTGTCTGACTGATGAGAAAAGTCTGTTTGACCGATTCTTAAGCCAATCTAAAAAATCAGGAAAAGCCCGAAGCTGTGATTTCTTGTGGAAAAGAGAGGGAAAATTTTGGGGTACAACAGTTGCCCCTGTTCAATCTTCTTGAACCTGAAGAGTTAGATTGGCAAGTTTGCCGTTCGCGACTCGAAGGTAAAAGGAGATTGGACACTAGAGTGCCCAAAAAATTTGCACTCGTCAAAGCGTAGTTTGAGGGAATGGGCTTAAAGATGCCATTTAGTGATGGGCTTAAAGATGCCATTTGGTGATGGGCTTAAAGATGCCATCTGGAGATGTGACAGGGGGATGGGCTTAGAGATGCCATCTGGAAATTGCTGGTAGGAGGATGGGCTTAGAGATGCCATCTAGAAATGTTTGTTGAACTGTATGTCATTGGTGAGTGGGTGAGTATCAGAAAGGTATCCATGTTTTGGAACATCTCTGAATTGGGGGTCTAAATAAGCAATAGATTGACATCCGTATCTGGAAGCATCTGTAAACTGTCTTCAAAAGTTGAATCTGAACAAGCGATAGGTTAACATCCGTGTCTGGAGAACCCGTAAACTGTTTTCAGAAGTCTTGAAGATGAATAAGCAATAGATCAGCATCCATGTTGGGAAGCGTCCGTAAACTGTTTTCAAAAATTGAGTCTGAACAAGCGATAGATTAACATCCGTGTTTGGAGAATCCGTAAACTGTTTTCAGAAGTTGAAGAATCTGAACAAGCGATAGGTTAACATCCATATCGGGAGAACCCATAAACTATTTTCAGAGGTCTTGGAGATGAATAAGCAATAGATCAGCATCCATGTTGGGAAGCGTCCGTAAACTGTTTTCAAAAAGTTGAGTCTGAATAAGCGATAGATTAACATCCGTGTTTGGAGAATCCGTAAATTGTTTTCAGAAGTTGAAGAATCTGAACAAGCGATAGGTTGACATCCGTGTCTGGAGAACCCGTAAACTGTTTTCAGAAGTCTTGGAGTTGAATAAGCAATAGAGCAGCATCCATGTTGGGAAGCGTCCGTAAACTGTTTTCAAAAGTTGAGTCTGAACAAGCGATAGATTAACATCCGTGTTTGGAGAATCCGTAAACTGTTTTCAGAAGTTGAAGAATCTGAACAAGCGATAGGTTAACATCCGTGTCTGGAGAACCTGTAAACTGTTTTCAGAAGTCTTGAAGTTGAAAAGGAACCGGTGTAGGGTTTCCTGATGATGAGTCCGTGTAAAACTGCATCTGAAATTGTTAATGATAGCCTTTTATTCTTATCCTGAAAATGACAAAATGTTAGCTAAACACAAATTTATATTGCATGAAATGTATGATGCAATATATGTTATATCAATGTTTATGATATGAATGTAATGAATGCGCATGTAAGCTGATGAGCTGTCTTGCTGAGGATAGATGAATCCTGGATAGCCGGAGATAAAAGAGTCTTGACTGCTGCCGGGGAAAGTGAATCCTTGATTGCTGCAGGGGATTGCAAGGATCTTTTGATCGTTGAAAATGAGAAGTCCTGGGACCACCGTTGGGGAATCAAGAGCTTGGGTTGTATGCCAATCTACTGGGGATTCCTGTCTTGAGGAGATCTTCACTGGGGAATATTTGAATATCCTGTGAGGAACTGAGAATGAGAGTCTTCATTCTGCTTGGGGATTGATAGTTGGAAGTTTTAGCTCCGCTGGGGACTGCAAGAATCTTTTGATCGCTGCAGGTATTGATCTGGGATCTTGAAAAGGTTGGTCGGTGAGATAGTTGTCCTGGCTGGTTTCAGGTATTAATCTCTGACCTGAGAAAGAAAGATAGTTTTCCTGGCTTGTTACAAGTATTAATCTTCAATCTCTTCATGTAGATAGTTTTCCTGGCTGGTTTCAGGTGTTAATCTACAATCAGTTGTCCACAGATAGTTTTCCTGGCTTGCTACAGGTATTAATCTGGAACTTGGGTTATACGCCACTCTGAGAATGAGAATCTTCATTCTGTTGGGGGTCAGAAATTGGGAGTATACCAATCTTCTAGGGTTTTAAGGATGAGAGTCTTCATTCTGTTAACGGTCAGAAATTGGGAGTATACCAATCTTCTGGGGTTTTAAGGATGAGAGTCTTCATTCTGTTAACGGTCAGAAATTGGGAGTATACCAATCTTCTGGGATTTTAAGGATGAGAGTCTTCATTCTGTTAACGGTTAGAAATTGGGAGTATACCAATCTTCTGGGGTTTTAAGGATGAGAGTCTTCATTCTGTTAACGGTCAGAAATTGGGAGTATACCAATCTTCTGAGGTTTTAAGGATGAGAGTCTTCATTTTGTTAACGGTAAAAAATTGGGAGTATACCAATCTTCTGAGGTGATGAGAATCTTCATTCTGTTAACGGTCAGAAATTGGGAGTATACCAATCTTCTGGGGTTTTAAGGATGAGAGTCTTCATTCTGTTAACGGTCAGAAATTGGGAGTATACCAATCTTCTGGGATTTTAAGGATGAGAGTCTTCATTCTGTTAACGGTTAGAAATTGGGAGTATACCAATCTTCTGGGGTTTTAAGGATGAGAGTCTTCATTCTGTTAACGGTCAGAAATTAGGAGTATACCAATCTTCTGAGGTTTTAAGGATGAGAGTCTTCATTTTGTTAACGGTAAAAAATTGGGAGTATACCAATCTTCTGAGGTGATGAGAATCTTCATTCTGTTAACAGTCAGAAACTGGGAGTATACCAATCTTCTGAGGTTTTAAGGATGAGAGTCTTCATTCTTGAGGGTAAGAAATTGGGAGTATACTAATCTTCTGAGGTGATGAGAATCTTCATTCTGTTAACGGTCAGAAACTGGGAGTATACCAATCTTCTGAGGTTTTAAGGATGAGAGTCTTCATTCTTGAGGGTCAGAAATTGGGAGTATACCAATCTTCTGAGGTGATGAGAATCTTCATTCTGTTAACGGTCAGAAACTGGGAGTATACCAATCTTCTGAGGTTTTAAGGATGAGAGTCTTCATTCTTGAGAGAAACAGATTTTTAGGAGCTCCAATTGTCCGTTATTCTGTTGGTGGTTGTAACTTCCAGCAGGTGATGAAGGAATTTGTGATGATGACCGCAACTTCCAGCAGGTGATGAAGGAAATTTTGAACGACCTTGGTTTTGACATTCGAATGCCCCAAGTGATGATGAGGGAGACTTGCCCCAGGTTCACTGAACTTTTGAGAGATTTGTTGAAATCTTGACTGGACTGCCCCAAGTTAATTGAACCTTGAAAGATTTGTTGAAACCTTGACTGGACTGCCCCAGGTTAATTGAACTTTGAAAGATTTGTTGAAATCTTGACTGGACTGCCCCAGGTGTGCTGGATAGTGACATGTCATGCCCCCTTGTTGATAGGAGATTTGTCAATGGAAGTGTCATCCTTTTGAAGTGATTTTGTTCACTGAGAGAGTTTCCGTTTCTCTGAACATTTGTTGTATGAATTTCTTCGCTGTCAAACAAATAACCATGTGCAAACAACAATATTCAAATGATGCAAAGTTTTATGCTTGTCTCGAAGTTTTGGAAAATGCGTTTTTTAGCAGAAAACTTTTCATAAGACAAATTCAACACAAGATTTAGGGCGAAGCCTTACAGGAGTCAGGATACCTTTTGTAACAGTATGCTTTCGAACTAACCCATGCTTCAATTAGGACTTTTGAAGGGTTGCAACGTGGCTTGGTTCACGGTTTAAGAAACAAAGGATAAAGGCTCAAAGTATATTTATACCCACCCGCTCTTCGTGATGTTCTTCAATCCTAAACTCAGTCAATTGTGCGTCGCACTCTATTCGAGTTTGGAACGACTTTTGGGTGATGGTTCACCCATTGAATTTGGAGGGCAGTCATCCTCTCCTTTTTTTTTGCAACATTTTTCATGTTGTTGAGGATTTGTAATGACCTCGTTCTTTTGATTTATCATCCCTAACTTTTTCCTGACTGTTCCTGTTTTCGAGATTACAGTCAGCGGGATGCCCCAGCTTTCTTAAGCCTCCTTTATAGGTTTTGGCTTAGTGGGCTTTTCTCTTTTGAGAGATTGACTGCCTATGAGATAAAGAACCAACACTGTCTTTTTGTTCCAAAGGAATGCTTTTTGATGTCATTCGTTGTATTACGAACTAAGAGTTTGCGACTTCAATGCGCACCTTTTTTGGATTAACTGAGAGACTATCCTGCCCCAGGTTTAAATCAAAGGTTTTAATTTGTTTAGAACAGAAAACTCCTACTTCTTTGGCTCGAAGGGGTTGACTAGGGATTATCTTCCTTATAACTCCAGTGTTTGGGAATTGAAAGAAATGCCTGTATATCATCAGCACGGTCTGTTCAAAAGCATATTGTATGAGAATATGGTATTGTTTCGTCATCCTCCCTCTAAAGGCTTGTAGCTTTTTATCAAGAGTTAAATATCATAAAGAAAGCACAAGAATAGTGAAAACGAATAGATGAATTCAAGACAAACATATGCAATGCATTAATGAAACAAAGTTTGACATTAACAGATAATTGTTTGAATAACAAAGAGATTACAACTTGAAAGTTCAAATGAAACAAAAGTCTCCCAGTTCGAGCCTTGTCAATTCAGGTGGAGAAATCCTTAACAGAAGATTTTCATCTCGCCATCGGGCATGAATCTCAGCACTCCAATGTCAATCAGGTCTTGAATCTTGTTCTTCAAGGCCCAACAGTCGTCGGTGTCATGCCCCGGACTATAGGAGTGGTATACACAAAATGCGTCGGGATGATAGCTAGGAGCGGAGGTATTGGGCTTCTGAATAGGATCCCTTAAAGCAGTCAGATTAACCTCCAACAAGCGTTCCAGTATTAGAGATGACGGTATGTCAGTCTCAGTGAACTGTCTTCTCGACGTATTTTGCTTACGCCGATTACCCCGTTGATGCTGATGAGGTTGTTGGTGGGCTTGTGACCCTGAAGCAAGTAGAGGAGCCTTTCCCTTGTCTTCTTGTCTGAAAGGGGGTTGAATGGTGACTTTCTCTTCAACCTCAGATATTTACCCCACTCGGTTGTCCCGAAGAAGTTGGTTGACGAGAACTCTGAGCTCCTCTTGTCTTTGAGCCAAGTCTTGGATGAGAGCCATCTGGACCACCAGTTGTCCCATCATTTGGATCCTCATTGTTGTCAGCTCAGACTGAAGTTCTTCCAACTGATCATTCCTGGCATTTCTTGAATTCCCCTGGACCAAGCCCCTTGTGAGGAGAGCTTTCACTTCTTCTTGCCCCTGGGATAGGTTCAAGAACAGTTCCTGAAGTTGAGCATTTTGGTCCTGGATATCCTTGACAGTCCTCTCTAGAGCCATCTCTTACTGAAATAAATAGTAGGAGAATAAGGAAACCTGAAAAGGAAAAACTGTCATGATGCAATGCATGATATGCAGATGCATGTTTTCAAGGATCTCTTGGGGTAAACACAAGAGAATGTTAGAGGTTGAACTTTGATCTTTGATTGGAGAACTTTGCACCTGTGGATGTCTTTCCATGAGAATCAAGCTCACCATGTCAAGTGGGTCATAGCCCCTGATTCAAGTTGTTGCACTTGATCTTTGATGGCATTTGTTTAGAGGAGAAACCTCTTTCCCCTTGGTAGACGTCTGGTTCAACGTGACCCTGCATCAACAGACCCTCGAGATCCTTGAAATGGTTAGTGAAAAAATGCTATGGTATGATGTCATGATGTTATGTACATGTATGTGTGATAGGTGGAAATAGAACTGACTGTTTTGGAATGCTGGTTCGCGAAATGTCGCGGTAAGCAAAAGTCGCCACCGTCTTTTATGTTCTCCAACATGGAAAGGACAAAAGCACAACAAAATTCCTTCTTTGAGATTGTTTCTCGGTTCGGGAGGTAGATTTATAGAAAGGGAAGGTGTTAGCACCCTTTCTATCCATGGTTATCCATGGGCTCTTAGGTACTTGCTCTTATGTTTTCAAAAATGTTTGCTTTTCAAGTGTGTGTGGGTTTTGAAAAAGTTTCGTTTGAAAAATTTCTAAGTAACTCTTGTATCTGTCCTCAAGAGTGTATGAAAAATTTGTTTGAAAACCTTTTGAAAGTGTAGGTGCGAAAAGTATTTTGTTTGTTTTTTGAAAGAGCAAGTACCCAGGAGAATCTACCTACTCTAAGGAATTAAGCTATGTAAGAGTCCTTTAGATAGTGCTATCCCACCATTGAGAGGTAGGTAGCACCATCGTTGGAGTTATTCGGGCCAATTCGATGATAAGGGACATGTGTGGTCACCAAAGCAATGGTAGGGCATCTTAGTGGTAACACTAACGTCCTAGATCCTTTTTATCCGAGGCAACCGTTTCGAGGCAACTGGATCTTTTAGATAGAAGGGCGACCTCTAAGACACCCTATACTTGATGACCACGTTCGAGGCAACCAGTGAGGCGTACCCTAAGAGTGGCATGTGCATGTGAGTTGTTTTTCAGTTTGTGTTTATCTTGTACATGTTATTTGTGAGCTACGGATTGTTTTTATTTGTCATACATTCTTGCAGGCATATTAACAGTTAAATGATTTGCAGAAAATAAAGTGCGGAAAGGTAAATCTAGCTATTACAACGCGCGGGTATATACATCGCCAAAAACAACAACCCGTTTGAAAATAAAAATGCGAGAATTTAAAAGAAAGCGATAAAGTTCTAATTAATTATTACATTTCCTGAGCAGATACAAAATAATGAATTAAAAAATAAATACGCGCGAAAGAATTAAATCGGGACGTCCTTAGGGTTTTTACCCTTTTTTGAGAAAGAATTGAATTTTGTCCTTTTTGCAATTAATTAAAATTAAAACTAATAACTAATTAATTTATTTATTAAAAGAAAAAAAAGTTTTTGTGTTTTTTATGTTTTTAATGAAATAAAAGAAATTAAAAATGTCAAAAAAGAACCTAAGTCTAATTCATTTTTATTTATTGTAAAAAAGGGATTAAAATTAAACCTAATTAATAAAAAGACTAAATTAATTAATTTGCGTTTATTTACAAAAAAAAGGTAATTGAAATTAATAAAAATGTTTTTTTGTTTTTTCTGAATTTTTATGGAAAAATAAATATTTAGTTAATAGTTGATTAAGAATTAAATTTAAATAAGTGAAATAAAAATATAAAAGAAAAAAAATAAGAGGCAAACTCAAGGGGGGTAATGGGCCAGCAAGGGGGCTTGTTTAGAAATCTGAGGCCCATTTGTTGCCAAGCACGTTTGACCATTTGCAATTGTCCGTGGCATAGTTGACTGGGGAGCATGGTGTTCCCTCTCTCCTGATCTTTGGATTGCTGCCTTGAGACACTTGGCACCTGGATGTCTAGGATGCATGGTGGACCTGCCTTTGAGAATCTGCACGCAATTGTATGAAGAAAAATAATATGGAAATTATGGGGGCCTGGGATTCGAACCCAGGTCCCAACGTTCCCTGCCTGCACACCTTAGCCACTGAGCCACTTGTCTTCATTCGTTATTATAACAATACATAATTAATATATTGAAAAATCAAAACAAAGCCTGGAAAAAAAAAGTAAAACGCGCGTTATTTGAAAATGGCCAATCACGCTGCAGCACGTCATCATCTTCTTCATCAAACAACTGGTTATTTACCTGCGGATTTTTATCCGCAGGTAGTTTCGTAGGCTTGTCCTAGAATCGCCCCTAGGCCATGAAAACCCATTCCAAGATCATGGTTGATCTCGTCTCCACCTCCTGAATCCATCTATGCTCATTATTTGCTCTGATTTCACCTGAAAATAAAATGCCTAAAAACAACCCACACAAACCCTAAGAGCGGATATCACCATATGAGGCCTAAAAACCAAATCAGAGCGCTTGATATGGAGTCTTAGGACGTGGTATTGGTCTCTTTAGGTTCAGTGGATGGCAAGGAAGGAGGCCACGTGCTTACTTTGATCTGAAAATGCCTGCAACACAGTTTTTGATCTCTCACTTTTTGGACAATTTTTGAACTTTGCTCTGGCCGTTTGTGCACTTTCTAGGTCTTGAATGAGGTTTGTACTGCTTGCATATGTAGGTATGAATGAGAATTAAGTGATATGATGAGCCTTAACCTTGTGCAATTAAGTTTGGAGATTTTTTTTGACCACCATTAAAGGGCTTTCCAAACTTGAAGCAAAACCATGATTTTGTGCACAAAATAGACTTAGCACGAATTTGGTAGTCGGCATATGCTGTATGAAAGCCATTCAAACCACAAAGATGCCATTTAATTAATTTTTTGATTTTATTTGAATTTTTATGGATTTAAAATGAATTAAATCAATAAAAATTAAATAAAATGGAAAAATGAATGTTTGATCTTGAAATTAATCATGGGACACGTGTATGGCATGACAAGGCTGAATCAAGTGGAAGAAAGTGGGCCCTTTTGTAAAAAATTGAAGTTTCAAGGATAGTTGACTTTTGCCATTTCTCAAAAATTTCCCAACTTCTCCAATGCATATCTTGCTCAATTTTGATCGTCTGAACATGTTCGTGGACATTTTGGAAAGGTCTTGAAGTCCTATAACCAATGCCTTTGGTCCCATGTCATTTGGATTTACCAATCTCAAGTTATGGTCTTTGAATTAAAATGCCTTTTTGTTGACTTTTGAAAATGACCTATAATGTAGAAATTGATAACTTTTTGTGAGAGCATTTCTTGGACTTGGAATGTGAAGATGAGTTGTAGGAAATGTCCTCCCCTTAAAAATGAGCATTGGATGGGATTTTTCTGATGAACCATGAAAAAGTTATGCCCTAGTCAAGTTACAGTTGACTTTTCAGTTGTCCAAAAATGGAAACTTTTGCATCTTGATGATTTTTGAGCCATTCTTGTGAAATCATGATCAAGACTTGATCAAATGATGATTGTGGCTTCAAAGTAAGATGTTGACCAAAAATTTTGACTTTTGACTGCCAAATGACCATTTTACCCCTGTAGTTGGTTGTGGAGTAACTAGGGCTTTTGACTGTGCAACTTGATGCTGTGAGCCTTGAAACTTGGCATGTAGGTGCTTGACAATGTATATGAGCATATGGGACTTGATTGAGCCATTGAAAACCTCAACTTCCTTGCAAGAACCAAAACCCTAATTTTGACTGGCTTAGGAGGATGGTTTGACTGTGCAATCCTTGAGTAGACTTGAGCAAATTGAGATGATGCTTGTCAACACTTTGAAGAATATAGGAGGGCAAATTTTGGGGTACAACAGTTGCCCCTGTTCAATCTTCTTAGACCTGAGGATGTAGATTGGCTTGTGTGCCTTTCGTGATCCGAAGGTGGAAGATGATTGAACACTAGAGTGCCCAGAAATTTGCACTCGCATAGTAGAATATCAACACAGTGATGTAGGGAATGGGCTTACAGATGCCATTTGGAGAGATGATGGATAGGAGGATGGGCTTATAGATGCCATCTGGAGATGTGACAGAACCTTGTCGGGAATGGGCTTATAAATGCCATTTGGAAGTGTAATGGATAGTTGTGGAGATGGGCTTAAAGATACCATCGGGAGATGTCGATCGCGTAAGAGATTCCTTAGCGAGAACTTGTATATTTTGAGAAAGGAAGATGGTTTCCTGGCCTGTTACAGGGGTTGATCTTCAAATTCTTCATGCAGATATGCCCTGGCTAGATACAAGTATCGAATCTACAATCAATCGCTCACAGATATGCCCTAGCTAGATACAGGTATCGAATCTGGAACTTGTCGTCTACAGATATGCCCTGGCTGGATACAGGTATCGAATCTTAAACTCTTCATGCAGATATGCCCTGGCTAGATACAGGTATCGAATCTACAATCAATCACTCACAGATATGCCCTGGATAGATACAGGTATCGAATCCGGAATTAGTCGCTTACAGATATGCCCTGGCTGGATACAGGAATCGAATCTCTAAACTCTTCATGCAGACATGCCCTGGATGCATACAGGCGTCGAATCTACAATCAATTACTCAAAGATATGCCCTGGCTAGATACAGGAGTCGAATCTGGAATTGGTCGTCTACAGATATGCCCTGGCTGGATACAGGAATCGAATCTCTAAACTCTTCATGCAGACATGCCTTGGCTGGATACAGGTGTCGAATCTACAATCAGTTACTCACAGATATGCCCTGGCTAGATACAGGAGTCGAATCTGGAATTGGTCGTCTACAGATATGCCCTGGCTGGATACAGGAATCGAATCTAGAATTTCAACCTATAGATATGCCCTGGCTAGATACAGGAATCGAATCTGGAATTTGTCATCAACAGATATGCCCTGGCTAGATACATGAATCGAATCTCTAAACTCTTCATGCAGACATACCCTGGCTGGATACAGGTGTCGAATCTACAATCAGTTACTCACAGATATGCCCTGGCAGGATACAGGAATCGAATCTGGAATTGGTCGTCTACAGATATGCCCTGGCTGGATACAGGAATCGAATCTCTAAACTCTTCATGCAGACATGCCCTGACTGGATACAGGTATCGAATCTACAATCAGTTACTCACAGATATGCCCTGGCTGGATACAGGAATCGAATATGGAATTGCGACAGTTGATAGTAATCATCTTTGTATTGACCTTTTTCCTGAAAAGGCAAAACATCAGTTGTATGCAATGTCATGATGTATGAAATGCATGATGTCATGATGTTCTCAAGAATAAATGAGATTGTGCATTTATGATGCGTATATGCATGCGTCATGTATGATAATGTGATGTTTATGAATGTATTTTCGTCTAGGAAAATAAATCCTTGACGACTGCCGGGAGCTTGAATCCCGGGCTGATGTTGAAGAGTAGAGTTCTTCGTTTCCGCTGGGGATGATGATTGCAAGAATAAACCGGTAGGAGAAGATGACTCCGTTGGGGAATGAACTTGCTGGAGAGATTACTCTACGGGGAGTCACTCTGTAGGAAGAGATACTTCGTTGAGATTTTAATGAGAACTCCGCTGGGGATTCCGTTGATAATTTGTGTTGGGGAATTTTGATGAACTCCGCTGGGGGATAGGAAGAACTTCGCCGAGGACGATCTTCCCGTGGTAATTAGCTGAGGATAACCCAGTTATAAGCTCTGGTGGGGAATAACCTTTGAATAAAGTCGGGGAGATGCGTTCGTACTCTACAGGGGATAAGCTTCCAGAATCTACTGGGGATAAGCTTCCAGAATCTACTGGGGATAAGCTTCCAGAATCTACTGGGGATAAGCTTCCAGAATCTACTGGGGAGGATAATTCAACTCTCCTGGGGGAACTTTGGACTGTACTGGGGGAAGTGGCTCCACTGGGGTGTCTGTATTCCGCCGGGGAACAATCTTATATTAAGAATGCCGGGGATGCTTGCTTAGGAACATCTGTATACTCCGCTGGGGAATATTGAGATTTTCTGGGGATACCCAACTTCCTTGAGGCTGACAGTAGACTAACTCTGCTTGGGGAGAGTATTGCTGACTTGCTGGAGATACTGTGCCTTTTCGGGGTTGATGGGAGACTAACTCTGCTCGGGGGAGAGTATTGTTGAGTCTTGTCTTACTCTGCATGGAGTGAAGGTATTCTGGTTACGTCCTTCAGCTGAACTTACCTTGGTACCTCGGTGGACAGAGCAACTAAATCGCTTAGACAACTCATTATTGCCCCTGTTTCTAATGTCACCTGTAATTAGTCCTTTGTTTCGTATGCAAATATTTATGAGTTAGCAATTAATGTCAAATGCATATATCAAAAATGAACATTGGACGTTCTTCGCAAGACAAAACAGAAAAAAGGAAAAACAATTGGCAATTTGTCTGAAAAATTGAACTTGTATTGATTTTGAATTTGCCTGTAAATAGGCTTTTTATGTACAAGAGGCTGACGTCCTAGTAAGAGAACGCCGCCGAACAAGAGAGTTTATACAATTTTGTGCAAAAGGAAAACAAAACAGCTATGTGAACAATCCCATTGGGTTCCAACTCTGCTATCGCCTTTATGTCTTCAAGCATTTCATCACTTTGCTGCTTTAGTTGAAGATGAAGCCGATTGATTGATGCCGTCTGAACCTGATAGTTGATACCGAATTTTGGATGCAAGGTGATTCAATGAGACATAGTATTACGCTTTATCCCTAACTTTTTCCTGGACCGCCCTTTCGGGTTTTTAGTCCACCGGGATACCCATTTTTGCCCAAGCCGCCTTTTCAGGTTTTCGACTTGCCGGGTGTACAGATTTTTTCATTTCATCCCTTATTTTTGCCCGAACCCTTTTGGTTCGCCGGGAAGCCCTTATTTTTGCCTAGGTGTGTCAACCTAGCGAGTCTTTAATCATGCGTAGTATCTTTTTACTATGTCTGCATTGGCTGGGTGAGGAAGGTCATCACCATCCATGGTGGTTAGAATCATAGCTCCTCCTGAGAAGATATGTTTAACCACAAATGGCCCTTCGTACGTAGGGGTCCATTTTCCCCTGGGATCACTTTTAGGAAGAATGATGCGCTTGATTACCAGGTCTCTGACTTGATACTCTTGTCGTCTGACTTTCTTGTTAAATGCCCTGATCATCCGTTTTTGGTACGTTTGACCATGACAAATAGCCGTGAGTCTCTTTTCGTCGATTAGGTTTAATTGATCAAGTCAAGTCTGGATCCAGTCATCTTCGCTCAAACCTGCATCCTTCATTATCCAGAGAGAGGGTATCTGGACCTCAATAGGCAAGACTGCCTCCATGCCATAGACCAAGGAAAAGGGTGTTGCCCCTGTCGACGTCCTTGCTGAGGTACGGTACCCGTGAAGAGAAAACGGTAACATGTCGTGCCAATCTTTGTAGGTCACTGTCATCTTCTGCACAATCTTTTTGATGTTCTTATTCGCTACTTCTACAGCCCCATTCATCTTCGGTCGGTAAGGAGAAGAGTTGTGGTGCTGTATCTTAAATTGCTCGCAGAGCTCAATGATCATCTTATTGTTAAGATTGGTACCATTATCTGTAATGATCCTCTCTGGTACACCGTATCGACAGATCAGGTTGTGCCGAATGAACCGTGCCACTACGTTCTTGGTTACGGTAGCATAGGAAGCTGCTTCAACCCACTTTGTGAAGTAATCAATCGCTACCAGGATGAAGCGATGCCCGTTGGATGCCGTAAGTCTGATCTCGCCGATCATATCAATGCCTCACATTACGAAAGGCCAAGGTGCTGTCAAGACGTTCAGAGGTACTGGAGGAATGTGCACCTTATCAGCATAGATCTGGCATTTGTCACATGTCCGAGAATGTTGGTAACAATCAGCTTCCATTGTGGACCAGAAATATCCTGCCCGAAGGATTTTCTTTGCCATGGTATGTCCACTGGAATGCGTTCCGAAGGTACCTTCATGCAGCTCTGCCATGATCTTTTCTGCTTCAGTCTTATCCACACAACGCAGTAAGGTCGAATCATGGTTTCGCTTGTATAGAATGCCATTGCTGAGGAAAAACTTTACCGCAAACCTTCTCAGGAACTTCTTGTCATTAACAGATGCGCCTTCGGGGTATTCTTGAGCTTCCAAGTACCTTTTCACTTCATGATACCAAGGCTTTTCAGTTACCTCTTCAGCCTCAAGATCACAGCAATGTGCAGGTTCATCTAATTTCCAGATAATGATCCGGGGAGCCTCGTTGTCCCATTTGACTTTGAACATAGAAGACATCGTAGCCAGCGCGTCTGCCAACTGATTCTCCTCTCGTGGGAAGTGTTCAAAAGTTATCTCCTCGAAATGGGGAATCAATGTCAACACATACTCTTTGTAAGGAATAAGATTTGGGTGTTTCGTATCCCACTCGCCTTTGATCTGATTGATCACGAGAGCGGAATCTCCGAAGACACTCAAAAACTTAATCCTTAAGTCAATTGCAGCTTGAAGACCCATGATACATGCTTCATACTCCGCCATGTTGTTGGTGCAGTTGAAACATAGCCGGGAAGTAAGTGGAGTATGAGTGCCTTTAGGAGATATGATCACGGCGCCAATACCGTTACCTAAAGAGTTTGAGGCTCCGTCAAAGTGCATAGACCATCGGGATCCTTCCTCAGGTCCTTCATCTGGTCCAGGTACTTCACAATCAGTTACTACCATGACATCCTCCTCTGGAAATTCAAAGTTCATAGATTGGTAGTCATCCACTGCCTGGTGTGCCAAATGGTCTGCCAACACACTTCCCTTGATTGCTTTCTGAGTCGTGTATTGGATGTCATATTCCATCAAGATCATCTGCCATCTTGCTATTCTTCTGGATAAGGCGGGCTTTTCGAATATGTACTTGATTGGATCCATTTTAGAAATCAACAAAGTAGTGTGAGTCAACATATACTGTCTCAGCCGGTGAGCAGCCCATACCAAAGCGCAGCAAGTTTTCACGAGCAGTGAGTATCGGGTCTCACAGTCAGTAAACTTTTTTCTAAGGTAATAAATAGCATGCTCTTTTCGGCCAGACTCGTCATGCTGCCCCAGCACACACCCCATTGAGTTGTCCAGTACTGTCAAGTATAGTATTAGAGGTCTCCCTCAACCAGTGGCATAAGAATGGGTGGTTCTTGGAGGTACTCTTTGATTCTTTCGAAAGCGGCCTGACGTTCATCGTTCCAACGTACTACTTGATCTTTCTTCAGTAGCTTGAAGATTGGTTCACAGGTAGCAGTTAGATGTGAGATGAATCGGGCAATGTAGTTCAGCCGTCCTAGAAAGCCTCTGACTTCTTTCTATGTCTTGGGAGTTGGCATCTCTTGTATGGCTTTCACCTTGGCAGGGTCCACTTGAATACCTTTGTCACTTACGAAGAAACCTAGTAGTTTTCCAAATCTCACCCCGAAGGTGCACTTGTTCGGGTTCAACCTCAGTTTGTACAACTTCAACCGGTCAAACAGCTTCTGTAGATGGTCAAGGTGTTCCTCCTCAATTTGGGACCTTGCAATCATATCATCGACATATACTTCTATCTCATGATGGATCATGTCATGAAATAAAGCAACCATGGCACGTTGGTAGGTTGCCCCAACATTTTTCAACCCAAAAGGCATGACCTTGTAGCAAAAGGTGCCCCACTGAGTAACAAAAGTGGTCTTCTCCATGTCTTCAGGAGCCATCTTGATCTGATTATAACCGGAGAACCCGTCCATGAAGGAGAATACCTTATGCTGAGCCGTGTTGTCAACCAGAACGTCAATGTGAGGCAGAGGGAAGTCATCCTTAGGGCTGGCCCTGTTCAAGTCCCTGTAATCAACACACATTCTGACCTTACCATCTTTCTTCGGCACTGGAACCACGTTGGCAACCCACTGAGGGTAAGAAGTCACTGATAGAAAACCGGCATCAAATTGTTTCATAACCTCAGCCTTGATTTTCTCGGACATCTCTGGACGCATACAGCGGACCTTCTGTTTAACCGGAGGGCAGTCTTCCTTGGTAGGTAGGTGATGAACCACAATGTCAGTATCCAACCCAGGCATGTCTTTGTATGACCAGGCGAAGATTTCCACGTAGTCATGCAGCATCTGAATCAACCTCTGTTTCACACTAGCCTCCAGATTGGCACCAATCTTGACTTCCTTTCTGTCTATCTCAGTACCCAGATTTACTGTTTCCACTGGCTCTTCATGTGGCTGAATGGCCCTCTCTTCCTGGAGTAGCAGTCTTGCAACCTTACCAGGCACTTCACAATCATCTTCACCTTCGTCTTCGGCTAAGTTGATCGGATTTTCGAAGTCATAACTGGCAGTAGCAGAGTCGTTACCAGTGAGATCCAGAGTGGATTGGAACATGTATAAGTGAGTGTGTGTAAATATAGCTGTTTTGCAATATATAATAAAGAAAGAAAAGGAGCGCAAGATTTGAAATGTAAAAAACGTCCAATGCTTTTATTAATGATATATGATTGTGACACACAAGAGCCCTCACAAATGAAGCCACGGTGCCCCGGGTAAGACACCGGGCCATAAAGTTTCAAATTATTGTTCGTTACAAATTCAAAACAAAGGAGTTCATTACTGAGTGACAAAAGTAATAGGTATGAAATCTTTGGCAGTCCAGTTGTTTGGTCCACCATTGGTCGTTGGGTAGATCCAGCTGTCAAATTCAGATTCCTCCACTTCGTCTTCAATAGCATTCACTCTCGGGTTGGTGATGAGCACAGGAGGTCTTCCAATCCTTGCCTTACGCACAGCCCTCTGAGCTTCTGCAGTGAAACCCAAACCAAATTTGTCAGTCTTCGGAGTGAAATCAGGAAGGCGACCCCAGTTTGCACACTCACCCTTCTCAATCACAGCCCGAGCATCCTTTAAGGAAGCCATCTTCAAATGAGGGTCTTCAATCGCTATTTCTGCTGCTGCCAATGTCTGAGGCACCTCTTCAAAGTGTTGAAAGGGGGTTTCAATGAATTCCCCATCCATCTCTACGTACCGGAACGAGTTGAGGTGGCTGACCATATACTCTTCCTCCCCCTGCATTGTTACGATCTTCCCTCTGACCGGGTACTTAAGCTTCTGATGCAATGTGGAGGTCACAACTCCAGCCTTGTGGATCCATGGACGACCCAGCAAACAAGAATAGGATGGTCGGATGTCCATCACATAGAAAGTAGAATCAAAAACTTGAGAACCAACCCTGATTGGAATGTCAACTTCCCCATGTACCATCCTTTTCGACCCGTCAAAGGCCCGGACAACAATGTTACTAGGCTTGAGCTCTAAACCCTCACAATCCAATCTGTCTAGGGATTTCTTGGGAAATACGTTCAACGAAGAACCGGTGTCCACCAACACATGGGAAAGAGTAGTGCCCCTGCATTCAATGGAGACATGCAGGGCGTCGTTATGGTTCTTTCCCTTGGCAGTCAGATCGGCGTTAGAGAAGCCCAACCCATTATCAGCAGTCAGGTTGGCCATACAATCGGTAAATTGATCAGCAGACGTCTCTTGTGGCACGTGGGCCGTCTTCAGGAAGGCAATCAGGGCCTTGGCATGGGCCTCTGAACACAGTAATAGTGATAGCATAGAAATCTTCGATGGGGTGTGCCCCAGCTGCTCAACGACGTTGAAATCACTCTTCTTGATAATCTTGAGGATCTCTTCCATCTCTTGCTTGGAAGCTTCGACAGTGGTTGTCTTTGGTGCCTCCGTCCGAGCAGGCATATCAGTAGCAATCCCTTTGCCCCGAGCGTCAGATGACTCGGCAGCCGGGGTAGAAACAGGAACTTGGTCAGGCAGAGAAGTGGGAACACTTGTAGGTGTGATGACAAGAGGTCTCTGAATTGTTGGTGGCGCAATATCTGGTGAGAAGATCCTACCACTACGAGTGACCTTGGCAGGCCTGGTGATGTTGCTGACACCGGTACTAGCATCAAACTCTTGCTTTACTCCAAGCACATAAACGTCTTCCCCATAGTGCCAAGGGACAGCTTTGTCAGACTTATAGGGGATGGGCCCCGGAACAGTGATGATGATAGGAGCAATCTTGTGAACAGGCATAATTTTGACAGGCTTCTTTGAGGGAGCCTTAGGAGGGTTGTTGAAAATTGTAACAATAGAAACTTCTTCAGCAGGGACAGCAGGAACAACAATCTTCTTGAATAAGATCTCCTTGTTATCCATCAGGTTTTGGACGCCTGATTTCAACAAAGGACAACCAGCAGGTGAAACAGAACATAGAAGGCAACCTTTACTACATCCCAGAAATAAACCGGCCAACAACAGGTTCCTTTTGACAGTCAACAACGGAGTAACAATCTCATCCACGGAGGCTACATATCGGTCTTCTTCCACGGCATTCACTCCATGCTGGGGCATGGGAGCAGTCACAACATTGGGCCTTTCGGGCGCCTCAAACTGTATTTCTTTAGCATCAATAAGGTCCTAAACCTTATTCCTCAGTGCCCAACAATCATCCATAGAATGCCCCGGGCTATCAGAGTGATAGGCGCAGCGGGCGTTAGGGTTGTACTTCGGAGAGGTTGTATTCACTACCTTCGTAGCTTCCTTGACAGTTACCAGATTGGTCGACAGCAGTTGCAGCAAGATCTGAGAGAGGGTCATCCTGAGCCGAGTGTATTGCCTTTTGGGTCTCTCACCCCTTGGTTGGTTATACTGTTGAGGAGCAGCAGCAGGCTTTGAAATTACCACCGCGTTGACAGCTTGGCGGCATTCTGGTTTGTTTTGTCTTCTGGGACCATACACAACACTAGCTTCTTTCTTGAAGGGTTTCTTTTCTGAAGTGGTGAAAAACACAAGAAGGGGGGGTTGAATTGTAAAACTGAAATCTAATGCAATGAACAAGATATTTTTATCCTGGTTCGTTTGATCTCAAACTACTCCAGTCCACCCGTCAAGGTGATTTCGCCTCTCTCCAACGAGGTCTTAATCCACTATATTCAACTGAATATTACAGACTGCTTTAACAACTGCTAAAGCCTTCTTGATCCAAACCACAACCCGGTTTGTCAAGGTAACACTTTCTTACAAAGAGATAAAACTAAGTGTGTGGATGTTTTCTACAAAACTGTATCACAACTGTGATGTATACACAAATTGAAGCTTAGAAACTAGATTGCCAAACAATGATAGAATATCAGAATGTGTGGTTTAGAAAAACTGAGAGACAGAAGATTATGATTAGCTTTTGTGCGTGTAGAGATTTGGAGAGCATTATCCATTTCAATCTTCAAAGTCTTGTTTATATAGCACTGAGATGATGAACGTTGGATGCAATATTCTTGATTCAATTCTAATAACAAACTTTCCTTATTGAGCAGATCTTGTCTGGAATGAGGCCGTTGGAATTAATTTGCTTTCAATGCACAGTACCGTTGCTTACTTAATGCAAGTTCTGGCTTGGCTCATTCTGACTCTGCTTCGCTGCTGATGAACTGTTGTGTTTCTTTATCAGAGTGTTGAGCGCAGTCTTGTTCATCAGGCTTCAGCATGTACGTGAGTTGATCATCTGATTCTGACATTCTGATATGGCAACTTCTGATGCTGGTGTCTGAAATCAAGTTCTGATGCTGAATAGATGTGATCTTGCTTATATCAATCAGAGTATCTGCAAGTCAGAACATAATAATTTTAGGCAGTAGATAGTTCATACATGAAACTTATAAATACTATATCTTTTCACTTTGTTATCATCAAAACTTAAATATAGGGTAGTAGATTCAAACTTTGTTCTAACAATCTCCCCCTTTTTGATGATGACAAAAACTAGATATTTTTAAATGAAAATAACGTGAAAAGGTATCTGAGATATGTATCAGAGTAAGAAGTAAAAGGATAAGGGGTAAAGAGATATCAGAGTTGAGAGATACTCCCCCTGATTTTATTACTTCCCTTTGATTACACGTGTTCTTCAGGATCATATCTTTTTGCCTTTCTTTGAACATCAGAGTATCAGAGTCTTTGACTTATCAGAAGCTTTATGTCAGAGCAGAGCTTCAGAGCTTTTCTTGTCAGAGCTTTGCTTTGGATCAGAATATCAGAGCGGATCAGAACTTCATAGTGATCAGAGCTTCAGAGCTTCTAGTCTTCAGAGTGTTCAGGAGCTTCCTTGTACCTGTAGACTTTAAGCAAAACAGAAAAAACATTTTCAAGTAATAAAGTTAGAATGTTTGAGAATTTCTGTCTAGTTAGCCGTTATTGATTAAAATATCATTCTTGTTCTCCCCCTTTTTGTCAGCAATCAAAAAGTGTAGGTGATGTGCTAAAACAATTAAGATCAGAAAAACTAATCATATTAAGAGAGTTCAGAATCAAAACAAGAAAATAGTACAAAACATATTCAAACAGTACATCAGAAAATCAAGGAAAACATGAAAAAGGACATGAATGAAAAAAGAGACTAAGGTTGAGGAGGCAAGCGTGTGAACAGGTTCTCCAGCATGGCTTGGATCTTTTCAGCAGTCTCATTCTGCTTGTGCACCATGCTGACAACAGTGTCAATCTTGCTATCCTGCACATCCATTCTCTCTTTCATCTTCTGATCGCTTTCATCCATCCGCTGCTGCAGACGCATGTCATTCAGCCTTAGTTCTTCCAGAGTCTGCCTGTCCAAGGCTGCTTGAGAAGCATCAGAAGCAGGAAGCTTCTGAGAGCTTTCAGAAACATCTTCTGCTTGACTTTCTTCAGCTTGAATGGTCTTGTCTTCTTCTGATTGCACCTTTGCAGCTTGCTGTTTCTCAGACCAAGGTTCACTATCCAGAGGGAGCACGTCTTCTTTCAGAAGCTGACTTCCAACTTCATTCAGAAGCTTGCTGAAATTTTGTTGTGCCTGCTCATAGTTGATATCTTGCAACTTGAGGGCTTCAGCACGTACCCAAAGTCTGAATTGTGACCAGAGCTGATCAGAAGCAGCTGGGTCAATCATTCCAGGACAGACTTGCTTCAAAGAAGCAATCCATTGCAGCACACCTATTTCAAAATTCATAGTACCAGAGCCAACATCTGGTTGTCTTGGTTTTGGGATGGAAATTTTGTGTTTCAGATCAGCAAGACGGTCAAGACTGGTTAAGTCTATGAAAGTCCTGCTGGGGTTTTCGGAGGTTTTCTGAGCAGCTGTTTGTTTTGGAGATGGAGTATCAGAATCAGAGATTATGATTGGACTGGGTGGTGTTTTGGGAGTATTTGGTGGTGTAGATTCTGATGAGGATGGCAATTGTGCTAAGGTGATAGTTGTTCCACCTGGCAGCTGGATTGCCAAAGGTGATGGTTGAGGTGAATGAGGTTCAGATGGTTGAGGAGAAGGAGTTTCAGAGTGATGAACCTCTGTTTGAGGTGATGGTGGATTAATTTCTGGTTGGGGAGAGGGAGACGGAATTTCTGATTGTTCAGGGATAAGGGGTTCTTCTGGAATTTGTGAGAGTGGTTGTTGTTGTTCTGGTTCTTCAGCAGATTGCTGTTGTTCTGGTTGTGGAGGAGGAACAGTTTGTGGTTCAGAGATTGGTTGATCAGAGGTGTGTTGATCAATGTCAGACAGCACTTGGTCAATTGCTGATGTTGTTGAGATTGTTGGTTGTTTGGGATGTTTGGTTCTGGGTCTTCTGAGTTTTAATGCCTCAGAAGGGTCCTCTTCTGATACAGTTTCATCTATGGTAGGGATGGGGATTGAGATTCTATGAGAGGTTTGAGGAGGAATAGATGCTGGAATAGTAGAAGAATTTAAAACAGAAGCAGCAGATGAATTACCTCTTTTCCTAGGTGTCTGCTGGGATGATCCTTCTGATGGTGCCTTCCTCTTCTTCGTCTTCTTCAGAGTCACTTCTTGCTGAGGTTGATGCAGAGCTTTGATAATCAGATTTGGATCTGAACCATCTGCCTTGCACGCATCCAAGTACCTGAGAACCACCTCTGGTTTGGATTCAATTTCAGAAAATAACGGAAAGTCACTCAGAGGCACTCTTCTGCTGGTGATATCAGCAATAGGAGTAGCTCTGGGTTCCTTCTGAATATTCTCTATCAGCTTCATCTTCTTCAAGTTCTTTGCATTCAGAGGTTTCCCAACTGTTGGTTCAATAGTGCTTAGCTCTTGAGCTTCTATCAGATGCTCAATCAGCCTATTCTCTGTCAGAATATCTGATATCAACCTTCCAAAAGGTATCCAATCCCTCTTGGTTCTTTCTTCTTCCCTGGTTTCCTTCACACTTGTTCTGAGATGGTTGAACAGGAAGTGAGCCAGATTGATCTTTACATTCTGATCAATAAAGTAGATCAGAAACTGCTGATCCACATTTATGTAATCAGGAGAACTGGTTGGTTTCCTGTGGTTGAAGCACCCCAGAATTATCTTAGCCCACACTCTGTAATGATCCTTCAGATCTTTAATCTTGCTACTGGGCACCCCAAGAGTGAAAATCCTTGCAGCTATCACACCTACATCAGCACATCTTTCAGCCATGTCCACACAACGGACGCCACCGCCACTGTAACCGATTAGCCTTGCAATGTGATCCTCAGTGATCACAATCTTCTTCCCCATAACAAAGGAGGTGACTAGATGTGTTGAAGCCTTGGCGTGAATCCAGAATTCCTTGACTAGCATTGGGAATGTTGGTCCAACCAACCTGTCAAAATACCTTTCCCACTTCTGAGCCCTAACTTCTTCAGTTAGGTCAAAACCGTTCTCCTTCAAGCTTCCAAAATCAATGATTAATTCAGAAAGCACTTCAAGATTCTTCACAGGAGTGAGGAGAGTTCTGAATGGCACTTGATATTTCTCAGATGATGCTTTCTTCTGAGGACCTGCAGAAGCACTGCTGGAGGTTGCCATGTTCACACTAAAAGTTTTGAGAATAAACTGAGGAAAATAGGTTTTGCAAGAGATGAACACAGAAATATGCAGAAGATGCTTGAGTATCAGTGAGAAAACGTAAAGAATGAGAATGAGAGATTAATGTGCTTAAATAGAGTTTTCAAAACTATTTTGAAAAGATAAACGTTTTTTAAGAGGGAGAAAAATCATGATTGCATTTTAAAAGCATGATTACTTTTCATTAAGTGCTTGCTGATTTTGGGGGATTTGAGAAAGATACTTAAAAACGGTTACCAGACATGTGTCTCAATGCACCCAATCAGCGCTTTGCCTTCTCAGAAGCATGCACAGGTTCTGCTTCAGAGATATGCTGATGATTGGATGACACTTGTTTGATGTAGTGATCAGCACATCTGTCTTTGAGCTTAGACTCTCAGATCTTTAGACTTGCATCTGATACAATCTGCATGTTCTATCTTTTTGAAAGGAGATTGATCAGAAGTTCACAGTAAAACAATTACATTCTGAAGGTAAATATATGGAATTAAAACATTTTCACTCTGGACACACTTTCATGCTGAGATGTTTCAGAATGAAATTAAACCTATCTTCTGAAAGGGGTTTAGTAAAGATATCAGCCCATTGATGGTCTGTATCTATAAATTTTAAGTTCAAAATACCTTTCTGAATATAGTCCCTAATGAAGTGATGTTTTATTTCTATATGCTTAGCTCTAGAATGTAAAATGGGATTCTTACTTAAGCAAATAGCAGAAGTATTATCACAAAGTATAGGAATGTTACTCTCAAAAATCTGGAAGTCTTCAAGCTGACTTTTCATCCAGAGCATTTGTGTGCTACATCCTGCTGCTTCTATGTACTCAGCTTCTGTTGTTGATAGAGCAATTGTTGATTGCCTTTTGCTGGACCAAGAGATCAGATTTTCTCCCAGAAACTGGCAGCTTTCAGAAGTACTTTTACGTTCCACTCTGTCTCCAGCAAAATCAGCATCACAGTAGCCTACTAAGCTGTAATCACTAGATTTTCTATAAAACAAACCCAGATTAGTAGTACCTTTCAGATACTTGAAAATTCGCTTAACAGCTGTTAAGTGAGATTCTCTAGGATCTGATTGGAATCTAGCACAGATACAAACACTGAATAATATGTCAGGTCTTGAAGCAGTCAGATAGAGGAGAGAACCAATCATACCTCTGTAGACTTTCTGTTCTACATTTTTGCTTACCTCTTCTCTTTCCAGAATGCACGTGGGATGCATTGGAATCTTTGATGGCTTACATTCTGAGAGGTCAAATTTCTTCAGAAGATCTCTGATGTATTTGCTCTGATGAATGTAAGTTCCTTCTGGAGTTTGATTGATCTGAATTCCTAGAAAGAATTTCACTTCCCCCATGAGGCTCATCTCAAATTCTGCCTGCATACACTTAGCAAATTTTCTTCCAAGAGAAGGATTAGTAGAACCAAAAATAATATCATCAACATAAATTTGACAGACTAAGATGTCACTCTTAACTGATTTACAGAATAGAGTAGTGTCCACTTTCCCTCTGGTGAATTCATTTTCTAGCAGAAAGTTACTTAGCCTTTCATACCAAGCTCTGGGAGCTTGTTTCAGACCATACAGTGACTTCTTTAGTTTGAAAACATGTTCTGGATGTTTTGTATTTTCAAAACCTGGGGGTTGGTGTACATAAACTTCTTCTTCTATATAACCATTTAAGAATGCACTTTTGACATCCATCTGATACAGAGTGATGCCTCTATTAACAGCAAATGAAATTAGAAGTCTGATAGATTCTAACCTGGCGACTGGGGCAAAGGTTTCTGTATAGTCTATCCCCTCTTGCTGACTATAACCTTGTGCAACCAGTCGTGCCTTGTTTCTGATGACTTCACCTTGTTCATTTAGCTTGTTTCTGAACACCCATCTTGTTCCAATAACGTTGAATCCTTTTGGTCTGGGAACGAGATCCCATACGTCGTTTCTGGTGAATTGATTCAGCTCTTCTTGCATTGCCAGAATCCAGTCATTATCCAGAAGTGCTTCATCAATAGAAGAAGGTTCAATCAGAGACACAAGTCCCATAAGTGTTTCTTCAGAGTTTCTGAAGCTTGCTCTTGTTCTGATTGGATCTTCCTTTCTTCCTAGGATAGTCTCTTCTGGGTGATCCAAGCTGCTTCTAGGTAATCTCTTTTGAGGTTGATCAGCAGCTGTTGTAGGATTGCTAGCAGTGCTCCTTTCAGACGTTGAAGGAATGTCTGTGTTGAGAGCTTCTGATGACTTGTCTTCAGAACCTGCAAATTCAATTTCTATACCTGCAAAAACTTCATTCTGCTTTGACTTTTCAGAGTCAAGCTTATCATCAAAACGAACACTGATTGATTCTTCCACAATCTGTGTTTCTGTATTGTATACTCTGTACCCTCTTGAGCGTTCAGAGTATCCTAACATAATACACTTCTGTGCTTTAGAGTCAAACTTGTTCAAATAATTCTTTGTATTTAATATAAAGCAAGTACATCCAAATGGATGAAAATATGAAATGTTGGGCTTTCTGTTCTTCCACAATTCATATGGAGTCTTTTCCAGAATAGGTCTTATTGAGATTCTATTCTGAATGTAGCACGCTGTGTTTATTGCCTCTGCCCAGAAGGTCTTAGCAACGTTTGTCTCATTGATCATGGTTCTGGCCATTTCTTGCAATGTTCTGTTCTTTCGTTCTACAACTCCATTTTGTTGGGGAGTTCTAGGACAAGAGAAATCATGCAGAATGCCTCTGTCATTAAAGAATGACTCAAAATCTTTGTTTTCAAATTCTCCACCATGATCACTTCTGACTTTAACGATTCTAAGATCCTTTTCATTCTGAACTTGGTTACAGAAGGTAACAAACACAGAGTGTGACTCGTCCTTGTGTCTTAAGAACTTTACCCATGTCCATCTGCTATAGTCATCTACGATTACTAACCCATACTTCTTACCACTGACTGAAGCAGTTTTAACTGGTCCAAATAAGTCAATGTGCAGAAGTTCTAATGGCTTAGAGGTAGAAACAACATTTTTTGATTTGAAAGAAGGTTTTGCAAATTTGCCTTTCTGACATGCTTCACATAGAGCATCTGAATTGAACTTCAAATTAGGAAGTCCTCTAACCAGATTGAGTTTGTTAATCTGAGATATTCTTCTCATACTAACATGCCCCAATCTTCTGTGCCAGATCCACTGCTCGTTGTTAACAGACAGAAGACATTTTACATTCTGACTCTTTAGTTCAGAAAGTTTGATTTTGTAAATGTTGTTTTTCCTCTTACC
This sequence comes from Vicia faba, assembly GCA_948472305.1. Taxonomy (NCBI): domain Eukaryota; kingdom Viridiplantae; phylum Streptophyta; class Magnoliopsida; order Fabales; family Fabaceae; genus Vicia; species Vicia faba. The sequence continues at coordinate 1,516,024,003 of OX451735.1, forward strand.
ATTAAACAGGATAGTCCCATCTTTCTGACTAACAGCTTTACATGATTTTTGATTAAAGATTATATCATATCCGTTATCACTTAATTGACTTATGGATAACAGATTATGCACCAATCCATCTACTAGTAGAACATTATTAATAGAGGGAAGATTTCCATTACCTACAGTTCCAGAGCCAATTATCTTTCCCCTCTGATTGCCTCCAAAGCCAATGTGGCCTCCAGGCTTAAGTTCCAGGCTTTGGAACATATGCCTTCTTCCCGTCATGTGTCGTGAGCAGCCAGAGTCCAGGTACCATGACTGGTGTTTCTGACTTGCTGCTAAAGATATCTGCAACATGTATTATTTTATCCTTAGGTACCCAGATTTTCTTGGGTCCTGATTTGTTAGTTTTACCAAAACTCTGGTTGAATTTTGGTTTCACAGAGTGCTTACTGCTAGTGTATTTGATATCATGTGTGTGACCATATACAAAATGTGAATTCAGAGGAGTGTGTTTAATGATTAAGTCCATGACATTCTTTGGTGTAGGAACCTTACCTTGGTATCCTATTCCTTTCCTGCCGTTTCTGCTAACTCCATAGATCATTGAAGCCATTCTGCTTCTATCTATGCTTTTAGCTAGGAACTTCTGGAAACTGTGATCATACTCCTTGATGATCTCATCAGCGTTGCTGGGAGTTTCAGAAATTGGTTCCTTCTGAGAGTTTTGTAAAGTGTTTTCTAATTTTGAAATCTTATTTCTCAGCTCAGAATTTTCCAATTTGAGACTCTCAGTCTTATTAGAGTCAGATTCAAGATTCCTTTTCAGGTCTCTGAATTTAGCTCTAATTTGCTGATAACGTTCCAGAATCTCATTAAGGCTTTCAGCAAGTTCAGCCTTTGTAAAGTTAACAGCAAAGTTAGGAAATACCTCTTCAGTGTATGATTCTGAGTCTGATTCAGAAGCTTCACTATCTTCTGAAATGTTAGCCATGAGAGCTATGTTTTCCCTTTCATCATCTGATTCTGAGTCAGCTTCAGACGAGTCAGAGTCATCCCATGTAGCCATGAGACTTTTCTTCTTCTCTCTTCCAAACTTCTTTTTGGGCTTTTCCCTCTGAAGCTTTGGGCAGTCACTCTTATAGTGTCCTTGCTCATTGCACTCATAGCAGATGATGTCTTTGGTGTTTGGCTTTTTGCTACTGGAGGAGCCTTCAGATCTTCTGTATCCAGAGGAAGAATCTGTCCTTCTGTATCTGGAAGAAGACTCGTTCTGATCAGATCTTCTGGGATTCCTGAACTTCCTTTGTCTTTGCTTCCACAGTTGATTTACTCTTCTGGAGAGAAGGGAGAGTTCGTCTTCTTCTGATGAGGATCCATCAGATGTTTCTTCAACTGCCTGCAAAACTTTAGACTCAAATTTTCTGTTAGATTTTAATGCTAAAGGCTTACCTTGCTTCTGAGGCTCATCAGCTTCTAGCTCTATCTCATGACTTCTGAGGGAGCTGATAAGTTCCTCCAGAGTGATTTTGTTGAGATCTTTAGCTAGCTTCAGAGCTGTAACCATAGGTCTCCACTGCTTGGGTAAACTTCTGATGATTTTCTTGACATGGTCAGCAGTAGAGTATCCTTTGTCCAGAACTTTGAGACCAGCTACCAGAATCTGGAATCTAGAGAACATGGTTTCAATGGATTCAGATTCTTCCATTTTGAACGCCTCATACTTCTGAATGAGCGCCAGAGCTTTTGTTTCTTTGACCTGAACGTTGCCCTCATGCGTCATTCTGAGTGAGTCAAAAATATTCTTTGTTGTGTCTCTGTTGGAGATCTTTTCATACTCAATATAGGAGATGGCGCTGAGGAGGATGGTTCTGGCCTTGTGGTGATTCTTGAAGTCACGCTTTTGTTGATCAGACATTGTTTTTCTATCAATCTTCTGACCACTTGCATTCACAGGGTGCGTGTATCCATCTGTCACCATATCCCACAGATCAGCATCATGTGCCAGAAAGAAGCTTTCAATTCTGTCTTTCCAGTAATCAAAGTTTTCTCCATCAAAGACTGGAGGTTTGCCACTGAATCTGTCTCTGTCCTCATTGTTGTCATTGCTGATGTGAGAATTGTTTCCTGCCATTGTGTTTTTCTGACGCTGGATCTTGTACTGACACGGTTAAGTGTTTTAGCTCAGAACCAGGCGCTCTGATGCCAATTGAAGTGGTGAAAAACACAAGAAGGGGGGGTTGAATTGTAAAACTGAAATCTAATGCAATGAACAAGATATTTTTATCCTGGTTCGTTTAATCTCAAACTACTCCAGTCCACCCGTCAAGGTGATTTCGCCTCTCTCCAACGAGGTCTTAATCCACTATATTCAACTGAATATTACAGACTGCTTTAACAACTGCTAAAGCCTTCTTGATCCAAACCACAACCCGGTTTGTCAAGGTAACACTTTCTTACAAAGAGATAAAACTAAGTGTGTGGATGTTTTCTACAAAACTGTATCACAACTGTGATGTATACACAAATTGAAGCTTAGAAACTAGATTGCCAAACAATGATAGAATATCAGAATGTGTGGTTTAGCAAAACTGAGAGACAGAAGATTATGATTAGCTTTTGTGCGTGTAGAGATTTGGAGAGCATTAGCCATTTCAATCTTCAAAGTGTTGTTTATATAGCACTGAGATGATGAACGTTGGATGCAATATTCTTGATTCAATGCTAATAACAAACTTTCCTTATTGAGCAGATCTTGTCTGGAATGAGGCCGTTGGAATTAATTTGCTTTCAATGCACAGTACCGTTGCTTACTTAATGCAAGTTCTGGCTTGGCTCATTCTGACTCTGCTTCGCTGCTGATGAACTGTTGTGTTTCTTTTTCAGAGTGTTGAGCGCAGTCTTGTTCATCAGGCTTCAGCATGTACGTGAGTTGATCATCTGATTCTGACATTCTGATATGGCAACTTCTGATGCTGGTGTCTGAAATCAAGTCCTGATGCTGAATAGATGTGATCTTGCTTATATCAATCAGAGTATCTGCAAGTCAGAACATAATAATTTTAGGCAGCAGATAGTTCATACATGAAACTTATAAATACTATATCTTTTCACTTTGTTATCATCAAAACTTAAATATAGGGTAGTAGATTCAAACTTTGTTCTAACATTTTCAGTACTCGAGGAGGCACCTTTCTGTATCTTCCCCGACTTGATACCCGCTTCTATCCTCTCACCAGTCAGAATGAGGTCTGTAAACCCTGCAGAAGAATTACCAATCAGATGGTTGAAAAATGGACCAGACAGGGTCCCCAAGAACATGTCCACGAGTTCACGGTCAGTCAACGGTGGTTGCACCCTGCCAGCCAGGTCTCTCCACTTCTGCGCGTACTCTTTAAAACCTTCACCCGTCCCAAGTGACATACCCTGGAGTTGGGTACGCGTGGGAGCGAGGTCGGAATTGTACTGATACTGCTTATAAAATGCAGTAGCCAAGTCCTCCCAGTTTCGAATACTGGTTCCATCCAGCTGATAGAACCATTCGAGTTGAGCCCCTGAAAGGCTATCCTGGAAGAAATGGATCCATAGGTTCTTGTCTGCAGTGTAAGGTTGGATCTTCCTTATATAAGAACGGAGGTGCGGTTTAGGACAGGAAGCCCCGTCGTACTTCGCAAAGGCAGGTGCCTTGAACTTGTGTGGGATCACCACCCCAGAAAATAAACCTAGATCTCCAAAATCCAACCCAGGCACGCGTTGGATCTCCATAGCATTTAACCGGTCCTCCAGCTGTTTGTACCTGTCCTCAGCAGGAGGGTACTGTTCATCATTGAAATCTGTCTCGTTGTCGGAGACCACGGGACTAGGAACCTCTCTCCCTTGTGGGCTGTCTTCACCAACAGACGGAGTAGCCTGATCAGCCTCATTCTGCAATGTATTCCCAAACCTCCGTCTAGTGTTAAACAGAACAGTCCTCTTCTTCTTCTTCTTCTCCTTCAAGAGCAGAGTCTTCAACTCCTGCTGACCCTGGGCTAAGCTCATGACCAACTCCTGGAACTGGGCGTTCTGGGCCTGGAGGGCCTTGATAGCTTGTTCGGTAGTAGGCTCGGAAGAAATGATGATTGAGTGCTGAAATAAACAGCGAAGAAGATTAAGCAACCTGTAGAAAAGAGTACCTGTTATGCACATGATGCATGATATGCTATTTATGCAATGCATTCAAGGGTTCGAAAGTTCAAATTCGTTGTAGACAAAAAAGGAACACACATTGTATTAAGAAATAATATGTTCAGTACATCAGGGCCTCATGGGCAAAACATTACAAAATAATTAATCCCAAAAGACACTGCGCATCCTCTTTGGAGCGATGTAGGTGTTGAGAGTCTTTTCCTCGTGAAGTAGGCGGGTGAGCTCCAAGACCTTCTTCTCACTGGCATGTAGACTGGTTTCAAGAGAATTCTGTTCTTCCTTGAGTTGGATCCAGCTCTTCTGCATTTCTTCCCAAGATGTTGGCATGTCAGGATGTTGAATGGTGTAGGGCACCTCTCCTTCCATAACTGGTTCTTTGATCACAGGGAGAACATGAGGATATGGCATCACCAGCTTCTGGGAGCGGGCTCGTACCCACTTGAGATAAGGCTCCAGGGGGATGGAGTTCTTGTGCCCCAGTGTTTTACTATCAACCTTGTTAGGCATCCTCCAAGCTCTGATGAATCTCTGGCGAAGTCCTTGCGCATCGTTGTCGAAGTCAAATACTATGTCAGGAATCAACATGTCATGAGGGTCGTCCCTCCGAGCATATCCAAACTGCCTCAAAGCTAGACAAGGGTTGTAAGTAATACCTCCTCTGATTCCAAGTAAAAGAATATTAGGATACTCTCCGCAACGATCAATGATAGTGACATTTTCTCTGGACCGAGAACACCAATGTATATCAGCATCTGTAAGAGTCATTAATCGTTGTGACCATCTCAAACCCCGCTCGTTCTTCAAAACTGATTGTGGAAGGTGCGAAATAAACCACCTTGCCAGGAGAGGAGTGCAACACATGAGAACACCTCTTTTTCTCATGGTTCGAGTGTAACATGAGTGGAGGATGTCCCCAAGCAGCGTATGTATGGGATTCCTGGACATGAAAATCTTGACGGCGTTGATATCTATAAGCTGATCCAGATTCGGGAACAACACCAACCCATAGACAAGGAGTGCCACAACTTCTTCAAATGCTTGTAGGTCAAGGGAATTCCAACATTCTTGTGCTTTCTCAAACAGGAACTTGGCCAAAAATCCTTTGATACCACTTCTGACTTCCCAATGTCCCTTAATATCAGATGGTTGTAGACATAATGCTTTAACAACCTCTTCAAGTTTTGGTTCCCTTTCCGTACCGTTGTAGGGTAGTTGATTAGGAATAGGAACCTTCAGAAGCTGAGAAAACTCTTCCAAAGTAGGCACCAATTGATAATCTGGGAAAGTAAAACAGTGGTGCAAGGGGTCAAAGAACTGGAACAATACTTTCACCATATCCTCTTCAATGCTGGTGTTGACCAAGCTGATGAGTCTACCATGCCTTTCACTGAAGGAAGAGTTCTCGGGAATCCTGGATGTAAGCTCCTTAAGCTAAGGAGGGACCCTTACAAGGTTGATCTGAATTGTCTTTCTACGGAGAGATTCCATGTCCTACAAAACAAGAACAAAGATGAAGATTCGAACCCTTGAAGTGGTTAGTAAATGCATATGATGTTGTATGATGCTATGATATTATGATAAGGACACACCACAAGTATTCACAAACAGCAAACATGATAAGGCACACAAGTCACACCAGACAGCCCTTAGAGTTCAGGCCAGCATGAAGTTTGGGGTACTACCCTCTTGAAGTTGGTGGGCTCAAAACCTGTCCTATCAAAAGTAATCGGGTTCTAAGGAGCTCAATATCATTGGGTTGTTTTCTATGTTCATTGTTTTGATTTAGCCACTGAACTGGCGATCAAAATATTCCAAGAAAGCAACCCTCAATGAGTGTAGTATCGAGTATCTACCAACTTCGGACTGCACCAAAGTCGGTCATCTCACTACCCCTAAAGAGGCCAAGATGGTTCAAGTAAGGTTCCTAAGGTCAGTTGATGCTTCACGACACCATGCGGCGGCCCCGTACTCTCCTTGACTTGACTCAAGGGTTACCGGTACTCACTAAAGTGCCACATCAACGTAGTAAACTGCTTCAACCGTGTCGGTATACCCTGCACAGTTCCCTCACAGTTTGTTGCTACTTTCTAAGAGGTATCCCCCAGATCCGGGTTAGGATCTATGAAACTCCAAGACAGACCCACAATCTTAAATCAAGCAAAGCAAGCAATTGAAAACATAAGAGTGGTCTAATCCTAAGGTACACCTCACTTATAAGTATCCCCAGCAGAGTCGCCAGTTCTGTGATCGGTGGAAATAGAACTGACTGTTTTGGAATGCTGGTTCGCGAAATGTCGCGGTAAGCAAGAGTCGCCACCGTCTTTTATGTTCTCCAACATGGAAAGGACAAAAGCACAGCAAAATTCCTTCTTTGAGAATGTTTCTCGGTTCGGGAGGTAGATTTATAGAAAGGGAAGGTGTTAGCACCCTTTCTATCCATGGTTATCCATGGGCTCTTAGGTACTTGCTCTTATGTTTTCAAAAATGTTTGCTTTTCAAGTGTGTGTGGGTTTTGAAAAAGTTTGGTTTGAAAATTTTCTAAGTAACTCTTGTATCTGTCCTCAAGAGTGTATGAAAAATTTGTTTGAAAACCTTTTGAAAGTGTAGGTGCGAAAAGTATTTTGTTTGTTTTTTGAAAGAGCAGGTACCCAGGAGAATCTACCTACTCTAAGGAATTAAGCTGTGTAAGAGTCCTTTAGATAGTTCTATCCCACCATTGAGAGGTAGGTAGCACCATCGTTGGAGTTATTCGGGTCAATTCGATGATAAGGGACATGTGTGGTCACCAAAGCAATGGTAGGGCATCTTAGTGGTAACCCTAACGTTCTAGATCCTTTTTATCCGAGGCAACCGTTTCGAGGCAACTGGATCTTTTAGACAGAAGGGTGACCTCTAAGACACCCTATACTTGATGACCACGTTCGAGGCAACCAGTGAGGCGTACCCTAAGAGTGGCATGTGCATGTGAGTTGTTTTTCAGTTTGTGTTTATCTTGTACATGTTATTTGTGAGCTACGGATTGTTTTTATTTGTCATACATTCTTGCAGGCATATTAACAGTTAAATGATTTGCAGAAAATAAAGTGCGGAAAGGTAAATCTAGCTATTACAAGGCGCGGGTATATACATCGCCAAAAACAACAACCCGTTTGAAAAATAAAAATGCGAGAATTTAAAAGAAAGGGATAAAGTTCTAATTAATTATTACATTTCCTGAGCAGATACAAAATAATGAATTAAAAAATAAATACGCGCGAAAGAATTAAATCGGGACGTCCTTAGGGTTTTGACCCTTTTTTGAGAAAGAATTGAATTTTGTCCTTTTTGCAATTAATTAAAATTAAAACTAATAACTAATTAATTAATTTATTAAAAGAAAAAAAAGTTTTTGTGTTTTTTATGTTTTTAATGAAATAAAAGAAATTAAAAATGTCAAAAAAGAACATAAGTCTAATTCATTTTTATTTATTGTAAAAAAGGGATTAAAATTAAACCTAATTAATAAAAAGACTAAATTAATTAATTTGCGTTTATTTACAAAAAAAGGTAATTGAAATTAATAAAAATGTTTTTTTGTTTTTTCTGAATTTTTATGGAAAAATAAATATTTAGTTAATAGTTGATTAAGAATTAAATTTAAATAAGTGAAATAAAAATATAAAAGTAAAAAAATAAGAGGCAAACTCAAGGGGGGTGATGGGCCAGCAAGGGGGCTTGTTTAGAAATCTGAGGCCCATTTGTTGCCAAGCACGTTTGACCATTTGCAATTGTCCGTGGCATAGTTGACTGGGGAGCATGGTGTTCCCTCTCTCCTGATCTTTGGATTGCTTCCTTGAGACACTTGGCACCTGGATGTCTAGGATGCATGGTGGACCTGCCTTTGAGAATCTGCACGCAATTGTATGAAGAAAAATACTATGGAAATTATGGGGGGCCTGGGATTCAAACCCAGGTCCCAACGTTCCCTGCCTGCACACCTTAGCCACTGAGCCACTTGTCTTCATTCGTTATTATAACAATACATAATTAATATATTGAAAAATCAAAACAAAGCCTGGAAAAAAAAAAGTAAAACGCGCGTTATTTGAAAATGGCCAATCACGCTGCAGCACATCATCATCTTCTTCATCAAACGACTGGTTCTTTACCTGCGGATTTTTATCCGCAGGTAGTTTCGTAGGCTTGTCCTAGAATCGCCCATAGGCCATGAAAACCCATTCCAAGATCATGGTTGATCTCGTCTCCACCTCCTGAATCCATCCATGCTCATTATTTGCTCTGATTTCACCTGAAAATAAAATGCCTAAAAACAACCCACACAAACCCTAAGAGCGGATATCACCATATGAGGCCTAAAAACCAAATCAGAGCGCTTGATATGGAGTCTTAGGACGTGGTATTGGTCTCTTTAAGTTCAGTGGATGGCAAGGAAGGTGGCCACGTGCTTACTTTGATCTGAAAATGCCTGCAACACAGTTTTTGATCTCTCACTTTTTGGACAATTTTTGAACTTTGCTCTGGCCGTTTGTGCACTTTCTAGGTCTTGAATGAGGTTTGTACTGCTTGCATATGTAGGTATGAATGAGAATTAAGTGATATGATGAGCCTTAACCTTGTGCAATTAAGTTTGGAGATTTTTTTTGACCACCATTAAAGGGCTTTCCAAACTTGAAGCAAAACCATGACTTTGTGCACAAAATAGACTTAGCACGAATTTGGTAGTCGGCATATGCTGTATGAAAGCCATTCAAACCACAAAGATGCCATTTAATTAATTTTTTGATTTCATTTGAATTTTTATGGATTTAAAATGAATTAAATCAATAAAAATTAAATAAAATGGAAAAATGAATGTTTGATCTTGAAATTAATCATGGGACACGTGTATGGAATGACAAGGCTGAATCAAGTGGAAGAAAGTGGGCCCGTTTGTCAAAAATTGAAGTTTCAAGGATAGTTGACTTTTGCCATTTCTCAAAAATTTCCCAACTTCTCCAATGCATATCTTTCTCAATTTTGATCATATGAACATGTTCGTGGACATTTTGGAAAGGTCTTGAAGTCCTCTAACCAATTCCTTTGGTCCCATGTCATTTGGATTTACCAATCTCAAGTTATGGTCTTTGACTTAAAATGCCTTTTTGTTGACTTTTGAAAATGACCTATAATGTAGAAATTGATAACTTTTTGTGAGAGCATTTCTTGGACTTGGAATGTGAATATGAGTTGTAGGAAATGTCCTCCCCTTCAAAATGAGCATTGGATGGGATTTTTATGATGAACCATGAAAAAGTTATGCCCTGGTCAAGTTACAGTTAACTTTTCAGCTGTCCAAAAATGGAAACTTTTGCATCTTGATGATTTTTGAGCCATTCTTGTGAAATCATGATCAAGACTTGATCAAATGATGATTGTGGCTTCAAAATAGGATGTTTACCAAAATTTTTGACTTTTGACTGCCAAATGACCATTTTACCCCTGTAGTTGGTTGTGGAGCAACTAGGGCTTTTGACTGTGCAACTTGATGCTGTGAGCCTTGAAACTTGGCATGTAGGTGCTTGACAATGTATATGAGCATATGGGACTTGATTGAGCCATTGAAAACCTCAACTTCCTTGCAAGAACCAAAACCCTAATTTTGACTGGCTTAGGAGGATGGTTTGATTGTGCAATCCTTGAGTAGACTTCAGCAAATTGAGATGATGCTTGTCAACACTTTGAAGAATATGGGAGGGAAAATTTTGGGGTACAACAGTATGCAAAAGCAAGTAAGTGTATATACAGGCAATCATATTCACACAAAGCAAACAAGTCCTCAGGTTTAGGCTTGCATGGGGTTTGTAGGTAAGTACCCTCTTGAAGTTAGTTGGCTCATCCTGTCCTAAAATAGAAACCGGGTTCTAAGGAGCTCAATATCATTGGATTATTTTATGTGTTCATTGTTTTGGTTTAGCCACTTGACTGGCGACCAAAATATTCCAAGAAAACAACCCTCAATGAGTGTAGTATCGAGTATCTACCAACTTCGGACTGCACCAAAGTCGGTCATCTCACTACTCCTAAAAAGGATAAGATGGTCAATTAAGGTTCTAAGAGTTCGTTAGTGCTTCATGACATCACTCAGAGGCCCCGTACTCTCCTTGATTGAACTCAAGGGTTACCGGTACTCACAAATATGTCACACTAACATAGCTTACTGCTTCAACCATGTCGGTATACCCCGCACAGTTCCCTCACAGTTTTATTGCTATTTACCTAAAAAGGTGCCCCCAAATCCGGGTGTAGGATTAAACAAACCCAAACAAGGACCCAAAAAGTAAAGCAATCAAAGCAAGTATGTAAATGTGATCTAAAACCCTAAGGTAACCCCACTTTTAAAAAATCTCCCCAGCAGAGTCGCCAGTTCTGTGATACGGTGGGAGAACTGACTTGAGGTTTTGCGTTTGTATTCGCACTTGTTCGGTTTAGCAAGAGTCGCCACCGACTTTTTATTTTATCCTAAAGGAAAGGTTAAAAAGCACAGGAAAAACCTTTGAGATGTTTTCGTGGGTTCGGGGGGTAGATTATGAAAAGGGAAGGTGCTAGCACCCTTTTCATCCATGGTTATCAATGGGCTCTTAGTTATTTGTTTTAGATCAATTGCCTTTGCTTTTCAATTGTTTGAAATGGTGCTTTGTGTGTGTGGTTTTTGAAAATGCTTTGAAAAAGATGCCTTGTCTAGGCAACCCTTGTAACAATTCTTTACTCGAATGTTTTACAAAAGGTGTTTGTCTTTTTGAAAAGATGTTTCAATGTTTTTGAAAGTTGTTTTGAAAGTTGTGTTATGGTGTGTGTTTTGAAAGTAGGCAAGTGTGTTTTGCAAGTTTGATCAAGTAACTAAGAGTTGTCTACCCCTAAATTTACTCAAAGATTTTTCTCATGTTTTAACCCTTTTAACAGTGTTGTTTCACCATTGTATTTGGTGAACAACCTTGTATTAGGATGTTAACGGGACGGGCGCGGGTCATCGTTTAGACCATGAGTGCAATAGTGTCAAGTGTCTTTGGCAATTTTTCCTTTAAGGGACTTGATCATTTATTAGGCAACTTCGAAAGCGTCATCGAGGGACTATGATCATTTGATTTGTTTTTGTTTTTCCAAAGTACTTGACATGCAACATGGCCCATTTTGGAAGGCAACGAGTGGAGGAACCCTAGGGGTGCAAGTGTGAATTGTGTATTGATTGTCATGCATTTATCTTTGTATTAGGTTATCTAGCGGTTGATTTTGAATCTTCGCATACAAACCCTAATTACTATACAATATATGAAAAGCGATAAATTGCGGGAATTTAAAGTCTAAGCTATTACAAATAAGTATCCGGGGATGGGGGTACAAATGTTTACAAATGGGGATGAGACTCATCAGGATAGTAGTATCCAAATAATATTTACAACCAAATCGAATCGCATTCTCAATGTAAAGTATAATCCAAGTATAAGGATAAAAGAGAATCAAAAGTAATGTAAAATGTATGTGATTATTTACAAATGAGTAAAAGTGTTAACCTAACGTATTAAGTATTTTATTATCTTTATTTTGTGTTTTTGTTAATGTTATAAACAAAGGTCTTAAATAAAGAAAAGAAAATTGTTTAAATTTAAGAAAATTAATGTTTATGTATTTAGTTAATGCTTTTATGTACAAGAAAAGATTTATTAAAAAAGAGTTTTAAGACAAAAATCTATTAACCTAATTAATCTAATATTTACATATTTTTAAATGTAATAAAGTAAAAAGAAGCAATTAAGAAAAATTTGTATAAAAGGGTTAATGTATTATTTTTATTTACAAAATAAGTTATATTATATAAGAAAAAAATAAAAAAGGTATTAGTTATAAGAAAAAGCAATAAATGGGCTTAAGGGGAAAGCTGGGCCCAAACAGATTTGCAAAGGGAATCAGAGGGGGGGTGTAACGCCTGGAACCATTTGGGCTTAGGCATTTTGTGGGGGAACCGGCCCAATGTGTTTAACAATTTTGTTTAGGGTTGAATGGTTTGTATCAGAATTAGGTTTGCAGTGGCTTAGAACGGTGCTCTCATCTTCGTCTTCTTCGCCTTTCTTGAGCAATGCTTTCTGAACAAAATTCCTCTCCGCCTATGGCCACCAGGCGCCACCTATAACTCCTTCTCCCTCCATGGTTGAGCAAAGCAGCGACAAGAAAGGTAACGGTTTCCCTTTTTTATGTTTTAGGGTTTTAGGATTTGTATGATTAAACTTTCCCTTGTTTTGATCTTTATGTTATTATTTGGTGTTTAAAGAAAAGGGAAGGAGAATTTATACCTTTGTTGGCTTTTGGAGACAGAGGAGGAGAAGTGGATAGGAGGTGTCCTCAGGAGGCCAAGGCGAGGGAGTGCGTGGTGCTGAGAGTTTGCCAGCTTGCCTGGTATTTGTATCTTGCTTGTTTAATGATGATAGTATAATCTGAGAACCCTAGCTCATTTGCTTCTTTCTTTCCTTTTCTCCTTCTGAATACTTGCCTCTGAGTTTTGCTTATCTGTGAGTTTGATGATGCTGTTGAGGTTGCCTTAATGTTTTTGCTAGCTTTAGTTGCTTGACATGTTGGTTCTGAGTTGGCTTATTGTTGTGCTTCTGTGTAGCCTATGATGAACCTTGGTTCTGAGGCATTGTTGGCTATTGATCTTCTTCCTCTCTTTTTGATTCTGACTTTCTCTTCTCTTTTTTGGATTTTTTCTCAATGATGATGATTCCTGAGAGTTATTTTGATGTGTCTTGGATTGGTTGGAATTTGGGTTGCTTTGAACACAGGTTATATGTTTGAGTTTAGGCCTCGTGTTTGAATAAGTTTAAGGCAGGTTCTGTTGTTTGCTTGACACAGGTTTTGAAAAGCTTGTGTTTGAAGCAAGCTTGGGCAGGCTTTGTGTTTTGACACAGTTTTGAAAGGCTTGGTACTGTCTGTTTGTGTTTGACGGGATTTTTGGTTTGAAAGCTGTTTGTTTGCTTTTGAAAATGTACAGGCTTTAAGGCTTGTATCAGTTTGTAAGTTTGAAGCTTATGATTCTATGTTTGAAACAGGTTTTGCTTTGTTTGAGATTTATGCAGGTTAAGGCTATTTCTGGTTTTTGATACTGAGTTTAGGCTTTGGAAGGCTTTGTATGGTATCAGTTTTTGAGGCCAGCAGGTTTGAAAGGTTTGCTTATGTAAGATACAAGCTTGAGGCAGCTCTCGTTTGTGTTATGTAACAGTTTGTGGTATATTGTTTTTTTTGGTGATATTCTGCCTCCTTTTACAGTGTTCTGATATGTTTGTTTTATATCTCCTTAAGCCTTAAGCCTGCAAAGCTGTAAGCCTTTCTACTTATCTCTCTCTTTCTCTCTCCACAGATGAAAAGCATTTTTTTATTGCTTTAGACTGTACTTACTCTGAAAAAGTGCTTGGCTGGGAAATGATGAAGAATTTGAAATATGTTACTTGCATTGTTAGCTTTGCTCTGTGTACTTTCTTCTTTTTCAAGATTTTCTGCATATCTTTGATATCTTCTTTGGACAGTTTTGACAGCTTTTGGACAGTTTGGTTGACATTTTGGACTTGGTTAGGCATTTTTTCAGTTTGCATATGTGCAGTTCAGTTTGGACTTTGTAATTTGTTTGGCATATTCAGTTTGTCCATTTTGACATTTTTGTTGACACTTTGCGATTTGAAATTATGCAGCCTTGTACATTTAATTAATTCCAATGCTTGCAAACATTTTCTTTCCCTCTTTGTGAACCAAGAGTCTTCTTGTGATTTGCAGAGAGGGCGAACAAACTGATTCCGGCCAATCACTTTTAATGATGAGTTTTTTATGATTAACTGTCTGCCCTTTTTAAATTCATCTGTGTTGACTTCTCTCTTCTCTTTTTGCAGGTAAATATCAATTGAGCAATGGGGAGCAGCAGTAGAAGATGAAGATTTAGGAGATTTAGGATATAGTTTTAAATTACCTTTAATCATTGTAACAGTATTAATGTAAACATCTGTAAATAAATTTACAGTGTTCAAATAATAATTGTAACAAACAATTAAAGATGAATAAAAATCCTTCTTTGTCAGATATTTCTTTAATTCTTCTGTATTCATTTATTTAATTACTTTAATTTCTTGAATTAAAATAATTGGAAATTATCCAATAATTTTAACTTAGAAATTATAAATAATCAATAAACGTCTGGCGTTCCGAATAACCAAAAAACATCGCACAGTTAAACAAGCAACGTCCGTATGTCCTTTATTTCACTGATTAGACCAAACACTTCAAACTCTCAATCAGAAGCCTCAGCCCATATCCCAGATGTTTAGACCTTGAGAAACAAACATAAATCTTGAGCAAACGTCAAAGCAGTGTAACAACCAATTAATACACTGTGGATTCAAATTCTTCTGAAAATGCGCGTGCAAACCCTAATTCTTGATTTAATGTCAAAGAAACGTCTGCCTGATCAAACCCTGAGCCAAACTCAAACAAACCCTAGCAATCTGCTTGAACTGATTCAAAATTAATGGAAACCCTAATTTTGTCTGACTGAGGAGAAAAGTCTGTTTGACCGATTCTTAAGCCAATCTGAAAAATCAGGAAAAGCCCGAAGCTATGATTTCTTGTGGAAAAGAGAGGGAAAATTTTGGGGTACAACAGTACCCAATTGAGGTAAGGCTCAAGAGGGATGAAATTATTGTGTCCCAAAGTCTTGCTATCCAACTTGTTTAGCATCATCCATGCTCGGATGAATCTCTGGCGAAGACCTTGATTGTTGTTGTCGTAGTCGAAAACCAAGCCTTGAATCAGCATCTCATGCGGGCCATCCCTTCGAGGCATAACTAAACTGTCTTAGAGCTAAGCATGGGTTGTAGGTGATGCCTCCCCTAATTCCAAGTAGAGGGACATTAGGGAATTCTCCACAATGGTCAACAATGATAACATTCTCTTTGGATCGAGAGCACCAATGAATATCTAAATGTTTGAGGGTCATTATCCTTTGTGACCACCTAGAACCTTGCTCGTTCTTTAAAACTGATTGGGGAAGATGAGAAATAAACCATCTTGCCAGGAGAGGAGTGCAACACATAAGGACACCTCTTTTCCTCATTGTGCGAGTGTGAAAAGAGTGCAAGATATCCCCTAGTAATGTAGGCACCGGATTGCGTGACATGAAGATTTTGACGGCACTTACGTTTACGAGTTGGTCGGGATTGGGAAACAAGACCATCCCATAGATAAGAAGAGCCACAATTTCCTCAAAAGCTTGTAAGTCTAGGGAATTCCAACAGCTTTGGGCTTTCTCAAACAGAAACTTTGCTAAGAAGCCTTTGACACCACTTCTAGTTTCCCAATGAGTTATGACATCAGATGAGTGCAAGTGCAGAGTTTGAGCAATCTCTTATGGCTTTGGGTCTCTTTCTGTACCATTGAAAGGTAGTTGATTGAGAATTGGAATCCTCAAGAGTTGAGAGAATTCCTCCAAAGTGGGAACTAGCTGATAGTCGGGAAATGTGAAGCAATGATGCAAAGGATCAAAGAACTGGAAGAGCACCTTCATCATGTCCTCCTCTGTGTTGGAGGTGACCAAGTTGAGTAGACGACCATGCCTCTCGGTGAATGGAGAGTTCTCAGGGATCCTTGAAGCTAGCTCCTTGAGTTGTGGAGGAATTTTTACAAGGTTGATTTAGATAGTTTTCCTGCGAAGTGAATCCATATCCTACAAAACAAGAACAAAGATGAATCTCCAAAATCCTTGAAATGGTTAGTGAATGCATATGATGTTCATGATGTCCATGATGTTATGTACAAGTATGTATACACAAGCAAAAACAAATAAGCTCTTATTTTAGGCTTGCATGGGGTTTTATAGGTAAGTACCCTCTTGAAGTTTAGTTGGGTCAACCTGTCCTAATAATAGTAATCGGGTTCTAAGGAGCTCAATATCACCGGATTGTTTCCTTGGTCATTGTTTCAGCTCAAGCCTCTTTAATGGCGACAGAAATATCCCAAGAAACCAACCCTCAATGAATGTAATATCGAGTATCTACCAACTTCGGACTGCACCAAAGCCGGTCATCTCACTACATCCTAAAGGCCAAGTTGGTCAAGTAAAGGGTTCTAGAAGTTCATTAGTGCTTCATGACATTACTCAGCGGCCCCGTATTCTCTTTGATTAACTCAAAGGCTACCGGTACCCACAAATATGTCACACTAACATAACTATTGCTTAGACCATGTCGGTATACCCCGCACAATTTCAACAACGTATTGCTATTTACCTATAATGTTTCCCAAATCCAGGTGGAGGATTCAAACCCAAAAAAAGAACCATAATGTAAAGCAAACAAGTCAAACAAAGTAAGAAAATAAATGTGATCTAGCCCTAAGGTAACCCCACTTTTAGAAAAGTCCCCAGCAGAGTCGCCAATTCTGTGATACGGTGGGAGAACTGACTTGAGGGTTTTCATTTGTGTTTGCAAATGTTGCGGTTTAGCAAGATCCGCCACCGACTTTTCTTTTATCCAAAAGGAAAGGTGAAAAAGCACAGGAAAGACCTTTGAGATTATTTTTTGAGTTCGGGGAGTATATTATGAAAAGGGAAGGTATTAGAACCCTTTTCATCTATGGTTTTCCACGGGCTCTTAGTTACTTGCTAGATCACTTGCTTTTTGTTTTGAAATTGTGTTTGGTGTGGTTTTGAAAGTATTTTGTAAAAGAGGCCATTTTTTAGGCAATCTTTGTAATGATTCTCGTTCGTAAGAATGTATACAAATATTTTTGTCTTTTGAAAATGTTTTCAATGTTTGTAAAATGTTTTTGAAATATGTGTGTTTATTTTAAAATAGCAAGGATGGTTGTTTGAAATAGAGCAAGTAACTAGAAGTAATCTACCTACTCAAAATGTCTTTCTTATGTATTTTCTATTCCTTTGACATTGTTGTCTTACCATTGATTTGGTAAGCAACCCTATCTTTGGATGTAAACGGGACGGGCGTGGGTCATTGTATAACCATGATTAGCAATGTTTGCAAAGTATCTTAGCATTTTGAGGGACCAAGATCATTTTGGTAAGGCAACCTTGAATAGCGTCATCGAGAGACTATGATCTTATATTTGTTTGTTTTGCCAAGATACTTCACATGCGTAATATGGCTATATTTATATAAGGCAACCAAGTGGAGTAACCCTAAGGGTGCTTGTGTGTTAGTGTGTTATTTTCATGCTTTGATTTTGTCTAGCATTAGGGTTTTCTATTTTGCTTTGTTTTGATCTTGCCATACAAACCCTAATTACTATCATGACATGTAAAGCGGTAAATTGTGTAATGTAAAGATTGCTAAACTATTACAACAATTTTAGGGGAGGGGAAATACAAATTTGAATGAGGATTTGCAAGAATGTAAATCTAAATAAATTATCACAACCAAATCGAACTTGTACGAATATTAGAGTAAACAATATACAATATTTAAATATGTAATATTATGTACATGCAAGAAGAAAAGATTTTTTTGTTTTGTCTTGTGAAAAGAAAAGTTTAACCTAATCCTAAAAATATAAGGAAAAAAATTAATTCTTAAAAAGGTTTAACCCTAATTTCTATTTTGAAAGAAAATAAAGTTCTTGTATATATTATTATTGTGTATTTTGTATTTTAAAATAATAAATAATATTGTAAGGAAGTATTTAATTTTTACATGTTAAAATAAATATTTACAAATATGAAATAAAACAAATTAAACTAAACCTATTTTATTTATGTTTACAAGTTTATTAAGAAAAATAATAATTAGTATATATTGAAGATAAAATATATTTTTTATGTGAAAAATAAAATAAAATAAAATAAAATGCAATATTATCATATTTATATTTTTTAGGATTTTTATAGATTAAAGAAAATATTAATAAAACAAAATGAAAACAAAAATAAATAAATAAAAATGTATGGAAAAAGTTGGGCCAGGGGGGTATACTGATCAATCAGATGGTGAATGTTAGAAAAATGACTAAGCCCGGCGTGGAGGCCCAATTCCTGCCAAAACAAGTCAATAAACTGAAAATGGAAAAAATGTGAAAAAGCAAAAGGTAGCGCCAAGGTTCGAACCCAGGACATGGGTCTCACCAGCGCGCTACCTTGCCACTGGGGTGGCTATACATCCGTTGATTAATATGAAACAAAAACAATATAACACAAACAAAGCCCTTGCCCTGTACTTCGTCTTCTTCCTCTAGCCAGCCGAATGCTTTGTAACTTGCTTATCTCTCTATGAAAATGAAAACTCATAACATGAAAGCTGTAGCATTTTGTCTCACGATTTTAACCATATAAATTATGTAAACTAAAAATAAAAGATCAGAATGAATTTTAAAAGCCCTAAATTTAAACCTAATTTTTCCAGGAACTTCAAGTTCAAAATTCTCTCAACTCAGGCCAAATAAATGCAAGATAAGTATATGTACAGTTTCGTTGCAATGAGGTCTACATTGTTTATTCACAAATCGTGGCCAATGGATGCCTGTAGGAAGAGATAAAAGTTGAGATTTTTACCTTTTTCAGTTGAAATCGTGGATGGAGTTGGAGTGAGTTTTATGAAGGCCTGATGATTGCTTGAGCTTGATTGAACCTCCCTGAATGTGTTCCAACCCTTGCCTTACTTTGAAAGTGTCTGAAACTCTCTATCCAAGTCAACCTGCAAGCTTTGAAAACAAAAATGGCAGATGATAGAGAAGGGATTAAAGTACAGGGATGAGGGTCTGGATCAGTTAGATATCAAGTAGGTAAGGTGTTTTGATGGTTAAGACTTGAAATGCACGAGCCAAATGAGAGATTGCTATGCTTATGCAAAAAACTGCAAGTTTGACAGTTTTTGGGTGATAAGGAGTTTGGGAGTGTTTCAGGCCTCTAGCTCTTGTGTGTTATGTTGCAATGTATTTGTATATTAGTATGGAATCAGTTTAAGATCATCTCTCTAACAGATTTGTAAGTTCCCACCTTTTTGCACACTTTCTTGCTTTTGAAGCAAAGTGAAGGGACAAGGTCTTACCTGCTTGTACTGGCTTGATTAGGGTTGGTATTTGTTCTATACAAGTTGCCTTAGGTCTGAGGTACTTGGATGTGCAAAGGAGACATGTTCAATGCTCAAGATTGTAAAATTTGCAAAAGTGGAGCTTTTTCAAAATGGCAATGGCCACTTTATGCCATTTATGGAATTACAACTTGGGTAATGGCCCTAAGGCATGGATAAAAGCTTTGTCAACTGAGTAAGCATTAAATTAAGGAGTAAGAAACAAGTTTCGGACCTGTAAAGCATGGATTAGGCAGCATAGGAACTGATTGTAACTTTGTTCTTCATGAAATGGCTTGAATCAAAAGTGAGAAATTGCTAACTTCATCTCTTCGATTCTCCATACTCAAAAATGATCTTGAGGAGTTCTTGGACATTTTGGAAATATTGAAATGTGCTCTATATCTCATCTTTGAAATTAATTTCAAGACTCCTCTTGGAACTAGGTGAAAAATTGCCATGAAGTTGGGTCCAAAACCTGCCTAAATTAGGGCAAAAATTCACTAAGTTATTTAGTTCATGAGCATGTATTCATAAATTTATATCTTGAGATCCAAGCATCTTTAGGGAAAATTATGTGAGGAAAATTTGTAGATTTCTTGGAGGTATACAACTTTCATGTTGGGAACTTCCTTTGAATCATCTTGTATCATGGTGAAAAAATGGCCTAAAGTTGAGAAAAAATAAGAAATATTCTATACTTAGAAAAATTTCTAAGTTAAGAAAAATTTCAATTTTAAACCCTAATCTTCAATCCTTGATTTCTTGATGACCAAGCTTCACATTTTGACATTTCTTGATGAATTGTGACCCTTGGTACTTGATTTTGACCAAAAAGTCAAAGTTTGACTTTCCATTATACAATTGACTTTTGATCAGTTGACTGCAACTTTCATGTGTCTATCAAATAAAATTGAAATGTTTTGAATCATGTAATTAGGTAAATATGATGCAATTGAATCCTTGGAATCATACTTTGACTCAATTGGTCATTTTCTAGGTTAAAAAAAATCAGAAATTGCCCTTCCTCAGTCAAAACCCTAAATTTGACCATTTTGCCCTTTTGATGTTTTGATCAAATTTCTTGAGGAATTGTGATCCAAACTTGATCAAATGATACATATGAGTCTAAAATGTTGATGTGGATAAAAAATTATGAAGTTTGACTGTAAATTGGCCATGGTTGACTCTTTCCCTAATACAACTGATTTTTAGGTCAACTGTCCAATTGACTGATCAAAAATGTGGTTCAAGGCTTGAAACTTGTCATGAGTGATCTTAGGGGTCCATAATGATGTTTGAAAGTCACATTAAGCATTGATAGTCCAAAAATCCTTGTGAAATCTCAAACCCTAATTTTGGGTCATCAGTGCATGATGAGATGTCTTGAGCTGACCAAACCCTAATCCAGTCTTGAGTCAGAGAGATATTGTGAGAAAAGTTTTGATAAATGAGAAGGAAAATTTTAGGGGTACAATAATCAGCATCTCCAAAATTGTAGCGTGGAGGTGGCGAAGGTGGATTCTGATTCGGATTCAGACCCATGAAGCTGTATTGCCGAAACCTATTTTGGACTTCAGCATTTCTGAAGTTATTCATGATGCTAGAGTTGTTGCGACAATCGTCCATAAAACCCACCATATCAGTATAAAACACTTGATTCCATTTTACCAAATCCGTATGCCATTAGTGCTGGTTGTGATACATCCGGGTGTGCTCTTCATGCCATTCCTGGTGTTCTTTGTGCCACTCATTCTGCTGCATGATTGTTGATGGAGAAGTGTGTGCATGGAACTTGAGATGAATGTTGTGGGAGATGAAGTAGATGATGCATGATAAATGAAGAAGATGATGAATGAGAATTAGGGTTAGCCGAGTAGTTATGAGATGTATGAGATGTTTAGAATGATTACAAGACATAAAGTGGGCTAATGGGTCGACCCAAATCCAACAAAAAAAAATTTAAAAAGAAATAGTCAGTATAAATTTATGTGAAAGCCACATGTGTCGACACGAAACACGGATGTGACGACACATACTGAAACAATTTAAAAAAAAACGAATTATAAAAAATTACGTATCGACCCAAACATTGAATGTATCAACCGGAAACAAATGGTAGTTTCTATTTTAGAAATCCTTATCAATATGTGTCGACTCACACACTTACGCATCGACCTGAAACCGATCTCATTTTTTGTTTTAACAATTTTCTTCAATATAGGCCGACTCATACATGTATGAGATGACTCATATCAATAAAACTTAGAAAAAAACTTAGTTTTTAACAGGTTTTGATGGACAGTTGGATATGAGACCCATTAGCAACTATATGTTTATGCAATATGAGCCATCTAACGATGATTATGCATCCATAAGGATGCAATGCAATTATCTTATGTCAAAGTTCAAACAATTGATGCATAGGAAACATATAGACAATATTAATGGAACATTTATAAAAAAAACATACAGGTAATCACAAAATTATAGCGAGATAGAGAAAGGAACAATATCACCTTAGTTGATGAACAATTAAGATGCGTGTACGAAAGCTAGAACGCATCTCAATAGCATGGTGAGATATATATAATTAAAGCACATGCATGCTTAAGACATCAAGTAAGAGAGATCTAAAATCCCTAACTCATGACGAATGTTGAAGAAAGGTTCCCTTGCTAGTGGTTTCGTGAAAATATCAGCAAGTTGATTTTTAGTATCAACATGCTCAAACACAACATCCTCTTTTTTAACATGATCGCGAAGAAAGTGATGCCTAATCTCTATGTGTTTAGTTCATGAATGTAAAACATAATTCTTAGTTAGGTTTATAGCACACGTGTTATCACATTTTATTGGAATATGTTTTAATTGGATATCAAAATCTTAGAATTATTTCTTTAGCCACAAAATGTGGGTGCAAAAACTACCGGCTGCAACGTATTCAACCTCAGCGGTTGACAATGCAACAGAAACCTGCTTTTTGATATGCCAACTCACTAAGGAGTTTGAAAACAAATGACATGTGCCACTAGTTCTTTTCCTATCTTATTTACAGCCAACAAAATCAGAATCGGAGTAACCTACTAAGCTACAACCGCTTCCCTTGGAATACCATAGCCCATACTTAGATGTACCATGAAGATACCTAAGTATACGCTTGACAACTTTTAAGTGGGATTCCTTAGGATCCGATTGGTATCGTGCACACATAAAACGCTAAACATGATGTCAGACCTAGATGCAGTAAGATACAAGAGGGATCCAATCATACCTCTATACTTCTTGACATCTACACTCTTACCGGTTCATCTTTATCTAAGTTCCCGTTGGTAGGCATAGGGGTGTCAATTGACTTTGATTCGTTCATTCCAAAGCGCTTAAGCAACTCTCTGCAGTATTTCGTTTGACACACAATTGTACCCTTATCGAGCTGCTTTATTTGGAGACCGAGGAAGTAGTTTAGCTCCCCCGTGAGACTCATCTCAAATTCACCTCGCATAACCTTAGAAAACTCTTCGACCAAATGTATGTTAGTTGAACCAAAAATTATATCGTCTTCATATACTTGAACTAAAAGAATGTGCTTTCCTTTACGTTTAATGAAGAGACCGGTATCCACTTTACCTCTTGAATATCCATGATAAGGCAGAAATTTTTTAAGTCTTTCATACCAAACCCAAGGGGCTTGCTTAAGACCATACAATGCACGTTTTAATTTGAAAACATAATCTGGATATTCATTGCTCTTAAAACCAGGAGGTTGTGATATGTATACCTCTTCATTTATGACACTGTTTAGAAAAGCACTCTTTACGTCCATTTGATAAACCTTAAAATTCTTAGCACACACATAAACGAGCAAGAGACGTATAGCCTCAAGGCGAGCAACTGGAGCATAAGTCTCCTCATAGTCAATGCCCTCCTCTTGGTTATACCCTTGTGCCACTAAACGTGCTTTATTTTGGGTTATCACTCTGTTTTCATCAAGCTTATTTCTAAAAACCCACTTAGTACCTATGATATGATGGTCTCGCGGATGAGGGACAAGTTCCCAAACGTCATTTCTTTTAAATTGATTAAGCTCTTCTTGCATGGACATTAGCCAAAATTCATCAATCAAGGCCTCTTTGGCGTTTTTAGGCTCTAGTTGTGAAACAAAAGCAAAGTGATAACAGAAATTACTTATCTTAGAGTGATTCATCACTCCTTTTGAAATTTCTCCCTATATGTTGTCAATAGGATGGTCTTTTGAGGATTTCCAAGCTGGTGGACGATCATTTACTTCCACTGGCCCTTCTTCCTCATCTTTTGCATGACTAGCATCTTCATCCTCCTCATTGTCAACTGTTTTGGACTAATCAATTTCCTCAACAGTTTCCTTGAGTATGTCTTCTATAGATACACCTGCACCATCAAAAGAAATACCTTTTTCGACATATTTCGGATAAGACTCAACAAAATAAACATGGACTGACTCCTCAGCAGTAAGTAAACACTTATTATACACTCTATTTGCTTTACTTGATTGTGAGTATCCAAGAAAGATACCTACATCCGCTTTTGCATCAAATTTCCCAAGGTTTTCTTTACCATTATTCAAAATAAAACACTTATAACCGAATACGTGAAGGTGTAACAAGTTTGGCTTTCTTCCTTTTAAAAACTCATAAGGGGTTTTATCCAAAATAGGACGGATTAATATTTTGTTTAAAACATAACAAGTTGTGCTAATCGCATCAGCCCAAAAGTATTTTGGTAATCCACCCTCATTCAGCATTGTTCTTGCCAACTCCTCTAAAACGAGATTTTTACGCTCCACAACCCCATTCTACTGTGGAGTTCGAGGGGATGAAAAGTTATTCTTAATGCCATACTTGTCACCGTACTTATCAAAGATATGGTTTTGAAATTCACCTCTATGATCGCTTCAAATTGTAACTATTTTTTATTCCATTCTGTTTTGGGACAGTTTTGCAAAACTCTTAAAAGCAAAAAATGTTTCATCTTTACTAGGAAGGAATATAGTCCAAGTAAATCTAGAATAGTCGTTCACGATTACAAAAACATAGTAATTTCCACCTAGACTCTTTGTCCTAGGAGGTCCAAAGAGGTCCATATGGAGAAGCTCAGGGGGTCGTGAAGTAGAAATCACAATTTTAGATTTGAAAGAGATCCTTGTTTGCTTTCCCATTTGGCACGCGTTACATATGTGATCTTTTGATAATCTTATTTTTGGAAGACCGACTACTAGATCCTTAGATACAACCTTATTAAGAAAATCAAAGTCAACTTGCGCTAGTCGTCTATGCAAAAGCCTAGAATCATCATTCAAGGTGACTAAACACTTAGTGCTTATTAACGATACATAAAAAAGATCAAGCATATAGATGTTGTTTACTCTAATACCCTTAAACACAATATTCTGTTCAGTATGTTCAATTATGCCGCAAGTGTTTGAGAAATTAACTTTATAACCCTTGTCACACAATTGACTAATACTTAAAAACTGTGTTTAAGCCCCTCTACTAAATGGACATTAGAAATAGTAGTGGTAGAGGGATTACCTACACTACCTTTAACGATTATTGCTCCTTTGTCATTGTCTCCATAAGTAACATATTATTTCTTCTTTTCTTTGAAGTTAATGAAAAGAGATATGTCACCTATCATGTGCCTTGAGCACCCGCTGTCGAGAAACCATCTTATATCTATGCACGTAAGACATTTAACCTGCAATATCAAAAGAGAGAGGTAGTTACCCAATTTTCATTGGGTCTGTGTGGGTAAATGATGGGCTTTTACTGTATAGTCTAAATTATAACTGCAAGTGCACAACCTATCAAAGTAATATATAAGATTATCGAACCACAGAGACCAATTGTCAATCTATCGACTCTATTGTTAAGGTGTTTATCTAAGGCAGATCAATAAGGGATTAAGTTCAGTACAGGGAAATAAAAGCGAATAAAATTAAAGAGATAAAACAAACGGGATCGAATGTAAATCACGAGATCAGACAGTGTCCTAGCATGCATGTATAGTATTTACTTTTGGGCAATATTTTCCATTTATAGCAAAGAACTGTTTAACAGGAACTTGTAGCTTTCGCATACTAAGAACCGAGATTACTCTTTAAATTAAATTCCTTTATTGTCACTTATAAAGGGTGCCTGACGCGTTAAAGAAGTAAACCTATTTTTAAGAAACAAGTTATTTTGACTTAGTGAAAAAGTGTTTTAATTTGGAAAACTTAACTTAAAGAGATCCTTGGCTTTTGACCAAGAATCAGATTTTAATCCCACAAACGCGTCCGCAAATAGTTTCAAAATCATTTTCTAAAATTATATCAAGTAATCCTACTTAACCAAACGAATTGCTTTCGCTCTTTTCGTTTGGTCAAGAACTAATCTGGCTTAATCTCAAGTATGGACGGCTTTCGATCTTACCCATAAACTTTTAAACACATTTAAACCAGTATTAAAAACTAAAACATCCCAATGGTATTTCTATTAGCATGGCATGCAGAACATAGTTATGATTCGATCCTTACATTCTAACCCTAATAAATTTAGCTAGACATGGTGAGCATTTAAAGTCTATAAAACATGTAGACTATGATAAGAGCGTTTAAAGTCTATAAAACGTGTAGACTATGGTAAGAGCGTTTAGAGTCTATAAAACGTGTAGATTATGGTAAGAGCATTTAGAGTCTATAAAACGTGTAGACTATGGTAAGAGCATTTAGAGTCTATAAAACGTGTAGACTATGGTAAAAGCGTTTAGAGTCTATAAAACGTGTAGACTATGGTAGGAGAATTTAGAGTCTATAAAACGTGTAGACTATGGTAAGAGCATTTAGAGTCTATAAAACGTGTAGACTATGGTAAGAGCGTTTAGTAGACTATGGTAAGAGCGTTTAGAGTCTATAAAACGTGTAGACTATGGTAAGAGCATTTAGAGTCTATAAAACGTGTAGACTATGGTAAGAGCATTTAGAGTCTATAAAACATGTAGACTATGGTAAGAGCATTTATAGTCTATAAAACATGTAGACTATGGTAAGAGCATTTAATAAATGAAAGCAATTAAATTAGAACCTTGCTCCAATCGGAGGCTTGAATCTGATACAAGTCATGGAAATGTAAAAGATAGTATGATAAACTTCAACCAAAGTGCTCCAAACTTGAATACAAACTCGCACACTCAAGTGTGATAACTTCCCGATGTGAGAAGATTATCACTTTACAAAGTAGTAATATATGCCTAAGCAGTAACTTGACTGGATCTAAGTTTGCATCTAAGTTTGGATGAAAACGAAAATGAAATGAACTTGCTATTTATAGAAGATCCTGAAACTCTATAAAGACGAGCATGCCACTCAACTCCTTCTGAGCTGGAAATGGTTTGTGAAGGTCGCGGGCGCGGCCACCCTCCCCGCGAGCGCGGTGAGTGAAAATGGAGAGATCGTGGGAACGTGGCAGTTGGCCCCTGGGTGAAAGTGCGCCAAGTCAGCACGTTCCCTGTAGTCGGCGCGGAGCTGGACGCCATGTATGTATTTTCTTGGAAAAACCCTATTTTTCTGGCGTTTTCGCTCGTTTCTTCTCTGAAGGCTCTGAAAGGACATGTGACCTGAAAACAAAGGAAATAAGGGCATAATAATAGAAAAACAATAATAAAACTAAGGAAAACATGTGATATTCGAGTCAGAAACATAGTGCGATTCGGTGTTATCAAATTCTCCCACACTTAAACCTTTGCTTGTCCTCAAGCAAAACTCTCAGAAGTAGTCAAAGGGATACAAGTGTTTTTTTCTAGTTATCGAGCTAAAGCAGTAAGGTTCAAGTGAGAGTGTGTTCGATAGGTACCAACCATTTGAACTAAGAACATCAAAGTGACACTTTACCGCAGAATGCGGACATAAACCTTAATCCTACACAAGTCAACTCCTATTACTCCCACTATGCTAAGACTTCTCTTCAAGGTAAGGTCCTTTTCATTCAGGTGTAATCACATTAAGCCCGTTATCCGTACATACTCATAGTGTAGTGACCGGTTAGTGATTCTGATCTTTGCAATGGGATTCTGGTACAAGAATTAGTGTAATCCCGTTATTACCCAATTATAGCTGTGGGGGATCAGATCGTAATCTTCCCTACCGAGTTCAGCACCAGATACCTCTGAACCAGCCATAATGGGTAATGCCTTTTATTATTATTTTTCACTTTTTATTTTTTATGGATGTTCGCGACCAGTGGAATTAAATGATCGTGTGAGGATCACCCAATTCATAGTCGTAACCATACATTTTTGCTTATATATATATATATATATATATATATATATATATATATATATATATATATATATATATATATATATATATATATATATATATATATATATATATATATATATATATATATATATATATTTCAAGGCAAAAAGATCATTCACTTATTTTCATCGATCCTACACGTAGCGCATGCTTAGGCTGGAGCCGACTACGAGAATAAACTACTTAGGACCCGTTTTGTAAAATTAAAATCATAGCATGGGGAGAAGACGGAATTAACTCTAATATTTACAAGGTCTATGGTGTAAAAGACGATGTTGATTTTTCAAAAAGGGTACCTACGACTAATCACACTCTATCCTAAACCTAAAAACTTTACTTATGGCTCAAAAAACTAAAAACATGTTGTATTCATTTTTAGCAAAAAATTTTCTCAAGGCTAGGAAGTGATGGAGAACTTAAGGATACACTGCGCAAAATGACTCGTCAATCACATGTATTTTATTTAACGGGTAAACTACTAAAAGGGAAATAACTAAAAGATACTGAAAAATAAAGTACTGAAAAGGGAAATAACGGAAAAAGAAATAACAGAAAGGAAATAAAAGCGATAAAATGCTCCTCCCACACTTGAATTGGACATTGTCCCCAATGTTCCAAAACAAGTCTAGGTAGGAGATACCTGGTAAAACTAGTGAGGTCCACTAGTACCCTCGCCATCCTGAGGTGAACGTCCGGAACGGCGGCTACGACTACGGCGACAGCGATCTCTATCGAGGCTAAACTGTGCCATGCGCTCAGTGAGAGCAGCATTTGCAGCTTGTAGCTCCCTAGTTCGACCAATCAATGTGCCTTGTGTGGCCTCCATTAATTGGAAGTGAGTTGTGAAGCTAGTCTGCTGATGGTGCTGTTGGTTCTGGAAAGCCAATTGACTTTCCATGATGGTAGTTAGAGAGCGGGCATTTTGAATTTGAGACGCCTGCATGAAAGCCATGTTGTCGGAAACCTGTTGCTGGATCGTAGAAAGGAGGGCATCACGCCTCTCCTCTCTAGCCATATGCTCTCTCCACATGTCCTCAGTGACATGGAAGCTCGGGACCGTACCTGCAGGAGGGTTAGAAGAAGATGGTGCAGTGTGTGATGGTGTAAATCGAGGAGGTGACTCTGTTTGAAATTCATACTCATCATCAGTGTTGTTCCCCTCCTCTAAAGGAACATTCGGAGGTAACGGACCAGTGAAAGCGGGAGCGCTTAAATCATAGGTCCAGTTATGCTCCAATCTAACGTCAGTGCGACGGGTACAGGGGAGGACAACCTTGGTACATCAGCATTACCAATCATAAGGTAATAGCCACCTTCCCTTCTCGCTTTGCAGAGGCGCATATCTTTCAAAAATTTCAGGCCTGTAGTACGAGGAGGAAGTGGCTCTAAAGTAGCAAGCTCGGTGGCCAAGCCAAGGGCACGAGCGATAGTAGTAACCAGGCCACCAAAAGAAATCGGTGCCCTCTTTTTTCGGACATAGCTCATGTGAGCAATCGTAAAGGGCACCGGGTTAATTTTGGTGTCGGTGAGGCATGCTTGCATAATAATTAACTCTTTAGCATTCACCTTGTTTGGGTTTTCCCGAGCAAAGATGGTGGATGCTAAAAGGTAACGGAAGACACGGATGGCCGGATTATGGACACTCGAGGCTAGCAGGCCATCAAAAGAATTTGCTTCTTGGTTTGTAAGTTTTTTCCAGAAAGCATAGCCAGCGGTTGTCCATTCCGTATCCAAGGGTGCTTCACAAATAGCACCTTCCCTAAAAGGAATCCCTAACAACTCAGCTAAACCGTCGATGGAGTAACTATATTCACGGTTAAACATTCTAAATTGTACCCCACCTACAGTACTAGCAGTGTTAGGTGTGACATTATAAATAAGTGAACTTAAAAACTCATATGTCAACCTTGGGTAGGTAGGTTCTTTTGCAGAGAAAATATTATGCATGCCTATTTTATCTAATAAATGAAAAACACTATGATAAATACCTAAAGTGTAGAGACAGTCTTCGTCAATATACCTGGTTGAGTAAATTGCCGTAGACTATAGCTTTTTGAGCAGCTTTCTTTGTGTGGATCCCGGTTTACCGCTTCGAAGAACATACCTATTGAAGTCCATTTTGATTGTTTTGAACGATTTGGAGGGAAAAAATAGTATGGTGGAGGAAGAAAATATTGATTTTTATAGATTTGGAAGGTTTGTAGTGGAAAAATAAATATAATAGAGAATTAGTTGAAGTGGAGAAATTATGGAAGGTAAGGTATGAAAATGTGGGTAAAATGAGGAAGAAAATGGGGTTTAAATAGGAAAAAATGGAGTAAATGGTGAATTTTCCAAAAAGTAGCCGTTTATTACCGTTGGAGGTCCGTGGGCGCGGCCTGTTGAATTTCTAGCTGGGCCAGATTTTGTTCTTTGGGTAATTGGGCTTCAAAAATGATGGCTTGCTCTTGTCACTTGGGATGTACCTAGCGTTTTAAGGTGAAAATATATTTTTTTTTTGTAAAATATATGTGTATATCATACACATACATTTTATTTTCTAATTTTTGCAAAATAAAATAAAACAAGTTAAGAGAAAATAAAATAAACACACAATATATATGTAAATGTAAGTGAGTACGAAGTGCAACTGAACTAAAAAACAGAAAAAGTAAGTTTGAGAAATAAAATAAAAATAGTATAATAATATTAGCAATGGTGGACGTCTCATGATCAGATATTAGCAAAGTCACGTCCTCGCAGCTCAGCCACCTGGCGTCTGAGCTCGGCAATCTCGTGTGTCAAATCATCGATCTCACTAGCATATGTGGCACCATCTAGCGCTACCTGTAGGATGAGATCAGCCACCTCCTGGCAAAGTGTAGCCATCTCAGCTCTCATGGTTGCCATCTGCGCTCTCATGTCAGGCTCCTGTAAGGTCAAGTTATTAGTATAAACAACGGTATGCTCAACCTCAGGTGCAGGCGTGTACTCTGGAGTAGGATTCTCTATAACCGGATCCTCAGTGATTGGGTCGTCTGACTCTGGCTCTGACTCTGGTGAATACTCTGGCTCTGGCAGGTCAGTGATGTCTATAACTGTCTCGCCCCAACCCTCTAAAGTGTAGTTCCAGTTTGCCCGGTTGGAGACGCAGGTCATCTGTGGATCAGGCAGGGTGAAATAGTAGACAATCTGATCGTCAATAAGTAGCTTGTACTGATATGGATGAAAAGAAGCTCGGCTCATAAGGCCATGGTCTAAGAAGAAGTCAATGTCGATGCGTGTACTACCACAGCATGGTGTCAGGCGGAGTAACTAGCTATCCAAGCCCAGAGTAGATGCAATCAACGTCACATTCCCACCAGCGTGCAAGTATCCCTCAGAGGATGATGCAGCCATATCTAGACTTTCTATTAAGAAAGCTCCACTCGCAATGGGAAGCGACTGACTAGCGCAGTATAAAAATAGTATCTCCTCTGCAGTCACTAAATGATCGCAATAGCTCCTCCCGAAGAAGGTATGACAAAGAATCATCTCAAAGTACCTGAAAGTTGGGTTATGAATCCTCTTAGACAGTTGCTCAGATGGGTCGAGGCTGCCCCCGTCGGTTATAGCTCTTCAGAATCTGTCTATATCACTGGTCATGAAATACCCTAGAGGAAGCTCAGGGGTGGCAGTAAGTGCAGTCTCGAATCCAAGCAGATCTCTAAACTGTCTCAAAGTAAAAGCATACTCTGCGCCGAACATGCGAAAACTAATCCGCCCATGGTCCTCTCTGGTGCCAACATAGGGCTCATGCTCCAGTGAGCTGAGGAACTCCAAGGTGAGGTTCCTCAATGCCTAGTGCATCCATGCAAGCAGAATCAGGGTATCTAGTCGGAAACATCAGTCGAGCAGACAGTGTAGCAAATCGCTCCCTCTGAGCGTCGTCTCTGAAGATGACATCGAGTCCATCAACGAAATCCATCTGAAAAAGGTGATATAAGAGCACTTGGTCCTGAAAAAGATAGATGAGTCAGTCCAAAATTACAAATTTAATTACATAAAAGAAAATTTAAAATTTAAAAATTAAAAATAAAGAAAAAAAGATCGTGGGTTGCCTCCCCCGCAGCACTTTGTTTAACGTCGTCAGCTTGACGATAAGATCTCACTTTTCACGTTGCGATTGGTGGGTCTATCAGAGTCTGACTAGAGTAGTCAATAGGAAGGTCACCTCCTCTGTACAACTTCAGTCGTTGTCCATTTACCATGAAAGGAGCGCTTGAGTTATTCTTGATTTCTACAGCTCCTGATACTAACACTTTTGATACCTCGAATGGACCTGTCCATCTTGAACGTAGCTTGCCAGGAAAAAGTCGTAATATGGAATTAAACAGAAGAACATGATCGCCTACATTGAATTCTTTCTTAGTAATTTTCTTGTCGTGCCATATCTTTGTTCTTTCTTTATAGATTATGGCATTCTCATAAGCATTTAGGCGGAGTTCTTCCAACTTATGTATGTCCAAAATTCGTTTCTCTCCAGCTCTTAGGTAGTCTAAATTCAAGGATTTTATAGCCCAATAGGATTTGTGTTCTAACTCGAAAGGTAAGTGGCAGGATTTTCCATAGACCAATTGATATGGGTTAGTTCCAATAGGGGTTTTGTAAGCTGTTCTATAGGCCCAAAGTGCATCTTTCAGCTTTCTGGACCAATCCTTTCTGGATACTGACATGGTTTCTTCTAGGATTTTCTTGATTTCCCTATTCGATACCTCCACTTGACCATTAGTTTGAGGGTGATATGGTGTTGCTACTCTATGTTTGACTCCGTATTTGTTTAAAAGTTTATTGAATATCTTGAATATAAAGTGCGATCCTCCATCACTTATGACTAGACGGGGTGTTCGAAATCTAGGGAATGTGATGTTCTTGAACAATTTGATCACTACTCTCGTGTCGTTTGTGGGGGCCGCTATTGCTTCTATCCACTTGGACACGTAGTTAACTGCCACAAGAATATATTTATTTCCCATTGATGATGGAAAAGGCCCCATGAAATCTATACCCCATACGTCAAAGAGTTCTACCTATTGAATATTTCTTAATGGCATTTCGTCACGCCTTGAAATGTTCCCAGTGCGTTGACACCGGTCACACTTGGTGATGTAAGTGTGAACATCTCACCATAAAGTTGGCCAGTAAAGGCCTGCTTGAAAGATTTTGGCACATGTCTTTGATGTGCTTGCGTGTCCACCATAAGGCGCGGCATGACAATGTTTGATGACGCTTTCCACTTCCTCCTCTGGAACACATCGTCTAAAGATGTTGTATATTCCTCTTTTGAACAAGAGTGATTCGTCCCAATAAAAGCTTTTGATGTCATTGAAGAACTTTTTCTTTTGTTGAAAACTTAAGTCTGGGGGTATGATGTCAGCAACTAGATAGTTCACAATGTCTGCGTACCAAGGTACGTTTCTTATCATTGAGACTTTTTCCGGTTTAAATTTTTTATAGGTTTCAGAGTCATCCTCGCTCATTGTGTTTATCCTAGCTATCAGTCCGTCGTAAGTGAAGTGATCGTCTATTAGTATTAGATCTGGTTTCAAATTTTCTAGCCTAGATAGATGATCGGCTACTAAATTCTCAGTGCCTCTCTTATCCTTAATGTCTAAGTCAAATTCTTGGAGTAAGAGAATCCACCTGAGCAATCTCGGCTTAGCGTCTTTTTTATTTAACAGATATCGGATTGTTGCGTGATCAGTATAAACTACAATCTTAGCTCCTACTAAATAAGATCAGAACTTATCGATTGCGAATACTACAGCTAGCAATTCCTTCTTTGTAGTTGTGTAGTTAAGTTTGGCGGTATCTAGGGTTCTACTGGAATAGTAAATGACATGTAATTTCTTGTCTTTTCTTTGCCCTAAGACATCCCCAACTGCATAGTCACTAGCATCGCACATGATTTCAAATGGTTGCTCCCAGTCAGGGGGTTGAATGACAGGAGCTGAAATCAGCGCTTGTTTTAGAATGTTGAAGGCTTCAAGACACTTCTCATTAAAGTCAAATTCAGCATCTTTCATAAGAAGGTTAGTTAAGGGTTTTGTTATTTTGGAGAAGTCTTTTATAAAGCGTCGGTAGAATCCAGCATATCCTAGAAAACTTCGTACTTCCCTAACGTTTTTAGGTGGGTTGAGGTTCTCTATAACTTCTATTTTGGCTTTGTCAACTTCTATCCCTCTCTCGGAGATGATATGCCCTAAAACTATTCCTTCGTTGACCATAAAGTGACACTTCTCCCAATTCAAAACAAGGTTCACTTCCACACATCTTTCTAAGATTTTCTCAAGGTTCGAGAGACAATTTTTTGAAATCGAATCCACATACAGAAAAATCATCCATGAATACTTCCATAATTCTGTTGAGATAGTCCGCGAAAATGGACATCATACAACGTTGGAAGGTGGCAGGTGCATTACAGAGTCCAAAGGGCATCCGCCTATAGGCAAACGTTCCATAAGGACAGGTGAATTTAGTTTTTTCTTGGTCCTCTGAGTGAATAGAGATTTGGAAAAATCCGGAATATCCATCTAGATAACAGAAATACGAATGCCTAGCTAGACGTTCGAGCATCTGATCTATAAATGGAAGTGGGAAATGATCTTTCCTAGTCGCCTTATTTAGCTTTCTGTAATCGATGCACATACTCCATCCTCCTTCTGTTCATTTTGCTACTTTGTCTCCCTTGTCATTTTCAACAACTGTGATGCCTCCTTTCTTCGGCACCACATGTACATGACTTACCCACTCACTATCTGATATCTGATATATTATACCAGCTTCCAGTAACTTAAGAACTTCTTTCTTAACTACATCACTCATAGTAGGATTTATTCTTCTCTGATGCTCTCTAGAGGGTTTCAAATTTTCTTCTAGCATGATCCGATGCATGCATACGGACGGGCTTATCCCTTTCAAGTCAGAGATTTTATATCCTAATTCTGAAGGGTATCTTCGCAAGGTATCTAAGAGTTGATTTGTTTCGTTTTGGTCTAGAGTGGCGTTAATTATAACTGGGCGATTCATCTCTTCGTCCAAAAACTCATATCTTAGATTCTTGGGTAGTTCTTTGAGTTCTAGAGATGGCTTTTTAAGACACGGCATATGATCGGGTGTAAGAGCTAAACATTCAAAGAGATTGTCATCAATGTAAGGTTCTTTATATCCATCATCCTCTAGAATGGGTGTTGGTGGTAGTTTAATTAAGGATTCATCTTGCTCAAGTTCGTTTACGCATTCATCAATGATGTCGATTGCATAACATGCATCTCCTATCACAGGTGCCATAAGGAATTTAGAGAGGATAAATTCTATCTTTTCATCTCCTACTTCGAAGGTAAGTTTTCCTTTCTTAACTTCGATAATAGCTCCGGCAGTTGACAAGAATGGTCTTTCGAAGAGAATCGGGATTTCGTCATCTTCTTTAATATCCATTACCACGAAATCGGTTGGGATATACAACTGACCTATTCTAACTGGTATATCCTCTAATATCCCTGTGGGGTACTTGACAGATCTATCATCTAGTTATAAAGACATTTTGGTTGGTTGTAGTTCTCCTAAGTTTAACCTCTTGCAGACTGCCAAAGGCATTAAGCTTATGCTTGCTCCTAGGTCTAAGAAAGCTTTGTCGATCATATGATTTCCTAGGATGCAAGGAATAGAAAAACTTCCAGGATCTTTGTCCTTTTTTTCAAGTTTATTTTCAGAGATGGAATGACATTCTAGGGGTTTAGGATCGTCGAGTCTGTGTTTGTTTGACAGGATGTCTTTTAAGAATTTAGCATATGATGGTATTTGGGTAATCGCTTTGGTAAAGGGAATATCTACATGGAGTTTCTCTATTACTTTGATGAATTTTTGGTATTGGCTTTCTATCTTGGTTTGTTTAAGTCTTTGTGGGTATGGTATTGGAGGTTTATAGGGTGGAGGTGGTGTATAAGTTTTATTTTTCGATTCTTCCACCTGGTTCTGTTGGGTTCTTGGTTCCTCTGGTTTCTCTACTTGGTCCTCAGGTATGCTATCTTTTTTTGGTTTTTCGGGTACACACATCGTTGGAAGTTTCGGTCCATCATAAGCGGTTCCACTTCTTAGAGTGATAGAAATCGCTTGTCCTTTAGGATTAGGTTGAGTTTGTCCATGGAATTCTCCTCCAGGTGTGGTTTGCGTGGCTTGTGTTTGAGCTACTTGCGAGATCTGAGTCTCGAGCATCTTATGATGGGTCATCATTTGGTCAAACTTAGTTGCTAGTTGTGTTACTAGTTCGTTTGTATGGGCGTTTTGGTTTATAAATTCTTTGTTTTGCTGAGTCTGGGTTGTGATAAAAGTATCTAGGGTTTCCCTAAGATTTGGTCTTTGTGGCACAGCTTGCATAGGTTGGTTTGATTTTTGAGGTTGAAAACCTTGCGGTCTGGGTGTTCCAGGATGTTGGATTGGATTGTTGTTTTTATAGGAAAAATTTGGGTGATTCCTCCATCCAGGGTTATAGGTGTTCGAGAACGGGTTTCCTTAGGTGTAATTGACTTGTTCTGAGCTAGACTTATTCAACAGGTAACAATCTGAAGTTGGATGTCCTTGGGTTCCACAGAGTTTGCATTCCGAGTGGAGTGCAGCTGCTGTGGCAGGGTTTTGGGATATGTTATCTACTCTTAAGGCTAGGGCATACATTTTATCTTGCATCATGTTCATGCTACTTATCTCATGCACCCCTCCTTGGGTCTCCTTCTTCTCCACTGTCGCTCGTTCTGCCCCCCATTGGTAATGGTTTTGGGCCATATCTTCGATCAGGGCACAAGCTTCAGGGTAAGTTTTGTTCATCAGCACACCACCTGCGGCAGCGTCGATAGACATTTTGGTATTATAATGGAGTCCATTATAGAAGGTGTGAATGATCAACCATTGCTCTAGGCCATGGTGTGGACAAGCTCTTAAAAGGTCTTTATATCTTTCCCAAGCTTCAAATAGAGATTCTCCCTGGTTTTGGGTGAATCTAGTGATCAGGTTTCTAAGAATAGCGGTTTTTCTAGGGGAAAATACTTGGCAAGGAACACTCTTATAAGGTCCTCCCAAGTTGTTATCGAATTGGCAGGGAGGGAATCTAACCAATCGTGAGCTTTCCCTCTTAGAGAGAATGGACACAATCTTAGGCGTATTGCTTCAGATGTGGCACCATTTGCTTTGAGGGTGTCAGCTAATTGGATAAATGCCTTCAAGTGTTGATTTGGGTTCTCGGTAGCGAGACCAGTGAATTGGTTTTGTTGAACTAATTGTAACAGCGAGGGTTTTAGTTTGAAGTTGTTAGTTGTTATAGCTGGATTTACTATACTAGAACTAGGTTCCTCGTTAGATGGTTGGGAAAATTCCTTAAGCGGTCTTTGATTACGGTCCTCGGCCATAGCTTTCTTCAACTTTCGTATAAAGAGACGGGTTCGAGCGAAACGTTCAGGTTCTACTAAAGGATCTATTAGGTTACCGGTGCTACGATTTCTACGTATCTATCGGATAAATAAGTAGCCTTAGTCTAAACGGGATAACAAAAAGGGTACGAAATTAGGAAAAGTTGGTCCCCGGCAACGGCGCCAAAAACTTGATGGGCTTTTACTGTATAGTCTAAACTATAACTGCAAGTGCACAGCCTATCAAAGTAATATATAATATTATCGAACCACAAAGACCAATTGTCAATCTATAGACTCTATTGTTAAGGTGTTTATCTAAGGCAGATCAGTAAGGGATTAAGTTCAGTACAGGGAAATAAAAGTGAATAAAATTAAAGAGATAAAACAAACGGGACCGAATGTAAATCACGAGATCAGACAGTGTCTCAGCATGTATGTATAGTATTTACTTTTGGGCAATATTTTCCATTTATAGCAAAGAAATGTTTAACAGGAACTTGTAGCTTTCGCATACTAAGAACCGAGTTTACTCTTTAAATTAGATTCCTTTATTGTCACTTATAAAGGGTGCCTAACGCGTTAAAGAAGTAAACCTATTTTTAAGAAACAAGTTATTTTGACTTAGTGAAAAAGTGTTTTAATTTGGAAAACTTAACTTAAAGAGATCCTTGGCTTTTGACCAAGAATCAAATTTTAATCCCACATACGCGTCCGCAAATAGTTTCAAAATCGTTTTCTAAAATTATATCAAGTAATCCTACTTAACCAAACGAACTGCTTTCGCTCTTTTCGTTTGGTCAAGAACTAATCTGGCTTAATCTCAAGTATGGACGGCTTTCGATCTTACCCATAAACTTTTAAACACATTTAAACCAGTATTAAAAACTAAAACATCCCAATGGTATTTCTATTAGCATGGCATGCAGAACATAGTTATGATTCGATCCTTACATTCTAACCCTAATAAATTTAGCTAGACATGGTGAGCATTTAAAGTCTATAAAACATGTAGACTATGATAAGAGTGTTTAGAGTCTATAAAACGTGTAGACTATGGTAAGAGCGTTTAGAGTCTATAAAACGTGTAGACTATGGTAAGAGCATTTAGAGTCTATAAAATGTGTAGACTATGGTAAAAGCATTTAGAGTCTATAAAACGCGTATACTATGGTAAGAGCGTTTAGAGTCTATAAAACGTGTAGACTATGGTAAGAGCATTTAGAGTCTATAAAATGTGTAGACTATGGTAAGAGCATTTAGAGTCTATAAAACGTGTAGACTATGGTAAGAGCGTTTAGAGTCTATAAAACGTGTAGACTATGGTAAGAGCATTTAGAGTCTATAAAACGTGTAGACTATGGTAAGAGCATTTAGAGTCTATAAAACATGTAGACTAT
This sequence comes from Vicia faba, assembly GCA_948472305.1. Classification (NCBI taxonomy): domain Eukaryota; kingdom Viridiplantae; phylum Streptophyta; class Magnoliopsida; order Fabales; family Fabaceae; genus Vicia; species Vicia faba. Next base: position 1,516,062,410 of record OX451735.1, read on the forward strand.
GGTAAGAGCATTTAGAGTCTACAAAACATGTAGACTATGGTAAGAGCATTTAATAAATGAAAGCAATTAAATTAGAACCTTGCTCCAATCGGAGGCTTGAATATGATACAAGTCGTGGAAATGTAAAAGATAGTATGATAAACTTTAACCAAAGTGCTCCAAACTTGAATACAAACTCGCACACTCAAGTGTGATAACTTCCCGATGTGAGAAGATTATCACTTTACAAAGTAGTAATATATGCCTAAGCAGTAACTTGACTGGATCTAAGTTTGCATCTAAGTTTGGATGAAAACGAAAATGAAATGAACTTGCTATTTATAGAAGATTCTGAAACTCTGTAAAGACGAGCATGCCCCTCAACTCCTTCTGAGCGGGAAATGGTTTGTGAAGGCCACGGGCGCGGCCACCCTCCCCGCGGGCGCGGTGAGTGAAAATGGAGAGATCGTGGGAACATGGAAGTTGGTCCCTGGGTGAAAGTGCGCCAAGTCAGCGTGTTCCCTGTAGCCGGCGTGGAGCTGGACGCCATGTGTGTATTTTCTTGGAAAAACCCTATTTTTCTGGCGTTTTCGCTCGTTTCTTCTCTGAAGGCTCTGAAAGGACATGTGACCTGAAAACAAAGGAAATAAGGGCATAATATTAGAAAAACAATAATAAAAATAAGGAAAACATGTGATATTCGAGTCAGAAACATAGTGCGATTCGATGTTATTAGTAAGTGGTAACATGAGAAAAGATGGAAAGAAGTCAATAATTTAGAATGTGTTATACATACCAGGCATGAAAATCAATTTGCTCAACATAGAACATATGGTCGAAAAGAACTATATAGTATCAATCGAAGACAAGATGATGAGAGTCATTGATGCAAGTGGAAGGTTAATCTTGAAGGCTCCCATGTCTCAAAATAGAACCTTCGAGATTGAATTAAATGTGATGGAGCACAAATGCCAAGCAACTGCAGCTAGCAGAGATGAGTGGATATGGCATTATCGACTTGGTCATCTAAAATTTAAATACATCAGAGATTTGAAAGAAAGAAATATGGTTTTAGGGTTGCCAACAAGGATGTAAGAGAATAACAGATGAAGCAACATAAGAATATATTTAACTAGGATGTAAGAAGCAAGTTAAACGCTATTCTATAAATCATATACTCTGATGTATGTGGACCAATCCAGGTGGATTCAGATGGAGTTAATAAGTAATTTGTCACATTCATAGATGATTTTAGTCAAAAACTGTAGACTTACTTGATAAAGAAGAAAAGTGAAGTGATCGAAGTATTTTCCAAGTTTAAGTCTATGGTCGAAAGACAAAGTGATATAAAGCTCAAGATTTTTAGAACTGATGGTGATGGAGAATATGTGTCGAAAGACATCGACAGGTTATGTGAGAAATAAGGGATTATGCATGAAGTGGTGCCACCCTACACTCCACAACAAAATGGGATTGCAGAAAGGATAAATCAAACCATCATGAATATGGTAATAAGTACGTTGAAAGGCAAGCATTTACCTAAAGAGTTTTGGGGTGATGTTGTGTCAACTGCAACATACATATTGAACAAATGTTCAACGAAGAAGATAGAAGGAATTACACCAGAAGAATGTTGGTTTGGTGTGAATCCTAACTTGAGTCATATGAAGGTATTTGGATCTATTGTACATAGACATGTGCCAGATCAGTTGAGAAGAAAACTTGATGATAAGTAGAGTCAGATGATCCTAGTAGGATATCATTCAACAATCAATTACAAGTTGTTAGACCCAGTGAACAAACAAATTGTGATCAGCAGGGACATGATCATAGATGATCTTAAGGAATGTTATTGGAATGAAAATGTAAACAAGGTTTTAGTGAAAATATTTTGTGAAGAACCAATCACTGAAGTTGAAAGAGAAGTTCAACAAGAGGAAGTTAGAGATCAACCAAGTACAAGCAGACCTAAGAGAACAAGACACGTGCCAGCAAGGTTGCAAGATTGTATGATTACATCAGATGATGTGGTCAATAATGAAGGTGAGCTGGTACATTATGCTTTCTATGCAGATATCAAACCAGTCAATGCAGCTGAAGCATTTAAGGATTCAAAGTGGGTGAAAACAATTAATGAAGAAGTGAAGTCCATCGAAGACAACAACACATGGTCACTTATAGAATTACCTCAAGGAAAGAAGGCAATCAATGTGAAATTGGTATACAAGGTGAATTGAATCCCAAAGGGGAAGTGACTCGAAACAAGGCAAGGCTTATGGCTAAAGGATTTCTTCTGAAAGAAGGAATCGACTTTGATGAGGTTTTTGCACCTGTTGCTATAATATAAAAAAATCAGGTCGGTTGTTGGTCTAGCAGAACTGAACAGTTGGCATATATGTCAGATGGACGTGAAATGTGCATTCCTGAATGGACCCTTAGACGAAGAAGTTTATGTTGCACAACCAGTTGGGTTTGTGAATCATGGCGGAGAGACAAAGGTATACATCCTGCATAAAGTCTTGTATGGACTTAAACAAGCTCCAAGAGCTTGGAATAAAAAAATTGATAGTTTTCTAAGGGAGAAGGAATTTGTGAAGTGTACAACTCAACATGGAGTATATGTAAGAAGAAGAAATATTGAATTTATTATACTATGTCTCTATGTCGGTGACTTGTTAATAATAGGTAGTTGCAAGAAGGAGATCGAAGACTTCAAAGGAGATCTCAGCGAGAAATTCGAAATGTCGGATATGGGTGATATTTCATATTCCCTTGACATCGAATTCCATAAGAGTAGTAGAGGTTTGATGATACATCAAAGAAGATATGCAGAAGAAATGCTCAAGAGATTTGAGATGGAAAAATGAAACTCGACTTCGACACCTATAGAACCAAGGTTGCAATTGTTGAAAGATTCAGAAGAAGATGATGTGGACTCAACCCAATACAAAATACTTATTGGGTCATTAAGATATCTTTGTCACACAAGGCCTGACTTAGCATACAATGTAGGTATGGTTTGTAGATTCATGCAAAAGTTAAAGGTATCACATCTAGCAGCGACGAAGAGGATACTGAGGTATTTGAAAGGAACTTTTGACTATATAACATTTTGTTTCCTGCAAATGATAAAGGAAAAGACTGAAAGTTACTGGGGTACACTTATTCAAGTTGGTGTAGTGATGCTAAGGATCGAAAATCCACAGCAAGATATGTGTTTATGCTAGGCGGTGCACCAGTTGCTTGAATTTCGAGAAAGGAACCAGTGGTGACATTATCATCATGCAAAGTAGATTACATAGCTTCTTCTCTTTGTGCATGTCAAGTAACATGGATGGTGAATTTGGTCAAAGAAATCAAAGGGAAAGATCATGGAGCAATTACCATGAAGATCGACAGCATGTCATCTATCAACCTGGAGAAGAATCCAATAACACATGGTCAAAGCAAGCACATTGAAATGAGGTTCCACTATCTCCGAGAGTAGGAAACAGATGGGAAGATGAACTTGGAACATTGTATAACTGAGAATCAGATTACAGACATCATGACAAAGGGAGTGCATGTCAAAGTGTTCAGAAGACTAAGAGCTATGATGAATGTAGATAGCTTAGTTACAATGAATTAGGTGGTGTGTTAAAAGTGTAATTCCTTGTGTCGAACCAGGTTGTTACTCGACATAAGGTGTGTAAAAAAGCTTTGTCTATCAAGTTGTATGTAGTTTTCAAAGTGTTATAAGCAGGTTGCTACACACAGATTCGATTTAGATCCAAAATATGTATTTTGAGCTTTTGTGTTTTGGGCTTTGGGTTAGAAAGAAATATAACATAAAACTATAAATAGAGAAAGTAACCCATATTTTTGTAATCAAATCATAACAACAACATGTATTCACAGAATTTTGCAGTTGCAAAGGGAATAAAGATTTTCCATAGTTTGAGGGTAGAGAGTTACTCTGCAGAAACCCTAATCTCTTTTCTTCTTTAATTTTTTTCTCTCTTCATTGTAATTGTATGGTGATAACAATCTTGTTCATCAAGATTGATAGAAATTCTCCATAGATTTTGGTGGATTTCCAACACCGATGATGGTGTAGTTTGTAACACACCAATTTAATTAGAATTATTTTTAATTAAATAATAAAATGATGCGGTGAAATTATATGATTTGGTGGAATTCATGATGTGGTGTGATGCTTTGTTGGGGGCTATATGCCTTAGAATTATAGAAGTTGAGGTTATGGGGGTGTTTGTGTAGAACATAGGGGTGTGTGGAATAATATAGATTACTATTATTATTATTATATTATTAGAATTACTATTATTATTTTTATAATAATAATTAATTAATTATTTGTTTGGGTTAGTAGTATTATTTATAATATAATAGAGTGAGAGGAAGGAAAACAGAGTAGTACGTGAAATAGAATAAGTATGAAAGTTGGAAGAGGAGAAAAGCACTAGGGAGTTAGGGCAAAGATTTCACTGTAGAAACCAAGAATCAACCAAAACTCTAAGGTATGGGGGAATTTTAACTTTATAAAGGGTTTCCTAATGATGAGGTAGGGTAGGATTTAGGTTCTATGATTGTATGTTTTGATTTCTCTCTATTTAGTTGTTTTTGGGTTTTTTCCCATTGATGGATTTTTGGTGATCTTGATGTGTTTTTTATGAGGTTGGATGATATGAATTGGTTAGGATTGGTAGACAAATGTTGGTGGGTAATTAACCTGTTAAAAAGATGAATTTTGACATAAAAATTATGAATTTTAGGTGTTGAAACATGGAGGATCGTAACATGAAAACTGCAGAATTTTTCCCTGTTATCGTAGGATAACCGGTTACCCAAATATGGTAATCGGTTACAATATCAAAGGTTGAAACACGAATAGCTACTGTCCTGCGGTAACCGGTTACCATATATGGGCAACCGGTTACCGCGAGAGATTTTTGAAAAGAACAAGGTTACTGTACTGGGGTAACCGGTTATCATAACTGGGTAATCGATTACCACTGCTACTAATAGCATTTTTGGAAAACTTCTAAAACTCATAACTTTTGTCTCAGGTGCCCGTTTGACGCGCCGTTTGGACCATTGGGAAGATAAAATAATTTTCTATTTTATAAAAATGACTTATAATGCAGTAGTTAACTATTTCATCAACATTGATATCGATCTGTAAGTGTGTTTTGATTTGTATCCCATGAATTATGTTGTGGTTATTTGCGATGATTGTTTTGATTGTGTAATACGAGATACATGATTAGGATGATGACGAAGGCCTGTATTGGCGAAATTGTGATGAGTAATAACGATAAATGCGAAGTCTGTTGTTGCATGATAGTGTCTCATGCATTCATAAAGCGAATGCCTGTATTGGAAAGCGAAGACCTATATTGACAAGTGAAGTTGATTGCCTTAAATTGACATTATTGCGGAGGGGATTCTACCCTGTTGGTACCACATGCATTGAGTCAGTGTTGGTCTTTTGCATCATATTGTGATTGGTAATTCGATGGGTGAATATTAAGGAAAGTATGTACTATATTATGATGTACGTTATGTGTTTATCATGTACTTGAATCTTTACCTGCTTATTACTGGAATTCCTCTTATATTGTTATGATATCTCATCCTTTCTAATTGAATGTTACCTCCACGTGGGTAACGTGCAGATGATTCGAAGTAGCTAGAGATCGAAGGTTAGCTGAGGAGTTCCTTCAGTTGCGTATATTGAGTCGGTATCTGCTCTGATACGTAACACTTGGGGATTTCGCATGATTTGTTTTGTTATGTTAGGAGTGAATATGTATTGCTCCGTCATTTAAATTGTTTTATGATTATGCTCATGTGTGAAGGATAACAATTATAACTCCGGTTGGAAGATTGAGGTGACTATTTGATTGATGTTTTTCTACTGCGAATGTATGCATTGGAGTTTAAGACAGATGAGCACGTGAATTGTGTTGCGTATCCTAATTTGAACATGTGTGATTTGCAAAGTATGTGGCATCCTATTTGGTTGATGTTTATTTAAAAATTAATTTACTCTGATTATTATATAAATTACCGACGGAGAAATAGAGTGTTACATAATTGACCTCTTCTATAATTTTCTTTTGGTTATGCTTTGTCGTATCTTCTATTGATTGTCTAGTTTTATATCTGATGTTACTCTAATATTGTAACATCGGATTGGAGATTTTGTTGTGTCATTAAGTTGTTTTGAATAGATCGATTTTTAAATGTAATTTAATTTCATTAGGATCTTGGAGGAATGATTCATGACCTTTTCCACCGTCCTGTCGCAAAGATCATAAGGCCCTTCATTAGATGCATCATAAATTTCAGGAAAAAAGCAACACCGATTCTCATCAATCTAAACAATAGGTTACTGTAAATCAGATTTCAAATTCATCTGATACATGTGCAAAAAAATCAGCACAAGATGATGGCCATTTAACTCAACCTCCACAACTGTTTTCTTTACATCAAAATCTTTTTCATAGGAAAGTCCTTCCATCCACCGTTTTCATAGACCATAAAACGTCCAGGGCGTCCACTCTTCTTAAAATTCATATAATACCGAATTAACGACTGCCCCATACAAGTCTCTGAATTTGTAGGCTTGCTTTTGTACCTGTTCAATCTCATATGTTTGACAATCTTGTTTCTTGGTAATATGAGTGATGTCCATTGAGGTAACACTGATCGCAGAGCTCCATTTAGACATGTAGCATATCGAGAAGCACATTTTGGCTTCAGATTGAGCACAACCCTATCCAATGCCTTCTCGTTGTTTGCTTCCATTTTTATCTACTAGATCAATATCTTTAAGCACGTTCAAATATAAAAGCTCAGATGCAGCAGCCAAACAAAATTCTAGGCCTGGGCAGTTTTAAATAAAACTTATATACTACTTTTTAAAAATATTTTTACTGTTTCTCTAAAATTTGTATATAAATCAAATATCATAAATATAAAAAAAATAAATATTTTTCAGTTATTCTATTTATAAATAATTTCAAAAATAATTTAAAAAAATTATTTTCTTTTTATAAATCAAATATCACAAAACAAATATATACACAAAATACATCTATTCTATCAACATATTATATACACACACAAAAAATGAAAAATTTATTAATGTGTACCTGAAATTGATGAATAAATTATTGTTTTAGTTTGAAGTTTTCTTTCAAAATTTAACTCCCTTTAGGTATGTCAGTTAGTACATGAAAAACAAAAATTATATTACACACTAACATTAAAAATAAATTAAACACATAACAAAATGATTTAACATATTTACCTGAATATTATTTGTGTTAAGGTTGTGATTGAAACTTTAGGTTTTATTTGGGGAAAAAAATTGAGAGATGAGAAGATTAAAATTGAAACGGTTAGAAATAATAGAGAGATAGGAAGATGAAGGATTATTAAACGCTTAAAATTAAAATAATGAATATATATCTAAAGCGGTGCAATGGACTATGACTTTTAGCGAGGCAGTGCCCCATGAAAAAAAACAGTCAAACTGCGCGTGGGTAGCCCGTCGATATTTTATGTATTGGAAAATGTCTCCTGCACGCGCATACTGCACAGTGTCATGACTAGACTAAAATTTTCTAGCTGGCGTTGGAGGACTAAAGTTTTCTAGCTGGCGTGGGGAAATTGTCACGTTGACATTTAGCTTGTGGAGGTTTGCCGCAAATTGCAACAGTTTGTGCGCTATTTTCTTTTCCCATAAGTGTATAACCCTCGCAATACAACATTTTAAAATTCAAAATTTTCTCTCTTTTAATTTTGCGAGAGATAACTCCACATTATTTATTTTGTATTATTTTTTATAATCTGCACGTTGCGAGGGACTTTACCCCAAGCAACCTTGTTTTTTTTGTTAGGAGTTTAACCCTTGACTAAATTCCTTGAAAAATTTCATTATTTCTTTTAGTGAATCAATCTAAAACTCTTTTGGCTTTCAGGTGAAATTCGCAAAAATACTATCTCAGAGAAGTAAGAAAAATATTAACGGCAAAGAAAATGTATCCATTTCTTTCCAGTTTCGTCCATAGATCTTAGTATACCATCAAAATCTTTAATGGGTCATCTGGCCAGTATTGCTTATATATAGTAAAGAGAAACACCAGGTTTATGATATAGAACCAAAAGACTAACACATCTCAATCTTTTAAAGGCCAGGTTTAACCTTAGAGCTTTGAGGAGAAAGGAATGCTCAAATGGGAAGGGAGGATAGTCTCCCACTTTTGCATAGGGTTTATTTTTCTCCACATAACTAAATCTCTCCAATAAAGTGAACCCATTAAATACACTTTGAAAGAATTTAAAAACAAATTCAAATCATTTCTCTCTCTTTATAGTCAAAGAAAATATTAGTTGCAAGACTTCCCTCCAAAAACACAGCCCAAATAAGATGATAGATTTCCCTTTTTTTCCTTCACCTTCCCATCCTAATTCCTCTTTATACTGTTTTGTTGTTGATGTCGAAGGTAGAAGTGGTGGTCTTGCTGTCATGTGGAAGCATAAAAATCTTTGTAGCATCTTGAAATTTACAAGGAATTTTATCAATGTGTTAGTGAAAGACGACGTTAAAAATGACTGGAGACTTACTTGTTATTACGGTTATCCAGAGCGTAGTAGAGGGAGACAGGCGTGGGACTTAATGCGAGAAATTCACAACACGAGTTTATGGTGTGTCATAGGTGATTTCAAAGATTTACTATCACGAGATGATAAGGCTAGGCGACATCCACATCCGAACTGGCTTTGTACTAGCTTTCGGCAAGCGGTAAGTGATTGTAATCTTGTAGACTTACCTCTTGAGGGACATCAGTTCACTTGGGTAAAAAGTAGAGATACAACCAAGCGATAGAGGAACGTATGGACCATGCTATGGTGACTCCACAGAGGATGGGTATGTTTTTTAATGCTAAATTTTTTAACCTTCTTTCTTCTCACGCAGTCCATAGTCCATTGTTTTTGGACTGTGAACCTTTGCAAAAAGAGAGCAGAAGATATAGTTTCAGATTTGAGAATAAATGGTTAGTTGAGGATGATATAAAAGAAGTGGTTCATACTGGATGGAGATACAGAGAATTAATGGATATGGAAACAAGACTCGTGTCATGTGCGTCTCATCTTAATCACTAGAATAGAGTAGGCGTAAATTTGCAAAGGAATTGGCTTGCCAATTGGAGGTTATAGAACATTTTCGTGGAAGCCAAGATACACATACATCAACCATTTTTTTAGAAGCTCAAAACCAGTATAATAAATTACTTCTTCAGAAGGATGCTTATTGGAGACAGCGGGCAAAGATGCATTGGCTCAAAGAGGGGGATCTTAACACGAAATTCTTTAATCAATCTGCTACGTGCTAGAAAGAAATTCAAAAAGATCGAGAAGTTGGTTAAAGAGGATGGTAGTGTTGTTGCGGACCAGCAAGAGTTAGGAGAAGTTGCGAAAAGCTTTTTTGGAGGTCTTTTTCGGTGATGTGATGGAGGGGAAGTATGAGCCAGTAATCCATAATGTCGAAATAGTTGTCAACGAGTGCGATAATGCTAGGTTTTTGGCATATTTTACCAAAGCTGAATTTCACTTGGCGCTATCAGAGATGCACCCAGACAAGTCACCTAGTCCGGATGGCTTTAATCCTGCGTTTTACCAAATTTTTTGGGACATCAGTTGTGACGATATTTTTGGGGCAGCCAAGGGTTGATTGGATCAAGGTTTTTTCCCGGCCTTAATCAATGCTACAAATATAAGTTTGATCCTGAAATGTTATCCGCCTGATAATATGAAAGATTTTTGGCCCATTTCCTTGTGTAATGTGATCTATAAAGTGATTTCTAAAGTTCTAGCTAATAGAATGAAGCTGTTATTGGGGAAGTGGGTGTCGGAGGAGAAATCGACTTTTATGGAGGGCCAGTCTATTTTAAATAATGTCATGATTATAAGTGAGGTGATTCATGCTCTTAAAAGGAAGACCTAGGGTACCAAGGTGTACCTGACGCTTAAGATCGATATATCAGTAAAGCGTATGATATAGTGGATTGGGGTTTCTGAAACAGATGCTTAAGAAGACGGGTTTTGGGGATATATGGATTCACTAGATGATCATGTGTGTTACTTCGGTGCAGTATAACATTCTAGTTAACTCAGAGAGTGTTGGACCTATTGAACTAGAAAGAGGATTGAGACAAGGAAACCCTTTGTCTCCATATCTCTTTATTCTTATATCAAAAGGTCTTTCGACCCTTATCAAGGATGTTGTGGCTAAGGCAGATGTGCATGGGATCCACATTTGTAGAGGGGCACCCAGTGTGTCCCATCTGCTTTTTGCTGACAACTATTTTTTATTTTGCAGGGCTAACTTATTAGAAGTGAAAACTCTTATGGATTTACTAAAAACCTATGCGGAGGTGGCACAGTAGGAAATAAATATGACGAAGTCTGAAGTTTTTTTTAGTAATAACTTGTCTTTGCCGGCAAAGGAGGGTCTTGCTAAACTAATGGGAGTTCGACATGTTTTGGGGGCATGTACATGCTTAGGATTGCCTTCTATGATTGGTAGGAGTAAGAAGGCGATTTTCTATTTTATCAAGGATCAGATTTGGAAAAGAATTAACTCGTGGAGAGGCTGCCCATTTTCTAAAGTAGGTAAAGAGTTTATGATCAAATATGTGCTCCAAGCCATTCTGACTTACATTATGGGTGTTTATATTCTTCTGAAAACATTGATTAATGATATTTAGAATATGTTAAGATCTTTTTGGTGGGGGTGGAGGTAGCAACAATAAAGAAATAAGATGGTGATCAGTCTGTTTATAGAGTCAAAAATCTAACTGCAAGTGCACAACCTATCAAAGTAATATAAAGGATTGGCGAACCACAAAGACCAATCGTCAATCTATCAACTCTATTGTTAAGTTTCTTATCTAGGGCAGATCAATTCAGTTGAGGGAGTATAATGCAAAGGAAATAAATAGATAAAGTAAATTCAGACAAAAGACAGGCTAGAATTTAAATCACATGGGGCAATATTTTCCACTCTTGTAAAGGAACAATTTTACGGGAACTTGTCGCTTTCACTAACTAAGAACCGATTTTACTCTATATTCAAACCCTTTTATTATCACTTATAGAAAGGCGCTTCAAGCGCTAAAGCAGTAAATCTATTTTTAAAAAATTGGTTTCTTAACTTAGTAAAAAAGTGGTTTCAACTTAGAATGATTGATATAAAGATATTCTTGGCTTTTACCCGAGAATCGGATTGTAAACCTATAAACGCGTCTGGAAGTGGTTTCAAAATCATTTTCTAAAAGTGTCAGAGACCCCTAAATAACCAGTCAAAATGCTTTCGCCCTTTTTGACCGGTTAAAAACTAACCAAGTTTACTCTTTGAAATGGACGGCTTTCGATCTTATCCAAAAAAATATTAAGTACGGAAAACTTGTGTTAAAAGTTAAAACAACCCCTAAAGTGTTTCTACTGATACGGTGCTGAAATGCTATTATGACAATGATCCTTACATTCCAACCTTAAAATATTTATCCAGACATGGAAATAAAAGCAAGCATATTAAAGTGGATTGAAATAAACATAGTAATAAAGGTGAGGCAGAGTAATAAAATAAGTAATGTAAGTGTAAGACAAAGCGATTAAATAAAATAAAACTTAAATATAAACCTGCTCCAAATCAGAGTCTTTAAATCTTGGTACAATTGGAAAGTAAATGCTTGAAATAAAATGGCGGCAAGATTGTAAATAAAAGATGCTCCAACCTAATCAAGACTATGGTGCAATAATCCTTTGATATGGAGAATTATTGCTTTTACACAAGTGATTATAGGCTTAGCGTTGCAAGACTAAGTTGGATGCTAGAAAATGAAATGAAAACTGCTATTTATAGAAATTCTCCAGGCTATGCTTTGACAGAATTTCTCCCTAACTCCTTTTGGGCGGGAAGAAGCTTTCCAAAAGACCGCGGGTGCCGAGGCCCCTCTATGGGCGTGGAGTGTGCAAATAGAAAGATCACAGGGGACGTGGCAGTTATCCCCTGGGTGGAGTGGGACACATCACGATGCCCCCTATAATGGCCGCTGAGCTGAACGCCATGTGAAGGATTTCTCTAAAAAACTCGATTTCTTGGCCTTTTTGCTTGGTTTCTTCACGAAGAGCTTCAAATGGGCATGTTGCCTGAAAACAAGACAAATACAAGCATAACTCAAGAAAACAGTACTAAAAATAATGAAAAACATGTGTTATTTGAGTCAAATATGAAGTGCGATTAGGTGTTACCAAATTCTCCCACACTTAAACCTTTGCTTGTCCTCAAGCAAAAAACTCTAAGAAGTAGATGAAAAGAAGAACTGCATGTACACGATTTTGAGTTAAAAGGGCTTCTAAGTTCAAATAAGGGTGTGCTGATAGGTACTAACTGATTGAACCAAGGATATCCTGATAACACTTTCTGCACAAAAAATGTGGGCATAAACTTTATTCCTATAAAAACACATCCATGTTAGTCCACTATGTCTAAGCTTCCTTATTTTGTAAGGTCCTTTTTTCGTTGGGGCGCAATCACATTAATCCTGTTATCCGTACCTACTCGTAGCAAAGTGACCAGTTAGTGACTCTGATCTCAAGCATGAGGTTCTGGTATATGAATAGGTATAACCCCTTTATTTACCCAATTATGGTTGTGGGGGGTCGGGCCTTAATCCGCCCTACCGAGTCCAGCACCAGAAACCACTGAACCAACCAACAATGGGCATAAACCTTTTATTTTCTTTTTGTTTCCTTTTTTAAATATTTACAACAATTTTTAAGTTAAGTGACTGTGTGAGAGTCACCTAACCCAAAGTTGTATTTTCAGTTTAAAGAACAGAAACATAGATCATTCACTTATTTTCATCGGTCCCCTGCGTAAAGCATGCTTAGGCCGGAGCTAACTGCTAAGATAAACTACTAAATAATGGCCGAAGTTCTTATATTTAGAAAGTTTATGGTGCTAAAATGATATCGATTTTTTGAAAAGAATTCCCAAGTCAAACACATCCTATCTTGAACCTGTCTTACAACTCAAAATTTTTAAAACACACTATTTTCTTTTGGCATAAAAAATGTGTTAGGTAAGGCTAAAAGTGGGGAAATAAGGATACACAATGCAAAAAATGCAAAGGACTCATCAAGCACATGAATTTTATTTTAAAAAAAAACAAACAAAACAACTAAAGTACTAGAAAGCGATAAATATTGAAAATAAAAAAAGCGATAAAAATATCCTCCCACACTTAAACCAAACATTATCCTTAATATTCCGATAAAAGAGTAGGAAGGGTTAACCTGGATGGTGCTAATGGGGTCCGCTGGTACCCTCGCTGTCCTGTGTGGGAAAATCAGCACGACAGCTCCTGCTACAATGTTGGTTCTCTCTAGAAGTCTTAAGTCGGCCAACTCTTTCGGAAAGAGAGGTGTTTGCTTCATGCAGCTGGCGGGTTCTACCTAATAAGGTGCCTTGAGAGGCTTCCATCAAAGTGAAATACCTCTCAAAGCCAGACTGCTGACGAAGCTGCTCGGACTGGAAGGCAAGCTGAGTCTCCATAATAGTACGCAGGGAGCCAACATTCTGCACTTGAGATGCCTGCATGAATTCTAGGTTGTCCGCGAGCTATTGTTGCATGGAGGAAAAGAGGGTATCTCACCTCTCCTCTTGAGCCATAAGCTCTCTCCACGTGTCCTTAGTGACATAGAAACCAGGAGCAGAACCTGCATGAGGGTTAGAAGAAGAGGGTGCAATGTGTGTAGGTGGTGCATTGTGAACAGGTGACTGCTCATGCAGATCATACTCATCATCATTGTTGTTACCCTCCTCCAAAGGAAAATTTGGGGGTAACGGACCGGTAAAAGCTGGAGCACTCAAATCATATGTCTAGTTACGCTCAAATCTCACATCAGTGCGCCAAGTGCAGGGAATAATAACGCTGGGTATAACAGCCCCATTAATCATAAGGAGAAAACCACCTTCCTTCCTCACTTTACATTATCGCAAAGCTTTTAAAAAGTTTAAATTTATAATGCAAGGAGGAAGTGATTCAAGTGTAGCAAGCTCAGTGTCTAAACCTAGGGCACGAGCAATAGAAGTAACCAGGCTACCAAAAGAAATTGGCCCCCCCTTTTTCAAAATGAAACTCATATGGGCGATCATAAAAGGGACGAGGTTAATTTTGGTATTTGTGAGACACCCCTACATAAAGATAAGTTCTTTAGCATTTACTTTGTTTTGATTTTCCCGGCTAAAAATAGTGCATGATAAAAGATAGCGGAAAATACGTATTGTCGGGTTGTGGATACTCAAAGCTAAAAGGCCGTCAAAAGAATTAGCATGTTGGTTTGACAATTTAAACCAAAAGGCATAACCTTCGGATATCCAATCTGAATCCAATGGTGCTTCATAAATTGTACCGTCCCCATGAGGCATACCCAACAATTCTGCTAACCCATTGGTGGAATATGCATATTCAACATTAAAAAGTCTAAATTTCACTTCTCCTACGATGCTAGCAGTGTTGGGTCTGACATTATAAATCAGAGAACTTAAAAACTCATGTGTCAGCCTCAGATAGGTAGGTGCTTTCTGAGAAAAAAGTATCATGCATGTCTACTTTATCTAATAAACTGAAAATACTATGATAAATCCCTAATGTATACATACAATCTTCATTGATATACCTGGTAGAGTAAATCTCCTATGTCTGTAATTTTTCAAGCAACTCCTTTTGTCGCTCTCCTGGCTTCCTCGTGGTAAGATTGTACCTGTTGAACTCCATTATTATTCTTTTTCAAGGTAGAAGATGAAAAATGGGTTTTTATAGGAATAATGGATAAAAATGAGTATTAGTGGATTTTTAATGGTGAGAATGGAATGAGGAAGATGGTGATGTGAGTGGGTTTTTAATTGTAGTTGGAAATTTAGGAACTTTAATGGAGTTTTAAGGTGGTAAAAAATGGGAAAATGGGTTTTGGAAGAGGAAGAAGAAGGTAAAAATGGAGTTTTCAGGGAATAGAGCCGTTACAACTCCAGAGCCCACCGCGGGCGCTGAGGGAAGTTCCGCGGGCGCGGTCTTTAGAAAAGACGGTCTGGGCCGTTTTTTCTTGGATCGGGTCTTGGATCTTGTAATTTGCTACCTACTTTGGGATATATATATATATATATATATATATATATATATATATATATATATATATATATATATATATATATATATATATATATATATATATATATATATATATATATATATATATATATATATATATATATATATATATATATATATACATATATATATATATATATATATATATATATACATATATATATATATATATATATATATATATATATATATATATATATATATATATATATATATATATATATATATATATATATATATATATATATATATATATATATATATTTCTTGCTCCACCCATGATATAAATATAAAAAGAAAAAAAAAGTTAAAGTAAAAAATAATCACACAAATAATAAATGATAAAATAATAGAAATATGTCTGTAAGCGGTCAAGGCAAAATAAAAAGTGTGATGCAAAATAGAAAAAAAAACTTTAGCAAATAGAAAAAATGTCAGGAAATAATTAAAAGTAATAATAATACGGATGACATCTCTCAATCAGCAGTACTTCCAGGACCTCGGACCTCTGCTAGCTGGCGCCTAAGATCAGCAATCTCCTGAGATAACAAATCAGACTCGGATGCATGAGTGGCATCAGAGACCTCAATGAGCAAAGTCAGATCGGCAACCTCATGATGAAGCGCAATTAACTCAGTATGCAAAGCAGCAAGCTGTGAATGAACATCTGGTTCTTGTAAAGCAAAATTGTTAGAATACATAGTTGTCAAGGGTTCCTCTGGCGCAGGTGCATACTCTGGAATAAAAGGATCTCTAGGCCCATCAACGATCACTTCCAATCCCTATAAAGAGTAAGACCAGTTTGTTGGATTGTAGACGTAAGTCATCGGAGGATCAGGCAAGGTGAAATAGTGGACAGTCTCTTCATTGATAAGGAGTCTGTACTGGTGAGGATAAAATGAGGGCCTCCTTATAAGGCCATGATCTAAACAAAAGTCAATGTCCATAAAGGAACTACCATAGTAGGATGTCAAATGGTATAACTTTCTATCCAAGCCTAAAGCAGATGCTATCTGAGTCACGTTACCACCCACATGTATGGATCCCTCAGAAGATCTAAAAGTCATATGCAAACTCTCAATCAAAAAGTTGCCACTGGCTATAGAGTGAGATTGGCTGGTACATAATTGGAATAACAACTCTTCGGCACTAATAAGGTCGTCAACGTCACTTCTTCCAAAAAAGGTATGGCAAAGGATTATCTAAAAATACCTGAAATTTGCATTATGAATCTTCTTGGACAACTGAGTAAAGGGGTCAGGGCGACCTCCGCTAGATATTTCACTTCAGAACCTGTCTATGCTCCTATTCATGTAATAACTCAAAGGAAGCTCGGGGATAGCGTCTGGACCACTCTGAAAACCCAATGAATTACCAAACTACTTCATGGTGAAAGTGTACTCGGTCCCAAATAGTCTGAAACTGACATGTCCTCTGTCATCTCCGTTACTCACGTATGGCTCATAATCGAGTGAGCTAAGAAACTCCAAGGTGAGGTTTCTATAGGTCACATTGACATCATCAGCATACTCCTCCCACTAAAGCTGGTTGCACAGGTACTTCACACTTGCTTCAATTCCTAGTGATTCCATGTAGTTCAGGTTGGGATACTGGGTAGGTAGCATTGGACGTGCAACTAAGTTAGCATAGCGTCTTCTTTGCGCATCATCCCTAAAAACCATGTGCATGTCATCAAAGTGCGTCATCCTGAAAAGTATAGTTAGAGTATCTGAACCTGAAAAATATTATAAAGATTAGTCCGTATAAAATTAATTTGTAATAAAAAATAAAATAAATGAAAAAAGGAAACCATGGGTTTCCTCCCATGCAACGCTTGTTTAACGTCATTAGCTCGACGATTATATCTCACATTACAGAAGTACGCATTGGTGGGTCTACCAATGTGTGCCGGGAGTATTTAACTGGAACGTCTCTTCCTTTACAAGCTTCAATCTTTGTCCATTTACCATGAAGGGGGTACAAGAGTTATTTTTTATTTCAATTGCCCCGGATCTCAAGATATTGAATATCTCAAAGGGACCGGTCCATCTCGAACATAGCTTACCAGGAAAAAGTTGCAACCTGGAGTTAAAAAGAAGAATAGGATCGCCTATGTTGAAGTCTTTTTTAACGATTCTCTTGTCATGCCATATTTTTGTTCTTTCTTTGTATATTATGGCATTTTCATAGGCATTCAGACGGAGTTCCTCTAGTTTATGGATATCGAGGATACGTTTTTCTCCAACTGCTAAATAATCTAAGTTCAAAGTTTTTATAGCCCAATATGCCTTGTGCTCTAATTCAAAAGGTAAGTGACATGACTTCCCGTAAACCAACTGGTAAAGGGTAGTTCCAATGGGGGTTTTATAGGCTGTTCTGTAAGCCCATAATGCGTCTTTCAGCTTTTAAGACCAATCTTTTCTGGATATTGAGACGGTTTTCTCCAAGATCTATTTTATTTCCTTGTTGGACACCTTAATTTGACCACTGGGTTTGCGGGTGATATGGTGTCGCTACTTTATGCTTTACTCCATATTTACTCAAAAGCTTGTCAAAGATTTTGGATATAAAGTGTGATCCTCCATCACTTATGACAAGGCGGGGTATTCCAAACCTTGGGAAGATGTTGTTCTTAAATAACTTGATTACTACTTTGGTGTCATTTATGGGTGATGAAATAGTATCAATCCATTTGGACACGTAATCCACAACTACCAGTATGTATTTATTTCCCATAGAGGATGGAAATGGTCCCATAAAAATCTATACCCAATACATCAAAAAGTTCCACTTCTTGGATATTCCTTAAGGGCATTTCATCACGTCTTGAGATGTTCCCAGTGTGTTGGCACGGTTCATATTTGATAATGTAGGTATGAACATCACGCCACAAAGTTGGCCAGTAGAGGCCTACTTGAAGGATTTTAGCATATGTTTTAGACGTGCTTGCATGTCCACCATATGGTGCAGAGTGACAGTGTTTGATGATGTTTTCTACTTCTTCTTTTGGGACATAACGTCTAAAGATATTGTCTATGCCTCTCTTAAATAGGAATGGTTCATCCCAATAGAAATGTTTAACATAGTTGAAGAACTTCTTTTTCTGTTCGTATTTCAAATCAAGGGGTATGATATCGACAACTAGATAATTTACAAAATTTCTTAATATTGAAACTTTCTCATTTATGTAAGGCTCAAAGTTGTCTATCTTAGCTACTAGTCTGTCATAGGTGAAATCATCATTTATAGATAATAAGTCAGGTTTCAAATATTCTAACCTAGAGAGATGGTTAGTGACCACATTCTCTGTGAGTTTTTTTATCTCTAATGTCCAGATCAAACTCTTGGAGTAAAAGGATCCATCTAAGTAACCTAGGTTTAGTATCCTTTTTGTTTAGCAGGTAACGAATAGCAACATGATCTGTGTAAACAATGATCTTAGCTCCAACTAAATAGGATCTAAACTTATCAATTGCAAAAATCACGGCTAGCAATTCTTTCTCCGTTGTTGCATAATTAAGTTGAGCAACATCTAGGGTTCTAATAGCATAATATATGACATGTGATTTCTTATCTTTTCTCTATCCTAGAACAACACCAACGGCATAATCACTAGCATCGCACATGATTTCGAAAGGTTGTGTCCAATCTAGAGGTTGCATGATTGGAGCTAAAATTATTGCTTGCTTCAAAAGGTCGAAGGCTTCGATACATTTCTCATCAAAAATAAATTAGACGTCTTTCATTAAAATATTAGTTAAGGGTTTTGTTATTTTGGAGAAATCTTTGATAAAACGCCGGTAGAAACCAGCATGTCCAAGAAAACTTCTAACTTCCATAATAGTTTTAGGTGGCTTGAGCTTCTCTATTACTTCTATTTTGGACCTATCGACTTCAATTCCCTTTTCAGAGATAATGTGTCCTAATATTATACCTTCTTTAACCATAAAATGACACTTCTACCAATTTAATACAATGTTTACCTCAACGCATCTTTCTAGGATTTTCTCGAGGTTAGAGAGACGGTCTTTAAAATTAGATCCACATACCGAGAACTCACCCATGAATACTTCCATAATTTCGTCAAGATAGTCTGCGAAAATTGACATCATACAACGCTGGAAAGTGGTTGGAGTATTATAGAGTCCAAAGGGCATTCGTCTATAGGAAAATGTTCCGTAAGGACGGGTAAAGGTCGTTTTTTCTTGATCCTCAGAGTGAATAGGTGTTGTACCCAAAAATTTTCCCTCTCATTTCTCAAATAATCTCTCATAATATTTCCTTGGATTCAAGACTGCACAGGGTTTGATCAACTCAAGACACCTCCTTAAGCACTAATGACTGAAAATTAGGGTTTGAGTTTGCACAAGGACAAATGGAATTTTAATTCCCCATATGACTTTCATGGATCATTTTAGACCCTCAAGTTTTCTCATGTCAAATTTCACGTCTTGGATCACATTTTTACTCATTCAATTGACCAGTTGACCTAAAATCAACTGTATTGGGGAAAAAGTCAATTGTGGTCAATTTAAAGTCAAACTTCATAATTTTTTATCCATACCAATATTATGAACTCACATAGGTCATTTGATCAAGTTTGGATCCCAATTCCTTAAGAAATTTGATCAGATCATCAAAAGGGCAAAATGGTCAAAATTAGGGTTTTGACTGGGAAGGTGCAATTTCTGATTTTGACCTAGCAAATGACTTATTGGTTTGAGACATGATCTCAAGGACTCAATTGAATCATTTTGACCTAATGGCATGGCTCAAAACATCTCTCAAGATCAATTGATTGATTGTTGATTTTCAATCAACTGATCAAAAGTCAACTGTACACTGAAAAGTCAAACTTTGACTTTTTAGTCAAAATCAAGTGTCAAAGATCACAATTCATAAAAACATGTCAAAATATGAAAATTGTTCATCAAAAAATCAAAAATTCAAGAATTCATTTTGAAAAGTCAAAATTTCTAAACTTAGAAATTTTTCTAAGTGTTGAAAATTTCATATTTTTTCATAACTTTGAGCAAAAGTTTCACCATGATGCAAGATGATTAAAAGGAAACTTCCAACATGAAAGTTGTAGATCTCAATGATATATAAAACATTGTAGAACACAATTTCTCCTATAAATGCATGAATTTCAAGTTATGATTTTGTGAATACATGTTCATGAAACTTGGAAAGTTAGTGAAATTTTCCCCTAGTTTAGGCAGAATTTTGACCTAACTTCATGGCAATTTTTCACATAGTTCCAAGAGTAATTTTTAAAAATGTCCAACATAATGGATATTCATTCTTGAGTTATAGGTCATTTCCATGATGAACAAGAAATCAAATCCACACCCATGATGCATAAATCTTACTTTACAGGCTTCTAACCTCTAAATCTATCCATAATCAGAAGATTACGCAACTATTTGAGCTATGATCCAAGTGTTTGAGTCATTTTCCAAGTGATTATTCCATTAATGGAACAAAGTTCACACTTACATTTTGGAAAAGTGACTTTAATCACAAAGTCAATGCATAGAGCTTTGCACTTGTTCCTTCTGATCACAAGAAATTTCAAAGGCAAAAGCAACATGTCTAGAGCCTCCCATAAACTCATGCCATGCTTGTACTATGCCTTGAAACCATGTTTTCCACTTTTCTTCAAAATCAAGTAACATAGCCATAACTCTGTATCTCATAGTTCTTCCAATCTCAAGTGCTTTAACCTTTTTCATATAACTATACAAGTTATTTGCAAGCTAACACACGATTGAAAACACTCTCAAACTCCCTGAAAACTCAGATTACACAAAACCTTCATTTTTATGTCATTTCTGATTTTAAACTTCAATCTTCAAAACCACTCGTGCATTTATTGGCCTTTTAGTTTCAAAAGCTTCCTCATATCAAATACAAATCATCCATGTCCCTGTTTGCAGACTGTAACATCATCTTCATCAACTTCCATAGCCAAAAACAGATCGCTGCAGTTGGACTTCTCCAGACCATTCCAGCCACTCTCAACTCAAGCTAATCATTGCATTATCTTCCTAGAGACTCAAGGAAGCTAACCTTATCATTACAGCACCTTGAATCAAGCTCAAACTCATTTCACGATTTCCAGTTTTGAGGTATTTTTCTTGAACTTTTATCTTCATATTTAGGCATTGTTAGGCTTGCATTTGTGAAGATAAAATATAGACATCATTGCTCTGAGACTATACATGTCCATAGATTTCATTTATGTTGCTTGAGTAGGGAGAATTTTGAGTAGGGAGAATTTTGAGTTTGAATCTCTGAAAATATTTAGGTTAGAATTTGGTATTGTTAGAAATTCATGCTCATCTTTCAGAGTTAGCTTAAGTTATTTACATATTCAGAATCGTGAGGAAATTTCTAACAAGTTTGATGTTGGAAGTTTTGTGAATGGATGAGAAATGAATAAGTTACAGATCATTTGGCTGGAGATTAAAGATGAAGTACATTTAGGGCAACATTTATGTTACATATTTATTGTTTTGTTTAAGTTAACAGATGTATCACCACCCCAGTGGTTAAAGCGCGCGTCTGTTACCTATGGGACCTGGGTTCGAGCCCCAATGGTACCCTTTTGTGCATTTTCACATTTTTTCACTCCTTTTTTTGTTCAGCCAGCGCCTGGGCCTTCCCCCTTTGGGCTTTTTTTTTTACTTCTAACCATTGTTTACTTTCACACCCCTGGCCCTTTATTTTATTATTTCATTTTTCTTTTTCTTTATTTCATTTTCACTTTTCATATTATTTTTAATGACTATTATTATTTTTATCATTATTATTTTTATTATTAAAAAATAAAAAAGTATAAATTTTTTATTTATTTATACTTACTTATTTTATTTTCTTATAAAACAAAAAGACTAAAATTTTTTTCTTAAAACAAATTAATTTCTTTTCTTAATTAATTAATATTTAGATAATTAGGTTTAATTATTATATTATCCTCTTGTAAATTAAAATTAATTTAGAACTTAGGTTTATTTTAATTAATTAATTTTCATATTATTGTTAATTTAAAACCTTTTCATAAAAAAAACCCTAAAAGTCCTTTTTTAGTTAATTTATTTTCTTAATTAGTTTAATTTAATTTTATTTAATTTTATTAACCATTTTCTTAATTAGGTTTAGATTAAAACCCCTTTCATAAAAAACCCAAACAAAAATCATTTCTTTTTTTTCATTTTTGCATTTGTACATTATTTTTTTCAATTATTGTACATTGATTCAATATGGTTGTAATAGTTCATTATATTTAATTTTCTTGCAAAAATCCCCATTTGTAAATTTGTATACCCCCTCCCCTAATAATGTAATAGCTTATTATTTTTATTTTCCGCAATCTATCGCTTTATATAAATGCTACTAAATTAGGGTTTGTGTGGAAAGATTAAAATCAACAAGTTAGCAAACCCTAATTCAAGACAAAACAATGCATGTAAATCAACACACTTGCACACTTACACCCTTAGGGTAATTCAACTTTGTTGTCTTATAAAAATGTCCATGTTATGCATGTCGGATATCTTAGCCAAAAGCAATCAAAAATACAAGATCATAGTCCCTCGATGACGCTATCAAATGTTGCCTTTCAAAATGACCTTAGTCCCTCAAAGAGAAATACTAAGATATTTCACAACATTGCTATCATGGCTATACGATGACCCACGCCCGTCCCTTTACATCCAAATATAAGGCTTCTTACCAAATCAATGGTAAGATAGCAATATCAAAGGAAAGGAAGAAATGAACAAAGACTTTTGAGTAGGTAGATTGTTCCTAGTTGCTTGCTCAATTTCAAACCAAACATCTTTGCTATTTTCAAAACAAACATCAAACACTTTCAAAAACACTTTCAAAACATGTTCCAAACTTGAAACATTTTCAAAAGCTCAACACTTTGTATACGTTCTTACGAACGAGAACTATTACAAAGTTTTCCTAAACGATGGCGCCTTTTCAAAATACTTTCAAAAACCACACAAAGCATATTTTCAAACAAAAGCAAGTGATCTAGGAAACAACTAAGAGCCCATAGATAACTATGGATTAAAAGGGTGTTAATACCTTCCCTTTTCGTAATCTACCCCGCGAACTCAAGAAATAAACTCAAAGGTCTTTCCTGTTCTTTTCAGCCTTTCCTTTTGGATAAAATAAAATTAGGTGGCGACTCTTGCTAACCGCAACATTTGCGATAAAACGCAAAACACCCAAGTCAGTTCTCCCACCGTATCACAAAACTGGCGACTCTACTGGGGGAGATTCTTAAAAGTGGGGTTACCTTAGGGCTAGATCATCTTTATTTTCTTTCATTGTTTGACTTGTTTGCTTTAAACTTTGGTTCCTTGTTTGGGCTTGTTCTAATCCTCTATGCGGATTTAGGATACCTTATAGGTAAGTAGCAATACACTGTGGAAACTGTGCGGGGTATACCTACATAGTCTAAGCAATAGCTACGTTAGTGTGACATATTTTTTGGTACCGGTATCCCTTGAGTAGTCAAGGAGAATACGGGGCCGCTGAGTGATGTCATGAAGCGCTAACTGACTTTAGAACCTTTACTTGGCCAACTTGGCCATTAGGACGTAGTGAGATGACAGGCTTTGGTGCAGTCCGAAGTTGGTAGATACTCGATACTACACTCATTGAGGTTTGATTTTTGGGATATTTTGGTCGCCGTGAAAGAGGCTTGCGCTGAAACAATTCCCGAGAAGATAAACCAGTGATATTGTGATCCCTTAGAACACGGTTACTACTTATAGGACAAGTTTGAGCCAACTAAACTTCAAGAGGATACTTACCTATGAGACTCCATGCAATCCTAAACCTAAGGACTTGTTTGCCTTGTTTGTATATACTTACTTGTACATGACATCATAAACATCATAACATCATACTCATTCTCACTAACCATTTCAAGGATTATTCGGATTTATCTTTGTACTTGTTTTGTAGGATATGGCTACCCTCCGCAGAAATACTATTCAAGTCAATCTCGTGAGGATTCCTCCTAAACTCAAAGAGCTAGCATCAAGGGTTCCTGAGAATTCTCCATTCACTGAAAGACATGGCCGTCTCCTAAACTTGGTTACCTCCAAAACTGGTGAAGATATGATGAAGGTGTTGTCCCAATTCTTTGATCCTCTACACCATTGCTTCACTTTTCCCGATTATCAACTGGTGCCAACTTTGGAAGAATTTTAATAACTCTTAAGGATTCCCATTCTCAATTAACTACCCTTCAATGGTACGGAAAGAGATCCAAAACCTGAAGAGATTGCCCAAGCACTACACTTGAAACAATCTGATATCACAACTAATTGGGAAACAAG
Organism: Vicia faba; assembly: GCA_948472305.1. NCBI lineage: Eukaryota > Viridiplantae > Streptophyta > Magnoliopsida > Fabales > Fabaceae > Vicia > Vicia faba. Next base: position 1,516,086,999 of record OX451735.1, read on the forward strand.
GATGGTGTCAAATGTTTCTTAGCCAAGTTCTTGCTTGAGAAATCTCAAGATTGTTGGAATTCCTTGTACTTACAAGCTTTTGAAGAAATTATGGGCCTTCTCATCTATGGGATGGTTTTGTTTCTAAACCCGGACCAACTCATAGATGTAAACACTGTCAAAATCTTCATGTCTCGTAACCCGGTGCCTACTTTGTTGGGAGATATCCTACATTCTTTTCACTCTCGCACTATGAGAAAGATAGGGATCCTCATGTGTTGCACTCCTCTCTTGGCAAGATGGTTTATTTCGCATCTCCCCTGATCTGTGTTGAAGAACGAGCAAGGTTCAAGATGGTCCCATAGGTTGATGACGCTCATACATTCAGATGTTCATTGGTGTTCCCGATCCTTAGAGAACGTTACTATTGTCGACCATTATGGTGAATTCCATAATGTCCCTTTACTTGGCATTAGGGGAGGTATCACTTACAACCCCTGCTTAGCTTTACGACAGTTTGGTTATGCCCGAAGGGATGGTCCACATGAGATGCTTATCCAAGGAGTGGTATTCGACTATGAGAGCGATGATCAAAGCTACCGTCAGAGGTTTATCTGAGCTTGGAGGATGGTGAGCAAGGATGATATTAAGACACTAGGACACAATAATTCCATTCCCCTCGAGCCTTACCTTAAGTGGGTACGAGCCCGTGTTCAGAAACTTGTGATGCCTTATCCTTCCATCTTACCAGTTATCATGGAGCCTGTGGTTGAAGGATATGTTCCCTACACTATTCTCCACCCGACATACCAACTTCTCTCGAAGACTTGCAAAAAGGTTAGATTCATCTTAAGGAAGAACGAGATACTTTCGAGGCTCAATTCTATGCTATTGAGAAGAGGGTCTTGGAGCTTACGAAGCAACTACAAGAAGAGCAAAGTGTGAACGCCTACCTTGCGTCAAAGAGGATGTGTTCAGTCTTTTTATCTTAGAGAGTTATTCTGTAAGCCCAAGGGCATGTTGTAATCTTTTCAAACTAATTAATTAAAATTGACGTTTGTTCACTCTTTTGTCTATACAAATTTAAATTTCAATAAATCCTTGAAATAATTTTCATATACATATTCCATGCATCATAACATGACAGGTTTTCGCATAACAGGTTTCCTTATCTTTCTGTTGTTTATTTTAGTAAGATGGATCTAGAGAAAACTGTGAAGGATCTCCAGGCACAAAACTCTCAATTCCGAGAGACTCTACTGGCCCTAGCCAAGGGGCAGCAAGACATGATGGCATTGCTGGCAGTTAAAGAGAAGCCCAAGAAGAAAGCTCTACTCAATATGGGTAGAAGGTTCAAAGAGACAGTCTGTCAGATCCTGGTAGGAGAAGACTCATCTGAAGACGGCGAGAATCAGATCGGTGAGGTTAAAAGTACCCAGGCTGAATGTGTTAATGATCAAGCGTCTGATGATGATTATTTTGACAAGCAGTATCCACCCGCCGATATCAAATACAAGCAATTAGAAGACTGATTGAAAACTATTGAAATCCAAGCCGTCCCTGGTTTAGATTTTGATGATTTGGGTTTGATCTCTGGGGTTATTATTCCCCACAAATTCAAAATACTAGTATTTGCAAAGTACGATGGAGTTTCTTGTCTAAAACTTTACCTGAAATCTTATGTGCACAAGATACAGCCGCACACTGCTGATAAGAAACTCTAGGTTCACCTATTCCAAGAGAGCTTGACCGGAATGCAACTAGAATGGTTCTACGAGTTATATGGTTCCCATATCAATACTTGGGAGGATTTAGCCATCGCCTTATACCATCAGTACCAGTATAATGTCGAGTTGGCGCCAACAAGGGTTCAGTTCCAAGATATGACTATAGGGGAAGAACGAAGGATTTAAAGAATATGCACAAAAGTGGAGAGACCTCGCCAGTAGGGTTTAACCACCTCTGACTAATAGAGAGCACATTGACATGTTTATGGGCACCTTATATGGTCCTTTCTTTAACTTGTTGGTAGGCCATTCCTCCTCCGGATTTGTTGCACCCCAAAATTTACCCTGTTAATTTAGGCTTATGTTTCATCATGAATATCATATTGCATTGCATTCATACATTGTGATGGGATCAAAATACTTTGGTTATCAAGTCTTCCTCAAGCTTTGAAAGTTTGATTGCATTGACAAGTTGCTCAAGTAGAACCTTATCATCTAAACCTCTAGATCTTTCAAGCTCAAAAGTTATTGCATATATCAAGATATTTTATCCATCTCTTTGTATCATCATAGTATTAAAGTTTGTGTTTGATTATAAGAGGAATCACTCTTTGGATTCGCCAATGGAATTAGGGTTTTGAAGCTTGATCAGCTATCTCATAGTACAGGGTACAAAACTAGGGTTTTGGATTTAATCATGATTTCTCTAACTTTCTCACCTGAACTTGTTTCCATGATTCACTACATGTTATTAAGCATCTATGATTGAAAAATTAAGGTTCAATTTGGATTGGAAATGGTTCAATTGATCAAAAGGGGCAAATTGGTCATTTTGACCAAAGTTGATAAAATCAGAAGTTGACCAAGTGGACTTTTGGTCAACCATCAATTTAAGCATCCTATTTTCATATTCCATACCCAAATTCATCTTTGAATCATGAGAAATGATGAATTTGAGTGTAACTTATTTAAGAAGTAACTTAAAAATTGAAAAAAATTCTAAGTGTCAAGATAACTTCTCTTGGGCAAGTCACGCGCATAATTTCATCAAACACTTGGCATGCCATTTCGTGGAATCAATTTCTTGTGACTCAAGCCTCAATTTGAAAAATTAAAAAGAGGATTTTGTTGCCTTCCATGAGAGCTTCCCATTGAGCCTTGAATCATTCAATTTGGCCAAAGTTTGAGTGAGTTGCAACACCTCAAAGTTGGTACCTCAAGGCTGACTTCATGCACACCATGCAAGCCAGACGCGTGCATGGACCAGGCAAGCAAAATCACACTTTTGCCTCAAGTTTTCTACATCATTTCTCCATCAATTCAGCCTCAATTTGAAAAATTCAAGGCACTGTGATGTTCTATATTATGAGAACTTTTGAAAGGCCCCTCAAGCATTAATTTTGCACGAGCTAATTTTGAGAAACTTGATTCACAAGGAAGTTGGTCAGTAGGTTGGCAAAATCCAGTTTTTGGTGCATATTTGGTTTTGATCCGTTACAGGTCACCTTTCATATACCATGCACAAATTACCTCACTCCCTTTTTTTACCAAAATAAGCCAAACAAATACCATTCCATGTGCACATTCATTTTGCTTTCATTTGCAACTTTTAGCAACTTTGCTCATTTTCAAATTTACACACACCATTTACACCTCTGGCCATCTCACCATTTGGATTTTGGATGATCTTATCCCACCCTTTATTTTCTCACTAAAAGACAATGCAAAGGCAAAACAAAAGAAGAAAACGCATGCTGCATATTTTCTAATTTTTTCTGTTTTTTTTGTTCATGCTAACGGATTTGTGAGGGCCCAAAAGACCTGGCTACCCTCACTCCAGGTGTTCTATATAAACCCAGAGCCTCACTCTTTTTCTGGGGACGCATTCATTCTCTCAAAAGATCGGAAGTTGCTATCTCTCTCTCTCTCAAAAAAGTTTTCTGCTTCAAAGCTTCTTTATTCTCCATTCCAGAGCTTGATTCATGACTATTTTCACTTCATTGGAGCATTAGAAGCAAGGGACAAGGGTTTTCACTTTGTTTCAGAGGACATAGTTGAGTTTACTTCTCAACTCGAAAGGTATTTTCAGATCTTGATTCTTCATAGTTTTGCTTATTTCATGTGATTTAAAGCATGTGATCATGTTCATAGCTGGCCAAATCTTACATCTAATGTATAAACTTGTTTGATTTTGAAGCATATACGACTTGGTGAACTTCTGGTTTTTCACGATTTAATGATTTTATCAATTTTCTTGCTCTGATTTCTACTTCTATGATCGATCATTTTGAATTTTGTGAAAAGCATGATGTAGTTGATAGTTTGAACTTTGATTTGTGATTTGAATCATTAATTTTGGTGGAGGAACGAGGCAGAAATTGCAAGTAGAGCATAGGTGTCTGAAACTGAGAAAACACGCGTTAGGGCTTGTCTTGAGGAAGAAGATGATGGTGTAGCTGGATCTGATTGGTCCATTGGATTTTTAATGCAATATATTTTTATTTTTAATTGTTTTCTCTAATTTTATTCATTGGTCAAAACAATTTCAAAAATTCTAATAATATTACCATAGGTTGATTTTAATTTCTAGTATTTGTCATTTTTTTTTGGAATTTTTAAAAAATGTTTTGATTGGTTCAAGATTTAATAAGTTTAATTGATTATTTGTTTAATGTTTATTTTTATTTAATTTTTCTTTGATCTAAAAATTCCACAAAAAATGTTTTGAACTCTCAAAATTATTTAGAATTTGATTCTGAAATTTGTTTGGCATTTTTCCTATTTTTTATTAGAAGATTAATTTGGGAGTTTTATTTGATTTTTTTGTTTCACAATTTTATTTTAATATTTTTCTTAATCCAAAAATCCTCAAAAAAAATCATAAAAGTTTGTTTTTAATCATAGTGTCTGAATATAATTTTGTTTTGACCTTTTTATGACTTTTGGCTAGGGTTTGCATTTTGCCATTAAATAATAGTTTAAATTGTTTAATTGTTTGTTTGATTTTATTTTAATATTTCCTCTAATTCAAAAATTCCACAAAAAAATCATGGATGCTGGTTTTTAATTCTAATATTTGAATATAATTTTGGTTGGATATTTTTCTAATTTTTTATTAGAATTTTATTTTGAAATGTGATTTTTTGTTTAATTGATTAATAGTTTGAATTTTGATTTTATTTTTGACTTTTCTTTAATCCTAAAAATGTGAAAAAAATATGTATTATGATATTTAGGGTTTCCTTGTGATTTGCATGATCTTGGTTTGAATTGTTTGAATTTAGATCTTACCTAATTAATATTTAAGATTAAAATTCAAACAATTAGGGTTTTGTAGTTTACATTGCAAGTTTCAATTTCAAAACCAATTTGCCTTGGGTTTCCATTGGAATTTGGATCTTGTTTAAGGTTCATGGATGTATTGAGGATCTGAAAACCATTTTTCTTGAATTATTTGACTTGATTGGATATTTTTCCACAAATTATTTAGAAAGCTTGTCAAGTCTGGTAGTTTTGCCAACTAGTTTTGATCTTTGGGCCTCATTAGATCCTCTCCTCTACTATCCATGAACTTCAAACTTGTTTTCTGACCTATACACATCTCAAATATGTTATGGAAATTTTGGTTTGAATTATTGAAATCCTTTTCTATCTTTGATGTATTTTTGAAGTGAAGGTACCCAATTAATGTTGCATATCTTGTTGCAATTTGCTTGATGGCCAATGAACTTGAGTGAGGCCTATAATTGGGCACCTAATGATCATGTTGGTTCTGTTTATCCACATAAACTCAATTCATTTCACTTAATGCCCCATGTTTGAATGATTGAACCTTTTGATGTATGTTTTATGACTTTTTTGCTTTCTTGTTGATCTTCAATTTGAAACTTGAGCTTTCAATTTGAGTTTGAGGTCATTAGATGGCCAATGATAACATGATTGGAAATGATACTTCAATGATAGTCTCATGAGGACTTGAGAGTAATTGATCCTTATTACTTAAGTTAGTTCTAATCCTGAATAGAGCTTGGCTTCTTTCTTTTATCCTTGTTGAATTTTTGAGGCATTTTAAATGCACTTGGGCAACATGTTTTAGAATCAATACTTTAACCTTTTGATCATGTCCTAATCATGTTTTGGAAGCTTTACTTCAAATCTTTGATTGTTACAAGCTCTCTAATTTTGTTCTTGTTTGACTTTCTTCCATGGTTAGCTTGAAATCTAAGTCTTTGATGCATTGTGTGGGATTCCTCTTCTATTATGATTGTGAGTTGTGATGAAGTAATTGAGTATGATTGAATTGTGGTTGCTACTGACCTTCATGGTCTTTTATTGTATTCTTCTCAAGCTCCCATGATCCTTGATTGATATTCAATTATCAATTCAATATGGTGATAGAAAGGAGCAACATTCCTCTAACTTTTGACTAAATTGTGCATATGCCTGTTTATTTTTGTCTATCATATCTAATGTTTTGATAGTTGCTATCACGTCTTCTCACTTCATTATGGTGTCATCATCCATCCCTTATGCGAGTCATCATTCTATTTATGGGAATACTAACTTATCTGTTGAATGTGTGAGGTACTCTGAGAAAAGTTTTCCATTTTTGACTTGAGTCTAATGTGTTTCACTTTATTTGTGGAACACAATTTATTATATTGTACTACTATTGTGCTTGGCATATTTGATAGTCTAGGAAGGATATATGTATGTGATTATGAATGCTATACATTTCCCATGGGATCTGTACATATCTGAAAATCTCAATACTTACATCCTGATGGTGTAATTTATGACTTGATTTGTCTGTTGATGCCAGCTTGCTTGAAGTTCTTTGGGTTTCTTTTTATTCTTGCTCAGTTTCTACGGATAGTCATCTGTTTGGTATTGCACTATTTCCTTTCTTCTATTTTCATAGTTCTATGTTGCATGATGGGACCTCTGTTGCTGATATATGTCAGGAGGCCCTTTGTTTTGTTTGATACATGTGTTGTGTTTGTGTTTGTTTCTTGATCGATGAGTCACTCAATTTAGAAATTGAGATCACGACTTCGCTCTCAGTGCATGTTCCCTATAGGATTTTTATTGTTTTCTTTCTTTAATTGTTGATTGATGAGTCACTCAATTTAGAAATTGAGATCACGACTTCGCTCTCAGTGCGTGTTCCCTATAGGATGTTTATTGTTTTCTTTCTTTAATTATTGATCGATGAGTCACTCTATTTAGAAGTTGAGATCACGACTTCGCTCTCATTGCTTGTTCCTTATATGATAGTTTTGTTAAGCTTCCTTTGACATGTTAATTAAGGTAGGAATCTATGTATGCTAGCATAGGGTAGGATTTTCCTTTATCCTCAACCTTAGGGTCAATCCTTGTATGATAACACTAGGGATAGTGCTAGGCTAGTTTCCCTTAGTTGTTTTTCCTTCCTTTTCATTTTGCATCTTAAAACAAAAATTGTTTTCTTGGAAAATCATAAAACACCTCTAATAAACTCAAACCCTTCTTCAAGGTAAAAGATACAAATCAATCCTATTTGTTTGTGCGCCTCTTGACTTTGTTTTTAAACCTGGTTTATTGATGTTTCGCCATCTTTGCCATGTCACTTTGTTATCTTTTATCCGATGTTTCACCATCGCACATTTGTTTGAAGCCGATGTTTCGCCATCGCACATGTTTGTTATCCTACTTTGATTCTCAATATCATTGTTAGGTGTAATGTTTTGCCATCCGTTTTATTGATGTTTCGTCATCTTTGCCATGTCACTTTGTTATCTTTTAGTCGATGTTTCACCATCCCACATTTGTTTGAAGCCGATGTTTCGCCATCGCACATGTTTGTTATCCTACTTTGATTCTCAATATCATTGTCAGGTGTAATGTTTTATCATTTGGTGTTTCGCCATCTTTTCCATGATACTTTGTTATATTTTTGCCGATGTTTCGCCATCGCATACTTGTTTGAAGCCGATGTTTCGCCATCACACATGTTTGTTATCCTACTTTGATTCTCAATATCATTGTTAGGTGTGATGTTTTGTCATCCGGTTTATTGATGTTTCGCCATCCTTGCCATGATACCTTGTTATCTTTTAGCCGATGTTTCGCCATCTCACATTTGTTTGAAGCTGATGTTTCGCCATCGCACATGTTGGTTATCCCACTTTTACTCTCAATATTGTTGTCAAGTGTAATGTTTTATCATTTTGTGTTTCGCTATCTTTGACATGTTACTTTTTTATTATTTAGTCGATGTTTTACCATCTCATTTGTTTGTTTGTTTTATTTGATGTTTTGCCATCTTGACTGTTTTTGTTGTCTTAACTAAAAAACACAAACCAACCAAAATATATAAGCCGAACTACGGCTGCTCTGATTCCTTAAAAGGGATACGTAGGCAAAGGGGTAGGGCCCAACCGAGCATATCTTTTTATTTTCCCTACATTGTTTTCTTTTTTTTCTTTTTTCGCATGCATTCCCTTTTTTAGCTTTAAGCCATAGATATAGGATTTGACCACACTCATTAGATTAGACAACAAGAGTGGATACCGTAGAGTACTACGGGTGTGTGGGGTGCTAATACCTTCCCCTCGCGTAACAGACTCCCTTACCCGATCTCTCGGTTGAAAGACCGTGATTTCTCCCTCTTCAGGTTTTCTCGATGTTTACCATTCCCTTTTGGTGGGATAAAAGATGTTCGGTGGTGACTTCATTGATGTTTCATTACGAGATGACGGTTCCGCCAGGCGGTTTCAGCTGGCGACTTCACTGGGGATAGATTGACCTCTTGCTGGTCCATCCCGGAGTTGATCCTAGCTCTTGTTTGTTTTCTTTTTGGGTGTTTATTTGACCGCTTTGCATATTTATCTGTTTGCATTGCATCCTATGTGCGCTTTACTTTCTGCATACTGGATTTGGTTGGACTATTTGGATTCTGGATTTCTTGGTGGGTGGGTTGTTCCATGAGGTAAAAGGCCTCATACCCAGGCTATGAGTGAATTCCATAGGAACTAGGAATAGAGTGGCCATGGCAGCTATGAGGCGGATGCTTTGTAGACCTGACCATGAGACCCATGACTTCAGAGGCTGTTCAGATAGGTGTTATCGTATGATGATACCGACAGTCGATCTCTTGTACTATGATTTGGATTTTAACCTTACCTTGACCTAGACTACACTCGTGAGAGGGGCGGGAAAACTTTTCTTACAGGTACAAGTATTGTTGGTGACTTTGTGTTGTGAAGGTGACTCAGGTTCCCATGATAGTTTTGAAGCTTTGGGATTTTCTTTTGATCTTGAGTGGTATTGTTCTGTAATGGTCCAGCCATTATCCAGTGTGAAACTTTGATCCTGTCCTGTTGCATCATAGCATATTTATTTCTAAAAAAATGATGTATAAAAAAATAACTAGCATGCGCATGTCATCTTCCAGGGACATTCGAGAGTCTTCTTTCCATCAGAAATGGCTGGCCTCCCGTCAGATGAGTTTGATTCAGTTTGTGTTAAAGAGCCCAACATGCATACATTCGCTTATCAGATTCCTACTATTGATGTGTCCGAATTGAAGAGGTTGAGTTCTTATCTGAAGAGTGATGTTCTGAATAATTTCAACAAAAATTATGGCAATTTGTTACTAATCCTTAACACTCCAGTCGACCCAATGGCTTTGATCACCCTTTTCCAGTTCTATGACAAGGAATTACGGTGTTTTACTTTTCAAGATTATCAACTGGTTCCCACACTAGAAGAGTACGTGTATCTACTTAATATCAAGTTGTCCAATGAAGTTCCTTTTGTCCAAGTGCCAGAGAAGCTGAAGTTCGAGGTTATTGCTGAAATTCTTCATTTAAGTTGGAAAGAGGTGAAAGACAATTGGAAATCAGGCGAGGATACTACAGGGTTTTATTTGGATTTCTTAGTAAAGAAAGCTGAAGACTGGGCGAAGAAAGGGAATTGGAGTGACTTCAGCTCTCTGTTTTCTCTCATGATATACGGGTGAAGGAAAATTGCGACCAAAAGCGCAGCGGAATTTAAAATTTTCCTTTAGCGATCCTTACGAATGAGCATGGTCAGTGATAGAAATATTTACCTCTTGTGGCGATTCAGAACTTTGATGTTGTGATCACGAGCGTTGATGAAGAACAACGCCTCTACTCAGTCCATACAAACAGATCGCTTCCGGTCACAGTGCTAGCTGATCACAAACGGAAACCTTGAGTGAGAGAGAGAGAGTCAAAAACGAAAATGCATCAAGTGAAATTGCTTCATCACAAGGGATCTATTTATAGAATCACTCGTGTGGACTACAAGCTAAAAGCCCAATTAAGCTTATGGACATCATACCTTATGATGTACCATATATCACTTATCCACGTGGTACCTTACCATTTTCCGTATTACACTTAAGTGCACCGTACCTTACGATGTTCCTTATTTATTCTATCTCTCATCAACCTGTCCTTATGTGTGTGACCCTGTAGGTTTTCACGACATTGGCAATTATATTAAATCACACATTTAATATAATAAACAATGAGCGGTATCTAGCAACACATCACTGTTACCCAAGTCACGAAAATGTCATGTGATCTGACCAAACCTTTTCCGTGATAATATTTGTGTTGTACAATTACCCTTTTGCCCTCATGTCTATATTGAACACAAGGCATACATTGTGTCACCCTTGTCCAGTTCAATATTGGGCCCTTAGACATTTATCCTGTTATGCAGGATGAGCAAATTCCATCTAGGTCACTCATGTCCCTTAGCATGCTTTGTGAAGTACCCATCAACCGTCTTTATAGTCATCCAGTTACAAATGACGTTTGATCAGCAATAAAGTACTTGACTCTACATCTAGGGTCCATAGTGGTTTCAGGTCGAAGGGTGGTATACACCATTATCATCATGAGAATAACTTATGACACTTTGCATAACATTCTATGTAGTATTCTCATAGCGGGTCAATCCAGTATAAATATTACTCCTAATATTCATACCTATGTCAAGACTTGATAACTCCTTATCTATGATCCATGAGATGTGATCATCAATCTATCTTCATAATAATCTTAATGCTTTAATGTTATCCCACTTCACAATAAAGCTTGACTACAGATACTTTAAGAATAGTGTCTTATGTTTAATGGGATCTCAGGATTAAGTCACACTTAACATTTCATTAAACAAATAAACCATTCTAGGGACTTTATTATTTTGGAAAGCAAACATAATAAAGAAATGCCTTTTATTATTAATAAATAATTCGATACAAGTAACAAAAGTATTGGCCTTAGGGCTTACACCAACAACGGGATCATCCTCTTCCCTTGCAAGAGAAATTTCGAGAATTTGATGGCTATTTATGTTTTTAGAAATAAGAACCTGGTACCGACACTCTTGGCAGATACTCTTTACACCATTCATTTCAGGCATGGAAAAGGAGGTAATGTAAGTTTATGTCATTCGATGTTGTATCAATGGTTTAAGTTGCACCTATCGGTAAGTGGCCCTTTCGTGGATACCAGACATTCTCTCCGATGGTCATCGAGACTTGTCAACCTTACTTCATTTGATATCCGATGGAATTATGACATGGGGGAAGTACGAAGTATTATCACTAGCTGTGGAGATTTCCATAATGTTCTCCTCATAGGAACTAAGGGGTGTATCAACTATAATCCTGTGCTTGCTTATCTTCAATTGGGATATGTAATGGATGGAACGCCAAAGGTTGAGGAGGTGTCTGAATCAGTGTATTTTGTTAGAGGAAGTGATCCTGTAATGTTGAAAAGAGTGACAAGTGCTTGGAAGGGAATTCACAAGAAGGATAGAACTACTTTGGGAAAGAAGGTTCCTATTTCTAGGGTTCCTTACTTGGAATGGATTAGAGACAGGGTTAAGATTTTACGGTTACCATTTGCAAGGTTGGCTCCTATATATGAGCAACCTCCTACTGTTCTGAGTAACATGGTGCCTACCGAGGTGTTCACCCAGGTTCATGTTGAGAACATTCAACTTCGTGCAAAAGACAATGAGGCAGGGATGAAACTTTATTGGGTAGATCAAGAAAGGGCCGACTTAGCTCGCAAATTCAAAGAAGCTCAAGGGGAAACTTCTGATGCAACCAGTTTTAGGAAGAGATCTCATGCTGAAATGGAAAAAGAGTTGAGTAAGACCCAACAAGAGTGCCAAAAGCTTCTGGCATCTGAGAATAGCTACATGAAGAAGGTTCAAAACTTGGAGAAACAACTCAAAGACAAATATGCTCACCTTAAGAAGGAAGTAGCCCAGAGGCGTGTCGCAGTGGATCGGTTTCAAGAAAGTAAAGTAGTCGCATCACAATTTTTGAAAGAGAAAGCCAGGCTTGAAGAGTATTGTCAACACCTTGAAGCGTGTCTTGTTCCAGAGATTTAGTTTTTGTTACTTACCTTTGGTGTATTTGGTCACCCCCAGGATTGTTGGAAGGGACCATTTATTTGTTTTTCTTATTCAGTTTTTTGTTAAGTTTACTTTGAAACACGTATTTTGTTGTTTATAGTTACACTCTTAAATGTCCGAAGTCCCTTGAACATCGTTTCTTTTGTTTGTAAATAATTGGAGTGTTTGTCTTTTTGTCCTTTTTTCCCTTTGATTGTATGCTTGATTATTGGTTGCGCATCGTGATTGATGAATAAAAGAACTCTTGAATATCGGGAAATGACAAACATATCATGCACATCATGCATTTCATAACATTATAAGTCATCTCAAAATGATATTCTTATCCTTCTGCTTTTCTTATTCAGAATTCAAGACGACTACTCATCGGTATTCCACCAGAACAATTTGCCAAGACAGATGGAACAAGTTCAAGCTGAACTTGCTGAAATGAGGGCCCAGATGGCTACTCAGATGACTCAGTTCATGGAGGTCATCACCAATGTGAATCGCCGACAGGAGGAACTGGCTGCCATTTTCAACAACCAACACCGCTATCCAGGGGATGGTGGAAATCAAGGGCTCTATCAAGACATTTCTGTAGGATTGGGGGATGTGCAAGATCAGCCTGTTGGAAATTTTCACGGGATGCCCGGAAACCCTTTTGTGCGCAACGTAGGGCAGTTTCCCCCGTCTCCGGGACCTCGTCCTGTGGGGAACAGAAGAGATAATCATGGCGGTATAAGGGGCTATCAGGAGCAGGATTATGACTTTGACTAGGATGAAGATCAGTTTTCTGTTCGGCGTTCAGAGCCGGAAGTTAAGGTTGAGGATAGGAAGTATCGGTTGTTGGAAGAATGTTTGAAGGCTGTGGAAGGGCAAGGAACCTTTGGTATGGATGCTAATGATCTCAGGTTAGTGTCTGGGGTGAAAGTTCCTCCAAAGTTCAAGCCTCCTGTATTTGAAAAGTACAACGGAATGTCATGTCCTGTTACTCATGCAACTTCTTATTTCCGAAAGATGTTGGTGCATACTGAGGATCAGGGGCTTTTGGTTCACTTTATCCAGGATAGCCTATCTGGGGCCTCCCTGGAGTGGTACATGAAGTTGGAGAAAACTCATATTCGTTGCTGGAATGATCTTGCTCGGGCTTTTGTCAAACATTATCAGTACAATGTGGATATGGCGCCTAATCGCACTCAGTTACAGAATTTGTCACAAGGACCAAGAGAATCTTTCAAGGAATACGCTCAGAGGTGGCGTGAGTTTGCTGCGAGGGTTCAATCTCCACTCATGGAGAGAGAACTCATTGATATGTTTATGAGTACCCTGCAAGGGCCATTCTATGAGCACATGATAGGAAGTACTTCGGTAGGATTTGCAGACTTGGTTATGGCTGGTGAAAGAATTGAGGTAGGTTTGAAATTGGGGAAAATTCAGATTGGAGGTTCTAGTGGCTCATCAGGGGGCAGTAAGAAACCATTCAACACTTACCCTAAGAAAAAGGAAGGCGATGCAAGTGCGGTTTACTCTCATAGAGGAAGAGGAGAGGATCGTCAGCACCAACAAATCAATGTTGTTTCTATTCCTATTAATGCTCTTCCACAGCAGAGACCGAATACAGTGCCTCAACAACAAAGACAACAAGATGCTCCCCGTCGGTATAATAATCAACAGTAGAGACATATGAGAAAATTCGATCCCTTTCCAGTATCTCTTACTGAAGCACTCCACCATTTGCTCAATTTGAAGTTGACCGGTTTGAGAAATATGCCACCACCCCCTGCAAGACTTCCTCCTAACTATGATGCTAACGAAATATATGAATTCCATTCAGGCAGAGTTGGTCATTCTACTGACAATTTCTTTGCGTTGAAGTGCAAAATACAAGACTTGTTGGATGCTAAGGCAATTGAGTTTACTCTAGTGACTAGTCCAAATGTTACTCAGAACCCAATGCCTAGGCATGGAGGGGGTGTTGTTAATATGATTGATGATAATGGTGAAGTGTTGAATTTAATCATGGATGTGGAACAAGTAACTACTCCTTTGTGGTATGTTAATAGGTATTTGCTTGACAATTCTATTTTCTCGGGTTGTACTTCAGAATGTGACAAGTGTAGAGAGCAGCCAAAGGGCTGTGATGATTTAAAAGCCAGCATCCAGTTGATGATAAAGGAGGGTTCCCTGCAGTTCGATAGAAAACCGAGCTATCGTAAGGTTGCCGAAGAAGATGTTGATGTGGTATCTATTCCTTACACCCATGTGCGCATTCCTACCCCACCTAGGGCACCTCCTTTGATGATTACGGTACCTGTTCCCATGCCGTATACCAGTGAGAAGGCCATCCCATGGCATTACGGTGCAGATGTTTATTACCATGGGGTGAAGCAGGAGGTAAGTACCCGTTCGTCTAAGGAAGAACGTGCTGAAGATAATGAAGAGGAAGTTCATAATTTTTCTGGTGTGGGTCGAATGACTAGAAGTGGGAGAGTATTTGGTCCTTCCAATGTGCAAGATGTGGCAGATGCTTCTGCAAGAGAAAAAGGAAAACAACAGGCGATGATTGGTAATCCAAGGGTTACGCCAGCCAATGTGACTCAACCAATTTCGATACCAGAAGCTTCTTCAGTTCCCGATGAGGTTGAAGAGTTAATAGGAGTTATCAGAAAGAGTGATTATAGCATAATTGATCATCTGAGCCATACTCCTTCTAAGATGTCTATCTTGTCTCTGCTGATTTATTCAAAACCTCACAGAAATTCTTTGATGAAGTTGTTAAAGAATGCGTTCGTGCCACATGAGATAACAGTCAACCAGTTTGAGAATGTTTGTGCCAACATATCTGCCGAGAATGGTCTGGGCTTCACAGATTTTGATCTTCCTCTGGAAGGGCGAGACCATAACAAAGCATTGCATATTTCAATGGAGTGTAGGGGCACTATTTTATCCCAGGTTTTGGTGGACACAAGGTCGTCTTTGAATGTATTGCCTAAGTCAGCATTGATGAAGATTGATTATTCTGGACTGGAGCTGCGCCCTAGTGATTTGATGGTGAAGGCATTTGATGGGTCTCGAAGGTTAGTGTTTGGGGAGGTGGAGTTACCAATCAAGGTTGGTCCTCGCACCTTCATGGCTACATTTTTTGTGATGGATATACAGCCAGCGTATTGTTGTTTGTTGGGGTGGCCGTGGATTCATAAAGCAGGGGCAGTCACTTCTACTCTTCATCAGAAACTCAAGTATCCTGCAGAAGGAAATGTAATAACTGTGTGCGGCGAGGAAGAGTACATCGTGAGTCATTTGACATCATTCCGCTATGTTGAATTTGAAGGCGAGATACATGAGAGTCCGTTTCAGGCGTTTGAGACAGTTCATGGTGTAAATTTTCCTCCTCCAGAGAAGAAAAGGAAACCTGAAATTGTTATGTCTTCTTTCAAGGATGCAAGAGCTGTGCTGGAAAATGGTAACCCTGAAGGTTGGGGTCAGGTGCTGGACGTTACCCCAAAATTTAATAAATTTGGTCTTGGTTTTAGTCCAGGTCAGCAGAGTACAACTCCCAGAGCATCTAGTTTATCTACTCCTGTGAATTTTTCCCGTCCTTGTGCTGCTCAAGAAGGACACGTCAATGAAGTTGGCGACGATAGGGTTGATGGCTACAATATCAAAGATTGGATTCATCCGAGTAATCCAGGCCAGACACTCAACAATTGGACTTATGTGGATGTTATCCAAGTTTCAAGCGCTGAGGAGTAATTTTCTTGTTTTCTTTTATTATCATATCATAATTCATACGCTCTGCCCAAGGCGTAGTGGATCATTTGTGTAAGGCCACCGTGTTTATTTTCAAAAGTTTATCATGAAATAAAGGACGTTTTTGCATTCAAAATTTTGCTCCATTTCTTTTTTATTTGAATGTCAATGTTTCTCTTTTCACACATTGTCACTAAAAAACGCCAAAATGTCGTTCATGCAGATGCACTTCCACCACCGATTATATTGATAACGACTCTGCTATGGCTCATTATGACTTTGATACTCTTATTTATCAAGCTGAAGAAGAAGCATATGAGGATTGTGATCTTCCTGAGGAATTAGCAAGATTGTTAGAACAAGAGGAGAAGGTTATCCAGCCGAATCAGGATTCAATTGAGGTGGTGAATATTGGCACATAAGAAGTAAGAAGAGAAGTCAAGATAGGGGCAGATCTCGAAGAAAGTATAAAGGTCATATTGATTGAGCTACTCCGTGAGTATTCTGATATCTTCGCTTGGTCTTATGAGGATATGCCTGGGCTGAATATAGACATAGTGGTGCATCGACTACCGCTCAAAGAAGATTGTTCTCCTGTCAAGCAAAAGCTCTGAAGAACTCATCCTGAGATGTCCAAAAAGATCAAGGAGGAGGTCCAGAAGGAGTTGGACGCAAATTTCTTAAAGGTCATCAATTATCTGCCATGGATTGCAAATATTGTGTCTGTGCCCAAGAAGGATGGTAAGGTCAGGATGTGCGTGGATTTTAGGGATTTAAACAGGACCAGCCTTAAAGATGACTTCCCTCTTCCGCATATTGATGTGTTGGTCGATAATACTGCTCATTCCAAAGTGTTTTCGTTCATGGATGGTTTTTCGGGTTACAATCAAATTAAGATGGCTCCGGAGGATATGAAGAAGACAACATTTATCACGCCATGGGGAACATTTTGCTATAAAGTGATGTCGTTTGGTTTGAAAAATGCCGGGGCAACATATCAGCGCACCATGGTCACTCTCTTTCATGATTTGATTCACAAAGACATTGAGGTTTATATGGACGATATGATTGCTAAGTCTGATACGGAAGAGGAACATCTTGTTCATCTGGAAAAATTGTTCGAGAGACTGAGGCAGTTCTTGCTGAGGTTGAATCCAAATAAGTGCACCTTCGGGGTGAGATCTGGCAAGCTGTTGGGTTTTATTGTAAGTGAAAAAGGTATCGAGGTGGACCCGGCCAAGGTAAAAGCAATACAGGAAATGCCTGAACCAAGGACAGAGAAGGAAGTACGTGGTTTCTTGGGAAGGTTAAACTACATTTCTAGATTTATTTCTCATCTCACAGCCACTTGTGAACCTTTGTTCAAGTTGTTAAAGAAAAGTCAGATAATGAAATGGAATGAGGATTGTCAGAAGGCCTTTGACAAGATAAAGGAGTATTTGCAGGAACCTCCGATACTCATGTCGCCAGTGGAAGGAAGGCCACTAATAATGTATCTAACTATGTTGGAGAGCTCAATGGGTTGTGTCCTTGGTCAGCACGATGAGACAGTGAAGAAAGAGCAGGCTATTTACTACTTGAGTAAGAAGTTTACGGAATGCGAGTCGAGGTACACATTGCTGGAAAAGACTTATTGTGCGCTTGCCTGGGCCGCCAAACGTTTGAGGCAGTACATGTTAACTCACACCACGTACTTGATATCCAAAATGGATCCAATCAAGTATATTTTTGAGAAGCCAGCTCTTACAGGCAGGGTAGCCTGTTGGCAGATGATACTCACCGAATACGATAGCTGTTGTACCCCAAAATTTGCCCTCCCATATTCTTCAAGATTTGGCAAGAGCATGGTCCAAAATCCCTCAAGGGTTGCACAGTCCAATTGCCTCCTAACACAGTCAAAAATTAGGGTTTTGGTTCCTGCAAAGAAATTGAGGTTTTCAAGGGTCCAATCAAGTCCCACATGCCCACATACATTGTCAAGCATCCATATGTCAAGTTTCAAGACTCACAGCATCAAGCTGCACAGTCAAAAACCCTAAATGCTCCACAGTCAACTACAGGGGCAAAATGGTCATTTGACAGTCAAAAGTCAAAAATTTTGGTCAACATCTTATTTTGAAGCCACAAACATCATTTGATCAATTCTTGATCATGATTTCACAAGCATGGCTCAAAAAGTCTCAAGATGCAAAAGTTTCTATTTTTGGATAGCTGAAAAGTCAACTGCAAATTGACCAAGGCATAACTTCTTCATGGTTTATCAGAAAAATCCCATCCAAAGCTCATTTTGAATAGGATGACATTTCCTACAACTCATCTTCACACTTCAAGTCCAATAAATGCTCTCACAAAAAGTTATCAATTTCAACATTATAGGTCATTTTCAAAAGTCAACAAAAAGGCACTTCAAGTCAAAGACCATAACTTGAGATTGGTAAATAAAGATGACATGGGACCAAAGTAATTGGTTAGAGGACTTCAAGACCTTTCCAAAATGTCCAAGAACATGTTCATAGCTTCAAAATTGAGCAAGATATGCATTGGAGAAGTTGAGAAATTTTTGGGAATTTTCAAAAGTCAACTTTGCCTAAAACACTTCAAATTTGCTAATGGGCCTCAAATTCTTCCTTGAATCATTACCCAAAGCCTATGCACGACCCATTGAGCTTAAAAGGATTTATTTTCTTATTTTTAATTAATTAATTGAATTTTTATTCTTATTAATTCATTTAATTAGTTTTAATTGTAGAAAAATATCAAATAATGGTTGTCAAATCTTTTTATGCAGCAAATATACTCCACACATGCTAAGGATTTCGTGCATCAATCAACAAGACAAGATCTTCCATAATTGGCAAAGTTTCCATGGAAAAAGATTGAAAAAAGATATGATTAGCAATCAAAGATTCAAGTCATCAATTCATGGATTCATGGGCTTTATTTTGACCTAATTTGCTTCACATACTTATGCAAGAGTGAACCCTATTCAGAAATACACGAAAAAAGCTGCTGAAAACTCATAACCAATTTGCAAAAAATAGAGAAAAAGCTTGAAACTGATTTCATAGTTGCAGGATAATTCAAGGCCTAAAGTCTATTCCAACACCTTGCTGACATTGCCAGGAAGCGTTTGCAATCAAGAACTAGCCCAAACGCGCAAAGAATCATCCCCACGAAGTCACACGGTTTGCTTTGTTTTCCAATTTGACATATCATCATTCACTCACTTTTAACCATGTTTCTTGTTTGATTTACATTAATATTAACCTGCTGAAGCGATTGGTACAGTTCAATTGGATTAACGCTGCCTAAATCAGAATCCACCATGGACAAAATTTAGGGTTTAGAAGCTTGAAAATTAGGGCTTTCATGTAGAGGAAAAATTGAACCTTGAGACCTATGTAGTTGAATTCAGGAGCTCAACACGAGTTGAATGGAAACCTCGCGCTCAATTTATATTACCTGTGGGCGTAATCGCTATTTTCCACACTTTCAATTTGTGGGGGTTTAAAACCCCCGCTATCTCATTCATATTACAGGTGAAAACGAAGAAGAAAGTTGAGGTGTCCAAGCGCTACTGGCAGATTCAAATATTAGCGCGTTTTTCTTTGTTTCAGCATAATTGTCTTTTTTTCATATATTATAATTCTTTGTTATATTGTTTACAAACGCGCTAAGCAGCTAAGTTGGTGGAGAACGTGCCTTGCAACCACTGGGACCTGGGTTCGATTCCCAGGTCCCCCATATAGTTGATATTTTTTGTTCTATTGTATTCCAATGCAGCTTCCATCAAACGTTCCACCATACATGCTCATGCGCTAGCCTGCCAAGTGGCTTCAAGGGCCAATCCAATGGCCTCAGAATGAAATCCAGGGTGCACCCTAGTCAACCAGCGTATACACGATCTGGAAAGTCAAACGAGCTCTATGCTTCAATAGGCCAAAATTACTTCAGTTTACCTCCACATGGGCCAGACACCCCCCTTTGTTTGTATTTTAAATTTTCTTTTCTTTTCTTTTTCTAATTCTTTTTAATTGTTTTCAATTGTTTTTATTTTTTCACCATTAATTAATTTTCATAATAAAAAATCAGAAACCAAAAATATATTTAATTATTATTAATCTCACCACTAACCTATTTTTTGTAAATAAATAACTAACAATTAATCTAGTTTAAATTAGGTTTTAACTCAATATTTTCTTAATAAATAAAATACATAGAATTAGGTTTTGACATTTTATCTTTCTCTTAATTAATTTTTCCTCATTATTTATTATTTATTATTATTATTATTATTGTACATAAATATGTAAATTAATTAACTAGTAAATTAGGTTAACTTTAATATTTTCTTAAATAATTAAAATAACTTAGAATTAGGGTTTCTCTTGATTTTAATTTTCTTATTTTTTCATTAAATACAAAAAACATAAAAAAATCCTTTCTTTTCTTTAATTAAATAATTAATTAGCATTTAATTTCATTTAATTTCAAGCAAAGGGTCAAAAACCCTCGGACGTCCAATTTTAATTCTTTTCGCGCATTATTTTCTTTTGAATATTATGTAACTGCTCAAGGATGTAATAGTAATTAGGTTTACCGCATTTATTTACTTTCCGCACTTTTATCAAAAACGGGTCTTTGTATTTTGGCGATGTATAGACCCGCGCCTTATAATAGCGTAGCTTTTATCTTTCTGTCTTTTACTTTCCGCACTCTTAAATTCTAACTTTGTATGAAAGAATGTATGCTAATTAAAAATAACGCGTAGCTCACAATGCCATGATCAAAGATAACTGTTAACCTGAAAACAACACACAAATACACACACCACTTCTAGGGTACGCCTCATTCGTTGCCTTCGAAACGTGGTCGTCAAGTATAGGACGTTTTAGCGGTCCTTATGTCCATGATCCAGTTGCCTCGAAACGGTTTCCTCGAAACAGTTGCCTCGAAACAGTTGCCTCGAAACGGTTGCCTCAGATTAAAAAAGGATCAAGGACATAAGGGTAGCTTCTAAGGTGTCCTACTGTTGCTTTGGTGACCACACTGTCCCTACAATCGAATTGACCCGAACACCTCCAACGGTGGTGCTACCTACCTCTCAATGGTGGGATGGCACTACCTAAAGGACACTTACACAGCTTAATTCCTTAGGGTAGGTAGATGACTCATGGGTACTTGCTCTTTTCAAAAAAACAAACAAAATACTTTTCACACTGACACTTTCAAAAAGCTTTCAAAACGAATTTTTCAAACACTCTTGAGGACTGATACAAGAGTTATTCAGAAATCTTTCAACGAAACTTTTTCAAATCCACTCACATTTTGAAAAGCAAACATTTTGAAAACATAAGAGCAAGTATCTAAGAGCCCATGGATAACCATGGATAGAAAGGGTGTTAACACCTTCCCTTTCTATAAATCTACCTCCCGAACCGAGAAACGTTCTCATAAGGAATTTTGATGTGCTTTTGTCCTGTCCATGTTGGAGAAAATAAAAGACGGTGGCGACTCTTGCTTCCGCGACATTTCGCGAACCAGCTTTAAAATAGTCAGTTCTAAATCCACCGATCACAGAACTGGCGACTCTACTGGGGATGCTTAAAGTGAGGTGTACCTTAGGATAGCTCATACTTGTGTTTTCAATTGCTTTGTTTTGATTGCTTTATATTTGTGGGCTTTGCATTGGAGTTTCATAGATCCTAACCCGGATCTGGGGATACCCTTTTAGGTAGCATAAGCTGTGAGGGACCTGTCCGGCGTAGACCGACACGGGTGAAGTAGTGGCTATGTTGGTGTGGCACCTTGGTATGTACCGATATCTCTTGTGTTGCAACGAGGAGAATATGGGCCTTCTGAGGAGTCATTAAGCACCAACCGACCTTAGAACCCTAATTGACCCAACTTGGCCATAGAACAGTAGCAGTATGCTACACCCATTGAGGCTAAACTCTCGCGATGGTTCTGGCCGCAAGAAAAGATTGCGACGCTGGAGTTATGACCGATTGAGGGTAGTCAGTGATATTGGGATCCTCTAGAACCCGGTTACTTTTGATAGGACAGGTCTGAACCAACAAACTGAAAGAGGGTAGTACCCCAAACTTCATGCTGGCCTAAAATTTAAGGGCTCTCTTGTGTGACTTGTGTGCTTTCATACTTGACTACTTGCATGCCTGTTATCTGACACACGGGTTTCATGCAGGTTTTGTTTACAGTCCTTAATCTGGACTCATAACACGGTTACATATATCACTCCATGCATAGCATGACATCATACCATTGCATACATCCTACATAAAGACTAATCCATTTCAAGGATCTCAAGGGTCTGTGATGCAGGTCATGATGAACCAACGGTCTAGCAAGGGGCAAAGGGGATTTATTTTCCTCTAGCCAAGGTTGATAACTTGAGTCAGGGGCTATGACCCACTAGATATAGTGAGCTTTGACTCCTGAAGAAGGTTCCTCTAGCCAAGGTTGTTTGGAGATCAAAACATAATGACTCGAGTCATGGGCTATGACCCACTCGATATGGTGAGCCTTGACTCTTAAAGAAGGACTCTCAACAACACGAAGTTCCTTCAATTAAGCTACCGGATTCCAACTCTAACAATTTTCTTGTTTACCCCGCGAGATCCTTGAAAACATTGCATGCATACATACACATCATTGCATTACAGGTACCCTTGTTACAGGTCACTTACCCTCTTCGCTGTTTATTTCAGCCGATTGTCATGAATCCTGAATCGTCCAACGAACAAGCTATCAAGGCCCTCCAGGCCTAGAATGCCCAGTTCCAGGAGTTGGTTAAGAGTCTAGCCCAGGGGCAACAGGATCTGAAGACTCTGCTTTTGAAGAAGAAAAAGAAGAGGACGGTGTTGTTCAACCCTAGACGCAAATCTGGGAATGGATCACAAAACGAGGTTGAGCTGACTACCCCATCTGTTGGAAAAGACAGTCCCCATGAGAGAGAAGTTCCTAGTCCAGTGGTCTCCGACAACGAGACGGAGTTCAATGATGAACAGTACCCTCCTGTTGAGGACAAGTACAAACAGCTCGAAGACCGGTTAAGTGCTATGGAGATACAAAAGGTGCCCGGCCTGGACTTCGAAGATCTAGGTCTGTCTTCTGGGGTAGTGATCCCACACAAGTTCAAGGAACCTGCTTTTGCAAAATATGACGGGGCTTCCTGTCCTAAGATGTATCTCAGGTCATACATAAGGAGGATCCAGCCCCACACGGCTGACAAGAATTTGTGGATTCACTTCTTTCAGGATAGTCTGTCAGGAACTCAACTCGACTGGTTCTATCAACTGAATGGAGCCAACATTCGCAGCTGGGAGGACTTGGCCACTGCATTCTACAAGCAGTACCAGTACAATGCCGACCTTGCTCCCACGCGCACTCAGCTTCAGGGAATGTCTATGGGTGCAGGCGAAGGTTTTAAAGAATATGCGCAAAAGTGGAGAGACCTTGCTGGGAGGGTGCAGCCACCTCTAACTGACCGTGAGCTTGTGGACATGTTCTTGGGGACCCTGTCTGGACCTTTCTTCAACCATTTGATTGAGAATTCTTCTGCTGGGTTTACAGATTTGATCTTGACTGGGGAAAGAATTGAAGCTGGTATCAAGGCTGGGAAGATTCAAGAGGCCGCACCTTCTGATACTCACAAAAAGCCCTACATGGGGAAGAAAGAGTCTAATGCTGCATACAGTCAAAAGAGTCGTCGTGACCAACATGCAGGGGCAGTCATGATCTCTGGTTCTGCACCACGCCGACAACCACAAAAGGGAAATCAGTGAAGGCCGGACGAGCCTAAAAGACAATTCACCAACATCAACATGCCATTGTCTAAAGCATTGCAGCACATGTTGAAAATGAATCTGATTGCATTGATCAACCCTCCTGCAAATCCCAAGACCTCCTCTCCAAACTACAACCCAGAAGCGAGGTGTGCTTATCATTCTGATAGCCCGGGGCACGATACTGAGGATTGTTGGGCGCTAAAATACAAGATCCAGAATATGATCGATGCTAAGGAGATCGAATTCGAGCCTGCTGAGACTCCCAATGTGACCACTGCTCCCTTGCCAAAACATGGCTAGGATTGAAAAACTTTTGTTCATTCGAATGTTCAAATTGTAATTTTCTTTGATTGTTCAAACATTTTATTTCATGTCAAACTTGGTTATTTCATTAATGCATTACACGTGTCTGTTTTGAAGTAATTGTGTTCATTATATTCAAAATTGCTTTTATTTTTGATGTTCAACTCTCGATTTTAAAATTCTAAGCCTCTTGAGGGAGGATGACGAAAACGATACCACAATCTACAATATGCTTTTGAACAGACCCAGTTGATGAGGTACAGGCATTGTTTCAATTCCTAAACACTGGAGTTATAAGGAAGATAATCCCTCGTCAACCCCTTCGAGCCAAAGAAGTAGGAGTTTTTTTTTCTTTTCGAAAATTAAAACCCTTAATTATAACCTGGGGCAGGGTAGTTCTCTCAGTTGATCCAAGTGTACAGCGAATAGCATCAAAGAAGTCATTCCGAGACAAAAAGACAGTGATGGTTCATATAATCATACAGACAGGCAGTTGTCATTTCTCAAAATAAAAGCCCATTAAGTCAAAACCTATGAAGGAGACTTACAAAACAGGGGCATCCCGCTGACTGTAATTCCAAAAAAGGAAACAGTTCAGGCAAAAAACAGGGATAAAAAAAAAAAAAAAAAAGAGGCCCTACAAACCCTCAACACAAAAGGAAATGACTGCCTATTCAAAATAAACTGTCAGTATCTGAACCATCACCGGAATATCAGGACAAAGACTCAAACAAGGTCTACGTACAATCAGTTGAGTTTAGGTTTGAAAAACATCACGAAGAGCGGGTGGGTACAAATAAAATTTGAGCCTTTGTCCTTTGTTTCTTAAACCGTGAACCAGGCCACGTTATAACCCTTAAAAAGTCCTAGCTGAAGCATGGGTTAGTTCGAAAGCATACTGTTACGAAAGGTATCCTGACTCCTTAAGGCTCGCCGTAAAATCTTGAGTTGACATCACATTTTTCAAAATTTGCTTAAAAAACTGCATTTTCAAAAAAAAAATTCAAGACAGACATAAGCTTTGCATTTTTAATATAACATTGCTTGTATATGACTATTTGTTTGAACAACAGAGAAATTCGCACGATGAATATCCAGTGAGAAAAAATCTTCTAAAAGGTCACCTCAAGTGGAAGAAACACTTCCAATCAAGGGGCAGACTTGATCATGGTCCGTCATCTGGGGTAGTCCAGTCAAGATTCAGAGAATCTCTCAAATGCCTAATAGCCTGAGGCAAATCTCCGCCTGAGTCACCTGGGGCATTGGACATGAGTTCCAGCTACGAATCTTGCACGATCAAATGAAGATCTTCTGGTAGTAGGGCAATACAACACTACTGACAGGGGCAACTCCCTACATGCTGAGAGTATGGACATAGTCGAAAAAATGCTACGCATAATCAAAGACCCGCTAGGTTGACACACCTAGGCAAAAATAAGGGCCTCCCGGCGAACCAAAAGGGTTCGGGCAAAAATAAGGGATGAAAATAAAAAATCTGCACACCCGGCAAGTCGAAAACCTGAAAAGGCGGCTTGGGCAAAAAGGGGTATCCCGATGGACTGAAAACCCGAAAGGGCGGTCCAGGCAAAAATTAGGGATCACAGCGTACGACTATGTCCCGACATCTCGTCACTTGCCTACCAGAAGAAGATTTGTCAATCGGCAATTATCAGCACCTCCACAGGTACCTTATCCTGCAGAAACTGGGGCAATACGAATTATCTAAACGATCTGGTTGCTTTGTCCACCGAGGTACCAAGGTAAGTTTGGCTGAAGAATGTAACCCAGATACCTTCACTCCCTGTCGAGTAAGACAAGATTCAGCAATTCTCCCCAAGCAGTTGACCTCCCATCAGCCCTGAACAAGGCACAGTATCTCCAGCAAGTCAGCAACACTCTCCCCGAGCAGAGTTAGCACACTGTCAGCCTTAAGGAGGTAGGATTATCCCCTGAAGATCTCAATGTTCCCCAGCGGAGTGTGCAAACATTCCTAGCAAGCATCCCCGGAAGTCTTGATATAAGATTGTTCCCCGGTGGTATACCGAACCCAGTGGAGCCACTCCCCAGTGCAGTCCAAAAGTCTCCCCAGGAGAACTCAATCAATCTCCCCAGTAGATTCAGGAAGCTTATCCCCAGTAGATTATGGAAGCTTATCACCTGCAGAGTACATACGTCTCTCCACGACCATATTCAAAGGTTATTCCCCACCAGAGTTTATAACTGGGTTATCCTCAGCTAATTACCACGGAAAGATCGTCCTCGGCGAAATTCTTCATATCCCCCAGCGGCGTTCATCAAATCTTCCAACATAACTCATCAACGGTATCCCCAGCAGAGTTATCGTCAAAACCTCAGCGAAGTATCTCTTCTCCACAGAGCAATTCCCCGCAGAGTAATCTCTTCACCAAGTTTATTCCCCAACAGAGTCATCTTCTCCTACCGGTTTATTCTTGAAATCATCATCCCCAGCGGAAACGAAGAACTCTACTCTTCAACAGCAGCCCAGGATTTAAACAAGCTCCTGGCGTTCGTCAAGGATTTATTTTCCCAGACGAAGATACATTCATAAACATCACATCTTCATACATTATAGCATGCATACGCATCATACAACACAAATCTCATTTATTTTTGAGAACATCTTAAAATCATGCAGTTCATGCATCATGACATTGCATATGACTAATACTTTGCCTTTTCAGAAAAAAAGCCAATCAAAAGATGATTACCATCTACCTTTATAGTTCTAGATCAACACCGGTAATAAGCCAGGAAAATTCTGTGGACGACTGATCGTGGGTTAATATCCGAAACCAAATAGGACAATTATCTACTTGATCATCATCAAAGTAACCCCACACAGGTTCCCTTCTCAAACTCCAGACGTAGTTTTACACGGACTCGTCATCAGTAAACCTTACACAGGTTTCCTTCTCAACTTCATATGTAGTTTTACACGAACTCATCATCAGGCAACCCCACACCGGTTCCTTCTCAATTTTCAGACGAAGTCTTACACGGACCCATCACAAAGTAACCCTACACCGGTTCCTTTTCTTTCAAAAAAATTATTACACAGACTTATCTCAAGATGACCTTACCCTGGTTCATCAAGAAGTCTTACACGGACCCATCACAAAGTAACCCTACACCGGTTCCTTTTCTTTCAGAAAAAGTCTTACACGGACTTATCTCAAGATGACCTTACCCCGGTTCATCAAGAAGTTTTACACGAACTTACCCTGCAGTAACCTTACCTCGGTTCCTCCAGAAGTCTTACACGGACTTATCTCAAGATGACCTTACCCCGGTTCATCAAGAAGTTTTACACGAACTTACCCTGCAGTAACCTTACCCCGGTTCCTCCAGAAGTCTTACACGGACTTTTCTCAAGGTAACCCTACATCGGTTCCTCCCAAAGTCTTACATGGATTTATCCCAAGGTAACCTTACCCCGGTTCCTCAAGAAGTTGTACACGAACTTATCCCAAAGAAACCCTACACAGGTTCTCTCTCTCCAGACGTAGTTTTACAAGGACTCGTCATCAAGAAACCCTACACAGGTTCTCTCTTTCTAAAGATGAGGTTTTACACGGACTCGTCACCCAGAAACCCTACACAGGTGCTCTATTTCCAAGGATGCAGTTTTACACGGACTCGTCATCAATAAACCCTACACAGGTTTCCTTCTCAGCTCCAGATGTAGTTTCACACGGGCTCATCATCAAAGTAACCCCACACAGGTTTCTTCTCCATTTCAGATGCAGTTTTACACGAGCTCATCATCAGGCAACCCTACACAGGTTCCCTCTTTCAACTTACAAAATTACAACTCAACAGACAGTCTCCAAATGGCATCTATAAACCCATTCCCGACAAGGTTCTGTCACATCTCCAGATGGCATCTATAAGCCCATCCTCCTATCCATCAGTCTCCAAATGGCATCTGTAAGCCCATTCCCTACATCACACTGCTGACATTCTATTATGTGAGTGCAAATTTTTGGGCACTCTAGTGTTCAATCATCTTCCACCTTCGGATCACGAAAGGCACGCCAGCCAATCTACATCCTCAGGTCTAAGAAGATTTAACAGGGGCAACTGTTGTACCCCAAAATTTTCCCTCCCATATTCTTCAAGATTTGGCAAGAGCATGGTCCAAAATCCCTCAAGGGTTGCACAGTCCAATTGCCTCCTAACACAGTCAAAAATTAGGGTTTTGGTTCCTCCAAAGAAATTGAGGTTTTCAAGGGTCCAATCAAGTCCCACATGCCCACATACATTTTCAAGCATCCATATGTCAAGTTTCAAGACTCACAACATCAAGCTGCACAGTCAAAAACCCTAAATGCTCCATAGTCAACTGCAGGGGCAAAATGGTCATTTGACAGTCAAAAGTCAAAAATTTTGGTCAACATCTTATTTTGAAGCCACAAACATCATTTGATCAATTCTTGATCATGATTTCACAAGCATGGCTTAAAAAGTCTCAAGATGCAAAAGTTTCTATTTTTGGATAGCTGAAAAGTCTACTGCAAATTGACCAAGGAATAACTTCTTCATGGTTTATCAGAAAAATCCCATCCAAAGCTCATTTTGAAGAGGATGACATTTCCTACAACTCATCTTCACACTTCAAGTCCAAGAAATGCTCTCACAAAAAGTTATCAATTTCAACATTATAGGTCATTTTCAAAAGTCAACAAAAAGGCACTTCAAGTCAAAGACCATAACTTGAGATTGGTAAATAAAAATGACATGGGACCAAAGGAATTGGTTATAGGACTTCAAGACCTTTCCAAAATGTCCAAGAATATGTTCATAGCTTCAAAATTGAGCAAGATATGCATTGGAGAAGTTGGGAAATTTTTGGGAATTTTCAAAAGTCAACTTTACCTAAAACACTTCAAATTTGCTAATGGGCCTCAAATTCTTCCTTGAATCATTACCCAAAGCCTATGCACGACCCATTGAGCTTAAAAGGATTTATTTTCTTATTTTTAATTAATTAATTGAATTTTTATTCTTATTAATTCATTTAATTAGTTTTAATTGTAGAAAAATATCAAATAATGGTTGTCAAATCTTTTTATGCAGCAAATATACTCCACACATGCTAAGGATTTCGTGCATCAATCAACAAGACAAGATCTTCCATAATTGGCAAAGTTTCCATGGAAAAAGATTGAAAAAAGATATGAATAGCAATCAAAGATTCAAGTCATCAATTCATGGATTCATGGGCTTTATTTTGACCTAATTTGCTTCACATACTTATGCAAGAGTGAACCCTATTCAGAAATACACAAAAAAATCTGCTGAAAACTCATAACCAATTTGCAAAAAATAGAGAAAAAGCTTGAAACTGATTTCATAGTTGCAGGATAATTCAAGGCCTAAAGTCTATTCCAACACCTTGCTGACATTGCCAGGAAGCGTTTGCAATCAAGAACTAGCCCAAACGCGCAAAGAATCATCCCCACGAAGTCACACGGTTTGCTTTGTTTTCCAATTTGACATATCATCATTCACTCACTTTTAACCATGTTTCTTGTTTGATTTACACTAATATTAACCTGCTGAAGCGATTGGTACAGTTCAATTGGATTAACGCTGCCTAAATCAGAATCCACCATGGACAAAATTTAGGGTTTAGAAGCTTGAAAATTAGGGCTTTCATGTAGAGGAAAAATTGAACCTTGAGACCAATGCAGTTGAATTCAGGAGCTCAACACGAGTTGAATGGAAACCTCGCGCTCAATTTATATTACCTGTGGGCGTAATCGCTATTTTCCACACTTTCAATTTGTGGGGGTTTAAAACCCCCGCTATCTCATTCATATTGCAGGTGAAAACGAAGAAGAAAGCTGAGGTGTCCAAGCGCTACTGGCAGATTCAAATATTAGCGCGTTTTTCTTTGTTTCAGCATAATTGTCTTTTTTTCATATATTATAATTCTTTGTTATATTGTTTACAAACGCGCTAAGCAGCTCAGTTGGTGGAGGACGTGCCTTGCAACCACTGGGACCTGGGTTCGATTCCCAGGTCCCCCCATATAATTGATATTTTTTGTTCTATTGTATTCCAATGCAGCTTCCATCAAACGTTCCACCATACATGCTCATGCGCTAGCCTGCCAAGTGGCTTCAAGGGCCAATCCAATGGCCTCAGAATGAAATCCAGGGTGCACCCTAGTCAACCAGCGTATACACGATCTGGAAAGTCAAACGAGCTCTATGCTTCAATGGGCCAAAATTACTTCAGTTTACCTCCACATGGGCCAAACACCCCCTTTGTTTGTATTTTTAAATTTTCTTTTCTTTTCTTTTTCTAATTCTTTTTAATTGTTTTCAATTGTTTTTATTTTTTCACCATTAATTAATTTTCATAATAAAAAATCATAAACCAAAAATATATTTAATTATTATTAATCTCACCACTAACCTATTTTTTGTAAATAAATAACTAACAATTAATCTAGTTTAAATTAGGTTTTAACTCAATATTTTCTTAATAAATAAAATACATAGAATTAGGTTTTGACATTTTATCTTTCTCTTAATTAATTTTTCCTCATTATTTATTATTTATTATTATTATTATTATTGTACATAAATATGTAAATTAATTAACTAGTAAATTAGGTTAACTTTAATATTTTCTTAAATAATTAAAATAACTTAGAATTAGGGTTTCTCTTGATTTTAATTTTCTTATTTTTTCATTAAATACAAAAAACATAAAAAAATCCTTTCTTTTCTTTAATTAAATAATTAATTAGCATTTAATTTCATTTAATTTCATTTAATTTCAAGCAAAGGGTCAAAAACCCTCGGACGTCCAATTTTAATTTTTTTCGCGCATTATTTTCTTTTGAATATTATGTAACTGCTCAAGGATGTAATAGTAATTAGGTTTACCGCATTTATTTACTTTCCGCACTTTTATCAAAAACGGGTCTTTGTATTTTGGCGATGTATAGACCCGCGCATTGTAATAGCGTAGCTTTTATCTTTCTGTCTTTTACTTTCCGCACTCTTAAATTCTAACTTTGTATGAAAGAATGTATGCTAATTAAAAATAACGCGTAGCTCACAATGCCATGATCAAAGATAACTGTTAACATGAAAACAACACACAAATACACACACCACTTCTAGGGTACGCCTCACTCGTTGCCTTCGAAACGTGGTCGTCAAGTATAGGACGTTTTAGCGGTCCTTATGTCCATGATCCAGTTGCCTCAAAACGGTTGCCTCAAAACAGTTGCCTCGAAACAGTTGCCTCGAAACGGTTGCCTCGGATTAAAAAAGGATCAAGGACATAAGGGTAGCTTCTAAGGTGTCCTACTGTTGCTTTGGTGACCACACTGTCCCTACAATCGAATTGACCCGAACACCTCCAATGGTGGTGCTACCTACCTCTCAATGGTGGGATGGCACTACCTAAAGGATACTTACACAGCTTAATTCCTTAGGGTAGGTAGATGACTCATGGGTACTTTCTCTTTTAAAAAAAACAAACAAAATACTTTTCATACTGACACTTTCAAAAAGCTTTCAAAACGAATTTTTCAAACACTCTTGAGGACTGATACAAGAGTTATTCAGAAATCTTTCAACGAAACTTTTTCAAACCCACTCACATTTTGAAAAGCAAACATTTTGAAAACATAAGAGCAAGTATCTAAGAGCCCATGGATAACCATGGATAGAAAGGGTGCTAACACCTTCCCTTTCTATAAATCTACCTCCCGAACCGAGAAACGTTCTCATAAGGAATTTTGATGTGCTTTTGTCCTGTCTATGTTGGAGAAAATAAAAGATGGTGGCGACTCTTGCTTCCGCGACATTTCACGAACCAGCTTTAAAACAGTCAGTTCTAAATCCACCGATCACAATAGCCAATACACTACTCAAAAGGCAATTAAGGGTAGTGTACTGGCCGACCATCTTGCTCATCAGCCCATGAACGATTATGAATCGATGAAGTTTGACTTTCCAGATGAGGAAATTATGTATATTCGGGATTGTAACATGCCATACCTAGACGAAGGACCAGAGCCGGGATCACGTTGGACGCTTGTTTTTGATGGTGCCTCCAATGCCATGGGCAATGGTGTCGGAGCTATATCACTTCCCTTGAGGGATACCACATTCCTTTCACGACTCGTATTTGTTTCAATTGCACTAACAACATGGCCGAATATGAGGCTTGCATTTATGGCATTGAAGCGGCAATCGACCTGCGCATCAAATTTTTGAAAGTTTACGGGGATTCCAATCTTGTTATCAACCAGATTAATGGAGATTGGGAGACTCGCCATCAGAACCTAATTCCCTATCGTGAGCATGTTATGAAGTTGATCTCGTACTTCGAAGAGATCACGTTTGAACACATTCCCAGAGAAGAAAACAATCTAGCTGATGCACTGACAACTTTGTCCTCCATGTTCAAGGTTAAGTGGGCTAATGAGGCACCTTCCATTATCATCAGAAGTTTGAGTGAGCCAGCTTTCTGTTTTGAGGCTAGTTTGGAATCAGATGGTAATCCTTGGTTTTATAATGTTAAGTGATATCTTGAAACACAAGAGTACCCTGAAGAGGCATCCGTCACAGATAAGAAGTTCTTGAGAAGATTTTCAGCCAAGTTCTTTCTCAGTGGTGGTGTGTTGTATAGAAGGCATCATGACGGTTTACTGCTCAGATGTGTTGACAAGAAAGAAGCAGCTAGAATCATTGAGGAGATACATGAAGGTGATTTCGGGACCCATTCCAGTGGGCATACCATGGCTAAATAGATTTTGCGAGCAGGTTATTATTGGTCCACCATGGAGACTGACTGTTACAATCATGCACGGGTTTGCCAAAAATGTCAAATCTATGCTGATAAGGTGCATGTGTCGTCAGTACCTTTGAATGTCTTGACTTCCCCTTGGCCGTTTGCCATGTGGGGAATTGATATGATCGGCAAAATTGAACTGACTGCATCCCATGGACACCGTTTCATTCTGGTTGCCATTGATTATTTTACAAAATGGGTCGAAGCTGCATCCTATGCCAATGTCACCAAGCAGGTGGTAACTCGGTTCATTAAGCACAATATTATATGTCCCTACGGAGTGCCTGAAAAGATCATTACTGATAATGGGTCTAATTTGAACAACAAAATGATGAAGGAGCTTTGTGAGTCCTTCAAAATCAAGCATCATAACTCTTCCCCATACCGACTAAAGATGAACGGTGCTGTCGAAGCGGCCAATAAGAATATCAAGAAGATTGTACAGAAGATGGTGGTAACCTATAAAGATTGGCATGCGATGCTGTCTTTCACTTTGCATGGTTATCACACCATTGTGCGTACTTCGACTAGGGCAACCCCATTTTCATTGGTTTACAGCATGGAAGCAGTATTTCCGGTAGAAGTTGAGATTCCTTCTCTTAGGATCATGAGGGATGTTGAGCTGGATAAAAGTGAATGGGTACAGAATCGGTTGGATCAGTTGGAACTTATTGATGAGAAGAGGTTGACGGTTGTATGTCATGGTCAGGTATATCAGCAAAGGATGAGGAAAGCTTTTGATAAGAGGGTACGACCTCAGTGTTACAAGCCAGGTGACCGTGTGCTAAAAAGGATAATTCTCCCCCAGGGAGATCCCAGGGGAAAGTGGGTTCCGACTTATGAAGGTCCTTTCATGGTCAGAAAAATTTTCTCTGGAGGAGCGATGGTGCTCACGACTATGGATGGAGAGTACTTCCCTCTCCCTGTGAATGCTGACGTAGTTAAAAAATACTTTGCATAAAAAAAACCCGCTAAACTGAAAACCCGAAAGGGTGGTTTAGGAAAAAAGAGGGTGTCCTGGTGAATCGAAAACCCGAAAGGGAGATTCAGGCAAAAGTTAGGGACTTAAAGCAAATAACTACGCTCAGCATGAGATCCTTTGTTTCTTTCCTTCGCCCGGTCACCTGGCATAAGCTCGAAGCCAATCCAAGAATGATCTGTCTGAAAGCAGGAAGATGAAAGCGTAAGGGTCATAAGAGTCATAGCAGAGTCGGGACCTGATGGATATTCACATTCACATTGCCATTTGTAAACACTTATTTGCTTTGATTTTGTAATTACTTGCTTCCAAATGTAAATGCCTTTTTCACAGGCTGATTTCTCAAAATCAATAGAATATCTTCCTTCAAGTATACGTATACGTTTCTTTTCTCCCTTTTTACTATTTTGTTTGCAAAGACGTCCAATATTCTGATAAGCATGTGCATATAAACTTCGTGGGCCTTACACGGAAATGGTAATCTAAGTCATGGTTCGTTGATTGCTTGAAATACGGATAACAAACACAACTACTACCGTGCAAGGGGCATGTTTTGTTCTATGATTGATAGGATTCTCATTCACTTTACTGTGGATGCCTTGCAATTTGTTTCACAGTTCCGTGTTGTTGGTAAAAGTCATGAATCAGGGTAATATCAAGATTACGGCAGGTCGGCGAGATCGGCGAACCTAGTTGGAAACATTTATTCCCCATAATGGCTTTTATTACGTTTCTTTGCGGCACTTTCATGTGTTATCTTGATTGATTATTCTAGCATTGTATGCATATAGGATTTTGTTTATAGCCGAATGTCAGTCTTGATGCGTTGAATATTTTTGCCTTGAAGAAATTGTTTCATTTTACTTAGTCCATCCAGTATCACTCTTTAATCGATTTTTTGGGCATTTTGATACCAACTGGGCCAATTCTTTTGCTTAGCCAAGAGTTTGGAGGAAGGAGTTTAGCTAAAAATGATGACTGTAGTGGTATGCTTTTGAGTAGAACCCCGTTGACAATGTACAGGCATTGTTTTAATCCCCAAACACTGGAGATATAAGGGAGTTAGACCCTCGTTAACCTCTCTGAGCCTTCGAAGTAGGAGTTTCTTTTCCGTTAAAAAAAACTTTTTTTTAACCAAGGGCAGGCTGGATGTTCAGTTAATTTGACCAAGCATTCAAATTTCAGAAGGAATGTCCCATCTGAGGATCACCATATTTTATCTTTCGCATCATGAGATCAGGAAAAATGTCTAAACCATGATGTTCATTTCCTCACAAAGTCATGAGGTCGAGATCGAATCGATACAATAATGGCTATTACTCGCCGACCAAGGAATGAGGCATTTGTTTTCTTCAAAAAAAAAGAGAGAAAGAAAGAAAGAAAAAGTTCAAAAACCTAAAGTCACATTGACTTGTTCGAAGTGGAAAGTATGAATAAAAAAGAAACAAAAAAAGCCCCGCTAAGTCGAAACTTGAAAACAATTCGCTTAAGCAAAAGTTAGGGCGTCCCGCTGGACTCCCAAAATTGAAATTCAAAAGTTTTTTTCCAAGAAAAAGTTAGGGAAAAGAAGATCCTAAAAGGCTAAAAAAGATTATCCAATGAAATTTTCATCAAAAGAAGAGGAACAATAATATCAAAAAAACAAAAGCAGCAGAAGTTAAGTGACAATCATGTTGGAGAATTTGTCGTGATCACTCAACCGTTATAAATCCTTTTGAAAGATGAATGCTTGTGATAAGACAACTGAACTTAGGACAGAAGAATATCACGAAGGGGGTGGGCACCAAGTAACTTGAGCCTTGAAAAACTTTTTTCTAAAAAACCTTGAACCAGGCCACGTTACAACCTCTAAAAGTCCTAACTGAAACGAGGGTTTAACTCGAAAGCATACTACAACAGGATAACGTTTCCTAAACTCCAAAATATGTGTTGCATATCCATGTTGGTATCTTATCACCAGCATCTTGACTCGTTTTTTTTGGAAATTTTTAAAATTTTTGCACTCTAGCCAGTGATTCATTCACAATAGAGATGTGACACTTTGTTAAGGTTTTCAACTTCAAGGCTTAAATAATCGTCACATCAGATCTGTCATTCCTAAAATAAACATCTTTCTGCATGGAAAACATTTGTTTAACATCAAAAAAAGAGTTTACACGTTGAACACCTGTAAAGAGCTTAATGATTGTCAGGAAGGGAATATTTGGTTTTTCTTCTGTTAGACAGAGCCCATGTTTGAATAGGACTTTACCTATCCCCAGTGAAGTTTCATTTCCGCAGCGAAGTTTTGTTGCCACAGGAATCTTCTTTTAAAAGCTTCATTCTGAGACTCCTGATTTGAGGATATCGCATATCCCGGCGGAGTTACCAACAGAGATCCCTCGCCATGACCTCTCTTTCGCTAGCCTATCTGTTGATTGGGACATCCTTATGTTAAGATCTTTCCTTATCCCCAGTAAGGTCGGTACCGTGTGACTATCTGCATGATCCATTCAATGGTTGCATTTCAAGAAAAATCTCTCTCCAACAAAAATCTTCAACAGAGTTCTGTCTCCCCGGTAAAGTTATGTTTCCTCAGTAGAGCTTTGTTCCCTTAGCAAAGGTTTTCACCCCTCACGTCGGTTTTGTTGTCTTGGTGTCATCCTCAACACGGCCGCGTGCTGTCTTTTCCAGAGATTGCAGTCTTGCCCTGATCTTCTCCCTCAATGTCTAATCTTCAGATGGCGTCCCTCTCCAGAAGCTACAGTCACGATCTGATCTTCTCTAGGAGTTTGCAGTTTATTTATGCAGCTCCTCTCAATGTTTGTGGCCTATTTCTACTGGTTGCTCGGTTGTTATTCCCTGCGAAGCTTCATCTCTTCGAGGTTCCCTCTCCAGCGGTTCCCCATATTTTCTCCTCTCCTTTGGATTTTGCAATTTATTTTTGCATGTCACATCAGATTTTGACTTCTTGGTTATTGGCTTCTCAATTGGCCATTCCCCAGTGAAACTTTTAAACACGCATCATTACATTGCATCTACCAGAACGCGTAGCATTTCCATTATATGGAGCATTGCGCTATATAGAAAGAATTCAAACATGCATCGGAACATAAGCCATTATTGTTTCTGTTGTCCCCAGTGAATTTTCTAATACTTCGGATTAAATCCCCAGCGAGGTCTTCGTCCTCATTATCTCAGTCCCCCCCCCCCCTCCCATACCAGTATCCTTTTGGCGTCAATCATTTATTTGTTTGGGTGTCTACTCTTGACTGTAGTTCAGTTTCGCCCTGGCACGGTCTTCTCGGGTTTAGTCTTCACTACCCTCTCCGGTTCATTCTAATGTCTATTAATGCACCTTTCGAATACCAGTTTCATCCTGATATTCGCTTTCAGTAGGTTTTTAGGTGTGCGTCCTAATCTCCTTGCTTTGGGTTGAGCTCTGATTTTTGTCTCCTTACCCTGCGCATGAAATCCAGTTTCATCCTGGTGCTCATCTAGTTTAGTTTCGCCTAACTAGTTATTGAGTCGAGTTTCGTCTCGTTTTTGCTTACATACCTTGGACCCTTTAATGGTGTTCATTTACCGAGTGTATTGTTCGTGCTACGTCCCTGGTTTGAAGTTAATCTCTTTTGTTCCTTGGATTCTTCTATTAGTTTTCGTCACTGTTTATCCATTGATCTGAGACCATCATGTGCTCTGAGAAACATGCGCTCTCATCACTCTCGCTTTGGGTCGAGTTTCGCCTCGTCGCCTGTGCATGAAATCCAGTTTCGTCTTGGTACTCATCTAGTTTAGTTTCGCCTAACTGGTTATTGAGTCTAGTTTCGTCTCGTTTTTGCTTGCATACCTTGGACCCTTTGATGATGTTCATTTACCGAGTGCAGTGTTTGTGCTGCGTCCCTGGTTTGAAGTAAGTCTCTTTTGTTCCTTGGATTCTTCTATCAGTTTTCGTCACTGTTTATCCATTGATCTGAGACCAGCAGGTGCTCTGAGAAACATGCATTCTCATCACTTTGCTATGGGTCGAGTTTCGCCTTGTTACCCGTACGTGAAATCCAGTTTCGTCCTGGTACTCATCTAGTTTAGTTTCGTCTAGTTGGTTATTGAGTCGAGTTTTGTCTCGCTTTTGTTCCTCATTTCTGGGATTCTTTCAGTTCCTTCATACTTTCTATCTTAGTTGAGATTAGCAAGTGCTCCTAGAATTACGCACTCTAGCCACTTTTGCTTTGGGTCGAGCTCAGAGTTTCGTCTCCTCACTCGCGTAAGTTTTCTTTTCCAGAGCTTAGTTTCACCTATACTCTATGGTTTGAGTTTCATCTCACCTTTTTTTTGAAGCCCAGTTTTACCCTGGCACATTTGTCCGAAAGTTTAGTTGCGTCTATTCTTCTTTTGTTTTTGTTCTGTTTCAACCTGTGTTACAGCTTCATTTTGACGCATGTCTTGGGGTTTTTTCTGCTTCTTTTTCTTTCTTTTTCAAGAGTGTAAATTTTCAGGTTCTTTTGTATTTAATCATCTTCAACTCTGAACGCTCGAAAGTTATCACTTTTCTCACTTATCATGTTGAAGATATTTGAATAGGGGCAGCTGTTGCACCCTAAAATTTACCCTCTTAATTTAGGCTTATGTTTCATCATGAATATCATATTGCATTGCATTCATACATTGT
This sequence comes from Vicia faba, assembly GCA_948472305.1. NCBI lineage: Eukaryota > Viridiplantae > Streptophyta > Magnoliopsida > Fabales > Fabaceae > Vicia > Vicia faba. Next base: position 1,516,125,459 of record OX451735.1, read on the forward strand.
GATGGGATCAAAATACTTTGGTTATCAAGTCTTCCTAAAGCTTTGAAAGTTTGATTGCATTGACAAGTTGCTCAAGTAGAACCTTATCATCTAAACCTCTGGACCTTTCAAGCTCAAAAGTTATTGCATATCTCAAGATATTGTATCCATCTATTTGGATCATCAGAGGATTGAAGTTTGTGTTTGATTATAAGAGGAATCACTCTTTGGATTCACCAGTGGAATTATGGTTTTGAAGCCTGATCAGCTATCTCATAGTACAGGGTACAAAACTAGGGTTTTGGATTTAATCATGATTTCTCTGACTTTCTCACCCAAACTTGTTTCCATGATTCACTACATGTTATTAAGCATCTATGATTGAAAAACTGAGGTTCAATTTGGATTGGAAATGGTTCAATTGATCAAAAGGGGCAAATTGGTCATTTTGACCAAAGTTGATAAAATCAGGAGTTGACCAAGTGGACTTTTGGTCAACCATCAATTTAAGCATCCTCTTTTCATATTTCATACCCAAATTCATCTTTGAATTATGAGAAATGGTGAATTTGAGTGTAACTTGTTCAAGAAGTAACTTAAAAATTGAAAAAAATTCTAAGTGTCATGATGACTTCTCTTGGGCAAGTCACGCGAATAATTTCATCAAACACTTGGCATGCCATTTTGTGGAATCAATTTCTTGTGACTTAAGCCTCAATTTGAAAAATTAAAAAGATGATTTTGTTGCCTTCTGTGATACGGTGGGAGAACTGACTTGATGTTTTGCGTTTCGATCGCATTTGTGCGGATAGCAAGATTCGCCACCGACTTTTCTTTTATCCAAAAGGAAAGGTAAAAAAGCACAGGAAAGACCTTTTGAGATTATTTCTCAGGTTCGGGGGGTAGATTATGAAAAGGGAAGGTATTAGCACCCTTTTCATCCATGGTTTTCCATGGGCTCTTAGTTACTCGTTTAGGTCACTTGCTTTCATTTGACAGTGTGCTTGTGGTGTGGGCTTTGAAAGTATTTTGAAAAATCTCTTTGTAATGGTTCTCGTTTCTATATGAACGCGTACAAAGTTTTGTTTCAAAAAGTGGTTCAAAGATGTGTTTGTGAATTGTGTTTCGGAAAGTGTTTTGAAAAGATGTTTTGCAATGGTTCTCGTCTCTATAAGAACGTATACAAAACGTTTTGTCTTTTGAAAATGTTTTGAAATGAAAGTGTAGGTGTAAAAATGTTTTTATCATGAGCAAGCGAGTAACTAGGAGCGAATCTATTTACTTGAAAGGTTTTTAATTGTTCTTTTCTTCCTCATTTTAATGGTGCTATCTTACCATTAATTTGGTAAGAAGCCCCATCGTTGGATGTGAAGGGACAGGCGCAGGTCAATTTTACAGTCATCGAAGGAAACTTATGAGACGCTTTACCAATTTTCGTAAGGGACGAGATCGTTTTATCGAAGGCAACGTCGAGGGTCATCGAGGGACTACGATCTTTTTTTATCGAAGGGTCATTGCTTAAGCATCCCATATTCGAGGGACATGACTGTATTTCCGAAGCAACGAACGAGGTTACCCTAGAGGTGCGCGTGTGAAAAAGTGTGTTGGTTTCAAGTTATTTTATTCTTTGATTAGGTTATCTAGCGATTGATTTTTGAATCTTGCCATACACGCCTAATTACTATACAGTATAAGGAAAACAGTAAATTGCGGGAATTGAAATTCTACGCTATTACAAAGTGTTCGGGAATGGGGGTATAATTTTTACAAATGGGGATGAGTCAAATGCGATAGAAAGGTTCAAATAGCAAACAATACAACCAAATCGAATTTGTGCAATTAATTAAAATTATAACATCCTATGAAATAAAATTAATTAAAAAGGTATAGTAATAAGATTCTAAGTATTTGTTTGTAAAGAGGTTTGGAAGGAAAAAAAATAAAATTCTATTCTATTAAAAATAATTAGCTAAAAAAAATTAAATCAAATGTATATGTATTTTTGGTATTTTTGTTTAGGAGAAAATTTGAAAATAAAATAACAACCTATTTTATTATTTTTTGTAATTAAATTGAGTCAAATAAAATCTATAACTGAAAATTCAAGAATAAAAAATTCAAAATATTATCTTTTGGGATTTTTTTTCTTTTATATGAAAAGGAAATTAAAGTTTAAATCTTAGAATTGTTTAAGTATAAAAGAAGTAATGATCCTAAAAGAATAATAAAAGTCCTAAATCTATTTTCTTAGTCATTTTTATGTTAATGTTGTAAAAAAAATATTTATGAGAAAAGAAAATTAACATATCTAAAACTAATCATTATTGGAATTTTTGATTTAAAAGATAACAACAAAAAAATAAACTAGAAGATAATGGGCTTGGGGGTATGTAACCTGAATATGGGACTAAGATAACAAAAAAAAGAAGAAAAGAAAAAAAATAAAGGTAATGGGCTTGGATCGGACCGGGTCAGATCAGACCCGGCATAGCCCCCCTAAAAACTAACGGGTTGGAAGAACCCTAACGCCTCATCATTTTTCTGTTTCACGCTTATCCTCTTCTCTCTGTTAACCTTGATTCAACATCCAATATCTCTAGCTCTCATCGTGTTCTCACGCAATTTTCTCAAATCCTCACTTTAACCTCTGTGTTCATGATTTAGGTTCCTTCCTATTTCTCTTCTCTCAAAAACATGGTTCAAACAGTAAGACAAACTACAACTAAACACTTTTTGATTTCTTGCTCTCAAACCCTTATGGAGCAGAAAAAGGCAATAATACATATGGCAACATGATGGCAATAAGAAAATCGAGGGAAGAAAAGGAATCACCAACCTAATCGGAGCAAGTCTGACGATATCCCCCTTGACAACTCGTGGGTAAGGTCAATTTCATACTTTTTCTTCTCTTTTCTACTCGATTTGCTCGTAGGTTTAAGTTTGATGGTTGTTTCGGAAAGAGTAGGCGAATATCTGAAACTGTGTCGAAGATGCGATAATAAAGGAGATGAAATGTTGTTGAAGTTTTTGGTTTATATATTTTCTAATTTTTTTGCTCTTTGGTTTTTGTTTTGTATATTTGGCTAGCCCTATTTTCAGGTTTTGCTGTTTGGTTGAAAGCTTGTTGATTTACAGTGAGATTTTTAATGGTTAGTGTGATTTTTGTGTTTGAAAGCTTTATGCAGTTTTAGAATAAAGGAGAGATTTGGACGATTGAGAGTTTTAGCAATTGTCAAGAGGTTAGAGTCAGAACGAAGAGATTAAGGGTGAGGAGAGTGAAAGCTTGAAATTATAGGTTGTGTGTGAAGGGGTTTTGGCAGCGATTCTGTCTAGAAACTTTTTAAGGTGTGCTGTTGTTTTTTTTTAATAATCAATAATCGTTTTTGTTTCCTCTATTTTGCTGGGTCCTTTATCAATCACCCCTCTCTGTTTTATTGACCCTTTTTATGCTGTGGCCTTTTGTCTTTGGTCTTTACAACAGGTTTTTGTGGTCTTGTGATTACAGCAGGTTTTCTGATTTTTTATTTTACAGCAGGTTTTGTGTTTACAGCAGGTTTTGTGTTTACAGCAGGTTTTTCTTTTTGTAGCAGAATTTTTGCAGGATGTATTTTGGGCAATTTTGTAGCTTGGGTGATCTCTTTCCTCTCTTCTCTCTTAGTGACAATAAAAAGCAATTTTCTCTTTTGCTTATTTTAACATTCTGAAGGGTTTGCAGCATTTGGGAAATGATGATGCTTTGTCTCTTGAGCAAGTTGACTTGCTATTTTGTTTGATTTACCATCTGGCTATTTTGTTATATTTTCCACATTGCTGCCTTGTTTTAGCTTATGATGATGTTGTTTTGCTTCAGCTTGTGATGATGTTGTTTTGCTTCAGTTTGTGATGATGTTGTTTTGCTTCAGTTTGTGATGATGCTGTTTTGCTTCAGTTTGTGACGATGCCGTTTTGCTTCAGTTTGTGATGATGATGTTTGTTTGGACTGTTGTAGCATTTTGTTATTGTGTGCAGCCTTGGGCTATCGTGCTTGCGAATTTCTATTTTCCCCTTTTTTTGTGAACCAAGAAGCGCAACCTTCTTGTGATTTGCAACTGGGGAAATGGGTTGTGATGAAATAAACAACGTTCTGATTCCACGTTGCAAACCCTAATGATGAACTTATGAAATAGCTTTTTTTTTGGAAAATTCTTTGTTCATGTTCATATATTTTTGTATTAATCATGCTTTCTTTCTCTTGTTTTCATGTGAGCAAAAGTGGAGATGACAAAGCAAAGAACGCAAGAAATCCGTGGCAAACTGAACGTCTTGGAGAAAATCAAAGGAATTTGATATAACTTCAATCTTCAAACAACTTAATCATGGATTAGTTCTCTTAGACCAAACATTTACTTGACTTTCTTTGTAACTTAGAACAATTATTCTTGTATTTTGATGTATTGTATCCAATAGTTGTACCAACTTAGCTTTGAATAACAATAAGTTGTAAAACATAAAGTATTAAAAGAATTCGAAGTTTTTGTAACAATCTTGGACGGTGTGTTTGAAATTGGAGAAGAACTTGAATTGTAGCATAAAGTATTCTTGTGTTATTTTATAACTTGAAATCCTTTATAAACAACAATTTGTAATTTCTCTTCATATCCTAATTGATTTTTTTTTTAAATTCCCAATCAGGATATTTGAAATAAAATGCTCCAGTCTGGTAACTTGAATTCCAAATAATCCAAATAACTTTGTAACTGCATTTCAAACAAACATGCACTTTGTACTCCATTTCCTAAACAAAATAAATGTTTTAAGGACGTAAATCATTTGGTCAACCTGAATCCCAAAATCATGATTGTCCTAAATGACAGTCTTAATCTCCATCTCTTGTCCCAAACAAATCATGCTTTGAGAACAAACATTATCCTTTCAGTAAACTGTGTTTAAGAAAAATTCAAAATCAATCAATGCCTTGCGATGATTTGATAATTTTAAAGTCTTTCAAACTCAAATTTCTTCCGATTCTTTGAAGATAAACCCGTGAACAACATCACATGTGACCATGAACAGACATAATCGTCTCAAAGTCTTGTAACTTGAAGAAATCATAACTACAACCTTGAGGAATCATGAAGACCTATTAAGGCCAATTGGATCCTTGAAAACTCATTTTCTTTTGAGAATTGCAAAAAAAAACCCTAATTGCTGATTTACTGCCCCGGAAGAGAATCTGCCTGGTCGATTTCTAAGCCAACTTGAATATCCAAGAAACCCTAGGGTTGTATCTTGTATGAAAAATGGGAGGGCAAATTTTGGGGTACAACAGCTGTCCCTGTTCAATCTTCTTGAACTTGAAAAGCGAGATCGACATGTTTGTCATTCGTGGCTTGAAAGTAGAAGATGATTGAACACTAGAGTGCCCAGAAATTTGCACTTGATGACGCGCTAGTTTGATTGTGTATGGAAATGGGCTTAAAGATGCCATTTGGAGAAACAAAGGAGAATTGTCAGAGATGGACTTGTAGATGCCATCCAAAGGTGATTGTTGACGGAAAGTTTGAACTTGATCTTAATAGAGAACGAATCAGAATAAACCGTTTGAGGGATTTATCTGAACCATTGAAATAATCTGGAGACGAATCAGAATAAATCATTGAGAGATTTATCTGAAACAATGAAATAATCTGGAGACGAATCAAAATAAACAGTTGAGAGATTTATCTGAAACAATGAAATAATCTGGAGACGAATCAGAATAAACCATTGAGAGATTTATCTGAACTAGTGAAATAATATGGAGATAAATCAGAATAAATCGTTGAGAGATTTATCTGAACCAGTGAAATAATCTGGAGACGAATCAGAATAAACTGTTGAGAGATTTATCTGAACCAATGAAATAATCTGGAGACGAATCAGAATAAACCGTTGAGAGATTTATCTGAACCAGTGAAATAATCTGGAGATGAATCAGAATAAACCGTTGAGAGATTTATCTGAACCAATGAAATAATCTGGAGACGAATCAGAATAAACCGTAGAGATTTATCAGAACCAGTGAAAAAAATCTGGAGACGAATCAGAATAAACCGTTGAGAGATTTGTCTGAACCAGTGAAAAAAATCTGGAGATGAATCAGAATAAACCGTTGAGAGATTTATCTGAAATAATCTAGAGACGAATCAGAATAAACCGTTAAGAGATTTATCTGAAACAATGAAATAATCTGGAGACGAATCAGAATAAACCGTTGAGAGATTTATCTGAACTAGTGAAATAATCTGGAGACGAATTAGAATAAACCGTTGAGAGATTTATCTGAACCAGTAAAAATCTGGAGACGAATCAGAATAAATCGTTGAGAGATTTATCTGAACCAGCAAGAATCATCCTTTTCTCGGAAACTGATTTATATTTGACTTGTTGAAAATTTGTGTCTGTCGGAAGTTTGTTGATAATAACTGTCCAATGGCTCTTTCCTGTAAAAGGTGAAAAGTTAATTGTATGCAATGTTATGATGTATGCGATGCATGGTGTGATGTTTTCCTCTTAAAATAAATGAGATTGCACTGTATGTACTTGAGTTTTCAATGTTATGACGTATGGATGCAAATGTATGGAATTTAAAGATTATTTGTGCCGTAGCGTTGCTGGAAGCGGGGAAAATAAATCCCCTTTGAAGCACTGATGGGTGAATTTCTAAGTATAAACTCTGTTGCAGAAGGGAAAAGCCAGTCATTTCTTGTGATATCCTGCTGGGCAAATCTGAGAAGTTGGGCAACTCATTGGGGACACTTTGGATCGGTGGTTGGAAATTTTTTCTCTGGCTGTAGAAAGTACCTGCGGGGGTTTTATGGAATGGCTTACAGATATTATTCTATTTCTTAAAGTCATTAGTAATTGTCTTTCCGTTTCTTTTTGTTTATTTGTAACAGTAATCACGTTCAAATGCATATGTTTAAAAATAAATCATTGGACATTTTTGTAAATAAAACATAGAAATAAATAAAAACAGATGGTTTTGCACTTTCAAAAGGGATATCTTTGTATTAACTTGAACAAGTGTTTTTTGTACAATGAGACGAGCATTCTAGCAAGAGAATGTCATCGTTAAAAAAAATGAAAACTGATACAAAGAAAAGATAGCTATGTGAAATAATCCCATGGGGTTCTCGTTTTGCTATAGCCTTCATGTCTCTGAATGTCTTATCCGCTGGTCGCCTCAGCAAAGTCGATTGGATTGATTTAGAGACAATTGAGTTGATTGGTTGACGCTGAAGATTATTTTCCGGATGATCCAACGGGACATAGTCATACGCTCTAATCCCTAACTTTTTCTTGGACCGTCCTCTTGGGTTTTCAGTCCACCGGGATACCCTTTTTTGCCCAAACCGCCCTTTCGGGTTTTCGACTTGCCGGGTGTACAGATTTTTTTTATTTTCATCCCTTATTTTTTCCCGAACCCTTTTGGTTCGCCGGGAAGCTCTTATTTTTTCCTAGGCCAGTCAACCTAGCGGGTCTTTGATCATGCGTAGTATCTTTTAATTATGTCCATATTTACAGGGTGCGGGAGGTCGTCGCCATCCATAATATTCAAGATCATTGCTCCACCAGAGAAAATGCTTTTGATTACAAATGGCTCTTCATATGTAGGGGTCCATTTGCCCCTGGGATCACCTTATGGCAAAATGACACGCTTAATTACCAAGTCACCGACCCGATATACCTGACGTTTGACCTTTTTATTAAAAGCTTTGATCATGCGTTTTTGGTACATCTGACCATGACAGATAACTGTAAGCCTCTTCTCATCAATCAAGTTTAATTGGTCAAACCGACTCTGAATCCAATCTTCTTCATTCAAACCAGCATCTTTCATGATTCTTAGAGAGGGGATCTGGACCTCAATAGGCAAGACATCTTCCATGCCGTATACGAGAGAATAAGGTGTTGCCCCAGTTGATGTGTGAGTTGTGGTACGATACCCATGGAGATAAAATGGTAGCATCGCATGCCAGTTTTTGTATGTGACTGTCATTTTCTATATGATCTTCTTAATGTTTTTGTTAGCAACTTCTACAACACCATTCATCTTTGGCGAGTAAGGGGAAGAATTGTGATGCTGAATCTTGAATTGCTCGCACAAATAGGTGATCATAGTGTTGTTTATATTCGTACCATTATCAGTGAGGATTCTCTCTGGGATACCGTACCGGCAGATGAGATTCTGCTTAATGAACAGGGCGACCACATTTTTAGTAACGGAAGCAAAGGAAGCTGCCTCAACCCACTTTGTAAAATAGTCGATGGCCACTAAGATAAAGCGGTGTCCATTGGAGACTGTTGGCTTGATTTCCCCAATCATATCGATTCCCCACATAGAAAAGGGCCAAGTAGCCGTCAAGACATTCAGAGGAACCGGAGGTACGTGCACTTTGTCAGCATAGATTTGACACTTATGGCAAGTCCGAGAGTATTGGTAGCAATCCGCCTCCATGGTAGACCAATAATAGCTTGCCCGTAGGATTTTCTTTGCCATTGTATGCCCACTGGAATGAGTACCAAAAGTGCCTTCGTGTAGCTCACCCATGATCCTTTCAGCCCCAGCCTTGTCTACGCACCGAAGCAATACAGAGTCATGACTGTGTTTGTACAGAATGCTGTTACTAAGGAAGAATTTAGCCGAGAACCTTCATAGGAACTTCTTGTCATTCACCGAAGCTCCTTCTGGATATTCCTGATACTCGAGATACCTCTTGACTTCATGAAACCAAGGCTGGTGCACTATCTCTTCAATATTAATCTCGTGACAGTAGATTGGTTCATCCATCCGCTCAATGGTGATTTGAGGAGCCTCGTTATCCCAATTAAGTTACTCATAGATGACATTGTAGCTAAAGCGTCTGCTAGCTGATTTTCCTCTCGCGGGAAATGCTCGAAGGTAATCTTCTCGAAATGCGGCAACAATGTTAACACATGTTCTTTGTAAGGGATAAGGTTGGGGTGCTTGGTGTCCCATTCCCCTTTGACCTGACTGGTGACCAAAGTTGAATCTCCATATATATCCAAGTATTTGATCCCTAAGTCTATAGCAGCTTTGAGATCGAAGATGCACGCTTCGTATTCTGCCATGTTGTTTGTAGAATTAAAGCAAAGTCGGGCAGTAAAGGGAGTATGACATCCTTCTGGAGATATGAGTACGGCGCCGATACCATTGCCAAGTGCATTAGATGCCCCATCAAAGAATAGGGTCCATCGGGATCCTTGTTCAGGTCTGTCATATGGCTTGATCTCTTCACAGTTGTCTAACGTCATGATGTCTTCGTCCTGGAATTCAAACTTCATGGACTGATAGTCTTCTACAGCTTGGTGAGCAAGATGATCAGCCTATACACTGCCCTTTATAGCTTTCTGGGTAGTATACTGTATGTCATATTCTGTCAGGATCATCTGCCATCTTGCTATTCTCCCAGAAAGAGTGGGCTTCTCAAAGATGTACTTTATTGGATCCATTTTAGATATCAACAAAGTAGTGTGGGTCAGCATATACTGTCTCATCCGGCGAGCAGCCCATGCCAGAGCACAACAAGTTTTCTCGAGCAGTGAATATCTTGTTTCACAGTCGGTAAACTTTTTGCTCAGGTAATAAATAGCATGCTCTTTTCGGCCAGACTCGTCATGCTGCCCCAGCACACACCCCATTGAGATTTCTAAAACATTTAGATATAAGATCAATGGCCTTCCCTCGACAGGTGGCAACAACACAGGAGGTTCTTGCAGGTACTCTTTGATTTTTTCAAAAGCAACTTGGCATTCGTCATTCCATCTGACTACTTGATCTTTTTTCAAGAGTTTGAAGATTGGTTCACAAGTAGCTGTCAGGTGAGAAATAAACCTGGCTATGTGATTCAGACGTCCCAAGAATCCTTTGACTTCTTTCTCAGTACGAGGAGACGACATTTCTTGTATCGCTTTAACCTTAGTAGGATCAACTTCGATACCCTTGTTGCTGACGACAAAACCCAGGAGTTTACCAGACCGTACTCTGAATGTACACTTGTTTGGATTCAATCTCAACTTGTACTTCTTCAGCCTCTCGAACAGTTTCTGTAGGTGATCAAGGTGCTCTTCTTCTGTCTGCGATCTGGCTATCATATCGTCCACGTAGACCTCTATCTCATGATGTATCAGGTCATGAAATAAAGCTACCATGGCGCGTTGATAGGTTTCCCCTGCATTCTTCAGTCCAAATGGCATGACCTTATAGTAGAAAGTTCCCCACTGTGTAACAAAGGTCGTTTTCTCCATATCCTCAGGCGCCATTTTGATTTGGTTGTAGCCCGAGAAGCCATCCATGAAGGAAAACACTTTGTGTTGTGTCGTATTGTCAACTAAGATGTCGATGTGGGGAAGTGGGAAATCATCTTTGGGGATTGCCCTATTCAAATCTCTGTAGTCCACACACATCCGCACTTTACCGTCTTTCTTAGGTACAGGAACAACATTGGCTACCCATTGGGGATAAGAGGTGACAGCCAAAAATCCAGCATTGAATTGCTTCATAACTTCTGCTTTGATCTTTTCCGACATATCGGGTATCATACAACGAACCTTTTGCTTTACTGGGGGACAATCTTCCTTTGTGGGCAGACGATGTACCACAATGTCTGCATCAAGTCCCGACATGTCTTCGTATGACCAGGCAAAGATCTCAACATAATCGTGCAATAACTGAATTAGACGCTCTTTGACACTAGGTTCCGAGTTGGCACCCACCTTGACCTCTTTCTTATCTTCTTCAGTTCCCAAGTTAATTGTTTCAACCGGCTCTTCGTGTGGCTGAATGGTCCTTTCTTCCTGTTGCAACAACCTGGCCAACTCCCCTGGCACTTCATAATCTTCTTCACCTTCGTTGTCGGCTTGGTAGATCGGATTTTCAAAGTCACAATTGGCCATAGCCGAACTGTTACCCATGGGATCCTGAGTGGATGTAGATCTGCATTTTCAATATGTGAGTGTGTGTAAGAGCATAGCTACCTTTGAAAGAGATAAAATGTAAGAAAGAAAAGACAAAGAAAACAAAATTTGATGCAAAAACGTCCATGATTCATTAATGACATATGAGAATGAAGTGACAACCCTTACAGATGGACCATTGTGCTTCGGGTAAGACACAAGGTTTTAAAAAAGTCTGAATTGTTTAAATATTACAAGCCTGAAAATATTTAAAGATAATTACTCTTGAATAAAACTAATAGGAATGAAATATTTGGCCTCCCAATTGTTAAGCCCTTCGCCGATAGTTGGAAAAATCCATTCATCCATGTCACAGCTGCCATCACTATCCTCTATTGCATTGACTCCTTGATTGATGATACGCAGAGGTGGTCCCCCTGCGCGAGAACGTCGGATAGCTTTCTGAGCCTCTGAAGTGAACCCCAACCCAAATTTGTCGGACTTGTAAGGAAAATCCGGAAGCTGACCCCAGATAGTACATCCTCCCTCTTCAACTACTGCTCGAGCATCTTTCAACTAGGTTATCTTTAGTGGAGGTCTGGTAATCTTCGGGACCTTTGAAGTCAATTTGGTTGTTGCGATCGTTGCTGGAACCTCCTCAAAGTTCTGGCAGGGAGTCTCTATGAATTCAGCATCCATTTCAACATACCTGAAAGAGTTCAAATGGCTAACCATATATTCCTCTTCTCCATGAACTGTGACAATCTTCCCTCTAATCGGGTATTTTAGCATTTGGTGTAAGGTGGAAGTGACGGCACCAGCACCATAGATCCAGGGTCGACCCAACAAACAAGAGTACAAAGGGCGGATGTCCATCACATGAAAAATTGAGTCAAAGGTCTGAGTCCCAATTTTTATGGGGATACTAACTTCTTCATGCACTGTCCTCTTGGAACCATCAAAGGCCCTCACTATGATGTTGCTAGGTTTCAAGATGAGCCCCTCGCAATCCAGTCGGTCGAGAGCATTTTTGGGCAAGACATTCAATGATGAACCGGTATCCACCAAAATATGGGCAAGTGTGGTGCCCCTGCATTCAATGGAAATATGTAAGGCATCGTTGTGCTTCCTTCCGTTAGAGGTTAAATCAGCATCGAAAAAGCCCAATATGTTATCAGCAGTTAGGCTGGCCACACAGTCTTCAAATTGGTCGATGGAGGTCTCTTGGGGCACGTGAGCGGTCTTAAGAAACTTTACCAAGGCTTTGGCGTGAGTTTCAGAACACAAAAGTAAGGACAACAATAATATCTTCTAGGGGGTCTGCCCCAATTGTTCTACAATGTTGTAGTCACTTTTCTTGATTATCTTCGGGATTTCTTCTATTTCTTTTCTAGAAGCTTCAAGGATGACTTCGGGATGTTCTCTTGCTTGGTCAGGCTCAACCAAAGCCTTTTTCCCCTTGTATCGGCTGTAGGGATAACAGTAGGAGTATCACTGGCGGTGTCGGTAGGAGTGGCAGTAGTGATGATCACAGGAGTAGCAACGGTCTTTGGTGAAATCTCAGGTGAGAAGACTCTTCCACTTCTTGTTATTTTGCTGGTTCTAGTGATGTTACCGATATCAGGATCAATATCTCTCGCAACTTCATTTGTGACAGCCAACTCATCTTGCTTGATGTCGTAGTAATAAATGTCAGCCTCATAACTCCAGGGAACAGATTTATCTAAGGAGTATGGTATTGGTCTTGGCATAGTAATGATTAATGGTGCAGATCTGGGAGCAGATGTAATCCTTATGGGTCTTTTGGTGGAGACCCTGGGAGGATTGTCGGAAATGGTGATTATCGAAACATCTTGATAAGAGCTTTTGATAAGAGGTAGCTTTTCAAATAGAATTTGTTTACTAGTCGTCAGGCGCTGGACGCCTATCTTTAGTAACAAACAACCATTCGGCAGAGATTTGCAAAGGTGGAAATTTTCATTGCAACCTGGGAACAAGCCGGCTTGCAGTAGATTTTATTTAATGGTCAATAGAGGAGTAACTAAGTCATTCACAGAGGAAACAAAACGATCATCATCAATGGCATTGATAGGTTGGCCATGTCTGGGAATTGGTGTCGTTATTACATTAGGTCTTTCTGGGGGCTCAAATTCAATCTCTTTCACATCGATAAGGTCTTGCACCTTATTCTTTAAGGCCCAACAATCATTTGTATCGTGCCCCGAGCTTTCAGAATGATAGGAACATCGGGCGTTCGGGTTGTAGCAAGGAGAAGCAGTATTGGGATTCTTGGGAGCTTACTTTAAAGTTACTAGATTGGTCTTGAGAAGGTGTGGCAAAACCTGAGACATGGTCATGTTAATCCGGGTAAATCGTCTCATGGGCGCTTCTGGTTTGCGCTGATAATTTTGCTGCTGATTTGGCGCAGGATTAGAGATCATGACAGCCCCTACTGCCGGACGACGGTCAGTTTTGTTTTGATTCCTATGATCATACACAGCACTGACCTCCTTTTTTCCAACAAAAGGTTTCTTCACCATACTTGAGGATACATCTCTTTGAATTTTTACGCTTTTTATACCGGCTTCGACCCGCTCACCAGTCATGATTAATTCGGTAAACCCAGATGAAGAACTCCCAATCAGGTGATTGAAAAATGGTCCTGAAGGTGCCAAGGAACATATCCACTAATTCTCTGTCGGATAAAGGGGGTTGGACCCTGCCTGCGAGATCCCTCCATTTTTGAGCATAGGTTTTGAAACCCTCATCTGCTCCCATATACATACTTTGTAACTGTGTCCTAGTCGGAGCCAAATCAGCATTATACTGATATTGTTTGTAGAAAGCGGCAACCAATTCTTCCCAATTGTGGATATTGGACCCTTCTAATTGGTAGAACCAATCCAACTGAGTCCCCGATAAGCTCTCTTGGAAGAAATGCACCCACAGATTCTTGTCAGCCGTGTGGGGTTGAATCTTTCTGACATATGACCTCATATGTAGTTTCAGGCAAGAGACACCATCATACTTGGCGAAATTTGGGACCTTGAATTTCTGTGGGATGACAACCCCTAAGATGAGTCCTAATTCTTCAAAGTCTTAATCGGGTACCCTCTGAATCTCCATGGCATTCAAATGATCCTCTAGCTGTTTGTATTTATCATCAGCAGGAGGATATTGTTCCTCAGAGTAATCAGGCTCTTCCTCTCCTTCGGATACTGGGTCGTCGTTCACTTCCTGGGTCTCGACTCCTTGATTATCTCCTTCACCGGATGATGTTGGAAAGTCTAAGGTTCACCTGGTTTGCCCTTTAAACCTTTTTCCCATGATCACAACTTCGGTTGGTTTCTTCGTTTTCTTCTTCTTCTCTTTGGCCAGCAGAGTCTTCAACTCCTCTTGTCCTTTTGTCAGAGCCATGAGCATTTGTTGAAATAAATAGTAGAAGGATAAGGCGACTTGTTATGAGAAACCTGTATGATGTTATGATGAATGAAGATGCAATATGCAAATGATTTCAAGGAAATTTAGAGATTTAAACTTGTCCAAACCAAAAAAGAACACACGTCATATTAAATAAAACCAAGTTTGAATACATCATGCCTCCTTGGGCTTACAAAGAAAGAAACAAAATACAGCAAAAACTCCTAAGACAAAAAGACCGAACGCATCCTCTTTGGAGCAATGTAGGTATTTAGATTTTTCTCTTCATGAAGCAGTTTGGTGAGCTCCAGAACCTTCTTCTCACTGGCGTAGTATTGGGTTTCAAAGGTGTCTCGTTCTTCCTTTAACTGAACTCAAGCTTTCTACAGGTCTTCGAGAGAGGTAGGCATGTCAGGATGAAGAATGGTGTATGGGACGTCTCCTTCAATAACAGGCTCAATGATGACAGGAAGGATGGAAGGGTAAGGCATCAAGAGACTCTGGGCACGAGCCCGTACCCACTTAAGGTAAGGCTCGAGAGGGATAGAGTTTTTACGTCCCAAAGTCCTACTGTCCACCTTGTTCACCATTCCCCAAGCACGTGTAAACCTCTGGCGATAACCTTGGTCTTCTTTGTCGTAGTCGAACACCAAACCCTGGATGAGCATCTCATGAGGGTCGTCTCTTCGGGCATACCCAAACTATCGAAGAGCTAAGCACGGGTTGTAGGTGATACCTCCCCTAATACCTAGCAGAGGTACATTAGGGAACTCCCCACAGCGGTTAACGATAGAAATATCTTCCAAGGATCTCAAGCACCAACGGATATCAGAGTGGGTGAGAGACATCATCCTTTGAGACCAAGTCAATCTTTGCTTGTTCTTCAATGCTGACTGAGGCAGGTGTGAGGTGAACCACTTAGCGAGTAGGGGGATACAACACAAAAGGGTACCTCTTTTCTTCATGGTACGGGTATGAAGGCAATGCAAGATGTCTCTTAGTAAGGTGGGTATAGGATTGCGAGAGAGAAAGACTTTGATGGCATTAACATCTACGAATTAGTCTGAATTGGGAAACAGAACCAAACTATAAATGAGGAGAGCTAACACGTCTTCTAAAGCTTGGAAATCCATGTCATCCCAGAATGAACGAGATTTTTCCAATAGAAACTTAGCTAAAAAACCTTTAACCCCACTTCTCGTCTCCCAATTGGCTACGACGTCGGCCCTCTTCACATGTAAAGCTTCGGCGATGACTTTAGGTTTTGGAATCCCTTCTAGACCGGTGAACGGTATCTGATTAAGCACGGGCACCCCTAAGAGTAGAGAGAACTCTTCCAGTGTAGGTACCAACTGATAGTCTGGGAAAGTGAAACAATGATGTACGGGATAAAAGAATTGGAATAGTACACACATCATCTCTTCTTGGAAGTTGGATGTAGCCAAACTGAGGAGTCGACCATACTTCTTGGTAAAAGGAGAATCCCCGGGCACTCTTGAAGCTAGCTCTTGAAATTGAGGATATGCTTTTACAAAGCTGATTCGGATGGTGTTTCTTCGGAGAGAATTCATATCCTACAAAACAAAAACAAAGATAAATTTCTAAATCCTTGAAATGGTTAGTGAGAATGCATATGATGTTGATGATGTTTATGATGTTTATGTACAAGAAAACATATACACACACAACAAACAGATCCCTATGTTTTAGGCTTGCATGAGTTTTGTAGGTGAGTACCCTCTTGAAGTTTAGTTGGCTCAACCTATCCTAGAAATAGCGATCGGGTTCTAAAGGATCTCAATATCACCGACCTTTCTCTTAGGCATTGTCTCAGAACAACAATCTTTTCTTGCGGCCGATATATCCCAAAAGTCTAGCCTCAGTGAGTGTAGTATCGAGTGTCAACCAATTTTCAGCTTTACACCGAAATCGGTTACCTCACTACGTCCTAATGGCCAAGTTTGTTCAATTAGGGTTCTAAGGTCAATTAGTGCTTCATGATGCCACTCAGCGGCCCCGTATTCTCCTTGATTCACTACGAGGGATATCGGTACCCATAAATGTGTCACACTAACATAGCCATTGTCTCAACCATATTGGTCTACACCGTACAATCTCCACAATCTATTGCTATTTACCTAAAAAGGTGCCCCAGATCCGGGTGGAGGATCAAAGCAAGCCCAATACAAAGAACTAAATATAAAGCACACAAATCAAATAATGAAAGCGAGTAAAGGTGATCTAACCCTAAGTAACCCCACTTTTTTTTATTTGTCCCCAGCAGAGTCGCCAATTCTGTGATATAGTGGGAGAACTGACTTAATGTTTTCCGTTTCGATCACATTTGTGCGGATAGCAAGAGTCGCCACCGACTTTTCTTTTATCTAAAAGGAAAGGTAAAAAAGCACAGGAAAGACCTTTCGAGATTATTTCTCGGGTTCGGGGGGTAGATTATGAAAAGGGAAGGTATTAGCACCCTTTTCATCCATGGTTTTCCATGGGCTCTTAGTTACTCGTTTAGGTCACTTGCTTTCATTTGACAGTGTGCTTGTGGTGTGGGCTTTGAAATTATTTTGAAAAATCTCTTTGTAATGGTTCTCGTTTCTATAAGAACACGTACAAAGTTTTGTTTTGAAAAGTGGTTCAAAGATGTGTTTGTGAATTGTGTTTCGGAAAGTGTTTTGAAAAGATATTTTGCAATGGTTCTCCTCTCTATAAGAACATATACAAAACGTTGTCTTTTGAAAATGTTTTGAAATGAAAGTATAGGTGTAAAAATGTTTTTATCGTGAGCAAGTGAGTATCTAGGAGCGAATCTATTTACTCGAAAGGTTTTCAATTGTTCTTTTCTTCCTCCTTTTAATGGTGCTATCTTACCATTAATTTGGTAAGAAGCCCCATTGTTGGATGTGAAGGGACAGGCGCGGGTCAATTTTACAGTCATCGAAGGCAACTTATGAGACGCTTTAGCAATTTTCATAAGGTACGAGATCATTTTATCGAAGGCAACATCGAGGGTCATTGAGGGACTACGATCTTTTTTTATCGAAGGGTCATTGCTTAAGCATCCCAAATTTGAGGGACATGACTGTATTTCCGAAGCAACGAACGAGGTTACCCTAGAGGTGCACATGTGAAAAGTGTATTGGTTTCAAGTTATTTTATTCTTTGATTAGGTTATCTAGCGATTGATTTTTGAATCTTGCCATACATGCCTAATTACTATACAGTATAAGAAAAACAGTAAATTGCGGGAATTGAAATTCTACGCTATTAGAAAGTGTTCGGGAATGGGGGTACAATTTTTACAAATGGGGATGAGTCAAATGCGATAGAAAGGTTCAAATAGCAAACAATACAACCAAATTGAATTTGAGCGATTAATTAAAATTATAACAGCCTATGAAATAAAATTAATTAAAAAGGTATAGTAATAAGATTCTAAGTATTTGTTTGTAAAGAGGTTTGGAAGGAAAATAAAATAAAATTCTATTCTATTAAAACTAATTAGCTAAAAAAAATTAAATCAAACGTATATGTATTTTTGGTATTTTTGTTTAGGAGAAAATTTGAAAATAAAATAACAACCTATTTTATTATTTTTTGTAATTAAATCGAGTCAAATAAAATCTATAACTGAAAATTCAAGAATAAAAAATTCAAAATATTATCTTTTGGGATTTTTTTTCTTTTATATGAAAAGGAAATTAAAGTTTAAATCTTAGAATTTTTTAAGTATAAAAGAAGTAATGATCCTAAAAGAAAAATAAAAGTCCTAAATCTATTTTCTTAGTCATTTTTATGTTAATGTTGTAAAAAAAATATTTATGAGAAAAGAAAATTAACATATCTAAAACTAACCATTATTGGAATTTTTATTTAAAAGATAACAACAAAAAATAAACTAGAAGATAATGGGCCTGGGGATATGTAACTGAATATGGGACTAAGATAACAAAAAAAAGAAGAAAAAAAAATAAAGGTAATGGGCTTGGATCAGACCGGGTCGGGTCAGACCTGGCATAGCCCCCCTAAAAACTAACGGGTTGGAAGAACCCTAACACCTCATCATTTTTCTATTTCAAGCTTATCCTCTTCTCTCTGTTAACCTTGATTCAACATCCAATATCTCTAGCTCTCATCGTGTTCTCACGCAATTTTCTTAAATCCTCACTTTAAACTCGGTGTTCATGATTTAGGTTCCTTACTATTTCTCTTCTCTCAAAAACATGGTTCAAATAGTAAGACAAACTACAACTAAACACTTTTCGATTTCTTGTTCTTAAACCCTTATGGAGCAGAAAAAGGCAATAATACATATGGAAACATGATGGCAATAAGAAAATCGAGGGAAAAAAGGAATCACCAACCTAATCGGAGCAAGTCCAACGATATCCCCCTTGACAACTCGTGGGTAAGGTCAATTTCAGACGTTTTCTTCTCTTTTCTACTCGATTTGCTCGTAGGTTTAAGTTTGATGGTTGTTTCGGAAAGAGTAGGCGAATATCTGAAATTGTGCCGAAGATGCGGTAATGAAGGAGATGAAATGTTGTTGAAGTTTTTGGTTTATATATTTTCTAATTTTTTTGCTCTTTGGTTTTTGTTTTGTATATTTGGCTAGCCCTATTTTCAGGTTTTGCTGTTTGGTTGAAAGCTTGTTAATTTACAGTGAGATTTTGAATGGTTAGTGTGATTTTTGTGTTTGAAAGCTTTATGCAGTTTTAGAATAAAGGAGAGATCTGGACGATTGAGGGTTTTAACAGTTGTCAAGAGGTTAGAGTCACAACGAAGAGATTAAGGGTGAGGAGAGTGAAAGCTTGAAATTACAGGTTGTGTGTGAAGGGGTTTTGGCAGCGATTCTGTCTGGAAACTTTTTATGGTGTGATGTTGATTTTTTTTTAATAATCAACAATCGTTTTTGTTTTCTCTGTTTTGCTGGGTCCTTTATCAATCGCCCCTCTCTATTTTATTGACCCTTTTTTATGTTGTGGCCTTTTGTCTTTGGTATTTACAACAGGTTTTTGTGGTCCTGTGATTACAGCAGGTTTTCTGATTTTGTATTTTACATCAGGTTTTGTGTTTACAGCAGGTTTTGTGTTTACAGCAGGTTTTGTGTTTACATCAGGTTTTTCTTTTTGTAGAAGAATTTTTGCAGGATGTATTTTGGGCAATTTTGTAGCTTGGGTGATCTCTTTCCTCTCTTCTCTCTCAATGACAATAAAAAGCAATTTTCTCTTTTGTTTATTTTAAAATTCTTAAGGGTTTGCAGCATTTGGGAAATGATGATGCTTTGTCTCTTGAGCAAGTTGACTTGCTATTTTTATTTATTTAGCATCTGGCTATTTTGTTATATTTTCCACATTTCTGCCTTGTTTTAGCTTATGATGATGATGTTTTGCTTCAGTTTGTGATGATGCTGTTTTGCTTCAGTTTGTGATGATGCTGTTTTGCTTCAGTTTGTGATGATGTTGTTTTGCTTCAGTTTGTGACGATGTTGTTTTGCTTCAGTTTGTGATGATGCTGTTTGTTTGGACTGTTGTAGCATTTTGTTATTGTGTGCAGCCTTGGGCTATCGTGCTTGCGAATTTCTCTTTTTCCCTTTTTTTGTGAACCAAGAAGGGCAACCTTCTTGTGATTTGCAACTGGGGAAATGGGTTGTGATGAAATAAACAACGTTCTGATTCCACGTTGCAAACCCTAATGATGAACTTATGAAATAGCTTTTTTTTTTGGAAAATTCTTTGTTCATGTTCATATATTTTTGTACTAATCATGCTTTCTTTCTCTTGTTTTCATGTGAGCAAAAGTGGAGATGACAAAGCAAAGAACGCAAGAAATCTATGGCAAACATGAAAGTCTTGGAGAAAATCAAAGGAATTTGATATAACTTAAATCTTCAAACAACTTAATCATGGATTAGTTCTCTTAGGCCAAACATTCACTTGATTTTCTTTGTAACTTAGAACAATTCTTCTTGTATTTTGATGTATTGTATCCAATAGTTGTACCAACTTATCTTTGAATAACAATAAGTTGTAAAACATAAAGTATTAAAATAATTCGAAGTTTTTGTAACAATCTTGGACGGTGTGTTTGAAATTGGAGAAGAACTTGAATTGTAGCATAAAGTATTCTTGTGTTATTTTATAACTTTAAATCCTTTATAAACAACAATTTGTAATTTCTCTTCGTATCCTAATTGATTTTTTTTTTAAATTCCCAATCAGGATATTTGAAATAAAATGCTCCAGTATGGTAACTTGAATTCCAAATAATCCAAATAACTTTGTAACTGCATTTCAAACAAACATGCACTTTGTACTCCATTTCCTAAACAAAATAAATGTTTTAAGGACGTAAATCATCTGGTCAACCTGAATCCCAAAATCATGATTGTCCTAAATGACAGTCTTAATCTCCATCTCTTGTCCCAAACAAATCATGCTCTGAGAACAAACATTATCCTTTCAGTAAACTGTGTTTAAGAAAAATTAAAAATCAATCAATGCCTTGCGATGATTTGGTAATTTTAAAGTATTCTAAACTCAAATTTCTTCCGATTCTTTGAAGATAAACCCGTGAGCGACATCACATGTGACCATGAACAGACATAATCGTCTCAAAGTCTTGTAAATTGAAGAAATCATAACTACAACCTTGAGGAAGCATGAAGACCTATGAAGGCCAATTGAATCCTTGAAAACTCATTTTCTTTTGAGAATTGCAAATAAACCCTAATTGCTGATTTACTGCCCCAGAAGAGAATCTGTCTGGTCGATTTCTGAGCCAACTTGAATATCCAAGAAACCCTAGGGTTGTATCTTATATGAAAAATGGGAGGGCAAATTTTGGGGTACAACACCTTCCATGAGAGCTTCCCATTGAGCCTTGAATCATTCAATTTGGCCAAAGTTTGAGTGAGTTGCAACACCTCAAAGTTGGTACCTCAAGGCTGACTTCATGCACACCATACAAGCCAGACGCGTGCGCGAACCAGGCAAGCCAAATCACACTTTTGCCTCAAGTTTTCAACATCATTTCTACATCAATTCAGCCTCAATTTAAAAAATTCAAGGCACTATGATGTTCTATATTATGAGAACTTTTGAAAGGCCACTCAAGCATTAATTTCACACGAGCCAATTTTGAGAAACTTGATTCACAAGGCAGTTGGTCAGTAGGTTTGCAAAATCCAGTTTTTGGTGCATATTTGGTTTTGATCCGTTACAGGTCAGCTTGCATATACCATGCACGAATTACCTCACTCCCTTTTTTTTACCAAAATAAGCCAAACAAATACCATTCCATGTGCACATTCATTTTGCTCTCATTTGCAACTTTTAGCAACTTTGCTCATTTTCAAATTTACACACACCATTTACACCTCTGGCCATCTCATCATTTGGATTTTGGATGATCTTATCCCACCCTTTATTTTCTCACTAAAAGACAATGCAAAGGCAAAACAAAAGAAGAAAACGCATGTTGCATATTTTCTAATTTTTTATGTTTTTTTTTATTCATGCTAACGGATTTGTGAGGGCCCAAAAGACCTGGCTACCCTCACCCTAGGTGTTCTATATAAACCCATAGCCTCACTCTTTCTTTTGGGATGCATTCATTCTCTCAAAAGATCGGAAGTTGCTATCTTTCTCTCTCAAAAAAGTTTTCTACTTCGAAGCTTCTTTATTCTCCATTCCAGAGCTCGATTCATGACCATTTTCACTTCATCAGAGCATTAGAAGCAAGGGACAAGGGTTTTCACTTTGTTTCAGAGGACATAGTTGAGTTTACTTCTCAACTCGAAAGGTATTTTCAGATCTTGATTCTTCATAATTTTGCTTGTTTCATGTTATTTAAAGCATGTGATCATGTTCATAGCTGGCCAGATCTTACATCTGATGTATAAACTTGTTTAATTTTGAAGCATATACGATTTGGTGAACTTCTGGTTTTTCTTGATTTAATGATTTTCTCAATTTTCTTGCTCTGATTTCTACTTCTATGATCTATCATTTTGAATTTTGTGAAAAGCATGATGTAGTTGATAGTTTGAACTTTGATGTGTGATTTGAATCATTAATTTTGGTGGAGGGACGAGGCAGAAATTGCAAGTAGAACATAGGTGTCTGAAACTGAGAAAACGCGTGTTAGGGCTTGTCTTGAGGAAGAAGATGATGGCGTGACTGGATCTGATTGGTCCATTGGATTTTTAATGGAATTTTTCATATTTTTATTTTTAATTGTTTTCTCTAATTTTATTCATTGGTCAAAACAATTTCAAAAATTCTAAAAATATTACCATAGGTTGATTTTAATTTCTAGTATTTGTCATATTTTTTTTGGAATTTTAAAAAAATGTTTTGATTGGTTCAAAATTTAATAAGTTTAATTGATTATTTGTTTAATGTTTATTTTTATTTAATTTTTATTTGATCTAAAAATTCCAAAAAAAAATGTTTTGAACTCTCAAAATTATTTATAATTTGATACTAAATTTTTTTTGGCATTTTTACTATTTTTTATTAGAAGATTAATTTGGGAGTTTTATTTGATTTTTTTGTTTCACAATTTTATTTTAATATTTTTCTTAATCCAAAAATCCTCAAAAAAAATCATATTAGTTTTTTTTTAATCATAGTGTCTGAATATAATTTTGTTTTGACCTTTTTATGACTTTTGGCTAGGGTTTGCATTTTTCCATTAAATAATAGTTTAAATTGTTTAATTGTTTGTTTGATTTTATTTTAATATTTCCTTTAATTCAAAAATTCCACAAAAAAGCATGGATGCTTGTTTTTAATTCTAATATTTGAATATAATTTTGGTTGGATATTTTTTTGATTTTTGATTAGAATTTTATTTTGAGATGTGATTTTTTGTTTAATTGATTAATGATTTGAATTTTAATTTTATTTTTGACTTTTCTTTAATTCTAAAAATGTAAAAAAATATGTTTTCTGATATTTAGGGCTTCCTTGTGATTTGCATGATCTTGGTTTGAATTGTTTGAATTTAGATCTTACCTAATTAATATTTAAGATTAAAATTCAAACAATTAGGGTTTTGTAGCTTACATTGCAAGTTTCAATTTCAAAACCAATTTGCCTTGGGTTTCCATTGGAATTTGGATCTTGTTTAAGGTTCATGGATGTATTGAGGATCTGAAAACCATTTTTCTTGAATTATTTGACTTGATTGGATATTTTTCCACAAATTATTTTGAAAGCTTATCAAGTTTGGTAGTTTTGCCAACTAGTTTTGATCTTTGGGCCTTATTAGATCCTCTCCTCTACTATCCATGAACTTCAAACTTGTTTTCTGACCTATACACATCTCAAATATATTATGTAAATTTTGGTTTGAATTATTGAAATCCTTTTCTATCTTTGATGTATTTTTGAAGTGAAGGTACCCAATTAATGTTGCATATCTTGTTGCAATTTGCTTGATGGCCAATGAACTTTAGTGAGGCCTATAATTGGGCACCGTATGATCATGTTGGTTCTGTTTATCCATATAAACTCAATTAATTTCACTTAATGCCCCATGTTTGAATGATTGAACCTTTTGATGCATGTTTTATGACTTTTTGCTTTCTTGTTGATCTTCACTTTGAAACTTGAGCTTTCAATTTGAGTTTGAGGTCATTAGATGGCCAATGATAACATGATGGGAAATGATACTTCAATGATAGTCTCATGAGTACTTGAGAGTAATTTATCCCTATTACTTAAGTTAGTTCTAATCATGAATAGAGCTTGGCTTCTTTCTTTTATCCTTGTTGAATTTTTTAGGCATTTTGAATGCACTTGGGCAACATGTTTTAGAATCAATACTTTAACCTTTTGATCATATCCTAATCATGTTTTGGAATATTTACTTCAAATCTTTTATTGTTACAAGCTCTCTAATTTTGTTCTTGTTTGACTTTCTTCCATGGTTAGCTTGAAATCTAAGTCTTTGATGCATTGTGTTGGATTCCTCTTCTATTATGCTTGTGAGCTGTGATGAAGTAATTGAGTATGATTGAATTGTGGTTTCTACTGACCTTCATGGTATTTGATTGTATTCTTCTCAAGCTCCCATGATCCTTGATTGATATTCAATTGTAAATTCAATATGGTGATAGAAAGGAGCAAAATTCCTCTAACTTTTGACTAAATTGTGCATATGCCTATTTCTTTTTGTCTATCATATCTAATGTTTTGATAGTTTCTATCATGTATTCTCACTTCATTATGGTGTCATCATCCATCCCTTATGTGAGTCATCATTCTATTTATGGGAATACTAACTTGGTTGTTGAATGTGCGAGGTACTCTGAGAAAAGTTTTCCATTTTTGACTTGAGGCTACTGTGTTTCACTTTATTTATGGAACACAATTTATTATATTGGTACTACTATTGTGCTTGTCATATTTGATAGTCTATGCAGGATATATGTATGTGATTATGAATGCTATACATTGCCCATGGGATCTGTACATATCTGAAAATCTCAATACTTACATCCTGATGGCGTAATTTCTGACTTGATTTGTCTGCTGATTCCAGCTTGCTTGAAGTTCTCTGGGTTTCTTTTTATTCTTGCTCAGTTGCTACGGATAGTCATCCGTTTGGTATTGCACTATTTCCTTTCTTCTATTTTCATAGTTCTA
The DNA here is from genome assembly GCA_948472305.1 of Vicia faba. Lineage (NCBI taxonomy): Eukaryota > Viridiplantae > Streptophyta > Magnoliopsida > Fabales > Fabaceae > Vicia > Vicia faba. The sequence continues at coordinate 1,516,150,457 of OX451735.1, forward strand.
TGTTGCATGATGGGACCTCTGTTGCTGATATATGTTAGCAGGCCCTCTGTTTTGTTTGATACATGTGTTGTGTTTGTGTTTGTTTCTTGATCGATGAGTCACTCAATTTAGAAATTGAGATCACGACTTCGCTCTCAGTGCATGTTCCCTATAGGATGTTTATTGTTTTCTTTCTTTAATTGTTGATCGATGAGTCACTCAATTTAGAAATTGAGATCACGACTTCGTTCTCAATGCATGTTCCCTATAGGATGTTTATTGTTTTCTTTCTTTAATTGTTTATCGATGAGTCACTCAATTTAGAAATTGAGATCACGACTTCGCTCTCATTGCTTGTTCCCTATAGGATAGTTTTGTTAAGCTTCCTTTGACATGTTAATTAAGGTAGGAATCCATGTATGCTAGCATAGGGTAGGATTTTCCTTTATCCTCAACCTTAGGGTCAATCATTCTATGATAACACTAGGGATAGTGCTAGGCTAGTTTCCCTTAGTTGTTTTTCCTTCCTTTGCATTTTGCATCTTAAAACAAAAATTGTTTTCTTGGCAAATCATAAAACACCTCTAATAAACTCAAACCCTTCTTCAAGGTAAAAGATACAAATCAATCATATTTGTTTGTGCGCCTCTTGACTTTGTTTTTAAACCTGGTTTATTGATGTTTCGCCATCTTTGCCATGTAAATTTGTTATCTTTTAGCCGATGTTTCACCATCGCACATTTGTTTGAAGCCGATGTTTCGCCATCGCACATGTTTGTTATTCTACTTTGATTCTCAATATCATTTTTAGGTGTGATGTTTTGCCATCTATTTTATTGATATTTCGCCATCTTTGCCATGTCACTTTGTTATCTTTTAGCCGATGTTTCACCATCGCACATTTGTTTGAAGCCGATGTTTCACCATCGCACATGTTTGTTATCCTACTTTGATTCTCAATATCATTGTCAGGTGTAATGTTATATCATTTGGTGTTTCTCCATCTTTGCCATGATACTTTGTTATCTTTTAGCCGATTTTTCACCATCGCATACTTGTTTGAAGCCAATGTTTCGCCATCGCACATGTTTGTTATCCTATTTTGATTCTCAATATCATTGTTAGGTGTGATGTTTTGTCATCTGGTTTATTGATGTTTCGTCATCCTTGCCATGATACCTTGTTATCTTTTAGCCGATGTTTCACCATCTCACATTTGTTTGAAGTTGATGTTTCGCCATCGCACATGTTGGTTATCCCACTTTGACTCTCAATGTCGTTGTCAGGTGTAATGTTTTATCATTTGGTGTCTCGCTATCTTTGACATGTTACTTTGTTATTATTTAGTCGATGTTTTACCATCTCATTTGTTTGTTTGTTTTATTTGATGTTTTGCCATCTTGATTGTTTTTGTTGTCTTAACTAAAAAACACAAACCAACCAAAATATATAAGTCGAACTACGGCTGCTCTGATTCCTTAAAAGGGATATGTAGGCAAAGGGGTAGGGCCCAACCGAGCATATCTTTTTATTTTCCCTACATTGTTTTCTTTTTTTCTTCTTTCGCATGCATTCCCTTTTTTAGCTTTAAGCCATAGACATAGGATTTGACCACACCCATTAGATTAGACAACAAGAGTGGATACCGTAGAGTACTACGGGTGTGTGGGGTGCTAATACCTTCCCCTCGCGTAACAGACTCCCTTACTCGATCTCTCGGTTGAAAGACTGTGATTTCTCCCTCTTCAGGTTTTCTCGATGTTTACCTTTCCCTTTTGGTGGGATAAAAGACGTTCGGTGGCGACTTCATTGATGTTTCATTACACCAGATTAAGGTTCCGCCAGGCGGTTTCAGGATTCACCGAGTTAATTTTAACTGGTGAAAGAGTTGAAAGCGGCATCAAAAGTGGGAAGATCTATGTGGCATCTACCCCCACTTCTAATCCTGTCAAGAAACCTTTTCCTGCAATGAAAGAAATCAATGTTGTGTACGGCGCAAGGGCCCGTACCAAGAAGATTGGTCATCCTTCTGTTAATGCTGTATGAATCTCCAATCCAACTCCTACTCCAAGACCATCTGCAAATCAATAACGTTTTGAAGCTCCGAGAAGACAATTTAAGAGGTTAGGAATGTCATTCTCCAAAGCTTTGCAACACTTTCTAAAAGCTAATTTAGTGAAATTACGCAATCTTCCTGCCAACTCAGATACCTCTTCACTAAAGTATAATCCGAATGCTAAATGTGCTTACCACTCAAGTAGCCCCATGCATGAGACTGACCAGTGTTGGGCCTTGAAGAAAAAAATGCAAGATTTGATCGATAACAAGACTATTGAGTTTGATCCTCCTGCAACTCTGAATGTAATCACCGTACCTATGCCGAAGCATGACAAGAGTGTTAATGCTGTTGAAGATACAATTTTTGTTGCCTTTGTTGAAGAATTGACTACCCCGGTGAATATCATAAAAAAGAACCTGTTGAAAGTTGGGATTTTCCCTGGCTATGAAAAAGACTGTGTTTTCGGTACCCAACAACTCAATGGATGTGAAGGGCTGAAGGAAGGCGTTCAACGCCTGATGGATAGCCACAAAATTCTATTTGAGAAAACTCCGCTTGCCAAAAGTTTGACTAACAAATGTGAAGACCTCTCCATTATCACCATCTCAAACAAGTATCTTAGGATCACCTCCAAAGGTCCTATTAGGATTTCAAATGAACCCATTGTTGCTGTCTTAATAATTACCAATTCCCTATTCTTCAAACAAGGCAGTTCCATGGAATTATGGTGCTGAGGTGTTTTATCATGGGATTAAACAAGACGCTTGGATCGAAGAAGGAAAAGCTGATGATTTTGATAATATAACTGGCTCAAGCAAAGTAACCAGAACTGGGATAATATTTTCACTCAATATCTCACCACCAGTTGTTACAAAGGCACCCATCCGCATTACTGCTGCCAAGCCAAGTACTGATACAAGAGAGAAGGAGAAGGTTGTTGAGCCTGTTGTGACTGAAATACCTGCAAAGGATGTTGCTGATGGAGAACCCTCTCCTCGTGAGATGGACAAGATCTTGAAGATAATAAAAAGGAGCGACTTCAAGATTGTGGAAAAGTTGGGGCAAACCCCTTCTAAGATTTCAATGTTGTCATTGTTGCTTTGTTCTGATGCCCATGCTCGAACGTTAATCAAATTCTTTAAAAAAGCTCATGTCCCCCATGAGACAACAATGGACCAATTTGAGAATTGCGTGGCTAGCCTGGCGGCTGATAATGGCTTGGGATTTTAAGATGCTGACCTAACACCGCTTGGGAAGAATCACAATAAAGCTCTACAGGTTTCTGTCGAGTTCAAGGGGACTACCTTAGCACATGTGCTGGTTGACACTGGTCTGTCTCTAAACGTACTACCCAAGGGGGCGTTAGATCGTCTTGATTGTGAAGGTTTAGTCTTGAAGCCAAGTGATATCATTGTAAGGGCGTTCGATGGATCAAAAAGGACTGTTCATGGAGAAGTAGATCTTCCAATCAAGGTGGGCTCCCAAATCTTCAACTCCACCTTCTACATTATGGATATTCATCCTACCTATTCTTGTCTGTTGGGTTGTCCTTGGATCCATAAACCTGGGGCAGTAACCTCAACTCTCCATCAGAAACTCAAATATCCAGTCAAGGGAATAATTATCACCGTTTGTGGTGAAGAAGAATTTATGGTAAGCCATCTTAACTCGTTCAAGTATGTAGAGATGGATGGAGAATTCATTGAGACCCCGTGTCAAGCCTTTGAAGATGTGCCACCGATGGTTGCTGCTACCAAATGTTCCTCTGATGAATCCAAAGTTAAAGTTGTATCGAAGATGGTTTCAGTCAAAGATGCTCGTGTTGAGATTGAAGAAGGAAGTTGTGATAATTGGGGGCAACTCCTTGATATCCCATTCAAAGCGGACAAGTTTGGTTTGGGCTTCACCGTCAAATCTCAGAAGGAAGTGAGGCGTGCTCGTGTAGGAAAGCCACGTCTCCGCATTGGAAGCCATGAAGTTAATGTTGTGGGTGATTCAGATGAAGAAGTTGCATTTGAAGATTGGGTGTATCCAACTACAACGGAGATGAAGAATTGGCATGCCAAAGACTTTGTGCCCATCTCCTTCCTTGAGGAGTAATCTACTTGTTATTGCTTTTCTTTCAATTCAAGAACATTTTGTCTGTAATATTTAACAATGACTTTTAAGCCATGTGCCTGGCCCGGGGAACTTTGGTCCATTTGTCAAGGGTTTTATTTATGTTCATCTAATCATATGATCATTCAATAAAAATCATTGGACTCTTTTGCATTCAAATCTTTGTGTTCATTTCCTTTCCTTCAAATACATTTTTCAAAAATAGCCATGTATCTTACATGCACACACACACACTCTTGCAGGTCCTCATCCACTCTGGATCCTATTGCCGACTATGACTTTGAATATCCAATCAACCAAGCCGAAGACGGAGGCAAGGAAGATTATGAAATACCGGGAGAACTAGCTAGACTCCTTTTACAAGAGGAAAAAGGTATTCAGCCGCATGAAGAGTCAGTTGAAGTCATCAATCTGGGTATTGAGGCAGATAAAAGGGAAATCAAGATCGACACTAACTTGGAAAGCATTGTCAAGAGTAGGTTGGTTCAGATGTTGCATGATTATATGGAAGTATTTGCTTGTTCTTATGAAGATATGCCAGGGTTGGATACCGATGTCGTCGATCATCGTCTGCCGACAAAAGAATATTATCCTCCCGTCAAACAAAAGGTTCGTCGCATGAGGCCTGATATGTCCAAAAAGATCAAAGTTGAAGTGATGAAACAATTCGATGTAGGATTATTGGTTGTGACATCCTATCCCCAATGGTTTGCCAATATGGTTCCAGTGCCAAAGAAGGACGGAAAATTTCGCATGTGTGTAGACTATAGGGATCTGAATAGGGCAAGCCCCAAGGATAACTTCCCTCTACCATACATTGACGTCTTGGTCGATAATATTGCTCAACACAAAGTCTTCTCTTTTATAGATGGCTACTCAGGCTATAATCAAATAAGGATGGCTCCCAAATACATGGAGAAGACAACTTTCGTTATGCAATGGGGCACCTTTTTCTACAAGGTCAGGCCGTTCGGACTGAACAATGCAGGGGCAACATACCAAAGAGCTATGGTAGATTTGTTTCATGACATGATTCATCATGAAATAGAGGTCTATATGGATGATATGATTGCCAGATCACAAACTGGTGAGGAACATCTCGATCACCTGTACAAACTATTCGAGAGGTTGAAAAAGTACAAGTTGAGGTTAAATCCTAACAAGTGCACATTTGAAGTACGATTTGGAAAGCTTCTAGGTTTTGTTGTCAGCAATAAAGGCATTGAAGTTAATCCTGCAAATGTGAAGGCCATCCAGGAAATGCCAGTCCCTCATTAGAGGATTCTTGGGTCATCTCAATTATATTTCCCGCTTCATATCTCACTTGACTGCTACTTGTGAGCCCATCTTCAAACTCTTGAAGAAAGATCAGGTAGTCAGATGGAATGATGAATGTCAAGCTGCCTTCGACAAAATCAAAGAATATATACAAGAGCCTCCTATTCTTATGCCTCCAGTTGAAGGAAGACCCTTGATCATGTACTTGACAGTACTAGAGAATTCCATGGGGTGTGTTTTGGGCCAACATGACGAGTCTGGCCGAAAAGAGCATGCTATTTATTACCTGAGCAAAAAGTTTACCGACTATGAAACCAGATATTCACTGCTCGAGAAAACTTGTTGCGCTCTGGCATGGGCTGCTCGGCGGCTAAGACAGTATATGTTAACTCATGCCACTCTGTTGATTTCTAAGATGGACCCAATCAAGTACATCTTCGAGAAACCTTCCCTCTCCAGACAGATAGCCAGATGGAAAATGATCTTGACTGAGTACGACATTCAATACACGACTCAAAAAGCCATCAAAGGATGCATACTAGCAGATCATTTGGCCCATCAAGCAGTGAATGATTATCAGTCTATGAACTTCGACTTCCCTGATGAGAACATCATGCTAGTAAACGACTGTGCGAAACTTTGACCGTATGACAGACCTGAACAAGGATCCCGATGGAATATGGTCTTCGACGGGGCTTCCAATGCCTTAGATAACAGAATTGGTGGTGTAATCTTCTCTCCTGAAGGTTGTCACACTCCATTCACTGCCATACTATGCTTTAATTGCATGAACAATATGGCTGAGTACGAAGCGTGCATCTTGGGTCTGAAAGCTGCCATTGATTTGAGGATCAAGCATTCGAATGTGTTTGGGGATTCCGCTCTAGTAATTAGCCAAGTAAAAGGATATTGGGACACTAAATACCCTAATCTCATCCCTTACAAGGAACTTGTGCTATCTCTAATTCCCTACTTCGAAGAGATCACCTTTGAGAACTTCCCTATGGAAGAAAATAAGTTAGGTGATGCCTTGGAAACAAAATCTTCAATGTTCAAGGTCAGATGGGACAACGAAGCCCCTATGATTACAATTGAGAGATTCGACGATCCTGCACATTTCTGTGAGCTTGACACTGATACAGAAAATCCATGGTACCGTGAGGTGATGAGATACCTTGAAGCACAAGAGTATCCCGAGGGAGCATCCATCAATGACAGAAAGTTCTTACGAAATTTTCAGCCAAAATCTTCCTAAGTAATAGACTATTATACAAGCGCAAACATGATTCTACTCTACTTCGATGTGTGGCCAAGAAGGAGGTAGAGGAAATTATGGAAGACATGCACAATGGTCTCTTTGGTACTCACTCAAGTGGACATACGATGGCCAAGAAAATCCCGAGAGTTGGCTACTATTGGTCAACAATGGAGTCTAATTGCCATCAACACTCTAGGTCTTGTCACAAATGCCAAATCTATGCTGACAAGGTCCATGTGCCTCCTATCCCTCTAAACGTCATGACCGCTCAGTGGCCATTTGCAATGTGGGGCATTGATATGATTGGAGAGATCAAGCCCACCACTTCCAGTGGACATCGTTTCATTCTGGTTGCTATTGATTAATTCACGAAGTGAGTCGAAGCCGCCTCATTTGCCTCAGTCACTAAGAATGTGGTAGCCAGATTCATCAAGCACAACTTTATCTGCCGCTATGGTATCCCCGAAAGGATCATCACCGACAATGGGACTAACCTCAACAATGCTATGATTATTGAGCTTTGTACTTAGTTTAAGATCAAGCATCACAATTCTTCTCCATATAGACCGAAAATGAATGGCGCAGTCGAAGCGGCCAACAAAAACATCAAGAAGATTATGCAGAAGATGGTAGTAACCTATAAGGACTGGCATGAGATGTTATCGTTTACTCTTCATGACTACCGTGCTTCAGCTAGAACATCAACTGGGGAAACTCCCTTTTCCTTAGTCTATGGCATGGAAGATGTTCTGCCAGTGGAAGTTCATATTCCCTCACTAAGGATTATGAATGAGGCAGGCTTAGGCGAAGACGAGTGGATTCAAACGAGATTGGATCAGCTGAACTTGATCGATGAGAAGCGACTGACTGTTGTTTGTCATGGTCAGACGTACCAAAACGTATGATCAAGGCTTTCAACAGAAAGATCAAGCCTCGAGTATATTAAGCTGGCGACTTGGTGATAAAATGCATCATTCTGCCATAAGGCGACCCCAGAGGCAAATGGACTCCCACCTACGACAGACCATTTGTTGTCAAGAGAGTTTTCTCTGGCGATGCCATGATGCTGACTACCATGGATGATGAAGACTTCCCACATCCTTTAAACACGGACATAGTTAAAGAATACTACGCATAAGAGACCCGCTAGGTTGACACACCTAGGAAAAATAAGGGCATCTCGGCAAACCAAAAGGTTTGGGCAAAATTAGGGATATATGCAAAATATTTGTACACCCAGGAAGTTGAAAATCCGAAAGGGTGACTTGGAAAAAATGGGTATCCGGTGGGCTGAAAACCCAAAAGAGAAGTCCAAGCAAAAATTAAGGAAGGTCTGAGTTCAAACGGTCCAAGATCAATCCAATCAACTTCTATTGACGACAAGGGGCATTCAAAGACATTGGGGAAATAGTAGAGTTGGAAGGCAATGAGATCATTTCACATGGCTATTTGTTTTTTTTTTCAATTTTGTTTTCCTTTCGACAATTTCCTCTTACTAGGATCTCCGTATCTTTGTACAAAAAACGCCTATTCATGGGCAAAATATCAATACAAATATACTTTGAAGTGCAAACTTTCTGTCTTTGTTTTGAATGCAAATTTTTCCAATGACTAAAATTGAATGAACATATGCATTTGACCATAATTAAAACTGTTTGGCACATATGACCTAAACAGTAATAAGCACTTCTTCAATGTATATGGAATATCCCCCATAGAGTTATTTCATTAACATTATCCCCATAAGACGGTTATAATAAACCAGCCCTCAATAAAGTTACCCACAAAGTCTCTTTGCATAGGATAATCTCCAACCAGAGTCTCAATCTCATGGCAGATCTCTCCCTAGCTAAGTTGATCCTACAAGTAGAAACCTTGTAGATCTCTTCCTCAAAGAACTCACTTCATCAACAATTCATCAAATATTCATCAAAAGGGTTTATTTCCCCAACAAACAACGAGTATCATGACTTCCCAGCCGACTACAAAATTCCCCGGCTTAGTCTATCTTCCCCGGCTGAGCATGTTATCCCCAGCTGAGTGTATCTTCCCCAGCTGAGCCTGTTATCCCCAGCTGAGTGTATCCTCCCCAAGATGAGTATGTCCTCCCCGACTTAATCTACATTCTTCAGTTTGAGTTTTCCTTTCAGACTATTGCAAATCATAGGGCCACAACCCCTAATCCCCAGTAAAGTCGTCAACAAAACCTTTACTATCTCCAAAAGCTAATATGAAGCCTGGACTCGACCAAATATTAGTACAACTTCCAAACTAATATGAAGCCTAGACCCGACTAGATAATAGTCAACTTCTCAAGTCACTATGAAGACTGGATTCGACCAGATAATAGTTAACTTCGCAAGATACTATGAAACCTGGACCCGACCAGATAATAGTTTAAATCTTCAAAAATATAGAAGAACCTGGACTCAACCAGACCAAGGTTTAACTTCTTTTCCCCGGTAGAGTTTGTCTCTACCCCAACAAGTTATTCTGAAGCCTGGATCAGACCAGATAACAATTCCTCTCAGAAGTTCATTGTGAAACCTGGAATCCGACCAAATAACAACTAAATCCCCAAACATTTTATTATGAAACCTGGACCCGACCAGATAACAATTAACCTTATCCACCTCAGAAATCTGCAAAGCCTGGACCCGACCAGATATCAGTTTTCAAGCAAGTTATTATGAATCCTAGAGCCCGACCAAATAACAACTAACTGTGATCCCCAGAGAGACACTATAAAGCCTGGACCCGACCAGATGATAGTACAATTTTCCAAAAAAAACATGAAACCTGGACCCGACCAGATAGTGATTACCACTTCAAGTCACTACAAAGCCTGGAATCCGACCAGATAACAGTTAACTTCCTTACCCCCGGAAAGTTGTTATGAAGCCTGGATCCGACTAGATTAAAGTGCAATTTCAAGAGATTTTCTACAAATCCTGGAATCCGACTAGATAACAGTTAATTTATCCTTCCCTAGTTAAGTTACCGTGAAGCCTGGATCTGACCAGATAGTAGTTGACTTCCTCGTCCTCAGCAAATTATGAATCCTAGACCCGACCAGACAACAACTGACATTCAGGTGATATTCCCCAACGAAAGAATCCTTTCAACAAAGTTTGAAGATATGTATACTATTCATCCCCAACAGCGATCATGGATTCAACTCCCCAGAATTTCCTCAACAGCAGTCGGGGATTTATTTTCCTAGACAAAAACACGCATCTCATATTCATACATCATGACATATACATACACAATGCATTCAGTATAATACCACATCCTATGAACGTCATGCATACATCTGCATTTTACTAATTCTTTTTTCTCACAGGTAAAACATCAAGTATTATTAAAAATCGACCAAATATTTTTTCGCTGATACTTCTTCCGGTGTTTACCAACATTCCTCCAAATGTAATCTATAAGCCCATTCACAATCCATCTTCGAGTGCAAATTTCTGGGAACTCTAGTGTTCAATCATCTTCCACCTTCAAGTCACAAATGGTGGATCCGCCAATCTAACTCTTCAGGTTTAAGAATATTGAACAGGGGCAGTTGTTGTACCCTAAAATTTTCCCTCTCATTTCTAAAATAATCTCTCACAATATTTCCTTGGATTCAAGACTGCACATGGTTTGATCAACTCAAGACACCTCCTCAAGCACTGAGACTAAAAATTAGGGTTTGAGTTTGCACAAGGAAAAATGGAATTTTAATGCCCCATATGACTTTCATGGATCATTTTGGACCCTCAAGTTTGCTCATGTCAAATTTCAAGTCTTAGATCACATTTTTAGTCAACTGATCAAAAGTCAACTGTACACTGAAAAGTCAAATTTTGAATTTTTAGTCAAAATCAAGTGTCAAAGATCACAATTCATCAAAACATGTCAAAATATGAAACTTGTTCATCAAGAAATCAAAAAGTCAAGAATTCATTTTTCTAAGTGTTGAAAATTTCATATTTTTCATAACTTTGAGCAAAATTTTCACCATGATGCAAGATGATTCAAAGGAAACTTCCAACATGAAAGTTGTATATCTCAATGAGATCTAAAACATTGTAGAACACAACTTCTCCTAGAAATGCATGAATTTCAAGTTATGATTTTGTGAATACAAGTTCATGAAACTTGGAAACTTAGTGAAATTTTGCCCTAGTTTAGGCAGGATTTTGACCTAACTTCATTGTAATTTTTCACATAGTTCCAAGAGGAATTTTCAAAAATGTACAACATAGAGGTTGTATAGGATGTTATAAGCTTTCCAAAATGTCCAAGAACTCATTGAGATCATGTTTGAGCAAAGAGAATCAAAGCCAAGCAGTTGGACATTCATTCTTGAATTATAGGTCATTTCCATGATGAACAAGAATTCAAATCCACACTCATGCTGCATAAATCTTACTTTGCAGGCTTCTAACCTCTAAATATATCCATAATCAAAAGATTACATAACTATTTGAGCTATGATCCAAGTGTTTTAGTCATTGTCCAAGTGATTATTCCATTAATGGAATAAAGTTCACACTTCTATTTTGGAAAAGTGACTTTAATCACAAAGTCAATGCATAGAGCTTTACACTTGTTCCTTCTGATCACAAGCAATGTCAAAGGCAAAAGCAACATGTCTAGAGCCTCCCATAAACTCAGGCCATGCTTTTACTATGCCTTGAAACCATGTTTTCCACTTTTCTTCAAAATCAAGTAACATATCCATAACTATATATCTCATAGTTCTGCCAATCTCAAGTGCTCTAACCTTTTTCATATAACTATACAAGTTATTTATAAGCTAACACATGATTGAAAACACTCTCAAACTCTCTAAAAACTCAGATTACACAAAACCTCCATTTTTGTGTCATTTCTGATTTTGAACTCCAATCTTCAAAACCACTAGTGCATTTCTTAGCCTTTTAATTTCAAAAGCTTCCTCATATCAAATACAAACCATCCCTGTCCCTGTTTGCAGATTGTAACATCATCTTCATCAACTTCCATATCCAAAAACAGAGCGTTGCAGTTGGACTTCTCTAGACCATTCCAGCCACTCTCAACTTAAGCTAAGAATTGCATAGCTTCCTAGAGACTCAAGGAAGCTAACCCGATCATTGCAGCATCTTGAATCAAGCTCAAACTCATTTCACGGTTTCCAGTTTTGAGATATTTTTCTTGAACTTCTATCTTCATATTTAGGCATTCTTAGACTTGCATTTGTGAATATAAAATGTAGAAATTGTTGCCTCGAAACTATACATGTCCATAGATTTCATTTATGTTGCTTGAGTAGGGAGGATTTTGAGTTTGAATCTCTGAAAATATTTAGGTCAGAATTTGGTACTATTATAAATTCATGCTCATCTTTGAGAATTAGCTTAAGTTATTTACATATTCAGAATTGTGAGGAAATTTCTAACAAGTTTGATGTTGGAAGTTTTGTGAATGAATGAGAAATGAATAAGTTACAGATCCTTTAGCTGGAGGTTGAAGATGAAGTATATTCAGGGCAAGATTTATGTTACATATTTATTGTTTTGTTTAAGTTAACGGATGTATCACCACCCCGGTGGTTAAAGTGCGCGTCGGTTACCTATGGGACCTGGGTTTGAGCCCCAGTGGTACCCTTTTGTGCATTTTCACATTTTTTCACTCCTTTTTTTGTTGAGCCAGCGCCTGGGCCTTCCCCCCTTTGGGCTTTTTTTTTACTCCTAACCATTGTTTACTTTCACACCCCTGGCCCTTTATTTTATTATTTCATTTTTCTTTTTCTTTATTTCATTTTCACTTTTCATATTATTTTTTATGACTGTTATTATTTTTATCATTATTATTTTTATTATTAAAAAATATGAAAATATACATATTTTGTTTATTTATACTTACTTATTTTATTTTCTTATAAAACAAAAAGACTAAAAAACATTTTTCTTAAAACAAATTATTTTCTTTTCTTAATTAATTAATATTTAAATAATTAGGTTTAATTATTATATTATCCTCTTGTAAATTAAAATTAATTTAGAACTTAGGTTTATTTTAATTAATTAATTTTCATATTATTTTTAATTTAAAACCTTTTCAGAAAAAAACCCTAAAAATCCTTTTTTAGTTAATTTCTTTTCTTAATTAGTTTAAGTTAATTTTATTTAATATTTATTAACCATTTTCTTAATTAGGTTTAGATTAAAACCCCTTTCATAAAAAATCCAAACAAAAATCATTTCTTTTTTTTCTTTTTTGCATTTGTACATTATTTTTTCAATTATTGTACATTGATTAAATATGGTTGTAATAGTTAATTAGATTTAATTTTCTTGCAAAAATCCCTATTTGTAAATTTGTATACCCCCTCCCCTAATGATGTAATAGCTTAGTATTTTTATTTTCCGCAATTTATCGATTTATATAAATGCTAGTAAATTAGGTTTGTATGGAAAGATTAAAATCAACAAGTTAGCAAACCCTAATTTAAGACAAAACAATGCATGTAAATAAACACACTTGCACACTTACACCCTTAGGGTAATTCCACGTTGTTTCCTTATAAAAATGGCCATGTTATGCATGTGGGATATCTTAGCCAAAAGCAATCAAAAATACAAGATCATAGTCCCTCGATGATGTTATCAAATGTTTCCTTTCAAAATGATCTTAGTCCCTCAAAGAGAAATGCTAAGATATTTCACAATATTGCTATCATGGCTATACGATGACCCACGCGCATCCCTTTACATCCAAAGATAAGGCTTCTTACCAAATCAATGGTAAGATAACAATATCAAAGAAAAGGAAGAAATGAACAAATACTTTTGAGTAGGTAGATTGTTCCTAGTTGCTTGCTCAATTTCAAACCAAACATCCTTGCTATTTTCAAAACAAACATCAAACACTTTCAAAAACACTTTCAAAACATGTTCCAAACTTGAAACATTTTCAAAAGCTCAACACTTTGTATACATTCTTACGAACGAGAACTATTACAAAGTTTGCCTAAACGATGGCGCCGTTTCAAAATACTTTCAAAAAGCACACAAAGCATATTTTCAAGCAAAAGAAAGTGATCTAGCAAGCAACTAAGAGCCCATAGATAACTATGGATGAAAAGAGTGCTAATACCTTCCCTTTTCATAATCTAACCCCCGAACTCAAGAAATAATCTCATAGGTATTTCGTGTTCTTTTCAGCCTTTCCTTTTGGATAAAAGAAAAGCCGGTGGCGACTCTTGCTAATCGCAATATTTGCGATAAAACACAATAGGGATTTGAAAAAATTCCGAGTACCCATTTAGATAACAAAAATACGAGTGTCTAGCTAGACGCTCAAGCATTTGATCTATAAAGGGAAGAGGGAAATTATCTTTCCTAGTTGCTTTGTTTAATTTCTGTAATCTATACACATACGCCAACCTCCTTCTGTTTGCTTGGTAACATGTTCACCTTTCTCATTTTCTGTAACTGTGACGCCTCCTTTCTTAGGTACCACATGTACAGGACTTAACCATTTACTGTCTGAAATTTGATAAATTATACCAGCCTCTTGTAACTTAAGAACCTCTCTCTTAACAACATCACTTATTATAGGGTTTATCCTCCTTTGGTGTTCTCTAGAGGGTTTAGAATCTTCCTCCAACATAATCCGGTGCATGCACACCGATGGGCTTATCCCTTTTAAATCAGAGATGTTATACCCTATGGTTGAGGGATATTTTTGCAAGATATCCAAGAGTTATTTTATCTCGTCTTCATTTAAGGTAGCACTAACTATAACAGGACTATTCATTTCTTCATATAAGAACTCATATCTCAAATTCTTGGGTAGTTCTTTAAGTTCTAAAGATTGTTTCTTAGGGAAAGGCATAAGATTTGGGGTAAGGTCTAAACATTCATAGAGGTTGTCATCAAAGTGGGGTTCCAGTCTTTCAAATCCATCATCCTCCCAAATCGGGGTTGAGGGTAACTTGATAGTTTCGACAGGTTCTTCTTGATCCAGTTTCAATATGCACCCATTAATGATGTCAGTGGCATAACATGCATCTCCCATAACTGGTGCCATTAATAGCTTCGAAAGAATAAATTCTATCTTTTCATCACCTACCTCAAAAGTCAATTTTCCTTTCTTAACATCTATTATGGCTTCTGCAGTTGATAGGAATGGTCTACCTAGAAGGATTGGGATTTCGTCGTCTTCTTTAATATCCATGACTACGAAATCTGTTGGGATATAAAGCTGACCTATTTTAACTGGTATGTATTCTAGTATGCCAATAGGATATTTAAATGATCTATCGGCCAATTGAAGAGACATTTTAGTCGGCTGCAATTCTCCTAAATTTAGCCTCTTACAAACTGCTAAAGGCATTAGAATGATGCTAGCTCCTAAGTCTAAAAAGGCTTTGTCAACCATGTGATTTCCTAGGATACAAGGTATGGAAAAACTTCCTGGATCCTTTTATTTCTTGGCAAGTTTATTTTTGGAAATGAAATTTCACTCTAAAGGTTTAGGATCGTCCAATCTACATTTGTTGGTCAGGATGTCTTTTAGGAATTTTGCATAAGATGGTATCTGAGTGATAGCTTCAGTAAAAGGAATCTCCACATGGAGCTTCTCTATAAATTTTATAAATTTTTGATATTGATTATAAATCTTGGTTTGTTTAAGTCTTTGTGGAAATGGGATCAGAGGTTTATATGGGGGTGGTGGTGTATAAGTTTTATCTTTAGTTTCGATTCCTGGATCTTTTTGCTTTTCAGGTTCTTCTGGTTCCTCTACTTGGTCCAAAGGAATTACACTTTCCTTAGGTTGTTTGGGTACGCTTAATGTTGGGTATGTCAGTCCATCGTAAGCAGTTCCACTTCGTATGGTAATCACATTTGCTAGCCCTTTGGGATTTGGTTGAGGTTGTCCAGGGAATTGTTCTCTGGGTGTAGTTTGAGGAGCTTGTGTCTAGGCTACCTGAGAGATTTGGGTTTCAAGCATCTTGTTATGAGTAACTATCTTTATATGAATGTTCTGATTCAGGAACTCTTTATTTTGCTGAGTCTTGCATAGGTTGATTTGGTCTTCAAGCTTGGAAACCTTGGGGTCTCGGAGGTGCAGAATTATGAATTGGGTTGTTGTTGTTATAGGAAAAATTTAGGTGATTCCTCCATCTGGGATTGTAAGTGTTTGAGAATGGGTTCCATTGGGTATAGTTGACTTGGTATGTTCTAGATCCATTCAACAGGTTACAGTCTGAAGTTTGATGTCCTTGGGTCCCACAGTGTTCACATTTCGCATGTACTGCAGCTATAATGTTTGGGCTTTGAGACATGTTTTCAAATTTTAAGGCAAGAGTGTTCATTTTCACCTGCACCATATCCAGGAAACTTATCTCATGCACTCCTCCTCGGGCCTTCTTCTTCTCTACTGTTGCTCGTTCTTCTCCCCATTGGTAATGGTTCTGGGCCATATCTTCTATGAGACCACAAGCTTCAGGGTAAGGTTTGTTCATCAGCATGCCACCAGCGGCAACGTCGATAGACATCTTCGTGTTATAATGGAGTCCATTATAGAAGGTGTGGATAATTAACCGTTGTTCCAAACCATGGTGCATACAAGCTCTCAACAGGTCTTTATATCTCTCCCATGCTTCGAAAAGTGATTTTCCTTGGTTTTGATTAAATCTAGTGATCAGGTTTCTAAGGACTGCGGTTTTTCTTGGCGGGAAATAAACACAAACTATGTACACAAAATTAGGGTTTATTCAACGATATTAACAACAAAAAGCTGATAAGTGCAACAAAAAGTATATACAAAAATAGTTGCAATTTGAACTTATCATGCTACAGCTTGAACATAGATATCATTCTGAGACTTGCATTTTATAAATCATAATTCGACTAAGTATGAGTCAATCTTCTTGTTCCATGCCCTAGGTGCCTGCATGAGGCTATAGAGTGCTTTGTGAAACTTATATACTTTACTCTCTTCCTTATGAATCACAAACCTTGGAGGTTGTGTAACATAGACCTCTTTGTCTAAAGGACCATTCAGAAATACTAATTTCACATCTAAATTAAATGTTGACCAACCTTGGCTGCATGCCAAGGCTATAACTAGTCGAATAGTCTCCAATCTTTCTACTAGAGCAAATAATTCATAGTAGTCGAGTTCTGCTCTTTGAAGAAAACCTCAAGCTACTAATATTTCTTTATGTCTTGCTATCGACACATCAACATTGTGTTTCAACTTGAACACCTACTTTACTTTGATAGCTTTTATATGTGCTAAAAATTCAACTAACTCCCATGTGTTGTTTCTTTCGATTGCCTGTAATTCTTCAACCATAGAAAACTCCCATTGTTTAATCTTCAAAGCCTCACATAGTTGATTGTTTCAGCACCTGCAAGTAAAGAAAAATGAACTAATTCTCAATTTTGTGTGACTTTATCATCACCAATCACTTAATAATCATGAAGTCTTACTGGAAGAACTCTAGTTCTTTGAGGTCTTTCGCTTGTGCTAGCCACACCCTCTTAGACTTCAACATTGTCGGGAATGTTAGAAACTGCTTCGACTAGAATATTTGCAATTTCTTCGACTTCGACTTCATCAGTTTCTTCGTCGAAACCATAACTCATCAATGGCTTGTTAATTGCATCATTATAATTCTAATCCCATAAATAATTTTTATCAAACACCATGTCTTGACTTATCACGATCTTCTCATTGATTGGATTAAATAGTCTGTGTGCACCAGTTTTATGTTATCCTACTAGAATCATATATTCACTCTTGTCATTAACCTTCCTTCTTCTTGCATTAAGAACATACTTGTAACACATAGAGCCAAACACCTTCAGATGATTCACCGATGGTCGTTTGCAACTCCATACTTCTTAAGGAACCTTGTTCTTCAATATCTTGGTAGGGCACCTGTTCAGAATATAAACTGCAGTCGAAACAGCTTCACCCCATAAAGATTTTGGCAAATTCTTTTGCTTTAGCATTCATCTCGCCATATCCAATATGGTTCGGTTTCTTCTTTTTTCAATTCCATTATGTTGAGGCGTATAAGGAGAAGTTACATAATGATTAACGCCATGTTATGCACAAAAATATTCAAACATCTTAAATGTGTATTCGCCACTTCCATATGTTTGCAAAACTTCGATCCTCTTCTCACTCTGGTTTTCGACCAGTATCTTGAATCACTTAAATATTTCGAATACTCCTTCCTTTCTCTTGATCACATAGATACACATCTTTCGATTATACTCATCGACAAACAAGAAGAAAAAAAATTTGTTTCCACCAATGGTATGTTCTTCGAATGGATCACATACATCTGAATGTACCACTTCAATCATGCATGATGATCTCAATGGCATAGTCGAAACGAAAGACTTTTTGGACTGCTTTCCGACTAAACAACCTTTATAGAGTTTGTCGGGCATCTAAAGACTTAGTATACCAGTAACCATATCTTGAGTAATTTGTTGATTGAGTGATCGAAAGTTCAAATGTCCTAATGTAATACCCTATTTCCCTAACGATAATTTAATGAAAATTCATAGTAAATTAATTCATAAAAGAAACGTCAAGAATAGAATGCCACACTTTGCAACATATCAAAATCCTTTTCATGCAAAATCGAATTGATACATAACACATTTTTTAGATGATCCGACAACACTTTTTAACATAGTTCTCAATTTCAACTTTATTAACGCAG
This sequence comes from Vicia faba, assembly GCA_948472305.1. Taxonomy (NCBI): domain Eukaryota; kingdom Viridiplantae; phylum Streptophyta; class Magnoliopsida; order Fabales; family Fabaceae; genus Vicia; species Vicia faba. The sequence continues at coordinate 1,516,168,880 of OX451735.1, forward strand.
CGGAAAGAATTCAAGTTTGTCATCAAAACTTCCTCAATCAACATCAAACAACATTTAACCAAACAAAATGGAGTTCATATTACTTCAACACAATCACCAAAATAAAACAATGAAATAAGCAAGTGTTCATCCCCCCGGTGTTACATATCAGAGCATTGATGCCGAATTAAGAATAAGAAGAGCAACCTCTTCTAGACTCTACAACTCGGACTATTCTTGGTTATCTGCATGTTATCCACGTAGAGGCAACATTCAAACAGAAGGAGTGAGATATCACAACAATATAATAAGTTATATAATCATAAGTATATCATAGATATATCATGCAATATTTCAAGCTCAAAAATCATCAATTATATCAACAATTCAATCAAAATGCAATGCAACTGAAACTGATGCACGATGCATGCGGTACCATCATAAGATAAGCCCTATCCATAACTCCAAATTTGGGCTATCAACATACGGCCAAATCTGGGCCAACAACATAAGCCAAATTCGGGCTAACATACGGCCAAATTCGGACCAACAACATAAGCCAAATTCGGGCTGTCAATGATGCATGTATGCGAAACTGACATGCAACAACAAGATTATACAACTATGAGGAAATTCCCTTCAACATAAAAACCAATTTGGGCTAACGACATCATCATCATTATGAAATCAATATTAATTATGCAACAACGGAGCATAAGCTATCAACTTTACATCAATCCAGGCTAATGACATCATAATTATCAAGCAATATAACCCGATGTCCATTCATACACATTCACAAAATTTATCATGTTTAATTATCACGAATACTCCTTAATCTATCTAACATTGATACCCACAACATAAGCCACCAACCCCAAATAATTCACCTACTATTATTAAAGTTATTATCATGTTGTAGAAAATACTTTTAGCTTTCCAATGGTTCAAACGGCGCGTCAAATGGACACCTGAGTCAAAATTTATTAATTTTAAAAGTTTATAAAAAATATATTAGCTTCAGCGGTAACTAGTTACTGCATATGGGGTAACCGATTACACCCCTGAAATTCAATAAATACAAGTTACTGTCCAGTTGGGTATCCGGTTACCAAATATGGAGTAATTGATTACACTTTCACTTTTTGCCTAATTTTCCCCAAAATTACACAGGTAATCGGTTACCCCATATGTCGTACCCGATTACACTGCGTACAGAGTCAAAAACATGTTATTTTTCCTGCTACAAAATTTTAACCTTTTTCACCCAAAATAACTTTTATACACAAACTGAAACATGTAAGTTCATGTGATCATCAATACATATTATACACAATAATTCTAATCATATCATCACATCAATTTCACCAACTTCAATCAATTATAACAATTATTTTAACAAAATCATCAACACCCAAAACCCTAACATTCATATCTTCATCTACCCACAATTATACCACCTATTAGAGAGTTGTAACCCCACCCTTACCTTAGGTCGTAGATTCCTCAAGCTTCAATAACGGGTCTTCCCTTCCTAGCTCTTCCTCTTTCTCGCTTCTACCTTTCTCTTGTTTTCACGATCGATCAAAACAATTTCCTCTTTTATTCCTCTTGTTTTAACTTATCTATCCCTTGGACCCTCTAATATTATAAATCAAATAATACTAGTAAATTATTCCTCTTTTCACACCCTTATGTTTATACACTTTTAGTCATGCACCCATATCCATTAACTCCAATAATTTCTAAGGCATCTAATTTTCCTAACAAATGCATAATAACACAACACCAGATTCACCAACGCATATAAATACATCTCATCATATAATTACTTTAAATAAAATAATTCAACGAAATCAGGGTGTTACAACTGTCCCCCACTTAAAAGTATTTTCATCCTCGAAAATTACCTAATGCGACAACTCTGGATAAGCTTCTCGCATCTTACTCTCTGATTCCCATGTCCCATTCTCTCTAGAAGCTCCACCCCAAACCACTTTCACAAGAGTAATATATTTGTCCCTCAACTTCTTTATTTCACGATCCTTGATCCTCACAGGTACGGTTTCAACAGTAAAATTATCCCACACTTGTACATCATCCATCGGGATTACATGTGACAAATCTGAAATATACTTCTGGAGTTACGACACATGGAACACATCATGCAAATTCGACAGATTAGGTGGCAAGGCAACTCTATACGCAACATTCCCCACTTTTTCTGAAATTTCATACGGACCAATAAATCGAGGAGTCAGCTTCTTCGACTTCAAAGCACGACCTACACCGGTTATCGGAGATACTCTCAAGAATACATGGTCTCCCTATTGAAACTCGAGATCCTTCCTCCTCTTATCATTGTAACTCTTTTGTCTACTCTGCGAAGCCTTCATATTTTCTCGAATTAATTTCACATTCTCCGTAGTCTCTCACACAATTTCTGGTCCGAGCACTACACTTTCACCAGATTCATACCAACATAAAGGCGTTCTGCACATTCGACCATACAATGCTTCGAAAGGTGCCATACCAATACTGGAATGAAAACTATTGTTATAAGTGAACACAATCAGTGGAAGATAACTATCCCATGTACCTCCCTCTTCAAGAACACAAGCCCTCAACAAATCCTCTAACGACTGAATAGTCCTCTCTATCTGACCATCTGTCTGCGGGTGATACACATAACTTAATCTCAGCTTAGAACCTAACACATCTTGCAGACTCTCCCAAAAATCATAAGTAAACATTGGATCTCTATCAGATACAACACTCGACGGAACACCGTGTAGCTTCACAATTACGCGTATATAAATCTCCGCCAACTTTGGCATAGGAAAATTGATATTGATCGGATAAAATGAGCTGATTTTGTTAGCCTATCAACAATCACCTAAATTGTATCATGTGTCCTCTTGGAGTACTTGGCAGACCCGTAACAAAGTCCATCGATATACTATCTCACTTCCACTCTGGAACTTCTAATGGTTCCAACAATTCCATAGGTTTCTGATGTTCGACTTTCAACTTCTAACAAGTCAAACATGCATACACGAACCGCGCCACATCTTTTTTCAATCCGGACCACCAAAATAACTTCTTCAAGTCGTGATACATGTTAGTAGCCCCTGGGTAAATACTCAAGCTACTTCTATGACTTTCTTCCATAATCATCCTTTTTAAATCTGCGTCATCAGGAATACAAATTCTATCTTGAATCCTCAACACACCTCGGGCATCTACTTTAAATTCTCTATCCTCATATTGGTTACTCCTAACCATAAAGTCTACCAGCTTCACATCTAACTTCTAATACTTTCTAATGTTGTCCGATAACTCATTGTTAATCTTCAACATCCCCAACATCACACTCTGTGGTGTCACTTCACATACTAAACTCATGTCTCTGAATTTCTCGATCAATTCTAATTCTCTGACCATAATAGTAGACATATGTAACGTTTTCCTACTAAAAGCATCGGTCACAACATTAGCTTTACCAGGGTAGTAATTCAAGTCAAAGTCATAGTCTTTCAACAGTTCTAACCACCTCCTTTGCCTCAGTTCATTTCCTTCTGATCGAACAAATACTTTAAGCTCTTGTGATCACTAAACACCTCAAATCTGGAACCATAAAGGTAATGTCTCCAAATCTTTAGTACAAATACTACTGTAACTAATTCAAGATTGTGAGTAGGATAAATACTTTCATGAATCCTTAATTGTCTCGATGCATAAGCTACTACTTTATCATTTTGCATAAGCACACCACCTAAACCCAATTTAGAAGCATCGCAGTACACCACAAACGGTTCTTCAGGATTAGGTAATGTTAAAATCGGATTCGTCGTCAATTTCTTCTTTTGCTCAACAAAACTTTCTTCACATTGAATGTCCCACACAAATGCTCTGCCTTTATAAGTCAGTTGAGTTAGCTGAAGTCCTAACTTATAAAAACCATTGACAAATCTTTTGTAATAACCAGCTAAACTCAAAAAGCTTCTGATCTCCGTAATTGACTTTGGAGCTTCCCATTGCAACATCGCGTCTACTTTGGATGGATCCACAACAATTCCATCAGCTGAAATAACATGACCAAGAAAACTAACCTTCTTTAAACATAATTCACAATTTGACAACTTTGCATACAACTTCTTCTCTTTCAACACTTGCAATACAATTCGCAAATGCTTAGCATGTTCTTCTTCTGATTTGGAATATATTAAAATAACGTCAATAAATACTACCACAAACCGATCCAAATAAGTGTCAAAGATATGATTCATATACTCCATAAACACTCCTGGCGCGTTAGTAACACCGAAAGGCATCATTGAATACTCATAATGTCCATACCGGGTTCTGAAAGTTGTCTTTTGATTATCGTCATTCTTGACTCGAATTTGATGATAACCCGGTCTCAAGTTAATCTTGTTAAACACATACACACCTACCAATTGATCCATCAAGTCGTCTATTCTTGGAAGTGGATACTTGTTTTTTATTGTCAATTTATTGAGCTATCGATAATCTACACAAAGCCTCATGCTACCATCTTTCTTTTTCACCAGTAATACCAGAGCTCCCCAAGGCAATACATTTGGTCTCACAAGCTTCTTTTCAAGTAAGTCTTCTAACTTCTTCTTTAACTCTTCCAATTCAGATGCTGATATCTTGTACGGTTCCATAGAAATAGTTTTGGTACCATGGACATAATTAATAGCAAATTCCACTTCTCTTTCTGGAGGCACATCTGGAATATCATCTGAGAAAACTTCAGGGAAATCACATACTACTCGCAACTCATCAATGCAAGCCTGATTCTCAAGAGATAAATATGCCATTAACAAAAACACTAGAGCTTTATCCTGCATTAATTCATTCAGTTGTCTAGAAGATAAGAATCCAGCTTCTTCCTCCTTGTCGAGAGCGGAAACCCGAACAGATTTGTTGTAGCAATTAATATGAACATAATTATGTTCCAACCAATTCATCCCCAAAATCACATCTAGACCACTCAACGATAAACAAACTAGATCCACCATAAAATCTTTGTCATAGATTGACAAAGGACACTTCAAACACACTAGATAAGTACTCACTGATCCCTTAGCTGAAGTATCAATAACCATCTTTCCATTCATAGAAGATAATACAAGACCCAACCTTTTCACACAGTCGCAACAATAAAACAATGTGTAGCCCCAATATCAATAATAGTAATTAAAGGAGTAATATTAATGAAACATATACCTCTGATCAAGCGGTATTCACTAGAAGTATGAGTCCCAGCTAAAGCAAACAACTTTCCATCGGATCGAGCTTGCTTCAGTTTTTGACATTACGTACTGATATGTCCTTCTTCACCACAGTTAAAACATATTTGTTCTTTGTGTTGACAATAGGTTATTTCATGCCCATCCTTACCACAACAGAAAAACCTCTTCATTCCCTCAGTACACGTAGTACTACGATGACCAGGTTTTCTACATCTGAAACACACAATACCAGCAGGTGAACCTCTCTCACTTATACTCTTACCATCAACAACTTTCTGTTTTCCTTTGTCAGTCAGAGCATTGTAAGGCTTCCCACGGTTATGTAGTTGTTTTCCCCTCTTATCATTCATTATCTTGTAGTGAGACTTACTGTCCTCTTCATAAATTCTACAGCTATTCACCAAATCTGGAAACTTACGAATTCGTTGATACATAATGGTCTTCTTGATTTCGAAATGCAATCCACTTTCAAACTTTATTCACTTAGAAAATTCATCAATTTCCTCTCTATAATGAGGGTAGAACTTTTCCAGCTCCACGAACTTAGTAGCATACTTAGTTACTGATAAATCTCCCTGTTTCAGTTTCAGAAATTCAATTTCTTTCTTACCGCGGAAATCTTCCGAAAAGTACTTCCTCAGAAATTATCTGCTAAAAACAGCCCACATAATCTCTTCACCTTCACCATCCAGTCTTTAACGGGTGCTAACCCACCAGTCATCGGCTTCTCCTGCCAACTGATGCATACTGATGTGTACCTTCTATGCATTCATGAAGTCTATAACTCAAAAGATCCTCTCGATATCTTTGATCCAACTCTTTGATTCATCAGGGTCATGCTTACCCTTGAACGTAGGTGGATGGTTCCTCTGGAAGGTTTCTAATACGCGGGATCCATCGTTCCTACTAGCATTAGGCTAATGTTGCACAGCCTGAGCTAAAGCCTACAAAGCACCAGCAAGTGTAGTATCATTCCTTCCAGTCATCACTCTGTTTCACATCATAACATCAAAAAATGGTTAGAAGAAACACATCGACAATATTAAACTATCAAACTACACTACTGACTTGACAACCTGGCTGGACGGACCGACCAGCTCTGACACCACTAATGTAACACCCTATTTCCCCAACGATAATTTAATGAAAAATCAAAGTAAATTAATTCATAAAAGAAACATCAAGAATAGGATGTCACATTTTTCAACATATCAAAAACCTGCTTGTGCATAATCAAATTGATACATAACACATTTTTTGGATGAATCGACAAAACTTTTCAACATAGTTCTCAATTTCAACTTTATTAACGCAACGAAAAGAATTCAAGTTTGTCATTAAAACTTCCTCAATCAACATCAAACAACATTTAACCAAACAAAAGTAAGTCCATAGTACTTTAACACAATCACCAAAATAAAACAACAAAATAACGAAATAAGCAAACGTCCATCCCCCCAGTGTTATGTATAAGAGAACTGACGTCGACTCAAGAATAAGAAGAGAAACATCTTCTAGACTCCACAACTCGGACTACTCCCTGTTATCTGCATTTTACCCATGTAAAGGAAACATTCAATGATAAGGGGTGAGATATCACAACAATATAATAAGTTATATAATCATAAGTATACGACAGACATATCATGCAAGATTTCAAGCTCAACAATCATCAATTATATCAATAATTCAATCAAAATGCAATGCAACTGACACCAATACATGATTCATGTGGTACCATCAGGGCATAAGTCCTCTCCATAAAGCCAAATTCGGGCTATCAACATATGGTTAAATCTGGGCCAACAACATAAGCCAAATTCGGGCTATCAATATACGGAAAAATCCAGGTGTAACACGGTGGGAGAACTGACTTGTTTTTGTATTTGATCGCAAATGTTGCGGATAGCAAGAGTCACCATCGACTTTTCTTTTATCCAATAAGGAAAGGGTAAAAATAACAGGAAAGACCTTGATAGATTTTGAGTTTGGGGGATAGGTTATGAAAAGGGAAGGTGTTGGCACCCTTTTCATTCGTAATTATTTACGGGCTCTTAATCGCTTAACTCACTTTGAAAATATTGCTTTTTGTGTATGTGTTTTGAAAATATTTTAAAAGTTGCCAATGTAAGGCGAACTTTGTTATGATTCTTGTATCGGTCCTCAAGAATGTATACGAAGCGTTTTTGAAAATATTTAATTGAAAGTGTAGTGTGAAAATGTTTTGTTTGTAAAATTTGTGAGCAAGCGATTAACAGTATTCTACCCACTCAAGGCCGTTCTTGTACTTTTCCTTCTCCTTTAGATAGTGTTATTCATATCATTAGTTAGTAGGAAGCCTTATCCGTTGGATGTGATGGGACAATCGAAGGGTCGTCGTAAGGTCATCGAAGGTAACTTGTAAGGATGCTTTAGCGGTTTTGTGAGGGACTAGATCATTTTTCAAAAGGCAACGTCGAAGGATCATCGAGGGACTATGATCTTTTATTCGAGGGTATTTGCTAAAGCATACCCACTTTCGAGGGACATGACCATTTATTTCGAAGGCAATGAAGAGAGGCTACCCTAGAGGTGCAAGTGTGTAAGTGTGTTGCTTTCAGTTATTTATCTTGAAAAATAGGTTTTCTAGCGTTTGTTTTTGTCTTTCCATGCAAACCCTTATTACTAAGAAGTAGAATAGAATATAGTAGCAGAAGATAAAGGCGGAAATGTAAACCTAGGCTATTACAAAGCTTTGGGGCAGTTACATAATAGAGAAAGTGCGGAAAAGAAAATCATACAACTATTACATACTAGGAGTAGGTACATAATAATAAAAATGCGGGGAAAAATAAAGCTACGCTATTACAATTGAACACGCCATATACATTTTACCTACGAAAATAAAAATAAAAGATGAAAATAGAAAAATAAATGTTTTTGGTGATTTTTTATGAAAAGAATGATTTGTGATAATTAATTAAATAAACCAAAAAATCTAATTAATTTTAATTTTAAAAAGTTAATTAATTAAATTAATAAAAGGTTAATAAAAAAACCTAAAACCTAATTAATTTTAGGGTTTAAAGAAAATAGGTTTTGTTGGTTAATTGAAAAATAGGGTTTAGGGGAAGGAAAATCAATGAGAAAACAAAGTTAGAAATTAAAACAAGAAAATGTCTGGGGTGGGTGTTGAACCCACGCCCTTTGCCTTCATGTCTTGCATAGCTTGCCACCAGACCAAGCGTTGGTTGGTGTTATTAGAACACGCGCTACGCAAAATATCATAAAACCTGTAAAAATTGTAAAAAAAACATGAGAAAAACAACAAAAGGCAGGGATCGAAACCACGTCCTAAGAGAGTAATGCCTTATCATGCGCGCGCTTGCCACTAGGGTGGTTGTGTCATCTGGTAATACTATGAAAACAATTAAATATATAATAAAATTAACTTATCGGCCGAAGAAGCGCCAGAGCCCTAGCTCCGGTTGTCTTCTCCGGCGAGCTCGTTTTTCATTCCTGCAAAATAAAAGAAGTCAATGATTCAGAGGTACCTTACCCCCCTAATTTAGGCCTTGCGAATTTAATGGTACCATTGGTTTTGGCTAAATCATATTGTATAGTGAGATACGATGCAAACAAACTCAAATGGTGCAAACATGGCCACTCATGATTTAGTCGTTATGGGGGTCATGTGATGGGTCTATCCTGCATAATTATACCTCAAGAATATTAGTGGTGTTCATTTCGATTAAAGCATGAAGAAAACAAAAATATGAATTTACAAATTATATGGCAATCGGAGATGCATGGGATGCTGGTTTCGTGTGCTTTTGATCATCAATATTGATCCATTCTTACCCTACAATGCTTCAGGGATCGATTGGAAGGGTTGATTTGCTTTGAGAGAGGTTGTAACTAGGGTTTGTAGTTTTCCCTAGTTTTTGATCGTTTTGGAGTTTTTGGAATATGATCTTTGCAAGGGTTTTTGTGTCATGTCTTGTCTGAATGAGGAGTATATATAGGCTGTGAATTAGGTCAAACAAGATGGTCTTGGACCTTTGCATGAAAGCCTTGATTTTATTCAATTTAATTTTGAATCTAAATAAATAAAATAAAAAATAAATGGAATAAAAATCAAAGGGGTGTATGAATAGGTTCATATGTTCAATATGAGTTGCAAAACACGTTTGGGGACCTTGAAACATAAGCCCATTAGCAAAAAAATTCAAGTTTGATCAATTTGGGTTTCATTCATTTTCTCAAAATTGCTCAACTTGCACTAATCATAACTCTCTCAAGTTTTATCTTATGAAGGTGATCTAGGACTTTTTAGAAAGCTCGAGATATCCTCTACAATCTCCATGTTGATCATGTTTTCATTAGAAGAATTTAGCTTGATGTAAGTTGCCTTGAGAAAAGTGTATTTTTGTTGACTTTAGAAATGACCTATAATGTTTTAGCCCATATCGCTCAAATGAAGCATTTTTTGAACTTGAGATTAGAGATATGAAGTTGTAGAGAATATAATTTCCTTAAAAATGATCTTTGGTTAAGAAGAATATGATGAAGCATGTGAAAGTTATGCTTGGTCAAAGTTCAGTTGACTTCTCCTTAAGAAAACCCTAATTTGGTAACTTTTGACTTTTGATGAATCTTGAGTTTTCTTGATGAATCGTGATCAACCCTTGATCAAATGATGAATATGACTTCAAAATGTTTATGTTAACCAAAAATCTTAAAGTTTGACTGTATGTTGACCACAATTGACTTTTTGTCAACTATAGTTGATTTTTAGTCATCTGAGCAATTGACTGAGCAAACTTGTGATGCAAGGCTTGAAACTTTCCATGAGGGTACCTTGAAGCATATGAGGAATCATGGAATCCACTTGAGGCCTTAGAAACTCAATCTTCCTTGAGAAAAGTGGAACCCTATTTGCAGATAATTATTTAAGAGGGGGATTTGTCTGATCAATTCTTGAGCAATTGAGAACCCTAAGAGTATGAGGAGATATTTTGAAGAAAATGGGAGGGAAAATTTTAGGGTACAATAGTTTCCCCTGTTCAATCTTTTTAAACCTGAAGAGTTAAATTTGCACGTCTTCCATTTGTGGTCTGAAGGTGGAAGAGGATTGAACACTTAGTGCCCAGAAATTTGCACTCGCATGTATATGAAATAACATTGTTGGTTGATAATATTGCTCGAATGTGCTTAAAGATGCCACTCAGAGAGGTGATTGAGTGTCATTGGGGATGGGCTTATAGATGCCATCCAAATTAATTGGTGATAGGCGTATCAGAAGGAGTCTACGTTCGACTGTATCTGAGAAGTATACTAGAATGAGTTTGTGTCCGACTGTATCTAGAAGATGCACTAAGGAGTGTCAGAATGAATCGTGTGTCGTGATTGTATCTGAATGATGTCCTAGAATGAGTCTATGTCTTGACTGTATCTATAAGTGGACCATAATGAGTCTTCGTACGATTGTATCTGGGATCTATGTTAGAATGAGCCTATACCTGGTTGTATCTATGAGAGGATCAGAATGAGTCTTCGTCCGACCGTATCTGAGATATGTATTAGAATGAGTCTTCACCTGATTGTATCTAAAAGATGTACCAGAATTATTATCATAATGGATCTACGTCTTGATCTTATCTGAACGGTATCTGGAAGATATACTGGAATGAGTATCAGAATGGATCCACGTTTTGATCGTATCTGGAGTATATCTGGAATATGTATTAAATGAGTATCGAAATGGATCCACATTTTGATCGTATCTAGAGTATATCTGGAATATGTATAAGAATGAGTATCATAATGGATCTATGTCTCGATCGTATTTGAATTATATCTAGGATATGTATCGGAGTGAGTCTACGCCTGACTGTATCCAAATGACTATCAGAATGAATCATCGATTGATTGTATCTAAAGGATGATAAGTTATTGATGAGATTTATCTGTTTGTGAACCAACCTGAAAGAAAATAAAGTTAGTTTTTATGCAATGCCATAATGTATGTAATGCATTGCCTAATGATGTTCTCAAAATAAATGAAAGTGTTATATGTGTTTCGTATGCATATGATATGATTTTTTTTGTAAATGATGTATGGATGTAAGATGTCGTTGATGACAATGGTAGCTTCGTATAACATCTTTGGCTGGGATAATAAAACCCTGACTGTTGTTGGGGATAAAGAATATGAATCTTCAATCTTGTTTAGAGCGTCTTCGCTGGGGATTCCTGCTTTCTGTTTGAGGATACTCTGCTAGGGATGTTCGACTTCTGCTTAGGGATAGAAGAATTCCAAGAAAATTGGTCATTCATCCTTCTTTTGAAGGACTTGATTCTTATGCATCCTAACTAGGGATGAAAGAGATGGATAATCCTCTGATGTGTTGTCTGACCAAGTTTCAGCTATGGATGTCAACTCTTCTAGGGAGGACAAAGTTGAATGACATCTGGCCCGGGAAGAGAATATTGTCGGGGAACTGTGATAATCGGAGAAATAAGCTATGTTGGGGAAATAAACCCTGCTGGAGAAAAGAAGTCTACCAGGGATTTTATTGTGTTGGAGAAATAAACTCTGCTGGAGAATTAAATTCCTGTAAATTATGTTGAGGAAATAATTTCTTACGGGGATTGGAATTTCATAGGCTGTGCTGAGGAATTTTCCACTGTATGCTGGTGAAATGATCAAACTTCCTTATATGCTAGGGGCCTACTGGGGAAAATGATCGTGTCAAGCTATTCGTCAGGGATATGGAGGTGAACTGCTGGAAGATGCCCCAATTTCTATCTGAAGACATATTACACTCGTTGGGGAACATATCTATGTTGGAGATGAGCTTATGAAGATGACTCTATGGGGATTTCTCTATGGGGATTTGTGGACAACTTGAACATTATCCCAACTACTAGAGTCTTTAAATGCTTATTCATGTTCTTATGCATATATTTGTTCACAGTAATCATATTCAAATGCATATGTTCATTCAATTTAGTCATTGGACGTTTTGGAAAACAACAGAAAAAGTAATCAAATTTGAATTTTGAATTATATTTGTATTGAAAGTTTTCCTATAAACAGACAATTTTGTACAAAGAGTCAGAGATCCTAGTAAGAAGAAATCTTCGTAAAAATGAATAAAGGTACAAACAAAAACAAAGAAAAACAATTATGTTGAAATGATCCCATCGAGTTTCAACTCTACTATTGCCTTTATGTTTTCAAGTATCTCATCTCTTGTTTTCGGAAGAAGTTGATTAAATTGATTTGTACCATTTGAACTTGACATTGATAATAAAGCTTGATGTAAGTAGATGATCCAATGGGACATAGTCGTACACTTTAATCCCTAACTTTTCCTGAACCACCCTTTAGAGTTTTCAGTCCACCGGAATATCCTTTTTTTCCCAAGCCGCCTTTTTAGGTTTTCGACTTGCCGGATGTACAATATATATATATATATATATATATATATATATATATATATATATATATATATATATATATATATATATATATATATATATATATATATATATATATATATATCCATAATTTTTTCCCGAAACTTTTTGGTCCGTCGGGATGCCCTTATTTTTGCCTAGGCTAGTCAACCTAGCGGGTCTCTTTCATGCGTAGTATTTTTTGGCAATGTCCACATTCACAGGGTGCAAAAAATCTTCACCACCGATAGTGGTAAGTATCATAGCACCTCCAAAAAATATCTTCTTGATCACAAATGGTCTTTCGTACATGGGAGTCCACTTTCCCCTAGGATCACCTTGTGGTAGGATGATTCACTTTATTACCAAATCACATGCCTAGTATACCCGATGCTTGACTTTCTTGTTCAAGGCTTTAAACATGCGCTTCTGGTACATCTGACCATGGCTGACAACTGCAAGCCTTTTATCGTCGATAAAATTTATCTAGTTAAGCCTATTCTGAATCCATTCGTCTTCGTCTAAACCTGCATCTTTCATAATCCTTCGAGAAGGAATCTGGACTTCGACAGGTAGGAAAATCTCCATAATGTAGACTAGATAGAATGGGGTTGCCTCAGTTGATGTATATACTGAAGTGAGATAGCCATGAACAGAAAATGGTAACATCTCATGCCAATCTTTGTATGTCAGTATCATCTTCTACAAGATCTTCTTGATGTTCTTGTTGGTGGCTTCCACTGTGCCATTAATCTTTGGTCGCTACAGAGAAGAATTGTGGTGCTTAATCTTAAACCACGTGTAGAGTTCCGTGATCATAGTATTATTAATATTATTACTATTGTTCGTGATAATACTTTCGGGGATGCCATACCGTCAGATAAGGTTATGCCTAATGAACTGAGCCACGACATTCTTGGTAACAGAAGCAAATGAGGCTGCTTCAACCCACTTTATGAAGTAATCAATAGCGACGAGGATGAAATGATGTCCATTGGAAGCAGTATGCTTAAATTCTTTAATCATATCAATGCCCCACATTGCAAACGGACAAGGAGCAGTCAAGACATTTAAAGGAACTGAAGGCACATGTACTTTGTCAGCTTAAATCTTGCATTTGTGGCAAGTTCTTGAATGATGATGCAAATCAGTTTCCATGGTCAACCAATAATAACCAACTCTCAGAATTTTCTTAGCCATAGTATAACCACTGGAGTGAGTACCAAATACACCTTCGTGCATATCTTCCATAATCTTCTCAGCTTCCTTATTGTCTATACAATGAAGCGGAGTCAAATCATGGTTGTGCTTGTACAAAATTCTATTTCTCGGAAAGAACTTGGCATAGAACCTCCATAGGAATTTCTTGTCATTGATAGACGCCCCCTCGGAGTACTCTTGAGCTTTGAGGTATATTTTCACTTCGTGGTACCAGGTCTTTTCCTTTACTCCATCAGTATCAACTTCGTAGCAATGTATTGGTTCGTCTAGTCTCTCAATGGTAATTCGAGGAGCTCCATTATCCCATCTGACTTTGAACATAGATGACATGCTAGCCAATATGTAACGCCCGTTTATTTAATTAATTATTTAATTATGTACTTTCAATTATTTTTTGATTATTTGTTGAAATCGATGACATGTTGTGTTAAGTTGTGAGTTGTTGACATAAGTTGTGGTGTTGTTATTAGTCGGTTGAATTAGTTGATTAATAACATTAGTAATAATATTAGAATTGTAGAATATTAATAGTATTAGTTGTTGGGTTTGTTTTGGTGATAGACGTAGTATTAAGGGCGTGTGAATATTAGGCCCAATAGAAATAATAATATTTGGTTAAGTTAAATAATATAAATTAGGTTAGTTAAAAAGGGTTAAGAGAAAGAGTAGAGAAAGTGATGTGCATGAGAAGTTGCAGAGAAGAGGAATAATGAAAAGAAGCACAAGGCTAGGTTCGATCGGAAAATTATAGAGCAACCTTCGACCCAAGGTAAGGGTGGGGTTCTGACTTTATAATTGGTTATATGATTAATATTATGTAGGAATTGGTTTGTGCACAATCGTTATTGTGCGTGATTGTTGTATGAACAAATTGTTATTTGGTATATGTGGTATTTGTGTTAACGTTGCAGTGAGTCAATCAATGAATCGAGGGTTGAAATTATCACGGATTGATGTGGGTATAGTTTTTTGTTGTTGTGAATACGTGTAGTGTTGGTCTGGGCTCATGAGAAGGGAAGGAATTGTTAATCGCAAGGAAGTTACAGAACTGGGAGGAATTATGGATGGTGTGCCGAGCGGCACACGTATGGTGGTGAAGGGTGCCGACCGGCACCATATTTTGTGTCGAGGGGAACAATTTACATGCCGAGGGGCAGGAACCCATCAGCTAGTGTCTCCTTTTAATTGCTTTCTGTGGCGGTTTTGTGTATCTGTTACTTTAATATTTAGTTACATGAATGGATGTAACAAAGTTAGTAATTGTTAGCAGAAAATTAGTAATAGCAGACAACATAACGATAAATTAAGGCAGCAGTAATTTATGAAAGTAATAGTAGTGGATATTTAGCAGGTAAAGTTAATAAGTCACATAATTAGTAACTGGTATGATTTTACTTGCAGAACTAGTAGCAAATATCATAAACATTAGTAACTAAAATATAGTAGCAGTAGAGATAATTTAAGTAGCAGGAAAATTAATAGCTTCACTAATTTAGTAGAAAACTATTAATAAGATTTATCGGCAGAATAATTTAGTAGAAGTATTTTAGTAGGACCGTGTTGTACCCCAAAATTTTCCCTCTCATTTATCAAGATTTTTCACACAAAACTTCTTTGACTCAAGACAAGATTAGGGTTTGGTCAGCTCAAGACATCTCATCTTGCACTGATCACCCAAATTTAGGGTTTGAGTTTGCACAAGGATTTTTAGACCACCAATGCTTCACGTGACTTTCATACACCATTTTGGACCCCTAAGATTGCTCATGTTAAGTTTCAAGCCTTGAACCACATTTTGATCAGTCAATTGGATAGTTGACCTAAAAATCAGCTGTATTGGGGAAAAAGTCAACCATGGCCAATTTACACTTAAACTTCATAATTTTTTATCCACATCAACATTTTAGACTCATATGTACCATTTGATCAAGTTTGAATCACAACTCCTCAAGAAATTTGATCAAATCATCAAAAGGGCAAAATGGTCAAAATTAGGGTTTTGACGGAGAAAGGGCAATTTCTGATTTTTAACCTAGCCAATGACCAATTGAGTTCAAACATGATTTCAAGGGTTCAATGGCATCATCTTGACCTAATTACATGGTTCAAAAGATCTCAAGTTCATTGGATTGACAGATGAATTTTTGCAGTCAACTGATCAAAAGTCAACTGTGCACTGAAAAGTCAAACATTGACTTTTTGGTCAAAATTAAGTGCAAGGGTCATAATTCATCAAGATATGTCAAAATATGAAACTTGTTCACCAAGAAACTCAAATTTGAAAATAAGGGTTTTAATTTGAAAATTTTCATAACAAAATTTTTCTAAGTATAAAAATTTTCTTATTTTTTCCCAACTTTTCACCTCTTTTTCACCATGATACATTTTGATTCAAAGAAAACTTCCAAAATGAAAGTTGTAGTCCTCCATGAAATCTACAACTTTTCTTCACAAACTTTTCCCAAAAGATTTTGGATCTCAAGTTATGAATTTGTGAATATAGGTCCATGAACTTCTTAACTTAATGAAATTTTGCCCTAATTTAGGCAGGTTTTGGACCCAACTTCATGGACATTTTTCACCTAATTCCAAGAGGTATCTAAAATTGCATTTCAAATTCGGATTATAGAGTACATTGCAAGCTTTCCAAAATGTCCAAGAACTCTCCAAGATCATTTTTGAGTAGGGAGAATCGAAGAAGGGAAGTTGGCATTTTCTCACTTTTGTTCAAGCCATTTTTACATAGCATCAAGTTGCAAATCAAATCTATGCTGGTTGTATCTTGCTTAACAGGTCCTAAGCTTTCTATACACTCCATAATTAAATGCAAACTCAGTTGACAAAGGCTTTATCTTTGCTTTTGAAGCTTTACACAAGGTGTATTTCTATTTTTGGCCAAAAGGTTACAATGCCATTTTCATAAAGGGCAACTTTTGCAACTTTGTCAATCTTGAGCATTGAACCTGTCCCTTTGGTGAAAGCAATTTCTACAGGTCTCAAGAAATGTGTACCAACTCTTATCAGCCCTCAAGCAAGCCAGGACAAGCATGTAGCATTGGTCTTGTCAACTTTACTTCAAATGCAAGAAAAGTTGCAAAAAGGTCCAAAGCTTGCACAGCTAGTAAGGGCTGACTTTGGATCACTTCTATACAAATATACAAACTTGTTACAAGGCATAACACGATTTGCTTGGACCTAAAACACTCTGAAACTCAAAAAACCAAAATTCTGCCAAAACACACAGTTTCTGCAAAACCATAGCCAACTCTCATTTGGCTCGTGCGTTTTGTGTTTAAACACTTCAAGCATCTCATAAACATCATACCAAAGCAATCCAAGCCATCACCCTGGTTCTGTAACCCCTGTTTCAGCATCCACCATTTTCACTTTGGAAGCTTGCAGCTTGACTTGTCCAGAGAGTTCCAGCCATCCTCAAAGCAAGATAAGCATTGGAATAGTTTCAGGGAAGTTCAAGGAAGCTTAAACAATCATCAGGCTTCCATTAAAGTCCCTACATTGCCCTACTCAAATCCAGCTGAAGGAGGTAATTTCTTAAACTCTATCTCTCTGAATAGGAAACTTCAAGCCACGATTTGTGAAGAAAAAATGTAACTCTCATCGTGACAAAATTGTACATATCATTCCTTTTCATTTATGTTACTTGTGCTAAGAGAATTTGAAGCTTGAAGTCCCTGAAATTTTTAAGTCATGAATTAGGGGTTCCAAAATTCTCCTTGATCTTTTAGAGTTAGGTTACATAATTTATATGGTTGGAATCGTGAGCTCAAATGCCACATGTTTCATGTTATGAGTTTTTGTTTTTATGCAAGCATGAGCAAGATCCAGGTTTGAACTAAAACACGCGCAGGGAAGAGGACGAAGGACATGGATGAAGTGTTCTGGGCTTTTTGGCGCCTGGGCCCTTTTTGTTTTTGCTATTTGCACCCCCTGACTTGTTATTTGCACCCCCTGGCTGATTTTTATATTTTTCATATTTTTTCATATTTTTATATTTATTGCTTTTGATTATTTTTTCTGAATAATAGAAAATTCTAAAAATAATTTCTTTATTTTTGCAATTTTTTTTTTTTACATAAAAATTAGTTTATTTTGATAAATAGATTTTATTTTCTTAAATAACTTGTAAATATATTTAAAAATACTTAATATTTTTATTATACTATTTATACTCATAAATACTTATTTTTTATACATATTTAATTTTTTAATATTTAAACATAATATTATTTTTTATTTTTTATACAAAAATATACAAGTTAGTAAATATAGAATATTATTTTCTTTTAATTAAAAAACTAGGGTTTTAAACCCCTCCAAAAATAATATTGTTTTTTTCTAGGGTTTGAATTAATTATTTTTCTCATACAAAAAACAAGACATAAAAACATTTTCTAACATGAACATTACATTGCATTTTAAATATTTGTCTTATTTAAATTCGCTCATATTCAATTTGGTTGTAATAATATATTTAGTTTTATATTTGTGAAAATCCCCCATTCAAACTTGTATTCCCCCCTCCCATAATAATTGTTGTAATAGCTTAGTTTATTTTACGCAATTTATCGCTTTATACCATGATTAGTAAATTAGGGTTTGCATGACAAGAACAAAAACAAAGCAAAATAGAAAACCCTAAATGCAAGACAAAAGCATGAAAATGACACATTTTGCACACAAGCACCCTTAGGGTTTCTCCTACTTGGTTGCCTAAAATAAAATGGCCATGTTATGCATGCGAAGTATCTTGGCAAAACAAAACAAAAATAAGATCATAGTCCCTCGATGACGCTATTCAAAGGTTGCCTAAAATAAAATGATCTTGGTCCCTCAAAAATGCTAAGATACTTGGCAACATTGCTATCATGGTTATATGATGACCCACGCCCGTCCCGTTTACATCCAAAGATAGGGTTGCTTACCAAATCAATGGTAAGTCAACAATGTCAAAGGAATAAAAATGCACAATAAAGGCATTTGAGTAGGTAAATAGCTTCTAAGTTACTTGCTCCATTTCAAAATAATTCTTGCTATTTTTCAAAAACAAACAAACACACATTTCAAAACATCTTGCAAAACATTGAAAACATTTTCAAAAGACAAACATCTTTGTATACATTCTTACGAACGAGAATCATTACAAAGATTGCCTAAACGAATGGCCTCTTTTCAAAATACTTTCAAAACTACACCAAACATCATTTCAAACAAAACAAAGCAAGTGATCTAAACAAGTAACTAAGAGCCCACGGAAAACCATGGATAAAAAGGGTGCTAATACTTTCCCTTTTTATAATCTACCCCCTGAACCCAAGAAACAATCTCAAAGGTCTTTTCTGTGCTTTTTCACCTTTCCTTTTGGATAAAAGAAAAGTCGGTGGCGACTCTTGCTAACAGTAACATTTGCAAACACAAACTCAAAACCTCAAGTCAGTTCTCCCACCGCATCACAGAACTGGTGACTCTGCTGGGGAAAATTCTAAAAGTGGGGTTACGTTAGGGTTTAGATCACCTTTATTTGCTTACAATTGTTTGACTTGTTTGCTTTATATTTTGGTTCTATTGTTTGGGTTTGAATCCTCCACCCGGATTTGGGAAACATTATAGGTAAATAGCAATATGTTGTGGATACTGTGCGGGGTATACCGACATGGTCTAAGCAATAACTATATTAGTGTGACATATTTGTGGGTACCGGTAGCCTTTGAGTCAATCAACGAGAATACGGGGCCGTTGAGTGATGTCATGAAGCACTAATGAACTTCTAGAACTTTACTTGACCAACTTGGCATTTTAGGATGTAGTGAGATGACCGGCTTGGTGCAGGCTGAAGTTGGTAGATACTCGATACTACACTCATTGAAGGTTGGTTTCTTGGGATATTTCGGTCGCCAGTAAAGATGCTTGAACTGAAACAATGAACAAAGGAAACAATCCAGTGATATTGATCTCCTTAGAACCCGGTTACTATCGTTAGGACAGGTTGAGCCAACTAAACTTCAAGAGGGTACTTACCTATAAGACCCCATGCAAGCCTAAACTAAGAACTTGTTTGATTTGCTTGTACATATATACTTGTGCATAACATCATGAACATCATGAACATCATATGCATTCACTAACCATTTCAAGGATTTTGGAGATTCATCTTTGTTCTTGTTTTGTAGGTTATGGATTCACTTCGCAGGAAAACTATCCAAATCAACCTTGTAAGAATTCCTCCACAACTCAAGGAGCTAGCTTCAAGGATCCCTGAGAATTCTTCATTCACCGAGAGACAAGGTCGTCTACTCAACTTGGTCACTTCCAACACAGAGGAGGATATGATGAAGGTTCTCTTCCAGTTCTTTGACCCTTTGCATCATTGCTTCACATTTCCTTACTATCAACTTGTGCCCACTTTGGAAGAATTCTCTCACCTCTTGAGGATTCCTATTCTCAATCAACTACCCTTCAACGGTACGGAAAGAGATCCAAATCTAGAAGAGATTGCTCAAGCCCTGCACTTGCACTCATCTGATGTCACAACTCATTGGGAAACTAGAAGTGGTGTCAAAGGCTTCTTGGCAAAGTTTCTGTTTGAGAAGGCCCAAAGCTTTTGGAATTCCCTAGACTTGCAAGCTTTTGAGGAGATTGTAGCTCTTCTCATCTATGGAATGGTCTTGTTCCCTAATCCTGACCAACTCATAGATGTGAGCGCTGTCAAAATCTTCATGACTCGCAACCCTGTGCCTACATTGCTTGGGGATATCCTACACTCTTTTCACACTCGTACAATGAGGAAAAGAGGTGTTCTTATGTGTTGTACTCCTCTCCTGGAAAGATGGTTTATTTCTCATCTTCCCCAATCAGTCTTGAAGAATGAGCAAGGTTTGAGGTAGTCACAAAGGTTAATGACACTTAAACATTCAGATATCCATTGGTGTTCTCGATCCAAAGAGAATGTTATCATTGTTGACCATTATGGGGAATTCCCTAATGTCCCTCTACTTGGCATTAGGGGAGGCATCACCTACAGCCCATTCTTAGCTCTAAGATAGTTTGGTTATGCCCGAAGGGATGGCCCACATGATATGTTGATTCAAGGATTGGTTTTCGACTACGACAACGACAACGACGACCAAGGACTTTTCCAGAGATTCATCCGAGCTTGGAGGATGCTAAACAAGGTGGACAGCAAGACTTTAGGACACAAGAATTCCATCCCTCTTGAGCCTTACCTCAAGTGGGTACGAACCCGTGCTCAAAGTCTTATGATGCCTTATCCCTCCATTCTCCCAGTGATTATTGAGCCTGTTAAGGAAGGAGAAGTTCCATACACTATCCTACATCCTGACATGCCGACATCACTCGAAGACCTACGAAGGGATTGGATACAGCTCAAAGGAGAGAGCGATACTTTCGAAGCCCAATTCTACGCAAGCGAGAAGAAGGTTTTGGAACTCACTCGGCTACTTCATGAAGAGCAGACTCTCAATACATACATTGCACCAAAGAGGATGCGCAATGTCTTTTTACCTTAGAATTTTGTATTATTTTGCCCAAGGGGCATTGATGTACTCAAATTCTATTTTATTAATATGACGTGTGTTTCTTTTTTGTTTAAAACAAATTTGAATTTCTAAATCCTTGAAAGCATTGCATGAATACATATCATTCATCATAAACATAAACAGGTCTTTGCAACAAGTTTCCTCATCTCTCTACTGTTTATTTCAGTATGATGGATCTCGAACAAACGGTCAAAGATCTGCAAGCTCAGAATACACAATTTCAACAGTTGCTCATGACCTTAGCCAAGGGGCAAGAGGAGCTGAATACTCTGCTAGAAAAAGAGAAAGAGAAAAAGAAGAAGAAGCCAGCTGGTGTGGTAATCATGGGCAGAAGGTTTCAGGGACAAGCCAGAAGGACCTTAGAATTTCCAACAACATCTGAAGAAGGGGAAAGAAAAGGAAAAGAAACAGCAGTACCATCAGATTCTTAAGAAGAGGAGGAAGATGAGGATTACTCTGAACAACAATACCCTCCGGCTGATGACAAGTATAAACACCTTGAAGAGCGATTAAGCACTATGAAAATCCAGAGAGTACCGGGGCTAGATTTTGAAGAGTTGGGGCTGGTGTCAAGAATTGTGATCCGGCCAAAGTTTAAAGTGCCATTATTTGCCAAGTATGATGGGGTGTCTTTCCCTAAAATGCACATCAGACAGGAAGATTCAACCACACTCTGTCGACAAAGACTTATGGGTCCATTTTTTCCAAGACAGATTATCAGGAACGCAACTTGATTGGTTCTACCAATTAGAAAGGGCAGACGTCCATAATTGGGAAGACCTGGCAGCAGCTTTCTATAAACAATATTAGTACAACACCGACTTGGCACCTACCCGTACTCAACTTCAGAGTATGGCGATGGTTTCCAATGAGGGCTTCAAAGATTACGCGCAAAAGTGAAGGGATCTAGCCAGAAGGGTACAACCCCCTCTATCTTAAAGGGAGTTGGTGGACATGTTCCTGGGAACTCTATCAGGCCCTTTCTTCAATCATCTGATTGGGAGTTCTTCTGCAGGGTTTACTGAATTGATTTTAACCAGCGAAAGGGTAGAGGCTAGTATAAGAAGTGGAAAAATTCAGAAAGACGCGTCCACCTTTACAGCTGTGAAAAAGCCCTTCACGGGAAGAAAGGAAGAACTGAGCACTGACCAACGGTGGGGGCCGTTATGATCCTGAAGCCTGCATCAGACCAGCCAAGAACTAACCAGCAAAGGGTGGAAAGGCCAGTATGGCAATTCACCAAGATTAACATGACTCCAGCCCAAGTTCTACCACATCTTCTGAAGTTGAATCTGGCCACTCTAAAAGAGGCCCCAAAGAATCCCAATACTGCATCTCCATATTACCATCTGAATGCCAGATGCGCGTACCATTCTGAAAGTCCAGGGCACGACACCAACAACTATTGGGCTCTGAAGAACAAAATCCAAGATCTGATAGATACGAAGAAAGTTGAGTTTGAAGCGCCTGAGAAACCAAATGTTATTTCCGCTCCGATGCCTAGGCAGGTCACAATGCCAACACTATCGAAGAAGATTTAGTTGTCGCTACTGTGGATGAATTATTGAATCCGCTCCCGATTATTAAGTTGAATTTGTTGAAAGCTGGTATTTTACCAGGTTGTGACAAAGACTGCCATGTTTGCCTGTCCTCATCATTTGAATGCCCTCTGTTGAAGAAAGGTATCCAATGACTGATGGATAACCAAGAAATTTTGTTTGAGAATGCTCCTATTTCACCCGTTCCAGTGAAAGAAGTTTCAATTATAACCATCTACGCCAATCCTTCCAGGGTCCCTAAAAGACCCATTAGGATTACACCTGCTCCAAAGACTACTCCACTCAAGATTACAATGCCTGGGTCGGCCCCATACAAATCAGATAAAACAGTACCATGGAATTATGGTGGAGAAATCTACTACCATGGTATTAAACAGGATGAACTGACTGCCGAAGAAGAAAGCTCCGAAGAGGACAATTCTGACATTGGCAATATTGCCGGAACAAGCAAGATTACCCGCAGTGGTAGAATCTTCTCTCCATAGATTTCTCCTCTAAGGGCAGTCTTTGGACCCGTGGCCATTCCAAATATTACCTCTACACTAGTGATTATACCTGCAAGTGTACTTACCGACAAAGACAATACAATTCCTGTCCCTACTTCCACTGCTGAGAATAAAGGAAAAAACGTTCAAGAGGAGCCTGTCCAGATGAAGGCTCAATCACTAGCCATTCCTGAAACATCTAAGAAGGAGATGGAAGAAATCCTGAGGATAATAAAAAAGAGTGATTATGATGTGGTTGAACAGTTGGGGCAAACCCCTTCCAAGATCTCTATGCTAGCCCTGCTGCTGTGCTCTGAAGCACATGCCAAAGCTCTGGAAAAATTTCTGAAGACAGCTCATGTGCCACAAGAGACGTCTGCTGACCAGTTTCAGGACTGTGTGGCCAGTTTGACAGCTGATAATGGATTGGGTTTCTCTGATGCTGACTTGACACCTAGAGGGAGAAAACACAACGAGGCATTACATGTCTCAGTGGAGTGTAGAGGAACAATCCTAGCCCATGTCTTGGTTGATACTGGATCATCTTTGAACGTCTTTCCGAAAAAAGCCCTTGACATATTGGATTGCGAGGGGCTGACTTTAAAACCCAGCAACATAGTGGTGAGAACATTTGATGGTTCGAAAAGGATGGTCCACAGGGAGGTTGATATCCCAATAAAGGTGGGAACTCAGGTTTTCAACTCAACCTTTTATGTGATGGACATCCGTCCTTCTTATTCATGTCTGTTGGGACGCCTCTGGATCCACGATGCCGGTGTTGTCACCTCCACTTTGCACCAGATGCTGAAGTACCCCGTCCAAGAGAAGATCATAATTGTCCATGGGGAGGAGGAGTACATGATTAGTCATCTGAATTCCTTCTGATATGTGGAGTTAGATGGAGAGTTCATTGAAACCCCTTTCCAACATTTTGAAGAAGTCTCTTCAGAAGTAGCGGCGACCAAGGCGGTTTCCTCGATTCCTATGATCACAAGACCTCCACCTCGGATGTCATCTCTAAAAGATGCAAAGGCAGTAGTGGAAGAGGGGGATGCACCATCTGGGCAGCTTCCGGACATTTCATACAAATCAGATAAGTTTGGCTTGGGGTTTACTTCGACTGCTCAGAAGGCTGTGCGTCATGCCCGTGCTGGGGGGCCACCTATGAAGATTAGCAGCCAAGGGGTCAATGCAGTAGAAGACAATGAAGAGGATGGCAGCTTGGAAGATTGGATATTTCCTACTGTCAACGGAGGACTTCGCAACTGGGAAGCTAAAGACTTCATCCCAATAACTTTCATCTCTCAGTAATTTATCTTTTACATTTCTGTCTGACTTGTAATATTCACGAACAATTCGCACTTTAAAAACCTTGTGTCTTATCCGAGGCACAATGGTCCATTTGTAAGGGTTTTTATTTCATCTTCATATGACATTCAATGAATCATGGACGCTTTTTCATATAAACCTTTTGTGCTCATTGTCTTTCTTTTACATTTTATTGTTTTAAGATGGCTATACCCTTACACACACCCACACTCACAAATGCAGGTACCCTTCCCTTTCGGATCCCATGGGTAACAATACTGCTATAGCCTTCAGTGACTCTGAAGATCTGATCTACCAAGCCGAATACGAAGGTGAGGAAGATTGTGAGGTGCCAGGGGAATTGGCCAGACTACTATAACAAGAGGAAAGAGCTATTCAGCCTCATGAGGAGCTGTTGGATACAATCAACTTGGTTATCGAGGGGGATAAAAAGGAAATCAAAGTGGGTGCCAATCTAGAGCTGAGTGTCAAGGAGCGCCTAATTCAGCTGTTGCATGATTATGTTGAGATCTTTTCCTGGTCATACGAAGACATGTCAGGACTCAATACAGACATCGTGGTACATCGTCTACCCACAAGAGAAGGTTGTCCAACAGTGAAACAAAAAGTCCGCCGCATGAGACCTGACATGTCAGAGAAGATCAAAGCGGAGGTTATGAAATAGTTCAATGCTGGATTTCTGGCTGTTACTTCCTATCCTCAATGGGTGGCCAACATTGTTCCCGTACCTAAAAAGGACGGCAAAGTAAGAATGTGCATGGATTATAGAGATTTAAACAGGGCCAGCCCTAAAGCTGATTTTCCACTTCCACACATCGACATCCTGGTTGACAATACAGCTCAGCACAAATTATTTTCTTTCGTGGACGGATTCTCAGGCTATAACCAGATCAAAATGGCACCTGAGGACATGGAGAAAACTACATTTGTCACACAGTGGGGTACGTTCTGCTACAAAGTGATGCCATTTGACTGAAGAATGTTGGGGCAACCTATCAACGCGCCATGGTAGCTTTGTTTCATGATATGATACATTATGAGATAGAGGTCTACGTAGATGACATGATAGCCCGATCACAAACTGAAGAAGAATACCTTGATCACTTGCAAAAGCTGTTTGTTAGATTGAAGGAGTACAAACTAAGGTTAAACCCAAACAAGTGCATATTCGGAGTACGGTCCGGTAAACTCCTAGGTTTCATTGTCAGCAACAAAGGCATCAAGGTGGATCCTGCCAAGGTCAAAGCAATACAAGAAATGCCTGCTCCTCGCACTGAGAAGGAAGTCAGAGGTTTTTTGGGACGCCTAAACTATATTTCCAGATTCATTTCTCACCTAACATCTACTTGTGAGCCAATCTTTAAACTGTTGAAGAAAGATCAAGTAGTCAGATGGAATGATGAATATCAGATTGCTTTCGACAAAATCAAAGAGTATTTACAAGAGCCTCCTTTCTTGATGCCACCGGTCGAGGGAAGACCACTGATCATGTATCTGACCGTTTTAGAGAACTCAATAGGGTGCGTATTGGGGCAGCATGACGAGTCTGGCCAAAAAGAGCATGCTATTTACTACCTGAGCAAAAAGTTTACCGACTGTGAAACCAGATATTCACTCCTCGAGAAAACTTGTTGCGCTCTGGTATGGGCTGCTCGCCAGCTAAGACAATATATATTGACTCATACCACCTTGCTGATATCTAAGATGGATCCGATAAAGTACATCTTTGAGAAGCCCGCTCTGTCTGGAAGGATAGCTAGATGGCAGATGATCTTAACAGAATATGACATACAGTACACAACCCAAAAAGCTATAAAGGGCAGTGTGCTAGCTGATCATCTTGCTCATCAAGCTGTAGAGGATTATCAGTCCATGAGGTTTGAATTCCCTGACAAAGACATCATGACAGTAGACAACTGTGAAGTGATCAGACCATATGATGGACCTGGACAAGGATTCTGATGGACCCTGTTCTTTGATTGGGCATCCAATGCACTTGGTAACGGTATCGGCGCTGTACTCATATCTCCAGAAGGATGCCATACTCCTTTTACTGCCAGACTTTGCTTCAACTGTACGAACAACATGGCAGAATATGAAGCATGCATCTTTGGTCTCAAGGCTACCATAAACTTGGGAATCAAATCTTTAGCTGTGTTTGGAGATTCAGCATTGGTCATCAGTCAGATCAAAGGAGAATGGGACACTAAGCATCCAAACCTTATCCCTTACAAAGAACATGTTTTGACATTGTTACCACATTTCGAGCAGATTACCTTCGAGCACTTCCCGCAAGAAGAAAATCAGCTAGTATATGCTCTAGCTACAATGTCATCTATGTTTAAACTTAATTGGGATAACGAGGCTCCCTAGATCAGCATTGAACGAATGGACGAACCGGCACACTGTCACGAGATTAATACCGAAGAAGTAGTGGACCAGCCTTGGTTTCATGAAGTCAAAAGGTATCTCGAGGCTCAAGAATATCCAGAAGGAGCTTCAGTCAATGACAAAAAGTTCTTAAGGAGATTCTCTGCTAAGTTCTTCCTAAGTAATGGAATCCTGTACAAATGTAATCATGATTCTATTCTGCTCCGTTGTGTGGACAAGATTGAAGCTGAAAAGATCATGGCTGAATTGCATGAAGGTACCTTTGGCACTCACTCTAGTGGGCATACAATGGCGAAGAAAATCCTACGGGCAGGCTATTACTGGTCTACCATGGAAGCCGACTGCTATCAACACTCTCGGACCTGTCATAAGTGTCAAATCTATGCAGACAAGGTGCACGTGCCTCTGGTTCCTCTAAATGTCTTAACAGCTCCTTGGCCCTTCGTTATGTGGGGAATCGATATGATTGGGGAGATCAAGCCTACAGCCTCCAATGGACACTGTTTCATTCTGGTGGCCATTGACTATTTCACCAAGTTGGTCGAAGCAGCTTCCTTTGCATCTGTTACTAAGAATGTTGTTGCCCGCTTCATCAAGCAGAATCTTATTTGCCGGTACAGTATCCCAGAAAGGATCATCATTGATAACGGTACAAACCTTAACAACACTTGATCACCGCCCTGTGCAAGTAGTTCAAGATTCAACATCACAATTCATCCCCCTATCGGCCAAAGATGAATGGTGCAGTCGAAGATGCTAATAAAAACATTAAAAAGATCATACAGAAGATGACAGTCACCTACAAGGACTGGCATGAAATGCTACCGTTTGCTCTCCACGGGTACCGTACCACGGCTCGCACATCAACTGGGGAAACACCTTATTCTTTGGTTTATGGCATGGAGGTTGTTCTACCTATTGAGGTTCAGATTCCCTCTTTGAGAATCATGAAGGATGCAGGTTTGAGTGAGGATGATTGGATCCAGACCCGACTTGATCAACTGAACTTGATTGATGAAAAGAGACTTACTGTTGTTTTCCATGGTCAGATGTATCAAAAACGGATGATCAAGGCCTTCAACAAGAAAGTTAGACGCCAAGTATATCAAGTTGGAGATCTAGTGATCAAGCGCATCATCTTGCCACAAAGTGATCCCAAGGGCAAATGGACTCTTACCTATGAAGGACCATTTGTAATCAAGAACATCTTTTCTGGTGGGGCAATGATCTTAACCACCATGGACGGCGACGACCTGCCACACCCTGCGAATGCAGACATAGTCAAAAGATACTACGCATAAGATACCAGCTAGGTTGACACACCTAGGAAAAACAAGGGCATCCCGGCGAACCAAAAGGTTCGGGAAAAAATTAGGGATAAAATAAAAAAAATCTGTACACCCGGCAAGTTGAAAACCCGAAAGGGCGACTTGGGAAAAAAAGGGTTTCCCGGTGGACTGAAAACCCGAAAGGGCGGTCCAGACAAAAGTTAGGGAATTAAAGCGTATGACTATGTCTCGTCGGATCACTTTAAAGACAATCTCTTCACTAACAAACTCGGAGCTTCTGATCAATTCAATCATCTTCGGACGAAGCAACAAATGGACAAGATATTCGGAGATACGAAGGCTATAGCAGAATGGGAACCCCATGGGATTATCACATATAGCTATCTTTCTTTGTAAAAAAATTTCTTACTTTTATGACACCATCCTCTCACTAGGATGTCTGCCTCCTTTGTACAAAATACTTATTCAAAGTAAATACAAAGATATCTCTTTCAAAGTACAGAAAACTATTTGCCTTTTTCTTTACACTTCTGTTTTTATTTGCAAAAAACGTCCAATGATTCATTAATGAACATATGCATTTGAACATAATTACTGTTTACAAATAAACAAAATGCAAAAGAACAATTACTGACAGGTTGAAAGAATAGGAAAACGTCTTTAGGCTATTCCATGAGCAATCCCTATAGTACATCATTAAGATCCCCAACGGAGCTAAATCTTCAAACTCTTAATCCTCAGTGGAGCCAAAACTTCGAACTATCAATCCCCAGTGGAAACCATTCAGTTTCTCCAAATTCCCCAGCAAGTTGTCTTGAATCCCGAAAATTAACCGGATAACAGTTAACTTCTGTCTCTCCTTAACCTAGGATAATTCCCCAATAGAGTGGCAGACGACCGAAACTCCTGAACTTTTTCCAAACAGGAATAAGCTTTTTCCCCATAGAGTTTTTACTCCCCAACAGATTGAAGACTCTCAATTCCCAGCAGAAGTCATCAAAAATCTCTAGATTCACCAAGCAGATTACTCAAGCAGTATATGGCATTGCTCGCAACAGAATTTTTGTCAATACTCCAAGACATGAAGAATCCACATATCCTCAGCAGTCAAGGATTTATTTTCCTCAGCAAAACAGCGAATCAACTTACATGCGCATACATTACATCCATATATCATAAACATTGATAAAGTACATATATTGCATCATACATTTCATGCAACATAACTTTGTGTTTCAGCTAACATTTTACCCTTTTCAGGATAAGATTAACAGCTACCGTTTAACAATATGCAATCATGATACAGTTCAGATACACTCCATGACACGGAAGTCATTCTATTACTCGTTCAGATTCATCTTTCAGATACAGTACAAATACGCTCCAGACACGGAATTCATTCTGTTACTCATTCAGATTCTAGTTCAGATACAGTTCAAATACACTCCAGACACGGAAGTCATTCTGTTACTCATTCAGATTTCAAGTTCTGATACGCTCCAGACACGGAAGCCATTCTTATACTCATTCAGATTTCACACTCTTGTTATAGTACGGATACGCTCCAGACGTGGATGCTATTCTGTTGCTCATACAGATTCAGTCTCCAGATACAGTTCAGATACGTTCCCTATACGGACACCATTCTGATACTTATTCTTATGACTTACAACTTACAATTCAGCAAGCATTCTTGGATGGAATCTACAAGCCCATCTCGAACAAGATTCCATCACCTCTCCAAATGGAATCTTTAAGCCCATTCCTTCAACTACGCTTTGACGAGTGCAAATTTATGGGCACTCTAGTGTCCAATCATCTTTTACCTTCGAGTCACGAACGACAAAGCTCGTCAATCTAACTCTTCAGGTTCAAGAAGATTGAACAGGGGCAGAGGTTATACCCTAAAATTTAACCTCTCACTTATCAATATTTTTCACACAAAACTTCTTTGACTCAAGACAAGATTAGGGTTTGGTCACCTCAAGACATCTCATCTTGCACTGATCACCCAAATTTAGGGTTTGAGTTTCCACAAGAATTTTTGGACCACCAATGCTTCATGTGACTTTCATACACCATTTTGGACCCCTAAGATTGCTCATGTTAAGTTTCAAGCCTTGAACCACATTTTTTATCAGTCAATTGGACAGTTGACCTAAAAATCAGCTGTATTAGGGAAAAAAGTCAACCATGGCCAATTTACAGTCAAACTTCATAATTTTTGATCCACGTCAACATTTTAGACTCATATGTACCATTTTATCAAGTTTAGATCACAACTCCTCAATAAATTTGATCAAATCATCAAAAGGGCAAAATGGTCAAAATTAGGGTTTTGATTGAGAAAGGGCAATTTCGGATTTTTAACCTAGCCAATGACTAATGGGGTCCAAACATGATTTCAAGGGTTCAATGTCATCATATTGAGCTAATTACATGGTTCAAAAGATCTCAAGTTCATTGGATTGACAAATGAATTTTTGCAATCAACTGATCAAAAGTCAACTGTGTACTGAAAAGTCAAACTTTGACTTTTTGGTCAAAATTAAGTGCCAAGAGTCATAATTCATCAAGATATGTCAAAATATGAAACTTGTTCACCAAGAAACTCAAATTTGAAAATTAGGGTTTTAATTTGAAAATTTTCATAACTTAGAATTTTTCTAAGTATAAAAATTTTCTTATTTTTCCCCAACTTTTCACCACTTTTTCACCATGATGCATTTTGATTCACAGAAAACTTCCAACATGAAAGTTTTAGTCCTACATGAAATCTACAAATTTTCTTCACAAACTTTTCCCAAAATATGCTTGGATCTCAAGTTATGAATTTGTGAATATAGGTCCATGAACTTCTTAACTTAGTGAAATTTTGCCCTAATTTAGGCAAGTTTTGGACCCAACTTCATGGACATTTTTCACCTAGTTCCAAGAGGTATCTCAAATTTCATTTCAAAGATGTATTATAGAGCACATTGCAAGCTTTACAAAATGTCCAAGAACTCTCCAAGATCATTTTTAAGTAGGGAGAATCGAAGAAGGGAAGTTGGCATTTTCTCACTTTTGTTCAAGCCATTTTTACATAGAATCAAGTTGCAAATCAAATTTATGCTGGTTGTATCTTGCTTTATAGGTCCTAAGCTTGATATACATTCCATAATTAAATGAAAACTCAGTTGACAAAGGATTTATCTTTGCTTTTGAAGCTTTACACAAGGTGTATTTTCATTTTTGGCCAAAAGGTTACAATGCCATTTTCATAAAGGGCAACTATTGCAACTTTGTCAATCTTGAGCGTTGAACCTGTCCCTTTGGTGCAAGAAATTTCTACAGGTCTCAAGCAATGTGTACCAACTCTTATCAGCCCTCAAGCAAGCCAGGACAAGCATGTAGCATTGGTCTTGTCAACTTTACTTCAAATGCAAGAAAAGTTGCAAAAAGGTCCAAAGCTTGCACAGCTAGTAAGGGCTGACTTTGGATCACTTCTATATAAATATAAAAACTTGTTACAAGGCATAACACGATTTGCTTGGACCTAAAACACTCTGAAACTCAAAAACACCAAAATTTTGCCAAAACACACAGTTTCTGCAAAACCATAGCCAACTCTCATTTGGCTCGTGCGTTTTGTGTTTAAACACTTCAAGCATCTCATAAACATCATACCAAAGCAATCCAAGCCATCACCCTGGTTCTGTAACCCCTGTTTCCGCATCCACCATTTTCACTTTGGAAGCTTGCAGCTTGACTTGTCCAGAGAGTTCCAGCCATCCTCAAAGCAAGATAAGCATTGGAATAGTTTCAGGGAAGTTCAAGGAAGCTTAAACAATCATCATGCCTCTATTAAAGTCCCTACATTGCCCTACTCAAATCTAGTTGAAGGAGGTAATTTCTTAATCTCTATCTCTCTGAATAGGCAACTTCAAGCCACGATTTGTGAAGAAAAAATGTAACTCTCATCATGACAAAATTGTACATATCATTACTTTTCATTTATGTTACTTGTGCTAAGAGAATTTGAAGCTTGAAGTCCCTGGAATTTTTAGGTCAGGAATTAGGGGTTCCAAAATTCTCCTTGATCTTTTAGAGTTAGGTTACGTAATTTATATGGTTGGAATCGTGAGCTCAAATGCCACATGTTTCATGTTATGAGTTTTTGTTTTTATGCAAGCATGAGCAAGATCCAGGTTTGAACTAAAACGCGCGCAGGGAAGAGGACGAAGGACAAAGATGAAGTGTTCTGGGCTTTTTGGCGCCTGGGCCCTTTTTTTTGCTATTTGCACCCCCTGACTTGTTATTTGCACCCCTTGGCTGATTTTTATATTTTTCTTATTTTTTCATATTTTTATATTTATTGCTTTTGATTATTTTTTCTGAATAATAAAAAATCCTAAAAATAATTTCTTTATTTTTACAAATTTATTTTATTTATTTTATTATTTTTTTTACATAAAAATTAGTTTATTTTGATAAATAGATTTTATTTTATTAAATAACTTGTAAATATATTTAAAAATACTTAATATTTTTATTATACTATTTATACTCATAAATACTTATTTTTTATACATATTTAATTTTTTAATATTTAAACATAATATTATTTATTATTTTTTACACAAAAATATACAAGTTAGTAAATATAGAATATTATTTTCTTTTAATTAAAAAACTAGGGTTTTAAACCCCTCCAAAAATAATATTATTTTTTTCTAGGGTTTGAATTAATTATTTTTCTCATACAAAAAACAAGACATAAAAACATTTTTCTAACATGAACATTGTATTGCATTTTAAATATTTGTCTTATTTAAATTCGCGCATATTCGATTTGGTTGTAATAATATATTTAGTTTTATATTTGTGCAAATCCCCCATTCAAACTTGTATTCCCCCCTCCCATAATAATTGTTGTAATAGCTTAGTTTATTTTACGCAATTTATCGCTTTATACCATGATTAGTAAATTAGGGTTTGCATGACAAGAACAAAAACAAAGCAAAATAGAAAACCCTAAATGCCAGACAAAAGCATGAAAATGACACATTTTGCACACAAGCACCCTTAGGGTTTCTCCCACTTGGTTGCCTAAAATAAAATGGCCATGTTACACATGCGAAGTATCTTGGCAAAACAAAACAAAAATAAGATCATAGTCCCTCGATGACGCTATTCAAAGGATGCCTAAAACAAAATGATCTTGGTCCCTCAAAAATGCTAAGATACTTAGCAACATTGTTATCATGGTTATACGATGACCCACGCCTGTCCCGTTTACATCCAAAGATAGGGTTGCTTACCAAATCAATGGTAAGTCAACAATATCAAAGGAATAAAAATGCACAAGAAAGACATTTGAGTAGGTAGATAGCTTCTAAGTTACTTGCTCCATTTCAAAACAATCCTTGCTATTTTTCAAAAACAAACAAACACACATTTCAAAACATCTTGCAAAACATTGAAAACATTTTCAAAAGACAAACATCTTTGTATACATTCTTACGAACGAGAATCATTACAAAGATTGCCTAAACGAATGACCTCTTTTCAAAATACTTTCAAAACCACACCAAACACCACTTCAAACAAAACAAAGTAAGTTATCTAAACAAGTAACTAAGAGCCCATAGAAAACGATGGATAAAAAGGGTGCTAATACCTTCCCTTTTTATAATCTACCCCCCGAACCCAAGAAACAATCTCAAAGGTCTTTCCTGTGCTTTTTCACCTTTATTTTTGGATAAAAGAAAAGTCGGTGGCGACTCTTGCTAACTGCAATATTTGCAAACAGAAACGCAAAACCTCAAGTCAGTTCTCCCACCGCATCACAGACCGTATTAATAATAGTATTGACATGTTTAAGTGGTTGTATTATTGTTATTAATTGTTGAAGTTGCAGGTGATGAATTTTGTTGTGTTGCCTCTATTGATTGGAAAATTATTGAGTTGTAAGCTTATGACCAATGTTGAATTAAGTTGAATTATTATTGTTATTGTTGTTATGACGTTCATGTTGTTAATGCATACATAACATATCATGTTGGAGCTAATGCTCGTTAATTTGGCCTGGATTGGAAAATATAAAGTTGAAGGCTTATGCCTTGTTGATGCCTCTATTAATTGGTAAATTATTGAGTTGGGATTTCTTCTCCATTGGTCCTATATTCATATGCATTGTAATGAGTCGCATCTCACGTTGCATATTTGAGTTGTTGTATTGATGAATTAATCGTTATATTTTGTTCATATTTTGTCGTGATTTCTGTTGTTCATACGTTGTGAAGCGGTGATCTTGCATGAACTGATTCTAATATAATGTGTATCATGCGTTTAATTATATTATTAGATATATCACCCCTTCTGTTTGAATGTTACCCCGATGTTGGTAACGTGCATGTAATCCAGAGTGAATGTGGTTTACCTTCAGTAGTTCGAGTCGGTGTCATTGCTCTGATATGTAACACTCGGGGGGATGAACGCTTGTTGTTATTATTTCAGTTGATTGAAATTTAAGTTGTAGTTCATTAAATACTTGTTATTTGAAGTTGTTTCAGTTGGATAAAGATGTTATATTTGTTTAAGTTGGATATTATGATTTCGCTGCGTAGTTATGAAAGTTGTCGGTTTTAAAAGATTAATTTATGTTGTTGTTGGTTCATCAAAGTTTAAAGTGTTATGTATCTGTAATAAATGTCGTTGTTTTAAGTTGAAATTGTAGTATCCTGATTTGGTTGTCTAATTTTTATAACTATGATTTTTTGATAATTGTCGGGTAGAATTGGGGTACTACAAGTTGGTATCAGAGCAAGTCGGTTCGTCTGACCAAGTTGTCGAGTCATAGTTGTCTAACAATCGAGCATTGTTAACTTGAGTTTTAACCGTTGTTTGTGTTGTAGTGATAAGTTGAGATGGATGGAAGGAATGATGTTGCACTTGTTGCTACTTTAGAAGCAATGGCACATGCTATGGAGAATCATCCAAACACTGACAAGAATACTGGATCTCGTAGTTTGGCAACCTTCCAGAGGGAGAATCCACCTACCTTCAAGGGTAAGTATGATCCTGACAGAGCGTTAGAATGGTTGAAGGAGATTGATAGAATATTTTGTGTGATGGACTGCACTCCAGCACAGAAGGTTCGATATGGTACCCATATGCTAGCAGCCAAGGCTGATGACTGGTGGCTAGAGACTTGTCAGAAATTGGAGGCTGCAGGTGAAAATATCACTTGGGTTATGTTTTGTAGGTAATTTCTGAGGAAGTATTTCCATGAAGATGTTCGTGGTAAGAAGGAAATTGAGTTTCTTGAGCTGAAGCAAGGGAGTATGTCAATGGTTGAATATGATGCAAAGTTTGTTGAGTTGGCTAAGTTCTATCCGCACTATAGCGAGGTAAATTATGAGTTTTCAAAGTGCATCAAGTTTGAGAACGGTTTGCACCCAGAGATCAAGAAGGAAGTTGGATAGCAGAAGATTCTTGTCTTTTCCGATTTAATTGATAGTTGCAGGATCTATGAAGAGGATAATAATGCTCACTACAAGATTATCAGTGAGAAGAGGGGTAAGCACCAACAGAACCGTGGTAAGCCTTACGAAGCCCCAGTTGGTAAAGGTAAACAGAAAGTTGCTCAAGGTCATAGAACTAGTGGGGGAGATGCTCCTACTGGTGTGGTTTGTTTCAAATGTAGAAAGCCTGGGCATAAGAGCAATGTGTGTACTGCTGAGGTGAAGAGGTGTTTTCATTGTGGTAAGACTGGACACTCTATATCTGAGTGCAAGCACAAAGAGATGATTTGTTTCAACTATGGTTAAGAAGCACACATTGGAAGTCAGTGTCAGAAACTAAAGAAGGCGCAAACCAGTGGAAAGGTGATCACTTTGGCTAAGAATCAGACGGCTAGTGAGGACAGACTCATCAGAGGTACATGTTTCATTAATAGTACTCCTTTAATTTCTATTATTGATATCGGTGCTACCTATTACTTTATTGTTGATGATTGTGTTGAAATATTGGGTCTTATGTTGTCTTCTATGAATGGAGAGATGGTCGTCGATACCCCAGCCAAGGGATTGGTGACTACTTCTCTTGTGTGTTTAAAGTGATCACTGTCGATCTTCGACTGAGACTTTGCTGTTGATTTAGTTTGTTTTCCTTTAGGAGGGTTGGATGTGATCTTAGGTATGAACTGGTTAGAGCATAACTATGTTCATATTAACTGTTATAACAAGTCTGTGAGGTTTTCTACTCCTGAAGAAGAGGAAGTTGGTCTGTTGTCTGCTAGACAATTGCGACCGTTGATGCAAGAAGAGGCTCAAATGTTCTCGTTGAAAGCGTCACTATCTATCGAGAATCAAGCTATGATTAAGGAATTGTAAGTGGTGTGTGAATTTCCTGAAGTTTTCCCTGATGAAGTTCCTGATGTACCGCTAGAGAGAGAAGTTGAATTTGCTATTGATCTTGTACCTGGTACCAGGCCTGTTTCTATGGCACTATAACGGATGTTTGCATCTGAATTGTCAGAGTTAAAGAAGCAATTGGAAGAGTTACTTGAAAAGAAATTTATAAGACCAAGTGTATCATCGTGGGGAGCTCCAGTGTTGCTAGTAAAGAAGAAAGATGGAAGTACGAGGCTTTGTGTTTATTATAGACAATTGAATAAAGTGACGGTTAAGAACAAGTATCCGCTACCAACAATAGACGACTTGATGGATCAATTGGTGGGTGCTCGTGTGTTTAGCAAGATTGATTTGAGGTCGGGCTACCATCAGATTAAAGTGAAGGACGAAGATATTCAAAAGATGGCTTTCAGAATGCGTTATGGACATTACGAGTATTCGATGATGCCTTTTGGTGTTACTAATGCAACGAGAGTATTCATGGAGTACATGAACCTTATCTTTCATACTTATTTGTATCGGTTTGTAGTGGTGTTCATTGATGATATTTTGATTTACTCTAAATCGGAAGAAGCACATGCATAACACTTGAGAATAGTATTGCAAGTTTTGAAAGAGAATAAGTTATATGCAAAGTTGTCTAAGTGTGAATTTTGGTTAAAGGAGGTTAGTTTTCTTGGTCATGTGATCTCAGGTAGTGGTATTGCTATAGATCCATCTAAAGTAGATGCTGTGTTGCAATGGGAAACTCTGAAGTCAGCTACCGGGATTAGAAGATTTTTGGGATTAGCTGGTGTGATCGGTGGATCTGGAACTTACTGTTTAACGCTGGTTCGCGAAATGTCGCGGAAGCAAGAGTCGCCACCGTCTTTTATTTTCTCCAAATGGAAAGGACAAAAGCACAGAAAAATTCCTTAAAGAGATTGCTCTCGGTTCGGGAGGTAGATTATAGAAAGGGAAGGTATTAGCACCCTTTCTATCCATGGTTATCCATGGGCTCTTAGATACTTGCTCATTTGTGTTTTCAAAATGGTTTGTTTGCTTTTCAATTGTGGATTTTAAAAAAGTTTCTTTGAAAATTCCAATTCGACTCTTGTATCGGTCCTCAAGAGTGTTTGAAAAATTGCTTTCGAAAGCTTTTTGAAAAGGTGTCGGTGTGAAAAGTATTTTTGATTTGTTTTGAAATTAGAGCAAGTATCTACGGGAACCTACCTACCCTAAGGAATTCGTCTGTGTAAATGTCCTTTAAAGTAGTGCCATCCCACCATTGAGAGGTAGGTAGCACCACCGTTGGAGGTGTTCGGGTCAATTCGAGGTTCGGGACATGGTGATCACCAGAGTAATGGGAAGACACCTTAGAAGCTACCCTCATGCCAAGTTCCCGGATCATGAGGACTTACTAATACATCCTCTACTCGACGATCACCTTTCGAGGCAAGGC
The DNA here is from genome assembly GCA_948472305.1 of Vicia faba. Taxonomy (NCBI): domain Eukaryota; kingdom Viridiplantae; phylum Streptophyta; class Magnoliopsida; order Fabales; family Fabaceae; genus Vicia; species Vicia faba. Next base: position 1,516,207,272 of record OX451735.1, read on the forward strand.
AACAGTGAGGCGTACCCTAGGGGTGGTGTGTGATTTGTGTGTCAGATTCATTTGCATTTATCTTGTCATGTTATTGGTGTTCTACGCTTGTTTTTATTTTGTCCATACATTCTTTCATGCTTTTATTTAACAGTTAAGATATTTGCGGGAAAAGTAAATCTAAAGCTATTACAAATAGCGCGGGTCCACATCGCCAAAATTAAACCAGGACCCGATTTGACAGAAAATAAAATAAAGAAATAAAGAAAATCAGGAATTAAAAATGTACGAGCAATTATTTACAAGGCTTCGGGAGAGGTACATAATTATTTAAACAAAATAAAATAAATATGCGAATTAGAATAAAAATTAAGAACGTGGGCGTTGGACCCTTTTGCGAAATTAAATTAATGAGGAATTAATTAAAATTAAAAGAAAGCAAGAATTTGTTTTTTTTTTGGTATTTTTATGTATTTTAGGATTTAATAGAAAAAAATTAATTGCAATTAAACGTTAACCCTAATTCTATTTTATTTTAATTTATTAAGAAAACATTAGAATTTAGCCTAAATTAAACCTAATTTTTATATACAAATTTAATTATAAAAATAAATAAAATAAATAATGTTATTATAAAAAAGAAAAATTAAAAAGGAATAAAACATTAATTAAACCTATTTCTACATTTTTTAGATTTTTTATTAAAAGAATTAAAATTGCAAATCTAATTTAAAACTAATTTTATTTACATGCAAATTTATTTAAGAAAATACTAAAATAAAAATTATTTATTGTTTTAACCTTTTTTCTGATTTTTTATGATATTTTATATTTTTGTGAAAATAATTAATTAAATTAAACAAACAATAATTAAAAGAAATAGAGTTAAATAAATAAAAAAACAAAGAAAGTGAAAAATATGCAAACCTAGGGGGGTGGTAGTCCCCAAAGTGGAGGTTAAATCCAAGCAATTCTGGCCCATTGAGTATGGCCTTGTTGGACTTTTTCTGGTAGCATGCTGAAGCGTTGACCAGGCTTATGATGTGCTTCAGATTGTAGCCTTTGATTGGATCTCCAGGGGCACGTGGATGTTGGATTCTGGAAGGCATATGGTGGACCACAACGCTGAAGCTGCATGTGAACGTACATGGAAAAATAATATTGAGATAATGCAGACCTGGGACTCGAACCCAGGTCTTGGACGTTAACACACACAACACTTGCCAGCTGAACCACTTTGCACATGTTAATATATAATAATCAACAAATATAATAAATAAAAACAAGAATGTTAGTGGGCCTGCGCGCGGAAATTTGAACCAACCTATCACCATTCGCCACGAGGTCGTCTTCTTCGCGTGTTTTATTTTCCTGAAATAAGAGAAACATAGGCAACGGTTTTGGATGTGTTCTCTTAGGCCACTTTCCAGAAAATAGCGAATACGCCTAGGACACTCATAAATTGAGCGCGATGATGGATTCCTAATCGTCCAAACCTGCTGAATCTAATGGCACAGGTCTTGAAGGCTAATTTTTCTTTGGGTGGAAAGCCCCAAATTATAACTCCTGCAACCCTAAAAAACGAACATGGTATATTTGCCTATAGCGCATGATAATCAAATTAAGGCATATGGTTAGCTTGCAAACACTTCACTGATCATGAATATATAATCAAAATGCCATGAATGTGCGTAAATGTTAAAACACGATAATGAAAAAAAATGGAAAAAGTGTGACTTCTGGATACCGTTTCACAGCGTTTTGATTGATGTTTTTGATTGGAATACGTCCTATATTGCTCAAGGAAGCTAATGGGATAGGTATTATGCCTTGAATCGCCCTGGAAGTGAGTTTGCAGTTTTGAGTTTTTTAGACAAAATTCCAAGTTTGATTTTCTGGTTTTTGGGCAACTGCGTGTGTGTGAACATTAGGGTTGTGTTCCTAGCTTATGTATGAATCAATTAGGTTAAGAAAAGTAGAACAAATCCATTGCATTCATTGATTTTGAAAATTTGATTTTTAAGGATCTTTTTCAATCTTTTCCATGTGCTTTTTGTTTTCAATCATGCCAATCAATCCAAATCTTTCCATATTGGTACATGCACGAAATCTTGAGAGTAAAACATGCACAAAAAGATTTAAAACTTTAGGTTAAGTATTTTTCATACATTTAATTTGATTTAAATGAATTATTATAAATAAAAATTCAAATAAATAAATAAAAAATGAAGAAATACTTCCCTTTGGGCCAAGTGGTCGTGCACATGTCATGGATGATGGATTATGGAAGAAAAATGGGCCCATTAGCAATTTTAGGTCATTTGAATCAATGTTGACTTTTCAAAATATCCAAAAATTTCCCAACTTCCACAAGGCATAACTTGCTCAATTTTTAAGATTTTCTCATGTTCTTGGACATTTTGGAAAGGTCTTTGAGTCCTCTAACCAATGCCTTTGGTCCCATGTCATTTTGATTTACCAATCTCAAGTTATGGCCTTTGACTTAAAGTCCCTTTTTGTTGACTTTTGAAAATGACCTATAATGTTGGAATTGATAACTTTTTGTGAGAGCATTTCTTGGACTTGAAGTATGAAGATGAGTTGTAGGAAATGTCTTTCCCTTCAAAATGAGCTTTGGATGGAATTTTTCTGATAATCCATGTGAAAGTTATTCCCTGGTCAATTTACAGTTGACTTTTTTCAGCTGTCCAAATAAGGAAACTTTTGCATCTTGATGATTTTTGAGCCAAGCTTTGAGAATCATGATCAAGCATTGATCAAATGATGTTTGTGGCTTCAAAATGATATGTTGACCAAAAATTTGAACTTTTGACTGTCAAATGACCATTTTGCCCCTACAGTTGACTGTAGTGCAATTAGGGTTTTTGACTGTGCAATTTTGTGCTGAAAGTCTTGAAACTTGGTATGAGGATACTTGACCATATTTGTAAGCATGGGAGACTTGATTGGACCTTTGAAAACTTCATTTTCTTGATCAAAACAAAAACCCTAGTTTTGACTGCTTAGGAGACCCTTACACTGTGCAAACCCTGGAGAATTTTGTAGCTTGTCTTGGCAAATCTTTGAAGAATATGGGAGGGCAAATTTTGGGGTACAACAGTTGCCCCTGTTCAATCTTCTTAGACCTGAGGATGCAGATTGGCTGACGTGCCTTTCGTAATCCGAGGGTAGAAGATGATTGAACACTAGAGTGCCCAGAAATTTGCGCTCACATAGTAGCAGTGTGATGGTGAAATGGGCTTATAGATGCCATTTAGAGGTTGCTGGATAGGATGATGGGCTTATAGATGCCATCTGGATGTTGATCGCGTAAGAGATTCCTTAGCGAGAACCTGCATACCTGCAAAAGAAACATGAGTACCTGACACGTTGCAGGAGTTGATTTCAGATGCTTGGCATAGATATGTCCTGACTGGTTACGGGAGCTGGATCTGGAGCTTCACAAGATGATGAATGAACCAGGGATGGTTACTACCTTAGTATGAACGGTAGGAGAACCTTGGGTGACTTTATCTTCAACAACGCTCGTTGAGAGAAATCTTGGTGGGAATTACCATCTTCGCAGTATCGGGAAGAGAACCAATAGGAAATTATAATCGTCGGAGAGGGAACCATAGGAAATTAATCTCACTCACCGTCGGAGAGGGAACCATAGGAAATTATAATCTGAAAAGGAATTATCGCCTCACTCACCGTCGGAGAGGGAACCATCTGAAAAGGAATTATCACCTCACTCACCGTCGGAGAGGGAACCATCTGAAAAGGAATTATCACCTCACTCACCGTCGGAGAGGGAACCATCTGAAAAGGAATTATCACCTCACTCACCGTCGGAGAGGGAACCATCTGAAAAGGAATTATCACCTCACTCACCGTCGGAGAGGGAACCATCTGAAAAGGAATTATCACCTCACTCACCGTCGGAGAGGGAACCATCTGGAAAGGAATTATCACCTCACTCACCGTCAGAGAGGGAACCATCTGAAAAGGAATTATCACCTCACTCACCGTCGGAGAGGGAACCATCTGAAAAGGAATTATCACCTCACTCACCGTCAGAGAGGGAACCATCTGAAAAGGAATTATCACCTCACTCACCGTCGGAGAGGGAACCATCTGAAAAGGAATTATCACCTCACTCACCGTCGGAGAGGGAACCATCTGAAAAGGAATTATCACCTCACTCACCGTCGGAGAGGGAACCATCTGAAAAGGAATTATCACCTCACTCACCGTCGGAGAGGGAACCATAAGAAATTATAATCTGGGATAACTTCTACTGAGTCTTTATCAGAAAAATCTGTTGGGAGTCGATTTAGCTGGACTAGAGAAGGCCTAGGACTGGATAAGAAATCTTTGGAGTCGATTAACTGAACCGGTCTAGGTCTTGAAATATGATTGAGAATTTCAACTGCATCCTTCCTGAAAGGTAAAGGTCAGTCATATGCAATGCATGATATGGATCAAGCAATGATGTTCTCAACATAAATGAGATTTGTATGATATAATGCGTCTATGCATGCTATAATGATGTATGTGATGTTTTATGAATGTATGTTTTCGTCTAGGAAATTAAATCCTTGACGGGTGCCGGGAAGTCATATCCTGGACTGATGTTGAAGAATAGATTTTGCTTCCGCTGGGGATGATAACTGCAAGAATACCGGTAGGAGAAGATGACTCCGTTGAGGAATAAACTTGGCGAATGGGAGATTCTGCGGGGAGAAAAATACTCTAGCGACCATGCTGGGAAGTAATACTCTGTGGGAAGAGGGATGCCTTGCTGAGTGTTGATAATAATTTGCTGGGGATACCCTTGTTGTTGGAAGTGTTGATGGACTTCGCTGGGGTAAGAAGACTTCGTCGAGGACGCTCTTTCCGTGGCTTTTGGCTGAGGATAACCCAGTTATAACCTGTTAAGGAAATAACTTTTTGAATAAAGCCGGGAGACGCGTTCGTGCTCTGCGAGGATAGAAGCTTCCAGAATCTACTGGGGATAAGCTTACTGCTTAGGGAGATGGATTCCAACTTTCCTGGGGGAGCTGGATTGGACTCTCCTGGGGAGATTTTGAACTGTAATTTTGTAAGTTGAAAGAGGGAACCTATGTAGGGTTGCCTGCTGATGAGCTCATGTAAAACCGCATCTGAAATGGAGAAGGAACCTGGGTAGGGTTACTTTGATGATGAGTTCGTGTAAAACTTCGTTTTTGAAAGGGAGAACCTGTGTAGGGTTTCTGGGTGACGAGTCCATGTAAAACTGCATCTTGAAGGGAGGGAACCGGTGTAGGGTTGCTTGATGAGGTAAGTTCATGTAAAACTTCTTGATGAACCGGGGTGAGGTTATCTTGAGCTAAATCCATGTAAGACTTCTGGGGGGAACCGGGGTTAGGTTGCCGCAGGATAAGTTCGTGTCAAACTTCTTGACGAACCGAGGTAAGGTCATCTTGAGATAGGTCCACGTAAGACTTCTGGAGGAACCGGGGTTAGGTTACGGCAGGATAAGTTTGTGTAAAACTTCTTGATGAACCGGGGTTAGGTCATCTTGAGATAGGTCCATGTGAGACTTCTGGAGGAACCGGGGTTAGGTTACTTGGATAAGTTCGTGTAAAAACTTCTTGATGAACTGGGGTTAGGTCATCTTGAGATAGGTCCATGTGAGACTTCTGGAGGAACCGGGGTTAGGTTACTTGGATAAGTTCGTGTAAAAACTTCTTGATGAACCGGGGTTAGGTCATCTTGAGATAGGTCCATGTGAGACTTCTGGAGGAACCGGGGTTAGGTTACTTGATTTTGATTAAGTGGATGATTGTCCTGTTTGGTCTCGGATGTTAACCCACGATATGGAGTTTGTAAAGGTAGATGGTAATCGTCCTTATGTTGATCTTTCCTTTGTACTTTGGTTGACAGAGCAATTGGATTGCCGGGATAACTCATTATTGCCCCTGTTTCGGAGGTGAGGGAAGAGGATACCTGTGTGGGTGTTTGACAAATCTTCGGGTAGACAAGTGATGAGATACCGGAACATAGTCGTACGCTTTGATCCCTAACTTTTGCCTGGACCGCCTTTTCGGGTTTTCAGTCCACCGGGATACCCATTTTTGCCCAAGCCGCCTTTTCAGGTTTTCGACTTGCCAGGTGTACATATTTTTTTCATTTCATCCCTTCATTTTGCCCGAACCCTTTTGGTTCGCCGGGAAGCCCTAATTTTTGCCTAGGCATGTCAGCCTAGCGGGTCTTTGATGATGCGCAGTATTTTTTCGACTATGTCCACGCTCTCAGGATGTAGGGAGTTGCCCCTGTTGGAAGTATTTTGCCCTGCCCCAGATAATGGGCAATGCTCCTACTGTGCCCCTTGATTGGAGGTACTTCTGTTCACAAGGTGTTCATCGTGCGAATTTCCCTGCTGTTCAAACAAATAGTCATATGCAAACAAGGTTATTTTAAGAATGCAAAAGCCTATGTCTGTCTTGAATTTTGAAAATGCATTTTTTGTAATACAGTGCGATGTCAACTCAAGAGTTTACAGCAAACCTTCAGGAGTCAGGATACCTTCGTAACAGTATGCTTTCGAACTAACCCATGCTTCAGCTAGGACTTTTAAGGGTTATATCGTGGCCTGGTTCATGGTTTAAGAAACAAAGGATAAAGGCTCAAATTATTTGTACCCACCCGCTCTTCGTGATGTTCTTCAAACCTAAACTCAGCTGACCATACGTTAGACCTTGTTTGAGTCTTTGCTCTGATTTTCCAGTGATGGTTCGGACATTGATGATTTATTCTGACTAGGCAGTCATTTTTGTTTTTGTTGAGGGTTTGTGAGACCTCTTTCTTTTGATTTTTTGTTATCCCTTTCCTTTTTTGCCTGAACTGTTTCCTTTTTGGAATTACAGTCAGCGGGATGCCCCGATTTCATAAGTCCCTTTTATAGGTTTTGACTTCTTGGGCTTTTCATTTATGATTTTTTTTTTGATAACGACTGCCTGTCTTTATGATTGTTCTGAACCATCACTGTCTTTTGTTTTGTAAGGACTTCTTTGGTGCCATTCGTTATGCACTTAGATCAACTGAAAGAACTACCCTGCCCCAGGTTATGATTAAGAGTTTTGAATTTCGAAAAGAAAAACTCCTACTTCTTTGGGCTCAGATGGGTTGACGAGGGATTATCATCCTTATAACTCCAGTGTTTAGGAATTGAAACAATGCCTGTACCTCATCAGCGGGGTCTGTTCAGAAGCATACTGTACATTGTGGTATCGTTTTCGTCATCCTCCCTCAAGAGGCTTAGAATTTTCAATTAAGAGTTGACCATCACAAAAATATGAAAGCAGTTTTAAGCATAGTAAACATAATTAAATCAAGACAGACATGTGTAATGCATTCATGAAATAAAAGAGTTTAACATGATGATTGTTTATCTGAACAAGAAAAGAAAAATACAACTTGAATTCAAATGAACAAAAATCTCTCGACCCTAGCCATGTTTTGGAAATGGAGCAGGGATCACGTTGGGAGTCTCGGCAGGCTCGAACTCGATCTCTTTGGAATCGATCATGTTCTGAATCTTGTACTTCAGTGCCCAACAGTCCTCAGTATCGTGCCCCGGGCTATCAGAATGATAAGCACACCTCGCTTCTGGGTTGTAGCTTGGAGAGGAGGTCTTGGGGTTTGCAGGAGGGTTGATTACTGCAATCAGGTTCATCTTCAACATGTGCTGCAATGCTTGTGACCATGGCATGTTAATGTTGGTGAATTGTCTTTTAGGCTCGTCCGGCCTTCGTTGGTTTCCCTTTTATGGTTGGCGGCGTGGTGCAGAACCAGAGATCATGACTGCCCCTGCATGTTGGTCACGACGACTCTTTTGGCTGTATGCAGCATTAGATTCTTTCTTTCCCGTGTAAGGCTTCTCGTGAGTGTCAGAAGGTGTGGCCTCTTGAATTTTCCCACTCTTGATACCAGCTTCAATTCTTTCCCCAGTCAGGATGAGGTCGGTAAATCCCGCAGATGAATTACCAATGAGGTGATTGAAGAATGGCCCGGATAGGGTCCCCAAGAACATATCAACGAGTTCCCGGTCAGTTAAGGGAGGCTGTACCCTTCCAGCAAGGTCTCTCCATCTCTGCGCGTATTCCTTGAAACCCTCACTTGACCCCCGTGACATACCCTGGAGTTGGGTACGTGTAGGAGCAAGGTCGGCATTGTACTGGTAATGTTTGTAGAAAGCAGTGGCTAGGTCTTCCCAGGTATGGATGTTGGCTCCATTCAATTGATAGAACCACTCGAGCTGAGTCCCTGAAAGACTCTCTTGGAAGAAATGGATCCATAAGTTTTTGTCAGCTGTATAGGGCTGGATCCTCCTTGTGTAAGCCCTGAGATGCAATTTAGGACAGGATGCCCCGTCGTATTTAGCAAAGGCAGGTGCCTTAAACTTGTGCGGGATCACTATCCCAGAAGACAGACCTAGATCCTCGAAGTCCAGGCCAGGCATTTTTGTATCTCCATAGCACTGAGTCGGTCTTCCAACTGTTTGTACCTATCCTCAGCCGGAGGGTACTGTTCGTCGTTGAAACCTGTCTCGCTGTCGGAGACCACTGGACTGGGAACCCTTTCCTCTTGATGACTGCCTTTCCCCACAGATGGAGTTGTCCTCTCAGTTTCATCTTGCAGTGTATTCCTAGATCTGCGTCTAGGGCTGAACAAAACAATCCTCTTCTTCTTCTTTTCCTTCTTCAAGAGCAGAGCCTTCAGATCTTGTTGCCCCTGGGTCAAATTCATGATCAGCCCTTGGAACTGGGCGTTCTGAGCCTGGAGGGCCTTGATAGTGTGCTCGGTTGAGGAGTCAGGATTCATGACGAGACTGCTGAAATAAACAGCGAAGAAGGTAAGCAACCTGCAGAGAATGGATACCTGTTATGCAATGATGTGTATGATATGCATGCAATGATTTCAAGGACCTCACGGGGTAAACAAGAAAATTTGTTAGCATTTGGATCCGGTAGCTTGATTGAAGGAACTACATGTTGTTGAGAGTCCTTCTTCAAGGGTCAAAGGCTCACCATATCCAGTGGGTCATAGCCCCAGACTCAAGTCATCAACCTGGCTAGAGGAAAATAAATCCCCTTTTGCCCCTTGCTGGACAGTTGGTTCATCATGACCTGCATCACAAGCCCTTGAGGTCCTTGAAATGGGTCAGGATGTATGCAATGGTATGATGTCATGCTATGCATGGGGTGATGTACGTAACCCTATTACGAGTCCCAATTAAGGACTGCAAACAAAACCTGCAAGAAGCTCAAGTGTCAGACAAAAAAGCATGCAAGTAGTCCAAGTTTGAAGGCACACAAGTCACACAAGAGAAACCCTTAGAGTTTAGGCCAGCATGGGGTCTAGGTGTTACCCTCTTTCAGTTGGTTGGTTCATACCTGTCCTATCAAAGTAATCGGGTTCTTAGAGGATCCCAATATCATTGACTACCCTCAATCGGTCATAACTCCAGCATCGCAATCTTTTCTTGCGGCCAGAACCATCACGAGAGTTTAGCCTCAATGGGCGTAGCATACTGCTACTATTCTAAAGGCCAAGTTGTGTCAATTAAGGTTCTAAGGTTGTTGGTGCTTAATGACTCCTTAGAAGACCCATATTCTCCTCGTTGCAACACAAGGATATCGGTACAGACCAAGGTGCCACACCAACGTAGCCACTGTTTCACCCGTGTCGGTCTACGCCGGACAGGTCCCTCACAGCTTATGCTACCTAAACAGGGTATCCCCAGATCCGGGTTAGGATCTATGTAACTCCGATGCAACCCACAATAGTAAAGCAAGCAAATCAATACAAGTGAAAACACAGTTATGAACTATCCCTAAGGTACACCTCACTTTAAGTTTAGGTCCCCAGCAGAGTCGCCAGTTCTGTGATCGGTGGATCTGGAACTGACTGTTTAACGCTGGTTCGCGAAATGTCGCGGAAGCAAGAGTCGCCACCGTCTTTTATTTTCTCAAAATGGAAAGGACAAAAGCACAGAAAAATTCCTTAAAGAGATTGCTCTCGGTTCGGGAGGTAGATTATAGAAAGGGAAGGTATTAGCACCCTTTCTATCCATGGTTATCCATGGGCTCTTAGATACTTGCTCATTTGTGTTTTCAAAATGGTTTGTTTTCTTTTCAATTGTGGATTTTAAAAAAGTTTCTTTGAAAATTCCAATTCGACTCTTGTATCGGTCCTCAAGAGTGTTTGAAAAATTGCTTTCGAAAGCTTTTTGAAAAGGTGTCGGTGTGAAAAGTATTTTTGATTTGTTTTGAAATTAGAGCAAGTATCTACGGGAACCTACCTACCCTAAGGAATTCGTCTGTGTAAATGTCCTTTAAAGTAGTGCCATCCCACCATTGAGAGGTAGGTAGCACCACCGTTGGAGGTGTTCGGGTCAATTCGAGGTTCGGGACATGGTGATCACCAGAGTAATGGGAAGACACCTTAGAAGCTACCCTCATGTCAGGTTCCCGGATCATGAGGACTTACTAAGACATCCTCTACTCGACGATCACCTTTCGAGGCAAGGCAACAGTGAGGCGTACCCTAGGGGTGGTGTGTGATTTGTGTGTCAGATTCATTTGCATTTATCTTGTCATGTTATTGGTGTTCTACGCTTGTTTTTATTTTGTCCATACATTCTTTCATGCTTTTATTTAACAGTTAAGATATTTGCGGGAAAAGTAAATCTAAAGCTATTACAAATAGCGCGGGTCCACATCGCCAAAATTAAACCAGGACCCAATTTGACAGAAAATAAAATAAAGAAATAAAGAAAATCAGGAATTAAAAATGTACGAGCAATTATTTACAAGGCTTCGGGAGAGGTACATAATTATTTAAACAAAATAAAATAAATATGCGAATTAGAATAAAAATTAAGAACGTGGGCGTTGGACCCTTTTGCGAAATTAAATTAATGAGGAATTAATTAAAATTAAAAGAAAGCAAGAATTTGTTTTTTTTGGTATTTTTATGTATTTTAGGATTTAATAGAAAAAAAATTAATTGCAATTAAACGCTAACCCTAATTCTATTTTATTTTAATTTATTAAGAAAACATTAGAATTTAACCTAAATTAAACCTAATTTTTATATACAAATTTAATTATAAAAATAAATAAAATAAATAATGTTATTATAAAAAAGAAAAATTAAAAAGGAATAAAACATTAATTAAACCTATTTCTACATTTTTTAGATTTTTTATTAAAAGAATTAAAATTGCAAACCTAATTTAAAACTAATTTTATTTACATGCAAATTTATTTAAGAAAATACTAAAATAAAAATTATTTATTGTTTTAACCTTTTTTCTGATTTTTTATGATATTTTATATTTTTGTGAAAATAATTAATTAAATTAAACAAACAATAATTAAAAGAAATAGAGTTAAATAAATAAAAAAACAAAGAAAGTGAAAAATATGCAAACCTAGGGGGGTGGTAGTCCCCAAAGTGGAGGTTAAATCCAAGCAATTTTGCCCCATTGAGTATGGCCTTGTTGGACTTTTTCTGGTAGCATGCTGAAGCGTTGACCAGGCTTATGATGTGCTTCAGATTGTAGCCTTTGATTGGATCTCCAGGGGCACGTGGATGTTGGATTCTGGAAGGCATATGGTGGACCACAACGCTGAAGCTGCATGTGAACGTACATGGAAAAATAATATTGAGATAATGCAGACCTGGGACTCGAACCCAGGTCTTGGACGTTAACACACACAACACTTGCCAGCTGAACCACTTTGCACATGTTAATATATAATAATCAACAAATATAATAAATAAAAACAAGAATGTTAGTGGGCATGCGCGCGGAAATTTGAACCAACCTATCACCATTCGCCACGAGGTCGTCTTCTTCGCGTGTTTTATTTTCCTGAAATAAGAGAAACATAGGCAACGGTTTTGGATGTGTTCTCTTAGGCCACTTTCCAGAAAATAGCAAATACGCCTAGGACACTCATAAATTGAGCGCGATGATGGATTCCTAATCGTCCAAACCTGCTGAATCTAATGGCACAGGTCTTGAAGGCTAATTTTTCTTTGGGTGGAAAGCCCCAAATTATAACTCCTGCAACCCTAAAAAACGAACATGGTATATTTGCCTATAGCGCATGATAATCAAATTAAGGCATATGGTTAGCTTGCAAACACTTCACTGATCATGAATATATAATCAAAATGCCATGAATGTGCGTAAATGTTAAAACACGATAATGAAAAAAAATGGAAAAAGTGTGACTTCTGGATACCGTTTCACAGCGTTTTGATTGATGTTTTTGATTGGAATACGTCCTATATTGCTCAAGGAAGCTAATGGGATAGGTATTATGCCTTGAATCGCCCTGGAAGTGAGTTTGCAGTTTTGAGTTTTTTAGACAAAATTCCAAGTTTGATTTTCTGGTTTTTGGGCAACTGCGTGTGTGTGAACATTAGGGTTGTGTTCCTAGCTTATGTATGAATCAATTAGGTTAAGAAAAGTAGAACAAATCCATTGCATTCATTGATTTTGAAAATTTGATTTTTAAGGATCTTTTTCAATCTTTTCCATGTGCTTTTTGTTTTCAATCATGCCAATCAATCCAAATCTTTCCATATTGGTACATGCACGAAATCTTGAGAGTAAAACATGCACAAAAAGATTTAAAACTTTAGGTTAAGTATTTTTCATACATTTAATTTGATTTAAATGAATTATTATAAATAAAAATTCAAATAAATAAATAAAAAATGAAGAAATACTTCCCTTTGGGCCAAGTGGTCGTGCACATGTCATGGATGATGAATTATGGAAGAAAAATGGGCCCATTAGCAATTTTAGGTCATTTGAATCAATGTTGACTTTTCAAAATATCCAAAAATTTCCCAACTTCCACAAGGCATAACTTGCTCAATTTTTAATATTTTCTCATGTTCTTGGACATTTTGGAAAGGTCTTTGAGTCCTCTAACCAATGCCTTTGGTCCCATGTCATTTTGATTTACCAATCTCAAGTTATGGCCTTTGACTTAAAGTCCCTTTTTGTTGACTTTTGAAAATGACCTATAATGTTGGAATTGATAACTTTTTGTGAGAGCATTTCTTGGACTTGAAGTATGAAGATGAGTTGTAGGAAATGTCTTTCCCTTCAAAATGAGCTTTGGATGGAATTTTTCTGATAATCCATGTGAAAGTTATTCCCTGGTCAATTTACAGTTGACTTTTTTCAGCTGTCCAAATAAGGAAACTTTTGCATCTTGATGATTTTTGAGCCAAGCTTTGAGAATCATGATCAAGCATTGATCAAATGATGTTTGTGGCTTCAAAATGATATGTTGACCAAAAATTTGAACTTTTGACTGTCAAATGACCATTTTGCCCCTACAGTTGACTGTAGTGCAATTAGGGTTTTTGACTGTGCAATTTTGTGCTGAAAGTCTTGAAACTTGGTATGAGGATACTTGACCATATTTGTAAGCATGGGAGACTTGATTGGACCTTTGAAAACTTCATTTTCTTGATCAAAACAAAAACCCTAGTTTTGACTGCTTAGGAGACCCTTACACTGTGCAAACCCTGGAGAATTTTGTAGCTTGTCTTGGCAAATCTTTGAAGAATATGGGAGGGCAAATTTTGGGGTACAACAGCTGGTTATTATAGAATGTTTATAGATGGTTTTTCTAAGTTGGCACTTCCGCTGACTAAGCTAACTTGTAAAGGTAGAGTTTTTGTGTGGGACGTTCAATGTGAAGAAAGTTTTACAGAATTGAAGAAGAGATTGACGTCGGCTCCAATTTTGACATTACCTAATCCAGGAGAACATTTTATGGTATATTGTGATGCTTCTAAGATGGGTTTAGGAGGTATGATTATGCAGAATGATAAGGTAGTTGCGTATGCGTCAAGGCAGTTGAGGACTCATGAAAAGAAATATCCTACACATGACTTAGAGCTTGCTGCAGTTGTGTTTGTGTTGAAGATTTGGAGGCATTATATTTATGGTTCTATACTTGAAGTATTTAGTGACCATAAGAGTTTAAAGTATTTATTTAATCAGAAGGAATTGAATATGAGACAACAGAGATGGTTGGATTTAATAAAGGATTACGATTTCGGTTTGAATTATCATCCATGAAAAGCAAATGTGGTGGCCAATGCGTTAATTCGAAAGACTTTACATATGTCAACAATGATGGTTAAAGAGTTGAATTTAATTGAACAGTTCAGAGATATGAGCTTAGTTGGCGAGGTGACGCCGCAGAGTGTTATGTTGGGGATGTTGAAAATTAATAATGAATTTCTTGACAGTATCAAAGAAGCTCAGAAGTTAGATGTGAAATTGGTAGATTTAATGGTTGGAACCGATCAGTCTGAGAATAGTGATTTCAAATTAGATGCGCAAGGTGTGTTGAGGTTTCGTAATCAAATTTGTATTCCTGACGATACAAAGATGAAAAGAATGATTCTCGAGGAAAGTCATAGAAGCAAGTTGAGCTTTCATCCAGGAGCTACAAAGATGTATCAGGATTTGAAGAATTTATTTTGGTGGCCTAGAAAGAAGAGTGATGTGGCTCGGTTTGTGTATGCATGTTTGACTTGTCAGAAGTCAAAAGTTGAACATCGAAAGTCTGCAGGGTTGATGCAACCATTAGAAGTTCCAGATTGGAAATGGGATAGAATTTAAATGGACTTTGTAACAGGATTACCTAATACTCCAAGAGGGCATGATTCGATTTGGGCGATTATTGATAGGCTTACGAAGTCGGCTCATTTTATTACTATTAACATCAATTTTCCAGTATCAAAGTTGGCAGATATTTACACTAGTGTAATTATAAAGCTGCATGGTGTTCCTTTGTGCATGGTTTACTTCAAAAATTTGGAAGAGTCTACAAGAGGCATTGGGTTCTAAGTTGAGGTTGAGTTCAGCGTATCATCCTCAGACGGATGGTCAAACTGAACGGACTATTCATTCGTTGGAAGATTTGCTAAGAGCATGTGTTCTTGAGTAGGGAGGTTCGTGGGATACTTATCTTCCGTTAATAGAGTTCATTTATAATAACATTTACCATTCTAGTACTAGGATGACACCTTTTGAATTTTTGTATGTATGGAGATGTAGAACTCCTTTATGTTGGCACGAATCGGGAGAGAGTGTAGTACTTGGACCTGAGATTGTTCGAGAGACTACTGAGAAGATGAAGTTAATTCGAGAAAAGATGAAAACTTCCCAAAGTAGACAGAAAATTTATCATGACAAGCGGAGGAAATATTTAGAATTTCAAGAGGGTGGCCATGTGTTTTTGAGAGTCACGCCTGTGACCGGTGTTGGGCGTGTGTTGAAGTCGAAGAAGCTCACTCCTCATTTTATTGGTCTGTATCAGATTTTGGACAGAGTTGGGAATGTTGCTTATAGAGTGATTCATATGGATGATGTGCAAGTACGTGATAATCTTACTGTGCAGACAATGCTCGTACGAATCGTGGATCATGAAATAAAGACTCTAAGAGGCAAGGAGATTGCTTTGGTGAAAGTAGTTTGGTTAGGAGCTTCTGGAGAAAGCATGACGTGGGAGTATAATGTGAGGATGTTAAGAACAAAGTGGTTAAGCAAGAAGATTCATAATACATTGAAAACAACCCTAGGTTTAAGGTCCAGGACATTAAAGAAAAGGCATTGAGAAAGTGGAATATAGGTGTAAACAAGACTAAAGCAATAAGAGAAAGAGTGGCTGCAAGGAATAGGGTTGATGGTTCCTTTTTGGGTGATTACACTAGGATATATGACTATTGTCATGAACTGCTAAGATCCAATCCAGGGTCAACAGTTAAGATGACTGTTGAACCTGCTCCAGAAGGTGCTGATGATCAGAGACCCTTTTTTAAAAGGCTCTACATATGCTATGAAGGATGCAAGTAAAGTTTCAAATTATGTAGGCATGTGATAGGATTGGATGGTTGCTTTTTGAAGGGGCTTTGTGGAGGTGAAATTCTAGAAGCTATAGGAATGTATCCTAATGATCAGATGCTTCATATAGCACTTGTAGTTGTTGAAGGTGAAAATAGAGATAGCTGGACATGGTTTTTGAAGTTATTGATTGATGATCTGGGAGGTGGACATGAATGTCGCTCATACACTTTCATTTCAGACCAACAGAAGGTACACTAAATACTTCACTGAATCTTTACATTTATCTGATTGTTTTCTTGATAATTTACTATTACTTATGAATGTATTTTACAAGGACTTTTACCTACAATGGAAGAGTTGTTGCTCAATGTTGAACATTGATTTTGTGTTAGGCATCTGTATAAAAATTTCAAGAAAAGAAATCCTGGAAAAACATTCAAGGATCTTATCTGGAAGGGTGCTAAATCTACATACTCACAAGCTTGGGAAAGAGAGATGAGGGCAATGAGAATGATCAGTGGAGAGGCATGTCTCCATATGATGAAGACTCCACCAAGATATTGGTCTAGATCATATTTTAGGACAAACAACAAGTATGATGATGTGCTCAACAATATGTCAGAGGCCTTTAGCAGTGTTATCGTTGAAGCTAGGGCTAAACCACTAGTAACAATGCTTGAGGAGATCAGAACTTACATGATGGAGAGATGGGCAAAAAACAGAATGAGGTTCCAAGAAATATCTGGTAATGATATTTTCCCAACATTAGAAAGAAGATGGACATAACAAGTGCCTTCACAAACTTATGGCTTGTCAGGTATGGTCTGTTATTGTTAATGTTAACTGCAGACTGTTAATCATTAATTGCAGATTGTTAATTGTCATTGTTAATGTTAATTGCAGAATGTCAGATGAGCATATGTTTGAAGTAAGACATGTGGAAAACCCAACTGAAACATTCACTGTGAACTTCAAGGATTACTTATGCTCCTGCAGAAGGTGAGAACTCACAGGACTTCCATGTGTCCATGCCATGTCAGCCATGAAGAGTAGGAATTTTAAAGTTGATGATTACATTCCAGATTATATAGAGTATCTAGGTACAAGGTAGTATATAGATTTGTGCTTTATCCTGTGAATGGATCCAATCTGTGGGCCAAAACTCCATATCCTGATGTGCAGCCACCTAAGTTTAGAAAGATGTCTGGTAGACCAAATAAAAGGAGAAACCTAGAGCAAGGGGAGCTTGATGGCATTGACAGAAAATTGAAAAGAATTGGTTTTATTGTAAAGTGCTCTAGGTGCAAGAAAACTGGACATAACAAGAATACCTGCAAGGTCAATGCAACACAAGGCACTGCATCTCAAACCAATGCAGCTCAAGGAAATGCAAGGCAAGACAATGCAACTCAAAGCAATGCAACACAAGGCACTGCATCTCAAACCACTGCAACTCAAGGAAATGCAACTCAGGATAATGCAACTCAAGGCAATGCAAGGCAAGGCAATGCAACTCAAGGCAATGCAACACAAGGCAATGCAACTCAAGGCAATGCAACACAAGGCAATGCAACTCAAGGCAATGCAACTCAAGGAAATGTAAGACAAGGCAAGGAAATGCAACTCAAGGCACTACAAGGCAAGGAAATGCAAGTCAGGTTGGGACCAATGCAAGTTAGTTTGGGACAAGACAAGTTTCTACATACCAAACCACTGCAAGTTAGGTTGTAGCAACACAAGTATCAGTTGCACAGGGATACAAGAATGAAACTCATTCTTCACAAGGAAAGACATTACCATGGAAAGGCACAAATGAGAAAGCTAGAGGAACTGGAAAACTACAAAAGCTAGGTGTGAGAAGGCTCTTTGTACCCCCAGGACCAACAACAAGAATCTCAGCAGCCAAGAATGCAACTGGTCCTACCACCAGGCGATCTACTCCTACCAAGAGAAGCACATCAAAGAGGACCATCTAGTTATAATTTTAGGGTTTATGTATTTTAGAACATGTATATGTAACATGTCATGCTGTCAACCTTTTGGAACATGTTTATGTAACGTCATTCTGTCAACCTTTTGGAACATGTCTATGTAACATGTCTATATTTTGGAACATATCTATGTAACATGGCAACTACATATTTTCAATTTAAGTAATCTGATGTGTTCATTTACTAGTAATGCCAAAAATTATGTTGCTACAACTAATGATATGTCAAACTGATATGCTTTGATTAATGATATGTCAAACAAAATAAGTGTTATTAAACTGATAACATGTGTTAAAATTACACATAAGCTTGCACAAAAAATTTCTAAACTGATAAAATTACACACAAAGTTGCTACATACTCCTACTCCTAATACAGCTTAATGACAAATACACGTAACATTACAAAACACATAAGCTTCAATGTTTTTCTTTCACTTCAACATCTTGTTCAGTTGAATTTGAAGTTCTTCATTTCTAACCCTCAAATTTTCGTGCTGATTATTGGTTTCATCTAAATCATTTGCTATACTTTTCAATCTATTACTCAATACTTGGTTTATGTCTTATGCCAATTCCTCGTGAAACCAATCGAAGAAGCCACATCCTCTTTGCAAGGATCCCTGCAAATTTCACAAATAGATCAAACTCTGTTTACCATCTTCTAACATACCCAAACCAAAATTAGGGCTTACCTTGTAGTTGTGACAACCCCATAATTTTTTCCATAATTCTTCTCAATGGTTTTCCTACGAAGAACAACGTTGTCTCCTCAACGACAAAGTGGTGCAATTCCCGATCTACTGTATACACATGACCCAACATTTTCAGATTGATTTAGGTTCGTTGGGAAAGATGAATGCTTCATATTCATGGAGAAAGGACCGAAGATGATGAAGTAAAGAAAATTTTAGGAAAGAGAACGTCAATATGAAATAATGGGTATGTAAGAATATGATTATTACAAAGATGATAAATGTTAAGGAAATTTTGTGAATGAGATTTTGCAGCAATGTGAAGAACGCATTTTGCATATAAATAAGATGAAGAAATTTGTCAGCTCATTTGCCACCTCACGCAAATAAACGAACGTTGAAGACCAATTAACGGGAGGACTAAAGTGGTTGCGTTTTGAGACTTAAAGGATCAATTTGACATAAAAAAAAAATAAGAGACCAAAGTGAACCATAACCTATAGTTAAGGAACCAAAATAAATATTTTATCTTAATCTAATTATAAATATTATCCAATCAAATAAAATCATTAAATTGAAACTCATAATTGGCTACATAAAAGTATCTCGCTCATGTTCAAAAACAAAGACTTTGATTAAATTATAATAATACGGCCATCTATGGTGGAGTATCCCGGACACCAACTAAAAATTTGTAAAATGTATTACTTCTTGCGTTCCACAATAAATGATTTATTTATAAATTAAAATTGTTTTAAAATAAATAATCTTTTAAATTTTTAATATAATATTAATTATTTTTATTCATTTCCACCCTCTAAATAATAATGTTTTCATTAATTTAAATATTTGATGAATAATACATTAGTAAAAATATTATTCTCCTTTTCATTTATATAATTGTTTTTTTAAGACAAATAAATATATTTATACATAATAAAAAACAACGAAAAGTACAAGTGGAAGAACCACCACAAAATGTCACAAGGCACAAAGGCTTCATGATTTAAAACTATGACCTTGGCCAAAATCTTCCTGATTTGAAATCGCATACAGTTAAAGTTATTCTAAATTATTGCTTAAATTATTTATTGATACGTCTAAATTGGAGTCATGGAGGTGCATTTAACATTAGCATTAAGAGAGAGAAAAATATTCTAGTTTTAATACTCTTTAATTTTTTTTCAGTATTACTATTTTATTTTATCGCAAACATCTTAGAGTACAAATCCATATTTGCAAGGTGAACGAACTTACAAAACGAGAAAAAAATTATTGGATTCCAATCCAACACAAAATTAATTGAAAACCCATGAAATATTCTTGCATAAAGTTTTTTTTTTTTTTGCTAGTGTAAAAATGTATTTTTCCTTGTTGGAAACTTGTTTGCTTCAATTTGTCTTATACTGGATCAATAAGTTACATCAATCTAAAAAGTTCACAACGGTGATTAATGCACCGATAAAAAAAAGGATACAAATTAAAAATATGTGGACAATCATCATCAATTATACATTCAAAATGTGCTGCAATAAAAAAAGAAATAAAATAGTGTTACCAATATAAGATAAAGTTTGTGTAAAAATTACAAAATTAAGAAGAAAATTTGAAGGAAAAAAAAAAAGTCTTACCGTCAAACTCCTTAGTAACAAGAAATGGAGAAAGAACTAACACCATATAATACATGGACTTAAGAGCCTTTTCCATATTTTATTTTTTGTTATATATAACAAATAGAATACGATTTAATCACTTTATAGTGTATAAAGCTTATGCAATGTTAAAAATGATAAAATATTTGTATTACTTAAGTAGAATAATGTGGTGTGGTTGTCCTTTTAGAACACTTAACAAATGTTTCTCAAGTAAATTAATGTGATGTGTTTGTCCCTTTAGTACACTTGCCAAAGCGGTAACATAAAAAATTCCATCATTGAAAGTTATTATATTTTAATTAATTTTTTTTAATGCATAAATAAATAAAAAATAAATTTAAAAGAGTAAAGAGAATGACACCTGAAAAAACTGTAAGAATAATAAATATTATTATTTTTATGATATTTACAATTAATTTATTTATACATAAAATATAATATCACATATGTCCTAATATAATAGACTTAATAACTAAGTTATCTAAAACAATTAGAAATTCTAAAATATCTTTTAATACCATATTTTAATTTAGAATTTCTAATTAAAACTAATTACACCAATTTCATCCCTTAAATAAAGAAATTGATTTGTTTTGATTATCTTTGTCATGATATGTGTCAGCTGCTTCTGGATTCTATAGTGCACAACTTCTAGTACCCTGTTCTGGACTTGACTTCTGAGAAAATGATACTTTGTCTCAATATGCTTGCTTCTCCCATATAGTATCGGATTCTTTGAAAGATTGATTGTAGACTTGCTATCAATCATCAGCTTTAGAGGCTTATCTACATTGATCTTCAGATCCTACAGTAAATTCAGAAGCCACACAACTTAACATGCAGCTATAACACCTGCAATGTACTCAGCTTCACACGTTGATAGAGCAACAACAGATTGCTTCTTGGAACACTAAGAAATAAGACCTCCAGAAAGTTAAAACAAGTATCCAGAAGTACTTCTTCTATCAACTCTATCTCCACACCAATCAGAATCAGAATAACTCATCAACTCTGAATTTGTCTTTCTTCCAGAAGGAAATAGCACTCCAAACTTCAGAGTTCCCTTAATATATCTCAGAATCCTGACAACAGCTTGATAATGGGACCACTTAAGTTTACTCATGAACCTAGTAACCATTCCAACTACATACCAGAATCATATTGCTTTCAGAATGTTGAACATACACGCCATACTCCATCTCACACTTCTGAAAACCCTGTTTTCTTGATAAATGAATCAATTTTCAAATTCCAAGCTTTGGGCGCTTGCTTCAATCCATACAGAGCTTTATGTAATTTGTACGCCATCCCTTCCTGATTCCTTTTCACAAATTCAGGAGGTTGTGACACATATACCTCTTCTTGTAATGGACCGTTTACAAATGCAGACTTCACATCCAGATGCATCAAAGGCCAATTTCTATTTACAGCTAAAACAATAACCAGTCTGATTGTTTCATGTCTAGTTACATGTGCAAACACCTCAAAGTAATCTAGTCCAAGTTTCTGAAGAAAACCTCTAGCCACTAGCCTTGCTTTGTGCTTGCCAATTGATCTATCTGGCTTAATCTTCACCTTGAAAATTTATCTGACGCTGATGGCTTTCTTCATATTTGGAAGCTTAGTCAACTTCCAAGTTTTGTTTCTTTCTATAGCCTCAAGTTCTTCTTTTATGGAATTCAGCCATACTTTCTTCTTGAGAGCTTCTTCAATACTTACAGGTTCAGAGTCTACTAACATGGAACACTGAACAATTTTTCCTTCTGAATCTTCTTCAGTATTTTGCAGCATGTCAAACTCTGCAAACCTTTTTGGTATTTGTCTGATTCTTTGTGGCCTCTGAACTTGTTCAGAAACTCTTTCTAATTCTGGATAAACATCAGATACTTGACCATCATCGGAAGTTCCACCTTTTGAATTTCCTTCAGAACCTCTACCTTCTGAAGTTCAATCTTCATAATCACGACCTTCATCAAAAACACGATCATCTTCAGAAGCTTGTCCTCCAAAATCCACGTCTTTAAAGTTTTCCCTTCCAGAAGCATGACCACCACCAGATTCTAGACCATCATCAAAATTTGGATCAGAATAAGATTCACCATCTGACTCATCTTCAGAGTTTCCAGAATTATCATCTGACTCTGACTCTTCTTTAGAACTATCAAGTTCTGACTTATCTTCATAAATAGATTTAGACTTGCTCCAATCCTATACTTTTAATTCTTTTACAATGACGTCTCTGCTGACTTCAACTTTATTCGTTTTTGGATAATAAAGCTTGTATGCACCTGTTCTAACACCTTATTTCCCTTTCGATAATTTATATAATAATCACAGTAAATTAATTTCTAAATAAACATCAATTAAATAGGATATCACATTTCATCAGTCATGCATGCTCAAAATTGGGATACACAATATAATTCACATGCTTATAAGTCTTAAACTTTAACGCATATATTCGCAGTGGAAAAACATCAAATAATTAGTCATCTCTATCCTCCAACCGAAGTTATAATTATTATCCTTTACACATCAGCATAATCATAAAACAATTCAAATAATGGAGCAATACATGTTCACTCCTAACATAACAAAGAAAGTCACGTGAAACCCATAAGTGTTACGTATCAGAGAAGATACCGACTCAATCTACACAACTGAAGGAACTCCTCAGCTAAACTTCGATCTCTAACTACTTCGGATCATCTGCATGTTACTCACGTGGAGGTAACATTCAAACAGAAAGGGTGAGATATCATAATAATATAAAAGGAAGCATAATAATAAACAGGTAAATATTCAAGCACATAATCAATACATAACATACATCGTAATATAATACACACTTTCATCAATCTTCACCTATCGGTTTATAATTTACAATATAATGAAAAAGACTAACACTGACGCAATCATGTGGTACCAACAGGGTAGAACCCTCTTTGCAATACTACCAATTTAGGACAATCAACTTCGCTCGCTAATACAGACCTTTGTTCACCAATACAGGCCTCCGCTTTATGAATGCATGAGACACTATCATGCAACAACATACTTCGCATTTATCGTTATTACTCATCACAATTTCGTCAATACAAGCCTTCTCCATCATCCTCATCATGTCTCTCGTGTCACACAATCAAAATAATCATCGCACTTAACCACAACATAATTCATGGCATACAAATCAAAACATACTTATGGATCGGTATCAATGTTGATGAAATAATTAACTACTACATTATAAATCATTTTTTTAATAGGAAATTTTTTATCTTTCCAACGGTCCAAACGACACGTCAAACGGACACCCGAGACAAAAGTTATGAGTTTTAGAAGTTTTCTAAAAATACTGCCAGTAGTAATGGTAACCAGTTATCCAGTTATGGTAACCGGTTGCCGCAGGACAATAACCTTGTTCTTTTCAAAATTCCTTCGCGGTAACCGGTTACTCACTTATGGTAACCGGTTACCGCAGGACGGTAGCTAATCATGTTTCACTCTTTGATATGGTAATCAGTTACCGTATTTGGGTAACCGGTTATCCCGCGACAACAGTGAAAAATCCTGCAGTTTTCATGTTACGACCCTCCATGTTTCAACACCCAAAAATCATAATTTTTACATCAAAATAATCTTTTTAACAGGTTAACTATTCATCAATATTTGTCTATCAATCCTAACCAATTCATATCATTCAATCACATGAAAACACACTGAAATCACCAAAAATCCATCAACGGGAAAACCCACCAAAACAACCAATTATGGAGAAATCAAAATATACGATCATACAACCTAAATCCTACCATACCACATAATTAGGAAAACCCTTAGAGTTAGAATTCCTCTTTACCTTAGATTTTTGGTTGATTCTTGATTTCTACGGTGAAATCTTTGCCCTAACTTTCTAGTGCTTTTCTCCTCTTCTACCTTCCATGCTTTCGTTTTATTTCACGTACTGACTCTATTTTCCTTTTTCTCATTCTAATATAGTCTAATAATAATATAACATCCTAATAAATAATTATTTAATTATTATTATAAAATAATAATAATAATTTTAATAATATAATAATAATAGTAATCTATATTATTCTACACACCCCTATGTTTCTACACATTTAGCCATACATCCCCATAACCTCAACCTCTATAATTCTAAGACATCTAGTCCCCAACAAGGCATCACACCACATCATAAAATCCATCAACTCATATAATTTCACCGCAAAATCTTATTATTTAATTAAAAATAATTCTAATTAAATCGGGGTGTTATAACTCTCCTCAACTTAGAATATTTTCGTCCTTGAAAATTACATAAAGCAAATTACTTTGGATAATCCTCCTGCATCTTGCTCTCTAGCTCCCACCTCTCATTCTCTCCGGTGGCTCTTCCCCATATTACTTTCACAAGAGTGATCTCTTTGCCTCTTAACTTATTTATTTCGCAATCCTCGACCCTCATTGGTACAGTCTCAACACTAAGATTGTCCCGCACTTGCACATCATCTATCAGAATTACATGCGACAGATTTGAAATATACTTATGGAGTTGCGACACATGGAACACATCATGAAAATTAGATATATTATGTTTCAAGTACACTCTATAAGAAACACTTCCCACCTTCTCCAAAATCTGATACGGACCAATAAACCGAGAAGTTAACTTCTTTGACTTTAGAGCACGACCCACACCGGTTATCAGTGATACTCTCAAGAATACATGGTCTCCATCTTGAAACTCAAGATCCTTCCTCCTCTTATCATGGTAACTCTTTTTCCTACTCTGCGAAGCTCTCATCCTCTCTTGGACTACCTTTACCTTCTCCGTAGTCTCTCTCACCATCTCGGGTCTGAGCACCACATGCTCACCCGATTCATACCAACACAAAGGTGTTCTGCACCTCCGACCATACAGTGCTTCGAAAGGTGCCATACTAATACTATCATGGTAACTATTTTTATAAGTGAACTCAATAAAAGGAATAAAACTATCCCAGGTACCTCCTTTCTCGAGAATACAAGCCCTCAACAAATCTTCTAGCGACTGAATAGTCTTTCCCGTCCGACCATCTGTCTGTGGATGATATGCCGAACTAAATTTCAATTTCGTTCCCAAAGCATCCTGCAAACTCTTCCAAAAAGCATAAGTAAACCTCATATCTCTATCTAACACAACGCTAGACGAAACACCGTGTAACTTCACAATTACCCAAATATAAATCTTTGCCAGCTTCGGTACAGGAAAATCGAATCTAATCGGAATGAAATGAGCTGATTTCGTTAATCTATCAACAATCACCCAAATCGCATTGTGCCCTCTTGGAGTACTTGGAAGCTCCGTCACAAAGTCCATAGATATACTATCCCATTTCCATTCTGGAATGTCTAAAGGCTCTAACAACGCCGCAGGTTTCTGATGCTTGACTTTCAATTTTTGACATGTCAAACATGCATACACAAATTGTGCCATATCTCGCTTCAACCCGGACCACCAAAATAACTTCTTTAAGTCGTGATACATCTTGGTAGCTCCTGGATGAATACTCAAATTTCTTCTATGGCCCTCTTCCAGAATCATCCTTCTCATATTGGCATCATCAGGTATACAAATCCTATTTCGGAATCACAACACACCTGGGGCATCTACTTTAAAGTCACTGTCTTCAGATTTCTTACTCTCGACCATCAAATCTACCAACTTCACATCTAACTTCTGAGCTTCTCTAATATTATCCAAGAAATCATTGTTAATCTTCAACATCCCCAACATCACACTCTACGGTGTCATTTCACATACCAAACTCATGTCTCTGAATTGTTCGATCAACTCTAGTTCTCTAACCATCATAGTAGACATATGTAAGGTCTTCCGACTCAAAGCATCAAGTACGACATTAGCTTTACCTGGGTAATAATTCAAGTCAAATTTGTAATCCTTCAATAATTCCAACCATCTCCTCTGCCTCATGTTCAATTCTTTCTGATCAAATAGATACCACAAGCTTTTATGATCGCTAAACACTTCAAACATGGAACCATAGAGATAATGTCTCCAAATCTTCAGCATAAACACCACTGCAGCTAATTCTAGATCATGGATCGGATAGTTCCTTTCATGAATCCTCAATTGTCTCGACGTATAAGCGACTACTTTACCATTCTGCATGAGTACACCACCTATACCCAATTTAGAAGCATCACAATATAAAACAATGATTCCTCAGGATTAGGTAATATCAAGATTGGATCCATCGTCAATCTCTTCTTTAACTCAACAAAACTCTCTTCACATTGGATGTCCCACACAAATGCTCTGTCTATACAAGTTAGTTGAGTTAACGGAAGTGTCAATTTAGAAAAACCTTCAATAAATCTCCTATAATAGCCAGCCAAACCCAAAAAGCTTCTAATCTCCATAACTGATTTTTGAACTTCCCATTGCAACACTCCATCTACCTTAGACGAATCCATATCAATACCATCACCTGAAATAACGTGACCAAGAAAGCTGACTTTTGTCAACCAAAACTCACACTTTGACAACTTTGCATATAACTTCTTCTCTTTCAACACTTGCAATACAATCCGCAAATGTTCAACATGTTCCTCTTCAGATTTAGAATAAATCAAAATATCATTGATGAACACTACAACAAACCGATCCAAATAAGTGTTAAATATGTGGTTCATATATTCCATAAACACTCCCGACGCATTGGTAACACAGAAAGGCATCACCGAATATTCGTAATGTCCATACCGGGTTTTGAAAGCTGTCTTCTGAATGTCTTCACCCTTTACTTGAATCTGATGATAACTCGACCTCGAGTCAATCTTGTTAAACACCCATGCACCCACCAATCTATCCATCAAGTCGTCTATTCTAGGAAGTGGATACTTGTTTTTTATTGTCACTTTATTCAACTGTCAGTAATCGACACACAGTCTCATACTTCCATCTTTCTTCTTCACAAGAAATATCAGAGCTCCCCAAGGCGACACACTTGGTCTCACAAACTTCTTTTTAAGTAACTCTTTTAATTTCTTCTTTAATTATGACAATTTAGATATTGGCATCCTATATGGTTCCATAGAAATAGGTTTGGTACCAGGTACAAGATCAATAAAAAATTCCACTTCTCTTTCGGGCGACACGTCTGGAACATCATCCAGAAAAACTTCAGGAAAATCGCACACAACCTGCAACTCATAAATTGCAGTCTGATTCTCAATAGATAAAGACGACATCAAAGAAAACAACTGAGCTTCGTCCCATAATAATTCCTTCAATTGCCTAGAAGATAAGAAACCATCTCTCTCTTCCTCTTCAGGAGTAGAAAACCGCACCGACTTGTTATAACAGTTAATATGAACAAAGTTATATTCCAACAAGTTCATACCCAAAATTACATCCAGACCACTCAATGGTAAACAAACTTGATCAACACGAAAGTCTCTATCATAGATGGACAAAGGACACTTCAAGCATACTAAAGAAGTAGTCACCGATCCCTTAGATGGAGTATCGATAACCAGTCCTTCATTCATAGAAGACAAGTCAAGACCCAACTTTTTAACACAATCAGTAGCAATAAAACAATGAGTAGCACCAGTATCAATAATAGTAATTAAAGGAATACTATTAATGAGACATATACCTCTAATTAAGCGGTCTCTACCAGATGTCTGAGTCCCAGCTAAAGCAAACACCCTTCCACCGGTCTGAGCTCACTCCGGTTTCTGACATTGAGTGATAATATGTCCTTCCTCACCATAGTTAAAACACATTGCCTCTTTGTGTTGACACTCTGCCACCTCATGTTCAGTCTTACCATAGCGAAAACACCTCTTCACCTCTCCGATACATGCATTACTTTGATGACCAGGTCTTCCACATTTGTGACATACGATACCAGTAAGGGAGCCTCCCCCACTAGTCCTCTTACCATCAGCCATCCTCTGCGTACCCCTTTCTTCCGGAGCATTGTAAGGCTTCCCACGACTGTTGTTGCTTGCCCCTCTTTTCATTGACAATTTTGTAGTGAGCCTTACTATCCTCTTCATAAATTTTGCAGCTCTTTAACAATTCATGGAACTTACGGATCCTCTGATATCCAATGGCCTTCTTGATCTTAGATTGCAAGCCATTCTCAAACTTGATGCACTTAGAGAATTCAGTTGTCTCCTTAGCATAATGAGGATAAAGGTTTGCCAACTCCACGAATTTGGAAGCATACTCCATTATCGACAAATCTCCTTGCTTCAGTTCTAAATATTATATTTCCTTCTTCCCACAAACATCCTCTTGGTAATACCTCATCAGAAATTCCCTATGAAACACAACCCAAGTAATAGCCTCACCCGTGCCTTCAAGCCTCTGGCGATTGGCAACCCACCAGTCATCAGTCTCTCTTGCCAGCATATGCGTACCAAAACACACCTTTTGTGAACTCGAACAGTCCATGGCTCGAAAGATCCTTTCAATATCTTTGAGCCACTCCCGTGCTCCTTCAGGATCGTGCTTTCCCTTGAACGTATGTGGATGGTTCCTATGGAAGGTTTCTAAGGCAGAAGTCTCATTGTTCCCTGCAGTATTAGGTTGATTCTGCATTGCCAGAGCCAGAGCCTACAACGCATTAGCAAGTGCACCATTTCCTCTTCCAGCCATTACTTTGCTTCATATCGCAACATCAAACAATCATTAGATAGAAAAACATCGACAGTATTCCACTGTCACACTACATTATCGACTCAACAACCTGGCTGGATGGACCAACCTACTCTGATACCAATTGTAACCCCCTATTTCCCTGTCGGTAATTTATATATTAATCAGAGTAAATTAATTTCTAAATAAACATCAATCAAATAAGATGTCACACTTCATCAGTCACACATGCTCAAAATTAGGATACGCAACACAAATAATTAGTCATAAACTTTAATGCATATATTCGCAGCAGAAAAACATCAAATAATTAGTCATCTTTATCCTCCAATTAGAGTTATAATTATTATCCTTCACACATCAGCATAATCATAAAATAATTCAAATAATGGAGCAATACATGTTCACTCCTAACATAACAAAGAAAATTACGCGAAACCCTCGGGTGTTATGTATCAGAGCAGATACCGACTTAATCTACAAAACTGAAGGAACTCCTCATCTAAACTTAGATCTCTAGCTACTTCAGATCATCTTCATGTTACTCACGTGGAGGTAACATTCAAACAGAAAGGGTGAGATATCATAACAATATAAGAGGAAGCATAATAATAAGCAGGTAAAGATTCAAGCACATAATCAACACATAACATACATCGTAATATAATACACACTTTCATCAATCTTCACCCATCGGTTTATAATTTACAATATGATGCAAAAGACTAACATTGATGAAATGCATGTGGTACCAATAGGGTAGAACCCTCTTCGCAATACTGCCAATTTAGGACAATCAACTTCGCTCGCCAATACAGGCCTTCGCTCGCCAATAGAGGCATTCACTTTATGAATACATGGGACACTATCATGCAACAACATACTTCACATTTATTGTTATTACTCATCATAATTTTGCCAATACAGGCCTTTTCCATTATCCTCATCATGTATCTCATGTCGCACAATCAAAACAGTCATCGCAATTAACCATAATATAATTCATGGCATACAAATCAAAACACACTTACGGATCAGTATCAATATTGATAAAATAATTAACTACTGCATTATAAATAATTTTTATAAGATAGGAAATTATTTTATCTTTCCAACCGTCCAAATGGAGCGTCAAGCGGACACCCGAGGCAAAAGTTATGAGTTTTAGAAGTTTTTCAAAAATGTTGTCAGTAGCAGTGGAAACCGGTTACCCAGTTATGGTAACCGGTTACCGTAGGACAGTTACCTTGTTCTTTTCAAAATTCCTTCATGGTAACTGGTTACCCACTTATGGTAACCGGTTACCGCAAGACATTATCTAATCGTGTTTCACTCTTTGATATGGTAGTCAGTTACCATATTTGCGTAACTGGTTATTCTGCGATAACAGTGAAAAATCCTGTAATTTCTATGTTACGACCCTCCATTTTTCAACACCCAAAAATAATAACTTTTACATCGAAATTCATATTTAAACGGTTAATTATTTATCAACATTTGTCTACCAATCCTAACCAATTCATATCATTCAATCACATAAAAACACACCGAAATCACCAAAAATCAATCAACGGGAAAAACCCCAAAAACAACCAATTATAGAGAAATCAAAACATACGATCATACAAACTAAATCTTACCATACCCCATCATTAGGAAAACCCTTATAGAGTTATAATCCCCCTTACCTTAGAGTTTTGGTTGATTCTTGGTTTCTACGGTAGAATCTTTGCCCTAGCTTTATAGTACTCTTCTCCTCTTCTACCTTCTATACTTTCGTTCTATTTCACGTGCTTTCATTCTAATATAGTCTAATAATAATATAAATATCCTAATAAATAATTATTTAATTATTATTATAAAATAATAATAATTATTCTAATAATATAATAATAATAATGGTAATCTATATTATTCTACACACCCCTATGTTTCTACACATTTAGCCAAACACCCCTATAACCTCAACTTCTATAATTCTAAGGCATCTATCCCCCAACAAGGCATCACACCACATCATAAAATCCATCAACTCATATAATTTCACCGCATCATCTTATAATTTAATTAAAAATGATTCTAATTAAATTGGGGTGTTACACCTGTACTGTGGTACCCCACCAGAATCATTACTTTGCTTATATCACCCAGCTTCTTCCTTCTAGCTTTTGGAACGTGTTTGTACAATACAGAACCAAACACTTTTAGATGACTAACACTTTACTTATATCTTGTCCACTTTTTTAAAGGAACAATTTCCTCCAGCTTCTTTATCGGGCACCTGTTGAGCACATGCGCTGAGGTGGTTATAACTTCTCCCCACAAATTATGAGGTAGCTTCTTCTCTTTCAGCATGCTTCTAGTAATATCAAGCAAGGTACGATTTCTTATTTTAGAAAGACCATTGTGTTGAGGAGTATAAGTAGCAATAACCTCATGCTCAATTCCATTTTCATCATAGAACTTCTGGAATTCCGCAGAGTTATACTCACCTCCACCATCCGTTTTGAGAATCTTCAGCTTCTGACCACTTTGTTTCTCAGCCTTCACCTTGAACTTCTGGAACTCAGTAAACACCTCATGTTTAAACTTGATAAGTGTTACCCATGTCATATTTGTGAATTCATCCATAAAAGACATAAAATATCTATTTCCTCCAAGTGAAGGTTCTGGAAATGGTCCACACACGTCAAAATGCACTACTTCTAAAGCATGTTTTGCTCTTGAGGCTACTTCTGACACAAATATAAATCTGGGTTGGTTGCCTTTCATGCATACCTCACATGACTTCTCAGGATTCACAATCTTCAGAATGCCACGCACGAGCTTCTTGGAACTCAGATGCCCTATGCTTCTTTAGTTCAGATCCCCTAATCTCTTGTGCCACAACTTACTAGCAGCTTCAACGTCTTCTGAACTAAGACATTCTGCTTCTACTATATCCACATTCACCTTGAATGTCCTCTTGCTTCCTTGTTCTGATTGCATAATCAGCTTTTGATTAGCATCATACAACTTCAAGAAATTGTCCTTCATAATAACTGAGAAACCTTTCTCAATGAGATGACCCACACTCATCAGATTGCTCTTAATTCCATGAACATACCAAACATCCTTGATCAGAACAGTCTTCCCATTCTTCACTTTAACTTTGACATTTCTCATTCCTTCTGCATTAAGGTACTTATCATCAACACATCTGATTTTTGTCCTCCTTCTAGAGTCAAAATCTATCAGCCATTGTTTATTTTCAGTCAAGTGATTTGAACAACCATTGTCTATATATCACCAATCTGCTAAACAGTTTCCATCAGACTCAGAAGCCATCAATAGCACAGATTCATCATCAGAATTTCCTCTGACTATATTTGCTTTTTCTGATCTCCTTCCCTTATTTGACCAACAACCTTTAGCAAAATGACCAATCTGCTTACAACAATAACGTTGAACCTTCTTCTTGTCAAACTTCTCCTTACCCTTATGGGGTTTCTTCTCATCATAAGTAGAAGTTTCTGACTTCTGGAATCTATCACCACGTCTATTCTTAGTTTCTGACCAAGAATGCTTCTGGTCCTTCTTGACAAAAGAAGCTTTTAGAGCCTGCTCAATTTCCCTCTAAGAAGTTCTTTCAGTTAGGCGCAACTCTTGTGCCTCTAGACTGCTTTGCAACTCTTCTATTCTCATGATTTCCAGATCTTTAGAATGTTCAATTGCTACAACAATGTAATCAAATTGAAGAATAAGTGACCTCAATATCTTCTCAATGATTACTTGTTTAGAAAGGGTTTCTCAACAAGCCTTCATCTCATTAGTGATCAAAATCACTCTAGAGATGTACTCAAAAACCTTCTCGTTGTCCTTCATGTTGAGATTCTCATATTGCTTTCTTAAGGACTGAAGCTTCACCTTCTTCATTGATGCGTCACGACCGTAACATCTGACTAATATATCCCACGCGCCCTTTGACATCGTCGAATCTGCAATCTTCTCAAACACGTTCACATCCACACACTGATGGATGTAGAACAACGCCTTCTGATCTTTCTTGCCTTTGTCTCTCTGTGTGTTTCTCTGTTCTTCCGTTGCATTTTCTGCAACTGGAACATAACATTCGGTAACAAGCTCAAGAACATCTTGAGCACTGAATAACACGCGCATCTGAATCAACCAACGATTCCAGTTCTTGCCATCGAACACTGGAAGCTTGGTACTCAGATTGTCATTTCTGTTCATCTTCAACCTTGTACAGAACACTCAGATCTCACAAACACAATGTTTCTCAATCCCACAAAATCAGAAAATGTGATTATGTTCATATTTTATTCAAGATTCAACACAAATTTAAGAATCAAAATCAATAACACAATGCCTCACCGTTTCACTCGTATTTCCCGTGGATCCAACTGGAGTTCTAAATTTCAATTTGTTAGTGCACAAGAATCAATAATGAACAAAGAATAAATTTAAGAGAGCAAAGAGAATGACAATTGTAAAATATTATTGTTTTTATGACATTTACAACTAATCTATTTATACACAAAAGAGAATGTTACATAGACCTTAATAAAATAGACTTAATAACTAAATTATCTAAAACAATTAAAAATACTTAAATACCTTTTTTTAACACTTTATTTTAACACTTTCAACCTTTTATGTTAGAAAGGAGAAATGTTTTATTAATTGTTGGACCATATCAACTCGTATGTACGAATACACAATGAGCGTGACAGCAGATTTTATTACATGTTAAACGTATTGAATGTTTTTTCTATATAAACCATTTGATCATGAGGAATGACTATCAAATTTTTGTTGCTTGATTTTTCTCAAACTTCTAATTAACATCAATTAATCGACTAAATAGATTAGGATTTCTGTAACTATACTAAATTCTTATAGAAAGATGCATCTCATTCGTTCATGTTTTTCGAATTTCTAATTCGATCCGTCCTAAATATGACATAAAAAATAGTGTGATATTTATTAATAAAAAACAAAAGTTTATTGAATTGATTAATTCAAAATTTAAATAAGAATCACTGTAACTTGTGTCATAAGAATACATGGTTTTATTTATAAGAAATTGATATATATATATATATATATATATATATATATATATATATATATATATATATATATATATATATATATATATATATATATATATATATATATATATATATATATATATATATATATATATATATATATATATATATATATATATATATATATATTGTACCCCAAAATTTGCCCTCTCATATTTCTCAACACATGACAAGTGAGGTCCCAAAATTGCTCAAGGAAGTTCAAGAGTTGACCAAACAAACTCTCTCCTAAGGCAGTCTACCTCAAATTAGGGTTTCTATTTTCATCAAGATGTGTGAACCACAAAGGACTCAAATGCTCACCGTTGTCCTAATATGTTCTCAAGATCATCCATATCAAGTTTCACGCCTTGCAGAAGAAGTTTGCTCAGTCAATTGCTCAAATGCCTAAAAATCAACTATGCTAGGTCAAAAGTCTACTGTGGCCCACATACAGTCAAACTTCAAGATTTTTGGTCAATATCCTCATTTTTAAGTATTATACATCATTTGATAAAGGGTTGATCATGATTCCTCAAGGATTTCTCATAATTCACCAAAACCCAAAAGTTACTAAATTAGAGGTTTGGAGGAAAAGTCAACTAAACTTTGACCAAACATAACTTTCTCATACTTTATCAGAAATGGCCCATCCAAAGCTCATTTTGAAGAGGATGTACTTAAATACAATTCATCTTCATCTCACAAGTCCAAATTTTGCACTCAAAAAAAGATATGAATTTTGACATTATAGGTCCTTTTGAAAAGTCAACAAAAACACCTTTTGGGTCAAAGCTTCATACATGAACATGGAAGACTCAATTAATATGATACCAAAAGGGTTGCTTAGAGGACATACTATGCTTCCTAAAAAGTCCAAGAACACCCCTCTAGGGTCAAAATTGAGAGAGTTATGCATTGGCCAAGTTGACCATTTTTGCAAAATTGCCAAAAGTCAAATGTGCTCAAAATTGCATTTTTTGCTAAATGGGTCCAACTTTTTATGCTTGCACTTCAATTATAATGTGGTCCACGACTCAAAAACTTATCCATACATTATTTGCTTCATTTTTCAATTTATTTTGATTTTTCATTAATTAAAAAGTGAATTAAATCAAATAAATGATGAAAATTATCAAAAATATGATTTGATTCATTTTTTTTTACAGATTGGCAACCAAGATATGCTGAGCTTGCATGATCAATTCGAATCAATGGCAATTGGTACAAGAAAGGCATGATTGGCATGAAAATAGAAAGATATCATATAAATTGAAAATCAAATCAAATCTTGGATGAATGCAAAGATTCATGCCAAGTTTGTTAAGCTAATTCATTCTAGGTTATATAATAAGGCTTTGCAAATCAAAATAAGGGGGTGAGAGGTTGTGTAAAGCACAGAACAAAATTGAAAAATTCCAAGAAAAGTGTGAGACGAATTTCACTCTACAGGCCAATTCAAGATGTACTAGCCATTCCAATCGCTTGCTAGACATCCCAGGAAGCTATTCCAATCATTCCCAGGACCTGAAACACTCAGAAGCTCGTTCTACAACTCACACGGTTTGGTATATTTTTCAAATTTGATTATTGCAATTTACGCATCATTAACACTTTTGATTCATATATTCTTATTTATCATAATGTTTGCAAGCTAACCATGCCAATTAATTTCATTTTTTATGCTTGTACGTGATATTGCCATGGTTAGGGTTTTGTGTTCTTGTTTAGGGGTTTTTAGTGCAGGCAAAATTGGGCTTTGATTCTGGTACCATGATGCTCGTGAGGATGAGATGAGTTGATTGGTACCAGCACTTGTCATTTATCTTGCTCGTTTACAATTTTTGAGATGAACAGGTCTGTACCTACAGCAAGCGTCCGTAGGTAAAAGCTTTGTCTGTTAAAGCGATGGAGAGAGGAAGAAGAAGCTTGTGTGGCAGCGTGTGACTCGTCCGTTTGAAATTTCGCGCGTTTGGCTGACCCCACTAGCTTGCTTTGAATATTATGTTTTGTTATTATTATTATCACAATTGACCATCACAACTCAACTGGCAAGAAAGCGTTGGAATTGAGTATAGGGACCTGGGTTCGATCCCCAGGTCCCAGTGTTTTATTTGTATTATTTTCAATTAGCTGATCCAGCGTGTTGCTCATTATGAGGCTCACCATGCAACCTCAACATCCATCCTTTGATGTCCCGCTAGCCAGATCCAATGCCTTTCCAATGAAGGTCCACCATATTCCTCAAGTCAACATCCACACCAAACCAAGCGTGGTTGACCAGGCCTTGGGGTTTTTGGGCCAGAAAATCCAGATTAACACCCCCCTCTTCAGCAATACTAGCAGGCCCATCTCTTCACATTTTTTTTTATTTTTTCTCTTATTTTTAATTCTTTTAATATTTTCTTTAATTATTTTAATTAACACCGCTAATCTTTTTTTTATAAAATCATAAAATCAAGAAATCATAAAAAAATTAGAATTAGGTTTTTTTTATCCAATTTAATTTAATTTAGTTTAATTTAATTTAGGGAAATTTTAACTTGTTTTTGCAATTAAAATCAAATAGAAAATTAGGTTAAGTTCTTGATTTAATTCTTTTCTTTTTCTCAAATAAATAAAAATACAAAATAGGTTGTTTAGACTTGATTAATTTATTTTTCTTAATTAATATTAATTAGAATTAGGATTTTCTTTTAATTTAATTATTCATTATTTTCTCAAATAACAAAGCATGACAAAAACATTTTTTTCATTAATCAATTGCAATTAGGTTTAGTCAAGGGTCAAAACCCTAATCGCCTCGCATTTAATTCTCCGCACGCTTGTTTTTTATTTTGCCAATATTTTGTAACTGTTCGTGGTTTGTAATAGTTAATTTAGAGTTTTTATTTACTGTTAAATCCCCGTTTTTTTTGGCTATGTAATTAATCCCCCTCCCCGAAGCCTTGTAATAGCTAGGTTTAATATCTCGCATTTTTCCCCGCAAATATTTCACTGTTTAGATGTATGCTAATAGGATTGTATGGCAAGAATGCATGATAAATTAATACAGTTAGAAAACCCTAATGTGCAAAGATAAATAACTGAAACAAATCACTCGCACATATCACTCTTAGGGTATGCTCTCATTTTAGTTGCCTTCGGTAAATGATCATTAAGCATAAGGTGTCTTAGTGGTTGCCCTCCTGTCTAAACAGATCAAAAGATCGTTCGAATGTTGCCTCGAGAATGTTTCCTCGGAAATGTTGCCTCGAAAATGTTGCCTCGAAAGATCTTAAGACTCTAGGGTTATTACTAAGGTGTCCTAATATTTCTCTAGTGATCACACGTCCCTTTCAAATTGACCCTTACAAATTCCAACGACGGTGCTACCTATTTCTCAATAATAGGATAGCGCTGTCTAAAAGAAACAAGAATAGAAACGATCTCTTTTCGAGTAGGTAGATGCTAGTGGGTACTTGCTCAAATAAAAAATTTTCACTTTTCAAAGAAACTTTCAAAACAACTTCGTCACACCTTTGAGGACTGATACAAGGGTTATCACAAAGTCAAACTTTTCAAAAATAAAGCAAACACACAAGCAATTTAAAAATGAGCAAGTACCTAAGAGCCCATGGAAAACCATGGATAAAAAGGGTGCTAACACCATCCCTTTCTATAATCTACCCCCCGTACTCAGAATATCTCGAAAAAGAATTTTTTCTGTACTTTTTTCCTTTCCGATTGGATGAAATAAAAGTCGGTGGCGACTCTTGCTTACCGCGACATTTTGCGAACAAAAAACGCAAAATGCAAACCAGTATTAAACAGTCGGTTCTGCCACCGTATCACAGAACTGGAAACTCTGTTGGGGAGTTATAAGTGAGGTATACCTTAGGATCTAGGTCATCATATTTGCTTCTCTTGGTTGCTTTGTTTGCTTTACTTTTAAGGGTTTTGTTTGGGGTTACTATAGATCCTACACCCGGATATGGGGAATACCTTTTAGGTAAGTAGCAATAGATTGTGAGGGAACTGTACGGCGTAGACCGATACGGTTGAAGCAGTAGCTACGTTGATGTGGCACTTTGGTTGGTACCGATATCCCTTGTGGAGAAACAAGGAGAATACAGGGCTGCCGTGTGGTGTCGTTAAGCATCAAATGACCTTAGAACCTTTAATCTCCCAACTTGGCCATTAGAAAGTAGCGAGATAGCCGGTCTTGGTGTAGAGCTGAGAACTGGTTGATACTCGATGCTACACTCATTGAGATCATACTCTCGGAATATTTTGGCCGCAAGAAAAGATTGCGTGAGCTGAAACCATGACCGATGGAGGATGGTAAGTGATATTGAGATCCTCTAGAACCCGATTACTTTTTTCTAGGACAGGTTGAACCAACTTAACTTCAAGAGGGTATTACCTTTGACCTCATGCAAGCCTTAAACCTAAGGGCTTTGTGTGATTTGACTGTGTTTGCAATACTTGTATTTGCTATACCTGTGGTTTATCATGACATCATGCATCATAATATGGCATTCATGCTTCATTACACTAACCATTTCAAAGACCAAGGGAATTTATCTTTGTTCTGTTTTGCAGATCATGGCTTCCGTGCATAGAAATACCATATGAATCAGCTTTGTGTAGATACCTTCCCAACTTAAAGAGATAGCATCAAGAGTCTCTGAAACTTTTATGTTCATTAAGAGACACGGTCAACTTCTTAGCCTGGTTACTTCAAACCTGGATGAACAGATGATGAGCGTACTTTTTCAGTTCTTCGATCCCAAGCATCACTACTTCACCTTTCTAGATTACCAGCTGGTACCCACCTTGGAAGAATTCTCTCAGCTATTGGGCATACCCATTCTTGAACAGGTACCCTTCACAAGTATAGAAGAGGTTCCTAAGCCAGAAGCCATTGCCTCTACTTTGCATTTGAAACGGGCCGATGTGGTATCCAATTGGGAAACTCGAAGCGGAGTCGAGGGTTTTCTAGCCAAATTTCTGATAGACCAGGCTCAGCTATTTTGGGATGATTTGGATTTTCAGGCTTTTGAGGATGTCTTGGCTCTTCTTATCTATGGTTTAGTTCTCTTCCCTAATCCGGACTCCTTTGTAGATGTGAATGCTGTCAAGATTTTCCTTTCTCGCAACCCTGTGCCTACCTTGCTTGGAGATATTTTGCACGCTCTCCATACTCGTACCATGAAGAGAAGAGGGACTCTTATGTGCTGCATGCCGTTGCTGTCGAGGTGGTTTATTTCTCACCTCCCTAAGTCTATACTGAAGAACGAAGAAGGTTTTGGTTGGTCGCACAGGATAATGTCACTCGCTCATACAGATATTCTTTGGTGTTCCCGAGCTATGGAAGTCACTGCTGTTATTGACCGCTGTGGGGGGTACCCTAGTGTCCCTTTACTTGGTATCAGAGGGGGTATAACTTACAATTCTTGTCTAGATTTGCAACAATTTGGTCGTGCTCGAAGGGATAGTCCCCATGAGTTACTTCTCGAGGACATTATATTCGAATATAAGGATGATGTTAAGGAGCATCACCAAAGGATCATACGAGCTTGGGGCATGGTAAACAGATCTGACCCCAAAGAGTTGGGACCGAAGACTTCCCTTCCTATGCAGCCTTACCTCCAATGGGTCCGAGCTCGTACCCAGAAGCTTATGATGCCTTATTTGGTCGTATTTCCAGTGATTATGGAGCCCAATACTGAAGACAACATTCCTTACACGGTTCTCTATCCTTACATGCCCACTGATCTTGGGGAGCTACAGAGGTCTTGGATTCAGCTGAAGAATGAGCAGAATACTTACAGGGAACAATTCCATGAGCAAGAGAGGAAGGTTTTAAAGCTCACCAGGCAGCTCGAGGAAGAAAGAGTGCTTAATGACTATATCAGCACAAATAGAAAGCGTCCATGGGACTTTTGATATTTCTTTTCTAGTTTTAGATTTGTTTTATTTACTCCTTTGTAACGCCTTAAAGGCATGTTGAACTTTTTCAAATTTAAGCTAATAAAATTTTTGTTTATTTTTGTTTTGAAAATTTAAATTTCCCAAAGTCTTTGAAATCATTAAATGCAAATCCCATTATCATACACATCATTACAGGTACCACTACAGGTTTCTCATCTTCTTCGCTGTTTATTTCAGCAAAATGTCTTCTGATCAAGCCATCAAAGATCTTCAGGCATAGAACGCCCAGTTCCAACAGATGTTCATCAGTCTGGCAAAGGGGCAAGAGGATCTGAAGGCCCTCATTCTGAAAGAGAAGAAGAAGAAGAAGAAGAAGAAGACTGGTATTCTGAATATGGGCAGAAGATTTGGAGAAAGGTTGAAGCATCAAACTGATCTGACCTCTTCATCCAAGGAAAGAGAGAACCAAGAAGGGGAAAATGACCCTAGTCCTGCAGTTTCTGACGATGATACTGATTATAACGATGAGTAATATCCTCATGCTGGGGATATGTACAAGCAGCTAGAGGACCGTCTGAGTGATATGGAAGTTCAAAAGATACCTGGGTTGGATTTCAGAGAATTGGGATTGGTATCGGGAGTGGTTATCCCTCAGAAGTTCAAAGCTCTGACTTTTGCCAAGTATGATGGGGTGTCCTGCCCAAAACTCTATCTCCGCTCTTACGTCAGGAAGATTCAACCCTACACAGCTGATAGAAATTTGTGGGTGCACTTCTTTCAAGATAGTATGTCAGGGACTCAGCTTGAATGGTTCTACAAGTTGGAGGGAGCCAGTGTCTGAAACTGGGAAGATCTTGTTGCTGCTTTCTACAGGCAGTATCAGTATAATGCCGACCTTGCTCTCACTCGTACTCAACTCCAGAGTATGTACATGGGTGCAGGAGAAGGTTTTAAGGATTATGATAAAAAATGGAGAGACTTGGCTGGGATAGTTCAACCCCCTTTGTCTGATAGGGAGTTGGTTGATATGTTCCTTGGTACGCTGTCTGGTCCGTTCTTCAATCATTTGAACGACAGCTCGTCATCTGGTTTCACCGAGCTGATTTTAACTGGAGAAAGAGTAGAAGCTGGAATTAGGAGTGGTAAAATACAGAAGGATGCTTCCTAGAGTTCAACAAAGAAGCCCTTCGCTGGTAAGAAGGAAGCCAATGCAGTCTATAGCCCAAGGGGCCAAAGCAGATCTGAACACCGTCAAACGGTAAATGCTGTAGTGATACCAAGACCCGCCGTTTCTCCTCAACGCAACAATCAACAAAGGGCGGAAAGACCACAACGGCAGTTTACCCGCATTAGCATGACATTGGTTGAAGTGCTACCTCACCTGTTAAAATCCAATTTGGCAACCTTGAGAGAGGCCCCCAAGAATCCAAACACTACATCTCCCAGATACAATCCCAATGCGCGGTGCGCCTACCATTCTGAGAGTCCTTCCCACAATACAAATGATTGCTGGGCTCTGAGAAACAAAGTACAAGACTTGCTCGAAGCCAAGGAGATAGAGTTCGATGCTCCGGAAAAGCCGAATGTTATAACTGCTCCCATGCCCAAACATGGTCGTGGAGTTAATGCTGTTGACACGGATTTGTTTGTGACCTCTGTTGAAGAAATTTCTACTCCTCTTATGACTGTTAAGAGAAATTTGTTGTTGGCCGGTTTATTTCCGGGTTGTGGTGAAGGTTGCCACATGTGTTCAATCTTACCTTCTGGTTGCTGTTTGTTGAAGTCAGGTGTCCATCGCCTGATGGATAATAAAGAAATTTTGTTTGAGAAGACTATGATTCCTGTTGTTCCAACTAAAGACATTGCAATTATAACCATTTCCTCCAATCCTTCCAAGGTTTCCTCGAGAAGACCTGTTAGGATTACACCTGTTCAAAGAATTGCTCCGCTAATAATCATTGTTCCTGGTCCCATCCCGTACACCTCAGACAAGGATGTCCCATGGCATTATGGTGCTGATGTGTATTATCATGGCATTAAGAAAGATCTGAAGAATGAAGAAGCTGATACTCATGTCAGTAATATTATCGGGGCTAGTAAGGTTACTCGAAGTGGAAGGGTCTTCTCTCCCTAGATTTCCCCTGAGACTGTCAAGAAGCCTATTGTCATTCCATCTGCTGTTCCTGCTAGTACTTCAACTACCGTTCCTATTCTTACTCCAATCATCACCCTTGCTGCCGAGCCATATGGGACTCGGGGCAAAGAAATTATAGGTGAGCCTTCCCGGACGGAGGCGCCTAGAAAAATCATTGTGGAAGCCTCTAAACAAGAAATAGAGGAGATACTGAAAATTATCAAGAAGAGCGACTACAATGTGGTCGAGCAACTGGGGAAAACCCCATCAAAGATATCCATGTTGTCTATGCTATTGTGTTCTAAATCCCATGCGAAGGCTTTGATTGCATTTCTCAAGACTGTGCATGTGCCGCAAGAGACTTCAGCTGATCAGTTCAAAGATTGTGTGGCCAGCCTGACTGCTGATAATGGGCTAGCTTTTTCAGATGCGAATTTGACTCCGAAAGGAAGGAAGCATAATGTGATACGGTGGGAGAACTGACTTGAGGGTTTTGCAATTGATTGCAAATGTCGGGGTTAGCAAGAGTCGCCACCGACTTTTCTTTTATCCAAAAGGAAAGGTGAAAAAGTACAAGAAAGACCTTTGAGATATTTTCTTGAGTTCGGGGGGTAGATTATGAAAAGGGAAGGTATTAACACCCTTTTCATCCATGGTTTTTCATGGGATCTTAGTTACTTGCTAGATCACTTGCTTTTGTTGTTTGAAAATGTGTTTAGTGTGGTTTTGAAAGTATTTTGTAAAAGAGGCCATTCATTTAGGCAATCTTTGTAATGATTCTCGTTCGAAGAATGTATACAAAGATGTTTGTCTTTTTGAAAATGTTTTCAATGTTTGTAAAATGTTTGGAAATGTGTGTGTTTGTTTTGAAAATAGCAAGGATAGTTGTTTGGAAAATATAGCAAGTAACTAAAAGTAATCTACCTACTC
The DNA here is from genome assembly GCA_948472305.1 of Vicia faba. Classification (NCBI taxonomy): domain Eukaryota; kingdom Viridiplantae; phylum Streptophyta; class Magnoliopsida; order Fabales; family Fabaceae; genus Vicia; species Vicia faba. The sequence goes on from OX451735.1 coordinate 1,516,250,287, forward strand.
AAATGTCTTTGTTGTTCATTTTCTATTCCTTTGACATTGTTGTCTTACCATTGATTTGGTAAGCAACCCTATCTTTGGATGTAAACGGGACGGGCGTGGGTCATCGCATAACCATGATTAGCAATGTTTACAAAGTATCTTGACATTTTTGAGGGACCAAGATCATTTTGTAAGGCAACCTTGAATAGCGTCATCGAGGGACTATGATTTTATATTTGTTTGTTTTGCTAAGATACTTCGCATGCGTAATATGGCTATTTTTATATAAGGCAACCAAGTGGAGAAACCCTAAGGATGCTTGTGTGCAAGTGTTTTTTTTTCATTTTTTGATTTTATCTTGCATTTAGCGTTTTCTATTTGCTTTGTTTTGATCTTACCATACAACCCTAATTACTAACATGGCATGTAAAGCGATAAATTGCATAATGTAAAGATTACTAAGCTATTACAACAATTTTATGGGAGGGGGAATACAGATTTGAATAGGGATTTGCAAGAATGTAAATCTAAATAAATTACTACAACCAAATCGAATTTGTACGAATATTAGAATAAACAATATACAATATTTAAATATGCAATATTATGTACATGCAAGAAAAAGATTTGGTTTTGTTTTTTTCATGAAAAGAAAATTTTAACCTAATCCTAAAAATATAAGGAAAAAGAAATTAATTCTTAAAAAAGGTTTAACCCTACTTTCTATTTTGAAAGAAAATAAGGTTTTCATGTATTATTATTTGTGTATTCTTTGTATAAAATAATAAATAATATTTTATAAAAATATTTAGTTTTTTATATATGCCAAAATAAATATTTTACAAGTATGAAATGAAAAGAAAATAAAACAAATTAAACTAAACCTATTTTATTTAAGTTTACAAGTTTATTCAAGAGAAAGAATTAATATATAGTTTAATAAAAATTTTTTTTTAATGTGAAAATAAAATAAAATAAATGCAAAATTATCATATTTCATATTTTTTTTTATGATTTTTAGGTATTAAAGAAATATTTTTAAAATAAAAATGAAAATGAAAACAAATAAATAAATATATGAAAATAGTTTGGGCCAGGGGTGCTGTAAGGAAATGAGGAGCAGTATGTTAGTAAAAAAACGCTAGGCCCAAAGAATCAAGCCCATCCTGCAAAAACAAGCCAAAAATGAAAACTGAAAAATGTGAAAAAACAAAAGGTAACGCCAAGGTTCGAACCCAGGACATGGGTCTCACCAACGCGCTACCTTGCCACTGGGGTGGCTATACATCCGTTGATTAATGCGAAACAAAAATAACATAACACAAACAAAGCCCTTGCCCTGTACTTAGTCTTGTTCCTCTAGCCAGCCAGATGCTCTGTAACTTTCTCATTTCTCCATGAAAATGAAAACTCATAACATAAATGTTGTAGCATTTTGTCTCACGATTCTAACCATATAAATCATATAAGCTAACAATCAAAGATCAAGATGAATTTTAAAAGCCCTAAATCTTAACCTAATTTTTACAGGAATTTGAACTTCAAAATTCTCTCAACTCAGGCCAAATAAATGCAAGATATATACATGTACAGTTTCGTAGCATGAGGTCTACATTGTTTATTCACAAATTGCGGCCAATGGATGCCTGTATGAAGAGATAGAAGTTGAGATTTTTACCTCTTTTAGTTGAAATCGTGGATGGAGTTGAAGTGAGTTTTATGAAGGCCTGATGATTGCTTGAGCTTGCTTGAACCTCCCTGAGTGTGTTCCAATCCTTGCCTTGCTTTGAAAGTGTATGAAAATCTCTATCCAAGTCAACCTGCAAGCTTTGAAAACAAAAATGGCAGATGACGGAGAAGGGGTTACAGTACAGGGATGAGGGTCTGGATCAGTTAGATATCAAGTGGGTAAGGTGTTTTGATGGTTAAGACTTGAAACGCACGAGCCAAATGAGAGATTGTTATGCTTATGCAAAAAACTACAAGTTTTGACAGTTTTTTGATGAAAGGGAGTTTGGGAGTGTTTCAGGCTCCTAGTAAGCGTGTGTTATGCTGCAATGTGTTTGTATATTAGTATGGAATCAGTTTAAAGTCAGCTCTCCAACAGATTTGTTAGTTCCCACCTTTTGGCACACTTTCTTGCTTTTGAAGCAAAGTGAAGGGACAAGGCCTTACATGCTTGTATTGGATTATTTAGGGTTGGTATCTGTTCTATACAAGTTGCCTTATGTATGTGGTACTTGTATGTGCAAAGGAGACAGGTTCAATGCTCAAGATTTGTAAAGTTTGCAAAAGTGGAGCTTTTTCAAAATGGCAATGGCCACTTTATGCCATTTATAGAATTACAACTTGGGTAGTGGCTCGAGGCTTGGATTAAAGCTTTGTCAACTGAGTAAGCATTAAATTATGGAGTAAGAAATAAGTTTGGGACCTGTAAAGCATGGATTAGGCAGCATAGGTACTGATTGGAACTTTGTTCTTCATGAAATGGCTTGAATCAAAAGTGAGAAATTGCCAACTTCATCTCTTCGATTCTCCCTACTCAAAAATGATCTTGAAGATTTCTTAGAAATTTTGGAAAGCTTGCAATATTCTATATAACTCATCTTTGAAATTCATTTCAAGAATCTTCTTGGAACTAGGTGAAAAATTGCCATGAAGTTGGGTCCAAAACGTGCCTAAATTAGTGCAAAAATTCACTAAGTTATTTAGTTCATGAGCATGTATTCATAAATTTATATCTTGAGATACAAGCATCTTTATGGAAAAGTGTGTGAAGAAAAGTTGTATATTTCATGGAGTTCTACAACTTTCATGTTGGGAACTTCCTTTGAATCATCTTGTATCATGGTAAAAAAATGGCCTAAAGTTGAGAAAAAAATAAGAAATTTTCTACACTTAGAAAAATTTCTAAGTTAAGAAAATTTTCAATTTAAACCCTAATCTTCAATCCTTGATTTCTTGATGACCAAGCTTCACATTTTTACATGTCTTGATGAATTGTGACCCTTGGTACTTGATTTTGACCAAAAAGTCAAAGTTTGACTTTTCAGTGTACAGTTGACTTTTGATCAGTTGACTGTAAATTTCATCTGTCAATCCAATGAAATTGAAATGTTTTGAAACATGTAATTAGGTAAAGATGATACAAATGAACCCTCGAAATAATTCTTTAACTCAATTGGTCATTTTCTAGGTCAAAGATCAGAAATTGCCCTTCCTCGGTCAAAACCCTAATTTTGACCATTTTGCCCTTTTGATGATTTGATCAAATTTCTTGGGGAATTGTGATCCAAACTTGATCAAATGATACATATGAGTCTAAAATGTTGATGTGGATAAAAAATTATGAAGTTTAACTGTAAATTGGCCATGGTTGACTTTTTCCCCAATATAGCTGATTTTTATGTCAATTGTCCAATTGACTGATAAAAAATGTGGTTCAAGGCTTGAAACTTGTCATGAGTTATCTTAGGGGTCCATAATGATGTTTGAAAGTCACATGAAGCATTGATAGTTAAAAAATCCTTGTGCAATCTCAAACCCTAATTTTGGGTCATCAGTGCATGATGAGATGTCTTGAGCTGACCAAACCCTAATCCAGTCTTGAGCCAAAGAGATCTTGTGAGAAAAGTTTTGATAAACTAGAGGGAAAATTTTGGGGTACAACAGCTGCCCCTATTCAATCTTCTTAGACCTGAAGAGTTAGATTGGCGAGCTTTTCCACTCGTGACTCGAAGGTGAAAGATGATTGGACACTAGAGTGCCCAGAAATTTGCACTTGACGATGTGTAGTTGAGGGAATGGGCTTAAAGATGCCATTTGGAGAATTGATAGAGTCTTTTTGGAGATGGTATTGTAGATGCCATACAAGAATGTTTGTTGAATTATAAGTTATAAACTGAAAGAACGAGTATCAGAATGGCGTCTGTGTCTAGAGCGTATTTGAATTGTATCCTGATTTGGACTTTGAATGAGTATCTGAATGGCATCCGTGTCTGGAGCGTATCTGTACTGTATTTGAAAGTTGAATCTGAATGAGCAACAAAATGGCATCCGTGTCTGGAGCGTATCCGTACTGTATCTGAAAGTTGAATCTGAATGAGCAACAGAATGGCATCCGTGTCTGGAGCGTATCCGAACTGTATCTGAAAGTCTGAATTTGAATGAGTATCAGAATGGCATCCGTATCTGGAGCGTATATGAAATGTATCTAAAAGTTGAATCTGAATGAGTATCAGAATGGCATCCGTATTTGGAGCGTATCTGAACTGTATCTGAAAGTTGAATCTGAATGAGTATCAGAATGGCATCCGTATCTGGAGTGTATCTGAACTGTATCTGAAAGTTGAATCTGAATGAGTATTAGAATGGCATCCATATCTGGAGCGTATCTAAACTGTATCTGATTACACATTGTTAATGGTAGCTGTTTAATCTTATCCTGAAAAGGGTAAAATGTTAGCTGAAACACAAAGTTATGTTGTATGAAATATATGATGCAATATATTTGCTTCATCAATATTTATGATATGTAGATGTAATGTATGCGCATGTAAGCTGATTTTTGTATTGCTGTTTGATTGAGGAAAATAAATCCTTGAACGCTGATGAGGATATGTTGAATTTCCAACGTCTCGAGGTTGAAGTACTGATGAACTCTTGCTGAGAGAAGTAAATTCTGTTGTGAGGGTAATGCCATGTACTGCTTGAGATTTGCTCGGGAATCCATAGAAATCTGATGATTTCTACTGGGGATTAATAATTTGAAATTTTAGTTCCGTTGGGGATTTAAATGACGTGTTGTGGGGATTTCTTATGGAATAGCCTAGAGACGTTTTCCTAACCTTTCAACCTATAAGTAATTATCTTTCTCATTTTTTTTATTTGTAAACAGTAATTATCTTCAAATGCATATGTTCATTAATGAATCATTGGACGCTTTTGCAAATAAAACACAAATGTAAAGAAAAAGACAAATAGTTTTCTGTACTTTCAAAGAAATATCTTTGTTTTTGACTTTGAATAAGTATTTTGTACAAAGGAGACAAACATCCTAGTAAGAGAATGGTTCCATAAAGCAAAGAGAATTTATACAAAGAAAGATAGCTATGTGTAATAATCCCATGGGGTTCCCATTCTGTTATAGCCTTCATATCTCTGAGCACCTTGTCTATTTGTTGCTTCGTCCAAAGATGATTGAATTGATCAGAAACTCCGAGTTTGTCAGTGGAAGTCAAGAGGTTGTCCGCAAAGTGATCCGACGGGACATAGTCATACGCTTTAATTCCCTAACTTTTGCCTGGACCGCCCTTTCGGGTTTTCAGTCCACCGGGAAACCCTTTTTTTCCCAAGTCGCCCTTTCGGGTTTTCAACTTTCCGGGTGTACAAATATTTTTTTTTATCCCTAATTTTTGCCCGAACCTTTTTGGTTCGCCGGGATGCCCTTTTTTTTCCTAGGTGTGTCAACCTAGCGGGTCTCTTATGCGTAGTATCTTTTGACTATGTCCGCGTTCGCAGGGTGTGGCAGGTCATCGTCGTCCATGGTGGTTAAGATCATTGCCCCACCGGAGAATATTCTTTTGAGTACAAATGGTCGTTCATAGGTAGGAGTCCATTTGCCCCTGGGATCACTTTGTGGCAAGATGATGCGTTTGATCACTAGATTTCCAACTTGATATACTTGGCGTCTGACTTTCTTGTTGAAAGCCTTGATCATCCATTTTTGATACATCTGACCATGGCAAACAACAGTAAGTCTCTTTTCATCAATTAAGTTCAGTTGATAAAGTCGAGTCTGGATCCAATCGTCCTCATTCAAACCTGCATCCTTCATAATTCTCAAAGAGGGGATCTGAACCTCAATAGGCAAGACAACCTCCATGCTATAAACCAAAGAATAGGGTGTTGCCCCAGTTGATGTGCGAGCCGTGGTACGATACCCGTGGAGAGAAAATGGTAGCATCTCATGCCAGTCTTTGTAGGTGACTGTCATTTTCTGTATGATCTTTTTAATGTTTTTATTTGCAGCTTCGACAACACCATTCATCTTTGGCCGATAGGGGGAAGAATTGTGATGCTGAATCTTGAACTGCTCGCATAAGGCAGTGATTATAGTATTGTTAAGATTTGTACCATTGTCAGTGATGATCCTTTCTGGGATACCGTACCAGCAAAGGAGATTTTGCTTGATGAAGCGGGCAATAACATTCTTAGTAAAGGAAACGAACGAAGCTGCTTCGACCCATTTTGTAAAATAGTCAATGGCCACTAGGATGAAGCGGTGTCCATTGGAGGCTGTAGGCTTGATCTCCCCAATAATATCAATTCCCCACATAGAAAAGGGCCAAGGAGCTGTCAAGACATTCAGAGGAACTAGAGGTACATTCACATTGTCAGCATAAATTTGACACTTATGACAGGTTCTAGAGTGTTGATAGCAATATGCTTCTATGGTAGACCAATAATAGCCTGCCCGTAGGATTTTCTTTGCCATCGTATGCCCACTGGAGTGAGTGCCAAAAGTACCTTCATGTAATTCAGCCATGATCCTTTCTGCTTCAACCTTATCCACACACCGAAGTAGAATGGAGTCATGATTGCGTTTGTACATGATTCCATTACTAAGGAAGAACTTAGCAGAGAATCTCCTTAAGAACTTATTATCATTGATTCAAGCTCCTTCCGGATATTCTTGAGCCTCGAGATACCTCTTGACTTCATGAAACCAAGGTTGATCCACTACCTCTTCAGTATTAATCTCGTGACAATGTGCTGGTTCATCCATTCGTTAGATGGTAATCTGGGGAGCCTCGTTATCCCAATTAAGTTTAAACATAGATGACATTGTGGCTAGAGCGTCTGCTAGCTGATTTTCTTCTCGCGGAAAATGCTCGAAGGTAATCTCCTCAAAATGCGGCAGCAATGTCAAAACATGTTCTTTGTAAGGGATAAGATTTGGATGCTTAGTGTCCCATTCTCCTTTGATCTGACTGATGACCAAAGCTGAATCTACAAACACATCTAAAGACTTGATTCCCAAATCTAAGGCAGCCTTGAGACCAAGGATGCACGCTTCGTATTCCGCCATGTTGTTCGTACAGTTGAAGCAAAGTCTGGAAGTAAAGGGAGTATGACTCCCTTCTAGAGAGATGAGTACAACGCCAATACCATTACCAAGTGCATTAGAGGCCCCATCAAAGAACAGGGTCCATCGGGATCCTTGTTCAGGTCCGTCATATGGTCTGATTTCTTCATAATTGTCTAATGTCATGATGTCTTCATCCGGGAATTCAAACTTCATGGACTGATAATCTTCTACAGCTTGATGAGCAAGATGATCAGCTAGCACACTGCCCTTTATAGCTTTCTGGGTAGTATATTGTATGTCATATTCTGTTAGGATCATCTGCCATCTAGCTATCCTCCGAGACAAAGCAGGCTTCTCGAAGATGTACTTTATTGGATCCATCTTAGATATCAAAAAGGTAGTATGGGTCAGCATATACTGTCTTAGCCGGCGAGCAGCCCATGCCAGAGTGCAGCAAGTTTTCTCGAGCAATAAATATCTGGTTTCACAGTCGGTAAACTTTTTGCTCAGGTAGTAAATAGCGTGCTCTTTTCGGCCAGACTCGTCATGCTGCCCTGTGATCGGTGGATCTGGAACTGACTGTTTTAACGCTGGTTCGCGAAATGTCGCGGAAGCAAGAGTCGCCACTGTCTTTTATTTTCTCCAAATGGAAAGGACAAAAGCACAGAAAAATTCCTTATAGAGATTGCTCTCGGTTCGGGAGGTAGGTTATAGAAAGGGAAGGTGTTAGCACCCTTTCTATCCATGGTTATCCATGGGCTCTTAGATACTTGCTCACTTGTGTTTTCAAAAATGGTTTGTTTGCTTTTCAACTGTGGGTTTTAAAAAGTTTCTTTGAAAATTTCAGTTCGACTCTTGTATCGGTCCTCAAGAGTGTTTGAAAAATTGTTTTCGAAAGCTTTTTGAAAAGGTGTCGGTGTGAAAAGTATTTTTGAATTTGTTTTGAATTTAGAGCAAGTATCTACGAGAACCTACCTACGCTAAGGAATTCGTCTGCGTAAATGTCCTTTAAAGTAATGCCATCCCACCATTGAGAGGTAGGTAGCACCACCGTTGGAGGTGTTCGGGTCAATTCGAGGTTCGGGACATGGTGATCACCAGAGCAATGGGAAGACACCTTAGAAGCTACCCTCATGCCAGGTTCCCGGATCATGAGGACTTACTAAGACATCCTCTACTCGACGATCACCTTTCGAGGCAAGGCAACAGTGAGGCGTACCCTAGGGGTGGTGTGTGCGATTTGTGTGTCGTTTTCAGATATTTTGTCTTTTGTCATGTTATTGGTGATCTAGCGCTTGTTTTTACTTTTGTCCATACATTCTTTCATGCCATTATTTACAGTTAAAAATTGCGAGAAAAGTAAAGGTTCTAAGCTATTACAAAAGGCGCGGGTCCACATCGCCAAAATTAAACCAGGACCCGATTTGACAGAAAAATAAAGAGAGAATAAAGAAAATAAAGAATTAAAAGTGCGAAGAGTAAATTACATGGCTTCGGGAGAGATACATAAATATTTAAACGAAATAAAATAAATATGCGAATTAATTAAGAATTAAAACGAGGGCGTTGGACCCTTTTGCAAAAATTAAATTACATGGTGAAATTGATTAATTAATTAAAAGGAAAAGAAATTGTTTTTTTTTGTATTTTATGATTTTTTTTGGATTTTAATGAAAAAGAATTAATTAAAATTAAAATAAGATGCTAACCCTAATTCTAAATATTTTTAATTTATTAAGAAAAATGTTGAAGTTTTTTTAACCTAAAATTAACCCTAATTTTTATATACAATTTAATTATAAAAATAAGTATTTAATTATTTTAATTATTATGAAAGAAAAAATAAGAAGGAATAAAAACATTAATTAAACCCTATTTCTACATTTTTTAGATTTTTATTATGAAAATATTAAATTAAACCCTAAATTAATAACTAAATGATTTAATACAATTTATTTATGAAAATGCTAAAGTAAAATATTTATTATATTTTTTCTTCTTTCTGATTTTTTTGGTGGCATTTTTTATATTTATGAAAATAATAAATTAATCAAAAACAATAATTTAAAAGGAAATAGAAAATAATAAAGAAATAAAGAAAGTATAGATTTTGGCAAACCTAGGGGGTTCAGACCCCAAATTAGGAGGTATCTTGTAGCAATCCAGGCCCACTTATCAATTGGCCCTTTTGACTTTTCCAGGCAGTGTGCTGGCGTGTTGACTAGGGCTTATCATGTTCCTCACATCTATGCCTTGGAATTCATGAAACTGAATGCGTGGCATGTTTGATGGTGGAGCGTATGGTATGCCTCTTAGGCTGAAACTGCATATAATTATGAATTGAAAAATAATGTGAAAGGAAGTGAGGACCTGGGGCTCGAACCCAGGTCATTAACATTACCAGCCAACACGTGTGCCACTGAGCCACTTCAAACGCGTTTAATATAGAATACCTAACAAACATTATAAAAGAAAAATTGTCAATGGCTTGAAAACGCGTGAAACATTTGAATGCTCCACTCATGGACAGCCACCTAAGCGTCTTCCTCGTTGGTTTTCTTTTTTCCTGAAATACACAAACAATAAGCAACGGTTTTCAAACGTTGCTATAGGTGCTATATGAAAAAATAGCGAATAGGCCATAAGGCCTCATAAATTGAGCGCGAGGGTAGCTTCTTCTTCGTCCAAATGCGCTGATCATGACCATGGTACCGTGGTGTCCCAATTTTGCCTCATGTTAAAACCCCTAATTTGGAATCCTGTAAACCCTAAAACGTGATAATGGTAGAATCGTATACACAGCTCAAAAACACAATTAAGTTACATGGTTAGCATTAGAACAAGTCAATTAGTGTGAATGCATCAAAAAAACACAATGAAAATGCCTAAATATGGAAACACGATTATGCATTTTTTTTGAAACAGTTTGAATCCATGGTACCAATTCTGGGCGTATGAAGGTTGGAGAGTGATCCAGTTAGCTTCAGGGGGACACCAGGAAGCTTTTGCAATTGGTCTTGTGCTTTTAATCAACCTAAAACCCGATTTTCAGTTTTGAGTTTTTAAACCAAATTTCATGTTTTGCTTTTCAGCTTTTTGAGCAGCTGCGTGGTCTTTTTGAATTAGGGTTGTGATCTATGCTTATGTAAGAGTGAATTAGGTCAAAGAAAACCATCTAAATCTTTTGCATTCATGGTTTTTGAAATTTGATTTTCAAAGATCTTTTTCAATCTTTTTCCATGCAATTTTGTACCAATCATGATCCAATCAATCCAATTCCTTCCAAATCTGATCATGCACGAATCATTGAGCCTATTACATGTGCAAAAAGATTTGATAAGTTAAGTTAAGTATTTTTCATATATTTAATTGATTTAAATGAATTATTATTAATAAAAATTCAAATAAATAAATAAAAAATGAATAAAACTTCCCTTTGGGCCAAGTGGTCGTGCACATGCTTGGGATGATGAATTGTGGAAGAAAAATGGGCCCATTAGCAATTTTAGGTCATTTGAATCAATGTTGACTTTTCAAAATATCCAAAAATTTCCCAACTTCCACAAGGCATAACTTGCTCAATTTTTAAGCTTTGCTCATGTTCTTGGACATTTTGGAAAGGTCTTTGAGTCCTATAACCAATGCCTTTGGTCCCATGTCATTCTGCTTTACCAATCTCAAGTTATGGCCTTTGCCTTAAAGTCCCTTTTTGTTGACTTTTGAAAATGACCTATAATGTTGAAATTGATAACTTTTTGTGAGAGCATTTCTTGGACTTGGAATATGAAGATGAGTTGTAGGAAATGTCTTTCTCTTCAAAATGAGCTTTGGATGGAATTTTTCTGATAATCCATGTGAAAGTTATGCCCTGGTCAATTTACAGTTGACTTTTTCAGCTGTCCAAATAAGGAAACTTTTGCATCTTGATGATTTTTGAGCCAAGTTTTGAGAATCATGATCAAGCATTGATCAAATGATGTTTGTGGCTTCAAAATGAGATGTTGACCAAAAATTTGAACTTTTGACTGTCAAATGACCATTTTGCCCCTACAGTTGACTGTAGTGCAATTAGGGTTTTGACTGTGCAATTTTGTGCTGAAAGTCTTGAAACTTGGTATGAGGATACTTGACCATATTTTTGGGCATGTGAGACTTGATTGGACCTTTGGAAACTTCATTTTCTTGATCAGGACAAAAACCCTAATTTTGACTGCTTAGGAGGCCCTTGAACTGTGCAACCCTTGGGGACTTTTGAAGCATGGCTTGGCAAATCTTTGAAGAATATGGGAGGGAAAATTTTGGGGTACAACAGTTGCCCCTGTTCAATCTTCTTAGACTTGAGGATGCAGATTGGCTGACGTGCCTTTCGTAATCCGAGGGTAGAAGATGATTGAACACTAGAGTGCCCAGAAATTTGCGCTCACATAGTAGCAATGTGATGAAAATGGACTTATAGATGCCATTTGGAGATTGATGGATAGGATGATGGGCTTATAGATGCCATCTGGATGTTGATCGCGTAAGAGATTCCTTAGCGAGAACCTGCATACCTGCAAAAGAAAAAAATGAGTACCTGACACGTTGCAGGAGCTGGTTTTCAGATGCTTGGTATAGATATGTCCCGACTGGTTACAGGAGCTGGATCTGGAGCTTCACAAGATGATGAATGAACCAGGGATGGTTACTACCTCAGCATGAACGGTGAGAGAACCTTGGGTGACTTTAACTTCAACAACGCTCGTTGAGAAAATCTTGGTGGGAATTACCATCTTCGCAGCATCGGGAAGAGGACCAATAGGCAATTATGATCTCAAAAGCGGACGTTTGAGAAGAACCTGGGCTGGAATTATCACCTCACACACCGTCGGGGAGGGAACCATAGGAAATTATAATCTCAAAAACGGACGTTTGAGAAAAACCTGGGCTGGAATTATCACCTCACGCACCGTCAGGGAGGGAACCAAAGGAAATTATAATCTCAAAAGCGAACGTCTGAGAAAAACCTGGGCTGGAATTATCACCTCACGCACCGTCGGGGAGGGAACCAATAGGAAATTATAATCTCAAAAGCGACCGTCTGAGAAAAACCTGGGCTGGAATTATCATCTCGCGCACCGTCGGGGAGAGAACCAAAGGAAATTATAATCTCAAAAGCGAACGTCTGAGAAAAACCTGGGCTGGAATTATCACCTCACGCACCGTCGGGGAGGGAACCAATAGGAAATTATAATCTCAAAAGCGAACGTCTGAGAAAAACCTGGGCTGGAATTATCATCTCGCGCACCGTCGGGGAGAGAACCAAAGGAAATTATAATCTCAAAAGCGAACGTCTGAGAAAAACCTGGGCTGGAATTATCACCTCACGCACCGTCGGGGAGGGAACCAAAGGAAATTATAATCTCAAAAGCGAACGTCTGAGAAAAACCTGGGCTGGAATTATCACCTCACGCACCGTCGGGGAGGGAACCAATAGGAAATTATAATCTCAAAAGCGAACGTCTGAGAAAAACCTGGGCTAACTTCTACTGAGTCTTCATCAGAAAAATCTGTTGGGAGTCGATTTAGCTGGACTAGAGAAGGCCTTGGACTGGATAAGAAATCTTTGGAGTCGATTAACTGAACCGGTCTAGGTCTTGAAATATGATTGAGAATTTAACTGCATCTTTCCTGAAAGGTAGAGGTCAGTCATATGCAATGCATGATATGGATCAAGCAATGATGTTCTCAACATAAATGAGATTTGTATGATATGATGCGTCTATGCATGCTATAATGATGAATGTGATGTTTTATGAATGTGTTTTTCGTCTAGGAAAGTAAATCCTTGACGGGTGCCGGGAAGTCACTCCTGGGCTGACGTTGGAGAATAGATTTTGCTTCCGCTGGGGATGATAATTGCAAGAATACCGGTAGGAGAAGATAATTCCGTTGGGGAATAAACTTGGCGAATGGAAGATTCTGCGGGGAGAAAAAATACTCTAGCGACCATGCTGGGGAACGATACTCTGTGGGGAGAGAGATACTTTGTTGAATTGTTGATAATAACTTGCTGGGAATACCATTGTTGTGTTGGAAGTGTTAATAGACTTCGCTGGGGATAAGAAGACTTCATCGAGGACGGCCTTTCCGTGGCTTTTGGCTGAGGATAACCCAGTTATATCCTGTTAAGGAAATAACTCTTTGAATAAAGCCGGACGACACGTTCGTGTTCTGCGAGGGGATAAGCTTCCAGAATCTACTGGGGATAAGCTTACTGCTTGGGGAGATAAATTCCAACTTTCCTGGGGAACTGGATTGGACTCTCTTGGGGAAGTTTTGAACTGCGGGGGAAATGATTCCTTTGAATGTTTGATATACTGCCGGGGAACAATCTTTAGACCAAGATTGCCGGGGATGCTTGTTAAGAATATATGTATATATGTTGCTGGGGAATGTTGAGATTTGCTGGAGTATACTCAACTTCCTTCAGGTTGATAACCTTGCTGGAGGAGAGTGTACTGACTTGCTGGCTCACTGGGGAATTAAGATATGCCGGTTATGTTCTTTAGCTGAACCTATCTTGGTACTTTGGAGGATGGAACAATTAGATTGCTTTTAGACCACTCTTTATTGTCCATGTTTCTGAGGTGGGAGAGGAGAAAGACCTGTGAGGGGCTGATAGTTGTTGATAGACCAAGCTTCTTCTGGTAGGCAGGTGACAAGATGACAGGACATAGTCGTACGCTCTGATCCCTAACTTTTGCCTGGACCGCCCTTTCGGGTTTTCAGTCCACCGGGATACCCATTTTTGCCCAAGCCGCCTTTTCAGGTTTTCGACTTGCCGGGTGTACAGATTTTTTCATTTCATCCCTTCATTTTGCCCGAACCCTTTTGGTTCGCCGGGAAGCCCTTATTTTTTCCTAGGCGTGTCAACCTAGCGGGTCTTTGATTATGCGTAGTATTTTTTTGACTATGTCCACGTTCAGGGAATGTGGGGAGTTGCCCCTGTTGGAAGTATTTTGCCACGCCACCAGAAGATGTTTGATCAGGCAAGATTCGTTGTTGAGATGCTCCAAGTGACTCAGGCGGAGACTTGCCCCGGGCTATTTGGCCTTTGAGAGATTCTCCGAATCTTGATTGGACTGCCCCAGATAATGGACCATGGTCATGTCTTGCCCCTTGATTGGAAGTGCTTTTGTTCACTAGGTATTCATCGTGCGAATTTCCCTGCTATTCAAACAAAAAGTCATATGCAAACAAAGTTATGTTAAAAATGCAAAGCCTATGTCTGTCTTTAAGATTTTGAAAATGCATTCTTTTTTCATAAAACAAATGAATGTTTGTAAAACGTGATGTCAACTCGTTATTTTACCGCAAGCCTTAAGGAGTCAGGATACCTTTCGTAACAGTATGCTTTCGAACTAACCCATGCTTCAGCTAGGACTTTTAAGGGTTATATCGTGGCTTGGTTCACGGTTTAAGAAACAAAGGATAAAGGCTCGAATTTTATTTGTACCCACCCGCTCTTCGTGATGTTCTCCAAACCTAAACTCAATTGATCATACGTTAGACCTTGTTTGAGTCTTTGCCCTGACATTCCAATGATGATTCGGATACTGATGATTTATTCTGAATAGGCAGTCATTTTTTTTTGTTAAGGGTTTGTAAGACCTCTTTCTTGTCTGATTTTTTGTTATCCCTTTCTTTTTTTGCCTGAACTGTTTCCTTTTTTGGAATTACAGTCAGCGGGATGCCCCAGTTTTGTAAGTCTCCTTCATGGGTTTTGACTTATTGGGCTCTTATTTCTGAGAGATGATGACTGCCTGTCTTTATGATTACTCGGAACCATCACTGTCTTTCCTTGTTTTGTAAGGACCTCTTTGGTGCCATTCGTTATGCATTTGGATCAACTGAGAGACTACCCTGCCCCAGGTTATGATTAAGGGTTTTAAATTTCGAAAAGAAAAACTCCTACTTCTTTGGCTCAGAGGGGGTTGACGAGGGATTATCTTCCTTATAACTCCAGTGTTTGAAATAATGCCTGTACCTCATCAGCGGGGTCTGTTCAAAAGCATACTGTAGATTACGGTATCGTTTTCGTCATCCTCCCTCAAGAGGCTTAGAATTTTAGATCAAGAGCTGACATCGGAAAAAATATGAAGATAATTTGCATTTAGTGAATACGAATATATTGTTTCAAAACAGACATATGCGATGCATTAATGAAATAACAATGTTTAACATGAGTAAATGTTTGAACAAAAGAAAACTGCAACTTGAACATTCGAATGAACAAAAGTTTTCCAGTCTCAGGATTTGTCACTTCAAATGGTGAGTCTTGCAGGGGTAGTAGAAGAACTCGGCCTGACCATCTTGCGTGAATTCCAATGCCCCTTCATCAATCAGGTCCTGGATTTTGTTCTTCAGAGTCCAACAATCCTCTGTAGCATGCCCCGGGCTGTCAGAGTGATAAGCGCAGCGGGCGTTGGGGTTATACTTCGGTGACGTTGTATTTTGAAACTTCGGAGCCTCTTTTAGAGTTACCAGCTTGGTCTCCAGCAACTGTGGCAATATCTGGGATAAGGTCATGCTGAGCCGAGTGAACTGCCTCCTCTCGCTCTTTTGTTGGCTGTGATGTTGAATTTGTGACACTGGAGCCATTTGAGGGGCTCTCCCCTTACCTCCTTGTCTCGAAGATGGTTGAACGATGACTGGCTTTTTGCCCTTAGACTTTTGCCCCAGTTGGTTGCCCTAAAGCAGTTAGTTGACGAGAAACCAGAGCTCGTCTTGTCTTTGAGCTAACCCTTGAATAGCAGTCACCTGCCCCAGCATCTGGACCCTCAATGCATCCACCTCAGCTTGTAGGTGTTTCAGCTTTTCATCCTCAGCGCTGTTCCTGACAAAGGTCTCCATGAGAAGTGTCCTTAGCTCCTCCTGCCCCTTGGATAGATTCAGGAGGATTTCCCTGAACCGAGTCTCTTGAGCGAGAAGGTCCTGGTTATCTGGTTGGAAGGCCATTGCTGAAATAAACAGCGAGAAAGGTAAGTGACCTGCAACAAAGATACCTGTTATGTAATGATGTGTATGACATGCATGCAATGTTTTCAAAGACCCCGCGGGATAAACAAGAAAATTTGTTAGCATTTGGATCCGGTAGCTTGATTGAAGGAACTGCATATTATGGAGAGTCCTTCTTCAAAGGGTCAAAGGCTCACCATATCCAGTGGGTCATAGCCCCTGACTTTAGTCATCATGTCTGGTTTTGATTTCTAAACAACCTTGGTTAAGGGAACCTTCTTCAAGAGTCAGAGCTCACCATATCCAGTGGGTCATAGCCCCTGACAACCTTGGCTAGAGGAAAATAAATCCTCTTTGCCCCTTGATAGATGTTTGATTTATCATGACCTGCATCACAAGCCCTTGAGATCCTTGAAATGGGTTAGGATGTATGCAATGGTATGATGTCATGCTATGCATGGGGTAATGTAGGTAAACCCTGTTGCGAGTCCCAATTAAGGATTGCAAACTAAAACCTGCAAGAAACTCAGTACACTCTGTTAGGGGTCCCCATTAAGGACTATAACCGAAACCTGCAAGAGACTTAGTAAACCTTGTCACGAGTCCTAATTAGGGACTACAAACAAAACCTGCAAGACGCTCAAGTAAAACCTGTTATGAATCCTAATTAAGGACTATAAATGAAACCTGCAAGAAACTTAGCAAACTTTATTATGAGTCCTAATTAAGGACTGCAAACCAAAACCTGCAAGAAACCTAGTAAACCCTGTTATGAGTCCCAATTAAGGACTATAAACAAAACCTGCAAGTAGTTCATGTGTCAGATAGCAAGCATGCAAGTAGTCAAGTTGGAAGGCACGCAAGTCACACAAGAGAAGCCCTTAGAGTTTAAGGCCAGCATGAGGTCTGGGTATTACCCTCTTGAAGTTGGTGGGTTCAACCTGTCCTATTAGAAGTAAACCGGGTTCTAAGGGTCCCAATATCACGAGATTGCTTTCATTGTTCATCGTTTCGATTTAGCCACTGAACTGGCGACCAAAATATTCCAGGAAAGCAACCCTCAATTGAGTGTAGTATCGAGTATCAACCAACCTCGGACTGCACCAAAGTCAGTTATCTCACTACCCTAAAGAGGCCAAGATGGTTCAATTAAGGTTCCTAAGGTCTGTTGATGCTTCACGACACCACGCGGAGGCCCCGTACTCTCCTTGACTGAACTCAAGGGTTACCGGTACACACCAAAGTGCCACATCAACGTAGCAGACTGTTTCAACCATGTCGGTATACCCCGCACAGTTCCCTCACAGCCTTGTTGCTACTTTCTAAGAAGGTATCCCCAGATCCGGGTTAGGATCTATAGAACTCCCAAGACAGTCCCACAATTTAAAGCAAACAAGGAAAGCAATTGAAAACACAGTGATCTTAGTCCTAAGGTACACCTCACTTTAAGTTTAAGTCCCCAGCAGAGTCGCCAGTTCTGTGATCGGTGGATCTGGAACTGACTGTTTTAACGCTGGTTCGCGAAATGTCGCGGAAGCAAGAGTCGCCACCGTCTTTTATTTTCTCCAAATGGAAAGGACAAAAGCATAGAAAAATTCCTTATAGAGATTGCTCTCGGTTCGGGAGGTAGGTTATAGAAAGGGAAGGTGTTAGCACCCTTTCTATCCATGGTTATCCATGGGCTCTTAGATACTTGCTCACTTGTGTTTTTAAAAATGGTTTGTTTGCTTTTCAACTGTGGGTTTTAAAAAGTTTCTTTGAAAATTTCAGTTCGACTCTTGTATCGGTCCTCAAGAGTGTTTGAAAAATTGCTTTTGAAAGCTTTTTGAAAAGGTGTCGGTGTGAAAAGTATTTTTGAATTTGTTTTGAATTTAGAGCAAGTATCTACGAGAACCTACCTACGCTAAGGAATTCGTCTGTGTAAATGTCCTTTAAAGTAATGCCATCCCACCATTGAGAGGTAGGTAGCACCACCGTTGGAGGTGTTCGGGTCAATTCGAGGTTCGGGACATGGTGATCACCAGAGCAATGGGAAGACACCTTAGAAGCTACCCTCATGCCAGGTTCCCGGATCATGAGGACTTACTAAGACATCCTCTACTCGACGATCACCTTTCGAGGCAAGGCAACAGTGAGGCGTACCCTAGGGGTGGTGTGTGCGATTTGTGTGTCGTTTTCAGATATTTTGTCTTTTGTCATGTTATTGGTGATCTAGCGCTTGTTTTTACTTTTGTCCATACATTCTTTCATGCCATTATTTACAGTTAAAAATTGCGAGAAAAGTAAAGGTTCTAAGCTATTACAAAAGGCGCGGGTCCACATCGCCAAAATTAAACCAGGACCCGATTTGACAGAAAAATAAAGAGAGAATAAAGAAAATAAAGAATTAAAAGTGCGAAGAGTAAATTACATGGCTTCGGGAGAGATACATAAATATTTAAACGAAATAAAATAAATATGCGAATTAATTAAGAATTAAAACGAGGGCGTTGGACCCTTTTGCAAAAATTAAATTACATGGTGAAATTGATTAATTAATTAAAAGGAAAAGAAATTGTTTTTTTTTGTATTTTATGATTTTTTTTGGATTTTAATGAAAAGGAATTAATTAAAATTAAAATAAGATGCTAACCCTAATTCTAAATATTTTTAATTTATTAAGAAAAATGTTGAAGTTTTTTTTAACCTAAAATTAACCCTAATTTTTATATACAATTTAATTATAAAAATAAGTATTTAATTATTTTAATTATTATGAAAGAAAAAATAAGAAGGAATAAAAACATTAATTAAACCCTATTTCTACATTTTTTAGATTTTTATTATGAAAATATTAAATTAAACCCTAAATTAATAACTAAATGATTTAATACAATTTATTTATGAAAATGCTAAAGTAAAATATTTATTATATTTTTTCTTCTTTCTGATTTTTTTGGTGGCATTTTTTATATTTATGAAAATAATAAATTAATCAAAAACAATAATTTAAAAGGAAATAGAAAATAATAAAGAAATAAAGAAAGTATAGATTTTGGCAAACCTAGGGGGTTCAGACCCCAAATTAGGAGGTATCTTGTAGCAATCCAGGCCCACTTATCAATTGGCCCTTTTGACTTTTCCAGGCAGCGTGCTGGCGTGTTGACTAGGGCTTATCATATTCCTCACATCTATGCCTTGGAATTCATGAAACTGAACGCGTGGCATGTTTGATGGTGGAGCGTATGGTATGCCTCTTAGGCTGAAACTGCATATAATTATGAATTGAAAAATAATGTGAAAGGAAGTGAGGACCTGGGGCTCGAACCCAGGTCATTAACATTACCAGCCAACACGTGTGCCACTGAGCCACTTCAAACGCGTTTAATATAGAATACCTAACAAACATTATAAAAGAAAAATTGTCAATGGCTTGAAAACGCGCGAAACATTTGAATGCTCCACTCATGGACAACCACCTAAGCGTCTTCCTCGTTGGTTTTCTTTTTTCCTGAAATACACAAACAATAAGCAACGGTTTTCAAACGTTGCTATAGGTGCTATATGAAAAAATAGCGAATAGGCCATAAGGCCTCATAAATTGAGCGCGAGGGTAGCTTCTTCTTCGTCCAAATGCGCTGATCATGACCATGGTACCGTGGTGTCCCAATTTTGCCTCATGTTAAAACCCCTAATTTGGAATCCTGTAAACCCTAAAACGTGATAATGGTAGAATCGTATACACAGCTCAAAAACACAATTAAGTTACATGGTTAGCATTAGAACAAGTCAATTAGTGTGAATGCATCAAAAAAAACACAATGAAAATGCCTAAATATGGAAACACGATTATGCATTTTTTTTGAAACAGTTTGAATCCATGGTACCAATTCTGGGCGTATGAAGGTTGGAGAGTGATCCAGTTAGCTTCAGGGGGACACCAGGAAGCTTTTGCAATTGGTCTTGTGCTTTTAATCAACCTAAAACCCGATTTTCAGTTTTGAGTTTTTAAACCAAATTTCAAGTTTTGCTTTTCAGCTTTTTGAGCAGCTGCGTGGTCTTTTTGAATTAGGGTTGTGATCTATGCTTATGTAAGAGTGAATTAGGTCAAAGAAAACCATCTAAATCTTTTGCATTCATGGTTTTTGAAATTTGATTTTCAAAGATCTTTTTCAATCTTTTTCCATGCAATTTTGTACCAATCATGATCCAATCAATCCAATTCCTTCCAAATCTGATCATGCACGAATCATTGAGCCTATTACATGTGCAAAAAGATTTGATAAGTTAAGTTAAGTATTTTTCATATATTTAATTGATTTAAATGAATTATTATTAATAAAAATTCAAATAAATAAATAAAGAATGAATAAAACTTCCCTTTGGGCCAAGTGGTCGTGCACATGCTTGGGATGATGAATTGTGGAAGAAAAATGGGCCCATTAGCAATTTTAGGTCATTTGAATCAATGTTGACTTTTCAAAATATCCAAAAATTTCCCAACTTCCACAAGGCATAACTTGCTCAATTTTTAAGCTTTGCTCATGTTCTTGGACATTTTGGAAAGGTCTTTGAGTCCTATAACCAATTCCTTTGGTCCCATGTCATTTTGATTTACCAATCTCAAGTTATGGCCTTTGCCTTAAAGTCCCTTTTTGTTGACTTTTGAAAATGACCTATAATGTTGAAATTTATAACTTTTTGTGAGAGCATTTCTTGGACTTGGAATATGAAGATGAGTTGTAGGAAATGTCTTTCTCTTCAAAATGAGCTTTGGATGGAATTTTTCTGATAATCCATGTGAAAGTTATGCCCTGGTCAATTTACAGTTGACTTTTTCAACTGTCCAAATAAGGAAACTTTTGCATCTTGATGATTTTTGAGCCAAGTTTTGAGAATCATGATCAAGCATTGATAAAATGATGTTTGTGGCTTCAAAATGAGATGTTGACCAAAAATTTGAACTTTTGACTGTCAAATGACCATTTTGCCCCTACAGTTGACTGTAGTGCAATTAGGGTTTTGACTGTGCAATTTTGTGCTGAAAGTCTTGAAACTTGGTATGAGGATACTTGACCATATTTGTGGGCATGTGAGACTTGATTGGACCTTTGGAAACTTCATTTTCTTGATCAGGACAAAAGCCCTAATTTTGACTGCTTAGGAGGCCCTTGAACTGTGCAACCCTTGGGGACTTTTGAAGCATGGCTTGGCAAATCTTTGAAGAATATGGGAGGGAAAATTTTGGGGTACAACATGCCCCAATACACACCCCATTGAGTTCTCTAAAACGGTCAGATACATGATCAGTGGTCTTCCTTCGACTGGTGGCATCAAAACAGGAGGATCTTGTAAATACTCTTTGATCTTGTCAAAAGAAAATTGGAATTCATCATTCCACTTGACTACTTGATCTTTCCTCAGTAGTTTGAAGATTGGCTCACAAGTAGCTGTTAAGTGAGAAATGAATCTGGCAATATAGTTCAGGCGCCCCAAGAATCCTCTGACTTCCTTCTCAGTACGAGGAGCAGGCATTTCTCGTATCGCTTTAACCTTGGCAAGATCAACCTCGATGCCTTTGTTACTGACAACAAAACCTAAAAGTTTATCGGACCGTACTCCGAATGTGCACTTGTTTGGGTTCAACCTTAACTTGTACTCCTTCAATCTCTCAAACAACTTTTGCAAGTGATCAAGGTGCTCTTCTTCAGTTTGTGATCGGGCTATCATGTCATCTACATAGACCTCTATTTCATGATGTATCATATCATGAAACAAAGCTACCATGGCGCGTTGATAGGTTTCCCCAGCATTCTTCAGTCCGAATGGCATCACCTTGTAGCAGAATGTGCCCCAGTGTGTGACAAATTTAGTTTTCTCCATGTCCTCAGGTGCCATTTTAATTTGGTTTTAACCTGAGAACCCGTCCATGAAGGAAAACACTTTGTGCTGGGCCGTATTATCAACCAGGATATCAATGTGGGGAAGTGGAAAATCATCTTTAGGGCTGGCCCTATTCAAATCTCTATAATCCA
This sequence comes from Vicia faba, assembly GCA_948472305.1. Lineage (NCBI taxonomy): Eukaryota > Viridiplantae > Streptophyta > Magnoliopsida > Fabales > Fabaceae > Vicia > Vicia faba. The sequence continues at coordinate 1,516,272,367 of OX451735.1, forward strand.
TGCACATTCGTACTTTTCCGTCCTTCTTAGGCACGGGAACAATGTTGGCAACCCATTGGGGATAGGAAGTGACGGCCAAGAACCCAACATTAAGTTGTTTCATGACTTCCACTTTGATCTTTTCTGACATGTCAGGTCTCATGCGGCAGACTTTTTGTTTCACTGGTGGACAATCTTCTCTTGTTGGCAGACGATGTACCACGATGTCTGCATCAAGTCCTGGCATGTCTTCATATGACCAGGCAAAGATCTCAACATAATCATGCAACAGCTAAATCAGACGCTCCTTGATACTCGGCTCTAGATTGGCATCCACCTTGATTTCTTTTTTATCCTCCTCGGTACCCAAGTTGATTGTATCCACTGGTTCCTCATGAGGCTGAATAGCTCTTTCCTTTTGTTGTAGTAGTCTGGCCAATTCCCCTGGTACTTCACAATCTTCCTCACCTTCGTCTTCAGCTTGGTAGATTAGATCCTCAGAGTCACAACAGACCATAGCAGTATCGTTACCCATGGGATCCGGAATGGAGGGGTACTTTCATTTGTGAGTGTGGGTGTGTGTAAGGGTATAGCCATCTTTAAACAATAAAATATAAAAGAAAGACAATGAGTACAAAAGTTTGCATGTGAAAAACGTCCATGATTCATTGAATGTCATATGAAGATGAAATAAAAACCCTTACAAATGGACCATTGTGCCTCGGGTAAGACACAAGGTTTCAAATGTGCGCATTGTTTGTGAATATTACAAGTCCAACATAAATGTAAAAGATAAATTGCGGAGGGATGAAAGTTATTGGGACAAAGTCTCTGGCTTCCCAATTGCGAAGTTCTCCGTTGACAGTAGGGAATATCCAATCCTCCAAGCTACAATCTTCTTCACCATCTTCCACTGCATTGATCTATCGGTTGCTAATCTTCAAGGGTGGCCCTCTAGCACGGGCATGACGCACAGCCTTCTGAGCACTTGAAGTGAACCCTAAACCAAACTTGTCAGATTTATACGAAATATCCAGAAGTTTCCCCCAGATGGTGCATCCACCCTCCTCTACTACTGTCTTGACGTCTTTCAGAGATGACATTCGGAGTGGAGGTCTCGTGATCTTGGGGATCTGGGATACCGTCTTGGTTACTGCTACTTCTTGAGAGACTTCTTTGAAATGTTGAAAAGGAGTTTCAATGAACTCGCTATCCAATTCCACATACCGGAAGGAATTGAGCTGGCTAATCATATACTCTTCCTCTCTGTGGACAGTGATAATCTTTCCATGGACCAGATATTTTAGCATCTGGTGTAGTGTAGAGGTGACAACACCGGCATTATGGATCCATGGCCGTCCTAGCAGACAAGAGTAAGAGGGGTGGATGTCCATTACATAGAAGGTCGAGTTGAAAGTCTGAGTCCCAACTTTTATGGGATGTCCACCTCCCCGTGGACCATCCTCTTTGAACCATCAAAAGCCCTTACAACTATGTTAGTGGGTTTCAACATTAATCCTTCGCAATCTAGTCTGTCTAGATCTTTCTTCGGTAAAACATTCAAAGATGAGCCAATGTCCACCAAGACATGGGCCAGAGTTATTCCTCTACATTCCACAGAGACATGCAATGCCTCGTTGTGCTTTCTCCCTCTTGGTGTCAAATCAACATCAGAGAAGCCTAGGCCGTTATTAGCTGTCAAGCTGGCCACACAATCTTGAAATTGGTCAGCAGACGTCTCTTGAGGCACATGGGCTGTCTTTAGGAACTTCACCAGAGATTTTTCATGTGCCTCAGAACACAACAACAATGCCAGCATGGAGATTTTGGAGGGAGTTTTCCCCAACTGTTCAACTACGTCGTAGTCGCTCTTCTTTATTATTCTCAGGATTTCCTCCATTTCCTTCTTGGAGGTTTCGGGGATAGTTAGTGGTTGAGCCTTCGTCTGGACATGCTCTTCTTGAATACTTTTTCCTCGAATTTCAGCACTAGAAGTGTTGGTAGGGATAACAACAGGGGTTGTGTCGTCTTTGTTAACAGGAGCACTTGCAGATATGATTATTGGTACAGAGGTAACCTTTGGAACAGTCACGGGTCCAAAAATTGCCTTTGGAGGGGCAATCTCTAGAGAGAAGATTCTATCGCTACGGGTAATCTTACTGGTTCCGGAAATATTGATAATGTCGGAGTCTTCTTCTTCGGAGCTTATTTCTTCGGCGTCCATCCCATCTTGTTTGATACCATGGTAGTAGATGTCTTCACCGTAATTCCACGACACTATTTTGTCTGATTCATACGGGACCGTCCCGGGCATTGTGATTATAAGAGGAGTAGTTTTTGGAACCGATGTAATCCTAACGGGTCATTTGGGGACCCTGGAAGGATTGGCGGAGATGGTTATGATTGAAACGTCTTCAACAGGAACAGGTGCAACAGGAGCACTTTCAAACAGAATCTCTTGGTTGTCTATCAAGCGTTGAATGCCTGTCTTCAACAAAGGGCAAACAGTTGGTGAGGATAAGCAAAGATGGCAGTCTTCATTACAACCCAGGAATACACCAGCTTTCAACAAGTTTATCTTAATGATTGGGAGTGGAGTCAAGAGTTCATCAACTGTGGTAACAAATAAATCTTCTTCGATAGCATTAGTGTTGTGACCATGCCTAGGCATAGGAGCGGAAATGACGTTTGGTTTCTCGGGCGCATCAAACTAAATCTCTTTTGCATCTATAAGGTCTTGAATTTTGTTTTTCAGGGCCCAACAGTTGTTAGTGTCATGACCCGGACTTTCAGAATGATATGCGCATCTGGCATTTAGGTGATAATGAGGGGACACAATGTTGGGGTTCTTTGGATCTTCCTTTAAAGTTGCCAAATTAGATTTCAGAAGATATGGTAAAACCTGGGCTAGAGTCAAATTAATTCTGGTGAATTACCGAACTGGCCTTTCCACCCTCGGTTGGTTACTTCTTGATTGATCAGATGTAGGCTTTGGGATCATAACGGCCCCTACCATTGGTCGGCGCTCAGCTCTCCCTTGGTTCCTTTGTGGGTAAACAGCAGATACCTCCTTCTTCCCAGTGAAAGGCTTTCTCACAGCTGTAGAGGTAGACGAATCCTTCTGAATATTTCCACTTTTTATGCCAGCTTCCACCCTCTCTCTGGTTAGTATTAACTCAGTAAATCCAGAAGATGAGCTCCCAATCAAATGGTTGAAGAAAGGGCCCGATAGAGCGCCTAAGAACATATCCACCAACTCCCTTTCAGACAGAGGGGGTTGCACTCTCCCAGCTAGATCTCTCCATTTCTGCGCGTAATCTTTGAAACCCTAATTTGAAGCCATAGCCATACTCTAAAGTTTAGTACGGGTAGGCGCCAAATCTGCATTATACTGGTATTGCTTATAGAAAGTTACGGCAAGATATTCCCAGTTGTGGACGTCGGCCCTTTCCAATTGGTAAAACCAATCGAGTTGTGTTCCAGATAGGCTATCTTAGAAAAAATGCACCCAAAGGTCTTTATCGGCGGAGTGCGGCTGGATCTTTCTCACATATGATCGGAGGTGCATCTTAGGACATGACACCCCATCATATTTTACAAACAACGACACTTTGAACTTCGGTGGGATCACAATTCTCGACACTAGTCCCAATTCTTCAAAGTCTAGACCTGGTACCCTTTGTATTTCCATAGCGTTCAAATGCTCTTCAAGATGTCTATACTTATCATCTGCTGGAGGATACTGTTTCTCAGAGTAGTCTTCCTCTTCTTCCTCTTCGGATTATGACGGAACTGCTGTTTCTTTCCCTTCTCCTTCATCAGATGTTGCTGCGAAATTCAAGGTTCTTCTAGTTTTTCCTTGAAACCTTCTCCCCATGATTACAACACCGGTTGGTTTCTTCTCTTTCTTCTTCTTCTATTTGGCCAACAGAGTCTTCAACTCCTCTTGCCCCTTGGCCAGGGTCATGAGTAACTGTTGAAACTGCGTGTTTTGAACTTGAAGATCTTTGACTGTCTGTTCGAGATCCATCTTACTGAAATAAACAGTAGAGAGATGAGGAAACTCGTTGCAAAAGACCTGTTTATGTTATGATGAATGATATGTGCATATGTAATGTTTTCAAGGATTTTAAAAGATTCAAGTTCGTTTTAGACAAAAAGAAACACACGTTATATTAATAAGATAGAGTTTGAGTACATCAATGCCCCTTGGGCTAAATAATACAAAACTCTAAGATAAAAATGTAGTGCGCATCCTCTTTGGTGCTATGTAGGCATTTAGAGTCTGCTCCTCATGAAGTAGCCTAGTGAGTTCCAAAACCTTCTTATCGCTTGCGTAGAATTGGGCTTCGAAAGTATCTCGTTCTCCTTTGAGCTGTACCTAATCCCTTTGTAGGTCTTCAAGAGATGTGGGCATGTCAGGATGTAGGATAGTGTATGGAACTTCTCTTTCCTTAACAGGCTCGATGATCACCGGGAGAATTGAAGGATAAGGCATCATAAGACTTTGAGCGCGGGTTCTTACCCACTTGAGGTAAGGCTCAAGAGGGATGGAATTCTTGTGTCCCAAAGTCTTGCTATCCACCTTGTTTAGCATCCTCCAAGCTCGGATGAATCTCTGGCGAAGACCTTGATTGTCGTTGTCGTAGTCGAATACCAAGCCTTGAATCAGCATCTCATGTGAGCCATCCCTTCGGGCATAACCAAACTGTCTTAGAGCTAAGCATGGGTTGTAGGTGATGCCTCCCCTAATGCCAAGTAGAGGAACATTAGGGAATTTCCCATAACGGTCAACAATGATAACATTCTCTTTGGATCGAGAGCACCAATGAATATCCTAATGTTTGAGCGTCATCAACCTTTGTGACCACCTTAATCCTTGCTCATTCTTTAAGACTGATTGGGGAAGATGAGAAATAAACCATCTTGCCAGCAGAGGAGTGTAACACATAAGGACACATGTTTTCCTCATTGTACGAGTGTGAAAAGAGTGTAGGATATCCCCTAGCAATGTAGGCACCGGATTGCATGACATGAAGATCTTGACGGCACTCACATCTATGAGTTGGTCAGGATTGGGGAACAATACCATACCATAGATAAGAAGAGTCACAATTTCCTCAAATTCTTGCAGATCTAAGGAATTCCAATAGCTTTGAGCCCTCTCAAACAGAAACTTTTCTAAGAAGCCTTTGACACCACTTCTAGTTTCCCAATGAGTTGTGACATCAGATGAGTGCAAGTGCAGAGCTTGAGCAATCTCTTCTGGATTTGGGTCTCTTTCCGTATCATTGAAAGGTAGTTGATTGAGAATAGGAATCCTCAAGAGTTGAGAGAATTCTTCCAAAGTAGGCACAAGCTAATAGTCGGGGAATGTGAAGCAATGATGCAAAGGATCAAAGAACTGGAAGAGCACCTTCATCATATCCTCCTCTGTGTTGGAGGTGACCAAGTTGAGTAGACGACCATGTCTCTCGGTGAATGGAGAGTTCTCAGGGATCCTTGAAGCTATCTCCTTGAGTTGTGGAGGAATTCTTACAAGGTTGATTTTGATAGTTTTCCTGCGGAGTGAATCCATATTCTACAAAACAAAAACAAAGATGAATATCCAAAATCCTTGAAATGGTTAGTGGATGTATATGATGCTCATGATGTCCATGATGTTATGCACAAGTATGTATATACAAGCAAAACAAACAAGTTCTTAGTTTAGGCTTGCATGGGGTTTTATAGGTAAGTACCCTCTTGTAGTTTTGTTGGCTCAACCTGTCCTAATAATAGTAACCGGGTTCTAAGGAGCTCAATATCACTGGATTGTTTCCTTGGTCATTGTTTCAGCTTAAGCCTCTTTAATGGCGACCGAAATATCCCAAGAAACCAAACCTCAATGAGTGCAGTATCGAGTATCTACCAACTTCGGACTGCACCAAAGTCGGTCATCTCACTACATCCTAAAGGCCAAGTTGGCCAAATAAAGGGTTCTAGAAGTTCATTAGTGCTTCATGACATCACTCAGCGGCCCCGTATTCTCTTTGATTGACTCAAAGGCTACCGGTACCCACAAATATGTCACACTAACATAGCTATTGCTTAGACCATGTCGGTATACCCCACACAGTTTCCAAAACGTATTGCTATTTACCTATAATGTTTCCCAAATCCGGGTAGAGGATTCAAACCCAAACAAAGAACCATAATGTAAAGCGAACAAGTCAAATAAAGTAAGCAAATAAATGTGATCTAGCCCTAAGGTAACCCCAATTTTTTATAAATATCCCCAGCAGAGTCGCCAGTTCTGTGATACGGTGGGAGAACTGACTTGAGGGTTTTGCAATTGATTGAAAATGTCGCAGTTAGCAAGAGTCGCCACCGACTTTTCTTTTATCCAAAAGGAAAGGTGAAAAAGTACAGGAAAGACCTTTGAGATATTTTCTTGAGTTCGGGGGGTAGTTTATGAAAAGGGAAGGTATTAGAACCCTTTTCATCCATGGTTTTCCATGGGCTCTTAGTTACTTGCTAGATCAATTGCTTTTGTTGTTTGAAAATGTGTTTGGTGTGGTTTTAAAAGTAATTTGTAAAAGAGGCCATTCGTTTAGGCAATCTTTGTAATGATTCTCGTTCGAAGAATGTATACAAAGATGTTTGTATTTTTGAAAATGTTTTCAATGTTTGTAAAATGTTTAGAAATGTTTGGAAATGTGTGTGTTTGTTTTGAAAATAGCAAGGATAGTTGTTTGGAAAATAGAGCAAGTAACTTGAAGTAATCTACCTACTCAAATGGATTTCTTGTTCATTTTCTATTCCTTTAACATTGTTGTCTTACCATTGATTTGGTAAGCAACCCTATCTTTGGATGTAAACGGGACGGGCGTGGGTCATCGTATAACCATGATTAGCAATGTTTGCAAAGTATCTTTACATTTTTGAGGGACCAAGATCATTTTGTAAGGCAACCTTGAATAGCGTCATCGAGGGACTATGATCTTATATTTGTTTGTTTTGCCAAGATACTTCGCATGCATAATATGACTATTTTTATATAAGGCAACCAAGTGGAGAAACCCTAAGGATGCTTGTGTGTAAGTTTTTTTTTCTTCATGTTTTGATTTTATCTTGCATTTAGGGTTTTCTATTTGCTTTGTTTTGATCTTGCCATACAACCCTAATTACTAACATGGCATGTAAAGCGGTAAATTGCGTAATGTAAAGATTACTAAGCTATTACAACAATTTTATGGGAGGGGGGAATACAGATTTGAATGGGGATTTGCAAGAATGTAAATCTAAATAAATTATTACAACCAAATTGAAAATGTACGGATATTAGAATAAACAACATACAATATTTAAATATGCAATATTATGTACATGCAAGAAAAAGATTTGGTTTTGTTTTTTTCATGAAAAGAAAATTTTAACCTAATCCTAAAATTTAGGAAAAAGAAATTAATTCTTAAAAAAGGTTTAACCCTAATTTCTATTTTGAAAGAAAATAAGGTTTTCATGTATTATTATTTGTGTATTATTTGTATAAAATAATAAATAATATTTTATAAAAATATTTAGTTTTTTATATATGCCAAAATAAATATTTTACAAGTATGAAATGAAAAGAAAATAAAACAAATTAAACTAAACCTATTTTATTTAAGTTTACAAGTTTATTCAAGAGAAAGAATTAATATATGGTTTAATAAAAAAATATATTTTTTAATGTGAAAATAAAAAATAAAATAAACAAATACAAAATTATCATATTTCATATTTTTTTAATGATTTTTAGGTATTAAAGAAATATTTTTAAAATAAAAATGAAAATGAAAACAAATAAATAAATATATGAAAATAGTTTGGGCCATGGGTGCTGTAAGGAAATGGGGAGCAGTATGTTAGTAAAAAATGCTAGGCCCAAAGAATCAAGCCCATCCTGCAAAAACAAGCCAAAAATGAAAACTGAAAAATGTGAAAAAACAAAAGGTAGCGCCAAGGTTCGAACCCAAGACATGGGTCTCACCAGCGTGTTACCTTGCCACTGGGGTGGCTATACATCCGTTGATTAATGTGAAACAAAAATAACATAACACAAACAAAGCTCTTGCCCTGTAATTTGTCTTCTTCCTCTAGTCAGCCAGATGCTCTGTAACTTTCTCATTTCTCCATGAAAATGAAAACTCATAACATGAATGTTGTAGCATTTTGTCTCACGATTCTAACCATATAAATCATATAAGCTAACAATCAAAGATCAAGATGCATTTAAAATCCCTAAATCTTAACCTAATTTTTACAGGAATTTGAACTTCAAAATTCTCTCAACTCAGGCCAAATAAATGCAAGATATATACATGTACAGTTTCGTAGCAATGAGGTCTACTTTGTTTATTCACAAATCATGGCCAATGGATGCCTGTATGAAGAGATAGAAGTTGAGATTTTTACCTTTTTCAGTTGAAATCGTGGATGGAGTTGGAGTGAGTTTTATGAAGGCCTGATGATTGCTTGAGCTTGCTTGAACCTCCCTGAGTGTGTTCCAATCCTTGCCTTGCTTTGAAAGTGTCTGAAACTCTCTATCCAAGTCAACCTGCAAGCTTTGAAAACAAAAATGGAAGATAATGGAGAAGGGGTTACAGTACAGGGATGAGGGTATGGATCAATTAGATATCAAGTAGGTAAGGTGTTTTGATGGTTAAGACTTGAAACGCACGAGCCAAATGAGAGATTGTTATGCTTATGCAAAAAACTGCAAGTTTTGACATTTTTTGATGAAAGGGAGTTTGGGAGTGTTTCAGGCTCCTTTTAAGCGTGTGTTATGCTGCAATGTGTTTGTATATTAGTATGGAATCAGTTTAAAGTCAGCTCTCCAACATATTTGTAAGTTCCCACCTTTTGGCACACTTTCTTGCTTTTGAAGCAAAGTGAAGGGACAAGGCCTTACCTGCTTGTACTGGCTTATTTAGGGTTGGTATCTGTTCTATACAAGTTGCCTTAGGTCTGTGGTAATTTTATGTGCAAAGGATACAAGTTCAATGCTCGAGATTTGTAATGTTTGCAAAAGTGGAGCTTTTTCAAAATGATAATGGCCACTTTATGCCATTTATGGAATTACAACTTGGGTAATGGCTCTAAGGCTTGGATTAAATCTTTGTCAACTGAGTAAGCATTAAATTATGGAGTAAGAAACAAGTTTGGGACCTGTAAAGCATGGATTAGGCAGCATATGTACTGATTGGAACTTTGTTCTTCATGAAATGGCTTGAATAAAAAGTGAGAAATTGTCAACTTCATCTCTTCAATTCTCCCTACTAAAAATGATCTTGAGGAGTTCTTGGACATTTTGGAAATATTACAATGTTCTATATAACTCATCTTTTAAATTCATTTCAATACTCCTCTTGGAACTAGGTGAAAAATTGCCATGAAGTTGGGTCCAAAACCTGCCTAAATTAGGGCAAAAATTCACTAAGTTATTTAGTTCATGAGCATGTATTCATAAATTTATATCTTGAGATACAAGCATCTTTAGGGAAAAGTGTGTGAAGCAAAGTTTTATATTTCATGGAGGTCTACAACTTTCATGTTTGGAACTTCCTTTGAATCATCTTGTATCATGGTGAAAATATGGCCTAAAGTTGAGAAAAAATAAGAAATTTTCTACACTAAGAAAAATTTCTAAGTTAAGAAAATTTTCAATTTAAAACCCTAATCTTCAATCCTTGATTTCTTGATGACCAAGCTTCAAATTTTGACATGTCTTGATGAATTGTGACCCTTGGTACTTGATTTTGACCAAAAAGTCAATGTTTGACTTTTTAATGTACAATTGACTTTTGATTAGTTGACTGCAAATTTCATCTGTCAATCCAATGAAATTGAAATGTTTTGAAACATGTAATTAGGTCAAGATGATACAAATGAACCCTTGAAATCATGCTTTAACTCAATTGGTCATTTGCTAGGTCAAAGATCAGAAATTGCCCTTCCTCAGTCAAAACCCTAATTTTGACCATTTTGCCCTTTTGATTATTTGATCAAATTTCTTGGGGAATTGTGATCCAAACTTGATCAAATGATACATATGAGTCTAAAATGTTGATGTGGATAAAAAATTATGAAGTTTGACTGTAAATTGGCCATGGTTGACTTTTTCCCCAATACAGTTGATTTTTAGGTCAACTGTCCAATTGACTGATCAGAAATGTGGTTCAAGGCTTGAAACTTGTCATGAGTGATCTTAGGGGTCCATAATGATGTTTGAAAGTCACATGAAGCATTGATAGTCCAAAAATCCTTGTGCAATCTCAAACCCTAATTTTGGGTCATCAGTGCATGATGAGATGTCTTGAGCTGACCAAACCCTAATCCAGTCTTGAGCCAAAGAGATCTTGTGAGAAAAGTTTTGATAAATGAGAGGGAAAATTTTGGGGTACAACACATAATGATGCTCTGCATGTCTCGATTGAGTGCAGGGGCACCACTATGGCTCATGTGCTGGTAGATATCGGGTCTTCACTGAATGTTCTGCCGAAGAAGGCGCTGGACCGTTTGGATTGTGAACGTTTGACTCTAAAGCCTAGTAACATTGTGGTAAGGGCCTTTGACGGATCGAAGAGAATAGTGCACGGGGATGTGGACATCCCTGTCAAAGTGGGTTCTCATACTTTTGGGTCTACCTTCTACGTGATGGATATCAGGCCGTCGTATTCTTGCTTGTTGGGTCGTCCTTGGATCCATGAGGCTGGGGCAATTACTTCCACAATCCATCAAATACTGAAATATCCAGTGAAGGGGAAGATTGTCACAGTATGAAGTGAAGAAGAATATATGGTGAGTCACCTTAATTCCTTCCGCTACGTAGAGATGGACGGGGAATTCATAGAAACTCCTTGTCAGAATTTTGAAGAAGTCCCTCAGATCTTGGCATCAATCGAAGTTACTACCAACAAACCTCCGTTGAAGATGGCTTCTCTCAAGGATGTTAGGGCTGTGGTTAAAGAAGGTGGGTGTACCAATTGGGGTCAGCTCCCTAATTTCACTCACAAAACTGACAAATTTGGTTTGGGCTTTACTACAGGGGCTCAAAGGGCTGTTAGGCGCACTCGGGCTGGAAGACCCCCCTCTACACATCAGCAATCGGGAAATTAATGCAATTGAAGACAGTAAAGAGGATTCAGACGTCGACAATTGGATCTACCCAACAACCAACGGTGGACCGAATAACTGGACGGCTAGGGACTTCATACCTGTTTCTTTTATTCCGCAGTAATTGACTCATTTGTTTTAAGATTTGTAATAAACAATTTGAAACTTTACGGCCAGTGCCTTGCCCGAGGCACCTTGGCTTTGCTTGTGAGGGTTTATTATTGTCATATCATATATCATTAATAAAGCATTGGACGTTTCTTGCATAAAAATTTTGCGCTCCTTGTTTTTCTTTTCTGTCTCTCACCTTATCAAAATAGCTATTCTCTTACACACAATCACGTATCATACTGCAGATCCATATCCACTCTAGATCCCATTGATAACAGCTCTGCTACTGCCAGTTATGACTTCAAAAATCTGATCAACCAAGCCGACGACGAAGGTGAGGATGATTGTGAGGTTCCTGGAGAACTTGCTAGACTATTACAGCAAGAAGAAAGGGCCATACAGCCTTATGAAGAGCCAGTTGAGTCAGTGAATCTGGGTATAGAGGAAGACAAGAAAGAGGTTAAAATAGGTGCGAATCTGGAGCCTAGTGTCAAACAATGGTTAATACAAATGCTACACGACTATGTTGAGATCTTCGCCTGGTCCTATGAAGACATGCCTGGTTTGGACACTAATATTGTGGTACATCGCCTGCCGACTAAAGAAGTCTGCCCTTCGGTAAAGCAGAAGGTCCGCCGTATGCGCCCTGAAATGTCAGAGAAGATCAAGGCAGAGGTCATGAAACAGTTCGACGCAGGATTCTTAGCTGTCACTTCTTATCCGCAGTGGGTTGCCAACGTCATTCCGGTACTTAAGAAGGACGGTAAGGTACGGATGTGTGTGGACTACAGAGATCTGAACAGGGCAAGCCCCATGGATGACTTCCAACTTCCTCACATTGATGTTCTAGTCGACAACACCGTGCAACATAAGATCTTCTTCTTCATGGATGGTTTTTCTGGCTACAACCAGATCAAGATGTCTCCTGAGGACATGGAGAAGACAACCTTCATTACACAGTGGGGCACCTTCTGTTACAAGGTAATGCCTTTTAGGTTGAAGAATGTTGGGGAAACTTATCAGTGCGCCATGGTCGCTTTGTTCCACGATATGATTCACCACGAGATCGAGGTTTATGTTGATGATATGATAGCCAGGTCCCGGACTGAGGAAGAGCACCTTGATCATCTCCAGAAACAGTTTGATAGGTTGAAGACGTACAAGCTGAGGTTAAATCCGAACAAGTGTACCTTCGGGGTAAGGTCTGGTAAGCTTCTGGGTTTCGTCGTCAGTGATAAGGGTATTTAGGTGGACCCTGCAAAGGTAAAATCCATACAAGAGATGCCGGCTCCCTGCACAGAGAAAGAAGTTAGAGGTTTCTTGGGACGTCTGAATTACATCGCCAGGTTCATTTCACATCTGACTGCTACTTGTGAGCCAATCTTCAAGCTGCTGAAGAAAGATCAAGTGGTAAAGTGGAATGATGAATGCCAAACCACTTTCGAGAGAATCAAGGAATACCTTCAAGAACCACCAATTTTGATGCCTCCAGTTGAAGGAAGACCTTTGATATTATACTTGACAGTGTTAGACAATTCAATGGGGTGTGTGTTGGGGCAGCATGACGAGTCCGGTCGAAAAGAGCACGCCATTTATTACCTTAGCAAAAATTTTACCGACTGTGAGACCCGATACTCATTTCTCGAGAAAACTTGTTGTGCTTTGGCATGGGTTGCTCGCTGACTAAGATAGTATATGCTGACTCACACTACTCTATTGATATCAAAGATGGATCCGATCAAGTATAATTTCGAGAAGCCCGCCTTATCTGGAAGAATAGCAAGATGGCAGATGATCTTAACCGAGTACGACATCCAATACACAACCCAAAAAGCAATCAAGGGGAGTGTATTGGCGGATCATTTGGCGCATCAGGCCGTGGATGACTACCAGTCCATGAATTTTGAGTTCCCAGATGAGAATATCATGTTGCTAACCGACTGCGAAGAACCTGAACCGGATGAAGGACCCGAGGAGGGATCCCGATGGTCTATGTATTTTGATGGAGCCTCGAACGCATTGGGTAATGGCATTGGCTCCGTAATTATATCTCCCGAGGGCTGTCATACTCTGTTCACCTGCCGATTATGTTTCAACTGCACCAACAACATGGCGGAGTATGAAGCGTGTATCATGGGTCTTCGAGCTACTATTGACCTGAGGATTAAGTTCTTGGATTAACCATGATTCAACCTTACTGCAGTGTGTAGACAATAGCGAGGTAGAAAGGATCATGGCAGAGTTACATGAAGGTACCTTCGGAACTCATTTCAGTGGACATGCCATGGCGAAGAAAATCCTACGGGCAGGATATTACTGGTCCATTATGGAAGCCGATTGTTATCAGCACTCTCGGACTTGTCATAAGTGCCAAATCTATGTTGATAAGGTGCATGTACCTCCGGTTCCCCTGAATGTCCTGACAGCTCCTTGGCCCTTTGCAATGTGGGGCAGTGACATGATCGGTGAGATCAGACCTACCGCGTCTAACAAGCATCATTTCATTCTTGTAGCAATTGATTACTTCACAAAATGGGTTGAAGCAGCCTCCTTCGCTACAGTAACCAAGAACGTCGTGGCGCGGTTTATCCGACACAATCTGATCTGTCGATATGGTATACCAGAGAGGATTATTACTAACAATGGTACAAATCTCAATAACACAATGATCACTGAGCTCTACAAATAGTTCAAGATACAACATTATAACTCTTCTCTCTACCGGCCGAAGATGAATGGGGCGGTTGAAGCAGCTAACAAGAACATCAAGAAAATTGTACAGAACATGACGGTGACATCAAAGACAGTCACGAGATATTACCATTCGCTCTTCATGGGTACCGTACCTCAGCACAGACGTCGACAGGGGCAACACCCTACTCTTTGGTGTATGGCATGGAGGCAGTCCTACCCATCAAAGTCTAAATACCCTCTCTCAGGATTATGAAGGATGCAGGTTTGAACGAAGACGACTGGATCCAAACCCGACTTGATCAGCTGAATCTAATCGATGAAAAGAGACTTACTACTATCTGTCATGGTTAGACATATCAAAAGCGAATGATCAAGGCTTTTAACAAGAAAGTCAGACGTCAAGAATATCGAGTCGGGGATCTAGTGATCAAATGCATCATACTACTGCAAGGTGATCCCAAGGGCAAATGGACCCCCACGTACGAAGGGCCATTTGTGGTTAAGAACATTTTCTCGGGAGGAGCTATGATCTAACCACCATAGATGGTGACGAACTTCCTCACCCCGTCAATACAGACATAGTGAAAAGATACTACACATGATCAAAGACCCGCTAGGTCGACTGGCCCAGGAAAAAATAAGGTCTTCCCGACGAACCAAAAGGGTTCGGGCAAAAGTAAGGGATGAAAATGAAAAAATTGTACACCCGGCAAGTCGAAAACCTGAAAAAGGCGACTTGGGCAAAAAAGGGTATCCCGGTGGACTGAAAACCCGAAAGGGCGGTCCAGGCAAACATTAGGGATTGAAGCGTAACACTATGTCTCATTGGATCATCTTGCAACCAGACTTCGGTATCAACTATCAAGCTCGAACAACGCCAATCAATCTGATCGACCTTCGGCCAAGTAGCGAAGTGATGAGACGCTTTAAGATATAAAGGCAATAACAGAATTGGAACCCAATGAGATTGTTTCACATAGCTGTTTTTTCTTTTACACAAATTGTAATTTCCATCTTTCAGCGGCGTTCTCTTATTAGGACGTCAACCTCTTTGTACAAAAACGCCTATTACGGGCCAACTTCAAAAATCAATACAAGAAATTTCAATTTGTGTTTCTTTTTCTGTTTTGTTTTTCAAGAACGTCCAATGATTCATTTTTGATATATGCATTTGAAAATAATGGTTGCTCATAAATATTTACATGAAAAACAAAAGACGATTACTCGTAATTCTAGGAACAGGGAAAACAAGAAGTGCCCAAACCTTGCAGTTACTCTACCCATCAGGAACAGGGATAGAGTCAGCTTGAGAACATGAGCGGTGGTACATACACTCCCTCACAGATTAAAAAGTATCCAAAGACAGTGATGTTAGCTTTCCCGAACAGGACACAACTCTCCCCAGTTGAGGTTCACAATCGTGAGTGAGTCGGTAAATTTCTCCCCAAGCAGAGTTTATTTCTCTCACAAGCAGAGATTCAATCTCCAACATAATTCATTATTACCAGCAACGAAAATTCATCCCTGGTGGAGTTTATTTCTCCAAGTCAGCAGATCTATCAACAGAGTATCTCCTCTCCAACAGATTTATTCTCTCGCAGAGTTGTTCTCAAATAGAGTCTCTCCTCGGCAGAATATTCGTAAATGAGGGGCGAATCCCCAGCATAGTCATCTATGTTCACCATCCCCAACAAAAATAGAGGAACTATGGTTTTTTATAGCAGTCAAGAATACCATTTCTCATACTCTCCAAACAACAGTCAGGGATTTATTTTCCCGGACTCAGTTTATTACGTCAACATTTCATGTTCATACATCATGACATGTGCATACATTACTGTGATATGGTGGCAGAACCGGACTGTTTTAGGAAAATGCTGGTTTGCATTTTGCGTTTGCAAAATGTCGCGGTAAGCAAGAGTCGCCACTGACTTTTATTTTATCCAACTGGAAAGGAAAAAAGCATAGAAAAATTCCTTTTTCGAGATTTTGAGTACGGGGGGTAGATTATAGAAAGGGAAGGTGTTAGCACCCTTTCTATCCTTGGTTTTCGACGGGCTCTTAGGACTTGCTCATCTTTTAAAAATTGCTTCTGTGTTTGTGTATTTTGAAAAGTTTTTGTTTTACTTCGTTTTAACCCTTGTATCAGTCCTCAAGAGTGTTACGAAGTGTTTTTGAAAACTTTGTTTAAAAAGAGTGTAAGTGTGGAAAGAAGTTTGTTTTTGAGCAAGTACATACTAGCATCTACCTACTCAAAAAAAGAATGTTTTTGTTCTTGTTTCCTTTATACAACACTATCCCACTATTAGTGAGTAGTTAACACCGTCGTTGGAGTTGTAAGGGTAAATTCAAAAGGGACGTACAATCACTAAAGCAATGTTAGGACGTCTTAGTAATAACCCTAGTGTCTTAAGATCATATTCGAAGCAACATTTCCGAGGCAACATTTCCGAACGGGACATTTGATCTTTGTTTAGACAAGAGAGCGACCACTAAAACACCCTATACTTAATGACCGTTTACCGAAGGCAACCGAAGTGAGAATATACCCTAGGAGTGCGCATGTGCGAGTGATTTGATTTCAAGTTATTATCTTTGCACATTTAGGGTTTGCTAACCATTTTAAAATTAACATACATTCTTGTCAAGCAATCCTATCATCATACATCTAACAGTTAATATTTGCGAAAATTAAAATGCGAGAAATAAAACTACGCTATTACAAGGCTTCGGGGAGGGGGATTAATTACATAGCCAAAAACCCGTAAAACGATAAATAAAAGAAAAATCCTAATTAAACTATTATATACCATGAGCAGTTACATTAATATTGTAAAAAGGATAAACGCGCGCGATGAAACAAGAACGAGAAAAAATTAGGGTTTTGACCCCGTCTAAACCTAATTGAAAGAAAAATTATATTTTTGTTGTTTTTGATTATTTTGAGAAATAATAAGGTTTTAATTAAATAAATACAAACCTAGTTACTAATGAATTTAAATTAAGAAAAATAATTAATTTGACCTATTTTTGCATTTTTGTTATTTTAAGAAAAGAAAATAAAAATAAAAATTAAATCAAACCCTAATTTCTAATTTATTTTAATTTATTTACAAAAAGGTTAAAATTACCCTAAAATTAAATTAAACTAATTATTAAATTAAATTAGATAAAAATAAAATAAAAAGCCTAAATTCTAATTTGATGAAATTGACTTTATGAGTTTTATAAAAAAGAATTAATTTTAGGTTAGGAAATAATTTAAAAAAAATAAATTAAATAAAGAAATAGAAAAGAAAAATAAAGAAATGGGCCTGATGTTAGTAGCAATGGAGGGGTGTCAATTGCAAATCCAAGCCCAAATGCGCCTGGCCCATGTTTGACTTTCTAGATCATGTGTATTGGCTTGACTAGGGTGCATCATGGACCTCCCAAGGATGAGCGTTAGATCTGGCATTCTGGAGATCTGGTGGTTGAAGGATGATGGCATATGATGGACTCAATGAGAAGCCTGCACATGGAATTATGCAAAGCAAAATAATGTTGAATAAATAAGGGGACCTGGGGATCGAACCCAGGCCCTTTGGCTTTTTCCAACGCATGACAACCACCTGAGATGGCTTGTTTTTGTGTTAGTACAATAACAAATAAGCATTATATGATAAAGACCAAAAGTGGATCCTGGAAACGCGCGAAATTTGAATGGGCCATTCACACCACGCCACGCCATCATCTTCTACCTCCTTCCATTGCTAAAAGTTGGAAACTTTTACCTACGGACAAAAGGGCGTAGGTACAACCCCTATGATTTTCCAAAATTCACTGCAAGTATCATAAATCAATTCCAATGGTACCAATCAACTCGTGGCAGTCTCACGAGCATCATGGTACCACTCTTCATGGCTAATTGTACCTGTAATGAAAAACCCCAAAAACGAGCCAAGAACCCTAATTATGGCATCTTTCTCTACAGCTAATAAAAATGAAATTTAGTGTTACCATTAGCTTGCAAATGTTTCAAGGATTCAAAATATATAAACAAATCATGCTAAGAGTGCCATGATTATGAGATGCGATTTCAAGAAAGTATCAATGTCGTGAGATACTTACAGCGTGTTTTAGGATGCTATGAAGCTTGCTAGTGATTGGAATAAGGTCCCTGGATGTCCAGCAAGTGAATGGCGTGCTTGGAATGGCTTGAGGAAGCTTGGAACTATGAGATCAGATTACCACTTTTCCTTTGAAAATTTGATATTTATTTCCACCTTTGCACGCCTCCAATCCCCTCTTTTTTGGTCTGCACATGTTTTATATGTACCCTTGAATGGATTAGGGTTACAAGCTTGCTTTGAATCTTTTTCAATTAAGGTGATTGAATCATGATTTGATCCTTATTCAAATCTTTCTAAATCAAGCAAAACTCAATCTTTTTGTATCCAGATTCCCCTTGCACGATTTGATTCTCTTCTCAGCTGTATAAGAGACCTAAACATGCACAAAATCTCAAGCCATGATTAGTTTTGATATTTTCATGATTTTATTTTGATTTAAATTAAATTAATTGAAATCAAAATCAAAATAAATGACAAAAATAAGATAAAGACAAGTGGGAAGGATCATGGGTCGTGGATCATGTTACAAACTCAATGCAAGTACAAAAAGTTGGGCCCATTTGACAAAAATTGCAACTTTGGCCACTTTTGACTTTTGGCAATTTTGCAAAAAGGGTCAACTTCACCAATGCATAACTCCTTCAATTTTGACCCTAGATATGTGTTCTTAGACGTTTTAGAAAGCTTAAGCTGTCCTCTAATAAACCCTTTTGGTATCATCTCAATTGAATCTTCCATGTTCATGTATGAAGCTTTGACAAAAAAGGTGTTTTTGTTGACTTTTCAAAATGACCTATAATGTCCAAATTTATATCTTCTTGTGAGTGTATATTTTGATCTTGGGAGATGAAGATGCATTGTAAGGAATCACATCCTCTTAAAAATGAGCTTTGGATGGGTCATTTTTTATAAAGTATGAGAAAGTTATGCTTGGTCAAAGTTGAGTTGACTTTTCCTACAAAACCCTAATTTAGGAACTTTTGAGTTTTGATAAATTGTGAGCAATCCTTGAGGAATCATGATCAACCCTTGATCAAATGATGAATAATACTTCAAAATGAGGATGTTGACCAATAATATTGAAGTTTGACTGTATGTGGGCCATAGTTGACTTTTGCCCTAGCACAATCGATTTTCAGGCCTTTGAGCAATTGACTGAGCAAACTTCCTCTGCAAGACTTGAAACTTGGCATGGATGATCTTGATAACATATTAGGATAATAGTGAGAATTTGGGACCCTTTTGATTCAAACATCTTGACGCAAACTGAAACCCTAATTTGAGGTAGACTGCCTTAGGAGAGAGTTTGTCTGGTCAACCCTTGGACTTCTTTGAGCAATTTGAGGACCTCACTTGAAATGTGTTGAGAAATATGGGAGGGGAAATTTTGGGGTACAACAATTACATATAACATAATCTCAGTTATTTTGAGAACCTCATCACAATGCATCCCATGCATTGCGCATAACTAACCGTGTATTTATTTCAGGAAAGACAGTTATTATAAATAATTTCCAAGCAGGTCCATGATAAACACTCGAAGCTAAACCGAGTAATCATCGGTGCGACAAAAGCAATCTTACCCAGGTTCCCTCTGCAGTTTTACCCAAACTCATATCAAAGTAACCCTAC
Source organism: Vicia faba (assembly GCA_948472305.1). NCBI lineage: Eukaryota > Viridiplantae > Streptophyta > Magnoliopsida > Fabales > Fabaceae > Vicia > Vicia faba. The sequence continues at coordinate 1,516,292,034 of OX451735.1, forward strand.
TATCCAGGTTCCTTCTTACATCCCTACTATCCAGGATTTCATCTCGAAGTAACCCTACTATCCAGGTTCCTTCTCACAACCCTACTATCCAGGCTTTCATATCGAAGTAACCCTATCATCCAAGTTCCTTCCCAAGCCCTACTATCCAGGCTTTCATCTCGAAGTAACCCTACTATCCAGGTTCCTTCTTACAGCCCTACTATCCAGGCTTTCATATCAAAGTAATCCTACTATCCAGGTTCCTTCTTACAGCCCTACTATCCAGGCTTTCATCTCGAAGTAACCCTACTATCCAGGCTCCTTCTTACAGCCCTACTATCCAGGCTTTCATCTCGAAGTAACCCTACTATCCAGGTTCCTTCTCACAGCCCTACTATCCAGGCTTTCATATCAAAGTAACCCTACTATCCAGGTTCCTTCTCACAGCCCTACTATCCAGGCTTTCATCTCGAAGTAACCCTACTATCCAGGTTCCTTCTTACAACCCTACTATCCAGGCTTTCATCTCGAAGTAACCCTACTATCCAAGTTCCATCTCATAGCCCTACTATCCAGGATTTCGTTTCGAAGTAACCCTATTATCCAGGTTCCTTCTCACAGCCCTACTATCCAGGCTTTCATATCGAAGTAACCCTATTATCCAGGTTCCTTCTTACATCCCTACTATCCAGGCTTTCATCTCGAAGTAATCCTACTATCCAGGTTCCTTCTCACAGCCCTACTATCCAGGCTTTCATATTGAAGTAACCCTACCATCCAGGTTCCGTCCCAAGCCCTACTATCCAGGCTTTCATCTTGAAGTAACCCTACTATCCAGGTTCCTTCTTACAGCCCTACTATCCAGGATTTCATATCGAACTAACCCTACTATCCAGGTTCATTCTTACAGCCCTACTATCCAGGCTTTCATATCGAAGTAACCCTACCATCCAAGTTCCTTCTCAATCCCTACTATCCAGGATTTCATCTCAAAGTAACCCTACTATCCAGGTTCCTTCTCATAACCTTATGATCTAGGTTTCTTTTCTCTTATCTCCAGACAGCAGTCCACAACACTGTAAGACCTGGACCCGATCAAACACAATTGATTTCACATTTCCCCAGAAAGTCGCGGTGCAGCATATACCCCGACCAAACACACTGTTCACTTCCGCTTCCCAAACCGGAGTTATTCCCCAGTAGAGTAACGGACAACTGAATCTCCTAAAACTCTATGTCTCTCAAGACAGAGACCAGCATTCCCCAACGAAGTCCTCCTCAATAACAGGTATACGGGTTCTCGCAAAGGAATCTCTTATGCGATTGACACTTCTTCGGATGGCATCTTTAAGCCCATCTCTGAAAATTCTCTAGCAACCACCAAATGGCATCTATAAGCCTATTCCCGATATCACAAATCAAGTATTACTTCATGCGAGTGCAAATTTCCGAGCACTCTAGTGTTCAATCATCTTCCACCTTCAGATCACGAAAGGTAGACGAGCCAATCTACATCCTCAGGTTTAAGAAGATTGAACAGGGGCAGCTGTTGTACCCCAAAATTTTCCCTCCCATATTTCTCAACACATGGCAAGTGAGGTTCCAAAATTGCTCAAGGAAGTTCAAGAGTTGACCAAACAAACTCTCTCCTAAGGCAGTCTACCTCAAATTAGGGTTTCTATTTTCATCAAGATGTGTGAAACACAAAGGACTCAAATGCTCACCATTGTCCTAATATGTTCTCAAGATCATCTATGTCAAGTTTCACGCCTTGCAGAAGAAGTTTGCTCAGTCAATTGCTCAAATGCCTGAAAATCAACTTTGCTAGGTCAAAAGTCAACTGTGGCCCACATACAGTCAAACTTCAAGATTTTTTATCAACATCCTAATTTTGAAGTATTATCCATCATTTTATCAAGGGTTGATCATGATTCCTCAAGGATTTCTCACAATTCACCAAAACCCAAAAGTTACTAAATTAGGGTTTTGTAGGAAAAGTCAACTCAACTTTGACCAAGCATAACTTTCTCACACTTTATCAATAATGACCCATCCAAAGCTCATTTTGAAGAGGATGGAATTCTCTAAAATTCATATTCATCTCCAAAGTCCAAGTTTTGCACTCACAAAAAGATATGAATTTTGACATTATAGGTCCTTTTGAAAAGTCAACAAAAACACCTTTTGGGTCAAAGCTTCATACATGAACATGGAAGACTCAATTGAGATGAGACCAAAAGTTTTGCTTATAGGACATCCTAAGCTTTCTAAAAAGTCAAAGAACACCTCTCTAGGGTCAAAATTAAGAGAGTTATGCATTGACCAAGTTGACCATTTTTGAAAAATTGCCAAAAGTCAAATGTGCTCAAAATTGCATTTTTTGCTAAATGGGCCCAACGTTTTATGCTTGCACTTCAATTATAATGTTGCCCACGACTCTGTTTATCGTGGAATTGGTAAACAACCGCTGATCTTCCAAAAGGTTACTTATTTGGTGACTCGCAGGATCGATCAGATTGATCCTAAGACATGGTTGATTTTGGGGTTTTGACTAAGTTTGATAATGGTTAAATGACAAGAAAATAAAGAAGCTTTATGTAAATTGCATGAAGAAGAGAACTTGATAAAATAAAGGAAGGCTTAAAATGAAGGCTTCGACAGGAAAAGTAAAGGAGAAAGCAAGTAAAGTTTCTGGAAAATAAATGACTTTGATTAATAAAGTGGTGTTTCACACATACATTCTCAACAATTCTTTCTCTCACGCTGGGTACTCGAATCTATATGAGTGACTTGTATATAATTGTGAACACACGCGAAAAACTGCGTGAACTACTAATATTTATACTAAACACATCCCAAGTAACCGTCGGGCAGTTACACTGCTTCGAGATGACTCCACTTGGCACGTTCAGAACGTTCGACGCTCCAGATCTTGGCACGTTGCGCTTGGTAACCGCTGGGAACCGTTTTCCCTCCAAACGTTTGAATCTCAAACCGTTCCACTCTGAACAATCGAACACCTTCGTCGAGAAGCATCTTCAAAGAGAAACACCTTCGACGTCGAAGGCAACCAAATTCTCCCTTGGAAGAAATTCTCTAAGTACATTGCCATCTTCTGATGAGCATTTCGACAGACCCAGCTGGTCGAAACCATCCTTCAACTTTAATGGCTGATATTAACAAAAACAAGGGTTTCGAATTTAGGATCCAACAAATTGCCCCCCAAGAATGCCTTATTTCGACTCTGAAAAGAAAAAGGCATTCTTTGAAATTCCATTCGACACCTGTCTCTTCATTCTTAGTCACAAATTAAACTGTGCACTTTTTGTCTTCTACCAACCACTGACAATCCCAAGAAAAAACCATCATTTCATCCGTACCTAAGACGTCACCTCAGTACGGCGTGCAGCGTGCCCAATGTCTTTTCACAAATTGTCATCATGACAATTTCCCAAAAACGAGGGCGCACGCTGCACCCTTTCATTTCTGCAGAACGACTATGTCAACAGGGGGACGCCACGTGTCCCACTACCTTCTGCAACATTAAATGGCCTCGAATTTGGGGATTTCCCCAACCATTATAAATAGCGCCAAGTACCCATTGTGGGACTTTTTCACGCTATCCTGCCTTCCAACTTCCTTGAACACAAAATCTCTGCAAACTTTGAAAACACCTTGTTCTTCAATTCATCTTCAACCTTAACATCAATAATGGCCTCAGGTTCTTCTACCGCTCCTAGTTCTAACATCCCCTCCAGAAATGCTAAGCCCAAGATCTTCTCCACTGTCCCCGTAGTTACTCCTACAGGCCAACGAAGGGTTCCTGAACCCCTAGAAACTGCTGAACGTGAAGCTTATTCACACCAACTCATGATTCCGGTTGGATACTCCAACCAAATCTTCGCCATGTCTGGCCCGCTAAACCCATGCATCGCTGAAGCCATGAAGATCAAAAGCTTCTTTCCAGTGCTTGAAAAGCTCAAACCTGTTGGATGCTCTAAAAAAGATGCAGAGGATAACGAAGATCCCGCTAAGGAGAAAATTGATCTTCGCTTCTTCAATAGGGTTGTTAGGGCTTTCAGGTCTAGCCCTAGCCTCACTCCTGACTACAGTGCTTGGCTGGAAAAAATGGAAAAAAGCCAGGCTTCGATCTGGAAGGATCTGGGGATATTCGACCTAGTTATGTTGTCGAAGACGGGTCTCAACTACTCCCCAGAGATGTTGATAGCTTCCTTACTCTTCTGGGATTACACTCATTTCACCTTCCACCTTCCTTGTGGAATGCTGACACCCACGCTTTTCGACGTGGCCGCCATCACTGGCCTTCGACCCACTGGGGATTATTTCGACCCAGAGGAAATGTCGGAGGATCAGATTGGATTCTCAGCTACGAAACCCACCTACACCACCTATATCAACCATTACCATGATAGGTCGACAACCACTGTGTCGGATGTAGAGCATATCGCGTTTCTAGCCTTATGGCTGTCACGCTTTGTGTTCTGCACAAAGTCTTTACAGGTGACAAAGAAGATGGTCACCCTCGCCACCCAACTCCACCATGGCCAAAATATTTGTTTGGCAGAATTGATCTTGGCGAATCTGTACGAGTCGATTAGCAGCGGAGCGACTCTGTTGAAGATCATCGAGAACAGAGCCAGTCTGCTGCTTGCAGGACCTTTTTGGCTACTTCAGTTGTGGCTCAATGCCACTTTCGAGTCTTTCTTACCTCAGAAGACTCAAATAAATGAGCAAGCTCCGGAGATAGCAAATAGGCGCATCGAAGGCACAAGATTGGCTCTACTGACCCCGACTGAAGATGGGCTGGAGCTTCAATAAACTTTTGCAAACTTCGTCTTGATGTTTGCAAGAAGAAAAGAATTTGTTTCGACCATGGCTCCCTTTGCTCGACGAAAGGTTGGTCCAGAATGGTTCACGAGGCCCCATCCTAAGTCGTCAGGTGACCCTCAGGTCGAAGAACATACAATAATGTGGGAAGCATTTCTCACACCTAGAATAATGCCCCTACGCTTCAAGAGCTCCAAGACTCACTTGAGCTTGATTGCGTATCAACCAAACTTGGTCTCTCGCCAGTTTGGTATCATTCAAACACTTCCTTCTCCTATTTTTCCCAGGGAGAAATCCATGTTATATTTTTGCAACGACTATACTGAAGATGCTGCCACCAAGCATATCGACAGGTATGCTGGTCGAACAGTCCTTTCACTGTTCGATTATCAGCTTAACTTTCTCTGCTCACCATCCTTCGAAGAGTGGTGGAAGAGTTACTACACTGAAGAGTTCTTCGACGAGAAGGACTTTGTGGACGAACTTCAGAAGTCTTTTGTTCTAGTCCTGGACAAAATAAAGAAGTGTAAGTTCACTCTCCAAATTATTTTGTCTTTCCATTTCGACTGGTAGCCTGTTAATTATAACTTGTCTTCTTTCAGTTGTTCGAAAGCCTGCAGCCAAGAAAGCTGTAGAAGGCCATCAGGGAGGAGGTCTCTTGACAAAACCTCCACCACCGGCGAAAACTATAGCACCGGCGAAAGGTTGCTGGGAGAAAACCCAGTCCACCTCCAGTAATTATTGAAGAGCCAACGGAGGAGGAACTAAATGTTTTGCTCAATAAACCTGTCGAAAGCGACAATTCCAGCCCTGGGGCTGAAGTTCCTCTGCAGGTAATTTCTTTGCCCTTTTTTAACTCAGGTGTCGATGCTCGCGTTCGATTATGTCTCTTTCTAACCTAGAAGATTCTTCTTCTTCTATTTTCAGGAAACCACTGAAAGCTCAGCGCCAAAGACTTCTGAAACACTAGATTCTGCTGAACTCAGTAGGCCACAAGAGAAAGAATTGGCGAACTATGAAGCCAATGCTGAAACAGGTGAAGCCAATGCTGAGACAGAAGAACAACAAACAGAAGATCAACAACCAAAGGAGATTCAAGTGGTTGATCTGTCGGAGGAACACCATGACGAAGGGGATCACGCTGACGCTGGCACTGCTGAAGTTCAAGTCGAAGAGAGTTAAGTCGAGGCAAACGCTGCTCAAGAGCTTCAACCCCAAGACAACGCCACTGCAAAGGTTACTACCTCAACAAAGCATAGGTCCAAAGAAGACTTAGCACTCTTGAAGCAAACTGATCCCGTTGGCTATCTGAATGCCATTATCGAGAGCAAGGGAAGTTCGTCTGATATTAGTCAGGAGGCTTCTACTCAGTCGGGGAAGTCCACTGAGACTTCTCCTCTCGATGAGGCTTTGACGAAGGTCAAGGCCCAGTTCTTCAAGAAAGATTTGATGAAAGCTTTGGAAGGGGACCCTACTGCTCCGTCGTGTTTGGGAGTTGTTTTGAATGCGGTTGACTTGCTCGCTGTGACTCCTGAGGTTTCGAGCTTTATCATGGAGTTATACTCCATTATTGATCAAGTCTCAGCAGACTATCAACGACAGAGGGGCTTCAACAGCCAGCTCGAAGCGTTATATGGAAAAAGTTCTTCTGCCTGGACTGCTGTAGCAGAGACGACTTCTCGAATTGCAGAGTTATCGAAGCAAAAGGCACCTAAGCAGGAAGAAATTGATGCCATAGATCGAGACAATGCTTCCATAAAGGCGCAAATCGAAGAGCTGGAGGCCAAGATGAATGCCAATACTAAGCGCAAGGAGGAGCTCCTCTCGACTATTCCAGACACCGAGAGTCAAGCTGAAATCACACAAGGCCTAGAGTTTGCTGAGAAAGCCCAAGCCTTCGACGACCAAATTGCCAAGCTTGCCCAGGCGAATGCCTTGTGCAACAAAAGACTGGAGTTGCAGCAGGCGAAATACCTTTGACTCAAAGATTCTATCCCCTTCTGATTGACTCAGCCCTTTAACCATATATTGTAATATGTATTTGACAATATTGCCATTTTGGCTAATTTATAAAATTTTCCATTTTGGCTTATTTATGGTTAATTTAGTCATTACTTGCTATTTATTTTTATCTCTTGGAGCATAGGTCTATACTTTTTCAAATATTTGCCATTTACTCTCAAGAGCCTTTTATTTTCACCCAACTCTTCGACTTCATAAGCTCCACCAGAAAAAGTTTGGATAATTCTAAATGGTCCTTCCCATTTGGGTGACCATTTTCCCATGCTTCGATCCCTTCGATCCATGGGAAGAATTACCTTCCAAACTAATTCTCCAGGCGAGAATGCCTTAGGTTTCACTTTTTTATTGTAAGAGTCTTCCACTCTTTTCTTCTGAAGCCTTAGTAAGTCGAGAGCATGCAGTCTTTCTTCGTCTAAATCTACTAGTTCGTCTAACATCATATCCCAATAAACTTCAGTGGGGATATCATGGTGTCTCTGAATCCTTGCAGATTGAAGACAAATTTCTACTGGCAACACTGCGTCATGACCAAAAGTTAGCCTATATGGTGTTGTACCTATGGCTTCTTTTGGGGACGTTCGACAGGCCCACAAGATCTGGTCTAACGTCTTATGCCAATTTCTTGGCTTCTTCCTAACATGCTTTTTTATCAAGCCAATCACTACTTTGTTCGCTGCTTCGACTTGACCGTTTGCCTGTGCATAATAAGGCGTTGATGTTAGGAGTTTAAAGCCTATTTCCTGAGCGAATTCCTGCATCTTTCGACCAGTGAAAACTGATCCTTGATCAGTAGTTATAGTCTCAGGGATTCCATATCTAAAGATAATGTTCTTTTGAATAAATTCAATGACATTTTCTTGGTCTACATTGACTAAAGGAATAGCTTCGATCCACTTAGTAAAATAATCAATGCCTACCAATATATACTTCTGGCTCTTTGATGATGCTGGTCGAATCTCTCCAATAAGGTCCAACGCCCATCCTCTAAAGGGCCAAGGTTTCACTATCGAGTGAAGTTCGCTTGCTGGTACATGCTGGATGCCTGTATGGACTTGACATTCTTGGCAACCCTTGGCGAACTCGATACAATCTTTCAACATGGTGGGCCAGTATAGTCCTTGTCGAAACAACAACCATTTCATCTTATGGCCTACTTGGTGAGCCCCACATGCTCCAGCGTGCGTAGTCGAAAGGGCTATGTATGCTTCAGTTTCACTTAAGCACTTTAGCAATACCCCTTCAAGCGTCTTTTTAAATAACTCATTACCCATGAGTACGTAACTCAACGCCCTATATTTTGTTTTTCGTTCTGTCGAAGCTACTGGATTTTGAAGATAATCCACAATGGGTTTCCTCCAATCTTGCTCTGACAAATTGTCTATGAACGAAATTTCGAAGTTACTTTGATCAGCATACCCTAGTCTTGTCGATTCCAAGTCTGTTGGTGACAAACAAGTTGCTTTTATCTTTTCTCGAACTTCGATTGCTCTTTGTAATCTCGTTTTTGAAATTTTGTACCCAGATGCAATTTGTGCCAAATCGTTGGCTATTTGATTCTCCAATCTGGGTATGTGTCGAATGTTGACCATTTCAAATTTTTTCAATAAACGATTTGCTATCACAAAGTACATAATGAGATTTTCTCTTATGCATTTATATTCTTTTGTGACTTGCTTAATGACTAACTCTGAGTCTCCCATTATTTCGACTCGAGTTGCCCCCAATTCCAACAATATCTCAAGGCCAGTAATTAGAGCTTCATACTCAGCCTCATTGTTCGAACAAGAACCTGATATCTTGTACTTGAATGTTGTTGGAATTTTTTCTGGAGAAATAATCAAGACTCCTACTCATGTTCCATCTTTATGGCTGGAACCATCGAAGTAGAATTTCCAAGGCTCTATCTCCACATAATTAATATTCTCAACTTGAATTGAGTGGTCGACTATAAAGTCTGCCACCACTTGTCCTTTCACTGCCTTAAGAGGCATAAAGGTCAAGGAGTATTTAGTTAATGCTAGTGCCCACTTGCCAATTCGACTGTGCAAGATGGGTTTCGACAACATGTACTTGAAAACATCAAAATGAGACGAAACATACACATCAACTGGTTTTATATATTGTTTGAGCTTTGTACAAGAGAAATACAGACATAGACACAATTTTTCAACTTCGCTATATCTAGTTTCTGCATCGTTCAAAACTCTACTAAGATAGTAAATGGGTCTTTCGACTCCATTTTCATCTTCTTGGGCTAACATGCTTCCCAAAGTTTTGTCGGATGCAACTATGTACAATCTCATACTCCTGTTGCTACAAGGAGGCACCAAAATAGGTGGCTTTGTGAGGTACCCTTTGATTTTGTCGAAGGCTTCCTGTTGCTCTTGCCCCCATTCGAATCCCTCTTTGTTCAATCGAAGTAAGGGTGAAAAGGCTTGAGCTTTCCCACTTAGGTTAGATATGAATCTCCTTAAGAAATTTATCTTGCCTAACAGAGATTGCAGTTCCTTTTTATTCGATGGCGCTTTCGCCTCCAGAATTGCCTTCGTCTTGTTCTGGTTGATTTCGATTCCTTTCTTATGGACAACGAAGCCCAAGAAATCTCCAGCTTTCACACAGAATGCACACTTCAAAGGGTTCATCTTCAGACCATGTTCTCTCATTCTTTCGAATGATTGTCGAAGGTGGTCTATATGGTTCTTCCTGGAAACAGATTTTATAACAATGTCATCAAAATATACTTGCATAAAAGTGTTAATAAAATCATGGAAGATAGAATTCATTGCTCGCTGGTATGTTGCCCCAGCATTCTTCAGGCCAAAAGGCATCACTACCCATTCGTAAGTGCCTAAAGCCCCAGGGCATCGAAAAGATGTTTTCGACACATCTCCTTCAGCAATGAATATTTGATTATATCCTGAATAACCATTGAGCATACTCAGGTACTCGTAGCCAGCGGCAGAATCGACTAGCATTTCCGCCACAGGCATAGGATATTCATCTTTGGGCGTAGCAGCATTCAAATCTCTGAAATCTATGCACACCCTCAATGTACCATTTTTCTTAATTACTGGCACAATGTTTGCAATCCATTCGACATACCTCATAACGCGTATGAATTTGCACTTCAGCAGTCTTTCGACTTCCGTTTTGATCTTCGACAGTATTTCTGGAGCGAAGCGTCTTGGACTTTGCTTGATTGGCTTCTTCCCAGGTTTGATTGGCAACTGAAGTTCTACCAATCCTCTGTTGAGACCAGGCATCTCATCGTAATCCCATGCAAAACAGTCTTTGAACTCTTTCAACAAATGGATTACTTCCAACCTGAGTTCTGGGTCAATTTTTGCGCTGATGTAAGTTGGCTTTTTCTCTAACCCTTCGCCCAAGTTGATTTCTTCTAAAGGATCCTGCGCTAGCATCTTGATGTTATTCGCTAAGGGGTCCTTTTCGAATCCCAAAGGCTCATCGTCGTAGATGGCGTCGAGCCTCTGTTCCTGCATCCCTTCTGGCATGATATCAGGAGGTTCTGGATCGAAGTCCTTTCCAGGACCGGTAGAAGATAACTGTTGATCATTGGCCTGTGTGGCCATATATTTTACTTCGGCTTCGAGAGCCGTTATCATCTTTGTTTCGGCTACGTAAGCCGAAATTCGCTTCAATGATTGTGACTCAGTCATTGTCACTGAATTCACTTCCCCAACCAGTTGGTTGGATATCAGTTAACCCACTAAAGTCAATGTGGGACAAGTCTTCTCTGTCCCATTGAAAACCATGCTCAGGGTGCAGGTATAGGGAACAAAAAGTATTTGGCGCTGGCGCCAAGTCGAAGTCAGGTGTTGGGCATGGCCCAATGTGAGCCAGGTTCTTGTCGAAGTCTGCCAGCCCTAGGTGATTTACTTCGCCCAGGTAATAGCTTTGGTCCGCTTCTATGTTTTCGACCATTCCATCAGGACGCCATAGTAGCAACCTCTGGTGCATTGATGATTGTACAACTCCAACACCATGAATCCATTCACGGCCCAACAAAAGATTATAGTTAGGTTTGGCCGATATGACCATAAACATAGTTGGTCGAAGGATAGATCCCACCTTGATATCCAGTTGGATCACACCCATAGTGGTCCCTATGCCGCATTCATAATTCGACAGGACCATGTTGTGAGGCTTGATGTTCTCATCACTTTTGCCTATTTTTCTTAGCATAAAGTGAGGGATGATGTTGATGGTTGCCCCACAATCTACCAAGATTTTATTTACTGTGGTTTCTTTGAGTTTAGCCCTTATAAATAAAGGCTTGAGGTGATTTTTCATCGCCTCTGTAGGTGGTTCGAAGAACCCATTCTGCTCTTCAGTAGCGCCATTATCCATGACGAAATAGCACACTGGCTTATGCTTGGCCATTTCTTGCTCCACTTCCCAATCGCTTGTTTCGACCTCCACCTGGCGGTTGAACTCCCTGGGCAGAACTGAGACTATGTTCACCATGATATCTAAGGTGTCATCCAACTCAGAACCATCATCGTTATCAACTTCACCCTGGTTAGGCCAAACTAGCCTATTGGTTACTGGTTGTCTTTCCAGAGGTTTCCTTTGCTTTCTTTGAGGAACATTTGAACTGGATTCTGCCTTTGGTTCATTAGCAGCTTCCCTCTCAGCTTTTCGTCGCCTCTGGTATCTCCTCCATTGAGATCGAGACATGGGATTTTTCCCTTTGTAGTTGCTTGACACCTGGGTCACTTTAGGGGTAGCAACCTGAGGCTCTTTCTTATGTGTTAAAGACGAACCTCTTGGCACTTCGAAGGAGTGCCATCTTTCCTCGCTTGGCCTCTTACGACCAGATGTCTTGTACCAAGTATCAACTGGCACATTAGTTGGAGGCCTGAAAGTCATTGGCCTCTTTTCTTGGTTTGAACCCCTTTGGGAGGCTCTTCTGGGGTCATGTCGAATATCAACACTTTCCCTTTTTTTATTTGCTGCTCTTACACCTTGAATATGTTCAGCAGCTTTTTTGTCAAAGATCGAACTGCATCTGGGACACAACATCACTTCTGACTTCTTTTTCTGGCATCTTTGCAGGAAATCTGCCAGATTTTCATTTTCCCGAGGGAAAGCAGTTTTGTTGGCTTGTTCTTGCCTCCTGGCCTCCTCTGATGCTTTTGGTTCAGAGACTTCGACCATGTTGACATTCATGGTATCTTTGGTGGCAAGAGTCAACTGCTTCATCTGAATCTCCAAGTCCTCTGTCTGGCCTTGAACTGCAGCCAAGTGAGAGTTGGGTTTTGTTCCAGATTTTTGGGCTCCAACTGTCTCCAGCTTTGGGCTTTCGACCGCCTTCTGGACCGCTTCAATTGTCTTTCTGGATAGATTCCCAGAAAAACTGCCAAAGATTGGCATGTTCATATGGTCCTTTGAGACTTCGACCATTGTGATTCCTGGCCTCTTCGACTGGCTTCTGGATGCCTCGATCACGTTCACCTCTGAAGGTTCAGCATAATGGGCTTCAGCCTGCAACGGGTTAGAGTCCACAGTCATGGGGGTCTTGTCAGCAAACTTTAACCTCCCTTCTTCGATAGCGTCTTGCACAAGATTCCTGAAAAGAAAACATTGAGACGTTTTATGGCCCAGAAAATTATGATATTTACAAAAGCCTATCTTCTTTCTTTGATCAAGAGGAGGCACTTTTACCCCTGGGGGTACTATCATTTGGCCATCTTTTACAAGCAAGTCAAAGATTTCATCACATTTTGTAATATCAAAACTATAAGTCTTTTTGGGGAACCTATCGTTGGTCCTTTCTGGACCAGTGGGATTTTTCCCACTTGAGGGGACTAACAGTTTGCAAGAGTATGGTGGCCCTTGTTTTAGTTCCGCTAAATCGACCTCGCCTTCTTCGACGGTTACAGTTTCGTCGAAGGTTTCTGGATCTTCGTCATCCATCTCAACATACGCTATCCTCTCTCTTTTATGAGTTTTCGTTGCCTTGGCTTTCTCAGCTTTAAGGCGTTCTACCTGTCGAACTCTATCGGCCAATTGGGCCATGTCTCTCAGGTATTGAGTGTCTAGTTTCTTCCTAATGGAATAATCTAAGCCGCCTGCGGCTATTTCGACTAACTCATGTTCTGGCACTTGTGTAAAGCATCTTGCTTTGAGCAACCTAAACCTATTTAGATATTCGTCTATAGGTTCAGTGAAACATCTCTTTACACTGGCCAATTCTTTCAGGCTTATCTTGGTTTGTCCCATGTAGAATTGCTCGTGGAACAATCTCTCCAACTGGGTCCAATGATGGATCGAATTGGGGGGAAGAGTTGTAAACCAAGTAAATGTGTTCTTTGTTAAAGAACTTGGGAAGTACTTAATCCTCAGGTTTTCGTTGTTTGAAATATCTCCTGCTTCCGTTAAGTATCTCGCCACATGTTCGACAGTAGATTCTGTCGTGTCCCCAGAGAATTTAGTGAACTTAGGGACTTTACATCTAGGAGGTAAGTCTGTTTGTAACACATATTCTGACAGTGGGGATGTGAAATTGGGCCTACGAAAGCCCATGTTCATCCCATTTTGCGTCATGATTCTTTCGATCATGGCTGCCAGATTATTTTCCAAACCCATATTCTGGTATTGGATATGCTGAACTACTTCATCAGCATTTTGGTTTCTGTTAACTAACCTTACCTCTGGGGCTATAACCCTAGGTTCTTCGACAGGCTGCTCCAATCGTGCCCTAAGGTTTTCTTCGACAGGCTGCTGGCCTTGGTTGATAGTGGTTTTTTCCTCTAAGAGTATACCTTGGTTTCCCCTTATTTGCGCCCTTTGGGGCTGTCGAATAGGTTGGGGTACTCCAAAGAAATCAGCCAAACGCGTCATTTGCGCTGTCATCTGCTGATTCGATTGGGTGGTGTTTTGTATTAGAGGGTTCAACACTGTACTTAAAGTTTGTGCCAACATTTGAACCATATCATGGTTGCTTTCGTCCATTTGTTGCCTCAAGACTACTGTCGAGGCATTTGTAAGGCCATGTGCTACTTGGGACGTTCCTCCTAAGAGTTGGGTCCTATTTCTGTTCGCCATACCTACTCCAGAACCTTGGAGTGGCGAAGAGGCACTCACTAAAGGGTCTGAAAAAGTGGACGCAGCATTCGTCAGACTAGCCAATTCAGACGTTGGTATGCCATAGAGTGGTTCTCGATTTTGACCGCCTGTCATAAATCCTGGGGGAACATAAGGCCTGGTGCCTAGATTTCCCCTTGGTGGGGGAGTTCCCAAAGGCACTCTGGGGCCAGTGAACGGAGGTAATGGCCCCGTTGTTGTGACCGTCACTGCTGGTGTTGAACCAACGGTTATCGCTTCACTTACGGTTGGGATAACCGTTGTTCCCACATTCGTTTATGGGATTTCGTTATTGTTTGGCGGATTCGCCATCGCTTCTCTTCTTCTGGCAGTATTGGTATTGTTAGTGTATATTCTACCACTTCTCAATAACATGCAATACTTCTCGAAAAAGATGATATTTTGTATAAAAAGGTTAAACTTCAAAATCAACACACAGTCCCACCAGGTGTGCCAATTTGTTTACCGTGGGAATTGGTAAACAACCGCTGATCTTCCAAAAGGTTACTTATTTGGTGACTCGCAGGATCGATCAGATTGATCCTAAGACATGGTTGATTTTGGGGTTTTGACTAAGTTTGATAATGGTTAAATGATAAGAAAATAAAGAAGCTTTATGTAAATTGCATGAAGAAGAGAACTTGATAAAATAAAGGAAGGCTTAAAATGAAGGCTTCGATAGGAAAAGTAAAGGAGAAAGCAAGTAAAGTTTCTGGAAAATAAATGACTTTGATTAATAAAGTGGTGTTTCACACATACATTCTCAACAATTCTTTCTCTCACGCTGGGTACTCGAATCTATATGAGTGACTTGTATATAATTGTGAACACACGCGAAAAACTGCATGAACTACTAATATTTATACTAAACACATCCCAAGTAACCGTCGGGCAGTTACACTGCTTCGAGATGACTCCACTTGGCACGTTCAGAACGTTCGACGCTCCAGATCTTGGCACGTTGCGCTTGGTAACCGCTGGGAACCGTTTTCCCTCCAAACGTTTGAATCTCAAACCGTTCCACTCTGAATAATCGAACACCTTCGTCGAGAAGCATCTTCGACGAGAAACACCTTCGACGTCGAAGGCAACCAAATTCTCCCTTGGAAGAAATTTGAAGTAGTGAAAAACACAAGAAGGGGGGGTTGAATTGTAAAACTGAAAATCAATGCAATGAACAAGATATTTTTATCCTGGTTCGTTTGATCTCAAACTACTCCAGTCCACCCGTCAAGGTGATTTCGCCTCTCTCCAACGAGGTCTTAATTCACTATATTCAACTGAATATTACAGACTGCTTTAACAACTGCTAAAGCCTTCTTGATGCAAACCACAACCCGGTTTGTCAAGGAAACACTTTCTTACAAAGAAGATAAATCTAAGTGTGTGAATGTTTTCTACAAAACTGTATCACAACTGTGATGTATACACAACTTAAAGCTTAGAAACTAGATTGCTAAACAATGATAGAATATCAGAATGTGTAGTGTTTAGCAAAACTGAGAGAAGGAAGATTTTGATCAGCTTTTATGCGTGTAAAGATTTGGAGAGCATTTGCCAATTCAATCTTCAAAGTCTTGTTTATATAGCACTGAGATGTTGAACGTTGGAGCAATATTCTTGATTCAATGCTAATAACAAACTTTCCTTATCGAGCAGATCTTGTCTGGAATGAGGCCGTTGGTATTAATTTGCTTTCAATGCACAGTACCGTTGCTTACTTAATGCAAGTTCTGGCTTGGCTCATTCTGACTCTGCTTAGCTGCTGATAAACTGTTGTGTTTCTTTATCAGAGTGTTGAGCGCAGTTCTGTTCATCAGGCTTCAGCATATACGTGAGTTAATCTTCTGATACTGACATTCTGATATGGCAACTTCTGATGCTGATGTCAGGAACCAAATTTCTGATGCTGATTAGGTGTTATCTTGCTTATACAAATCAGAGTATCTGCAAATTAGAACATAATAATTTAGGCAGCAGATAGTTCATACATGAATCACATAAATGATATATCTTTTCACATTGTTATCATCAAAACTTAAATATAGGGTAGTAGATTCAAACTTTGTTCTAACAATCTCCCCTTTTTTGATGATGACAAAAACTAGATATTTTTAAATGGAAATAACGTGAAAAGGTATCAGAGAGATGCATCAGAGTAAGAGGTTATCAAAGATATCAGAGTTGAGAGATACTCCCCCTGAGTTTATTACTTCCCTTTGATTACAAGTGTTCTTCAGGATCAGATCTTTTTGTCTTTCTTTGAACATCAGAGTATCAGAGTCTTTGACTATCAGAATCTTTAGATCAGCATATCAGAACAGAGCTTCAGATCGGTGTATCAGAGCTTTTCTTGTCAGAGCTTTGCTTTGGATCAGAGTATCAGAGCGGATCAGAGCTTCATATCTTTTAGTCTTCAGAGTGTCCAGGAGCTTCCTTGTACCTGTAGACTTTAAGCAAAACAGAAAAAACATTTTCAAGTAATAGAGTTAGAATGTTTGAGAATTTCTGTCTTAGTTAACCGTTATTGTTTAAAATATCATTCTTGTTCTCCCCCTTTTTGTCAGCAATCAAAAAGTGTAGGTGAGTGCTAAAACAATTAAGATCAAAAAAACTAGTCATATTGAAAGGTTCAGAATCAAAACATGAAAATAGTACAAAACATATTCAAATAGTACATCAGAAAATCAAAGAAAACATGAAAAAGACATGAATGAAAAAAGACTAAGGTTGGGGAGGCAAGCGTGTGAACAGGTTTTCCAGCATGGCTTTAATCTGATCAGCAGTCTCATTCTGCTTGTGCACCATGCTGACAACGGTGTCAATCTTGCTATCCTGCACATCCATTCTTTCTTTCATCTTCTGGTTGTTTTCATCCATCCTCTGCTGCAGACGCATGTCATTCAGCTTTAGCTCTTCCAGAGTCTGCCTTTCCAAGGCAGCTTGAGAAGCATCAGAAGCAGGAAGCTTCTGAGAGCTTTCTGCAACATCTTCTGCTTGACTTTCTTCAGCTTGAATGGTCTTGTCTTCTTCTGGTTGCACCTTTGAAGCTAGCTGTTTCTCAGACCAAGGTTCACTGTCCAGAGGGAGCACGTCTTCTTTCAGAAGCTGACTTCCAACTTCATTCAGAAGCTTGCTGAAATTCTGTTGTGCCTGCTCATAGTTGATATCCTGCAACTTGAGGGCTTCAACACGTACCCAAAGTCTGAATTGTGACCAGAGCTGATCAGAGGCAGCTGGGTCAATCATTCCAGGACAGACTTGCTTCAAAGAAGCAATCCATTGCTGCACACCTGTTTCAAAATTCATAATACCAGAGCCAACATCTGGTTGTTTTGGTTTAGGGATGGCTATTTTATGTTTCATATCAGCAAGACGGTCAAGACTGGTTAAGTCTATGAAGGTCCTGCTGGGGTTTTCGGTGGTTTGCTTGGGAGCTGTTTGTTTTGGAGATGGAGTGGGAGAATCAAAAATTATGATTGGACTGCTTGGTGTTTTGGGAGTATTTGGTGGTGTAGATTCTGGTGAGGATGGCAACTGTGCCAAGGTGATTGTTGTTCCACCTGGAAGCTGGATTGCCAGAGGTGATGGTTGTGGTGAATGAGGTTCAGATGGTTGAGGAGAAGGAGTTTCAGAGTGATGAAACTCAGGTTGAGGTGATGGTGGATGAATTTCTGGTTGAGGAGAGGGAGAATGAATTGCTGGTTGAGGAGAAGTTGTTGGAATTTCTGGTTGTTCAGGGATAAGGGGTTCTTCTGGAATTGATGAGATAGGTTGTTGTTGTTCTGGTTCTTCAGCAGATTGCTGTTGTTCTGGTTGTGGAGGAGGGACAATTTGTGGTTCAGAGTTTGGTTGATCAGAAGTGTGTTGATCAATGTCAGACAACACTTTGTCAATTGCTGATGTTGTTGAGATTGTTGGTTTGGGATGTTTGGTTCTGGGTCTTCTAAGTTTTAATGCCTCAGAAGGGTCATCTTCTGGTACAGTTTCATCTATTGTTGGGATGGGGATTGAGATTCTATGAGAGGTTTGAGGAGGAATAGATGCTGGAATAGTAGAAGAATTTAAAACAGAAGCAGCAGATAAATTACCTCTTTTCTTGGGTGTCTGCTGGGATGATCCTTCTGAAGGTGCCTTCCTCTTCTCCGTCTTCTTCAGAGTCACTTCTTGCTGAGGTTGATGCAGAGCTTTGATAATCAAATTTGGATCTGTACCATCTGCCTTGCACGCATCCAAGTATCTGAGAACCACCTCTGGTTTAGATTCTATCTCAGAAAATAAAGGAAAGTCACTCAGAGGAACTCTTTTGCTGGTGATATCAGCAATAGGAGTAGCTCTGGGTTCCTTTTGGATATTCTCTATCAACTTCATTTTCTTCAAGTTCTTTGCATTCAGAGGTTTCCCAACTGTTGGTTCAATGGTGCTTAGCTCTTGAGCTTCTATCAGATGCTCTATCAGCCTATTCTCTGTCAGAATATCTGATATCAACCTTCCAAAGGGTATCCAATCCCTCTTGGTTCTTTCTTCTTCCCTGGTTTCCTTCACACTTGTTCTGAGGTGGTTGAACAGAAAATGAGCCAAGTTGATTTTTACCTTCTGATCAATAAAGTAGATCAGAAACTGCTGATCCACATTTATGTAATCAGGTGAACTAGTTGGCTTCCTATGGTTGAAGCACCCCAGAATTATCTTAGCCCAAACTCTGTAATGATCCTTCAGATCTTTGATCTTGCTGCTGGGCACCCCATGGGTGAAAATCCTTGCTGCTATCACGCCCATGTCAGCACATCTTTCAGCCATGTCCACACAGCGGACGCCACCGCCACTGTAACCGATTAACCTTGCAATGTGATCCTCAGTGATCACAATCTTCTTCCCCATAACGAAGGAGGTGACTAGATGTGTTGAAGCCTTGGCATGAATCCAGAATTCCTTGACTAACATAGGGAATGTTGGTCCAACCAACCTGTCAAAATACCTTTCCCATTTCTGTGCCCTAACTTCTTCAGTTAGGTCAAAACCGTTCTCCTTCAAGCTTCCAAAATCAATGATCAATTCAGATAACACTTCAAGATTCTTCACAGGAGTGAGGAGTGTTCTGAATGGCACTTGATACTGCTCAGATGATGCTTTCTTCTGAGGACCTGCAGAAGCACTGCTGGAGGTTGCCATGTTCACACTAAAGGATTTTGAGAAGAAACTGAGAAAAGGAGGTTTTGCAAGAGATGAACACAGAAATATGCAGAGAATGCTTGAGTATTAGTGAGAAACTGTAAAGAATTGGAATGAGAGGTTAATGTGTTTAAATAGAGTTTCAGAATATTTTGAAAAAATAAACGTTTTTTAAGAAAGAGAAAAATCATGATTGCATTTTAAAAGCGTGATTACTTTTATTAAATGCTTGCTGATTTTGGGGGATTTGAGAAAGATACTTAGAAACGGTTACCAGACATGTGTCTCAATGCACCCAATCAGCGCTTTGCCTTCTCAGAAGCGTGCACGCGTTCTGCTTCAGAGATTTGCTGATGATTGGATGACACATGTTTGATGTAGTGATCAGCACGTCTGTCTTTGAGCTTAGACTCTCAGATCTTTAGACTTGCATCTGATACAATCTGCATGTTCTATCTTTCTGAAAGAAGATTGATCAGAAGTTCACAATAAAACAATTACATTCTGAAGGTAAATATATGGAATTAAAACATTTTCACTCTGGGCAGACTTTCATGCTGAGATGTTTCAGAATGAAATTAAACCTATCTTCTGAAAGGGGTTTAGTAAAGATATCAGCCCATTGATGGTCTGTATATATAAATTTTAAGTTCAAAATTCCTTTCTGAATATAGTCCCTAATGAAGTGATGTTTTATTTCTATATGCTTAGCTCTAGAATGTAAAATGGGATTCTTACTTAAGCAAATAGCAGAAGTATTATCACAGAGTATAGGAATGTTACTCTCAAAAATCTGGAAGTCTTCAAGCTGACTTTTCATCCAGAGCATTTGTGTGCTACATCCTGCTGCTGCTATGTACTCAGCTTCTGCTGTTGATAGCGCAATTGTTGATTTCCTTTTGCTGGACCAAGAGATCAGATTTTCTCCCAGAAACTGGCAGCTTCCAGAAGTACTTTTACGTTCCACTCTGTCTCCAGCAAAATCAGCATCGCAGTAGCCTACTAAGCTGTAATCACTAGATTTTCTATAAAACAAACCCAGATTAGTAGTACCTTTCAGATACTTGAAAATTCGCTTAACAGCTGTTAAGTGAGATTCTCTAGGATCTGATTGGAATCTAGCACAGATACAAACACTGAATAATATGTCAGGTCTTGAAGCAGTTAGATAGAGGAGAGAACCAATCATACCTCTGTAGACTTTCTGTTCTACATTTTTGCTTACCTCTTCTCTTTCCAGAATGCACGTGGGATGCATTGGAATCTTTGATGGCTTACATTCTGAGAGATCAATTTCTTCAGAAGATCTCTGATGTATTTGCTCTGATGAATGTAAGTTCCCTCTGGAGTTTGATTGATCTGAATTCCTAGAAAGAATTTCAGTTCCCCCATGAGGCTCATCTCAAATTCTGCCTGCATACACTTAGCAAATTTTCTTCCAAGAGAAGGATTAGTAGAACCAAAAATAATATCATCAACATAAATTTGACAAACTAAGATGTCATTCTTAACTGATTTACAGAATAGAGTGGTGTCCACTTTCCCTCTGGTGAATTCATTTTCTAATAGAAAGTTACTTAGCCTTTCATACCAAGCTCTGGGAGCTTGTTTCAGACCATATAGTGACTTCTTTAGTTTGAAAACATGTTCTGGATGTTTTGTATTTTCAAAACCAGGGGGTTGGTGTACATAGACTTCTTCTTCTATATAACCATTTAAGAATGCACTTTTGACATCCATCTGATACAGAGTGATGCCTCTATTAACAGCAAATGAAATTAAAAGTCTGATAGATTCTAACCTGGCGACTGGGGCAAAGGTTTCTGTATAGTCTATCCCCTCTTGCTGACTATAACCTTGTGCAACCAGTCGTGCCTTGTTTCTGATGACTTCACCTTGTTCATTTAGCTTGTTTCTGAACACCCATCTTGTTCCAATGACGTTGAATCCTTTTGGTCTGGGAACGAGATCCCATACGTCGTTTCTGGTGAATTGATTCAACTCTTCTTGCATTTCCAGAATCCAGTCATTATCCAGAAGTGCTTCATCAATAGAAGAAGGTTCAATCAGAGACACAAGTCCCATGAGAGTTTCTTCAGAGTTTCTGAAGCTTGCTCTTGTTCTGATTGGATCTTCCTTTCTTCCTAAGATAGTCTCTTCTGGGTGATCCAAGCTGCTTCTGGGTAATCTCTTCTGAGGTTGATCAGCAGCTGTTGTAGGATTGCTAGCAGTGCTCCTTTCAGACGTTGAAGGAGTGTCTGTGTTGAGAGCTTCTGATGACTTGTCTTCAGAACCTGTAAATTCAATTTCCATACCTGCAAAAACTTCATTCTGCTTTGACTTTTCAGAGTCAAGCTTATCATCAAAACGAACACTGATTGATTCTTCCACAATCTGTGTTTCTGTATTGTATACTCTGTACCCTCTTGAGCGTTCAGAGTATCCTAACATAATACACTTCTATGCTTTAGAGTCAAACTTGTTCAAATAATTCTTTGTATTTAATATAAAGCAAGTACATCCAAATGGATGAAAATATGAAATGTTGGGCTTTCTGTTCTTCCACAATTCATATGGAGTCTTTTCCAGAATAGGTCTTATTGAGATTCTATTCTGAATGTAGCACGCTGTGTTTATTGCCTCTGTCCAGAAGGTCTTAGCAACGTTTGTCTCATTGATCATGGTTCTGGCCATTTCTTGCAATGTTCTGTTCTTTCGTTCTACAACTCCATTTTGTTGGGGAGTTCTAGGACAAGAGAAATCATGCAGAATGCCTCTGTCATTAAAGAATGACTCAAAATCTTTGTTTTCAAATTCTCCACCATGATCACTTCTGACTTTAACGATTCTAAGATCCTTTTCATTCTGAACTTGGTTACAGAAGGTAACAAACACAGAGTGTGACTCGTCCTTGTGTCTTAAGAACTTTACCCATGTCCATCTGCTATAGTCATCTACGATTACTAACCCATACTTCTTACCACTGACTGAAGCAGTTTTAACTGGTCCAAATAAGTCAATGTGCAGAAGTTCTAATGGCTTAGAGGTAGAAACAACATTTTTGGATTTAAAAGAAGGTTTTGCAAACTTGCCTTTCTGACATGCTTCACACAGAGCATCTGAATTGAACTTCAAATTAGGAAGTCCTCTGACCAGATTAAGTTTGTTAATCTGAGATATTCTTCTCATACTAACATGCCCCAATCTTCTGTGCCAGATCCACTGCTCGTTGTTAACAGACAGAAGACATTTTACATTCTGACTCTTTAGTTCAGAAAGTTTGATTTTGTAAATGTTGTTTTTCCTCTTACCATTAAACAGGATAGTCCCATCTTTCTGACTAACAGCTTTACATGATTTTTGATTAAAGATTATATCATAACCGTTATCACTTAATTGACTTATGGATAACAGATTATGCATCAATCCATCTACTAGCAGAACATTATTAAAAGAGGGAAGATTTCCATTACCTACAGTTCCAGAGCCAATTATCTTTCCCCTCTGATTGCCTCCAAAGCCAACGTGGCCTCCAGGCTTAAGTTCCAGGCTTTGGAACATATGCCTTCTTCCCGTCATGTGTCGTGAGCAGCCAGAGTCCAGGTACCATGACTGGTGTTTCTGACTTGCTGCTAAAGATATCTGCAACATGTATTATTTTATCCTTAGGTACCCAGATTTTCTTGGGTCCTGATTTGTTAGTTTTACCAAAACTCTGGTTGAATTTTGGTTTCACAGAGTGCTTACTGCTAGTGTATTTAATATCATGTGTGTGACCATACACAAAATGTGAGTTCAGAGGAGTGTGTTTAATTGTTAAGTCCATGACATTCTTTGGTGTAGGAACCTTACCTTGGTATCCTATTCCTTTCCTGCCGTTTCTGCTAACTCCATAGATCATTAAAGCCATTTTGCTTCTATCTATGCTTTTAGCTAGGAACTTCTGGAAACTGTGATCATACTCCTTGATGATCTCATCAGCGTTGCTGGGAGTTTCAGAAACTGGTTCCTTCTGAGAGTTTTGTAAAGTGTTTTATAATTTTGAAATCTTATTTCTCAGCTCAGAATTCTCCAATTTGAGACTCTCAGTCTTATTAGAGTCAGATTCAAGATTCCTTTTCAGGTCTCTGAATTTAACTCTAATTTGCTGATACCGTTCCAGAATCTCATTAAGGCTTTCAGCAAGTTCAGCCTTTGTAAAGTTAACGGCAAAGTTAGGAAATACCTCTTCAGTATCTGATTCTGAGTCTGATTCAGAAGCTTCACTATCTTCTGAGATGTTAGCCATGAGAGCTATGTTTTCCCTCTCATCATCTGATTCTGAGTCAGCTTCAGACGAGTCAGAGTCATCCCATGTGGCCATGAAACTTTTCTTCTTCTCTCTTCCAAACTTCTTTTTGGGCTTTTCCCTCTGAAGCTTTGGGCAGTCACTCTTATAGTGTCCTTGCTCATTGCACTCATAGAAGATGATGTCCTTGGTGTTTGGCTTTTTGCTACTGGAGGAGCCTTCAGATCTTCTGTATCCAGAGGAAGAATCTGTCCTTCTGTATCTGGAAGAAGACTCGTTCTGATCAGATCTTCTGGGATTCCTGAACTTCCTTTGTCTTTTCTTCCACAGTTGATTTACTCTTCTGGAGAGGAGGGAGAGTTCGTCTTCTTCTGATGAGGATCCATCAGATGTTTCTTCAACTGCCTGCAAAACTTTAGACTCAAATTTTTTGTTAGATTTTAATGCTAAAGGCTTACCTTGCTTCTGAGGCTCGTCAACTTCTAGCTCTATCTCATGACTTCTGAGGGAGCTGATAAGTTCCTCCAGAGTGATTTTGTTGAGATCTTTAGCTAGCTTCAGAGCTGTAACCATAGGTCTCCACTGCTTGGGTAAACTTCTGATGATTTTCTTGACATGGTCAGCAGTAGAGTATCCTTTGTCCAGAACCTTGAGACCAGCTACCATAATCTGGAATCTTGAGAACATTGTTTCAATGGATTCAGATTCTTCCATTTTGAACGCCTCATACTTCTGAATGAGCGCCAGAGCTTTAGTTTCTTTGACCTGAACGTTGCCCTCATGCGTCATTCTGAGTGAGTCAAAAATATTCTTTGTTGTGTCTCTGTTGGAGATCTTTTCATACTCAGTATAGGAGATGGCGCTGAGGAGGATGGTTCTGGCCTTGTGGTGATTCTTGAAGTCACGCTTTTGTTGGTCAGACATTGTTTTTCTATCAATCTTCTGACCGCTTGCATTCATAGGGTGCGTGTATCCATCTGTCACCATATCCCACAGATCAACATCATGTGCCAGAAAGAAGCTTTCAATTCTCTCTTTCCAGTAATCAAAGTTTTCTCCATCAAAGACTGGAGGTTTGCCGCTGAATCTGTCTCTGTCCTCATTATTGTCATTGCTGATGTGAGAATTGTTTCCTGCCATTGTGTTTTTCTGACGCTGGATCTTGTACTGACACGGTTAAGTGTTTTAGCTAAGAACCAGGCGCTCTGATGCCAATTGAAGTAGTGAAAAACACAAGAAGGGGGGGTTGAATTGTAAAACTGAAAATCAATGCAATGAACAAGATATTTTTATCCTGGTTCGTTTGATCTCAAACTACTCCAGTCCAGCTGTCAAGGTGATTTCGCCTCTCTCCAACGAGGTCTTAATTCACTATATTCAACTGAATATTACAGACTGCTTTAACAACTGCTAAAGCCTTCTTGATGCAAACCACAACCCGGTTTGTCAAGGAAACACTTTCTTACAAAGAAGATAAATCTAAGTGTGTGAATGTTTTCTACAAAACTGTATCACAACTGTGATGTATACACAACTTAAAGCTTAGAAACTAGATTGCTAAACAATGATAGAATATCAAAATGTGTAGTGTTTAGCAAAACTGAGAGAAGGAAGATTTTGATCAGCTTTTATGCGTGTAAAGATTTGGAGAGCATTTGCCAATTCAATCTTCAAAGTCTTGTTTATATAGCACTGAGATGTTGAACGTTGGAGCAATATTCTTGATTCAATGCTAATAACAAACTTTCCTTATCGAGCAGATCTTGTCTGGAATGAGGCCGTTGGTATTAATTTGCTTTCAATGCACAATACCGTTGCTTACTTAATGCAAGTTCTGGCTTGGCTCATTCTGACTCTGCTTAGCTGCTGATGAACT
This sequence comes from Vicia faba, assembly GCA_948472305.1. Lineage (NCBI taxonomy): Eukaryota > Viridiplantae > Streptophyta > Magnoliopsida > Fabales > Fabaceae > Vicia > Vicia faba. The sequence goes on from OX451735.1 coordinate 1,516,317,326, forward strand.
GTTGTGTTTCTTTATCAGAGTGTTGAGCGCAGTTCTGTTCATCAGGCTTCAGCATATACGTGAGTTAATCTTCTGATACTGATATTCTGATATGGCAACTTCTGATGCTGATGTCAGGAACCAAATTTCTGATGCTGATTAGGTGTTATCTTGCTTATACAAATCAGAGTATCTGCAAATCAGAACATAATAATTTAGGCAGCAGATAGTTCATACATGAATCACATAAATGATATATCTTTTCACATTGTTATCATCAAAACTTAAATATAGGGTAGTAGATTCAAACTTTGTTCTAACAAAATTCTCTAAGTACATTGCCATCTTCTGATGAGCATTTCGACAGACCCAGCTGGTCGAAACCATCCTTCAACTTTAATGGCTGATATTAATAAAAACAAGGGTGTCGAATTTAGGAGCCAACAGACTCAAAACCTTATCCACACATTATTTGCTTCATTTTTCAATTTATTTTGATTTTTCATTTATTAAAAAGTGAATTAAATCAAATAAATGATGAAAATCATCAAAGATATGATTTGATTCGTTTTTTTACAGATTAGCAACCAAGATATGCTGAGCTTGCATGATCAATTCGAATCAATGGAAATTGGTACAAGAAAGGCATGATTGGCATGAAAATAGAAAGATATCATACAAATTGAAAATCAAATCAAATCTTGGATGAATGCAAAGATTCATGCCAAGTTTGTTAACCTAATTCATTCTAGGTTATATAATAAGGCTTTACAGATCAAAATAAGGGGATGAGAGGTCGTGTAAAGAACATAACAAAATTGAAAAATTCCAAGAAAAATGTGAGACGAATTTCACTCTCCAGGCCAATTCAAGGTGTACTAGCCATTCCAATCGCTTGCTAGACATCCCAGGAAGCTATTCCAATCATTCCCAGGGCCTGAAACACTCAGAAGCTCGTTCTACAACTCACGCGGTTTGGTATATTTTTCAAATTTGATTATTGCAATTTACGCATCATTAACACTTTTGATTCATATATTCTTGTTTATCATCATGTTTGCAAGCTAACCATGCCAATTAATTGCAGTTTTGATGCATGTACGTGATATTGCCATGGTTAGGGTTTTGTATTCTTGTTTAGGGGTTTTCAATGCAGGCAAAATTGGGATTTTATTCTGGTACAATGATGCTCGTGAGGATGAGACGAGTTGATTGGTACCAGCACTTGTCATTTATCTTGCTCGTATACAATTTTTGAGATGAACATGTCTGTACCTACAACAAGCGTCCGTAGGTAAAAGCTTTGTCTGTTAAAGCGACGGAGAGAGGAAAAAGAAGCTTGTGTGGCAGCGTGTGACTCGTCCGTTTGAAATTTCGCACGTTTGGCTGACCCCACTAGCTTGTTTTGAATATTATGTTTTGTTATTATTATTATCACAACTAACCATCACATCTCAGCTGGCAAGCAAGCGTTGGAATTGAGTATAGGGACCTGAGTTCGATCCCCAGGTCCCAGTGTTTTATTTGTATTATTTTCAATTAGCTGATCCAGCGCGTTGCTCATTATGAGGCTCACCATACAACCTCAACATCCATCCTTTGATGTCCCGCTAGCCAGATCCAATGCCTCTCCATTGAAGGTCCACCATGTTCCTCAAGTCAACATCCACACCAAACCAAGCGTGGTTGACCAGGCCTTGGGGTTTTTGGGCCAGGAAATCCAGATTGACACCCCCCTCTTCAGCAATACTATCAGGCCCATCTCTTCACCTTTTTTTATATTTTTTCTCTTATTTTTAATTCTTTTAATATTTTCTTTAATTATTTTAATTAAAACCATTAATATTTTTTTATAAAATCATAAAATCAAGAAATCATAAAAAAAATTAGAATTAGGTTTTTTTATCCAATTTAATTTAATTTAGTTTAATTTAATTTAGGGAAATTTTAACTTGTTTTTGCAATTAAAATCGAATAGAAAATTAGGTTAAGTTCTTGATTTAATTCTTTTCTTTTTTCTCAAATAAATAAAAATACAAAATAGGTTGTTTAGACTTAATTAATTTATTTTTCTTAACTAATATTAATTAGAATTAGGATTTTCTTTTAATTTAATTATTCATTATTTTATCAAATAACAAAACATGACAAAAACATTTTTTTCTTTAATCAATTGCAATTAGGTTTAGTCAAGGGTCAAAACCCTAATCGCCTCGCATTTAATTCGCCGCGCGCTTGTTATTTATTTTGCCAATATTTTATAACTGTTCATGGTTTGTAATAGTTAATTTAGGGTTTTTATTTACTGTTAAATCCCCGGTCTTTTTTTGCTATGTAATTAATCCCCCTCCCCGAAGCCTTGTAATAGCTAGGTTTAATTTCTCGCATTTCCCCCCGCAAATATTTAACTGTTTAGATATATGCTAATAGGATTGTATGGCAAGAATGCATGATAAATTAATACAGTTAGAAAACCCTAATTTGCAAAGATAAATAACTGAAACAAATCACTCGCACATATCACTCTTAGGGTATGATGTCACTTCGGTTGCCTTCGGTAAACGATCATTAAGCATAGGGTGTCTTAGTGGTTGCCCTCCTGTCTAAACAGATCAAAAGATCCGTTCGAATGTTGCCTCGGGAATGTTGCTCGGAAATGTTGCCTCAGAAATGTTGCCTCGAAAGATCTTAAGACTCTAGGGTTATTACTAAGGTGTCCTAATATTGCTTTAGTGACCATACGTTCCTTTCGAATTGACCCTTACAAATTCCAACGACGGTGCTACCTATTTCTCAATAATAGGATAGCGTTGTCTAAAAAAACAAGAATAGAAACGATCTCTTTTCGAGTAGGTAGATTCTAGTGGGTACTTGCTCAAATTAAAAATTTTCACTTTTCAAACAAACTTTCAAAACAACTTCGTCACACCTTTGAGGACTGATACAAGGGTTATCAAGAAGTCAAACTTTTCAAAAACAAAGCACACACACAAGCAATTTAAAAATGAGCAAGTACCTAAGAGCCCATGGAAAACCATGGATAGAAAGGGTGCTAACACCTTCCCTTTCTATAATCTACCCCCCGTACTCAGAATATCTCGAAAAAGGATTTTTTTTCTGTACTTTTTTCCTTTCCGATTGGATGAAATAAAAGTCGGTGGCGACTCTTTCTTACCGCGACATTTTGCAAACACAAAACATAAAACGCAAACAAGTATTAAATAGTCGGTTCTGCCACCGTATCACACACACACACACACACACACACACACACACACACACACAGATATATATATATATATATATATATATATATATATATATATATATATATATATATATATATATATATATATATATATATATATATATATATATATATATATATATATATATATATATATATATATATATATATATATATATATATATATATATATATATATATATATATATATATATATATATATATATATATATAAGACTAAGTACATTTGGTTTCGAGAAAGAGATCAGTTTATTTGTATCAAAATATTTTGAAAGTGGTGTTTTATTGCAAGGTATCAACAATTGTATAAATATTTGTGAGAAAGTATTGTAAACTCATATTTGAAGGAGAGTGTTAGAATAATAATGTAAGTATGAGTAAGTGGAGAAATATTCTCACATTAGATAAAAATATAGTGACTTGAACATTTATAAATGGGAGAATCCAGTCACCTATCACCTTAAAATTTTAGATGAATAAATGATATCTTTCACAAATATATCTATTGCTAGACTATGTATCAATACTCTATTGTGAATTTTCCTCTAAAGAAATAAGAATACATATTAAAAAATACTACTAATAAAAGTTTGTGTTACTCATTAAATAATTGCACTTTTTATTTATTTTGTTCTTAACTTGTACATGACACAAGTTAACATTACTCTTTAAATAAAATTGAAAATCAAAAGCAACATAATTAATTGACTTCCCAACTATGTTGACATCAAAAAACAATTAATCATTTGCAACACCTCGTAAGCATATTAAAATAAGAAAGATCTAATAAACAAGAGGTGACATAAACTAGATCTGCTTAACAAAATTAATAAAATCTAAAAATTTGTAAGCCAAACCTATCGCAAAAGGTATTATATATTGATTTTATCGGTTGATCATAACCTATAAAGTGGTAGGATGATGATCTTTAGATGGGCTGGAAAGTCAAGGAGGAAAAAGGGGGGTTGAACCTGCAAGGCACTCCAACAATCAAGTAAGTGTGGGAGCAAAAAGAGATACAAACAAAGTATTAGGGTTTTAGTGATGAATAGTCAATATTCGATACCTGGCCCTCACATGAGTAAGGGTTTATATAGTGCCCCTGACGCTTGGCCATTGGTCCCTATTTTTGAGTCTAGATATGCAAGTCCACAAAAATAGGTAACTGTCAGGACTTGGTCAAACTGGGAAGGTGTGCCTGTAACTAGCCATTAGTTTCGAGGAGGAGGTAGATTACAGGCAGCGGTTTGGTCAGCTCCTAGTTGTCTGGCCGACTTGAGGTCGGGCAGTCTGAGAGGAGCTCGTCGATTATCGTAGGTCAGTGCTGGTCTAGGAGGATAAATGATCGATGGTGTCCGACAGAGGGCAGGGGCGCCCAGGCCGTGGTCTCACGGGCCGTGCTGAAGGAGGAGATCAGATTGGGCCCACTCTAGCTGTTGGGCCAATCCATAACAGTAACTCCCTAAGTCGTTGCTTCTGGGCACATGAGTGATGACTTTAACACTTGCTCGTAGAATGGGTTTCTTCTTACGGGGAGCGTGAGTGTCGCCCGTTGTGCCTTTCTCGCAGGGAGATGGTTTTTAGTCGTTTGAGCTTTGAAAATTGAAGCGGTAGTGTGCTGACACAAGATCATCACTGATAATGGCTCGAATTTGAATAACAAGATGATGAAAGATCTTTGTGAAGAGTTCAAGATTGAACATCATAACTCTTCTCCCTACAGGCCGAAGATGAATGGGGCAGTTGAAGCTGCTAACAAGAACATCAAAAAGATTGTCCAGAAGATGGTGGTAACTTATAAAGTTTGGCATGAAATGCTTCCGTTTGCTTTACATGGATACCGTACTTCAGTTCAAACTTCAACAGGTGCAACCCCATTTTCCCTAGTTTATGGTATGGAAGCAGTACTCCCCGTGGAGGTTGAGATTCCGTCTATGAGAGTTTTGATGGAAGCTAAACTTTCTGAGGCTGAATGGTGTCAAAGTAGATATGATCAGTTGAATTTAATTGAAGAAAAGAGATTGACAATGTTGTGTCACAGTCAATTATATCAGCAGAGAATGAAGAAGGCTTTTGATAAGAAGGTTCAACCACGCGAGTTCAGAGAAGGTGACCTTGTGCTCAAAAAGATATTATCTTTCCAACCTGATTCTAGGGGCAAGTGGGCTCCGAATTATGAAGGACCGTATGTCGTTAAGAAGGTTTTCTCTGGAGGTGCCATGATTCTCACAAATATGGACGGTGAAGAGCTCTCACGCTCCATGAACACCGACGCAGTCAAGAAGTATTTCGCCTAGGTTTGAGTTGACAGTTCGCTAAGTTGAAAACCCGAAGGGGCGGCTTAAGCAGGCTTTTGGTCAGACCGGTTGTGGCATTTGAGCATATTTCAGAATTCGAAGTTGTTAGGGAGAATAGTGATCATTGTTTTTGTGTAAACCTTTCTTTCATGTACTATTTCCCAAACTTTTGTAAACCGTTGGAGTCACGTTGTTAGCGAACTACCATCTTGTTAATGAAATTTGAGCATTTATCTTTTTGTGGGCAAAATTTTAATTTTACGGAAATATTTGAAACAAAGTTATTTAAAGTATTTTTATTTTTAAATGTGTCGTGAATAATGAAAGGAATATTAACAGTTGTTCCGAGGATGGTCAAGCCATGAAATGCAAAACAATACAGTAATTTATCCTTGCATGATGAACATGTTTTCTTTCAAAATCGTCACGAGGTGTTGGTTGTGTAAACTTTTGTTTCTAGTGGTACTAAGTTTGGTGACTCCCCAGAATTTCCAGTTAAGCGTTGTTTTGGTTATCTTTATTTGAGCAGATTTCTGAAGTGTGGTACGCTTTGTCTCATGCCGGTAGTCCATTGGTGTTAGAAGATTGGTTTTGAATACTTTTCTCCCAGAAGATTTGAGCCTTGTAGCGTGATACGCTTTGACGTTGCTTTGTGGTTCCAGTTCCAGATATTTTCTGTCTCTTTAAGATTGGCCGAGTATCTATTATTTCGTGATATCTTATCATCTGCAAGATATTCCATCTGTCTGTTTTGTCAGCATAACATTCATTTACTCATTTACACTTATATTACGCATGCATATTCACATTTGTCGTTGATTTTGGGTCGTATACCTTGTTTATGTTTATTAAGACAATGTACATGTTCTTTCCAAGTAGAATGTTAGCTTAGGCAGAAAATGTGCTTCCTTTCTAAATTCCCCAACTGAGCTAATCCTCGTGGATGATTTTTGATTTAGCCTTCCTTGTCCATTTCTGGATAGGATGAATCCCCAATCAAATTATTTTCTCATTGGGTGGAGTCTTGTTTGACTGTTTTCTCTCTGGTTTATTCCTGGAGGGAGTTGTTGTCTCTTGCATAGGCTATCTCGTGATTTTCTCCAAGCTAGGCAACCTAGACGAATGGTGCATTTATTTTGCGCATTTAAGTATTTGATCTCCTCGGGAAGGATCTATTCATGGTTCCCTTTGACGAAGATTTTATTCTCTGGCAGTGTTATCGCAATTTTCTTCTGAATTATTTTTTGGAAAACGCCAAGCGGCGATCTCTTCATGAGCAACTTGTACGTTATTATTTTTTGGAAAACGACAAGCGGCGGTCTCTTCATGAGCAACTTGTGCGTTATATTTTTTGCAGAAAACGGCAAGCGGCGGTCTCTTCATGAGCAACTTGTACGTTATTATTTTTTGGAAAACGACAAGCGGCGGTCTCTTCATGAGAAACTTGTACGTTATTATTTTTTGGAAAACGACAAGCGGCAGTCTCTTCATGAGCAACTTGTACGTTATTATTTGCGGAAAACAGCAAGCGGCGGTCTCTTCATGAGCAACTTGTACGCTATTATTTTTTGGAAAACGACAAGCGGCGGTCTCTTCATGAGCAACTTGTGCGTTATCTTTTTTGCGGAAAACTGTAAGCGGCGGTCTCTTCATGAGCAACTTGTACGTTATTATTTTTTGGAAAACGACAAGCGGCGGTCTCTTCATGAGCAACTTGTACGTTATTTTTTTTGGAAAACGGCAAGCGGCGGTCTCTTCATGAGCAACTTGTACGTTATTATTTTTTGGAAAACGACAAGCGGCGGTCTCTTCATGAGCAACTTGTACGTTATTATTTTTTGGAAAACGGCAAGCGGCAGTCTCTTCATGAGCAACTTGTACGTTATTATTTTTCTGGAATACAGCAAGTGGCGGCTTCTTTATTTGAGCAGCTTGTATGTTATTGGTTATTTTTGGAAGACAACAAGTGGCAACTTCTTTATTTGAGCAGCTTGTATGTCATGGTAATTTTGGAAGACGGCAAGTGGCAGCTTCTTTATTTGAGCAACTTGTATGTCATAGTATTTTTGGAAGACAGCAAGTGGCAGCTTCTTTATTTGAGCAGCTTGTATGTCATAGTATTTTTGGAAGACAGCAAGTGGCAGCTTCTTTATTTGAGCAACTTGTATGTCATAGTATTTTTGGAACACAACAAATGGAAGCTTCTTTATTTGAGCAGCTTGTGTATCTACAACCATATTATTATTTCAGCATTAATTGGTATCTCTCCGGAAATCTCGCAAAGAAGTTTGTTATGAATCTTTACCTTCAGAAGTCAGTAATCCATTATCAGCAAATTTGGTACATCTTTTGTCTATCTTTGACCTTGAGTTGTGAACTCACTGTTATTTTAGGTCAATAATCTGTTTTTGTGGCCTATGCAAGATGCCTTCTTTGTTAGGGTCAGAGGTCGTATTCTCTCAAATTTTTATTCTCCGTCAAGAGTCTATCATTTGAAGTCGATGGCTCATTTCCCCAGTAGTGTATAATCTATGTTCCTGTGTTTTGTTGGTGTTTGGTTTCTCCAGCATTATCTTGTCTCATACAATATCATTCTCTGTGAATTTAAATACTACATTCATATCACAAACATAATGGCGATATCTTAGGGCAAAAATTGCGTATTATGTATTTAAGTACCTTCAATCTCGTCGAGACGAAGATTTTAATCTTCATATCTCCGGATAGAAGAAACTTAAATAGGGGCAGCTGTCATACCCCAAATTTTGACCTAAGATACCACCTCCCATCTGCATTATTACATAGCAAGCGTTCACAAGCAATTCGACCTATTTTTGCCAATTCTCGAGTCAGATTTCAAAAATTCATAACTTCTTCAAATTTCGACAATTTTTTTAGTGGTTCTTTTACATATGATTCTCCTTTGAAACAACTACAACTTTTATTTACAAGTCAAGAGATGATTATGCTTTGAAAATCCACGAAAAAATAGAAACATTAGAAATCATTGTGAATTCAGTGAAATTTAACTGGTTTTGCCTGACTTTATTAAATCATGTATTTTTGCACTTTTACTCGTCATTCTTTTATTCTTATTTTCATAAAAAAAGAAAATCCAAAAAAACATATTTAGCTCATATCAGTTTTACTTTATATAAAAAAAATTATTATAGTTTTGTTAGTTTCATTTAATTTTATATTTTTATTGATAATTCAGAAAATCTCAAAATACATATAAGTTCTTTTACTTTTTTGCATTTTTAGAGTATGTAAGTCTATTTTGTTCTTAGTTGTAGTTTTACTTATTTAATTCGACAATATGAAAATATATGATTTAATTTTATTTTTATTCCCTCTATTATTAATTTTGATTATACTTTCATTTGAAGTGTTTTTAGGTTGAATTATTAATAGAATTAAAACCAATTTTAATATCTCTTTTCTTTCACTTTTATATTTTCAGTTTAGTTTTTACTAACATTTTATTGTATTATTTGTGTCATTACTATTATTATTAGTATTATAATTATTATGCTATGTCCATATAAGTTTGAATATGCTGCAAAAATCTGTCCTTATGCTGCAAAAACCTGCACAAATAATGCCAAGAAAAACAGTCAAATAACCTCTGCTACCCTGTTATAAGACAAGCATATCAGTCCAGAAATTGCATCAAATAACACACACCAAAACCTGTATCAAAAAGCCATAAATCAGATCATCATATTTGTTCAAAAGCCATTCAAAATTCCCTCCTAAAACTCTATCATCTGTCTATATAACCTTTCATACACAACAAAAGAAAAGGGGGATTGAAATACGAAAAAATTTCACTGAAAAAAAACAGTAGGGGTTATGAATATTGGGGAGGAGAGAAAATTCCAGACAAAACAACAATCTGGAATGTAGAAAATATAACGACTCAGAAGCATACCCATGGCTTTAGGAAGAAAATAAGATCGGAGCATCAAGGAGGAAAAGGGTTACCTGGTTTATCTTCACCTCAAAGAACGATTAAAGTCGGTAATCTCTACTTCCTCTTTCGTTTATTCTTTCATTTATGTTATTCCAGTTGTAAGAGAGCTTTGTTTAAACTTTTTTTTGCTTCTGCATAAAGAGAGTGAGCTTCATTATCATCCGTTACCTGTTTAAATCAATCAAGTGAAAACTATTAGCACCCAAACAATACCGTTACAGGGTTATCACCCAAATCGACCATAAAACATTCAAATAAACCAAAACATAATTAGTTCCTTGCATTACACCAACCATATCCAGAAAGATCAAAACAAAGTATTCCACATGTAATCCATTCATAAACCAAAGAGTTAGTTCAAGCAAACTTCAATACTTGTTCACAAATCTATAAACTTATAAAAATACATCTACATAACCAGATAAACGCTGCCTTATATCAAGAAAATTAAAACAGAGGAATGAGAAACTCACCGAACCTCTCCAGCTCCCGTTTCCACCGCCGTCGTCGCAACCTCGACGAATCTGACACCAAAGACCTCTCTTCAACCACTAGACCAAACTCTTTTTTTTCCATCCAACGAAAAACAACAACAAAAACAAAGCGGCCATTGCTAAAGTTGGTTCTATTTATAAGATGCTTAAGCTTGTTGAATCTTTAGATGCTACTTTTCACGGCCAAAAGCGATAATCGAGAGGGAGTTTGTTGGCCTTCGTTGTTCGCTGATGTTGACGAATCAGTAAAGAAAAGGATAAGATAATGGTGATGATCGGCATAGTAGAGAGAGGGAGAGATATAATCGTTTTTTTTATTGTTTCAATTTTTTTCCCTTTAATCGTTTCACTGTAAATAGGAATAATAACTCTGCTATATCCCTTCCCAAGACAGCATACAGTGGCGCCTCCTTGCTTACCCTTTAGGGTTTCCTAGTTCCTCTTGTTGTTCCAATCGGGCCAGCTTTTGGGCCCTTGACCCAATCCAGTAATCTCATTCTTTTTTTTAATAGAACATAATAATTAATGAATAAGTGAAACAGTTCGAATGGATAGGCATTGTACACAGCAACTTTAAAGACACGAGTTCAATCCCCATGCTGGACATTTTTATTTCGTTTTCATCTCTTTAGCCTTATTTCCCAATGATATTAATTTAGCTTATATTAGATATGGTTTAGTAATTTTAGAATTAATTTACTTTAGATTAAATTTAGTAACTTTTAGAATTTTAATTTTAATAAATCTTAGAACTTTAACTTAGTCTAGATGTAATTTAGAAATTTCATGATATTAATTTTTAATTTTTTGTTTAGAATTAATTTAGTAATTTATCTTCTTTAGAAAATTGGTTATCTTCTCTTTATTTTTATTTTTCAATCGTCTTAATCTTTTCGAATTAAATATTTCATTGCCTTTCGTGTTATTAATTTGTTCGTTTAAATTTATTTTCTTGCGAATTCTTGATTACTTATGTTGTGATGTTCATCTTATTTTTGATTTGTTTGCTTCTACTCCAAGGGAAAAAATTAAATTTGCTGACTTCATGTCATCAAATATATCTTACACGATCGTGCGAATTCCTTCATTCATTTTGTTTTTCTAAACTTAAGATAATTTTCCTTAAAAACTCAATTTTCAAACTCACGCTTTTATGCCAAAACTTTGACACTAGGTCGTCGTATCTTCAAAATATTTTCCAAAAAAACCATTTTAACCAAACAAACAATTTTATCCAAAAAACAGATATTTCAAAAGGTTCCTATAGGATACTATAGATACATTGGGTGCTAATACCTTCCCATTATATAACCAACCCCCGAACTCTAGACCTCTTTTCAAAAACGCCTTGTATTTTCATTACTTTTAAAGTATTATTTTACATTGCATATTTTAGGGTTATATTTCGCTCTTTTCCCTTTTCCCTTGGAAATAATAAAGCGTGGTGGCGACTCTTGCTTTTGTGAGACGAATTAATTAATAGTTCGATCTCCGATTTACCCCGCTACATTTTTTATCGCTACAGTCAGGGTGGCCTGTTTGTGCCGAACAATGATGAAGACCCAAGGATGTGGGTCATGGAGGATCCTTATAATCACGGGATCTATTTTATCGAGCATCGGGACAGTGTTTTTACCAACGTATCTTCGTACTCGGCCGGTGACAACGACACAGGAGACTGGTCGATGTGGGTCCCAGGAGAAAGTAGTTGGATCTGCTCGTAATACAAAAAACGATAAAAACGATAAATCCTGATGTATGATATAGTTTTTCGGGAGATGGGCCTCCATTTTCCTTTTCAGATTTCTAGGTGGCCATTTTCAGGTATCTCTAGCTGGCTCCCTCTCAGCTGCACCCGAACGGGGCCGCTTTCATGCGGACGTTCGAGATCGTGTGTGATTACTTGAGGATAGGGGTCAATATCCCTTTGTTATTCTACAACTTTCACCTTCAAATGATCAAGATCGACGACAATTTGGGATGGGTCACTTTGAAGCAAGCCAATAGGAAGATGTCCAAAGCTTATTTGGAGTCTGTCCGATCTTTTAAGGACAAATACGTGCTCGTTCAGCCTGTCTCGGACAGGGCTACACTGAATGTCTTCCGGCTCGCCCCGGTGTATGACGAGGAGGGGGCTCCCATTTTAAATGCGTAAGGGAGCATCAGAACAAGTTGGTTCGCAAATTCCCCTTCCAGTGGGTCAGGAAGCACTTTGACAGTAAGTTGGACACCTATGTGTGGAAGGAGGGGCAGCTCGGTGACAAGGACCAGAGGAGTTTTGATCTTTTGACCGCCTTCATTGCGGGAATCCCTCGTGTTCATCTTGCGGGCCGAGGAGGAAATCCAGATAGAGACAAAGACGGGCATATCGTGTATGAGCCTGACTTGATATGCGTTGAAGAGCTCCTCGAGAACGAGGACCCTGTTAAATACTTAGGTATTTGCTTTATGTTTTGAATAATTATATATGGTCAAAATTTTTAAGTCCTCATTTTCTAACTCTGATTTGTTGTTTGTTCTGCAGATAGCATGAATCCCTCCCAGGAACGCATAGACAGAAACCTTTCAGTGAAAGCAAAGAGGGCGTTGAAAGATGTTCAGGGAGGTATAGGGACTACTCCAATGTCACGGTCGGGCAACTCATCCTCGAGTCCGACAGCTGGCCCCCTCTCCCCCGCTTCTGTGTCCTCGAAGGCGAAGAGACCACGAGGTAAGGGGAGCATTGATCTAACTGAAGAAAAGGGGAAAGGCAATTGTGATTTTCCTCCCTGCTGGATGGAGAAGGATTTCTTCGAGGGTGTCGCTCTACAACTCCAACAAGTTGAGTCTCTTCACCTTGAGGGACTGGAATTCCTGGAGAAAAGGGTGACTCTGGCGCAAGATGCTGGTGGCCTGATAAGGATACTGGAGACGGCGATCGCCTACACCGAGGGGAGCCCTTCTCAGGAAGTTGAGCTGAATAAGCTACGGGCCAAACTGGCCGCAGTTGAGAAGGGGAGGAGCGATGAAAAGAAAGCTCGAAATATGGTCGAGGAAGATCTGGGGAAGCTATCCGAGGAGCGCAAGGTCTGGATGCTTGAGAAGAAGGCTTTGGAGGAGAGGGTGGCGACTTTGGCTGCTGAGGTTGCACCCATTGAAGACGAGCCAAAGGATACGAAGGACTTGAAGACCCGAGTTGGTAGCTCATTTTCAATAGGCGATGGATGACGCTCAGGCCACCTCTAAGGGGAGCTTCGAGAATGCACTGAAGAAGTTCTGCATTTTGAATCCTGGAGTCGAGTTTAATACCTCCGGGATGAGGGTCAATTACTATGCAGTCGCCGAAAAGATCCTGGTTCCTGACTATCTTAAGGAGTTCGTTGTCCAGCCCGTGGGGGGACCCCCTCAGTTGTCGCCCGTTGTCGAGGAAGAGACTGAAGAATGATGATTGATAGTTTTTTATTCTGCTCCGGACTACGCGTCGTAATGTTGTAATCTTATTTTTCTGGGCTTTTTTCCCGTTTATGTAAGTTCTGAACAAGTGTGTCCATTGTGGTCACAAAACTATTCTTTTGGACGGAGGGCTAAAGGCCACCCTTGTTGTAATATTTTTACAATAGCGTCCCTAGTGGTCGTATCTTTTAATTTTTCGTCCATGGTGGTCGTTTGTTCTAAATATTTGACTTGTTTTCGCATGTTTATTGTTATGCTTGTCTTCTTGAGACATATTTTTATTTTTCTAAGAGTTTACAATGAAGATTTTCTAGTTTGATTTGTATGTTCGCCGATGTGGGGAAACTGGACAAACGGCCAGGGTGAAAACCGGGCACGAGCCAAAACTCAGGTCTCGTTTTTAGGACCTAAGCTCGGCGGCGTGAACTTCCCGACATGAGTCAGGTGTTCTATCAACATGGTACGAGGACGATGGAGCTCGGGTTATCCATGTCAGGATGAGGATGTGCTCTTTAAAAGAGTGGAGTCTCGCCCCTTCAAAATATTTTGGGTGTTATGCTTGTACCTAGGCATGCACGCATGGTAAGGCTTGGATGAGTCTGTCTTGTTGATGAAGCTCTTTGACTGCTTAGTGTTTTAACTATAATATTGTTTTAGCTTTCCAGTGTTCCATGGTCGAGCAAGTTTTCCCCTTATAGATTTTCTAAGTAGTATGCCCTGGTCCCTGTTTTGCATAGACGCGATAGGGGTCTTCCCAATTTTCTGTGAGCTTCCCTTCACGAGATTCTTTATGATTTCTCTTTAAGACAAGACTGCCGATCTCGAACTCTCGTCACACGACTTTGGTGTCATAGCGCGTGGCTATTTTTTGTTTGAGAGAAGTCTCTCATAGGGTCTCTCTTGTTCGGATCTCTTCAACCATGTCTAGTTCTTCCCATAGGGCTACATTTTTCATCTCCCCGTCTAGGGGAGCTTCAGTTTTCTTGGAGGGTTCTTCGATCTCTACGGGAATGACGACCTCTGTTCCATAAGTTAGTTGGAAAGGAGTCTCCCCGGTTGACGAGTGCATTGTTGTTCGGTACTCCAGGAGTACAACGTGTGGCTCCTCGATCCATCTTTTCTTGGTTTCGTCTAACCTTCATTTGAGACCCCTGAGTATAACCCTGTTCACGGACTCGTCCTGACCATTCGTCTGGGGATGTTCGACAAATGTGAAGTGTTGGGTGGTTCCCAACTTGGCAACAAATTCCTGAAAGGTCTGATCTATGAACTAGGTCCCGTTGTCGGTGACTATTTCTTGTGGGATGCCGAACCGAGCAAGGATGTTTCTTTTGTAGAAGCGAAGGACGTTTTGGGCGGTAATTTTGGCCAATGCTTCTGCCTCTATCCATTTGGTGAAGTAGTCGACAACTACTATCAAATATTTGTTTTGATTTGTATCTACCACGAATGAGCCGAGGAGGTATAACCCCCACCAAGCGAAGAGCCAGGGAGAAGAGAGGGACCTGAGCTCGTTCGGGGGAGCTAGGTGCATGTCCCTGTGCCTCTAGCATTTGTCGCATTTCTCTACATGCTCTTTTGCATTGTGCTTCATGGTGGGCCAGTAATACCCCACTCGCAAAGCTTTTCTGTTGAGGGATTTTCCGCCCAGATGATGCTCGTTTATCCCTTCATGGCTCTCGAGCAGGATGTGATCTGCTTCTCTTTGGTCGAGGAATTTGAGGAGGGAGATGGAAAACCCTCTCCTGTAAATCTTGCCTTCGACTAGGACATATGAACATGCTCTTCGTTTGACCATCGCCGCTTCCTTTGAGTCGACAAACGACTCTCCTCTTGTTAGGTATTTGTGTATAGGGGTCATCCAATAGTCGTCGTCTCCTATGGAGAATACTCCCAAAGTCGAGGGGGGTATCTGGGTGCTCGGTCGAGGAAGAATTTCCTGTATTGCTGACTTGTTCCCTCCTTTCCTCTTTGTGCTCGCTAGTTTGGACTGGATGTCTGCCCGAGCATTATGTTCACGGGGAACATGTTGTACATCCACAAATTTAAATTTATTTTTTCTCTCATGGATTAGGGCCCAATACTCAGCGAGGTGATCGTTTTTCACCTGATATTCTCCCGGACCTAGGACGCAACGAGCTGAGAGTCGGTGAAGATTTTTACCTCCTCAGCTCCCAGGTCTTAGACTAGGCGTACACCTTCTAGGAATGCCTTGTATTCGGCCAGGTTATTTGAGGTCGGGAAGGAAAATGCAAGGACGACCTCGATTAGGGTTCCTTCTTCATTTTCCAATATAATGCATGTGCCGCTTCTTCTCGAACTGGAGGCGCCGTTGATGAAAATTGTTCATCGGTGCACCCCGTCCTAGGGTACGAGCGAGGTCATTTCGGCCATAAAGTCGGCCAATGTTGGGCTTTCCTGACTTTGTACTGGATGTCAAACTAGGAGAGTTCTAACTACCATTTCAACATTCTTCCCGCCATGTTGGGCCTACTGAGCACCTGTTTTATTGGATGGTTTTTTCGGACGATTATGGTATGCGCCAAGAAATAATGCCTAAGTCTTTTCGCTGCATTAATGAGGTCTAGGGCCACCTTTTCAGTTTGCTGATATCTTACTTCGGGGCCCTGCAGGGCCTTGCTCGTAAAGTAGATATGCCTCTGCCCTTCTGGGGTTTCTCTTATTAGTGTTCCTGTTGTACCCCAAAATTTGCCCTCCCATTTCTTTAAGATATTCTCCTAGGGTTCTCAAATGCTCAAGGTTGCTCAAGAATTGATCAGACAAATTTTCTTCATAAGCAATGGGTCCATAACTAGGGTTTCATATTTCAAAAGGAATTTTGGGTTTCTAAGGTCTCAAGTGGTATTCATGGTCTTTTATATGTCTTCAAGAATGCTCATAGAAAGTTTCATGCCTTGCATCACAAGTTTGCTCAGTCAATGGCTCGGATGACTGGAAATCAACTGTATTAGGCGAAAAGTCAATTATGGTATATAATTAAACCTCAAGATTTTTGGTGAACATCAACATTTTGAAGTCATATTCATCATTTGATCAAGGGTTGATCATGATTCCTCAAGAAAATCCCTCAAATCATCAAAAGTCAAAAGTTGCCAAATTAGGGTTTTCTTAGGAGAAGTCAACTGAACTTTGATCAAGCATAAATTTCACATGCTTCATCAGATCTTCCCCAACCAAAGCTCATTTTGAAGGAAATTCAAATCTCTACAACTTTTTAACTCTAAGTTCAATTCTAAAAAATGCTTCATTTAAGAGATATGAGCCAATACATTATAGGTCATTTCAAAAGTCAACAAAAAGACACTTTTTGTCAAGGAAACTTACATCAAGATAAATCTACAAATGCAAAAATGATCAAATTAGAGATTATAGAGGACATCTTGAGCTTTCCAAAAAGTCCAAGGTCACCTTCAAAAGATAAAAATTGAGAGAGTTATGACCAGTGCAAGTTGGGAAATTTTGAGCAAATACATGAAGTTCGAATTGAGCAAGCTTGATATTTTGGACTATTGGACCATTGTTTTAAGGTCCAAACGTGTATTATCCTCCTCATACACCTCATATCTCGTTCATGCACCCCCTGGTCTATTTTAATTTTGATTATTTTGATTTATTCATTAATAATTCAAAAATAAATAAGAAAAATACAAAACCTTCTTTCACAAATACCAAGCACATATCTTTGACCTAATTTGTCCTATATAATCTCATTATCTTCATACAAACACACATGAAAATCTTGCCTCAAGAAACTTGTCAAAAAATATCAAAAATTTCAAAGAACCCTAAAAATTTAAAACCCTACTTACCATGCCATTCACCACAAACTAATCATCCAATTCATTCCCAGGAAGGTTAGAGGATAAGATGAGATCAATTGCAATGATCTAAAGGGCTCAAAATACCCCTGCATGCATCACCAACTTATCGTCATTTCATGCATTCATATTTTTGTTTGCATGTTGTTTTGATTGAATCTAACATTACTAACATGTTCCTGAGGTTCATTAGTACAGGTTTGGACCATCGCATATGTCCCATGTTGATTGAACCATGAAACACCATAGCTACATGGATCCATGCATTTTCACCATAACTCAAAATCCCTTTCGATTTAGGCCAAGATAACTACCTCATTGGATTCGCAGCCCTCAATTTAGGGGGTGTAGGGTCCCTTTGGATTATTAATATTATCTGTTTTGCAGGTTTGGCAAAAGGAGGTTACCGGAGAAGATGACCGGAGCTAGAGCTCCAACGCCTCTCTGGTTCAAGCAGTTTCTTTATATATATATATATATATATATATATATATATATATATATATATATATATATATATATATATATATATATATATATATATATATATATATATATATATATATATATATATATATATATATATATATATATATATATATATATATATATATATATATATATATATATATATATATATATATATATATAAGCGTGCGCATTAAGGCATTTGTATCAAAGGGCATGGGTTTGATCCTGCCTTTTACCATTTATTTTCCTCATATTTTCATCTTTTGCACGATGATTTACAAAACGTGATGATTCTATCTACTATCACCAAGGCGTGCTTGTCCTAGTGGTGAAGATATTGACTGGAGGTTCCAAGGGCGTGGGTTCAATGCCCACCCTTACCATTTGGTTTATTTTTCTTACAATTATCTATTCTTCTACTCTTTTTCCCTTATTTTACAAACCTTTTCAATAAACTTTTTTAATTTAATAAACCCTAATTTAATTTTTTTTTTAATTTAATCAACCCTAATTAGTTTTTAGGTCTTTTCTTTAATAAATTAATTTAGTTTTTAGGTTTTTTTCACTAATTAATTTCCTTTATTAATTAAAGTCAACTTAGGGTTTTTTAGGTTTTTTAATCAATTTCCTTTTTAATTAATTAAAATTAATTAGGTTATTAGGTTAATCATCAAACTTTTTTTATCAAGCAAAATATGAAAAGCATTTCCTTTTCCTTTTCCTTTTTCTTTTATTTTCGCATCTTTTATTACTTTCGCATTTTTCCAATTATGTATCTGCTTACAGTTTGTAATAGTTAATTAGATTTTCTATTTCCCCCCAATTTTACTATTTGTACCCCCATTCCTGAAGCCTTGTAATAGTGTAAGATTTTACATTTCTGCACTTATATTCTCATGCCTTGTATATAACTGTTAGATGTAAGCTAATAGAGTTTGTATGGAAAGATTAAAAACAATCGTAGAAAACCCTAGTTTCAAGATAAATTAACTGAAATTAAAACACTCTTCACACGCGCACCTCTAGGATAACCTCACTTGTTGCCTTTGGAACGGAAACACATTCATGTCCCTCGAACATGGGGACGCTTTAGCACTATCCCTCGATATAAAGATCGTAGTCCCTCGATAACCCTTTCAATGCTGCCTTCGGTAAATGATCTAGTCCCTTACGATAAAATTGCTAAAGCGCCCCTACAAGTTGCCTTTATGACTGTATGATGACCCGCGCTTGTCCCTTCATATCCAACGATAGGGCTTCCTACTAACTAATGGTAGGATATCACTATCTAAAGGAGGAGGAAAATAACACGAAAGACTTTGAGTAGGTAGATAGTTCTTAATCGCTTGCTCACGAACAGTTCAAAACATCTTTTTCACACAAAACACTTTTCTGAAATACTTTAAAAAACAAACACTTTGTACGCATTCTTAACCAATACAAGAATCATTACAAAGTTTCCTTACTATTGGCATTTCTAAATATTTTTCACATACACAAAAGCATTTTCAAAACAAACGTGAGCTAGCGATTAAGAGCCCGTAGATAACTACATATGAAAAGGGTGCTAACACCTTCCCTTTTCATAACCTACCCCCCGAACTCAATAAAATCTCAAAGGTCTTTCCTGTTCTTTTCACCCTTTCTTTACTGGATAAAACAAAAGTCGGTGGCGACTCTTGCTATCCGCGACATTTGCGATAAAACACAAAACCAAAAGTCATTTCTCCCACCGTATTATAGAATTGGCGACTCTGCTGGGGAGATACTAAAAAAATGGGGTTACCTTAGAGTTAGATCATATTTAAATGCTTTACTTGCTTACTTTGATTGCTTTATAATTCAGGGTTTGCTCAGGTTTATTTCTTGCAAAGATCCTATACCCGGATCTGAGGGCATTTTAGGTAAGTAGTTATAGATCCTGGAAACTGTACGGCGTAGACCGATATGGTTGAAGCGATGTCTACGTTAGTGCAACACATTGGTTTGTGCTGGTGTCCCTTGAGTCAATCAAGGAGAATAATGGGTTGCCGCATGGTGTCATAATCACTAACTGACCTTTAGAACCCTAATTGACCCAACTTAGCAATTAGAAGGTAGTGAGATGGATGGCTTTGGTGCAGTCCAAAGTTGGCTGATACTCGATGCTACACTCATTGAGATTCGACTCTCGGGATATTTCGGTTGCAAATCAGATGTTTTGATGAAACAATGCTTGAGAGAAAGATCAGTGATATGAGACTCCTAGAACCCGATTACCTTTCTTAGGGCAGGTTGAGCCAACTGAACCTAAAGAGGGTATTTACCTACAAACTCCATACAAGCCTAAACCTAAGGATTTTGTGTGCTTTGCTTGTGTTTTGATTATCTATTCATGACATCATAGCATCATAACATCATACCATAACATTTTCTTAACATTTACAAGGATCTCAAGGGCCTTTGATGCAGGTTATCATGAACCAGACGTCTATCAAAAGGCAAGAGGATTTATTTTCCTCTAACCAAATGTCGTAAAAGTATCATGAACCAGACGTCTAGCAAGGGCAAGGGGATTTATTTTTGTCTAACCAAATGCCATCAAATACTGAAGTACATTATCTTGAGTCAAAGGCTAGGACCTACTCGACATGGTGAGCTTGATTCTCATAGAAGGACGTTCAAACAACGCAAAGTTTTTTAGTCAAAGCTGTAGCCAGACTCGACTTTTAACTTTTCTTTTTTTGTCTATTCCGTGAGATCCTTGAAAACATATCATCTACATATCATTCATCATTACATAACATGTTTTCCCATATAATTTTTCTCATCTGCTTACCATTTATTTCAGTAAAAGATGGCTCTAGAACAGACTGTCAAGGAACTCCAAGCACAAAATTCCCAATTCCAGGAAACGCTCTTGAACTTAGCTCATGGGCAAAAAGATATGATGGCGCTCATCACCAAAAAGAAGAAGACTCGGAAGCCAATCATCCTCAACATAGGGAGAAGGTTCAAAAACCTTCCCAAGCCAGCTCAAAATTGTGTTATTTCCTCTGATGAAGAAGATAACCAAGAGGAAGACGGTAGACGTGTCAAGGTTGAAGGCAAAAGCAACATTGGCTCCGGTAAAATTCTCGGGGATGGAGATTACTCTGATGAACAATATCCTCCCGTTGATAACAGATATAAACAGCTGGAAGATCTCCTCAATGTTATAGTAATCCAGAAGGTGCCTGACCTGGATTTTTAAGAGTTGGGTCTTATTCTGGGGGTTTCTATCCCTCACAAATTCAAGACCCCCACTTTTTCTAAATATGATGGTGTTTCTTGTTGCAAACTTCATCTGAGATCTTATGTTCGGAAGATCCAGCCCCATACAGCTGACAGAAAGTTATGGGTTTACTTCTTTCAGGAAAGTTTGTTTGGAACATAATTCGAGTGGTTCTATCTGCTGAAAGGAACCAACATTCTTACTTGAGAAGACTTGGTTGTTGCTTATTTCAAGTAGTATCAATACAATGTTGACCTTGCACCTACTCGTGTGCAATTACAAAATATGACTATGGGCTCGAATGAAGGGTTCAAAGAATATGCCCAAAAGTGGAGAGATTTGGCTGGACGAGTTCAACCTCCACTGTCTGACATGGAATTGGTTTATATGTTCATGGGTACTTTGATAGGTCCATTCTTTAATCATCTGATTGGAAGCTCCTCATTTGGTTTTACTGAGCTGATTCTAACCGGAGAACAAGTCGAAGGTGGTATCAAGAGTGGAAAGATTCTAGTGGCTACGTCTTCAAGTGTTGTGAAGAAGACATTCAGTAGTAAGAAGGAAACCAATGTTATTTATGGCCAGAAGGGCCATGTTAAAAGTGACCGCAATCTGTAAGAGTGGTGCTAATTTCTAATCCTGCACCTGTTCAACAACAACAACAGGGTCGTTAGTGTAGGTCAGATGCTCCGAGAAGACAGTTTATGAAGAACAACATGCCGCTGTCTCAGGCATTACAACATTTACTAAAAGTGGAGTTGATAACAGTGAGGGAGCCTTCTCAGAATCCCAACACCCCCTCTCCCCGATACAATCCAAATGCGAAGTGTGCTTACCATTCAAATAGTCCTGGGCGCAACACCAATAACTGTTGGGCCCTGAAAAACAAAATTCAGGATATGATTGACAATAAAGAGATTGAGTTTGACCCTCCAAAAACTTTGAGTGTAATTATTGCACCTATGTCGAAGCATTACAAAGGAATAAGTGCTATTTACGATGTTCTTTATGTTGTTACTTTAAGTGAATTGGTTACTCCCCTACCAATTATCAAGAAGAATCTATTGCAGGTCGGTTTATTTGCAGGCTTTATTGAAAGATGTTACTGTTGCGCAGCCCATCCCAATGGCTGCAAGCTACTGAAGGGAGGCATTCAACTCCTAATGGAAAATCACATAATTCTGGTTGAGAAGATTCCGTCTACTGAGAATCTATTTCAAGACTTATCTGTAATTTCTAGCACTCCTATCAGAATCACTTGCAAAGGTCCTGTAAGAATTACTGCCAATCCAAAAGTTTCTTCTCTAATCATCACTACACCTGGAACCATTCCATATTCATCGGATAAATCTATTCCTTGGAACTATGGATCTGACGTCTACTACCATGGCGTCAAGCAAGAACTACCGACTACTGAAGATAAATTTATTGAAGTTGTTGATCCCGACATTGACAATATTGCTGGGACCAATAAGGTTACTTGAAGCAAAATGGTTTTCTCCATGTAAATATCTCCGAAGATTGTTACTACACCTGTTAGAGTTACTTCTATCGAGTCAACCGCCGAGGCTCGGGGTAAAGAGCAAATAATGGAGCCTGCCTAGATGGAGGTGCCTAAAGAAGTTACAGCTGAAGACACATCTAGGAAAGAGTTGGAAGAGGTTTTTAAGATTATCCGTAAAAGCGACTACAAGATTGTAGAACAACTAGGGCATACCCCATCTAAAATCTCCATGTTATCCCTGTTACTATGTTCTGAAGCTCATGCATAAGCTTTGGTGAAATTCTTAAAGACTGCTCACGTGCCACAAGATATTTTCGCCGATCAATTTAAGAACTATATTGATAGATTGACGACTGACAATGGGCTAGGTTTTTCCGATGCTGACCTGACTCCTGAAGAAAGAAACCACAATAAGGCCCTGTATGTCTCCATTGAATGCATGGGCACTACTTTGGCTTATGTATTGGTTGATACTGGTTCCTCATTAAATGTCCTATCGAAGGGTGATCTTGACATACTTTATTGTGAAGGGGTTATACTAAAACTCAGTGATATTACAGTCTGAACCTTTGACGGATCAAAGAAGATGGTACACAGAGAAGTGGATCTTCCGATCAAGGTAGGTTCGCAGGTCTTTGAATCTACCTTCTATGTAATGGATATTCGGCCAACTTATTCTTGCTTACTGGGACTCCCTGGATCCATGGGGAAGGCGTTGTTACCTCAACCTTACACCAGAAGTTAAAGTATCCCATGAACTCATTCCGGTATGTAGAAATGGACGGAGAATTTATCGAGACTCCCTATCATACTTTTGAAGTAATTCCTCCTACTGCCACTGAAGATGTTTCCTCCATTCCCAAGATTACTAGAGCTCCGCTTAGAATGGCTTCCTTGAAAGATGTTAAAGCTGTTGTAGAAGTAGGTGGTTGTACTACTTAGGGTCAGCTTCCTGACATTCCGTATAAATCTGACAAATTTGGTTTGGGTTTCATTGAAGAGGGTCAGAGGGATTTTCGTCATGCTCGTGCTAGAAGACCACCATTCCATGTCACCAACAATGGAGTCAACGTAATAGAAGATGTTGATAGTGATTATGACCTCGACAACTGGATCTTTCCTACCATCGACAACGGACCCAACAACTGGAAAGCTCAAGACATTATCTCTATCTCCTTTAGTTAGGAGTAATATTTACATTTCTGTTTTATTTCTTTAAAAAGTTTTGGCTACGTAACTTTTAAACAATGACTTTAAACCTTGTGTCTTACCCGGGGCACAATGGTCCATTTGTTAAGGGTTGCCATTTCATAATCATATTTTTATTTAATAAAGCATTGGAAGTTTTGCATTCAAATTTTGTGCTATATGTTTTTCTTTTATTTTATTTTACTTTCAAATAGATATGTGTTCTTACACACACCCACATGATAAATTGCAGATCCACATCCACTCTAGATCCCGTTGATAACGATTATGCTATTGTCACTTATGACTTTGAAAATCCGATCTACCAAGCCGAGGACGAAGGTGAGGAAGATTGTGAAATACTTGGAGAACTTGTCAGACTATTAATACAAGAGGAGAAGACTATACAATCGCATGAAGAGCCAGTCGAGGTTGTAAACTTGGGTTCTGAAACAAACATGAAAGAACTCAAGATCGGATCCAACCTATAGGGAAGTGTCAAGAATAGGTTAATCCAAATGTTGCACGGATATGTTGAATCTTTGCTTAGTCATACAAAGAAATGCCAGGGCTCGATACTGATATTGTAGTTCACCCTCTACCGATGAAAGAGGGTTGTTCTCCAATTAAGAAAAAGGTCCGTCGCATGTGTCCCAAGATGTCAGAGAAGATCAAGGCTGAGGTTATGAAACAATTCAACACAGGGTTCTTAGCAGTGACATCATATCCTCAATGGGTTTCAAATGTTGTTCTAGTGCTAAAGAAAGACGGTAAGGTACGCATTTGTGTAGATTACATGGATCTGAACAGGGTGAGCCCAAAAGACGACTTCCCACTGCCATATATAGATGTTTTGGTCTACAACACCGCTCAACACAAGGTATTATCATTCATGGATGGTTACTTGGGTTATAATCAAATCAAGACGGCACCTGAAGATATGGAGAAAACTACTTTCGTCACACAGTGGGGAAATTTCGGCTATAAGGTTATGCCTTTTGGGTTGAAGAATGCCGACACAATATATCAAAATGCCATGGTAGCTTTGTTCCATGACATGATTCATCACGATATATAGGTCTATGTTGACGACATGATAGCCAGGTCTCAAACTGAAGAAGAGCATCTTGACCATCTACATAAGCTATTCGAGAGACTGAAGAAATACAAGCTGAGGTTGATTTCGAACAAGTGCACTTTTGCAGTGAGATTCGATAAACTTCTGGGTTTCGTTGTCAGTGGAAAAGGTATTGAATTTGATCCCTCCAAAGTCAAGTATATTTAAGAAATGTGTGCTCCTCGTACTGAGAAGGAAGTCATAGGTTCCTTGGGATGGCTGAATTACATTTCCCGATTCATTTCTCATATAACCGCTACTTGTGAGTCGTTCTTCAAGTTACTAAAGAAAGATCAGGTAGTAAAGTGGAACGACGATTTCCATATAACCTTTGACAAGATCAAGGAGTACCTACAAGAACCTCCAATTCTGATGCCACTAGTTAAAGGAAGACCTCTAATCATGTACCTAACAGTGCTAGAGAATTCAATGAGGTGTGTACTGGGCCAACATGACGAGTCTGGTCTAAAAGAGCATGCAATATACTACCTTAGCAAAAAGTTTACCCAATGTGAAACAAGATATTCTCTGCTAGAGAAAACATGCTACGCTTTGGCATGGGCTGCTCGCCGACTAAGACAGTATATGTTGACCCATACTACTTTATTGATCTCTAAAATGGATCCCATCAAGTACATATTCAAGAAGCCAACTCTCTCCAGAAGAATAACCCGATGGTAAATGGTCTTAATAGAATATGATATTCAATACAACACTCAGAAAGCGATCAAAGGAAGTGTGCTGGAAAACCACTTGGCTCATCAAGCTTTAGACGACTACCAATCTATGAATTTCAAATTCCCGGATGAGAACATTATGCTAGTAACATATTATGAAGAACCTGGACCGTATTAAGGACGCGAGCCAGGATCCCGATGGACTATGGTTTTCGATGGAGCTTCTAACATACTCGGCAATATAATCAATGCTATAATTATCTCTCCCAAGGGTTGCCATATGCCCTTCACCGCCATATTTTTCTTTGATTGTACTAACAACATGGCAGAATACGAAGTGTGCATTATGGGTATTAGAGCTACTATTGACCTAAGAATCAAGTTCTTAAATGTATACGGGGACTCAGCCCTAGTAATGAGTCTTATTAAGGGAGAATGGGATACGAAGCACCTTAATCTCATTCCTTATAGAGAGCACGTGCTTACCTTAATCCCGTACTTCGAGGAAATCACTTTTGAGAATATCCTACGAGACGAGAATCAGTTGGCAGATGCATTAGAAACCATGTCATCTATGTTCAAATTCAGATGGGACAACGAAGCTCCTCAAATTACTATCAAAGACTGAATGAACTAGCATACTGTTACGAGGTTGACACTGACGGAGTAGAGGAGAAACCTTGGTTTCATGAAGTGAAAATATACCTTGAGGCTCAAGAATACCCTGAAAGAGCATTTATCAATAACAAGAAATTCCTAAGGAGGTTCTCTGCCAAGTTCTTCCTGAGCAACGAAATTTTAAACAAGCGCAACCACGATTCAACTCTGCTTAGTTGTGCGGACAAGAAGGAAGCGGAGAAGATTATGAAAGATATGCACGTTGGTGTCTTTGAACCCTTTGTTTGGCTTGAGAGAGGAAGGAGGTGAGAGTTTTAAATTTGGCAACTTTGAATGAATTTTTGAGAATTTTCGTATGGCCTCTCTATGTAACTTATGCGTGTTTTTTCAGGCTTGCATGGTCATGTATTTATAGAAGAGTGTAATGAGCAAACAAGTATGGAAAAAGAATCAAGCAATAACTTGGTTTTAAGAACAAAAATCAAAATTTTAAAAGCTTCCAAAAATATTAGATCTTTTCCATTTTCGTCCTTGCATGAACCTGGTCATCTTTTCACGAAATCTTAGGCCCAAAACTGACCCAACACATCGGTCCATATGTCATAATCCATGATTTGTTATTTTATGTAATTTATTTTGTATTTATTTGAATAAAAACAAAATAAATATGAATAAAATAAAGAGAAAATGCAAGGTAAGGTAAGAGTGTGTTTAGGAGCCTTTTGCAATGTCATGGACATTTTTGAAGTCCAAAAGATTAAGCCCAATAAGCAAAAATCAGAAATTGCTTAATTGAGATTTCATGCATTTCTGGAAAATTGCCCAACTTCTACAACTCATAACTTGCTCAATTTTGCATCTTTTGAAGATGATCTGGGACTTTTTAGAAATCCCAAGATGTCCTCTACAATATCTATGTTGATCATTTTTTCTTTGGAAGATATTATCTTGATGTAAGTTGCCTTGACAAAAATGTCTTTTGTTGACTTTTGAATATGACCTATAATGTATGAGATCATATCTTCCAAATGAAGCATCTTTTGGACTTGAGAATAAAAGCAAAGTTGTAGGGAATTGA
Source organism: Vicia faba (assembly GCA_948472305.1). Taxonomy (NCBI): domain Eukaryota; kingdom Viridiplantae; phylum Streptophyta; class Magnoliopsida; order Fabales; family Fabaceae; genus Vicia; species Vicia faba. The sequence goes on from OX451735.1 coordinate 1,516,344,517, forward strand.
TTTTTCTTATAAATGGGATTTGTTTGGGGAAAATTTGATGAAGCATGTGAAAGTTATGCCTGGTCAAAGTTCAGTTGACTCCTCATAAGGAAACCCTAATTTGGCAATTCTTGACTTTTGATGATCTGAGGACTTTACTTGAGGAATCATGATCAACCCTTGATCAAATGATGAATATCATTTCAAGATGTTGATGTTGACCAGAAATCTTGAAGTTTGACTGTATATTGACCATAATTGACTTTTGACCTAATATAGTTGATTTTCAGTCATCTGAGCAATTGATTGAGCAAACTTGTGATGCAAGGCATGAAACTTGGCATGAGCATTCTTGAGGACATATTAGGAGCCATGGAAATCACTTGAGGCCTTTGAAACCCAAATTTCTTTGTGAAAAGTGAAAACCTAGTTGGAGATCCATTGTTTAGGAGGAGGATTTGTCTGGTCAATTCTTGGTCAACCTTGAGCATTTGAGGATCTCTAGGAGTATGTTTTGAATAAAATGAGAGGGAAAATTTTGGGGTACAACACACATACTCTTTCAATAATTCAATCAATTTTCTCTTCACATCGGGATGAAGCGATGCTCCAATCTTAACTTCTTTTGGATCTTCCTCTTAACCCAAATTGATCATCTCTAACAACTATTTATACAGCTGAATGGTATTTTCCTAGCGCTCAAGTAACCGTGAAATCTCTTCTGGGGTTTCATAATATTCTTCTTCTTCCACCACATACACAGGATATTCAAAGTTGGGAGAGGGTGCAGGATCATTATACTCAACGGGTTTTTTAATTAATCTGCACATATGATTTATGTTTGATTTTAGAAACTGACACATATAGCAAGTGATTATGCGGATTTAGTTACAGTTATTATGTATTTTGAAAGTATTTTTCTGATTACCATTTTCCAAGAAAAAGAAGAGAATAAAGACATAATTTGGGAATCAAAAACAACTTTTATTAATGATTTTAAAACTCAAAATAACAAATGTGCCCATACAACATCAATACTTTCACCTTGGGCAGAGTGAAAGATTTTTGAAAAGACTAACAAAAAAAAATTACTTTGAAATGTGAATACAAGAGGGAACATCAATAGTGATCTAATTCTGGACTCTGACTCCATGCATCACGTAGTTGGTCATCTCTTGCTCTGATTCATCCTCAAGAATAGTGTTGATCCTAGGAGTAGTTGGATGAAGATAACCTCCACTGTGAAAGATGTCTTGCTATTTACCCAAAGCAGACTTCGGCTTCACGATTTCCTTTTTCATGGAGAAACCCAGACCAGTGCCATTCCTGTTCACAGGAGGATTGATAACCCACCCCTACACCTTGCTAGGGCCTTTCTGCACTACTTGATGTGCATCCTTATATGAGGCTATAGAATTCTCATTCTTCCTTACATTATCAATGGACAGAGCTTGGAACTGAGTTCCAACAACGACTTTTTCAACTTCTACAATGCCAAAGGAAGACAAATGAGATATCAATAGAGCTTGCTCACCATTCATAATGACCACCTTTACTTCACGAACAAATTTCAACTTCTGGTGCAAGGTTAAAGTAACAGATCCTGCTTCATGGATCCACAATCATCCCAATAAACAGCCGTAGGCGGGAACAATATCCATAATTTGAAAAGTAATCTAGAATAAGTGTTGACCTATGTGAATAGGCAAATCTACTTCTCCGATGACAGACTTCCTCGAACCATAAAATGCTTTTACTATTATTCCACTTGGGCGCATGGGAGTTCCCTAGTATTTAATCTTCATGAGTGTACTCCTTGGTATGACATTCAGAGCAGACCCATTGTCAATCAGCACATTGGACAAAGAGTCATTCTTACAATTCATGGAAATATTGAGAACCAGGTTATGGTTCCTTCCTTCATTGGGAAATTCGTCATCACAAAAGATCAAATTATTACAAGATGTAATATTCCCCACAATATTGTTGAACTGGTTCAGAGACATATCACTTTCCACAAAGCTTGATCCAACACACTCATCAAAGATTCCCGATGAGCAGAAGAGTTCATTAGCAAGGCTAGAATGGAAATTTTAGATGGAGTTTGCAACAATTGATCTACAATCTTGTAGTCACTCATCTTGATAATTTTCAACAAGTCATCCATATCCTTTTCCAAAGCAGTGCCACTAGATTCTCCCACCACTTTCTTAGGTTCAATACTTTCAACAACCCTTTTATCAGAATTAACATCCCCTCGAATGATAGGGGAGAAGACACGGAAACTGCGGGTTACCCGACTAGCTTCAGCAATATTCTTGACATCAGACAAAGGTTGGATAGGAATTTCCACACCATCTTCAGGATATTCGCAGTATTTATATGGCATAACTTTGTCTGATTCATATGGGACAGGACTAGGCAGACAAATAACCACTGGAGCAACAACTGGCTTACTATGGTACTTAATCTCTATAGGAGCAGGAACACCAAAACACGGAACAATAACATCCGCCCTTCTCCAGAACATTTAGGCACCACATAATCATTATTGGAAAACATATACTCATCAGAAGAAAAGAACTCATCAGCAGAAACATATTCATCATCAGACATGGCCTCGACCGAGCAATATTCAATCACATTAACTCCATTGTAATCGTCTCTATTGCATGTGACTTTGATAGTGCCATCATCTAACAAAAATTTAATGCCTCTTCTTACGATAGAACAACCACGAGAATCCCTACAGCAGATCTGACAAGACCTATAATGGTGTTCTTCTTGGACATCCATGTGATAGAATATAGCGTGCAGTTGTACCAAGTCATCATTCATATAATTCAAATCAAAAATTTGGAGTTCATCGGGACATCCATACACCATATTCACGTCTTCTTCGTACTCATACCTTGGCCTGATTATGTGCATAAGACCTTCGTCCATCATCTCTTAAAGATCAACTCTTATCTTATCACATCCCTGGATATCTGTGCTGCAAATACTATAACCAGCATGGTCGTGCGTATAATAGCTGAATTCACAGAGATCAGCATGCATCTTTACTAAATTCCCTCTAACCAGGTTGATGTCAAAAATTTGAAAGTCCCCAGGACAACCAGCAACCATATTCATGGTATATCCACCTCCATGCTTGGGTAGTGGATTATCCTTCACATTAGGACCGACATCTTTAAATGATAGGAGGCCAGATCTCACCATCTTTTGTACCTCAGATTTCAAGGCACAACAGTTTTCGATGTTGTTCCCTAGGGATCCTTGATGAAAAGCACAAGTTTGATCTGCCTTATAATACCATGGTAAAGGTAAAGGTATAGCAGGGGGAGGCCTAGTTGAACCAATTTCTTCTGAATAAAAGTTGGGAATAACTTTGCATAACTCATTGGAATAGAGTCAAAAGCCTCTCTCCTCTGACTTTGCCCTTGATTTCCCTGAGGAGGTGGTCTTTGATAAGCAACAACAGTCAGAGCTACATTGACGACTGGAGTTACAGAAGCAACCCGTTGTTGGTACCGATGATGTCTTCTCGGTGGTCTAATCTTCCTTTCTTCAATGACAACATTTGTTTCACTTTCTTTCTTTCTACAAAACCCATATGATGATTTCTTTGTTCCTTCGTATTTCATCAAGTGTCTTTCTCTGACAGCTTCTTCTAGCCGAACACCCATTCTTACCATCTCAGTGAAATCACTCGGTGCACTGGCGACCATTCTTTCATAATAAAATGATCCAAGAGTTTTGAGGAAGACCTTGGTAATTTCTTATTCTCCCATCGGGGGTACCACCTACCTCGCACCAACACTGTGCATATTCTTTGAACGACTCCTTGTCTTTTTGAGCCATCACTCTCAATTGGTCACGGTGAGGCGCCATAAACATATCATAATTATACTGCTTGATGAAAGCTTCACCTAGATCATTGAAGGTGCAAATATTACTATTGTCCAAACCCATATACCACTTCAAAGCTACGCCGGTTAAACTATTATGGAAGAAATAAATGAGAAAGCATTGTTCATCAGTATGGGTGGACACATTTCTGATATACATCACCGGGTGGTCACGAGGACAAGATTTTCCTATGTATCTCTCAAATTCTGGTACTTTAAACTCCGCTGACACTTTTATGTTAGGAACTACACAGAGTTCATTGACGTTTTGTCCGGATAATTCTTTTCCTCTAAGAGCCTTCATTTATTTCTGCATCTCATTGAACTAATCCTGAAAATCATCCAATCGATCATAGAAACCCACACTTTCACTTGGTGGAGGAACATGACGATAAACTTCATCATTGTCAAACAGCATAGCGTTCACCGTAGGAGGTGCAGTATAATGAATCCCATTTTTAGCAACAGGAGTAACATGCACCACAGGAGGTGCAGGAATAGAAATAACTTGAGCAAATGGAGAAACTTAAGCATCAAGATTGTAACCTTCTGGCATGAAATTTTCAGGCATTCCCCACGGGTAACCCTGAGGCATGCAGTTTTAAACAACAGTAACTGGAGTAACGAAAATGGGAACTGACGGAGCTTCGGAAGAAAACGTTTTTGTTGTGGCTGAGCAATATGAAGAGACGGATGAGCAAGTGGTGGCTGATTCTGATCAGCCACTAACTATTCCATCAAAGCAGTCAGATTAGCCATACCGGCCTTCAAAGCAGTAACTTCTTCATGCAGCTCACAATTCTGTTGTTCAAGATTCTCCATTTTCTTCTTGGAATTAGCCCGAGTATTATATCGATGAGACAACTTGCTTCTGAATGAAGTAGAGAAACACAATAAGACACCTGAGTATGAACAGAAAATGCAAAAATATGTGCAAAATGATGCATGATTTGCAATGCACATGATTTATTTATCGTTATTAATAATATTTTAAGGAACTCAGAGGATTATAGGCGATTTGCAAATATTAAAGTACTAACACATTTTGAAATACTGAAAAATTCAATATAATAACTTCAGAATGGATTACAACTTTTAGTACAAGTTTCAATAATCCTAAGCACAAGAGAATAAAGATAGAATATAAAATCCTAAGGAGGCAAAGCTGATGAAGATCTTTCCACACACTGACGTTTTCCCATGAGTCTTGCAATCTGAGCCTTCAATTGCTTGTTCTCTTTTGCATACCTGTTGGCGACTTATTTCCAATCACCAGAGTCAGGAAGTGAGAAACTAGGTCCTGACTGAGCTCTAGAGGAAAATAAATCCCCTTGCTTCTCAATCATCTCCATAGAACGACTCTCAAGAATCTTGATCAAGTCATCCTTCTCTTTCAGTTTTGTTTGGTAGGACATCTCTAAAGTCTGACACTTGTTCTTCCATGCTTCCTTCTCTTGTTGTGTCCTAACCAGGGAAAGATGAAGTTCTTCCACATCATCTAAAAGGGGACGAGTAGTCTTCACAAATTTATTAGGTATAGGTTCTTCATGAGAATATGGCATCTTCAACTAAATTGGCCTTGCCTGTACCCAACAGAGATGAGGCTCCAAAGAAACAGCTCCTCTTGGTCCCAAGACTCTTCCTATGAATATGGCGCCAATCCTTTGCAATTTCTTCCTTATCTTCCTTATGATCATCTCCTTCTTTGAGAAAGAAACCACTCAGATGAATACTATTTGGCTTATCTATCATCAGATATCCAAGTTGACGATGCGCAAGAACGGGATTGTAGTTGTTGTTCCCCAAAATTTGCCCTCTTATTTCTCAAGGCATTTCTCACAAGGATTCTCAAAGTTCAAGCTTGCACAAGTACAATTGGAGGAAACTGTTAAAAAGGGCAAAATAGATAAAAATAATCTTTTCAACAAAATTGGAGAAAAATAAGTTTTCTTCAATTTCCCTTGCTTCGATTGGACTTTGGTCTCCTTCAGGCCTTCTTCAATTTCCCATGTTTCGTTTGGACTTTAGTCTCTTTCAAGACTGCTTCGATTGGACTAGGACTTCCTTAAAGCTTCCTTAGATTCCGAAGGAAATGATCTTCATACAGGCTTTGACTGAGTTTTGTTTCCCTTTGAAACAGTGTCCTTCGATTCAGGAAGTAAAGGCCTCCTTTTGGTTTTCTTCGATTCATAAAGTCAATAATCTTCTGAAAACTTCCTTTGATTCAGAAGGCAATAACCTTCTGAAAAGTGTCCTTCGATTGCACCGTTGGCCCCTCACCTGTTTGCCTTGGATTCACAAGTTTTTGATTGGATGAATGGCTACCTGTGACTTTCGATTTCATCTTCATGTTTGCTTCGAATGCGCCTTCATACCACCTTCGAATCCATCTGCAAACCCTCAATACGCCATAGTGCTGCATTATGACACACAACTTGGTGGTCCATTCGAAGGACTTGCCATAGTTAGGGAATATTTGTTTTTGCTTACTTTGAAGGTTGGTCGAAGGTTTGGGCCTAAGTAATCAAAAGCAAGAGGACTCAAAATGGCATACTCAGCTGAAGAGGGACATTTGAAGAACATACAATTGGTCCATTCGAAGGACACATAACTGGTGGGAACGAATGATGTTCTAGTCTGTTTGAAAGGTGTAGAAAGGTGGAGGATTCGACTCAAAAGATCAAGTTGAACATTAGACCCATAAGCTAGGCTACATGTTTCACCTTTTCAGGCCTCAAACCTATGACTCACTCTATATTTAATTGTTTATGCAAGTTGAAATAGGCTTTTGCCCATTTGTTGTCCAAGACGACTTTCCCTTAATAGTATAATACTACTTTTTAGAAAAAGTTTTTCTTGAGCCTTGCACCTGTTTTCCTTCTAAGGAAGCAATCCATCTGAACCATCCATCTTGCTACCATGACACAAGTGGGTTCTTACTTTCCAGCTGAGCCTATATTTTATTATTCTTACTCCCAAACATTTCAAAATTTTCCTCTATAAATAAGGAGTTCATTTGCACATCAAAGAGGGCTGAAGACGCTGAGGGGGAAGGAAACAAGAGAAAACGCTGGCAGATTTTGGCTGTGTGGGAAGAACCTTCAAAAAACTCTCAAGATTCTGAAAAACTAAATACACTCTCAAACCCATTATCTAAAGAAACACAACACCTGTTTCTTTCCTCTTTCAGGTCCAGTAGAAAGAACACTACACCTGTTCTTCTCCTTCGAATCCAGAAATAACAAACACCACCCTTACACCTCCTGACCTTCGAATCCAGTCCAAGGAACACCACACCTGTTTCTTTCCTTCGAATCCAAGAGCATCTAGTTCAACCACTTGAAGGTTCGACACACACTTCAGCCTCCAGCAAGGTAAGTTGCTCTAAACCTTGAACTTTTTGTTTCCAGTATAACATGTAAATAATTTTCTTTTCGTTTCAAACATGTACATACTATTTTCTTCTTTTTGTTTTCACTCTTTTAATGTGTGTCATGGTTAAAAATCTTCTTGGCTTTTACTCTTTGTACATTTAAACATGCTTTAAGCACTAATCTAGCCTTAAGATGATGTTGGCATGGCCTTGGGCCATGTTGTTATTCAAACTCAAACAAAAGAAGCAGGAGACAAAAAGCTTAGAAACGAAGTCTATGGCTTCCATACTAACCTTCAGGACAAATGAAAGAGGCAGCCAGAAGACACAACATGCTGGCCTACATGCCCCAAACGAAAGGCATAACATGCTGGCCTCCAGGCCCCAATCGAAAGACACGACATGCTGGCCTCCAGGCCCCAATCGAAAGTCATGCCTTCACCCCTTTTCAGGCCAGATCGAAGAGAGCCAGAAAGTGCAGAATTGAAGGGTTTGCTGCCCTAAATTGAAAGATCTATTTTTCTTGTTTTTACCTTATTTTTGCCATTATATTTTCATGAAAATCAATATGGTTGTAATAGTGTAGGATTTTATCTTTCTGCACTTTTGACTTTATGCTAAATGTTAGTAATTAGGGTGTATGGCAAGATAAAATCAACAAGTAGACCACCCTGGTCAAAAGACAAAAATGCATGCAATCAAACACAATTTGCACACATGCACCTCTAGGGTTAACTCCACTTGTTGCTTTATGAAAAATAGTCATGTTATGCATGTGAGACGTCTTAGAAAAAACAATAAAAAATACAACAACATAGTCCCTCAATGACATTTCGAATGTTGCCTTAAAAATGATCTTAGTCCCTCAAAAGAAATGCTAAGATATCTCACAACATTGCTATCATGACTATACGATGATCCACACTCGTCCCTTCACATCCAATGATGGGGCTTCTTATCAAATCAATGGTAAGATAGCAACGTCTAAAGGAGGAGGAAAATAACACTAAAGACCTTTGAGTAGGTAGGTTGCTCTTAGTTTCTCGTTTGCTCACAACAAAAACATTTTATACACAAACACTTTCATTTTGAAACATTTTCAAAAGACAACACTTTGTATGCGTTCTTATAGAGACAAGAATCATTACAAAGACACCTCTTCAAAATCACTTTCAAAAACAAACACTTCTTTAAAATATTTTCCAAACAACACTTTTTATGCGTTCTTATAGAGACGAGAATCATTACAAAGGCACGTTTTCAAAATAATTTCAAAACCACACCACAAAGCATACTTTCAAACAAGAGCAAGTGATCTAGCAAGCAACTAAGAGCCCATAGATAACTATGAATGAAAAGGGTTCTAATATCTTCCATTTTCATAATCTACCTCACGTACTCAAGAAATAATCTCGAAAGGTCTTTTCTGTTCTTTCCAGCCTTTCCTTATTGGATAAAAGAAAAGTCGATGGCGAATCTTGCTATCAGCAACAATTGCGATAAAATGCAAAACATCCCAAGTCAGTTCTCCCACCATGTTATAGTAGTTAATTCCTCTCTTTATACCAAGAAGAGGTACCTTGGGGAAACTACCACAACTATCAACAATCTATATATCATAATAAGCCTGATAAAACTAAACAATGTCGAAATGAGTGAGAGCCATAATCTTTGGAGCCAAACGAGGTTCCTTCTTGATATCCCAGAAAGCATTAGACCGAGGTAAGTGAGAAATAAACCACTGATATAACAAAGGCGTGCAACAAATGATCATCCCTCAATGATAAAAATCTCGAAGATGAATGGAATAATAAGTATTTCCTAATATCGTAGGGACTGGATTTCGAATCAAAAAGATCCTAATGGCGTTGACATCGAAAAATTTGTCAACATTGAGAAATAAGAACAACCCATAGGCGAGCAAAGCAAAGATAGTCTCAAAAGCAACTGTACTCTTCATCCTAGCAAAGTAGCAAGCTTTCTCTAATAAAAACTGAGCGGGTAAGCCTCTAATTCCTCCTTTGGTAGTCATGTTAGCTTCAATCTCATACTTCCCCAAATGAATCATGGCGGCAATCTCATGAGACTTGGGCTCTCCCTCTAAACCGATGAAAGGAACACGTTTGGTAACAAGTAAACTCAGTAAGTAAGAATACTCCTCCAATGTAGGCATCAGTTGATAATTAGGGAAAGTAAAACACCGATACAACGGAGCATAGAATTGGACCAAAGTAGAAAGAATACCCTCCTTCATATTGAGCTATATAAGAGACACGATGAATCCATACTTCTTCCAAAAATCTATAGAACTCTCGATCTCGGGAATCAAACTCATCAATTCCTCTAACTTAGGATCCTTGAAACTGTACTTCCGAGTCTTTCTTTTTCCAGAATCCATGGTAAAAAAGTACCTGAGATATTTGAAAAAAGTCAACTTTAAGTTCCTTGAAACAATTGTTTTTAAAGATGCTCATGGGTGCATGAATGCATGATGCAACAATCACACACAATATCACAAACATGGGGGGTTCATAGGTTCGACGTCACGAGCATGAAGTCAAAGGTACTACCCACAAGGTATAGACTAATAGTTTTTCACCTTCCGAACAAGGTTCTAAAAGGTTCCGAGAGACTAAATCCTTCCTTCGAATATTACCAACGTCCCGATTGACTCGGTAATCAGTAATATTCTCAGGAAAAACTCCTCCGAGTGTAGCATCACGTGACAAACACTTCCGGATTACTCCGTCATAGTTTTCGAACTACACCTGAAAGGCCAATATGGGTTAAGGGTTCTACGGTCCTCTACTTCAGTGGTCTCCCAGGTCAAAATTAGCATGTCTTCCCAATTACTCGGTAAATGATACTACAACCAAATGAGACTCTATTGAGTGGGGGATCTCATGCCTCCTTTTTTGGGATTACTCCCTCAAAGTTAACATGACTGTACCGCTCGTCCTATCTTAAGTTTTCCCAAGTCTGGGTAGAGGACTTGTGAGAAATCACCAAGCACCCTGAAAACCAGGAAAATCCAGACAAACATATATGCATCACATAATATACAACAAACAATAGCACATACATAAATAAACAAAGATAGGCTCAACCCACTTAGAGATGGACCAATATTTGGTCGATCTGTCCCCAGTAAAGTCGCCATTTATCTTTAGTGGTATAAATGTTGAGACTAAGCCATTGGATTGACTTGACTCACATAGATCAAGTAAAAATCGTCACTGTGCTTTATTGTTTCCAGAGGAATGGGAAAAGAGAGAATAACCCAAAAAGAGAGGGAAATAATCTAGGTACGGGGGTTGGTTATGCAAAGGGAATGTATTATCACCCTAAACATCTATGGTACTTCGTAGGAACCTCTTTGAAAATTTGTGTATTTTGGCTATAGGTGTTGTATATAAAAATAGATGGTGGGGATGAGAAAAGAGGTATTTTTTACAATTATTGCACCCGCCGTGATTGCGAACCTTTAGTGCCTACGTACCACCTTTCGTGCAATAGAGGGTCAGGGTACTCGTAGTTCTCATTTAAAAAATTTAAAAAACAAGTGTGTTGGTTAATTTTAAGAGACGAGACATCATTGTCATATCCGAGTGGAAAACATACTTACTACCCACGATTATGAGTAAGAAGAATTCGCATCATCTTAAAGTGGAGGATATAGATTGGATTTTAAAATCAACAAAGCTTCGCTCGACACCCAAGTGGAAAATATCCCACTTCACTACATATTATAGAAGTATAGTAGCTCATATCACTCAAGGGTTGACAAAAGTCTAGTCTTTTGAGAAAATTTTAAAGTAAAAAGCCCAAAGTGGTAAAATGGTTTGAATGCGGTTGATTGACTTTTAGTCTTCTCACAAAAAAATGTTAGAGTATGATTAAGTTAATTAAAGTTTGTTTAAGAAAATATTTTTGAAAAGGCATGGACCTAAGTCCAAGTTTATTGTGAAAGCGGTTCAAGTTTAGAAAACAAGAATAGTTTCGAAAATGAGGGAGGATATTTTTGAAATTAAAGAAGATGGGAGGAGGTGAAGGGACTATCCTAAAGCATAAGGTAAAAGATAGGGAAAAGAATCATCTAACCAACAAAAAGCCAACACTTGACATATGAGGTCAATGTAGAATTCCCATCCTTTGGATTGAAACCAAACAAGCAAAGATAGTAAATCTCTTAAGAATATTAAGCTTCAGATGCATTAAGTCTTCTAAAATTTTTTTGGGCAGAGTAACAATTGTATACAGAGGAATTCCCAATCACCGACAAAACATATAATAATAATAACCTGCACACAAATAAAATCAACCCAATGTCTTGGGGTAAACCCCAAGAACTTTAGAAGAAATAACAATCAGAGCCACAAGGTCTTAAGTGTATCAACTATTTCTAAACCTAAGTTTGAGAGGTCCACCCCTCTATTATGCCAGGGATAGTAAACAAATAGTCCATGTAATCTTAAGGCTTTTTATTGTTCAAGTTTATTATTGAGTATCTTCAAAAAGAAAATGAAATCTTAAGTGATCAAAATAAAAATGACATAAAAATAAGTTCTCAAATGAGCAAAGATGAAAATAGCATGAAATGTAAATGCTAAAATAAATTGTGCTTAAAGTAAAGGCATAAAATAAAAGCATCGAGTAAAAGAACAAAGTAAAAGTCAATTGTTAGTGAATTAGAAGTTAGAGGTTAGTTGAATGACCATCTTGAAACTTGCATTTGAAAACTCATTAGAAGTTTGATAAGATCAAAGCTTCTCAAAAACAAGTTTCATTTTCTTTTTGTCAAGTATATCATTCATTTCAAGTGTTCAAGGTAACAACATATGATCAACGATGTTTAAATGATTCACTTATACCAAATTTTATGAAGGTTCATTAGAGGATTGATAAGACCAAATCCTCCTAACAATGAACCTCAAGTTTATTGGATCAAAGGTTTCAAATTAAACATATTTAGGCTTACAAACATAGGTTTGGGCCATGAATGATCATTTCTCAAATCGGGACATAATTTAGCGCTATGTTAAGCAATCGTAAGTGGACTTATGTAGAAGTCGAACCTATTTTGAGGTCGGTCAATAACAATCTATGTACCATATATTTGGAGAAATAATATGTAGATTATTCTCTAACAACATGTAGCACATGTAAAAAGGGGATAAGATGAAAAGGAGGGAACATATTAGATGGAATTAGGGTTTCAAGTATCATCAACTTCATTCATCCATTTTGGTGGATTTGGCTTTTCAACCTATCAACACCCAAGATCCAATGAGGTTGAAGAACTTATACCCAAAAATAAAATCCAAACAAAAATGATAAAATAATATTTAATAAAACAAAATTTAAATGGTTAATAAAAGGGAAATAATTAGTAAAATACATAAATTACATTAAAACACCAAATAAAAATATTAAAAAAAAGTCAGAAGTCAAATATAAAATGATAAGTATTGACAATCATTTTTGGAATTTTTTTTAATCAGGAACTATTTTTTTTTAAATTTAAAGAAACATGCAAAATAAACCAAAAAAATAGTAAAAAATATAAAACTCAAATAAAAATAAGATGAGGTCACCAATATTTATCAAGAGGTCATTGGATCCTTCCATAATTTTTCAGAATTTTAAAAACTAAGGAAAGTATTTTTAATCAATTAAAACAAGTCAATTAAAGTGAAAAATCATAAAAAATATCAAATCACAAAATAAAATTGTTAAAAAATAAAAGTAAGAAAGAGAAAAATCAAAAGTAATTTTAAGATTTTTGTCAGAATTTTTGAGTCAGAAATGAATTTTTTATGAATTTTTGAAGTTAAAACAATTAAATGTAAAAATCAGAAAATAAAAATTAAGTCAGAAAAATATGGACCGTTGGATGAGAGTCAAAACACGTTAGTAAGCTAATCCAGTGGATCATACGTGTTATGCATATCATGATCTTCAGGAAATAACACATGTGATCCATTATTTAAACAGATTTGAAAAAATGCGTGGCAGCTCATCATTGGTTGAAGAAACACACGTACGTCGTCTTCAACCTCCATCCACGCGATTTACAGGTTCATAAAAATGGAAAAATTGGAGCTCGAGACCGGTTCCATTCGCTTTGTCTCTTCAAGACGATTCCAATGGTACCCTCGCGCCAAATTTATATTTGCCACTGCGTAATCGATTTGGAAAAAACCAGAGGAAATGTTTTGAGAAGGGATTTGAAAACACATGTATCAAACTCAATTACAGTTGAAAATAAATGATACCATGAGCATTAGGGAACCAAGCACTGCATTCTAGCAACAAAATTGAGGCGAATTGGTGGAGAAAACTATCTGTTCTTGAAGGTATGAGTATAGTTAGCTTCAGAGAAGTCCAATGAAGCTAACTGAAAAGAGTTTTTGGTGATTTCAAGGGTGGAAATGAAAAAACGAATTCAAGCCTTAAGAGTTCAAATGAGATCTTAGCAGGGGTCGATTGACTATCAAAAGCTTGTGGAAATGGGTGGAATGTGTATCTTATTTATAGGAGAGAATGAGGGAATGCTTAAGCATGTGAATAGGATAATAAATGAGTGAATTCGTGTGAATCTAAAACATGAGCAATGTGTGACTTGTTTTGAATCAAAACTCAGCCAAAACATGCATTTCATAGTGCTAATTTCTTTTGGAAAGTTGCTAAACATGATTAGAATCAAAAACACGTGAGAACTGTGTTTAGAGGCCAAACCAATCGAAACTAATTCTGACTTTGAACTTATAATCATTTTCAGGAAGCCAACTTTACCGCCATGGCACTAGCAATGTAGGACACTATATAATGTTGTTTTTGAAGCATTAGAGAGATCTTAAGTCAAGCTTTATAAGTGAAAATAATGGTTTCATTTGGTGTCTTGGATCAAAAGTTGTGTCTCTTTGAAATCAACAAAAACACAAGGATTTTCTACACTTAGAAAAATTTCTAAGTTTGGCATTAAAAGTGTCTTGTAATGTTTTGCATTCAAACATGGCCTTCTATTCAAAAATTTCTTTTGATATTTGAAGATGACATGAATTAGACCTCTTGAATTTAAGTTTAGAATTGAGATCACTCAAAAATCACAAAAAATGAAAGAGTTATGATCTTTGAAAATGATAAATAAATTTGGGAAAATTCACAAAAGACCTATACTCTTTTCTAATTTTCAACCACTTTTTAAGCATTTTCACATCTTGCTCATAAAAACAAAGTTATAGTAGACATCCCATAGATTATTAGGGAAAAATAATGGGCTCAAGGATACAAAAATTGACCAAGTTATGAGCATTTGAAGTCACATGAGGGGACTTGATATCCTATATAGAGGATTTGTAATCTTTCTCAATAATTAGTGATATTTCATACAAAATTTGCTTGAAACTTTTGAAGTGATTTGTTAATAACCCTTTAGATAGAAGAAAATATTTGTAATCACTCAAAAATCTCAAAATATGGACAAGATATAGCCCTTGGAAGTCCAGAACCCTAACTTCTAGAGCATCAAAATGACTTGGGAACCCCTTTCAATTTTGACACTATTTCTTGTACAAATACTTTTTCTATGTGAAGAGAAGTTGTTGTGGGTGATAATAAGAACCTATATTAAAAATAACCACTTCCAAATGTTGAGAATTGAGGGAGTTATGCACTTGTTATCAAGGAATCAAGAACTTGTCCAATTAGGTCAAAATTCTTTAATTAATTCTTGCATCTTTTGACTTCTTTTGGAAAATTTAAGCATGGTGAATCATAGTAGACCTTGTCATGTCATTACTTTAAAGAACACTCAATGATGAAGCTTAAATTTCAATGAAGATTTGTTGAAGAAGGCATGGAAATAAACTCATGAACCTATGAACCAACCTGATGAAATGTGTTGTGCCCTCACCTATAATATCATAATTTATAAAGAAAACATTCATTATATTTGTTAGTTAAAAGTTAATCAACACAAGAACTATATGATCATAATATACAAATCAAAGTGCTTGGTGATCCCTCATGAGCAAACCTAGAGATAGGGAGAAAAACCAAATCCTAGTGTGTGATCTTGATATGATTAGGTTGGTATGAGATGATAGAGGGATCTTAGGGGAAAAAATTTGGGTATAACAATGCGGTCCAGGAAAAAGTTAGGGATTAAAGCGTACGACTATGTCCCTTTGGATCACTTACAACCAACTTTATTACCAACGTCAAGTTCAAATGGTGTGGATCAATTCAGTTAACTTCTTCCAACAGCAAGGGATGAGATGCTCGAAGACATAGAGGCAATAGCAGAGTTAAAATCCGACGAGATTATTTCCACATAGCTATATGTTTTGTTGTTACTGTGTACTCTTTTCATTTTACAACAATTTCCTCTTACTGGGATTTATGTCTCTTTGTACAAAAATGGTCTGGTTATAGGAAAACTATCTATACAAATACTGTATCAAATTCAAATTTCGTTTTACTTTTTCTGTTGTGTTCGCAAAAACGTACAATGACTAAATTGAATGAACATATGCATATAAATATGATTACTGTTAACAAATATATGCATAAAAAACAGGAATAAGCATGTACTCAAAACTCTAGAAGTTGGGATAACGTTCAAGTCATCCATAAATCCCCACAGAAAAATCCCCATAGAACAACCTCCATGGGATTATCCCTGCAGAGCTATCTCCATAAGCTCATTCCCGAAAAATACACATTCCTCGCAAGTCCAATATGCCTTAAGACAGGAATTGAGACATATTCCATCAATTAACCTAACCATGCTACCCAACAGATCCCCTTAGTGGATAAATGAGTATGATCTTTTTCCCGGCAATATCGCCAAACTACGGAATCCCAATCCTCATCATAGATTATTTCATCAGCACGACTCACAGATATTTTCTTCCCTAGTTGAGTTTATTTCTCCAAAACTATAAAATCCCCTACAAAATTCATTCTCCCCAGTTTTAGTCTATTTCTCTGACTACTATAAATCACCGAAAAAATTCCCCTCTCCAGCGAAGGGAAGTTCAGGCTGCTATCCCCAGAGAGTTGCTACTGAATCTGAAACCGGATCAGATATTGTTTAAACTTACCCTCCCCAAAAGAGTCGGCATCCACGTTAGAAACTCGGTCAGACATCACCTCAAAAGGTTATCAATCTTTTTTATCCCCAGTCAGGGTATATAAGAATTAATTTCCCCAGTAGAGCGATGAAGGACCAATGTTTTTTAACTCTTTTCCCTAAGCAGAAGCCAACATTCTGCAGTGGAGTATCCTCAAACAACAAGCATGAAACCCCTGCGAAGACATTCTAGACAAGATTGAAGATTACACATATTCTTCATCCCCAGCAGCAGTCAGGGATTTATTTTCCCAGGCGGAGATGTTATACAAAGCTACTAATATGCTTCAACGACATTTCACATTCATACATCATTTACAAATATCATAGCATATGCATATGAAACGCATATAGCACACTCTTATTTACGTTGAGAACATCATTACCCAATGTATTACATACATCATGACATTGCATACAACTAACTTTTTATCTTTTCAGGTAAAGGTCTACAAACAGACCAATATCATCAATGATTTTCAAACAAGTCGTAGATTAATTCCCAAAATATGACAGGGAAACTATCTATATGACCAGACACAGACTAATTCCTGAAACAAGACATGGAAACTATCTATGGAAACAAATTGTAGATTAATTCCCGAAATAGAGTGGGGCTACTATGTACATGAACAGGTTGAAGATTAACTCACGAAACAGGACGAGGAAACTATATTTTTATCTTTATGACCAGGTGGAGATAAATTCCTGAAACAGGACGGGTGAATATCTTTATCACCAGGTGGTACGAATTCCAAAAACAGGACGGGTTTACCAACAAAAGCGGATTGTAGATCAATTCCTGAAATAGGATGGGGCGACTATCAACATGACAAGCATCTCCCTCAGAGACTAAAATCTGACAACATCTACTTAAACACCTTCTCTAGAGATTCATTATGGAAAGCATTTCTCAGATACAATCGAGTATAGACTCATTCTGACACTTCTATCAACCGTTACTTTGGATGGAATCAATAATCCTATCCCCGACGACACTCTTTCACCTCTTATAATGGCATCTTTAAGCCCATTCAAGCAATATTATTAATCAACAATGTTACTTTTTGCACAAGCGAGTGTAAATTTTTAGGCACTTAAGTGCTCAATCCTCTTCTACCTTCAAATCATGAATGTCGAGCATGCCAATCTAACTCCTCAGGTTTAAGAAGATCGAACAAGGGCACTGTTGTACCCAAAAATTTTCCCTCCCATTTCTTCAAGGCATTCTCATAGGGTTCTCAAATGCTCAAGGTTGCTCAAGAATTGATCAAAAAAATTCTCCTCCTAAGCAATGGGTCCACAACTAAGGTTTCATCTTTCTTAAGGAATTTTGGATTTATAAGGTCTCAAGCGGTATTCATGGTCTTTTATATGTCTTCAAGAATGCTCATACCAAGTTTCATGCCTTGCATCACAATTTTTCTCAATCAATGCCTCAGATGACTGAAAATCAACTATATTGGACAAAAAGTCAATTATGGTCAACATACAGTCAAACCTCAAGATTTTTGGTCAACATAAAGATTTTGAAGTGATATTCATCATTTGATCAAGTTTTGATCATGATTCCTCAAGAAAATCCCTCAAATCATCAAAAGTCAAAAGTTGCCAAATTAGGGTTTTCTTAGGAGAAGTCAACTGAACTTTGACCAAGCATAACTTTCACATGCTTCATCAGATATTCCCCAGCCAAAGGTCATTTTTAAGGAAATTCAAATATCTAAAACTTTCAATCTCTAAGCTCAAGTCCAAAAAATGCTTCATTTAAGAGATATGAGTCAATTCATTACAGGTCATTTCAAAAGTCACAAAAAGACACTTTTTGTCAAGGCAACTTACATAAAGATAAAGTCTACAAATGCAAAAATGATCAAAAGAGAGATTGTAGAGGACATATTAAGATTTCCAAAAATTCAAAGATCACCTTCAAAAGATAAAAATTGAGAGATTATGACCAGTGCAAGTTGGGAAAATTTGAGCAAATATATGATGTTCAAATTAAACAAGCTTGATATTTTGGACTATTGGGCCACTGTTTTAAGGTCCAAACGTGTATTACACTCCTCATACACCTCAGATCTTGTTCATGCACCCCTTGGTATATTTCATTTTTAATTATTTTGATTTATTCATTACTAATTCAAAAATAAATAAGAAAAATACAAAGGCTTCTTACACAAAGGCCAATCCCATATCTTTGACCTAATTTTTCCTATATATTCTCATTCTCTTCATACAAACACACACGAAAACCTTGCCTCAAGAAACTTGTCAAAAAATATCAAAAATTTCAAAGAACCCTAAAAACTTCAAACCCTACTTACAGTGCCAGTCACCACAAACTAATCATCCAATTCATTCCTAAGTAGGTTAGAGGGTAAGATGAGATCAATTACAACGATCTAAAGGGCTTGAAACACCCCTGCATGTAGCACCAACTTATCATTATTCCATGCATTCATATTTTTGTTTTCATGTTGTTTTGATTGAATCTAACATTACTAACATGTTCCTGAGGTTCATTAGTACAGGTTTGGACCATCGCAGATGTCCCATGTTGATTGAACCATGAAATGTCATAGCTACACCGATCCATGCATTTTTCACCATAACTCAAAATCCCTTGCGATTTAGGCCAAGATAACTATCTCATTGGATTTACAGCCCTCGATCTAGGGGTAGGGTCCCTTTGGATTATTAATATTGTATGTTTTGCAGGTTTGGCAAAAGGAGGTTACCAGAGAAGACGACCGAAGCTAGGGCTCCGGCGCCTCTCCGGTTCAAGCAGTTTCTTTATATATATATATATATATATATATATATATATATATATATATATATATATATATATATATATATATATATATATATATATATAAATGAACAAATGTATTACTGCCCCAGCGGTTGAAGCGCACAAGTTAAGGCATTTATATCAAAGGCGCACTTAGCCCAGTGGTGAAGGTGTTGGCTGAAGGTTCCAAGGGCAAGGGTTCAACACCCACCCCTACCATTTGGTTTGTTTTTCTTACAATTCTTTAATCTTCTACTCTTTTTCCCTTAATTTACAAACCTTTTCAATAAACCTTTTTAATTTAATAAACCCTAATTTAATTTTAGGGTTTTTTTAAATTTAATCAACCCTAATTAGTTTTTAGGTCTTTGTTTAATAAAATAATTTAGTTTTTAGGTTTTTTCACTAATTAATTTCCTTTATTAATTAAAGACAACTTAGGGTTATTTAGGTTTTTTTAACCAATTTCCTTTTTAATTAATTAAAACTAATTAGGTTATTAGGTTAATCATCAAAGTTTTTTTATCAAGCAAAATCATAAAACCATTTCCTTTTCCTTTTCCTTTTATTTTCGCGTATTTTATTACTTTCACATTTTTTCCAATTATGTATTTGCTTACAGTTTGTAATAGTTAATTAGGGTTTCTATTTTCCCCTGTCTTTACTATTTGTACCCCCATTCTCGAAGCCTTGTAATAGCGTATGATTTTACTTTTCTGCACTTATATTCATATGCCTTGTATATAACTGTTAGATGTAAGCTAATAGGTTTTGAATGGCAAGATTAAAAACAATCGTAGAAAACCCTAATTTCAAGATAAATTAACTGAAATCAAAACACTTTTCACACACGCACCTCTAGGGTAACCTCACTTGTTTCCTTCGGAACGGAAACACGGTCATATCCCTCAAACATGGGGACGCTTTAGCAATATCCCTCAATATAAAGATCATAGTCCCTCGATGACCCTTTCGATGTTGCCTTCGGTAAACGATCTAGTCCCTTAAAATAAAATTGCTAAAGCGCCCCTACGAGTTAGCTTTATGACCGTACAATGACCGCACTTGTCCCTTCACATCCAACAATAGGGCTTCTTACTAAATGATGGTAGGATAGCACTATCTAAAGGAGGATGAAAATAATGCGAAAGACTTTGAGTAGATAGATAGTTCTTAATCGCTTGCTCACGAACAGTTCAAAACATCTTTTTCACACAAAACACTTTTCTGAAATATTTTCAAAAACAAACACTTTGTGCGCATTCTTAACCAATACAAGAATCATTACAAATTTTCCTTACTATTGGAATTTCTAAATATTTTTCAAACACATAGCGATTAAGAGTCCGTAGATAACTACATATAAAAAGGGTGTTAAGACCTTCCCTTTTCATAACCTACCCTCCGAACTCAATAAAATCTCAAACGTATTTCCTGTTCTTTTTACCCTTTCCTTATTGGATAAAATAAAATTCGGTGGCGACTCTTTCTATCCGTGACATTTGTGATAAAACGCAAAACCAAAAGTCAGTTCTCCTACCATATTACAGTTGCGATTATTTCCACGGGGGTGACGGCCAGATAGAGATAGAGGATTTCATCTTTCTCTTGTCGAGAAAGGATGAGTGGTTGTGATAGTGATTGCTTCAAGTGGGTCAGAGCTTGCTCGCATTCGGCTGTCCATTCGAAGGCAGCTTCCTTGTGGAGGAGTTTGAAGAGGAGGAGCGCGTGCTGGGCGTATTTTTCCACGAATCGAGAGACAGAAGTGAGCATGCCATTCAGCATTTGAATGGAATTTTTCGAAGTGGATGTTGGAAACTCATAAAATGCTTTGCATTTGTCGGGGTTTGCCTCAATCCCTCATTCTGTGAGGTAGAATCCGATGAATTTGCCTTCCCGTACACCAAAGGTACATTTTTCTTGGTTAAATCAACTCCGGCACTTTTTGGCTTGCTCGAAAACTTTCTTCAAGTGGAGGGGATGTTCGATTTCTTCCGTCGATTTGATAATCATGTCGTCCATGTAGACTTTGAGCATGTGGCCTATTTCGTTGCAGAAGACTTTGCTCATCATGTGCTGATATGTAGCGTCCGTATTTTTCAGGCCGAAGGGCATTACATTATAGCAATAGTTACCTGACTCGGTCATGAAAGCGGTATATTTTTTGTCTGCTTTCGCCATTGGAATCTGGTTGTATCCAAAATATGCATTCATACAAAATGATAATTTGAAACTGGTCGAGTTTTCGACCAGTTTGTCAATATTGGGGAGGGGATAAGCATCTCTCGGGCAAGCCCGATTGAGGTCGGTATAATCAATGTACATGCTCAATTTTCCATTAGATTTATTTACAAGAACTACATTCGAGAGCCAGGTTGTGTAATGGGGTTCAAAAATAAAGTGTTCCTCTAGGAGGTCTTTTACAACTAGTTGTGCAGCCTCCTTTTTTTGGGGAACTGCTTTCTTCTGTGTTGGGCGACCACCTTGAGGGCAGGATTTATGGTCAGGTGATGACATGAAATCTTTGGGCCCAATCTGGGCATCTCAGCTGCACTCCAGGCGAACAGATCAACATTCTCCCTCAAGAAAGCTTTAAGTTGCCTCTTCGCCAAGTCGGCAAGATCATTTCCGAGGGTGTGATCTTGAAGTCTCCGTCTGGAATGGGTCGTACAAAATCTGAGAGTTCCTCTCTACTTGCAGCTAGGGGTGAACCATTTCCTTCTACCATGGGCTCTTTCCCTTTCTTTCTATGCTCGATGTGATCCTCCTTGGAGAAGTGGTTGTCGAGGTTGATGGCATCAACCCTTGGAAGTGGCTTGGCCTCCTCGAAGCTGGAGGGCAGGGCGGCCCTAGTTGTCATTCAGGGTTGAGCGTTGATGGAACTCAGGCCCCTGAACGAGGCTTCAAAACATCTTCTTGCCGTCTGGACGTCCCCGTGGAGGGCCGCAACGAAACCCTCTACAGTATAGTATTTCATTTTGAGGTATACGGTGGAGGGCATCGTAATCAGTTCCACCAGAGTGGTCCTCCCGAAGATACATTGATAGAGAGATGGGAAATCTACTACCAGAAACTGAGTCTTGATGGCTCTGACGGTCACCCGTCTTCCGAAGATGACTATCAACTCGACATACCCCTTGGGTTTGGTACTGGCCCCGTTGAAGACCTGGAGGTCTGAGACCACGTATGGGATCAAGTGGCTTTAGTTCAGCTATAGGGTAGCAAACAAATGGGTGTACATGATTCCACCAAGCTCCCTTGATCGACCAGTATGCACTGAACATCAAAGTTTGCCATGCGAGCCTACACGAGCAGTGGGATAGTCGAGTTGGGGGATCTGCCCGACAGTTCCTCCCTGTAGAAAGCAAAGGGATGAAAGCCTTCTAATAACTTATCCAGTGTGGCATTCATGTTAGAGTTGGCTTTGATAATTTGCTCGAACCTTTTTTTTACCGATCTCATTGTATGCTTGTTGAATCCCCCACCGGATATGACCATCATAGCAGGGAATGACTCCTAGGGATTGTGAGAGGAGAAGTACAATAAGACGTTCTCCATGTCTGGGAAGTAGAAATCTTTTGGTCACGAGATACTCATGGCGACCGATATTGTACTGATGGCGGGGGACTTCTTCCCCTCTTTGACGCTCTTGGTTTATGGAGCCTCCTTGTGGGCATCCTCTTTCTTCTTGTACTGCTTGAAGTGCCCGTCTATGATTAGTATCTCGATCTCATCCTTGATATGGATGCAATCGTCGGTGTTGTGACCATGGCTTTTGTGGAACCTACCATACTTGCTCTTGTCGGTTATGGGCTTAGAGGGTGTCTGGAGAGGAAAGCGTACCCCAGCTTGTTTAAATTCAGATTTGGCGCATTTGGACATAATATGTTCTCTTGAATGGTCAGAGGGGTGTAGTCGTGAAACCGACCAGCAGGCCCCTTATAATCTTTGGAGTCTCGGGATCTGTCTTCCCACTTTCACTCTTCTGCCCGAAGGGATGTCAATGGCACGCCACTTCTTGGGGGTTTGGCTCTCTCTTGCTCCCTTAAATCCCTGACATTGTTGGCCGTTTCTTTTCTCTCGTACTGAATGTATGCTTGAGCCTTGAGGGGGAAATAGTCGAGCATGGCCAGAGTTTCGATTACCACAGCCTTCACGAAGTCGCTGCGGGGATGGAGCCCTCGTTTAAGAAGGTACTTCTTCGTGGCATCGGGCGTCGAGACTTGTACGACTTTTTTGTTGAAGCGCTCGATATATGCACATAGAGATCCATCTCTTCCCTAGATAATCTCTTCAATTGAATCCTCTGATTTTGGATGCCGAATGGAGGCGGTGAAGTGCCTCGAAAATATATTTCCCATTTGTTTCCAAGAAGTGATAGATTCAAGGGGCGGGCTTTTGTACCAAGCCATGGCACCTTTTCTTAGAGTGGTCAGGAACAACCTGCATTTGATTTCACCCTTCACGCCTTGGTAATCAAGTAGGGCGTCGATGTCTTCTATGTGGTCGTTCGGGTCGGTCGTACCGTCATAGGATCCCAATGGGGGCGACTTCTCGAGCCCGACCAGGAGTCGTGCCTCCATAATTTCTCTCGATAATGGGCTATGGGGCTCGTCGTCATCAGTCTCTTCTGGCGTTGATGACAGAGAGTGATGGTTTCTTCCTCGTCGGGCATCGTCATCTCATCGAGGGGAGGGGCTCCGCCCTCGTCGCCTTGGTCTGGGTGATAGTGACCTACTGGGGCCTTCTTTGCAGGTGCTCTTAGTCTTCTTGGTAAGTGGAGAGTCTTTATCCTTCTTGGAAGATGATCGATCACGCTTTTTTCAGAAAGAAACGTCAAGCCTTTCCTTTCTTGGAGGACGCTTCTCTCGGTGAGGTGATATGTTGGAACAGTTATGTTGTCGGTGTCTCCGAGGAGGAGACCTTGAATTTTTCCGCTCCAGAGCCCCCATCCATTTTCTCTGCTGGAGGATGAGGGAGTTTGTTTGGTTAAGGGTAGCGATCAGTGCTGCTATGGAAGGGTCGATGTTCTGCAGAATAGGGACCGATTGTAGAATCTCCAGTTGGTCTTCGACATGGTTCTTGGGAAACTGTTCATCCAAGAATAGATTGTTGTCGCAATCAATGTCGATGGAATCCGGGGACGCAATATGTCTGTCACAGGTGCTGAAGTTATCCTCAAGGTAAGGATGGTCTTGGCTTTTGTCGATCTTGCGTGCCGGGGAGAGTACAATCTTTCCAGATAGTTTGTGATCACCACGGTCGGCCATGATTGATGAATTGAGAGGGTCTTTGGTCTTCAGATTCAGAGAATAGAAAACAACGAAGATAGTTTCCCACAATCGGCACCATTGATCTTACCGATTGATCAGAACCTGCAAGGTGGCCGGATGATGATCTTCATACGGGCTGGAAAATTGAGGAGGAAAAAGGGGATTGCACCTGCAAGGCACTCTGATGATCAAGTAAGTGTGAGAGAAAAAAGAGATACAAGCAAAGTATTACGGTTTTAGTGATGAATAGTCCATATTTGATACTTGTCCCTCACACGAGTGAGGGTTTATATAGTGCCCCTGGCGCTTGGCCATTGATCCTTATTTTTGGGCCTAGATATGCGGGTCCACAAAAATAGGTAACTGCCAGGACTTGGTCAAATTGGGAAGGTGTGCCCGCAACTAGGTTATGGGCAGCGGTCTGGTCGGCTCCTAGTTGTCTGGCCAACTTAAGGCCAGGCAGACTGAGAGGCGCTCATTGATTGTCGTAAGTCAGTGCTGGTCCAGGAGGGAAAATGATCGATGGTGCTTGATGGAGGGCGATGAAGTATGGTCCGTGGTCGCACGGGTCGTTCTGAAGGAGGAGGTCGGGCTGGATCCACTCTAGCCGTTGGGCCATTCCAGAACATATATAAAATTAGAAACAATATACCATCAAGCATTTCACACTAGAGACATTCTTGAAACCCTAACCTCTAGATGACAGGCTATGGGTGAGAAAATGTAGTTTAGGTGGGTAACTTTTTTTCATCATCTTCACGAGAATTAGTGTGATATCACTATCGTTTCACAGTTAATAAAATTTTAAAGAAATGTTTATAAGGATTTTGATTGTGAAAAATATCAATTTCATTAAAAACATGTAACAACGGTAAAATATTAAGAAATTAACTGGTAAAGAAACATGCCAGGATTAGATTTTATTAACCTATTTCATATGTATTGGACTAATCTAGCACGTGAACATAGTAATTAATGGCTATAATCATGTATCACTCATCAACAACGCTCATGTCTAACTAGTGTTGCGGGTTTTACCGTATTGTTTAATCGACAATATCTCAACCTATTAAGCGATACAATAACATTAAGACTTGATACAAGCGAATATCAAACTCCAAATCTATGTCTAGAATTTGGTCTCTGATAGATGATAATCTTAGGTTAAGACTTGAAATATATTTTTCAATAATGATTCAAATAAGAAATATAACATGCAAACAAAGATAATCATCTATATTAATTCATAACTAGTTCACATAACAAAGATCAAAAGAAATACATACGAGTACGGTTAATTACATCTAATCCAAAACAAGGGGTTTAGCTATTCATCATCATGGTAGCTTACTTCACAAGAAATGAAAGGAGATGAATAAGCATCCAAGTTGAATGATCGACCAAGGTTGTGTATTTAGCTCCTAATAAATGATTTTGAGTTTTTGGTCTATCTTTTATCTTCAAATGAGTTTCTAGGGCATAAATGATATATAGAACTAGAAGAACACCCCAAAAATCTGTTTCTGCTCCTATTTATATAATTGGTGTTTTTTTGTTCTCTCCTAGCGAGCTAAAGGCTCGCCCGATGAACTTCCCTTTTTTCCCAAGCATCTGTTAGTGCATCACTCTTAAACCTCCCATGAGAAAATATCCTTTCTCGCTCAGATACCAAAGTCTCGCTCGACGAACTTTCTGCTTCTGCACTCGCCAGGTGACCATGCCACATTTTGCTAATGGAAAGTTTCTACTTGGCCTCTTCCCTTTCTTGCCTTGGCCTTGCTGGGCGAGCTCACTTCTTGCTCGCCCGACGAACTTTCCCAAATTACTCTTCTTTTCTTTGTGTCTTCTTCTTTGGTTTGTGTATTTTTATTGGTTTGTTGCAAGAATTTTCTAAACACTTAACACAAATCAAAGACACCAGAACTAAATACACTTAAGGTTACATTCTAGAAAACATGGGAAATTCACTGATCGAAAACATTAAATGGAGCTTAAAATGCAAATTTTCATGTGGGATTATAGTTATAAGTGTAACTTATCAAACTCTCCCCAACTCGAATCTTTGTTTGTCCTTAATCAAAGTTTAAACTCTTTCAAAACAAGGAGAATTTCCAAGCTTCAAAGAATGGAATATTTATCTGCAACTGACTAAATATGTCCAAAAACCTTACATAATGTCTCGCCTTATATTTCTTGGTAGAAGCATATGGATATGGGAGGTTTTGTACCGAAAGACTCTCCATTTTCCCTTTCTCCTCTTGAGCTTTTTTGGATTTTGTCTTCTTTTCACCACTCTTTTTCTTTTTTAACTCTTCTTTTTCATTTTCAACTAAATCTCCCTCTTTATTTGTTTCTTCTACTTCCTTCTCATCTTCTTCACCGTTTCCTTCTTTTCTTTCTATTATAACTTACTCTTGGTCAACATTATCACCAATGCCTTTGCCAACTTCTTTACAACTCCAAGTTAGAATTGATTTTCAATGTTCCTTCGGATTAGTTTTAATGTTTGTAGAAAATGTTCCACTTTGTTGATCGGTTAATTGCTTAGCTATTTGACCAACTTGATTTTCAATATTCTTGATGGCCGCGTCAGTGCTCTTTTGATTTGCCATAGACATTTGCATGAATTGATTCAAAGTGTCTCCATCTTTGGATTTCTATCTTGTGACTGAGGATTCTGATTATAATTCTGATAAGGATTTTGTCTATTGGATGATCCTACTTCTGGTCTCCACCCTTGTCCATATTGTGCCTTGTTCCCTCTTGGTTGATTACCAGGATTATTTTGATATGGTGCTTGCCTTTGTTGATATTGATTTTGATTTCTCATATAATTCACCTCTTCATTTGACGGAGGACAATAACCTGAAGGAGGATCTCCATTACAAATCTCACAAAATGTAACATGTTGATGTTTGTTCGGAACTTCTTGCATCTCTTTGAGTTGTTGCAGAAGCTTTGACATTTTTTTGGTAAGTTCTTCCCCTTGTTGAGATAACAGTTTGTTCCGATCCAAAATTGCATCATTTGTCCCTAACTCAATGATTCCAACTTTTTTTTGTGAAGGTCCTCTATTATGTTGAACTTGGTGATTATTGAGTGCCATTCTATCAATAATAGCTATTGCATCTCCTGCACTCTTTGACATTAGATAACCACCTGCAGTTGCATCTTCTCAACATTGACTTGTATAGCTCCCACGCTTCACAAAGGGATTCACTTGTACCTTGAGAAAATACAACAATTGAGGTTTTAGCCTCCATAAATCTATTGTGTGGAAATAACCTATCAAAAAATTTTTCCTCAACCACATTCCAGTATTTCATGGTCTGAGTTGGTTGATCAAGATACCACTCTTTTTCTTTCCTTATCAAATAATGAGGAAAGAATCTCATGAAAACTTGTTCTTCTTCTTCTGGGGCTCCAAGTGTATCGACAATCTCATAGAACTTGGTAAGGTGAGTATATGCATCTTCATGATCAAGCCTAGTAAAAGGAATTTCATACAATATTTGAAGAAATTTGGGCTTCATCTCCGGATTTCTTGCATTTTGTGCTGGTCTAACAATATGAGCATTTCTTCTTAGGTTATTGATACAAGGACATCAAATAATGATTTCTTCAACCATGACTTCTTCGAAAATAGGAGTTGTTGAAGAAGTAAAAGTAAAAGTTCATTCCCGTTGGTTCCTTTGTTTAACTAGTTTCTTTTGCTTTCTGGTTTTGTTGTTTTTTTTCCGAGCTGTTCTTTCAATCTCATGATAAAAGAGAAGTTGACCTTTCGGTAAACTTCCTCACATACACAAAATTATGAACTACTAGCCACACAAATGAACAAACACAAGGGATAATGAATATTATAATTTAACCTTGCAAAATGACTTAAAACAATAAAAATTGCTACCAATCTTGCAATATCTAAAGGCCAATCCCCGACAACGACGCCATTTTGATAAAATGTAGTTTAGGTGGGAAAGTATTTATGTATCATCTCCATAGGGATTAGTGAGATATCACTGCCGTTCCATAATTAATAAGATTTTAAGGAAAGGTTTATAAGGGTTTTGATTGTGAAAAGTATGAATTACATTAAAAACATGTAACAGCGATAAAATATTAAGAAATTAACGGGTAAAGAAACATGTCGGGATTAGATTTCATTAACCTATTTCATATGTATAGGACTAATCTAGAATTTTAACATAGTTATTAATTGCTATAATCACATATCATTCATTAACACCTCTCATGTATAATTGGTGTTGCGGGTTTTGTCGTACTGTTTAATCGATGATCTCTCAACCTATTAAGCAATAAAATAACGTTAAGACTTGATACAAGTGAATATCAAAATCGATATATATGTCTAGACTTTTTTCTTTGATAGATGATAATATTAGGTCAAGACTTGAAAAATATTTCTTAGTAATGATTCAAACCATAAAAATAACATGCAAACAAAGATAATCATCTATATTAATTCAAAACTAGTCCATATAACAAAGTTCAAAAGAAATACATATGAGTACGGTTAATTATATCTAATTCGGAAACAAGGGGTTTAGATACACATCATCATGGTAGCTTGCTTCATAGGAAATGAAAGAAGATGAATTAGCATCTAAGTTGAATGATCGATGAAGGTTGCGTATTCAGCTCTGATTAAATGATTCTGAGTTTTTGGTGTATTTTTTCTTTCCAAATGTGTTTCTATGGCAGAAATTATATATAGAACTAGTAGAACCCCCCAAAATTTTGTTTTTGTTCCTATTAAATCTCCAGCGCACCACTCCCCTGAGAAAATATCCTGCCTCGCCCGATGAACTTTCTGATTCTGCACTCGCTAGGCGGCCATGCCACATTTTGCTATTGGAAAGTTTATGTTTTGCCTCACCCCTTTCTTACCTTGGCCTTGCTAGGAGATCTCGCTCTTTGCTCGCTTGACGAACTTTCCCAAATTCCTCTTCTTTGCTTTGTGTCTTCTTCTTTGGTTTGTGTATTTTTCATTGGTTTGTTGCAAGGATTTATTTTCTGCATACTTAACACATAAATCAAAGGCACCACAACTAAATACACTTATTGTTACATTGTATTTTATTTTATTTATTTTAAAAGAGTTTGATTAAATATAAATATGATTGGATTTAATTTGTAAATGTCCAAGAGAAGAGCATTAGGATTTTTGGTAGCTCACTATATAAATAAAGGAGATATTTTCCTATAAATCACAATCATTGTCATTATAAAAAAGGCTATCATCGTGTTCCACTCTATACTCGAGTGTACTTTGTAGAGATGCTAGTATTTTTCAAGTTCGTGATCAATTCTAAAGTGAGATTCAAGAGGTATTATAATAATATTAACTTATGTTTGATATGATTAATGATTTAGTTAAGACCCGTTAATCGGGATTGATAAGCTAAGAGGAATACATTTTTGAAAAACCCTCTTAAATTCCTAACATAAGTTCCACAACAGTTAAAGAAGTTCATCAACTGATGAGGAAAACAACATTCCTATCTCGCTTCATATCATATGTAAGAAGCAAGATTTTCCACTTATTTGCAACAATGAACAAGAGAGGGAATTTTGAGTGGATAGAGGAATACGAAGATTCTTTTGCAATGTTTAAAAATTAATGGCGAAACCCCCAATCTTGACCCGGAAGGTTTGTCGTTGTATTTATACCTATTTGTAATTGATAACTCCATGTGTTTTGTGCTAGTCCAAGAGTGAGGTGGAGTTGAAAGGCCAGTCTCCTTCATAAGAAAGATCTTTAAGAGAGTCGAGTTAAGTAATAATAAGATAAATAGATTGGCCTTAGAAATATTTACAACAACAAGGAAGTCAAGGTCATTTTTTCAAGGACAACATATAGTAGTTAAGACAAACTATCTAATATGCAAGTTCCTAATGAATATTGACCTAGAAAGATGAATGGTATTCTTAGTTAGTATAGTTGTTTGAATGTAACATTAACTTTTTCCCACATGGGATTATTAAATCTCAAGTCCTAGTCGACTTCCTAGTAGACTTCAGCTCTTTTGTTGGTAAATATACTCCTCATATGTTGATCTTGTTTATAGATGGAGCATCCAACCTGAAAGGGACCCAATAGAGATACTAATTGAACAATGATTGTGGCTTGAAATCAAGGAGAGATATAACCAGATGGAAAACTAACCCTTTATAGCAAGAATAATGTTAACTAGGGGATAGACACGACTAGTATTTAATCAAGAAGTGACTCACAACTAGTAACCAATCAAGCCATTGGTGACTAGCAAATGAAAGAAGCATGCTTGGTAAAATATTTGTACAAGGTTCAAGAGCTGTCTAAACATTTCAACTTCTTTGAAGTACCATATGTGCCCATAGGACAAAAGTCTAGAGCAGATCTCCTATCAAAATTTTCTAGCACGAAGAAACCATAACACAACCAAACAGTAATACAAGAAACATTACACATCTTATTAGTGAAGTTGCCAATGTTAAAGCCATAAAAAAAACATACTACAAGGGTTGAATGATGCCCATAATCCAATATTTGACAGGTGATAACTTTCCCTATGATGAAGAGAAGGCGATAAGAATAAAAAAATTATCTACTAAGTATACTTTTGTTGCAGGAAAGTTGTACAATATGGGAAGAGAAACACCAATATTGAAGTGCCTCATCTAGAATAAGGCGACATTGGAATTTGTAGAGGTGCATTATGGTGTATGTGTAATACCCAAAATTTTTCCCAAGCCATTCATTCATCTAAAGCTTTCGCATCAGCTCAATAAAAGTCGACATTCAGTCAACTTCCAGTTTATTTTAAATTTAAAAATTCCATTTAATTGCATTTTGTTCATTTTCATCGCATCATACTTCCTTTTAAGTCGGCCTAAGGTTATCACAATAAAATTTTGGTTCTACAGGAAGACCGGTAAAAAAAATTAGACATTATGCAGAAAATTAACGGGCTAAATATTTCGAGTTTTGACCTGTGTTAAATAGTTTTACGAAACTACGTTGTGTGTAGGTCATGTTAGTGTGCTTGTTTTATCCATTTGTGGATGCATTTTTATTAGCCAGAACTTGTTCGTTCGAGAATTTTTAATTGCAATTTTAGTCATTTCCTGTTTGTTTTATTAAGCTCCGTCGTGCGTAGAACAATTTAATATGTTCATTTTATTCTTCTGATCAAATGTGCGCCCGAGTTTTATTCAATTCAGTCCATTTTTATTCCTTTTATTTATTTATTATTTTTAAATAAAATAATTAGTTTTTATTTCAATATTAATTTAATTGAAAAAACCAAAAAAAAAGTGAAGGTGGCGTTTTGCTTTCATTGCATTCAGTTGAAATTTGAAAACTCAAAATACGAATTGACCAATTCACCCGGTTGTGTAACCGCCCCTGACTCTTCTCCCAACAAATCTCTCCCTTTTTCTCTGAACTAATCACGTTCTGCTCTTTTCTCTCATGCATACCATATTTATGGGATTTTCTTCTCCATTTTTGGAGAACAACTCAGATAAACACTCTCTTCCTCACGTTATAGTGACAACTTTCATCCACACAATTAAAGAAAACCCTTCTTTAAAAAAAAAACCTTCCTTTATCTTTTCTCGCATAATAAGTATAAGATCACAAATGATTCACGCTAACACTCATTTTCAAAACTAAATAAATCGGTATCATTGAGTAAAACGGGTGTTAGGGGTGCTATTACCTCCTCCTTGCATAACCGACTCCCGAATTTGCTCTTGATTGCGACGA
The DNA here is from genome assembly GCA_948472305.1 of Vicia faba. Classification (NCBI taxonomy): domain Eukaryota; kingdom Viridiplantae; phylum Streptophyta; class Magnoliopsida; order Fabales; family Fabaceae; genus Vicia; species Vicia faba. Next base: position 1,516,376,754 of record OX451735.1, read on the forward strand.
CCATTTTTTTTATTTTGCGGGTTTTATTCAATCTTTTCCATTTCCTCTAAAATAAATAAAGATTGGTGGCGACTCTATTGTATTTAGAGCATGTGATACACTCAAATATTTTCGCGTCGTGATAGAAGCTAAATAAGAGGCCAAGAATTGGTGAATAATTTATCAAGGGACAAGTATTATTGGCCCTCTTTGCTAAGGGATAATTTTAACTATATCAAAAAAGGTGACAACTGTTGGGGTTAATTGAAAATATACATGTTGAAGAAGTTCAACTTCGGTTAGTTTTGTGAAGGAAGAGGGAGTCCAAGGCTATATATAGGATTAAAATTCTTCTAAGTCTCACATTTCTTAGTTTAGTGATGGAAGAGAGAATCAAAAGCTATATATAGGATTCAAGTTTTTCTTTACAAGATGTACCTGTCAAAAGCATTTTATGTTTGTATTTGACTTTTTTATATTTTCTCTTATACTCTTATTTTAGAGTGTTGTGAGGGGTAGTAAAATATTTGCTTTGGAGAGTGCGGGTGTATTGGGGCCTTTGGGTGGTTGAGGGTATTCTATCTGTTGTAACAATTTTCACATAGTATTATTCTCTGCTTGTCATTTGACAACGGTTGTGGTTTTTTCTCCAATTTTGGAATTTCCACGTTAATCTTTTGTGTTTTTATTTTGTTCTTCTTTTTCTCTATGGTTTGTTTTTTCCCAAGAACAACTGCCATAGATTTTTAGAGTTATGTAAGATTATTCATTCACTGGCATCACCATGGTCTTTCCGCGTGTTGGGAGTTCACATTCTAGTACCTCTCTCTTGGCCCCAAGGAAACTAAAATTCTTACTTTTAAGTTTGGATTATAGTTCACATAGTCGATAAAAGAAAATGTCGTTGTCAAAGATCATTATTGAAAGAGTAGGGTGTTTCAATTAGAAATAAATAATTTGAAAGTTTAGACTACAAAAATGCATTGTATCACACTATTAAACTTAGTACGTTAGTTCAACAATGATAAAATTATTTAAAAATTTAGGAATTCAAACCATGTCTTTTTGGTCGAACACCTTCATGTTAACGGCCAAGTAGAATCCGCCAAAAAGGTTATCTTCTATGGAATCGAGAAGAAATTGAAATAAGCAAAAAGATAATGGAGGAAACAAATATACGAGGTATGATTTCAATTTTCTAAACGGTTCATAAACTTCAATGTTCCCTGTCACCTCAAACTTTTATTTAAATATATCACCAATGAAATCTATAAAAAGTTTGATGGTATCATAGGACACCCTACACCTCTATAAAGGAAACACCAATCCAAATGATACATGAAAACACCATTCTCATGGAAATAGACACACCCACTTGTCATGTGAAGGAGAAAACGAGATAGGTATAAACTACAACATGGGTCTAATAGATGAATTTCATGAAATGGCTCACATCAAGGATTTCACAACGAAAATAAGAGCTTATGAAAGATATAAATCATAAGTTTTACCAAGATAAATGAAGGAAAGAGACCTAGAACTGAATCAAGTGGTAACATCTACTAGGATTGGTAAGATTTTTCAAACTAAGAGGGACCTTACAGGATACAAAAAAAAAGAAGAGAATTTCTTAATGCATCCTAAGTGATTCTTAGGCACCAACGTGAATTTCCAAATATGCCTCAAGGAACCAAAAATATATTTCTGGGACGCACCAATATCTAATTAAAAATAACTAAAATCGTAAATACCTTTTCGGTTTATACCTTTCTAGATTGATGACGGTTAGGGTGCGCCTCGAAAATACACTTTCGAAAGGTATTTTCGGTTTTTAATAGGGTTAATTTTCCTATATAGGGTGCCATTAGAAACTCTCGAAAAAATTGTCACATGGAACCTACCAGTTAGAAGAGGTGAACGGAGATCGTACCTCTTGGACACAAAACTCAGTGGACCTGAAATTTTTTTTTTTAATGATTCAAAGTAATAAAATGATAGGAAGCCATTTTCCCCTTCAAGGGATTGGATCTTCAAAAAAGTGCCCTATTTACTAAATTTATCTCTTTGTTAACTTCTCTTAAGAAGATCACACAACTCCGTCTAATATCATTGCACCCTCCGGGGTGTCATTGTTCACTTCGAAGTATCATTACATCCGCCAAGGTATCATTATTCTTAAATGTATTCATAGGCCAGTCACAAACATTACAAACTCTTAATCAACCATAAATGATGTTCTTCAAAGAAACATATACAAATCTATTATTGATACACAATGAAATAAGAAGCATCAAGAAAACATATATCGATAAACATTAAAGATGGAACACAATTAAGTAATAAAGAAAAAGTTGGACCAAAATAAGTTTCATTAATATTACTCTTAAGATAATGTGCTTACAAACATAAGAACCATGCAACAAGGGAACACAATAGACATCCCTTTAGATATTCTAGGTAGGTGGGATCAGTTCTTCAACAATTTCACCAATTTTCCATCCACTAACACCTTGAAGAGGCCGATCTCTTCTAAAGCAAAGTCAGGATAAAAATGCCACATGATTTTTGGCTTTTTCTAACCCTTAATCCATAACAAGTGTTGTACCCCAAAATTTGCCCTCCCATATTCTTCAAGATTTGTCAAGGTCAATCTCCAAATGGTTCAAAATCTCTCAAGGATTGCACAGTGCAAGCACCCTCCTAACACAGTCAAAATTAGGGTTTTGGTTCTTACAAGGAAGTTGAGGTTTCCAAGGGTCCAATCAAGTCCTATATGCCTATATACATTGTCAAGCACCTATATGTCAAGTTTCAAGACTCACAAGGTCAAGTTGCACAGTCAAAAACCCTAATTGCTTCACAGTCAACTGCAGGGGTAAAATGGTCATTTTGCAGTCAAAAGTCAAAAATTTTGGTCAACATCTTATTTTGAAGCCACAATCATCATTTGATCAAGTCTTGATCATGATTCCACAAGCATGGCTCCAAAAGTCTCAAGAATAAAAAGTTTCTATTTTTGGACAGTTGAAAAGTCAACTGCAAATTGACTAGGGCATAACTTTTTCATGGTTCATCAGAAAAATTCCATCCAATACTCATTTTGAAGGGGATGACATTTCCTACAACTAATCTTCACATTCCAAATCCAAGAAATGCTCTCACAAAAAGTTATCAATTTCAACATTATAGGTCATTTTCAAAAGTCAACAAAAAGGCACTTTAAGTTAAAGACCATAACTTGAGATTGGTAAATCAAAATGACATGGGACCAAAGGCAATGGTTAGAGGACTTCAAGACCTTTCCAAAATGTCCAAGAACATGTTCATAGCTTCAAAATTGAGCAAGATATGCATTGGAGAAGTTGGGAAATTTTTGGGAACTTTCAAAAGTCAACTTTGCCTAAAACACTTCATTTTTGCTAATGGGCCTCAAATTCCTTCTTGAATCTTTGCCCAAAGCCTATGCACGACCCATTGAACTTAAAATGATTTATTTTCTTATTTTTAATTAATTAATTGAATTTTTATTAATATTAATTCATTTAATTGATTTTAATTGTAGGAAAATTCAAAAGATATGGTTTTTGGATCTTTTGTGAAGCAAATCTGATCAGGGCAAGCTGGCAATCTCGTTTCTCAATCAAAAAGGAAAAATCATCCATGTTTGGCAAGTTTTATCAATAAAAAAAGTTGGAAAAGATTTGATTAAAATCAAATATTGAAAACATAATTTCATGGACTTTTGGGCCAAGATTTACCCTAGTTTTGATTCCAATACATAGGCTGAAGCCAACCCTAGTGTTAAGAACGTGAAATTGCTGCTAAAACTCCATAACCAAATTGCAAAAATTCAAGAAAAGTGTGAAACTGAATTCTTGTTTGCAGCACAATTCAAAGCCTCTTTTTGATTCAAACATCTTGCCTGAGTCTCCAGGAATCCATTGCCATCAAGAACAAGTCCAAATACGCAAAGAATCAAAGAACACAAGTCACTCGGTTTGCATTATTTTCCAAATCTGCATATCATAATTCATGCGTTTTTAATCCATTTTCTTGGTTGGTTTGTGTTGTTAGGAACATTCTGAAGCTAATGGGATAGTTTAATTGTGTTGAAACTTCCTGAATCGAAATCCACCATGGGAGATATCTAGGGTTTCGAAGCTTGAAAATTAGGGCTTTGCGCATAAGGAAAAATTGGACCTTGAGACAAGCATGGTTGAATTCGCCAAGGCCAGACGAATTCAACCAGACCCTCGCGCTCTTTTTATGTGACTTGTGTGCCTAATCGCTATTATTGACACTTTTGTTTTGTGGGGGTTTAAAACCCCCGCTATCTGTTTGGTATTTTTGCAGATGAATGAAGAAGATGAGACGTGGAAGCCAGCTACTGGATCATTCAAACCATGGCGCATTTTTTTAATGTCCCAGCATAATTGATTCTTTAATATATTATTTTTATTAGCCAGTATAATAACAAAAGCATGTGTTTGGTTCAGTGGCTGGTGACACGTTTGGTAAGTACTGGGACCTGGGTTCGATTCCCAGGTCCCCCATATAATTCTTAATATTTTTTCTAACACAATCCTGTGCAGCAATCATCCAAAATTCCACCGTGCACGCCCAGCAACAGCTTGCCATGTGGCTTCAGGCATTCATCCAGTGGCCAGGAGATGAAGTCCATGATATTCAGGGGTCAATGAGCATGCACACGATCATGAAAGTCAACAAGGCTTAGACTTCTCTTGGGCCAGAATTGCTTCAGTACACCTCCATATGGGCCATCACACCCCCTTTGGTTTGCCTTGTTTTATTTTCTTTTCTTTTCTTTTAATACTTTTAATTGTTTTAATTATTATTATTAATTCACCACAAATTAATTTTTCCTAATAAAATCAGAAATCAAAAATTGTAAATATTTTTTTATTATTTATTAAATTTACTATTAACTATTATTTTTTGTAAATAAATACTAATAATTAACTTATCTTAATTTAGGTTTTAATTTAAACCTTTTTCTCAATAAATAAAAATTCTATAGAATTAGGTTTTGACATTTTTAATCAATTAATTATTATTATCATTATTAATTATTATTATTTTTGTACATACAAATGTAAATTAATTAATTAGTTTAAATTAGCTTAACTTTAACATTTTCTTAATAATTAAAATAAACTTAGAACTAGGGTTTTCTTTTGATTTTAATTTCTTTATTTTCATTAAATATAAAAAAACATAAAAAAATATATTTCTTTAATTAATTAAATAATTAAGTTTACTTTTTAATTTAAAGCAAAGGACAAAAAAGCTCGTAATTTCTCAAAAGGGTCAAAACCCTAAGGACGTCCAATTTAATTCTTTCGCGCGTTATTTTTTTATTTTATTGGATTATTATTGTATCTGTTTCCGGAATGTAATAGTAATTAGGTTTACCGCTTTCTTTGCTTTCCGCACTTTATCAAAAATGGGTCTTTGTTTTTTGGTGATGTATAGACCCGCGCCTTGTAATAGCGTAGCTTTTACCTTTCCGTATTTTATTTTCCGCACTCCTAACTGCTAAATTGCATGAAAGAATGTATGATAATTAAAAAAACAACTCGTAGATCACAATTGCATGATCCAAGATAAATGTTAACATGAAAACAACACACAATGCACATGCCACTTCTAGGGTACGCCTCACTCGCTGCCTTCGAACGTGGTCGTCAAGTATAGGGTGTTTTAGCGGCCGCCCTTATGTCTAAGATCCAGTTGCCTCGAAACGGTTGCCTCAGATTAAAAAGGATCTAGGACATTAGGGTTACTTCTAAGGTGTCCTACTATTGCTTCAGTGACCACACTGTCCCTCAATCGAATTGACCCGAACACCTCCAACGGTGGTGCTACCTACCTCTCAATGGTGGGATGGCACTACCTTAAGGACTCTTATACAACATAATTCCTTAGGGTAGGTGGATGACTCATGGGTACTTGCTCTTTCAAAAAAACAAAAACAAACTTTTCGCACTCACACTTTCAAACAAAAGTTTTCAAACAAATACTTCATACACTCTTGAGGACTGATACAAGAGTTACCTAGAAGTTTTTCAAACTAAACTTTTTCAAACCCACTCACATTTGAAAAGCAAACATCTTTTGAAAACATAAGAGCAAGTACCTAAGAGCCCGTGGATAACCATGGATAGAAAGGGTGCTAACACCTTCCCTTTCTATAAATCTACCTCCCGAACCGAGAGACATTCTCAATAAGGAATTTTGCTATGCTTTTGTCCTTTCCAGGTTGGAGAACATAAAAGACGGTGGCAACTCTTGCTTACCGCGACATACGCGATCCAGCTAAAAACAGTCAGTTCTATTTCCACCAATCACAGAACTGGCGACTCTGCTGGGGATACTATAAAGTGAGGTGTACCTTAGGATAGATCATACTTATGTTTTCAATTGAATGTTTTGTTTGCTTTATTATTGTGGGAATTATCTTGGAGTTTCATAGATCCTAACCCGGATCTGGGGATACCCTTTTAGGTAGCATAAGCTGTGAGGGACCTGTCCGGCATAGACCGACACGGGTGAAGCAGTGGCTACGTTGGTGTGGCACCTTGGTCTGTACCGATATCCCTTGTGTTGCAACGAGGAGAATATGGGTTTTCTGAGGAGTCATTAAGCACCAACCGACCTTAGAACCTTAATTTGACCCAACTTGGCCATAGAACAGTAGCAGTATGCTACACCCATTGAGGCTAAACTCTCGCGATGGTTCTGGCCGCAAGAAAAGATTGCGATGCTGGAGTTATGACCGATTGAGGGTAGTCAGTGATATTGGGATCCTCTAGAACCCGGTTACTTTTGATAGGACATGTTTTGAGCCCACCAACTTCAAGAGGGTAGTACCCCAAACTTCATGCTGACCTAAACTCTAAGGGCTGTCTTGTGTGACTTGTGTGCCTTATCATGTTTTCCTTTGTGAATATTTGTGGTGTGCTTTATCATGACATCATACCATCATAGACATTGCATGCATCCTGCATAAGGACTGACCCATTTCAAAGACAAGAGGGTTTCATCTTTGCTCTGTTTTGTAGGACATCATGATGCCTGTGCGAAGGAACACTATCCGGCTCAACTTTGTTCACCCACCTGATTTGCTTGAAGAATTAGTTAGCAGAATTCCAAACACCACTTCCTTCATCCAGAGGCATGGTTCTCTTCTCGGTTTAGTTACTGCAAAGTGGGACCAACAACTGATGAGTGTCTTGACCCAGTTTTATGATCCCTTGTATAATTGCTTCACCTTTCAAGACTTCCAGCTGGTCCCTACCCTGGAAGAATTCTCTGATTTGCTTGGTATCCCTATCTTGGATCAGACTCCCTTCACTGGTTGGGAAAAAACTCTTAGGCTTGAGGAGATTGCTGCAGCCCTTCCCTTGACCAACAAGGAGGTAATGGACAACTGGGTGACTAGAAGCAGAGTTAAGGGTTTCTTGGCTAAGTTTCTGATTGGTAAAGCTAATAGTTTCTGGAATGACTTAGACTTCAGGGCGTACGAAGACATTCTGGCTCTCTTAATCTATGGTCTGGTTCTGTTTCCTAATCCTGATAACTTCATTAACGTCATTGCCATAAGGATCTTCATGTCTCGGAACCCTGTGCCCACTCTCTTGGGTGATATCCTGCAACAACTCTATGCTCGTACTGCCCGAAGACGAGGAACTCTGTGGTGTTGTACTCCTTTGTTAGTGAGGTGGTTTATTTCTCACCTCCCTAAGTTCGTGCTGAAGAACAAAGAAGGAAGAGGCTGGGCTCATAGGTTAATGTCTCTCACTGATAATGACATCATTTGGACTCTCAGAGGTTTGGATGAGGTAGCTGTTATTGATCGTTGCGGAGTGTGATTCGGTGGGAGAACTGACTATGGTTTTGCGTTTGTTTTCGCAAATGTTTCGGTTGAGCAAGAGTCGCCACCGACTTTTTATTTTATCCTAAGGAAAGGTTTAAAAAGCACAGCAAAATTTGAGATATTTTCTTGGGTTCGGGGAGTAGATTATAGAAAGGGAAGGTATTAGCACCCTTTCTATCCATGGTTATCCATGGGCTCTTAGGTACTTGCTTATATCAACTTGCCTTGGTTTTCAATTGTTTGAAATGGTGCTTTGTGTGTGGTTTTGAAAATGTTTTGAAAAAGATGCCTTGTCTAGGCTACCCTTGTAACAATTCTTTACTCGAATGTTTTACAAAAGGTGTTTGTCTTTTTGAAAAGATGTTTCAAGGTTTTTTTTGAAAGTTTATTTTGAAAGTGGTTGTGAAGTGTGGTTTGAAAGATAGGCAAGTGTTTTTTGTTTTGCAAGTTGACAAGTACTTAAGAGCTATCTACCCTAAAGTTCTCAAAGATTTTTGCTATGTTTTAACCCTTTTAACAATTTTGTTCCACCATTGCATTTGGTGGACAATCTTGTGTTAGGATGTGAAAGGGACGGGCGCGGGTCATCGTTTAGACCATGATTGCAATGGTGCCAAGTATCTTTGGGCAATTTTCCTTTAAGGGACTTTGATCATTTTAGGCAACTTTTCGAAAGCGTCATCGAGGGACTATGATCATTTGAATTGTGTTTGTTTTGCCCAAAGAGACCTAACATGCAATATGGCCCATTTATTGAAGGCAACAAGTGGAATACCCTAGGGGTGCAAGTGTGATTAGTGTTGTCCATTTTCATGCTTGATTATCTTGAAATTAGGTCAAACTATTTTGTTGTTTTTATTTGCATACAAAACCTAGTTCTATCATGGTATAATTGGAAAGCATTAAAGTGTGAAATTTAAAGCCCTAAGCTATTACAACACAATATGGGAAGGGGGGTACAAATGTTCAAATGGGGGGATTTGACAAGAAAATTAAACCTAACTATTACATCAATTTGGAATTATTTACAAGATAATTGATTGCACAAATTAAATAGAAATAAAATAAATATGCAAGATGCAAAAAGGTTTTTTATATGTATGAAAAAAAGTATTTTTACATGTCAAAATAAAATAAAATGAAAAGTATTATTTTTTTGAGTATTTTCCATGCTTTTAGGGCAAAACCCTAATTTATTAGGTAAATAAATATATTAATTATTTAATATATACACATTTATTTATTATATACAAAAATAAAATAAAAATGAAGTATATTTATAACAAAGTTTTTTTTTTGAGGTCAAATATTAATAAAAGAAAAAATGTATGTATTTTTGTATTTTTGTCCTAAGTATTCTAATAAATATATATATTTGTATTATTTTCTAAATATGTATTATATATATAAAATAATAATATTTAATATTTATAAAAAAAAAAGTATATTTTATATAACATATTTTCAGAAGATAAAACAAAATAAAAATGAAAATAAAAGGTGCTTACATTATTTTTTTCTATTTATTCTAAATAATAATATTATGTACTTATTTACATACAAATATCAATATAATCAAATAAATGCCTAAAAAATATAAAAATGGTGTAAAAAATATTTTTTATATTTTTAATATCATTAGCAAAAATAAATAAATCAGAATAAAAAAAAAGAAAAGTCAAAAAATCATGAGAATAAGCACAATGGGCCACAGAGGTGTAAAAGCAAAAATGGGATGTGAAAAGAAATACAAAAACAGGCCCAGCCCACCAAGTCCTTCTTCAACCTCCAGCCAGAAATTGTTCAAAAAACGCGCGCCTGTACGCTGATTCAAACATCTAGATTCCTTGACCTTTTGCACAAACTTACAACACCAAAAATGTTAAGCATTGAATCACGATTCTGAATATGTAAAGAACTCCTCCTAACTCTCAGAAATGAGAGAGAATTTTATCATTCCCAAATCTTAATCTAACTTTTTATCAATATTCAGACCTTAAATTCTCACAGCATATGCAAAATAAATGAAAAGTAAAGGTATGTACAATTTCAGGGGCATGAGTAGAACACTTCTTATTCACAAACTTAGAGCTAATGATGCCTACATTGAGAGATAGAAGTTCAAGAATATACTTGTTCAGTTGAAGTTGTATCTGATGATGGAGGTACCTTCAGAGCAAGGTGATGATTGGTACAACTTCCTTGATGTCCAGGGATGCTATTCCAAGCTTTACTTTGTCTTGAAACCTTTTGAATCGAGCTATGGAACTTCAGCTGCAAAATAAGAAAATGAAAATGGTGGTGTGGCCTGGGAGTGTTACAGGTCGTGTTTGGGGTTTGGATTAGCTTCAAGGGATGTTGTGGGATGTATTTGAGGTGGTTTTAGCAAGAGTGCGTGGAAGGTTTGAACTGGGGAACTCAAACTGCAGCAGATGCTCTATTTGGGCAGTTTGAGGGTGATTCTGGGAATGGGGAGGTATTGGAGATGTTAGGGTCGTGTTTCAGCTTAGGATAGATCTTTAGAATATGCTTGACAAGTTTGCTTAAGGGTTCTTTTGCTGAGATGAAAGTTGTTGTACAAAATGCTATGTTTCTTCACACTTAAGCAAGAAAAGGTCAAGTTGGTTTTTAGACAGGTAGAGGCCCCCCTAATGTGCTGCAAATCTTGGCATTGATCAGTGTAATTAGTTCCTAAACTTGTGCCAAGGGGATTTGAACTGTACTTCTTGGATTTGCATTTTGACATAAAGCTCACTTTTGCAAAAATGGTTAAAGTGCTTTATCTATTTTGGAATTAAACCACTATGCAATGCTTGAACACATAGAATATGGTCTTGGCACAAAGAGTTTCCATTAAATTTATGAGTGTTGGATGGTTTAGAGGCCTGTAATCAAGGAAAGCATGCTGATTTGAAAATTGCCTAAGTGTATGAACATGGAAATTGGCCATAACAAAAGTGATTTTTTTCCATATTGCAAAATTCGAATCTCCCTAACCATGAGGTTGTTTGATGAGTTCTTGGACATTTTGGAAAGCTTGGAATGTGTACTACAATCCATCTTTGAAGTGCAAATTGAAATGCCAAGTGGAAGTATGTGAAAAATGGTCTTGAAGTTAGGTAAAAACCTTGCCTAAAATAGGTCAAATTTTCTCTAAGTTAAGAATGGTTTAGTACCCTTGTTCCAAAAATTGTAACTTGAGATACAAGCTTCTTTTGGGAAACCTTTATGAATCAAAGTTGTAGATTATGCAATAGGCTACAACTTTCATGTTTTGACTTTTGCTTGAATCCAAATGAATCTTGGTGAGAAAGTGGGGCAAAGTTAGGAAAAAATTAGGGTTTTTTCATAACTTAGAAAAATTCTAAGTTATGAAAAATCATCATTTCAAACCCTAATTTGCAATTCTTGATTTCTTGATAAACAAGTTTCATGATTTGGCATGTTTTGATGAAAAATGAATCTTGACTCTTGATTTTGACCAAAAAGTCAAAGTTTGACTTTTTAGTATACAGTCAAAATTGATCAATTGTATGGGAAATTCAACTGTCAATGTTGTGTATTTGGGATCTTTTGAACTTGTTGAGCATGTCAAGACAATTCCATGGGGTCCTTGAGTCCATATGTGAGCTTGGTTTGCCATTGGCTAGGTCAAACAGTCAAAAATTGCCTTTGTGCAGTCAAAACCCTAAAAATGACCATTTTGCCCTTTTGGTGATCTGATCAAATTTCTTGTGGAATTGTGATCCAAACTTGATCAAATGGTCCATATGAGTTCATAATGTTGATGTGGGTCAATTTTCATGAGATTTGACTGTCAATTGGCCACAATTGACTTTTTCCCCAATACAGTTGATTTCTAGGTCAACTGCCCAATTGACTGGGCGAAACTTGGAATCAAGACTTGAAACTTGGTATGGATAAACTTGGGAGTCCAATATGAAGCATGAAAGTCATCTTAGGCCATTTAGGTCAAAACATATTTGTGCAAACACAAACCCTAATTTGGGTCAACAGTGCAAGGAGAAGTCTTGAGCAGAGGAAACCCTAAATGGATCTTGAGCTCCAAGGGCTTTGTGATGAGAAATGATTGAGAAATGGGAGGGCAAATTTTGGGGTACAACAGTTGCCCCTGTTCAATCTTCTTGAATCCGAAGAGTTAGATTGGCAAGTTTGCCTTTCGTGACTCGAGGGTAAAAGGAGATTGGACACTAGAGTGCCCGGAAATTTGCACTCGTCAAAGCAATGGATGCGGGAATGGGCTTAGAGATGCCATTTGGAGATGGGCTTAACGATGCCATCCGGAGGAGTGACAGAAACTTGTATGGGATGGGCTTAAAGATGCCATCTGGAATGAGTATTAGGAAGGTGTCCATGCTTTGGACCATCTCTGAACTGGGGGTCTGAATAAGCAATAGATTGACATCCGTTGTTGGGAGGAATCCGTAAACTGTTTTCAAAAATTGCATCTGAACAAGTTGATAGATTAACATCCGTTGTTGGGAAGAATCCATAAACTGTTTTCAGAAGTCTTGAGAAGAAACTGAACAAGCGATAGGTTAACATTCGTTACTTGGAGAACCCGTAAACTGTTTTCAGAAGTTGAGAAGAGTCTGAACAAGCGATAGATTAACATCCGTTGTTGGGAAGAATCCGTAAACTGTTTTTAGAGGTTGCCTCTGAACAAGTGATAGATTAACATCCGTTGTTGGGAAGAATCCATAAACTGTTTTCAGAAGTCTGGAGAAGAATCTGAACAAGCGATAGGTTAACATCCGTTACTTGGAGAACCCGTGAACTGTTTTCAGAAATCTTGAAGTTGAATAAGCTATAGAGCAGCATCCGTTGTTGGGAAGCGTTCGTAAACTGTTTTCAAAGGTTGCCTCTGAACAAGTGATAGATTAACATCCGTTGTTGGGAAGAATCCATAAACTGTTTTCAGAAGTCTTGAGAAGAAACTGAACAAGCGATAGGTTAACATCCGTTACTTGGAGAACCCGTAAACTGTTTTCAGAAGTCTTGAATTTGGAGGAAGAACCAGTGTAGGGTTCCCTGATGATGAGCTCGTGTAAAACTGCATCTGGATAAATCTGGAATAAGCATTAGAATGTTGCCATGTCTGGGTCACATCTGAACTATTCCTGGAAAGAATCTTGGAAGATAATGATTTTAGTATGTCGACTGGTCTTACCTGAAAAGGTAAAGAGTTAGTTGTATGCAATGTCATGATGCATGATGCAACGTATGTTATATGATATGAATGTAAATGAATGCGCATGTAAGCTGATGAGCTATCTTGCTGAGGATAGATGAATCCGAGATGGCTGAAGATAAAAGCATCTTGACTGCTGCCGGGACGAATAATTCCTTGGCTGTTGCTGGGGAAGAGAATTCCTGATGACTTCTACTGGGGAGTTCCAATCTAATAGACTCATGCTGGGGAGGTAAGACTGAGAATCTTTAGTTTGGTGGGAAGTACCTCTGTGGGGAGAAGGTTCACTAGTCTGGCTCCGCTGGGGATTGATAATTTGAAGTTTTAGCTCGGCTGGGGATACTGAAACTTAAACTTTGAGAGGAATTGAGTTCTGGAGGATTCTCTGGCTGAGGGTAACAAAGATAAACTCCTCTGGGGATAGTATTGATAAGTTATACTGGGGAACTTTGATGAACTCCGCTGGGGATAGGAAGAATTTCGCCGAGTGCGATCTTCCGTGGCAAATAGTCTGCAGGAGATAAGCTTCTAGAATCTACTGGGGATAAGCTTCAAGACTTGCTGGGGATATGGATTCCAAATCTCCTGGGGATTTCCTTTGAAAGGGTATCAAGACATCCAACTGCACCTTCAACCTATCAGTAATCCTCTTTCTTGATTCATAAGGAAATGATTATGTTCAAATGCATATGCCTATTTAACAAAACATTGGACGTTTCTCAAAATAAAACAAATAGTGCAAGAGAAAAGAAAAAGGAAATGACACAAATTTCTGGGAAAAGTATTTGTATTAACTTTCTATGAGTATATTTGTACAAAGGAGACAATCATCCTAGTAAGAGGATTTTGTCGTAAATATTGAAAGATTTATACAAAATAAAGATGGTTATGTGAAATAATTCCATGGGATTCCATTCCGCTATAGCCTTCACAACTCTGAATATCTGTCCATCCAATGCTTCGTTTGCCGATGATTGGATTGATCAGAAGCCTGGAACTGGTTGATGAAGAGATTGTCTTTGAAGTGATCCGACGAGACATAGTCATACGCTTTAATTCCCTAACTTTTGCCTGAATCGCCCTTTCGGGTTTTTGATCCACCGGGAAACCCCTTTTTGCCCAAGCCACCCTTTCGGGTTTTCAACTTGCCGGGTGTACAGATTTTTTTGTTTTTATCCCTAATTTTTGCCTGAACCGCCCTTTCGGGTTTTCGGTTCACCGGGATGCCCATTTTTGCCCAAGCCTCCCTTTCGGGTTTTCGACTTGTCGGGTTATTTTATGCGTAGTATCTTTTGACTATGTCTGCGTTCGCAGGGTGCGGCAAATCGTCGCCGTCCATGGTGGTCAGAATCATTGCACCACCAGAAAATATGCTCTTTATCACAAACGGTCCTTCATATGTAGGAGTCCATTTTCCCCTGGGATCACTTTGCGGCAAGATAATCCGCTTGATTACGAGATCTCCGACTTGATACACTTGACGTCTGACTTTCTTATTAAAGGCCTTGATCATCCGCTTTTGGTACGCCTGACCATGGCATATAGCAGCGAGTCGCTTCTCGTCGATCAGATTGAGTTGATCAAGTCGGGTCTGCATCCAATCATCTTCATTCAAACCTGTGTCCTTCATGATCCTTAGAGAAGGAATCTGAACCTCCATAGGCAGGACAACTTCCATGCCATATACCAAAGAAAATGGGGTTGCCCCGGTTGAAGTACGTGCCGTCGTACGGTATCCATGCAGAGCAAACGGTAACATCTCATGCCAGTCTTTGTAAGTGACTGTCATTTTCTGAATTATCTTCTTAATGTTTTTGTTCGCATCTTCAACAACACCGTTCATCTTCGGCCGATAGGGAGATGAATTGTGATGATAAATCTTGAACTGTTCGCACAATGCGGTGATCATTGTGTTATTCAGATTTGTACCATTGTCCGTGATGATCCTGTCCGGAACACCATATCGGCATATGAGATTTTGTTTGATGAAGCGGGCAACCACATTTTTAGTAACAGAGGCGAAGGAAGCTGCTTCGACCCATTTGGTGAAATAGTCAATGGCAACCAGGATGAAACAATGTCCGTTGGAAGTCGTGGGCTTGATCTCTCCAATCATATCAATGCCCCACATTGCAAATGGCCAAGGAGCAGTCAGAATGTTGAGAGGAACCGGAGGGATATGAACTTTGTATGCGTAGACTTGACATTTGTGGCAAGTACGGGAATATTGATGGCAGTCAGCTTCCATGGTAGACCAGTAATAGCCTGCCCTTAGGATCTTCTTAGCCATTGTATGCCCACTCAAGTGAGTGCCAAATGTGCCGCTGTGTATCTCAGTCATGATCAACTCTGCCTCAGCTTTGTCTACTCATCGGAGTAATACACAATCATGGCTTCGTTTGTAAAGGATGTCGTTGCTCAGGAAGAACTTGGCAGCAAATTTCCTTAAGAACTTCTTGTCATTTACGGAAGCTCCTTCAGAATAATCTCTAGTCTCGAGATACCTTTTGATTTCATGGAACCAGGGTTGTTCCACTACTTCTTCGGTATTAATCTCGTGACAATGCGCAGGTTCATCCATTCGCTCGACGGTGATTTAGGGAGCCTCGTTATCCCAGTTGAGTTTAAACATGGAGGACATTGTAGCTAGAGCATCTGCTAGCTGATTCTCTTCTCGCGGAAAATGCTCGAAGGTAATTTGCTCGAAATGAGGCAACAATGTCAGGACATGTTCTTTGTATAGGATAAGATTAGGATGCTTGGTATCCCACTCTCCTTTGATTTGACTGATAACCAAAGCCGAGTCCCCAAATACGACCAAAGATTTGATTCCCAAGTCTATGGCAGCCTTGAGACCAAAGATGCAAGCTTCGTACTCAGCCATGTTGTTTGTGCAGCTGAAGCAAAGTCGGGCCGTGAAAGGTGTGTGACAACCTTTCGGGGAGATGAGTACCGCACCGATACTGTTTCCAAGTGCATTTGAAGCACCATCAAAATACAGGGTCCATCGGGATCCCTTTTCGGGTCCGTCATACGGTCCGTTACTTTCAATATTGTCCAAATTCATGATGTCCTCGTCTGGGAAGTCAAATCTCATGGGTTGATAATCTTCGATAGCTTGATGAGCCAGATGGTCAGCTAGTACACTCCCTTTTATAGCTTTTTGAGTGGTGTACTGGATGTCATACTCAGTCAGGATCATCTGCCATCTGGCTATTCTTCCAGATAAAGCGGGCTTTTCGAAGATATACTTGATGGGATCCATTTTGGAAATCAACAGGGTAGTATGAGTCAACATATACTGCCTTAGTCGGCGAGCAGCCCATACCAAAGCACAACAAGTTTTCTCGAGCAGTGAGTAGCGAGTCTCACAGTCGGTAAACTTTTTGCTAAGGTAATAAATGGCATGCTCTTTTCGACCAGACTCGTCATGCTGGCCCAAAACACACCCCATTGAGTTATCCAAGACAGTCAGATACATGATCAATGGTCTTCCTTCGACGGGTGGCATCAGAATAGGAGGTTCTAGCAAATACTCCTTGATCTTATCAAAAGCAGCTTGGCAATCGTCGTTCCATTCGACTACCTGATCTTTCTTCAAGAGTTTGAAAATTGGCTCACAGGTAGAAGTCAGATGAGAGATGAATCTGGCAATATAGTTCAAGCGCCCCAAGAACCCTCTAACCTCCTTTTTAGTACGGGGAGCAGGCATCTCTTGTATTGCTTTTACTTTTGCTGGATCGACTTCAATGCCTTTGTTGCTTACAATGAATCCTAGAAGTTTACCAGACCTAACTCCAAAAGTGCACTTACTTGGATTCAGCCTGAGTTTGTATTCTTTCAACCTGGAAAACAGCTTTTCTAGATGTTCAAGGTGCTCTTCCTCTGTTTGTGACCGAGCTATCATATCGTCTATGTAAACTTCAATCTCATGATGTATCATATCATGAAACAAAGCTACCATGGCGCGTTGATAAGTTGCTCCTGCGTTCTTCAGCCCGAACGGCATCACCTTGTAACAGAAAGTGCCCCATTGTGTGACAAAAGTTGTTTTCTCCATATCCTCGGGGGCCATTTTGATTTGATTGTAGCCCGAGAATCCATCCATGAAGGAAAACACTTTGTGTTGAGCTGTATTGTCGATCAAAATGTCAATGTGTGGTAGCGGAAAATCATCTTTGGGGCTGGCCCTATTCAAATCCTGGTAGTCCACACACATCCTGACTTTGCCATCTTTCTTAGGTACTGGCACGATGTTAGCGACCCATTGAGGATAGGACGTAACATCCAGAAAGCCAGCGTCGAATTGCTTCACCATTTCTGCTTTGATCTTTTCAGACATGTCGGGCCTCATTCGGCGGACTTTTTTCTTGATCGGTGGACAATCCTCTCTTGTGGGGAGACGGTGAACCACGATGTCTGTGTCTAAACCCGGCATGTCTTCATAAGACCAAGCGAAGATTTCAACATACTCATTCAACAATTGTATCAGGCGTTCCTTGACACTTGGCTCCAGATTGGCACCCACTTGCACCTCCTTCCGGTCTTCCTCGGTTCCCAAGTTGACAGTCTCCAACAACTCTTCATGAGGTAAGATGGCCCTTTCCTCTTGCTGTAGAAGTCTGGCTAGTTCCCCTGGTACTTCACAACCTTCGTCATCTTCATACTCGGCTTGATTGACCAGATCTTCAGAGTTATTGAAGGATATAGCAAAATCGTCACCCATGGAATCCGGAGTGGATGGGTACCTGTATTTGTGAGTGTGGGTGTGTGTAAGGGATAGCCATCCTTAAACAAAAAATGCAAAAGGAAAGAAAATGAACACAAGCAGTTTATCAAATGAAAAACGTCCAATGAATCATTAAACATGGCATATGGATATGAAAAATAATCAAAACCCTTACAAATGGACCTACATGCCCCGGGCAAGGCATGAGGTAAAAAGATAGTGTACGGATTGTTTGAAAATAAATATTACAGACCAAATAGGAAATGTTTGACAGATAAATTACTGATGAATAAAAGTGATGGGGACAAAGTCTTTTGCCTCCCAGTTGCACAATCCTCCTTTGATAGTTGGGTAAATCCACTCTTCGATGTTGCTCTCTTTGTCTTCATCCTCCAAAGCGTTGATTCCGTAGGGAGAAATCTTGACTGGCGCTCTTTCAATCTTCGAACGGTGCATAACTTTCTGGCCCGCGGTAGTGAACCCTAATCCAAATTTGTCTGTTTTATGCGGAATATCGGGCAACTGTCCCCATGCTGAATTCTTCCCCTCCTTTATTGCGGCCCTTGCGTCCTCCAGAGATGCCATCCTGGCCATCTGCTTCGGTGTCTCAGCTGCCAACTTTGCTACTGTTATTTGAGGAAGGACTTCTTCGAAATGCTGGAAAGGCGTCTCAATGAACTCCCCCTCTACCTCCACATACCAGAAGGAGTTTAAGTGGCTGATCATGTACTCCTCTTCGCCATGGACGGTTATGATCTTCCCCTTGACATGATACTTCAACATCTGATGCAAGGAAGAGGTGACTGCCCCAGCATGGTGCATCCAAGGCCTACCCAACAAGCAAGAGTATGACGGACGAATGTCCATCACATAGAAAGTAGATTTAAACACCTCAGTGCCTATCTTGATGGGAATTTCAACCTCCCCATGGACCATTCTCTTCGAACCATCGAAAGCTCTGACAACAATGTCACTCGGTTTCAACTCCAACCCTTCACAATCTAGTCGGTCCAAGGCCTTCTTAGGTAGTACATTCAGCGACGAACCAGTGTCGACCAAGACATGTGCGTGAGTAGTTCCTCGGCACTCGACTGAAATGTGCAAAGCATCATTGTGGTTTCTACCTTTAGGAGTTAGGTCGGCATCAGAGAAACCTAATGCATTGTCCGCAGTAAGGCTAGCCACGTAATTTTGAAATTGATCCGCAGAGGTCTCCTGGGGCACATGAGCTGCCTTCAGGAATTTTATCAGATCTTTAGCGTGCGCTTCCGAGCAAAGTAGTAGTGCCAGAATGGAGATCTTTGAGGGGGTTTTCCCCAGTTGTTCTACCACATCGTAATCACTCCTTTTGATTATCTTCAAGATCTCATCCATTTCCTTCTTGGAGGTTTTCGGGATGACCAAGGGTTGAGCCCTCGTCCTGACGAGCTCATCCTGGATTCCCTTACCTTTATTAGCAGTGGAAGGAGGGACAATACTAGGAACAACAACATCTTCAATCAGTGGGGTTCTAGCGGAGAGTTTTATTGGTGCAGGGATGACTTTGTCGGCAGATGAGGGTCCAAAGATTGCTCTTGGAGGGGCAATCTCTGGAGAAAATATTCTCCCGCTCCGAGTGATTTTGCTCGTGCCTACAATATTTCCAATGTTGGCTTCTTCATCATCCGAACTTTCTTCAGTTATTTCGATTTGTTTGATACCATGGTAGTAGACGTCACCGCTATAGTTCCATGGTATTGACTTCTCAGAAACATAGGGGACAAGCCCTGGCATTGTTATCTTCAAAGGAACAGATTTTGTAGCTGGTGTAATCTTAACAGGCTTTTTGACGGCCTTGGAAAGATTGGCGTGAATGGTTATGATTGAGACATCTTCAGTATGGGTTGGAACAGCAGAAACTTTTTCAAACAAAATTTGTCGACTATCCATAAGGCCATGGATGCCTTTCTTCAGTAACGGACAATCAAACGGCAGAGAGTAACAACAATAGCAGTCTTCTTTACATCCCGGGAAGATCCCGGCCCTTAACAGATTCAACTTGATGGTTAACAATGGAGTTATCAGATCATTGACATCAGCAACATACAAATCTTCTTCAATGGCATTGACATTTCGGCCGTGCTTCGGCATGGGAGCAGATATCACATTTGGCTTCTCCGGAGCGTCAAACTCCACCTCCTTCGCCTCTATCAGGTCTTAGATCTTATGCTTGAGTGCCCAACAATCATTGGTGTCGTGCCCGACACTGTCAGAATGGCAGGGGCATTTAGCATTAGGATGATAATGCGGAGAGGACGTATTCACATTTTTTGGTGCCTCTTTGATAGTGGCGAGATTCAACTTCGACAGATGGGGAAGCACTTGCGCTGGAGTCATATTAATGCGGGTGAACTGCCGTTGTGGCCGTTCCACCCGCTGCTGATTTGGTATGGACTGGTTATAGCGAGGCTGCTCACTTGAAGGGTTTTGAATCATTACGGCCCCCACGGTCGGCCGGCGCTCAGTCTTCCCTGCTCTTCTTTGGGAGTATACCACAGTTGTTTCCTTCTTGAAAGGTTTCTTCTCAACACTTGCAGCAACACCCTTCTGAATCTTTCCTGACTTGATGCCAGCTTCTATTCTTTCGCCTGTTAAGATCAAATCGGTAAACCCCGCGGAAGAGTTACCAATCAGATGATTGAAAAATGGCCCAGATAGGGTCCCTAGAAACATATCAACAAGTTCACGGTCGGTTAAAGGAGGCTGCACCCTGCCAGCCAAATCCCTCCATTTTTGTGCATATTCTTTGAATCCTTCGCCTGTTCCCAATGACATACCCTGAAGTTGGGTACGCGTAGGAGCAAGGTCAGAATTGTACTGATATTGTTTGTAAAAGGCGGTGGCCAAGTCTTCCCAATTTCAGACGCTGGTTCCCTCTAGCTGATAAAACCACTCCAATTGAGCCCCAGAAAGGCTGTCTTGAAAGAAATGGATCCAAAGGTTTTTATCTGCCGTATAGGGTTGGATCTTCCTCACGTAGGACCTGAGATGCATTTTTGGACAGGACAACCCATCATACCTCACAAAAACTGGCACTTTGAATTTTGGGGGAATCACAATCCCGGCAACCAAACCCAAGTCTTCAAAATCCAAACCCGGTACTCTTTGTAATTCCATGGCGGCCAACCTGTCTTCTAAACCTTTGTATTTATCATCAGTTGGAGGGTATTGCTGATCAGAGTAGTCTTCATCCTCTTCGACCTCTTCTTCTTCCACATCGGACTCGGAAGGTACCGCAACCCCACCTCCTTTACTGGTCCCTTCATCAGAAGTAGGAGGAAATTCAAGCACTCTCCTGGCCTCTCCGTCAAATCTTCTCCCTAAAGTAGCCACCCCGAATCTCTTTTTCTTCTTTTTCACTGGGTCTTTATTCCCCAGCAAGGTCTTGAGATCCTCCTGACCCTTAGCCAAGGTCGTCAGGAGTTGCTGGAACTGTGCATTTTGAGCTTGCAGGTCTTTGACTGTTTGCTCGAGATCCATCCTACTGAAATAAACAGCAGACAGATAAGGAAACCTGGCGTGAGACCTGCTTATGCACATGATGAATGGTATGCTTATGTATGCAATGCATTCAAGGATTTAGAATATTCAAACTTGTTGCAGACAAAAAGGAACGCACGTCATATTAATAAGAAGAAATTTGTTAGTACATAAATGCCCCATGGGCCAAATATTACAAAAATAACTTCTCAAGGTAAAAAGACATTGCGCACCCTCTTTGGTGCGATGTAGGTGTTGAGGGCCTCTTGCTCATGGAGTCGGCGGGTAAGCTCTAGAACCTTCTTCTCGCTAGCGTAGAAGCTGGCTTCAAAAGTGTTCTGTTCCTCCTTGAGCTGAATCCAACTTTTCTGCATTTCCTCCCACGATGTAGGCATGTCAGGATGTAGGATGGTGTAGGGAACCTCTCCTTCCTTGACGGGCTCTTTAATCACAGGGAGAACATGAGGATAAGGCATCATTAGACTCTGGGCTCGGGCTCGTACCCACTTGAGGTAAGGTTCAAGAGGGATGGAGTTCTTGTGTCCCAGTGTCTTGCTATCAACCTTGTTGGGCCTTCCCCAAGCTCTGATGAATCTTTGGCAAAGTCCTTGCGCATCGTTGTCGAAGTCAAAAACTAGGTCAGGAATCAACATGTCGTGAGGGCCATCCCTCCGTGCATATCCAAATTTCCTTAAAGCCAGGCAAGGGTTGTAGGTGATACCTCCTCTGATTCCAAGTAAAGGGACATTAGGGAACTCTCCACAACGATCGACGATGATGACATTTTCTCTGGACCGAGAACACCAATGTACATCAGAGTGAGTAAGAGTCATCAACCGTTGGGACCACCTTGAGCCTTGGTCATTCTTCAAGACAGATTGTGGAAGGTGCGAAATAAACCACCTTGCAAGGAGAGGAGTACAGCACATGAGAACACCCCTCTTTCTCATTGTTCGTGTGTAAAATGAGTGAAGAATGTCCCCAAGCAATGTTGGTATTGGATTTCTGGACAAGAAGATTTTGACGGCGTTGACATCTACCAATTGGTCAGAATTTGGGAACAAGACCAACCCATGGATAAGGAGTGCCACAATTTCTTCAAAGGCTTGTAGGTCCAATGAATTCCAACATTCTTGTGCCTTCTCAAACAAGAATTTTGCTAAGAATCCTTTGACGCCGCTTCTGGTTTCCCAATGCCCCTTGATGTCGGATGGTTGTAGATGTAATGCTCGAGCAACATCTTCCGGCTTTGGTTCCTTTTCCGTACCGTTGAAGGGTAGTTGATTAAGGATAGGGATTCTTAGGAGTTGAGAAAACTCCTCCAAAGTGGGCACCAACTGGTAATCAGGGAAAGTGAAACAGTGGTGAAGAGGGTCAAAGAACTGGAATAACACTTTCATCATGTCTTCTTCAATGTTGGTGTTGACTAAGCTGAGCAGTCTACCATGTCTTTCACTGAAGGATGAGCTTTCTGGAATTCTTGAGGTGAGCTCCTTGAGTTGAGGAGAGATTCTCACAAGGTTGACTTGGATGGTTTTTCTGTGAGGAATTTCCATGACCTACAAAACAAGAACAAAGATGAAGATCTAAACCCTTGAAATGGTTAGTGAATGCATATGATGCTTTATGATGTTTATGATGTATGCACAAAACATATGTACAAGCAAATCACACCAAACCCTAGTTTCAGGCTTGCATGGGGTTTCATAGGTAAGTACCCTCTTGAGTGTAGTTGGCTTAAAAACATGTCCTATAAATAGTAACCGAGTTCTAAGGAGCTCAATATCATTGGATTATTTTCAATGTTCATTGTTTTGATTTAGCCACTTAACTAGCGACCAAAATATTCCAAGAAAACAACCCTCAATGAGTGTAGTATCGAGTATCTACCAACTTCGGACTGCACCAAAGCCGGTCATCTCACTACCCCTAATAAAAGGCCAAGATGGTCAAGTAAGGTTCTAGGTCATTAGTGCTTAGTGACATCACTCAGCGGCCCCGTACTCTCCTTGATTGAACTCAAGGGTTACCGGTACTCACAAATATGTCGCACTAATATAGCTATTGCTTCGACCGTGTCGGTATACCCCGCACAGTTTCCACAACGTATTGCTATCTATGAATGTTTCCCAAAATCCGGGTGTAGGATTGCAAACCCAAACAATAGAGCCAAGATATAAAGCAATCAATTAAAACAATTAGTCATGCAAGAGGGTGATCTAAGCCCTAATGTTACTCCACTTTTAAAATAATCCCCAGCAGAGTCACCAGTTCTGTGATTCGGTGGGAGAACTGACTATGGTTTTGCGTTTGTTTTCGCAAATGTTTCGGTTGAGCAAGAGTCGCCACCGACTTTTTATTTTATCCTAAGGAAAGGTTTAAAAAGCACAGCAAAAACCTTTGAGATATTTTCTTGGGTTCGGGGAGTAGATTATAGAAAGGGAAGGTATTAGCACCCTTTCTATCCATGGTTATCCATGGGCTCTTAGGTACTTTCTTAGATCAACTTGCCTTGGTTTTCAATTGTTTGAAATGGTGCTTTGTGTGTGGTTTTGAAATTTTTTTGAAAAAGATGCCTTGTCTAGGCTACCCTTGTAACAATTCTTTACTCGAATGTTTTACAAAAGGTGTTTGTCTTTTTGAAAAGATGTTTCAAGGTTTTTTTTGAAAGTTTATTTTGAAAGTGGTTGTGAAGTGTGGTTTGAAAGATAGGCAAGTGTTTTTTGTTTTGCAAGTTGACAAGTACTTAAGAGCTATCTACCCTAAAGTTCTCAAAGATTTTTGCTATGTTTTAACCCTTTTAACAATTTTGTTCCACCATTGCATTTGGTGGACAATCTTGTGTTAGGATGTGAAAGGGACGGGCGCGGGTCATCGTTTAGACCATGATTGCAATGGTGCCAAGTATCTTTGGGCAATTTTCCTTTAAGGGACTTTGATCATTTTAGGCAACTTTTCTAAAGCGTCATCGAGGGACTATGATCATTTGAATTGTGTTTGTTTTGCCCAAAGAGACCTAACATGCAATATGGCCCATTTATTGAAGGCAACAAGTGGAATACCCTAGGGGTGCAAGTGTGATTAGTGTTGTCCATTTTCATGCTTGATTATCTTGAAATTAGGTCAAACTATTTTGTTGTTTTTATTTGCATACAAAACCTAGTTCTATCATGGTATAATTGGAAAGCATTAAAGTGCGAAATTTAAAGCCCTAAGCTATTACAACACAATATGGGAAGGGGGGTACAAATGTTCAAATGGGGGGATTTGACAAGAAAATTAAACCTAACTATTACATCAATTTGGAATTATTTATAAGATAATTGATTGCACAAATTAAATAGAAATAAAATAAATATGCAAGATGCAAAAAAGTTTTTTATATGTATGAAAAAAAGTATTTTTACATGTCAAAATAAAATAAAATGAAAAATATTATTTTTTTGAGTATTTTCCATGCTTTTAGGGCAAAACCCTAATTTATTAGGTAAATATATTAATTATTTAATATATACACATTTATTTATCATATACAAAAATAAAATAAAAATGAAGTATATTTATAACAAAGTTTTTTTTTTTGAGGTCAAATATTAATAAAAGAAAAAATGTATGTATTTTTGTATTTTTGTCCTAAGTATTCTAATAAATATATATATTTGTATTATTTTCTAAATATGTATTATATATATAAAATAATAATATTTAATATTTATAAAAAAAAAGTATATTTTATATAACATATTTTCATAAGATAAAACAAAATAAAAATGAAAATAAAAGGTGCTTACATTATTTTTTTCTATTTATTCTAAATAATAATATTATGTACTTATTTACATACAAATATCAATATAATCAAATAAATGCCTAAAAAATATAAAAATGGTGTAAAAAATATTTTTTATATTTTTAATATCATTAGCAAAAATAAATAAGTCAGAATAAAAAAAAGAAAAGTCAAAAAATCATGAGAATAAGCACAATGGGCCACAGAGGTGTAAAAGCAAAAATGGGGTGTGAAAAGAAATACAAAAACAGGCCCAGCCCACCAAGTCCTTCTTCAACCTCCAGCCAGAAATTGTTTAAAAAACGCGCGCCTGTACACTGATTCAAACATCTGGATTCCTTGACCTTTTGCACAAACTTACAACACCAAAAATGTTAAGCATTGAATCACGATTCTGAATATGTAAAGAACTCCTCCTAACTCTCAGAAATGAGAGAGAATTTTATCATTCCCAAATCTTAACCTAACTTTTTATCAATATTCAGACCTTAAATTCTCACAGCATATGCAAAATAAATGAAAAGTAAAGGTATGTACAGTTTCAGGGGCATGAGTAGAATACTTCTTATTCACAAACTTAGAGCTAATGATGCCTACATTGAGAGATAGAAGTTCAAGAATATACCTGTTCAGTTGAAGTTGTATCTGATGATGGAGGTACCTTCAGAGCAAGGTGATGATTGATACAGCTTCCTTGATGTCCAAGGATGCTATTCCAAGCTTCACTTTGTCTTGAAACCTTTTGAATCGAGCTATGGAACTTCAGCTGCAAAACAAGAAAATGAAAATGGTGGTGTGGCCTGGGAGTGTTACAGGTCGTGTTTGGGCTTTGGATTAGCTTCAAGGGATGTTGTGGGATGTATTTGAGGTGGTTTTAGCAAGAGTGTATGGAAGGTTTGAACTGGGGAACTCAAACTGCAGCAGATGCTCTGTTTGGGCAGTTTGAGGGTGATTCTGGGAATGGGGAGGTATTGGAGATGTTAGGGTCGTGTTTCAGCTTAGGATGGATCTTTAGAATATGCTTGACAAATTTGCTTAAGGGTTCTTTTGCTGAGATGAAAGTTGTTGTACAAAATGCTATGTTTCTTCACACTTAAGCAAGAAAAGGTCAAGTTGGTTTTTAGATAGGTAGAGGCCCCCCTAATGTGCTGCAAATCTTGGCATTGATCAGTGTAATTAGTTCCTAAACTTGTGCCAAGGGGATTTGAACTGTACTTCTTGGATTTGCATTTTGACATAAAGCTCACTTTTGCAAAAATGGTTAAAGTGCTTTATCTATTTTGGGATTAAACCACTATGCAATGCTTGAACACATAGAATATGGTCTTGGCACAAAGAGTTTGCATTAAATTTATGAGTGTTGGATGGTTTAGAGGCCTGTAATCAAGGAAAGCATGCTGATTTGAAAATTGCCTAAGTGTATGAACATGGAAATTGGCCATAACAAAAGTGATTTTTTTCCATATTTCAAAATTCGAATCTCCCTAACCATGAGGTTGTTTGATGAGTTCTTGGACATTTTGGAAAGCTTGGAATGTGTACTACAATCCATCTTTGAAGTGCAAATTGAAATTCCAAGTGGAAGTATGTGAAAAATGGTCTTGAAGTTAGGTAAAAACCTTGCCTAAAATAGGTCAAATTTTCTCTAAGTTAAGAATGGTTTAGTACCCTTGTTCCAAAAATTGTAACTTGAGATACAAGTTTCTTTTGGGAAACCTTTGTGAATAAAAGTTGTAGATTATGCAATAGGCTACAACTTTCATGTTTTGACTTTTGCTTGAATCCAAATGAATCTTGGTGAGAAAGTGGGGCAAAGTTAGGAAAAAATTAGGGTTTTTTCATAACTTAGAAAAATTCTAAGTTATGAAAAATCATCATTTCAAACCCTAATTTGCAATTCTTGATTTCTTGATGAACAAGTTTCATGATTTGGCATGTTTTGATGAAAAATGAATCTTGACTCTTGATTTTGACCAAAAAGTCAAAGTTTGACTTTTTAGTATACAGTCAAAATTGATCAATTGTATGGGAAATTCAACTGTCAATCTTGTGTATTTGGGATCTTTTGAACTTGTTGAGCATGTCAAGACAATTCCATGGGGTCCTTGAGTCCATATGTGAGCTTGGTTTTCCATTGGCTAGGTCAAACAGTCAAAAATTGCCTTTGTGCAGTCAAAACCCTAAAAATGACCATTTTGCCCTTTTGGTGATCTGATCAAATTTCTTGTGGAATTGTGATCCAAACTTGATCAAATGGTCCATATGAGTTCATAATATTGATGTGGGTCAATTTTCATGAGATTTGACTGTCAATTGGCCACAATTGACTTTTTCCCCAATACAGTTGATTTCTAGGTCAACTGTCCAATTGACTGGGCGAAACATGGAATCAAGACTTGAAACTTGGTATGGATAAACTTGGGAGTCCAATATGAAGCATGAAAGTCATCTTAGGCCATTTAGGTCAAAACATATTTGTGCAAACACAAACCCTAATTTGGGTCAACAGTGCAAGGAGAAGTCTTGAGCAGAGGAAACCCTAACTGGATCTTGAGCTCCAAGGGCTTTGTGATGAGAAATGATTGAGAAATGGGTGGGCAAATTTTGGGGTTTAACACGGAGAATATCCTAATGTTCCTCTGATTGGTACCCAAGGAGGAATCTCTTATAATCCATGTCTAGCTCTCCGTCAGTTTGGAAGAGCCAAAAGAGCAGGGCCTCATGAGATGTTGGTGCCTCACATCAGTTTTGAGTTTCAGGTAGATAGTGACGAGCTGCGTCGTAGATTCATCAAGGCTTGGGACAGAATTCACAAAGCTGACCCACATGAGTTGGGACCGAAGACTTCTCTACCTATGGAACCCTACTACAGATGGGTCCGCATCCGTGCTCAGAAGTTAGGTATGCCATACGAAGCTGTCAGACCCATCACTCTTGAATATCCTGATAGAGACGGGGTTCCTCCAACTGTACTCCCTCCTCAGATACCTACTGATGTTGATACACTAAAGAGGTCTTGGGCGTACCTACAAGAAGAACGGGGTTCTTATCGGGAAAAGTTCAACGAGCAGGAATTGAAAATCCAGAAGCTGACAAAGCAGTTATAGAACGAGCGGACCTTGAATGACTACATCCGTACTGAGAAGAAGAGACCCTGGGATCACTGATGAGCTTTGGATATTCTTTTACAGTTTTTATTTCCCTTTTCAGTATTTCCATTTTATGTAACGCCTAAGGGCAATCTGTTGAACAATTTAAATTTCAAAGTTGAATCTAATAAAGTGCGTTTCCTTTTTGTTTACGATGTTGAACCCCGATTGTCTTTGAAAACATAAATCATACGCATTCCATTCATCATATGCATCACAGGTACTCTTCTTTTCAGGTTGCTTAATGTCCTTCGCTGTTTATTTCAGCAGTCATCATGAACCCTGAATCATCTACTGAGTAATCCATCAAGGCCCTCCAGGCTCAGAACGCCCAGTTCCAAGAGTTGGTCATGAGTTTAGCCCAAGGTCAAGAGGAATTGAAGGCTCTGCTGGTAAAGAAGAAGAAGAAGAGAACTGTACTATTCAACACTGGACGGAGGTTTGGTAATACACTGCAAAATGAGGCTGACCAAGCTGCTTCCTCTGTAGGGAAAGGCAGTCCCCAAGGGGGAAGGGTTCCTAGTCCTGTGGTCTCTGACAACAAGACGGATTTCAATGATGAGCAGTACCCTTCCGCTGAAGACAGGTACAAGCAGTTAGAGGATCGTCTGAGTTCCATGGAAATTCAACAGGTGCCTGGGTTGGATTTCGGAGATCTGGGTTTATCTTCTGTGGTGGTGATCCCACACAAGTTTAAGGCACCCTCTTTTGCGAAGTATGACGGGGCTTCCTGCCCTAAGCTACATCTCAGATCTTATGTGCCGAAGATCCAACCGTATACTGTGGACAAGAACCTATGGATCCATTTCTTCCAGGATAGCCTTTCAGGGGCTCAACTCGAGTGGTTCTATCAGCTGGATGGAGCCAGTATTCGAAACTGGGAGGACTTGGCTACTGCTTTTTATAAGCAATATCAGTATAATGCCGACCTCGCTCCTACACGTACGTAACTCCAGGGTATGTCGCTAGGATCGGGAGAAGGTTTTAAAGAGTACGCGCAAAAGTGGAGGGACCTGGATGGTAGGGTGCAGCCACCGTTGACTGACCGTGAACTCGTGGACATGTTCTTGGGGACCCTGTCTGGGCCGTTCTTCAACCACCTGATTGGTAATTCTTCTGCAGGGTTTACAGACCTCATTCTGACCGGTGAGAGGATAGAAGCTGGTATGAAATCGGGGAAGATACAGAAAGGTGCGTCCTCAAGTTCTGAAAAGAAGCCTTTCAAGAAGGAAGCCAGTGCTGTGTATGGTCCCAGAAGACAAAATAAACCAGAACGCCGCCAAGCTGTCAACACAGTGGTGATTTCAAAGCCTACTGCCGCTCCTCGGCAACCTAACTAACCAAGGGGTGAGAGACCCAGAAGAGAATACACTCGGCTTAGTATGACCTTGTCGCAGATCTTGCCGCAACTGCTATCAACCAACTTGGTAACTGTCAGAGAAGCTCCGAAGGTGGTAAACACAACCTCTCCGAAGTACAATCCCAACGCCTGCCGTGCTTATCACTCTGATAGCTCGGGGCATTCTACTGATGATTGTTGGGCCCTGAGGAATAAGGTCCAGGACCTTATCGATGCCAAGGAAATACAGTTTGAGGCACCCGAAAGGCCCAACGTTGTGACTGCTCCTATGCCCCAGCATGGAGTAAATGCTATTGAGGAAGACCTGTATGTAGCTTCTGTGGATGATATTATTACTCCATTATTGACCGTCAAGAGGAACCTGTTGCTAGCCGGTTTATTTCCGGGTTGTAGCAAGGGTTGCCTTCTATGTGTTGTGTCACCTGCTGGTTGTCCGTTGCTGAAGTCATGCGTCCAAAACCTGGTGGATAGCAAAGAAATCTTGTTCAAGAAGACCGTTGTTCCTATTGTCCCTACTGAAGAAGTGTCCGTTGTCACCATTTTCAACAATCCCACCAAGGCTCCCCCGAGGAAGCCCGTCAAAATCATGTCTGTTGCACCTATCATCATTACCGTTCCGGGGCCCCTCCCCTATAAATCTGACAAGGCTGTCCCGTGGCACTATGGGGCAGATGTGTATGTGCTCGGAGTAAAACAAGAGTTCAATACTAGTACCGGCATCATTAACATCACCGGTCCTGCTAAAGTTACTCGCAGTGGCAGGCTCTTCTCGCCTGATATTGCACCTCCTTCTATTCAGAGGCCTCTTGTTATCACACCTGCCAGTGTACTTGTTTCCCCTCCTGATCAAGTTTCTACCCCTGCTGCCGAGTCATCTAACACTCAGGGCAAAGGGATTGCTAATGCGCCTGCCCAGATGGAGGCACCGAAGACTGTTAATGTTGAAGTTTCCCAGCAAGAGATGGAAAAAATCCTTAAGATTATCAAGAAGAGTGATTTCAACGTCGTTGAACAGCTGGGGCACACCCCCTCTAAGATCTCTATGCTATCACTGTTGTTGTGCTCAGAGGCCCATGCCAAGGCCTTGATTTCCTTCCTGAAGACGGCCCATGTGCCACAAGAAACGTCTGCTGATCAATTTACTGATTGTGTGGCCAACTTAACTGGTGATAATGGTCTGGGTTTCTCTGACGCTGATCTGACCGCCAAGGGAAAGAACCACAACGATGCCCTGCATGTCTCCATTGAATGCAGGGGCACTACTCTCGCCCATGTGTTGGTAGACACCGGTTCTTCACTGAACGTATTGCCCAAAAAGGCCTTAGACAGGTTGGATTGTGAGGGTTTGGAGTTAAAGCCTAGTAACATTATTGTCCGAGCCTTTGACGGGTCGAAGAGGATGGTACATGGTGAGGTGGACATTCCAATCCGGGTTGGTTCTCAAGTCTTTGATTCAACATTCTATGTGATGGACATCCGACCATCCTATTCTTGTTTACTGGGTCGTCCTTGGATCCACAGGGCTGGGGTTGTGACCTCCACTCTACATCAAAAACTCAAGTACCCGGTCAGAGGGAAAATTGTTACAGTGCAAGGGGAGGAGGAATATATGGTTAGCCATCTTAACTCATTCCGGTACATAGAGATGGACGGGCAGTTCATTGAGACCCCCTTCCAACACTTTGAAGAGGTGCCTCCAACATTGGCATCAGCCGAAACTGTGACTGAAGAGGGTTCTCCTTCGAAGATGGCTTCCTTAAAGGATGCTCGGGCGGTGATCGAGAAGGGTGAGTGTGCAAACTGGGGCAGACTTCCTGATTTTACTCCGAAGACTGACAAGTTTGGGCTGGGTTTCACTGCAGAGGCTCAGAGGGTTGTACGTAAAGCAAGGATTGGAAGACCTCCCGTATTCATCACAAACCCGGGAGTGAATGCTATTGAAGGCGATGCGGAGGAATCTGAATTTGATAGTTGGATCTACCCAACAGCCGACGGTGGACTGAGCAACTGGACTGCAAAAGAGTTCATACCTGTTACTTTTGTTACTCAGTAATGAACTCCTTTGTTTTTAAATTTGTAACGAACAATAATTTGAAACTTTATGGCCCGGTGTCTTACCCGGGGCACCGTGGCTTCATTTGTGAGGGCTTATTACTTGTCATTTCCATATATCATGAATAAAAACATTGGACGTTTTTCGCATTTCGAATCTTGTGCTCCCTTTCTTTCTTTATATATTGCAAAACAGCTATATTTACACACACTCACCTATACAGGTTTCAATCCACTCTGGATCTCACTGGTAACGACTCTGCTACTACCAGTTATGACTTCGAAAATCCGATCAACTTAGCCGAAGACGAAGGTGAAGATGATTACGAAGTGCCTAGTGAGCTTGCAAGACTGTTACTCCAGGAAGAGAGGGCCATTCAGCCGCATGAAGAGCCAGTGGAAACGGTAAATCTAGGTACTAAGATAGACAGAAAGGAAGTCATGATTGGTGCCAATCTAGAACTCAGCGTGAAACAGCGGTTGATTCAGATGTTTCATGATTATGTGGAAATCTTTGCCTGGTCCTACGAAGACATGCCTGGGTTGGATACTGACATTGTGGTTCATCACCTGCCTACTAAGGAAGACTGCCCTCCGGTTAAACAAAAGGTTCGCCGTATGCGCCCAGAGATGTCCGTGAAGATCAAAGCTGAGGTTATGAAACAATTCGATGTCGGGTTTCTAGCAGTGACTTCTTACCCTCAGTGGGTTGCCAACGTGGTTCCGGTGCCGAAGAAAGATGGTAAGGTCAGAATGTGTGTTGATTACAGGGATTTGAACAGGGCAAGCCCCAAGGATGATTTCCCTCTACCTCACATCGACATTCTGTTTGACAATACTGCTCAACACAAGGTGTTCTCCTTCATGGACGGCTTTTCAGGTTATAATCAGATCAAAATGGCTCCTGAAGATATGGAAAAGACTACCTTTGTTACTCAGTGGGGCACCTTCTGCTACAAGGTCATGCCATTCGGGTTGAAAAATGCTGGGGCAACCTACCAACGTGCCATGGTCGCTTTATTTCATGACATGATCCATCATGAGATAGAAGTATATGTTGATGATATGATTGCAAGGTCTCAAACTGAGGAGGAACACCTTGACCATCTACAAAAGCTGTTTGACCGTCTGAAGTTATACAAGCTAAGATTGAATCCAAACAAATGCACATTTGGGGTAAGATCTGGAAAACTACTAGGTTTCATCGTGAGCGACAAAGGTATTCAAGTGGACCCTGCCAAAGTGAAATCCATACAAGAGATGCCAGTTCCCAAGACAGAGAAAGAAGTCAGAGGCTTTCTAGGACGACTGAACTACATTTCCCGATTCATCTCACACCTAACTACTACTTGTGAACCAATCTTCAAGCTACTAAAGAAAGATCAAGTAGTACGTTGGAATGATGAATGTCAGGCCGCTTTCGACAGAATCAAAGAGTATCTCCAAGAACCACCCATTCTTATGCCACCAGTTGAAGGGAGACCTCTAATATTATACTTGACAGTACTTGACATCTCAATGGGGTGTGTGCTGGGGCAGCATGACGAGTCTGGCCGAAAAGAGCATGCTATTTATTACCTTAGCAAAAAGTTTACCGACTGTGAGACCCGATACTCACTTCTCGAGAAAACTTGATGCGCTTTGGTATGGGCGGCTCGCCGACTGAGACAGTATATGTTGACTCACACTACTCTATTGATTTCAAAAATGGATCCAATAAAGTACATATTCGAAAAGCCCGCATTGTCCGGAAGAATAGCAAGATGGCAGATGATCTTGACAGAATATGACATCCAGTACACGACTCAGAAAGCGATCAAGGGAAGTGTATTGGCAGACCATTTGGCACACCAAGCAGTGGACGACTACCAGTCAATGAACTTTGAATTTCCCGACAAGAACATCATGGTAGTAACTGATTGTGAAGTACCTGGACCGGATGAAGGACCTGAGGAAGGATCCCGATGGTCTATGCACTTTGACGGAGCCTCCAATGCTTTGGGTAACGGTATCGGCGCTGTGATCATATCCCCAAAAGGCACTCATACTCCACTTACTGCCCGACTATGTTTCAACTGCACCAACAATATGGCGGAGTATGAGGCATGCATCATGGGTCTGCAAGCTGCAATTGACTTAAGGATCAAGTTTCTGAGTGTCTTCAAAGATTCCGCTCTCATGATCAATCAGATCAAAGGCGAGTGGGGTACGAAACACCCAAACCTTATTCCTTACAAAGAGTGTGTGTTGACATTGATCCCCCATTTCACGGAGATAACTTTTGAACACTTCCCAAGAGAGGAGAATTAGTTGGCGGACGCGCTGGCTACGATGTCTTCTATGTTCAAAGTCAAATGGGATAACGAAGCTCCCCGGATCATTATCTGGAAATTGGATGAACCTGCATATTGCTGTGATCTTGAGGCTGAGGTGGTAACTGAAAAACCTTGGTATCATGAAGTGAAGAGGTACCTTGAAGCTCAAGAATACCCCGAGGGTGCATCTGTCAATGACAAGAAGTTTCTGAGAAGGTTCGCAGCAAAGTTCTTCCTCAGCAATGGCATTCTCTACAAGCGAAACCATGATTCAACCTTATTGTGTTGTGTGGATAAGACGGAAGCAGAAAAGATCATGGAAGAACTACATGAAGGTACCTTCGGAACATATTCCAGTGGACACACCATGGCAAAGAAAATCCTTCGGGAAGGATATTTCTGGTCCACAATGGAAGTCGACTGTTACCAACATTCTCGGACATGTCACAAATGCCAGATCTATGCTGATAAGGTGCACGTTCCTCCAGTCCCTCTGAATGTCTTGACTGCACCTTGGCCTTTTGCAATGTGGTGCATTGATATGATCAGCGAGATCAAACCTACGGCATCCAACGGGCATCGCTTCATCCTGGTGGCGATCGATTACTTTACAAAGTGGGTTGAAGCAGCTTCCTACGCTACCGTAACCAAGAACGTCGTGGCACGGTTCATTCGACACAACCTGATCTGTCGATACAGTGTCCCGGAAAGGATCATTACGGACAATGGTACCAATCTTAATAACAAGATGATCACTGAGCTCTGCGAGCAATTCAAGATACAGCACCACAACTCTTCTCCTTATCGGCCGAAGATGAATGGGGCTGTAGAGGCAGCTAATAAGAATATCAAGAAGATTGTGCAGAAGATGACAGTGACTTACAAATATTGGCACGAGATGTTACCGTTTGCTCTTCATGGGTACCGTACCTCAGCACGGACGTCAACCGGGGCAACTCCCTTTTCCTTGGTCTATGGCATGGAGTCAGTCTTGCCTATTGAAGTCCAGATACCCTCTCTCCGGATAATGAAGGATGCAGGCTTGAGCGAAGATGACTGGATCCAGACTCGACTCGATCAATTAAACCTAATTGACGAAAAGAGACTCACTGCTATTTGTCATGGTCAAACATATCAAAAACGGATGATCAGGGCATTTAACAAGAAAGTCAAACCACAAGAGTATCAAGTTGGGGACTTGGTAATCAAGCACATCATTCTTCCTCAAGGTGATCCCAGGGGCAAATGGACCCCCACATACGAAGGGCCATTTGTGGTTAAACATGTCTTCTCGGGAGGGGCCATGATTATAACCACCATGGATGGTGACGACCTTCCTCACCCCGCCAATGCAGACATAGTAAAAAGATACTACGCATGAATTAAAGACCCGCTAGGTTGACACACCTAGGCAAAAATAAGGGCTTCCCGGCGAACCAAAAGGGTTCGGGCAAAAATAAGGGATGAAATGAAAAATCTTTACACCCGGCAAGTCGAAAACCTGAAAAGGCGGCTTG
This sequence comes from Vicia faba, assembly GCA_948472305.1. NCBI lineage: Eukaryota > Viridiplantae > Streptophyta > Magnoliopsida > Fabales > Fabaceae > Vicia > Vicia faba. Next base: position 1,516,412,273 of record OX451735.1, read on the forward strand.
GGCAAAAATGGGTATCCCGGTGGACTGAAAACCCGAAAGGGCGGTCCAGGAAAAAGTTAGGGATTAAAGCGTAATACTATGTCTCATTGGATCACCTTGCATCCAGAATCCGGTATCAACTATCAGGTTCAAACGGCATCGATCAGTCAACTTCATCTTCAACTAAGCAGCCAAGTGATGAGACGCCCGAAGATATAAAGGCGATAACAGAGTTGGAACCCAGTGGGATTATTCTTTTCACATAGCTGTTTTGTTTTCCTTTTCACAAAATTGTATAAACTCTATGTTATTCGGCGGCGTTCTCTTACTAGGACGTCAGCCTCTTGTACATAAACGCCTATTTTCAGGCAAATTCAAAAATCAATACAAATTCACTTTTCAGATGAATTGCCAATTATTTTTCCTTTTTCTGTTTTGTCTTGCGAAGAACGTCCAATGTTCATTTTTGATATATGCATTTGACACTAATTGCTGACTCATAAATATTTGCATAAAGAAACAAAAGACTAATTACAGGTGACATCAGAAACAGGGGCAATAATGAGTTGTCTAAGCGATCTAGTTGCTATGTCCACCAAGGTACCAAGGTAAGTTCGGCTGAAGAATGTAACCCAGATACCTTCACTCCCCGCCGAGTAAGACAAGAATCAGAAATACTCTCTTAAGCAGAGTTGGTCTCCCGTCAGCCCTGACAAGGCACAGTACCTCCAGCAAGTCAGCAACACTCTCCCCGAGCAGAGTTAGTCTACTGTCAGCCTCAAGGAAGTTGGGTATCCCCAGAAGATCTCAATATTCCCCAACGGAGCATACAAACATTCCTAACAAGCATCCCCGGCAATCTTGATCTAAGATTGTTCCCCGGCGGAATACCGGACATCCAGTGGAGCCATTCCCCAGTGCAGTCCTAAGTTTCCCCAGGAGAGTTAAACCATCATCCCCAGTAGATTCTGGAAGCTTATCCCCAGTAGATTCTGGAAGCTTATCCCTAGTAGATTCTGGAAGCTTATACTCTACAGAGTACGAACGCATCTCCCCAGCTTTATTCAAGGTTATTCCCCACCAGAGCTTATAACTGGGTTATCCTCAGCTAATTACCATGGAAAGATCGTCCTCGGCGAAATTCTTCCTATCCCCAGCGGAGTTCATCAAACCCAACAGAGCTTATCAACGGAGTCCCCAACAGAGTTATCGTCAAATCTCAACAAAGTATCTCTTCCCACAGAATATTTCCCCGCAGAATAATCTCTTCAACAAAGTTTATCCCTCAATGGAGTCATCTCCTCCTACAGGTTTATTCTCGCAATCGTCATCCCCAGCGGAAACAAAGAGCTCTACTCTTCAACATCAGCCCAGGATTCAACAAACTCCCGGCATTCGTCAAGGATTTATTTTCCTAGACAAAAATACATTCATAAACATTTCACATTTTATACATATTGCTTACATACATGATAAAGTACATACGACACGACCTCATGACATCATGCATTTCATACATCATGACATTGCATACAACTGATGTTTTGCCTTTTCAGGAAAAAGGTCAATACAAAGATGATTACTATCAACTGTCGCAATTCCAGATTCGATACCTGTATCCAGCCAGAGCATATCTGTTGACGACTAATTCCAGATTCGATTCCTGTATCCAGCCAGGGCACGTCTGAAGAGTTTGAAGATTTGATTCCTGTATCCAGCCAGGGCATATCTGTTGACGACTAATTCCGGACTCGATTCTTGTATCCAGCCAGGGCACGTCTGAAGAGTTTGAAGATTCTATTCCTATATCCAGCCAGAGCATATCTGTTGACGACTAATTCCGGACTCGATTCCTGTATCTAGCCAGGGCACGTCTGAAGAGTTTGAAGATTCGATTCATGTATCCAACCAGGGCATATCTGTTGATGACTAATTCAAGATTCGATTCATGTATCCAGCCAGGGCACGTCTGAAGAGTTTGAAGATTCGATTCCTGTATCCAGCCAGGGCATATCTGTTGACGACTAATTCCATATTCGATTCCTGTATCCAGCCAGGGCACGTCTGAAGAGTTTGAATATTCGATTCCTGTATCCAGCCAGGGCATATCTGTTGACGACTAATTCCGAACTCGATTCCTGTATCCAGCTAGGGCACGTCTGAAGAGTTTGAAAATTCGATTCCTGTATCCAGCCAGGGCATATCTGTTGACGACTAATTCCAGATTCGATTCCTGTATCTAGCCAGGGCATATCTGTGAGTAATTGATTATAGATTCGATACCTGTATCCAGCCAGGGCATATCTACATGAAGAGTTTAGAGATTCGATACCTGTATCCAGCCAGGGCATATCTACATAAAGAGTTTGAAGATCAACCTCTGTAATAGGCCAGGTAATTATTTTTCTTTCTCAGGTACGCAAGTTCTCGCTAAGGAATCTCTTACGCGATCGACACCTAGATGGCATCTATAAGCCAATCCTCATATCCATCATCTCTCCAAATGGCATCTGTAAGCCCATTCCCGTCATCACACTGCTAACATTCTACTATGTGAGTGCAAATTTTTGGGCACTTTAGTGTTCAATCATCTTCCACCTTCGGATCACGAAAGGCACGCAAGCCAATCTACATCCTCAGGTCTAAGAAGATTGAACAGGGGCAACTGTTGTACCCCAAAATTTTCCCTCCCATATTCTTCAAGATTTGTCAAGGTCAATCTCCAAATGGTTCAAAATCTCTCAAGGATTGCACAGTGCAAGCACCCTCCTAACACAGTCAAAATTAGGGTTTTGGTTCTTACAAGGAAGTTGAGGTTTCCAAGGGTCCAATCAAGTCCCATATGCCTATATACATTGTCAAGCACCTATATGTCAAGTTTCAAGACTCACAAGGTCAAGTTGCACAGTCAAAAACCCTAATTGCTTCACAGTCAACTACAGGGGTAAAATGGTCATTTTGCAGTCAAAAGTCAAAAATTTTGGTCAACATCTTATTTTGAAGCCACAATCATCATTTGATCAAGTCTTGATCATGATTCCACAAGCATGGCTCCAAAAGTCTCAAGAATAAAAAGTTTCTATTTTTGGACAGCTGAAAAGTCAACTGCAAATTGACCAGGGCATAACTTTTTCATGGTTCATCAGAAAAATTCCATCCAATTCTCATTTTTAAGGGGATTACATTTACTACAACTCATCTTCACATTCCAAATCCAAGAAATGCTCTCACAAAAAGTTGTCAATTTCAACATTATAGGTCATTTTCAAAAGTCAACAAAAAGGCACTTTAAGTCAAAGACCATAACTTGAGATTGGTAAATCAAAATGACATGGGACCAAAGGCATTGGTTAGAGGACTTCAAGACCTTTCCAAAATGTCCAAGAACATGTTCATAGCTTCAAAATTGAGCAAGATATGCATTGGAGAAGTTGGGAAATTTTTGGGAACTTTCAAAAGTCAACTTTGCCTAAAACACTTCATTTTTGCTAATGGGCCTCAAATTCCTTCTTGAATCTTTGCCCAAAGCCTATGCACGACCCATTGAACTTAAAATGATTTATTTTCTTATTTTTAATTAATTAATTGAATTTTTATTAATATTAATTCATTTAATTGATTTTAATTGTAGGAAAATTCAAAAGATATGGTTTTTGGATCTTTTATGAAGCAAATCTGATCAGGGCAAGCTGGCAATCTCGTTTCTCAATCAAAAATGAAAAATCATCCATGTTTGGCAAGTTTTATCAATCAAAAAAGTTGGAAAAGATTTGATTAAAATCAAATATTGAAAACATAATTTCATGGACTTTTGGGCCAAGATTTACCCTAGTTTTGATTCCAATACATAGGCTGAAGCCAACCCTAGTGTTAATAACGTGAAATTGCTGCTAAAACTCCATAACCAAATTGCAAAAATTCAAGAAAAGTGTGAAACTGAATTCTTATTTGCAACGCAATTCAAAGCCTCTTTTTGATTCAAACATCTTGCCTGAGTCTCCAGGAATCCATTGCCATCAAGAACAAGTCCAAATACGCAAAGAATCAAAGAACACAAGTCACTCGGTTTGCATTATTTTCCAAATCTGCATATCATAATTCATGCGTTTTTAATCCATTTTCTTGGTTGGTTTGTGTTGTTAGGAACATTCTGAAGCTAATGGGATAGTTTAATTGTGTTGAAACTTCCTGAATCGAAATCCACCATGGGAGATATCTAGGGTTTCGAAGCTTGAAAATTAGGGCTTTGCGCATAAGGAAAAATTGGACCTTGAGACAAGCATGGTTGAATTCGCCAAGGCCAGACGAATTCAACCAGACCCTCACGCTCTTTTTATGTGACCTGTGTGCCTAATCGCTATTATTGACACTTTGTTTTGTGGGGGTTTAAAACCCCCGCTATCTGTTTGGTATTTTTGCAGATGAATGAAGAAGATGAGACGTGGAAGCCAGCTACTGGATCATTCAAACCATGGCGCGTTGTTTTTAATGTCCCAGCATAATTGATTCTTTAATATATAATTTTTATTAGCTAGTATAATAACAAAAGCATGCGTTTGGTTCAGTGGCTGGTGACACGCTTGGTAAGTACTGGGACCTGGGTTCGATTCCCAGGTCCCCCATATAATTCTTAATATTTTTTCTAACACAATCATGTGCAGCAATCATCCAAAATTCCACCGTGCACGCCCAACAACAGCTTGCCATGTGGCTTCAGGCATTCATCCAGTGGCCAGGAGATGAAGTCCATGATATTCAGGGGTCAATGAGCATGCACACGATCATGAAAGTCAACAAGGCTTAGACTTCTCTTGGGCCAGAATTGCTTCAGTACACCTCCATATGGGCCATCACACCCCCTTTGGTTTGCCTTGTTTTATTTTATTTTCTTTTCTTTTAATACTTTTAATTGTTTTAATTATTATTATTAATTCACCACAAATTAATTTTTCCTAATAAAATCAGAAATCAAAAATTGTAAATATTTTTTTATTATTTATTAAATTTACTATTAACTATTATTTTTTGTAAATAAATACTAATAATTAACTTAGCTTAATTTAGGTTTTAATTTTAACCTTTTTCTCAATAAATAAAAATTCTATAGAATTAGGTTTTGACATTTTTAATCAATTAATTATTATTATCATTATTAATTATTATTATTTTTGTACATACAAATGTAAATTAATTAATTAGTTTAAATTAGCTTAACTTTAACATTTTCTTAATAATTAAAATAAACTTAGAACTAGGGTTTTCTTTTGATTTTAATTTCTTTATTTTCATTAAATACAAAAAAAACATAAAAAAATATCTTTCTTTAGTTAATTAAATAATTAGGTTTACTTTTTAATTTAAAGCAAAGGACAAAAAAGCTCGTAATTTCTCAAAAGGGTCAAAACCCTAAGGACGTCCAATTTAATTCTTTCGCGCGTTATTTTTTTATTTTATTGGATTATTATTGTATCTGTTTCCGGAATGTAATAGTAATTAGGTTTACCGCTTTCTTTGCTTTCCGCACTTTATCAAAAACGGGTCTTTGTTTTTTGGCGATGTATAGACCCGTGCCTTGTAATAGCGTAGCTTTTACCTTTCCGTATTTTATTTTCCGCACTCCTAACTGCTAAATTGCATGAAAGAATGTATGATAATTAAAAAAACAACTCGTAGCTCACAATTGCATAATCCAAGATAAATGTTAACATGAAAACAACACACAATGCACATGCCACTTCTAGGGTACGCCTCACTCGCTGCCTTCGAACGTGGTCGTCAAGTATAGGGTGTTTTAGCGGTCGCCCTTATGTCTAAGATCCAGTTGCCTCGAAACGGTTGCCTCGGATTAAAAAGGATCTAGGACATTAGGGTTACTTCTAAGGTGTCCTACTATTGCTTCGGTGACCACACTGTCCCTCAATCGAATTGACCCGAACACCTCTAACGGTGGTGCTACGTACCTCTCAATGGTGGGATGGAACTACCTTAAGGACTCTTATACAGCATAATTCCTTAGGGTAGGTGGATGACTCATGGGTACTTGCTCTTTCAAAAAACAAAAACAAACTTTTCGCACTGACACTTTCAAACAAAAGTTTTCAAACAAATACTTCATACACTCTTGAGGACTGATACAAGAGTTACCTAGAAGTTTTTCAAACTAAACTTTTCAAACCCACTCACATTTGAAAAGCAAACATCTTTTGAAAACATAAGAGCAAGTACCTAAGAGCCCGTGGATAACCATGGATAGAAAGGGTGCTAACACCTTCCCTTTCTATAAATCTACCTCCCGAACCGAGAGACATTCTCAATAAGGAATTTTGCTGTGCTTTTGTCCTTTCCATGTTGGAGAACATAAAAGACGGTGGCGACTCTTGCTTACCGCGACATACGCGATCCAGCTAAAAACATTCAGTTCTATTTCCACCGATCACAACAAGGGTGGCATCTCTTTTATGTTCCTCCAAATTAACTTCCAAGTTATGCGACTGCCTCCTTCCCTTGTCTGGTTGCCTGGGAAACAAACAACAACAATAACGCAAACATTGTAAAAGGAGATGTTTTTCAAATGATTCTATCTCAGCACACAAAGAGGGAGAGACTTTCATCATGTGAGTGATGACCTTACTAGGGAATCTGGGAGAGAGACTTCATACCATGCAAACCCGAAATTAAAATGAACCAAGACCTGACTGGGGAAAACAGGATCATAAACCCAACACCCCACCAAAATCAATTGGTATCATCTTCAATTATCTGAGAAGCACAAGAAGATCATACTCATACCAGCAAAAGTGACCTGGGAGAGCCTTCTTGGGGAATTCATACTTCTGAAATTTCAGAGTTCGTCCATCCTTGGAATCACTATTTTTGTTTTCCTTGAGTCACGAAATCTAAAGCAAGAAGTAATTTGTAAATTCTTTTAAAAAAATTGTTATTTAATCAGTTTGCTTCAAAAATCACTATCAATAATAAATGAAGTCTTTGTAAGCTGAATAAAATAGAATTGCAAAGAATTGGATAAAAACTCAAACTTTATTAATAGAATGGTAGTTTGCAAATGGCGAGAATCCATAGATGATTACAAAGTTTGGAAAAGGTAATATTGGAAGAGATACATTGAAATACAATGACCACTATTCTCCCTAACAACTTTGAATTCTTGAGCAGAGACTTCGGTTGAAGAGTGGTGAGGATCCAAGAAGATTATTGCTTCAATGACCAAGTCTTGTCAAACGCAGTTACTTGCCAAGAAATCCCTAACTTTTTCCTAGATTTCCCTTGCGGGTTTTCAACCTAGCGGGATAATTTATTCTGTTTATGTCTCTTACTTTTTCCTAGACCGCCCTTTCGGGTTTTCAGCCTACCGAGACGCTCATTTTTGACTAAGCCGCCCTTTCGGGTTTTCGACTTAGCGAGCTGTTCTTTTTATTTCTTTAGGAAAAGTATTTCTTTACTGCATCAGCATTCACGGGACGTGGAAACTCCTCGCCATCCATTGTTTCAAGAATCAATGCACCACCAGATAAGGCTTTCTTGACAACATGTGGACCTTCAAAATTGTGAGTCCACTTGCCCCTAGAATCAGCGTTAAAAGACATGATCTTCCTGAGCACGAGGTCGCATTCTCTGAATTCATGAGGTTTGACCTTCTTATCAAAAGCTTTCTTCATTCTCTTCTGGTAAAACTGACCATGACACAAGTTCGTCATTCTCTTCTCTTGAATCAAATTCAACTGGTCAAACCTATTATGGACTCATTCAACCTCTAATAACTTGGTTTCCATTATCACACGTAAAGAGGGAATCTCAACCTCAATGGGGAGCACTACTTCCATGCCATACACAAGAGAGAATAATGTTTCCCCTGTTGAAGTGCGTACAGATGTTCGATACTCATGCAGAGCAAAAGGGAGCATTGCATGCCAATCTTTATAAGTAACACCCTTTTTCTGGATGATCTTCTTGATGTTCTTATTAGCAGCTTCAACAACCCCATTCATCTTTGTCCTGTAGGGAGATGAATTGTGATGGACAATATTTAATTCTTCACAAAGTTCTGTCATTATTTTATTATTCATATTTGAGCCATTTTCAGTGATAATCCTGCTTGTCACACCATATCGACATATGAGATTATTCTTGATAAAGCGTACTACCACCTGCTTAGTAACATTAGCATATGAAGCTTCTTCCACCCATTTAGTGAAGTAGTCAATTTACACTAAAATGAAACGATGTCCATTCACGCCTTTGGTTCAATCATTCCAATCATGTCAATACCTCATATAGAGAAAGGCCATGGGGAAGAAATAACATTGAGAAGTGTCAGAGGCACATGAATTTTGTCAACATAGATCTGACACTTATGGAACTTCTTTGCAAATTTATAACATTCAGATGTCATTGTTAGCCAATAATAACCTACCCTAAGCATCTTCTTTGCCATTAAATGTCCATTGGCATGAGTACCAAAGGAACCTTCATGGACTTCATGCATCAACATGTCGGCTTCATGTTTATCCACGCATCTGAGCAAGACCATGTCAAAATTTCTTTTGTGTAGCACATCTTCATTGAGGAAAAAGCTTCCTGCCAACCTTCTTAATGTCTTTCTATATTTATTTGATGCACCAGTCGGGTATTCCTGAGTCTGGAGAAAATGCTTGATATCATAATACCAAGGTTTCTCATCTGACATCTCATCTGTTGTAAACACATGAGCTGGTCTATCCAAACGTCACACTGTAATACGAGGCACATCGTTCTGAGTATTCACTTAATACATAGAAGCCAAAGTTTCCAAAGCATCCGCCATTTGATTTTCATCTCTAGGAATATGATGGATTTCAACTTTGTTAAAGACGGGTAATAATCTTCTAGTATAGTCTTTATAAGGGATCAAGCCAGGGTGATGAGTATCCCATTCTCCTTTAATTTTATTTACTACCAAAGCTAAATTGCCATATACATCTAGAACTTTGATTCTGAGATCAATTGCCTCCTCGAGACCCATGATACAAGCCTCATACTCTGCCATATTATTGGTACAATCAAATGCCATCCTTACAGTAAAAGGAATGTGTGATCCATGAGGAGTCATAATCACAGCACCAATTCCTTTCCCATAAGAATTCACAGCTCAATCAAATACCATGCTCCAACGAGATTCATGACCAGGACCTTCCTCAGGCAACGGTTCATCATAATCTTTCACTTTCAGAAAAATAACATCCTCATTAGGGAAATCATATTTAACAGACTGATAATCATCATCCAATTGGTGAGCAAGATAATCCGCCAACACAGTTCTTTTTATAGCCTTATGAGTACGGTATCCAATATCATATTCAGATAACAACATCTTCCAACAGGAAATTCTTCCAGTAAGAGCAGGCTTTTCAAAAATATACTTAATTGGATCCATTTTGGAAATCAACCAAGTAGTATGATTCAACATATATTGCCGCAACCGCTTTGCCGCCCGGGCCATAGCACAACATGTTTTTCTAGCATAGAATATCGTGACTCACAATTAGTAAACTTCTTGCTAACATAATAAATGGTGTATTCCTTATTTCCTATTTCATCTTGTTGTGCCAAAATACATCCCATAGAATTATCTAACACTGTCAGATACATGATTAATGGTCTTCCTTCAATAGACAGGAGCAAGATAGGAGGTTCAAGTAGATACTCTTTAATACTTTCGAATTCCCTTTGGAAATCATCTGTCCCCACACATCCCTGATCTTTCTTTAACAACTTAAAGATTAGTTCACACGTTGCAGTCATATGGGAAATGAATCTGGAAATGTAATTCAGACGTCCAAGGAAGCCTCTAACTTGCTTCTCAATTCTTGGCGCAGACATTTCTTAAATTTCTTTGACTTTATCAGGATCAACTTCAATTCCTTTTTGGCTGACAATGAAACCCAACAACTTCCCTGATCGGACACCGAAGGTACATTTATTTGGATTCAAGCGGAGACGATATTTCCTCAAACACTGAAATAATTTTAACAAATCTTCTACATTCCCTTCTTCAGTCTGGGGTTTGGCCATCATATCATCAACATATACCTAAATTTCCTTGTGCATCAGATCATGGAATAGGGTTGTCATAGCCCTCTGGTACATTGCACCAGCGTTCTTCAACCCGAAGGGCATCACTCTGTAACAGAATGTTCCCAAAGGTGTGATAAATGTTGTTTTCCATGTCCTCAAGAGCCATTCTGATTTGATTATATCTGGAAAATTCGTCCATGAACGAGAATACTTTGAATTTTGTTGTACTATCAACCAACATATCAACATGTGGCAAAGGAAAATCATCTTTTGGACTAGCTTTATTTAAATCTCTATAATCAACGCACATGCGAACTTTTCTGTGTTTCTTTAGTACTGGGACAATATTGGCAATCCATTGAGGGTACACTGATGTCACAAGAAAACCGACATTAATTTTCTTTAAGACTTCTTTAATTTTTACTGTCATATCTGCGTGAGTTATTCGCAATTTTTGCTTGACTGTCGGGTACTCTGGCTTTAGCAGAAAATGATGCTCCACAATATCTGTATCCAAACCCGACATATCTTGGTATGACAAAGAAAATACGTCCATATACTCTTTCAACAATTTAATCAACTTGCTATTTACTTCGGGACACAACAATGCTCCAATCTTGACTTCCTTCAGATCTTCCTCTGAACCCAAATTGATTGTCTCCAACGACTCTTTATACGGCTGAATGGCACTTTCCTTGCGCTCTAGCAACCGTGAAACCTCTTATGGAATTTCATCATATTGTTCTTCTTAGGCCACATACACATGATATTCAAAGTTGGGAGAGGGTGCAGGGTCGTTGTATTCAACGAGTTTTTTTAATTAATATGCACATGTGATTTATGATTGCTTTTAGAAACTGACACATATATCAAGTGATTTGCAGATTTATTTACAGTTATTATTTATTCTAAAAGGGTTTTTTCGGATTACCATTTTCCAAGAAAAAGCAGAAAATAAAAACACAATTTGGGAATCAAAGACAACTTTTATTAATGATTTTTAATGATCAAAGCAAACAGATAAGTCCATACAATATCAACTTCCACCTTGGGCTGAGTGAAAGCCTTTTGCAAAGATTAACAAAAAACAAATTACTTTGAGACATGATGCAAGAGGGAACATCAATAGTGACCATGTTCTTGACTTTGACTCCAGGTGTCATATAGTTCAGCATTTTCTGCTCTTCTTCATCCTCCACAATAGCATTGATCCTAGAAATAGTTGGATGAAGGTAACCTCCGTTATGGAAAATACCATGATACTTGCCTAAAGCAGTCTTTGGCTTCAAGTTCTCACCTTTGTCATTCTTCGCAGGAAATCCCAAACCAGCCCTATGTACAACCTACCCCATACTTTACTAGGGCCATTACGTACAACCTGCTGAGCATCTTTGAATGAAACCATAGAATTCTCATTCTCTCACATTATCAACAGATAAAGATTGGAATCGAGTTCCAACAGAAGCTTCATCTGCTTCCACAACACTGAAAGAGGATAAATGAGATATTAACAATGCTTGGTCTCCATTTATGATAACCACTTTTCCTTCATGCACGAACTTCAGCTTTTGGTGAAAAGTTGAAGTGAAAACCCCTGCCTCGTGTATCCATGGTCATCCCAGTAGACAACTGTAAGCGGGCACAATATCCATAACTTGGAAAGTAATCTGAAATAAGTGTGGGCCTATGTGAATAGGCAGGTCCACTTCTCCAATAATAGACTTCCTTGATCCATCAAAAGCTTTTACAATTATTCCACTTGGGCGCATGGAAGCTCCTTGATACTTTAGCTTCATCAGCGTGCCCCTCGGTATGACATTTAAGGTGGACCCATTATCAATCAGCATATTTGACAATGAATCATTCTTACAGTTCATGGATATATGGAGAGCCAGAATGTGATTCCTTCCTTCGTCAGGCAATTCGTCATCACAGAAAATTAGGTTATTACATGATGTAATATTTCCTACCACACTTCTGAATTGGTCCAACGCCATATCACTTTCCACGAAGGCTTGATCCAACACCCTCATCAAGGATTCTCTATGGGCAGAAGAATTCATCAACAAGGCCAGAATAGATATCTTTGAAGGAGTCTGCAACAACTAATCTACTATCTTGTAGTCGCTCAATTTGATAATCTTCAATATATCATCCACATCTTTTTCCAGAGTAGCACCTGTGGATTCCCCAACTGCTTTCTTAGTTTCAACACTTTCGACAACCTTCTTATCAGCACTGACATTCCCTTGAATAACAGGTGTGAACACATGAACATTGCGGATCACTCTACTGGCATCAGCAATATTCTTGAAATTATACAAAGGTTGGATGAGAACTTCCACACCATCCTCTAGAATTGTAGCATTGTACTTGTACGATACGATTTTGTCTGATTTGTAAGGAATAGGACTTGGCAAGAAAATCACTACTAGAGCAACAACTAGCTTGCTACAGTAATAAATTTCGACAGGGACGAGATCACTGAAACAAAGCACAATTACATTCACCCATTCTTCATAATATTTGGGCATCACAGAATCATTGCTAAAGCATATATCTTCACCTGAGGAAAAGAATTCATCAGCAGAAGCATATTCATCATCTGACATAGTCTCAGCCAAGCAATCTTAAATCACATTAATCACATTGTAATTATCTTTATGGCCTGAAACCTTGATGGTACCATTATCCAATAATAATTGAATACTTCTTCTCACAATGGAGCAACCTCTAGAATCTCTGTAGCAAATCCGGAAAGACCCATAATGTTGTTCTACTTGACCATCCATGTGGCAGAAGATAGTGTACAACTGCACCAAATCATCATTCATATGGTTCACATCAAAGATATGAAACTCTCTAGGACATCCAAAGACCATGTTCACTTCTTCCTCGTATTCTTCCCTAGGCCTGATTATATGAATGAGGCCTTCATCCATCATTTCCTGTAAATCAGCCTTTACCTTATAACACCCTTGTATATCAGTGATGCAGATACCACAACCAGCATGGTCATGCGTTTAGTAACTAAACTTGTAAAGGTTGGCATGTATCTTTACCAAATCTCCTCTAACTAGGTTGATATCAAAAATCCCGAAGTCCCCTGGACAACCAGCAACCATGTTGACATCATTTTCTCCTCCATGTTTTGGTAAAGGATTATATTTTACATTAGGGTCGACATCTTTAAAGGATAAAAGGCCATATCTCACCATTTTTTGTACCTCCGATTTCAGAGGATAATAGTTTTCTACAATATGCCCTGGTGCACCCTGATGAAAAGTGCACGTCTGGTCTTCCTTATAATACCAAGGAAAAGGTGATGGTTTAGCAGGGGTGGCCTGGTCTGAACCAAAATTTTTTGAATCAATGCTGGGAGTAACTCTCTATAACTTATGGGGATAGAGTCAAAATCCTCTATCCTCTGATTTTCCCCTTGATTTCCCTGAGGGGTTGGTCTTTGATAAGCCATTGTGGTTGGAGCTGTATTAACAACTGGATTTATCGAAGCAACCTGTTGGTGGCGCTGATGATTTCTTCAAGGAGGATTAACCCTTATCTCTTGAATAATAACATTTGTCTCTCCTTATTTCTTTTTAGCAAACCCATATGATGGTTTCATCGTATTTCCAGAATTTTCACTTCATGTCAAGCGACCCTCTCTTATAGCTTCTTCCAAACGGACACCCATGCTTACCATCTCAGTAAAATCACTTGGTGTGCTCTCCGCCATTATTTCATAATAGAAAGCACCTAGAGCCTTCATAAAAATCTTTTTCATCTCTCTTTATTCCATTGGAGGGATCACTTGGGCGGCTACTTCACGCCATCTCTGTACATATTCCTTAAATGACTCTTTGTCCTTCTGGACCATTGCCCTGAGTTGATCATGTTCAGGTGCCATGTCCATATTATATTTTTACTGTCTAATAAATGCTTCACCCAGGTCGTTGAAAGTATGAACATTGGCATTATCCAGTCTCATGTACCATTTCAATGTTGCACCAGTCAAACTATCTTGGAAGAAATGAATTAACAGGCATTGATCATCGGTATGAGTAGACATCCTCCTCGCATACATCACTAAGTGATCACAAGGACAAATATTGCCCTTGTATTTCTCGAATTCTGATACTTTGAACTTCGCGGGTATTTTCACATTTGGAACCAAACACATGATTCACATTCTGCCCAAACAAATCTTTTCCTCTGAGGGCCTTTGACTCTTTCTGCATTTTATCAAACTGATCATGAAAATCGTCCATTCGATCATAGACACTCAAGCTTTCACTTGGTGGAGGAATAGGGCGACACATTTCATCATTAGCAAACGGCACAGCATTCACCAAAGGAGGTGCAACATAGTGAATCTCATTTCTAGTAGCAGGAGTAATATGAACTATAGGAGGTGCAAGAGCAGCAGCATCCTGATAAAATGGAGCAACCTGAGCATCTTGATTATAACATTCTGGCATGAAGTTCTCCAGTATTCCCCACAGATAACCCTGATGCATACGATTATGAACAACAACAATTGGAGTAGCAGAAATAGGAACTGTCGGGGCTTCCGAAGTAACAATTGTATGTTGAGGTTGAGCAAGTGGTGGATGATTCTGAGAAGCCACCAACGATTCCATCAAAGCAGTGAGATTGGCCATACCAGCCTTCAGAGAAGTAACTTTTTCGTGCAACTCGCGATTCTCTTATTCTAGATTATCCATCTTCCTTCTGGAATTAGCCCGAGTATTGTACTGGTGAGACATCTTGCTGAACAAAGTCAAGAAGCACAGTAAGACACCTGGGTATGAATAGAAATTCAAGAACTATGTAAAATATGATGCATGATGTGCAATTCACATGATTTATTTTATTAGTAATATTTCAAGGAACTCGAAGATTTATAGACAATTTGCAAATATTAAAGTACTAACACATTTGAAATACTGAAAATCTCATTATAATAGCTTCAAAATGGATTACAAATTTTTAGTACAAGTTTCAATAATCCCAAGTACAAGATAAGATAAGAATCTAAGATCCTAAGAAAGCAAAGCTGATGAAGATCACTCCACACACTAACGCTTCCCTGTGAGTCTTGCAATCTGAGCTTCCAACCACTTGTTGTCTTCTACATACCTGTTGGCGACCTCTTTCCAATCACCAGAGTCAGGAACTAAGCAACAAGGTCCTGATTGAGCTCTAGAGGAAAACAAATCCTCTTGCCTCTCCATTATCTCTTTATCATGACTCTCGAGAATCTCGATCAGATCATCTTTCTCTTTCAAGTCTGCTCGGTAGAACACCTCTAAAGTCTGACACTTATTCTTCCAAGCCTCATTTTCCTGTTGCATCCTGACTAAGGCAAGTTGAAGCTCTTCCACATCATATAATAGGGGAGGATTGGTCTTTAAAAACATATCAGGCATGGGTGCTTCACGGGAGTATGACATCTTCAACTGGATGGCTCTTGCTTGTACCCACTGAAGATAAGGCTCCAAAGAAATATCCCCTCTAGGTCCCAAGTATTTCATGCTCTTCTTGTGAATGTGACACCAAGCCTTCGCAATCTCCTCTTTAGCTTCCTTATGAACCTCTCCCTCTTTAAGTAAGAAACCACTCAAATGAATACTATTCCCTCATCGGATATCCAAGCTGTCATCGTGCAAGAACGAGATTTTAGTTAATTCCTTCCTTTGCACCAAGAATAGATACGTTGGGGAAACTACCACAACTGTCAACAATCTCTACATCATGGTAAGCCTGATGGTACCAAACAATATGTGAATGAGTGAGGGCCATAATCTTCGGAGCCCAACGAGGTTCCTTTTTGACATCTCAGAAAGCTTCAGACCTAGGTAAGTGAGAAATAAACCACTGATACAACAAAGGCGTGCAGCAAATGATCATCCCTCCATGGTAAGAATCCCGAAAATGAATAGAATAATAGGCATCACCCAATAATGTATGGACTGGATTCCCAATCATGAAGATCCTAATGGCATTGATATCCACAAATTTGTCGACATTAGGGAATAGGAACAATCTGTAAGCAAGCAGAGCAAAGATGGCCTCAAAAGCAACCGTACTCTTCATCTTAGCAAAGTAGCAAGCTTTATTCAATAAGAACTGAGTGGGTAATCCTCTAATCCCTCCTTTGGTATTCATGTGAGCTTCAACCTCAGACTTCCCCAAATGGATCAAAGCAGCAATCTCATGAGGTTTTGGCTCCCCCTTCAAACCAGTAAAAGGAACACGATCGGTAATAGGTAAACCCAGTAGATAAGAATACTCTTCCGATGTAGGCATCAACTGATAATCAGGGAAAGTAAAGCATCGATACATCAAATCATAGAACTAGACCAAAGTCGAGAGAATACCCTCCTTCATTTTGAGCTTCATAAGAGAAATAATGGACCCATACTTTCTCTGATAATTTGTAGAACTCTCGTTCTCGGGAATCAGACTCATCAAATCATCTATCTTGGGATCTTTGAAACTGTACTTCTTAGTCTTTCTTTTTCCAAAATCCATGGTCAAAAGTACTTGGGATATTCAGAAAGAGTCAACTTTTAAGTCCCTTGAACAAAATGTTTTAAAGGATGCTCATGAGTGCATGAATGCATGATGCTACAATCACACACAAGATCACAAACATAGGGTTCATAGGTTCAACATCACGAGCATAAGGTCGAAGGTACTACCCAAAAGGTATGGTCTAAAAGTTTATCACCTTCTGAACAATGTTCTAAGAGGTTCCCAGAGTCTACATTCTTCCTTCGGATATTACCAACTTCCTGATTGACTCGGTAATTAGAAATATTCTCAAGAAAAACTCGTCCGAGCATAGTATCGTGTGACAACCATTTATGGATTACTCCATCATAGCTTTCACACTACACCTAAAAGGCCAAGATGGGTTAAAGGTTCTATGGTCCTCAGTTTCAGCAGGCTCCCAAGTCGAAAGCAGCACGTCTTCCCGATTACTACCCATGATTATGAGAAAGGAGAATTTGTGTCATCTCAAAGTGGAGGATATAGCTTGGATTTTAAAATCAACGAAGCCTCACTCAACACTCAAGTGGAAAATATATCACTTCACTACATATTGTAGAAGTATGATAGCTCGCATCACTACAAGGATTGACAAGAGTCTAATCTTTTGAGAAAAAGTTTTAAAGTAAAAAGCAAAAGTGGAAAAATGGTTTGAATGAGATTGATTGACTTTTAGTATTCTCATAAAATTGTCAAAGTATTGTTAAATTGTTTAAAGTTTGATTAAGAAAATATTTTTGAAAACGCATGGACCTAAGTCCAAGTTTATTGTGAAAGCGGTTCGAGTTTAAAAACAAGAAGAGTTTTCAAAAGGAGGGAGAAGATTTTTGAAATTGAAGAAAGTGGGAGGAGATGAAGGGACTATGCTAAAGCATAAGGTAAAAGCTAGGGAAAAGAACTGTCTAACCAACAAGAAGCCAACACTTGACACAATGAGTCAATGTAGAATTCTCATCCTTTGGATTTGAGACCAAACAAGCAAAGATAATAAACCTCTTAAGAAAACCAAACTTCAATTGCATTAAGTTTTCACAAAAATTGGACAGAGTAACGGTTGTATACAGATGAATTCCAAATCACAAACAAAGCATGTAATCACAATAACCTGCACACAAAACAAACAAACAACCCAATGTGTTGGGGTAAACCCCAAGAACTCCATACAAAATGACAGTTGAAGTCACAAGATCTCAAAGTAGGTCAAGGTCTCTAATCCTAAGTCCCAAAAGTCCATCACTCCATAGTGCCAAGGATAGTAACCAAATAGTCTAAGTAACACTAAAGTTTTTTATTATTCAAGTTGATTATTAGGTATCTTGAAAAAAAAATGAAAAGCTCAAGGGAGCAAAATAAAAATAACATAAAAGTAAATGCGCAAGTGAGCAAAGATAAAAATAGTATGAAATGTAAATGCTAAAATAAATGTGCTTAAAATAAAGAGCATGGAGTAAAAGCACAAGATAAAGTTAATTGTTAGAAATTAGAGGTTAGTTGAATGACCACCTTGAAACTTGCATTTGAAACTCATTAGAGGATTGATAAAACCAAATCCTCTCAACAACAAGTTTCATTTGCTTTTTGTCAAGTATATCATTCATTTAAAATTCTCAAGGCAACCATAAGTGATCAACGATGTTTAAGTGATTCACTTTGACCAAAGCTTATGAAGATTCATTAGAGGATTGATAAGACCAAAGCCTTCTAACAATGAATCTCAAGGTTATTGGATCAAAGAATTTAAATTAACATATTTGGGCTTACAAACATGGGTTTGGGACACAATGAACATTTCTCAAATCGGGACAAAATTTAGCGCTATGTTAAGTAATCGTAAGTGGACTTATATAGAAGTCGCACCTATTTTGAGGTCGGTCAATAGAAATTTATGTGTTATATGTTTGGATAAACGATATGCATATCATCCTCTAACAACATGTGACACAATAAGAAGAGGATGAGATGAAGAGGGGAAGGATAATATTTGAAATAAAAATTTAATCAAACTATCATTAAAATCATTCATCCATTTTGGTGGAGTTAAACTCAACACTCAAGATCCAATGACGTTAATGAAGTCCATGATCAAAAGTCAAAATAGTTAGAATATGTACAAAAATAAAATAGTATTTAAAATAAAAGAAAAAGGTTTTTTAAATGGTTTTTTAATATTGAAATAAGGGAAAAAATAGCAACTATATTTAAAACACTCAAGAAAAATTAAGTGAGACCATAGAAAAATCAGAAATAAACTCAAATATTTTTATGAATTTTTTGGTAATTTTTTAAAGTCAGAAACTATTTTAAAACTAATTTAAATTGCTAAAATAAATGAAAAAAATATAAAAAATAGTAAAAGTCAGAATAAAATTCTAAAAAAAAATAATTCAGAAAGTCAGAAACAACGAAAATGATTTTTATAAAAAGTTTCAGAGTTTAAAAATGTCAGAAAGTATTTTTTAAACAATTAAAATAAAACAAACAAAGCAAAAATTATGAAAAATATCAAACTTTAAAATAAAAATATGAAAAAATATTCACAAAGTCAGAAATAATTCAAAGTATTTGTGTTTTTTTCTTTTAGAATTTTTGGATAAAAAATAAAAGAGTTATGAATTTTTTGAAATTTAAACAAATTTTAAACAAATTTTATAAAAATAAATAAATTAGAAATAATGTGAGGCGTTGGATCCAATTCACTAAAACACGTTGGAACATCAAGTGGGTCAAAAATGAAGATGTATGATGATCCCTAGTCAACAAACGCGCACTGAAGTCACAATAGTGAGGCCAATCACGATATTTCAATTGTCACGCTTTCATTGAATGAAGAGGCCACGTAGGTCATCTTCAACCTCCAGCTACCCTACAACTGAAGTGAAATGATAATCCTTAAATCTGTAAATTTAGACGCTCATAGTGGTATCATTAGACGCGTCTCTTCAAGACGATCACAACCATATCCTCGCGCCAAATTCATATAAAACACAGCTTACTCGATTTGAAAAAGATCAGAGATGTTTTGAAAATTTTGAAATCGAAAACAGAAGTATCAAACGCATTGATTCACCAAAATTGAGTTAATAGCAAACATCAGCGGACATCATAGACCATTCCAGTAATTTGAGTTAGAAGGTTTGATGCCTTAAACTACCTGAACAAAGTTAGATGAAGTTGCTCTATAAATGGACTTAGCTAGCATGATTTCGGGCACCTCAAGGCTTGATTCTTCTTCTTTTAGATTCAGGGAAGTTCAAGGATGAAAGATCAATGAAGAAATTGAATTGAGAAGTGGGAAAAATAGGAATTTGAAATCTCAGAAAAGGGTGTTATGGAGGGAGTTTGACAGAGTGATTTTGGCCTTTCAAGCTTAAGAAAATGAATGAGGTATGATCCTCTATTTATAGGGAAACAAGTGGGATGCTCAAGCGTGTGGAATAATGAAATTTGGAGGGAATATGTGTGAACCTGATACATGAGGAGTGAGTGACCTGTTTAGCATCAAAACTCACTCAATCCTTGTGTTTCAAGGCTCTAATCCACTTTGGCAAGTTGGTTAAACATGTTTAGACCAAAAACGCGTGCTAATTCGATGTTTAGAAGCCACAACATGAATTTCAAATTCTGACTTGAAGTGAAACTTCAGTTTCAAGGTACCATTTTTGAATCAATGGCATTCACAGCTCAAGGAGTCTTAGGGCATGATTCTGGAAGCTTTAGAAAGATGATATCACAAGCTTTAAAAGTGAAAAGAATGGGAATTAATGGATGTTTGAGATAAGAGTTGTGATGAGTCAAAGTTGAGAAAAAATGCTGACTTTTTGTACTTACAAAAATTCTAAGTTTTTCTTCCAAAATAACCTATAATGTCTTGCATCCAAACATGGACTTCCATTTAAAATTTATCTTGACCAAAAAATATGGCATGAAGTAGATCTCTTGAACGACATTTTGAGACTTGAACCATTTAAAAACTCCAAAAATTGATAAAGTTGTGACTTGGTGAAGTTGGTGAAAATTCATGAGATAACCTATAATCTTTTGCTTCCTTAGGGCATCTTCCATCCATTTACAAGCTTAGCACATAAAATAGGAGTTGAATTTAACATCTTTAATATCATTATGGAAAAATATCAGGCTCAAGGAGATAAAAATTGACCAAGTTATGATCTTTTGAAGTCACATAAGGGAATTTGATGGCTTATCTAGAGGACTCGTAATCTTTCTAAATCATTAGTTACCTTCCACACAAAATTTTCTTGATAATTTTGAAGTGATTTTTTGATAACCCTTTGAAGAGAGGCATGTTTTTAGAATCACTCAAAAATACCAAAAGATGAGCAAGATATAGCCCTTTGAAGTTCAAAACCCTACCCCCTAGAGCAACAAAATACCTTGGAAACTCTTCTCAATTTTGACAAACCTTCTTGCACAAATACTTTTTTCATGTAAATAGAAGTTGTTGAGGATGATAATGGGGAACCTTAGAAACCATAACCACTTCCAAATATTGAGAATTTAGGAAGATATGCACTTGTGATCAAGAAATCCAAAACTTGTCCAATTAGGTCAAACTTTTTCCATCAACCCTTATATCTTTGGACTATATTTGACAACTTGAGACATGATGGATCATAATAGACTTTGTCGTGATATTACTTAGAAACATATTCAATGATGAAGCTTGAATCTCAATGAAGCTTTGTTGAAGAAGGCATGGAAATAAACTCATGAACCTGTAGATCAACTTGATGGAATATGTTGTGCTTTCACCTATAATATCAACAATTAGGGCAAACATTCATTGTATTTATTAGTTAAAAGTTAATTAATTCAAAACATAGATGATCACAAAATACAAGTCAAGGTGCTTGGTGATTCCCCATGAGAAAAGCTAAAGATAAGGAGAAGAATTAAACCCTAGTATGTTCTTGTTATGATTGAGTTGATATGATATGATATAGGAATTTTAGGGGAAAAAATTGGGGTACAACAGCACCAAACTGTTCGACTTATTATAGAAGGCAAATGGAAGTTGGGTTTTCTTACAGATGATGTTCTGGTGCCTGCAACAGCACATCCTAATTACAGGTTCTAGAAATCTGAAAACTCTTCTATTATTGCTTGACTTATTAATACTATAGAGGTAGGTATGAGAAAAACATACATGTATCTGCCTACAACAAAATATGTTTGGGATGCTGTAAAACTGTCTTACTCTAATATTAAAAGTTTCTCTCAAATTTATGATCTAAAATCAAAGTTATGGAATTTAAAGCAAAATGGCATGGATCCCACTACCTACTATAATGAATTGATAGCCCTTTGGAAAGATTTGGATCAATGTTATGATTATAACTGGAGGTGTACTGAAGACAGTGTTCAGTTTATTAAGATGCAGGAGAATGATCATGTCTTTATTTTTCTTGCTGGTCTCAACAAGGAACTCGATTAAGTAAGAGGTAGAATTCTTGGAAGTAATCCGCTGCCAACTATCCGATAAACTTTTTCATAAATCAGAAGGGAGAAGGCTAGACAAAGAGTAATGATGGGAAAGTCAAACTTTACAACTGATTGTTCTGCCCTTGTCACAAACAACTTTAATAAAGACGAAAAGAAATATGGTAAGAAAGATGGTAAACTCTGGTGTGATCACTGCGAACGTTATTATCACACACGTGAGACTTGTTGGAAAATTCATGGAAAGCCTCCTAATTGGAAAAATAAGGGCGAGGGTCGTGCACTTTAAGCAACTTCTGATCAAGAGCCACAGTCTTCCCCAAATGTATTTCCATTTATTAAGGAACAACTAGACAAAATGTACAAACTCCTCGAGTCTCAAATACCTTCGTGCTCCATAGCCCAGAAAGGTAACTTCCCAAAATCAGCCCATCTTAGTCCCATTCCTAATCGTACATGGATCATTGATTTTGGAGCCACCGATCATATGACCGGTGATTCTAGTTTATTTTCTTCGTATAAACCATGTGCAGGAAATTCCAAAGTAAAATAGTTGATGGCTCTCTTTCAGCCGTGGCAGGAAAAGGTTCTATTGATTTGTCTCCCTTACTAACCATCCATGATGTGTTACATGTCCCAAATTTGTCTTGCAACTTATTATTTGTCAGTAAGCTAACCAAAAATAAAAATTGTCAAGCTCATTTCCTTCATACTCATTGTGTATTTCAGGATTTGATCTCTGAGAGGACGATTGACACTACTAAGGAAAGTGGTGGACTATACTACTTGGAAGATGAACAAAAAAACCAGACATCAATTGGGACCAATAAGTTTTTCTTCTGTTAAATCTTTTTTTGTTTCAAATGATAAGGATGAAATTATGTTGTGGCAATTAAGGTTAGGTCACCCTAGTTTTAAATATTTAAGTTCATTGTTTCCTAAACTTTTTGTTGAACAGGACATTTCTTCACTTCAATGTGAGGTTTGTGAGTTTGCTAAACATCACCGAATTTCTTTTCCAATTCAATCTTATAAACCTTCAAAACCTTTTTCAATGATTCATAGTGATGTTTGGGGGTCTAATCGAACAAGTACTTTATCCAACAAAAAATGTTTTATCACTTTCACAAATGATCATACTAGACTTTGTTGGGTATACTTGTTGAAAGAAAAATCTGAGGTAGGTCAAATAATTCAAAACTTTTGTAAATTGGCGCAGACACAGTTTAACACCCAAATACAGGTGTTTAGAACTAACAATGATACTAAATTTTTTAATAAAATTGTTGGAATTTTTTCTTTAAAATGGAATTGTGCATCAAAGTTCATGTGTTAACTCATCCCAACAAAATGGGATTGCAGAGAGGAAAAACTAGCACCTTCTTGAAGTTGCACGAGCACTACTCTTCTCTACCAATGTCCCTATATTTATAGGGTTATGTTTTCTTGACAGCTTCACATTTAATAAACTGTATGTCATCCCGTGTTTTGAAATTTCAAACTCCTTTGCAAAGTTTCTTGAAATTTTTTTCCAATTGCTTCAGTTGTATCTGATTTACCACTTAAAATATTTGGATGCACAAATTTTGTTCACGAACACAAACATCTTGGTAAACTTGAACCCCGTGCAATCAAATTTGTTTTCATTGGGTATTCATCTTCTCAAAAAGGTTATAAATGTTTTGATCCTAATACAAAGAAAATATTTGTAACAATGGATGTTACTTTTTTTTAAAATAAACCTTTTTTTTGGTAATGATCATCTTCAATGGGGAAAACAAATGAAGATTCTCCTGAATTGTTTGAAAACTTAATCATCTCAAAAGATGTGTATATATCCCATAATTATGTTCCATGTACATCTGCACCTAAAGAAAATACCTTGAAAAAATTAGATGAACCTACTCCTTCCATGAGTAAGGATCAATCATAATCCGAGGCAACAAATCAAAACAAAGATCAAACAAATGTTTTTTTCTGAAATTAATCAAAATGCACCAGATAAATATCCTTATAATGAAATAGAAAAAACATTTGAGGAAGTAAATCCAATTTGGAAAGGAAAATTTTATGTCATAAGAAACAATGATCAAGTAGTAGAATATCTTATTCCTCGACTCAGCCAAGAATCTGAACCGAGTAAAAGTCAACCGACTCAGACAGGTAAATCTCTCCTTGATCCTAATTCTCTATATATCGACCTTGATGTCCCTATAGAACTTAGGAAATAATATATTTATCTTAATGTTCCCATAGCCTTTAGGAAATCAGGTAGGCCATGTACTACGCACCCCTTGTCTAACTTTGTATCATATTTAAACTTGTCTCCCTCTTTTGTTGCATTTACTTCTAATCTATCTAGTGTTAAAATTCCTAAAAATGTACAGGAGGCTCTAGAAATTTCAAAGTGGACGGAAGTTGTTTTTGAGGAGATGAAAGCTCTTGAAAAGAATAAAACTTGGAGTGCCACAACTCTGTCTGCAGGTAAAAGAATTGTTAGATGCAAGTAGGTGTTCACAATAAAGTACAATTCTAATGGATCAATCAGAAGGTACAAAGCTTGATTGGTTTCAAGAGGATTCACTCAGACCTATGGTATAGATTACTTAGAGACCTTTGCTCCTGTTGCAAAGCTTAACACAATCAGAATACTCTTATTCCTTGCTGCTAAATTAGAATGGCCTCTTTATCAGCTAGATGTCAAAAATGCCTTTCTCAATGGTGATTTAGAATAAGAAGTATATATGATTGTCCTCCAGGTTTTGAATAAACCTTTGGGTCACAGATGTGTAAACTAAATAAGTCCTTGTATGGGTTGAAACAATCTCCGAGAGCTTGGTTTAAAAAGTTTACTCAGTCTGTGAAGAAACAAGAATATACTCAAGGACAAGCACATCATACTTTATTCAAAAGTCAAGTCAAAATGGAATGATAACTGTTTTGATAGTCTATGTTGATGATGATATTCTTACAGGTAATGATGAGATAGAAATGGAGAGATTAAAAAGAAACTTACAAGCAGATTTGAAATCAAAGACTTGGGTCCCCTCAAGAATTTCCTTGGCATGGAAGTAGCAAGGTCAAAGAAAGGAATTGTTGTTTCTTAGAGAAAATATGTTCTTGATCTCCTACAAGAGACATGTGTGAGTGGTTGTAAGCCTGCCGACACACTGATGGACCAAAGTTCCAAACTTTGGGAGAAAGGGGACACACCAGTTGACACTGGAAGATATCATAGGTTGGTTGGAAAATTAATATATTTGGATCATACGCGTCTTGTCATTGCTTTCTCTGTTAGTGTTGTGAGTCAATTCATGCATGCACCATATGAAGAACACCTTGAAGTTGTTCACATAATCTTGAGATACTTAAAACCAACTCCGGGAAAAGGGTTATTCTTCAAGAAGACCAATGATAAAAATGTGGCAATACTCACTAATGCAGATTGGGCAGAATCCATTATTCATAGAAAATCAACTTCAGGTTATTGCATATATGTATGGGGATACCCAGTGACTTGGAGAAGCAAAAAACAAGGAGTAGTTGAAAGAAGTAGTGTTGAAGCTGAGTTTAGAGCAATGGCCCAAGGAATTTGTGAAGGCATATGGATTCTCATAGTCCTAAAATAACTGAAGGTAGAGGTAGAACCCTTATTGAAATTGTATTGTGACAATAAGGCAGCTATAAGCATAGCTCATAATCTGTTTCAACATGACCATACAATACATATCGAGATCGACCGTCATTTCATCAAAGAAAAGATCAACTCTGGTACTCTCTGCTTTCCATTTATCCTTTCCAATCAATAGATCACTGATATATTGACCAAAATCTTGGGAAGAATAACATTTTAACATTTGATCAGCAAGTTGGGCATGATTGACATCTATGCACTAACTTGAGGGGGGTGTTGAAATATCTCTTATTTAGTATTATTTATTTTCTTATTTAAGAGTCATTATATTACTTTAAGAGTCATTATATCACTCCTAAAATAAAGGAGCTGACTTTGTATTTTCTCTCCTATAATAGGATCCATTTTTCCTTCATAATTAAAATAGACAATTATCACCCATATGCTTTTCTACAAAAGTGTTGCGCTAGGTGGGATTTTATTTGAAGATTCAAACTTCTCCACAGAAAAATAAAAAGGCCTAAAGGCTAAGGGAAAGAAGATGAAAGAAATGTAGGAGGTTAACAATGCCCTTTTGAACTTGTTCAATGAGAGGATAAATACTCTTGAAAAAACTCCAAAATACTCTTAAGTCGATGTCAAGAAGGTGAAGCTCAATAAAGTTAAGGATGAGGAGGGTAGTCACATGATAGACCTTGAAGTGGTTAAAGTTGTGGGTCTCCTCCTTGAGATCAAGGGTCTCATGCTAAAGCTCAAGCTTTTTGTCTCTTCCCCTAATTCGACCTTTGTGAGCTAGAATATTGAAAGTTAGTGGTGGTGGTGGTCACCTCGTAGAAGAAATAGATCTTGAGGTCGATCAAAATATGGAAGATTAGCCTATAACTTCGTCTTCCCTAAGTGATAGTGTG
This sequence comes from Vicia faba, assembly GCA_948472305.1. NCBI lineage: Eukaryota > Viridiplantae > Streptophyta > Magnoliopsida > Fabales > Fabaceae > Vicia > Vicia faba. Next base: position 1,516,438,877 of record OX451735.1, read on the forward strand.
CCTACCGAGGGAAACTTTATGGAGGAGGAGCAAGAGGAAAATACTTTGGAGGACATCCATATACTTAGGAATCAAATTTTTTGTTTTGTGATTTTTTGTTTACCTATGTAATCAACTCTTTATATTAAAGGGTGATGACACTCTGTTATTGCATATATTCTGCCAAAGAAATGGAGAAAAACAAGTCAAAGATCACTAAATTTGATGAAGAATATCCAAATAATGTAGCAAAAATGACCATGTATGAAGAAATATGGACTTGGAGAAAATTGGATGAAAAGGGAGAAAATGCGTGCAAGCTACTTTACTTATCGCACCATCATCATGCGCCATCGAATTTGTACCCCAAAATTTTCCCTCTCATTTTACTCAAAACATACTCTTAGAGGTTCTCAATTGCTCAAGTTGACTAAGGATTGACCAGACAAATCCTCCTCATAAGACAATGAGCCTCAAACTAGGGTTTCACTCCTCATCAAGATTTTTGAGTTCCAAGGGTCCTAAATGGTTTCCATTTCCCAAATATGTCCTCAATATCACTTATGCCAAGTTTCATGCCTTGCACAAGAAGTTTGCTCAATCAACTGCTCAAATGCCTGAAAGTCAACTGTACTCGGTCAAAAGTCAACTGTGACCCACATATAGTCAAACTTCAAGATTTTTGATCAACATCAACATTTTGAAGCGATATCCATCATTTTATCAAGTTTTGATCATGATTCCTCAAGGAATGCTCCTAATTCATCAAAACTTAAAAGTTGATAAATTAGGGTTTCTATAGGAAAAGTCAACCAAACTTTGACCAAGCATAACTTTCTCATACTTTATCAGAAACTCCTCATCCAAGGCTCATTTTGAAGACAATCCAATTCCTTAAAATTCATCTTCATCCCTCAAGTTCAATAAATGCACTCATGAAAATATATAAATTCAGACATTATAGGTCCTTTTCAAAAGTCAACAAAAACACCTTTTGGGTCAAAGCTTATTACATGAACATGGAAGACCCATTGGAGATGAAACCAAAAGGGTTGTTTAGAGGACATCCTAAGCTTTCTAAAAAGTCCAAGAACACCATCTTAGGGTCAAAATTGAGAGAGATATGCATTGTCAAAGTTGGCCATTTTTGGAAATTTGAACAGAGTCAACAATGCACAAAATTGCTTTTTTTTTTCATATGGGACCATCTTTTCAAGATTGAATCTCAGTCCTAGTATGGTACACAACCTATGGGATGCTCCATGCCTTATTCACTTATTTATTTGATTTATTTTGATTTTATTTATTTAAAATTTAAATAAAATCAAGTTAAAAATCAAAGATAAATCAAATTTGTGGAATGAGATTTCTTTTGCATTGAATTATAGATCTCATATGCTGTCAATGGCCAAAACAAATCGTGCAAGCTCCAAAACAAGAGGATATCTCCAATTTTAGAAAGATTTGAATCAAAATTCAAGACCATTACATATTTGGATTTTTTCTAATTCTATTGATCTAATTTTATTCAGTACATATACAGAAGCATTGTAAACCCTAAGGACAAGAATTCACGCGCAGCCTGCCTCCCTAAGAGCAAGAACAAAGTTCAACTTTTTGTCAAAAAAGTGCAGATAGGATTCCCTTCTACGCGCCGTTTCAAGCCATTCCAAGGATCAAATCACATCCCTGGGCATCCTATGAAGCGATTGCAAGCATTATCAAGGCCTGAAGCATCAAGAATCACGTGCTACCACCGTCACGGTTTGCCCTTTTTTCCAATACTCGATTACAATGATTCTGGCATCATAAACATGTTTTGATTATATATCTATACTTGTTTTCATATTTACAATGTACTGGAATACTTCGATTGGAGTTTGAGTGCAGGTATGGGCATCTGCCATGGCTAGGATTCCGGAGCTCCAATTTGGGGAACCCTAGTTAGAGGAAAAATTAGGCCAAATTAAGGACCTCTTCGTGTTTAGGGGTTGATTTGCAATCGATCCATGGCTTTGGATGGAATTTATTCTGCTTGTATTGTATTTTGGATGTTTACAAGTTTGTAGCCACGTACAAGAATTGTCGCTATAACCTGTAGTTAAGAATTGGACTGTAGGTAAAAGCCCTTTCTAAAACAACAGACCCTGGAGAAGAAGATGAGGGTGTGGCAACATACCACTGGCCCGTTTGAAATTTGTGCGTTTTTATGGGCGCACTACTTTGTTTAGATTATATTTTTTTTATTATGTTAACAACTAAACTCTGTACACCCGGCAAGTCGAAAACCTGAAAAGGCGGCTTGGGCAAAAAAGGTTATCCCGATGGACTGAAAATCTGAAAAGACAGTCCAGGCAAAAGTTAGGGATTAAAGCGTACGACTACGTCCCGTCATCTCATCACTTGTCTAATCAGTAGAAGGTTTATTATCCTGATTTACATCCGCCAAGGACTCCAAGAGTTGGGATAACAGCCAAACCATCTACAAAATCCCCGGTTGATATTTTCTACAACAGGTATCGAGACAGGGGCATTCTACTACAAGGTCACTGCTATACTCTCAGCTTACAACCTATTGATGTCAGGTGTTCTCATACCCTCGGCAGAGCAAAATCTCCAAATTACTGCTTCAACGAACATTCCCCAATGAAGTCGTCAGTCTTCTTGGGATTCCCCAAGCGGATTACAGAGTTTCCCTTCGCCAACGGAAACATTCTGAGTATAGCAGATTCTCATCTAGAAACGGTTCAGGTATGATCCAAGGACGGATGTCATCCTGACACTTATTCAAATCATCCTCTAGCAACAGTTTAGGTATGATCCAGAGACGGATATCATCCTGATACTTATTCAGATCATCTTCTAGCAAACAGTTCAGGTACGATCCAGAGACGGATGTCATCCTGATACTTAGTCCAGACTATCTTCTAGCTAATAGTTCAGATACGATCCAGAGACGGATGTCATTCTGACACTTACCCATCCACAAAGCCTTCATAGGTACTTTCTCCAACAGGTACAGGGGCAGAAATGTCTTGATGCGAAGTCATCGCCATATCCTCAGCATGCGACCCCGTGACGTCTATGCCTCCCCACAGAGTAGAGGCAACCAAAAGCCTTTACATAGGCTTCCCCAAACAGGAGTTACTGTCCCCAGTAAAGTTCCTTCAGAGAACTGACATCTATATTCCCCAGCCGAATTTTCTAATCGCAAGTGGTTCATAAAGTTATCTCCCAAGCAGAGTTTATTTCTCTGAATACAGAAGCTCAATCCCCGACAAAGTTTATTCCTCAAGCTACATAAATTCATCCCCCATAGAGTTATTCTCAAGAAGAGTCTCTCCCTGGTAGAATATCCATAAACAAAACGGAGTAAATTCGTGGCATGGTCATCTCCGTTTACCATCCCCAACGAAAGTAGAAGAATCACTTTTTCTACAACTGTCAGGAATTCAATTTCCAGTACTCTCCAGCAGCAGTCAGGGATTTATTTTCCCAGACTCGGATATGTCATAATAGCATTTCATGTTCATACATCATGACATGCGCATACATATTTCATACAGCATAATCTCATTTATTTTGAGAACGTCATCACACAATGAATTTAATGCATCGCATATAATTAATCTTGTACCTTTTCAGGAAAAATGGTTATCATCAAAAATTCCAACAGTTCAAGGTTAAATCCATGAAGCTATACATGTCATATCTGCAGACAACTAATGGAAAATAAGTTCCCGAAACCAAACAGGTCAACTAATCTACGTGATCAAATGAAGCAACCCTACTATCCAGGATTTCATTTCGAAGTAACCCTACTATTCAGGTTCCTTCTTATAGCCCTACTATCCAGGCTTTCATCTCGAAGTAACCCTACTATCCAGGTTCCTTCTCATAGCCCTACCATCCAGGCTTTCATTTCGAAGTAACCCTATCATCCAGGTTCCTTCTCATAGCCTTACTATCCAGGCTTTAATCTAGAAGTAACCCTACTATCTAGGTTACTTCTCATAGCCCTACTATCCAGGCTTTCATTTCGAATTACCCTACTACCCAGGTTCCTTCTCATAGCCCTACTATCCAGGCTTTCATCTTGAAGTAACCCTACTATCCATGTTCCTTCTCATAGCCCTACCATCCAGGCATTCATTTCGAAGTAACCCTACTATCCAGGTTCCTTTAGCCCTACTATCCAGGCTTTCATTTCGAAGTAACCCTACTATCCAGGTTCCTTCTCAAAGCCCTACTATCCAGGCTTTTATTTCAAAGTAACCCTACTATCCAGGTTCCTTCTCATAGCCCTACTATCCAGGATTTATTTCGAAGTAACCCTACTGTCCAGGTTCCATCTTATAGCCCTACTATGCAGGTTCCTTCTCACAACCCTACTATCCAGGATCTCATTTCGAAGTAACCCTACTATCCAGGTTCCTTCTCATAGCCCTACTATCCAGGCTCTCATTTCGAAGTAACCCTACTATCCAGGTTCCTTCTCATAGCCCTACTATCCAGGCTTTCATTTTCGAAGTAACCCTATTATCCAGGTTCCTTCTTATAGCCCTACTATCCATGCTTTCATTTCAAAGTAACCATACTATCCAGGTTCCTTCTCACAGCCTTACTATTCGGGCTTTCATTTCAAGGTAACCCTACTATCCAGGTTCCTTCTCATAGCCCTACTATCTAGGCTTTCATTTCAAAGTAACCCTACTATCCAGGTTCCTTCTCATAGCCCTGCTATCCAGGCTTTCATTTCGAAGTAACCCTACTATACAGGTTCCTTCTCACAGCCCTACTATCCAGGCTTTCATTTCGAAGTAACCCTGCTATCCAGGTTCCTTCTCACAGCCCTACTATCCAGGATTTCATTTCGAAGTAACCCTATTATCCAGGTTCCTTCTCACAACCCTACTATCCAGGCTTTCATTTAGAAGTAACCCTACTATCCAGGTTCCTTCTCACAACCCTAATATCCAGGCTTTCATTTCGAAGTAACCCTACTATCCAGGTTCCTTCTTATAGCCCTACTATTCAGTCTTTCATTTCGAAGTAACCCTACTATCCAGGTTCCTCCTTATAAGCCCTACTATCCAGGCTTTCATTTCAAAGTAACCCTACTATCCAGATTCCTTCTCACAACCCTACTATCTAGGCTTTCATTTCGAAGTAACCCTACTATTCAGGTTCCTTCTCTTTTTATCTTCGGACAACAGTTTACAAGATTGTAACCGCTGGACCCGACCAGATACAGTCAATTTCATATTCCCCATTAGAGTAATGGATAACCGAAGGTCCTAGACTCTATTCCCCAGGACATAAATCAACATTCCCCGGTGAAGTCCTCATCAACGGCAGGTACATGAATTCTTGCAAAGGAATCTCTTATGCAACCGATATCTTTTCTGGATGGCATCTTTAAGCCCATCTTCGAAAATTCTCCACCGCCTTCCAAATGGAATTTGTAATCATATTCCTGATATTATCGATCGACATTCACTTCATACGAGTGCAAATTTCTGGGCACTATAGTGTTCAATCATCTTCCACCTTCAGATCATGAAAGGCAGACCAGCCAATCTACATCCTCAGGTTTAAGAAGATTGAACAGGGGCAGCTGTTGTACCCCAAAATTTTCACTCTCATTTTACTCAAAACATACTTCTAGAGGTTCTCAATTGCTCAAGTTGACTAAGGATTGACCAGACAAATCCTCCTCCTAAGCAAATGAGCCTCAAACTAGGTTTTCACTCCTCATCAAGATTTTTGAGTTCCAATGGTCCTAAATGGTTTTAATTTCCCTAATATGTCCTCAAGATCATTCATTCCAAGTTTCTTGCCTTGCACAAGAAGTTTGCTTAGTCAACTGCTCAAATGCCTGAAAATCAATTGTACTAGGTCAAAAGTCAACTGTGACCAACATACAGTCAAACTTCAAGATTTTTGGTCAACATCAACATTTTGAAGTTATATCCATCATTTGATCAAGGTTTGATAATTATTCCTCAAGGAATGCTCCTAATTCATCAAAACTCAAAAGTTGCTAAATTAGGGTTTCTATAGGAAAAGTCAACCAAACTTTGACCAAGCATAACTTTCTCATACTTTATTAGAAATTCCTCATCCAATGCTCATTTTGAAGATAAATCAATTCCCTACAATTCATCTTCATCCCTCAAGTTCAAGAAATGCACTCATGAAAAGATATAAATTCAGACATTATATGTCCTTTTCAAAAGTCAACAAAAACACCTTTTGGGTCAAAGCTTCTTACATGAACATGGAAGACCCAATGGAGATGAAACCAAAAGGGTTGTTTATAGGACATCCTAAGATTTCTAAAAAGTCCAAGAACACCCTCTTAGGGTCAAAATTGAGAGAGATACGCATTGTCATAGTTGTCCATTTTTGGAAATTTGCACAAAGTCAACAATACCCAAAATTGCATTTTTTTTTCCACATGGGCTCATCTTTTCAAGATTGAATCTCAGTTCTAGCATGGTCCACGACCTATGGGACCCTCCATGCCTTATACACTTATTTATTTAATTTATTTTGATTTTATTTATTTAAAATTTAAATAAAATCAAGTTAAATCAAAGATAAATCAAATTTGTGGAATGAGATTTGTTTTGCATTGAATTATAGATCTCAAATGTTGTCAATGGCCAAAACAAATCGTGCAAGCTCCAAAAAAAAGAGGAAATATCCAATTTTGGAAAGATTTGAATCAAAATCCAAGACCATTACATCTTTGGATTTTTTCTAATTCTATTGATCTAATTTGATTCAGTACATATACAGAAGCGTTGTGAACCCTAAGGAAAATAATTCACACGCAGCCTGCCTCCCTAAGAGCAAGAACAAAGTTCAACTTTTTGTCAAAAAAGTGCAGATCAGATTCCCTTCTACAAGCCGTTTCAAGCCATTCCAAGGATCAAATCACATCCCTGGGCATCCTCTGAAGCGATTGCAAGCATTATCAAGGCCTGAAGCATCAAGAATCACGTGCTACCACCATCACGGTTTGCCCTTTTTGCCAAAACTCGATTACAATGATTCTGGCATCATAAACATGTTTTGATTATATATCTATGCTTGTTATCATATTTACAATGTACTGGAATACTTTGATTGGAGTTTGAGTGCAGGTATGGGCATCTGCCATGGCTAGGGTTCTAGAGCTCCAATTTGGGGAACCCTAGTTAGAGGCAAAATTAGGCCAAATTAAGGACCTCTTCGTGTTCAGGGGTTGATTTGCAATCGATCCATGGCTTTGGATGGAATTTATTCTGCTTGTATTGTATTTTGGATGTTTACAGATTTGTAGCCACGCACAAGAACTGTCGTTATAGCCTATAGTGACGAATTGGACATTAGGTAAAAGCCCTTTCTAAAACAACAGACCCTGGGGAAGAAGATGAGGGCGTGGCAGCATACCACTGGCCCGTTTGAAATTCGCGCATTTTTCTGGGCGCACTACTTTGTTTAGATTATATTTTATTTTGTTTATTATGTTAACAACTAAACTCTCCACCACAGATGGTCAAGGAACAAACCGTAAGGCAAACGTCCTGGGTTCGATCCCAAGCATGTTGCTTTTGTATTTTCTTCATATTTCCTTGCAGATCAAGTAGTATCATTCTAAACACGCTCACCATGCACCTCAACATCTCACCATTGGATCAATCTGTATCCAGATCCCATGCCTCAAGCATGCAGGCGCATGGTGCACTCCCTGAAAGTGAACCACACTGGATCTAGTACAAATGGGCTAATAGGATTGGGCCTGGAAAGTCCAACTCCTCACACCCCCATAATTATTTTTCATACCAGGCCCATTCTTTTCCTTTTTAATTTCTCATTTTAATTATTGGCTTTTAATTATTTTACAAAATCATTATTTTCTTTAATTATATCAAAAAAATCATAAAAACACAAAAATTAGAATTAGGTTTTTATATAAATTATTTAATTTCATTAATTAATTAGATTAATAAGGATAATTTAAATTCCTTTTTTTCATAATTAAAATTAATTAGAAATTAGGTTAATTTGCAAAAGTAATTACTTTATCAAAAATCCAAAAAAATATTTTTTCTTTATTCAATAATTAAATATCTTTGAATTTAATTTTAATTCCTCGTGTTTAATTTCATCACGCGCATTTATTTCATTATTTTTTCAATTAATGTAATTGCTCCGAATTTGTAATAGTTAATTAGGTTTATTATTATTTTCATTTACTGTTTTCCCCCAGTTTTTGATCGTGTTCCCCCTCCCTAAAGCCTTGTAATAGTTAGGTTTAAATTTCTCGAACTTTTCTTTTCCTTCATTATAAACTGTTAGATGATTGATAATAGGATTGTATGCAAAAGATCATAATTTAAAATAGTAGAAAACCCTAATTGTGCGAATATTAAATAAACTGAAATCAAACACCTGCACATGCTCACTCCTAGGGTTTGCCCCACTTCAGTTGCCTTCGGTAAACGGTCATGAAGTATAGGGAGCTTTATTGGTTGTCCTCTAGTCCCCAAAGATTAAAAATGACCCATTCGAATGTTGCCTCGGAAAGATCTTTAGGACTCTAGGGTAACTACTAAGGTTTCCTAATCATTTCTTTAGTGATCGTACTAGTCCCTTTCGATTGTCCCTTAAACTCCAACGATGGAGCTACCTACTCCTTAATAGTAGGATGGAGTTGTCTAAAGGAAATAAGAAAATGAACAGCCTTTTTTCGAGTAGGTAGAATTTCTTAAGTACTTTCTTAAAACAACAAATTTTCACACTTACACTTTTCAAACAAAGTTTTCAAAAACACTTTACCACACCCTTGAAGACTAATACAAGGATTACCATAAAGTGAAACGCCGTACTAAGGCAATTTCAAAACTTTTTCAAACACACAAAGCACAAGCAATTTTCAAAACATGAGCTAAGCATCTAAGAGCCCGTGGAAAACAATAGATGGAAAGGATATTAATACATTCCCTTTCCATAATCTATCCCCCTTACTCAGAAAACTCTCAAAAGGTCTTTTTCTGTTCTTTTCACCCTTTCCTTTGTTGGATAAAAGAAATGTCGGTGGTGACTCTTGCTTACCGTAACATTTGCGAACAAAACACGAAAACCAGTATTAAACAGTCGGTTCTGCCACCGAATCACAACATGCATGTTGGATCTTCCAAAGTAAAATCGTGCACGCATGATAGGCCTTTTTCTGGGTAATTTCTAACGCGATCTGACTGATTCTGAAGGCTTTAAAAGGGGACTTTTGGCATTTTTTGAGGATTCTGAGATTTTACACTGTAAGTTATAATTTACAATACCGGGAGGCATATTTAGAGTGCATTTGAAGCCATTAGAGGTCAGTTCTTCAAAGGGATCTCTTATGAAAACCTCTTATTTTTATTTGCTATTGTAATTTTCATTATGATTAGTTAATTCTATCTAGTTACGTTTTGTTTAATGAACCTATTTTAATACTGTTGGGACATATGTTTGATTTTTTATTACATGAGTAATTTTAGTTATAATTCTATTCAATTGCACCATGTTCTTAATGTTTTTATGTGAGATACTCTTTTAATTTGATTTTGGATGCATAGGAAATACTGACCATTAGTCTATGTGTTGGACCTAGGATAATTGTTGTGCTTACGCTGGTTGAATAGGGATAGGAGACATCGAGTAGTAGGTTAGGAATTAGCATTCTATTGCATCGCCTAGCTTGCTTACGCTGGTGAACTAAGGATAGGAAACTACGAGGATAAATTAGTGATCTATACACCAAGGGATTGGTCATAGCTATTGCACCCTAAACTTTTCCCTTGAATCTCAATCACAGTTGACCCAAATCTCACATTCATTCATCTCCACATGTATTTTCATCTGTATCACAACCATTCATAGCATGTGTTCTCAAAAGCACGAGATCACATTTTTCCTCAAGATTAGGGTTTTGAATAAGAGAGGCTAATATCTCAAGAGTTGGTGTCATCATGATCATCATTCTCAAAGCATCATCATTTATTTGGTCTTATCACTATGGATTGGGAAATTAGGGTTCTTACCCTCATCAGTGAAAAGTCAGGATTTAGGGTTTTGTTGTTTGAAGTTCAAGGTTGATTGCTTAAAAGTATAATCAACAACACCATCTCATGGTCATTACATCATTTTAATTTGTATCATGCTCACAAAATTTCATTGGTTATAGAGAAGTTGAATTCATCCGAAGAAAAGTCAATTGTCACAAAAAGTCAAACTTTAACCCTTTTAGGTCAACATTGAAGTTCAAAGTCAAGAATCATCCAAATATTCAAAATCATCAAACTTGATCATCAAGAATAAAGAGGATCAAGAAAGTCAATAAAAGTCAAAGTTGAAAGATTTTCAAACATTTAGAGAAATTCAATTGTTTTGTGCCTAAAAAACCCTAACTTCACAAGCAAGTTTTCTCAAGATGCAAGATGATTCAAGAAAAACATTCACCTTGAGAGTTGTAGGGAATAAGGAATTCTACAACTTTGTCAATGAGGGTTAATCTCCAAAAAGTGTTTGAATTAAGATATATAGGCCCATGAAGTTGTAATACTGAAAAGTTTTGATCAATCTTTTATCTTAACTTCTTGTCCAATTTTCACCAAGTTCTCATTTGATTTAGCCAAAGTGGTTAACATGAAAGTTGAAGGTCATGTTCTAATATTTCTATAATGTCAAAGAGCACATTTTTATCATTCTTGAGCTAAGATATTCAAAGAAATGAGGTTGCACATTTTCACTTGAATTATAGGTCATTTCTTTGACAACCATAAGATCAAATCTTCATGTCATGCCTCAATATCTTTTCTTTTCAGGCCTCTAAACTATAAATCCTTCCATAATAAGTTGATTACACTAACATTTGGGCCATTATCCAAGTGATTAAGGCTTTACTCAAGAAAATTTTCCATTTAAGGGAAAAAGATCACACTTCCATTCCCATAAAGCATGCTTTATGCAATTATCAACTCTCCTTGAGCCTCTCACTTGTTTCCTCTGCACACACTCAATCTAAAAGCTCATAGAAACATTTTTAAAGTGTCCAACAACTCTATGAAGCATGGTACTATGCATTGGGACTTTGTTTTCTCAATAAATCAAAAGTTACATCTCAACCAAGTCAAAACTTGATAACTTGTAAACCAAGTTCTCTCATCCTCTAAAACTTTTCCTATAAATAGAGAGCATAACGCACTGCATAAGACACCATATTACAAGCCCTCAAACCCTCATAATCTCTCTCAAACCTGAATTGGCCAAAAAAACCACCATTCTTGAGCTTTAGAGTCCATTTCTTTGAAACTCTTCAACCTTGCAACTTTTATGCAAACCAACCATCCATACACCCTATAGAAGTTATCCAAACACTTGTTACACTTCTATAATCCCTCCATCCTCATCCACCATTTTCAATTTCCATCCTTGCAAGTTGACTTGGACAGAGCATTTCATACACTCTCAAAGAAAAGTAAGGGTTGCAATACACTTACCAAGGTCCTAACATGCTAAAGCAATCATCATATTGCTTCAGGAAGTGCTAGAAGAGGCATTGGACTTTCTCCAACTTGGTAAAATTTTAAAACTGTGAACTCTTTATTTAAGAATCATTTGCATTTACATTCAAAAGGAAAAATGTATATATGATGTCTAGCAAGCTAACCATGTCCTTAGTTTTCATTTAAATTGACTGTGTGATGAGAATATTGCTTCTGAATCGTAAGATATTCGTTTTGGTACCAATAGAAATTCGCTTCAATCTTTGATTTATAACTTAAATAAGTTACATTGTTGGATTCCTTGTTAAAATTCAAGCAATTTTGATTTTTAAACTTTTTGAAATGATTGAGAAATGAGATTTTTCGAAATTCAACAATGGTGTTGTTGTTTGTCTGGTCGTGCGAAGAATATGAAGTCCTCATTTTCAAATTTTCATAATTGACTTTATATTATATTGAATGGGTGGTGTTTCATAACCGGATGAAACAACCACCCCAGTGGTAAAGCAAGTGCGCATGTAACCTTAGGGACCTCGGTTCGAGCCCCAGTGGTACCCTTTTGCATATTTTCTCTTTTTTTAAACTAAACTTTCCACTTCATTTTTTCACCATTTTCAATTATTTCTTTTTGCAATCAAATTTAGTCTTTTTGAGCTAATTTTTTGCACAAACCTAATTTATCATCTCTACTTTATGAATATTAAAAAATATCACAGAAATATTTTTTATTTCATCATTTTTTTAATTAAGTCAAATTGTGCACTTTTTTTAGGGTTTTTAAAGGGGATTTTGGTGATCTTATGATCAATTCCTCAACTTTTCTCACAAAACATGATCTTACCATGATAGATTTTGATTCTCATATGATATCCTGAGTCTTGAGTAAGCATTTCATGATAGCTTGAGCTATTTTAGGGGTTTTCTCTTTCAAATACACACTAAATCATAAAACATATTCAAAAAAAATCAAAAGCTATGCTCCATAACTTTCTTTGTGATTATGATGCATATATTTGTTTCAAACATTTAATTCATCCATGTTTTCATAATCTTGTCTCATTTTTGAATATATTTCCTTCATAAAATCTTTTAAAACATAAACCATAGAATATCAAAAACATGTTTTTAACTTTCTTCTTTTGTCATAACTTTTACCAAATAAAATACATGGATTATCATCCACTTGTATAATCATTTCTTATGCAAATAACATATTCCCTTGGACCTACTTGGCTCATTTTAAATCTTTATTGAAACTTGAATCAAGATAGACATTAGGATATTAATCCAAGCATGACAATATTAGAGTAGAATTTCCCCTATAATCTCATCCATAGGATCAATCTTTTCATGATAAAATTAAGATCAACTCTCCAATTATACTTTTATTTTCCTTTCGCATTGCATCATCAAGACTATCACATTTTTTCAATCAAATATCAAAACACTTAACAATACTCAAAACCTTTCAAAATTAAAGGTATTAAGGTGATGGGTGTCTCCTTGGATGAGGGTCCACTTAACACCTTCTTCCTAACAAAATATAAACCAAATCCAAATCATTTTTACCTTAGGGATTTTTCACTTTAAAACATTTTTAAAAAGGATATGTTAACTCCATTCTACACAAAACAATGATGCGTAGTCTCCAATTGTTGAGTGGCAACGTTAACTGTTAGAATGTGAATTTAACATCATCTATAAAAAAAATGTCACAAACAAAACATTTTTAATAATAACTATGATGTTTTGGTTCCCTTATGGATACATAGGCATGGAGTTTCAATGCTCAGGAGAACGCACTAATAAAAACCTTTTCTTTTTCCTAATGAATTTATGCATACATTTCCCTTTAGCAAGTATATTTTAGATAAACACACCCATTGAATAGAATAACAAGAGTGGATCCCGTGGAGTACCACGGACGTGAGGGGTGCTAATACCTTCCCCTTGTATAATCGACTCCCTTACCCGAGATTTGGTTGTGAGACCATGTTCTTTTCCCAATACCAAAGGCTTTCTCTATATTTTCATTTCCCCATTCTTTGGAATAAATAAATTTAGTTGGCGACTCTGTTTGTTCAATCCAAGGTTATTTCGTCTTATTTTTTGAGTAGCTTCAATAGCAGTTTTTTTAATTCACCATGGAATTATAGCAATAATGTCATTTATGCAATACATCGAATATTAACAGTAGAGAAATAGGGGATTTTATACAAAACCTAACAGCTTTTGTATTACTAACAGAACATTTTATTTTATGTTCGCAATAAAACTCGAACCCCCCCTGTAATACGGTATGAGAACTGACTTGGGTGTTTTGCGTTTGATCGTAATTGTTGTGCATAGCAATAGTCGCCACCAACTTTTCTTTTATCCAATAAGGAAAGGGTGAAAAGAATAGAAATGACCTTTGATATTGAAATTCCGGGAATGTCACAGACTCAGAATGTCTAAAGGAATGTTAAGACCTCTGATCTGACATTAAGCGCTGTACAGGTAGAATAGGCTGTACTTTTGATATCTGTTCTACAACAGTCACTAGACTAACATACCAGAGCCAGCAAACACGCAGGTTCTGATTTACTGAAGTTCAGAACAGTTAAGGTTAATCTTATACATTGATGTTACGAGGAATGCTGTGACATCAAAGTAAATAACCAATACAGAAAGTAAATAACACACAGAATTGTTCACCCAGTTCGGTTCAACCAACCTACATCTGGGGGCTTCCAAGCCAGGGATAAAGTTCACTATTAGTAGTATCAATTCAAAGACCCTACAGCCAACATACCCGTTGACAGCCTTCTCACTTAATCACTACCCAATGACACTTTTACCTAAGATCCAATCCTAGATATGAGACCCCTCTCACTCCCCCTCAATCACTGCAGTGATAACTTTCTATAGTACATAAACTGTTCAGAAGATACACTTCCATTACACATCTTGATCATGCTTAAAAGCTTCAATCAAGTACAATGCATACATCCTTTAACCTACAGGTTTCAAGGAGTATGGTGACCATCCCACAGCCCGGGTGGTTCACAACAAAACTAGCCCTAAAGTGTTACATCTTGTCAATACTCGACCTGACTTAAATTAGGTTACAATGCTTCTATTTATAACCCTCTTCACCCAGCTGGATTTGGGCCTTCACATAACAGCAATGCAGCTTTAACGACCTGCATAAATTAAGCAGAAAACTTCTGCTACAAGTTAGGTCTTCAATCGAGCTTTTCTCCTTATCCTTAGCTTCTGATTGAATCACGTATGCCTTCAATTTTCGCTACTTGTTATGCATTCTATTTGGCAGAATATTCTGCATAACTTTAGGAACAGAACTGCATCAGTCTTGACAGTTCAGTAGCTTGATGTCTGGTATGATGTTATGACATCACTTGAGACATGTTGTTCCAGATGTTGATCAACATGTTTAGGCATTTACAATAGAATTTTCAGGTTGTTCCTATTGTACATTATATTACATTTTTATTGTTGTTATTTGTTTTACAAGAGATGAGCCAATCCCAAACGAAGGCACTTACAATCTCCCCCTTTGGATAATTTTGGCTAAAACAAATACAACAATAATACTCACCATTCAGGACCTCTTGAGGCACAGGAGGAAGAGGATGCCCTTATTCCCTTTTAGACCACGAACCATTTCTTGTCACTGATGGTGGAAAAAGAGGACCGTGGGAGATAAACTATCCTTTCAGAGGCATCAGAGAACCTTTAAGGAGTGACCAGAATATCTCCCTTGTAACTCAGAACACAGGTCACAACTGTGTTCATAACTCAGATCACAAGTCACAAAGAAATTCACGCCATTTGAATTTCTGCTGAGTTTGTGACAAGTCTTTGTGATCAAAATTTTGAGTAGCTGCTGCAACGAGGACAGTTTCTAACAGTACTCCTTTCTCCCCCTTTTTGGCCAAAAATTGCCAAAGAAAGCCCTCACAAAACCAGATCCAAGAACAGTTTTCCCAAATCCGTATAAACCCCATGATGGTTGTGAGAGAAAAGAATGTGTGGCAGGAGGTTATATAAGGAGATACCAGGTTCAAGAAGATGGTAATATAAAACCTTGGTCAAGGATACCTGTTAAAGCATGTGCATATTTCAGACTGACTGTGCATGTATTTTAGACGTATTTGTTTGCTTCCACAAAAAGAACCAGTCCTAATACATGCATAAGTTTAGGTCAAAGCAATTCCTGAATAAAATCAGCCTTTGACCCATTTTCGGGACTGAGGATATATTCCTTCTAGGAAACAGAATACCAATGACGTGGCGAAGTTATTTTCCCGTATTCTTCTTGATTTCCACAAGGTTGCAATGTCGTTGGTAATGTCATGACACTTACTTAGACATTACCTTGCATTCTTCTTTTTACTTCTCTTACTCATGCTTTGTGTTGCTGAGATCCAATACACCAGAAGACTCCAACATGCTTCACAGGACATCACACAAATTTAGATGCCATTTTTATTTCTTGAAGTAAAAAAAAATCCTCTTGAACATATGCTGAATATATCTGATTTACTTCTTCTGATCTTCCATTCACTAGTAGTTGTTGGAGCTAGTGAAGTCTGATTTGCTAGACCAATTTGCTATTGATAAGAGCAATTCTTCAATCTCCTGTTGTTGAGACATTATCCATGACTTCACAATGTCATATTATCAGAACACATCAGCATACCACTGCCCTCTTCTGACTTCTGATCTTCAGATTAAGTCCAACATTACAGAGTCTCCCTTCAATGTATATTGTAATTGAAAAAATGCAACACTCAGTGACTTCCCTTGTTAAGGCCAATCAAAACAGTGGCGTGGAAACCAGTAGCACTAGCTCTGAGGTGGTAACTTCAAGCACCCTGAACTAGTCTTAGAATAGTGAGGACATCTCTGATTCATGCCCTTGCGCTTCCACACTTATCATGACTCTCATGTAGCCATAGTCTGAAACCAACCTCCAACCTTCTTAGTGTGCTTACAAGCTTTACTAAGATTTAGACTTTCTAGAAGGATTATCCTTTGATCATGTCATCCTTCTGTATAATATATTTACTAGTAGTTGCTAATACTAGTAAATTCTTCAGACCACAACAGTAGTTATGCGTTGTTAAGCATACTTCTTTTAAACACAAGCAGAATCTACTTATTCCAATAAAACTGCCACACTAGAATATTAAGATTCACAGTTCCAAGTCTCTGCCACGGACTTCTAACAATAAATGATGTTACAGCATGAACCTATCTGCTTGGATTCTGAAGTTAACATCCAGGGGATTGATGCCCTTTTATATTCCCCATAAGAAAAGTATGATTACTCACCAGAATATTCTTAGAGAGAAATAAACTCTCTACCAAGTTCTGAGAATTAGGTTCAGAATACAGCCTTGCATACATATTTAGACAAACAATTAGTCTCCCATCGAAGTGCATATATATATCTTTATGCAGGATCCTAATGAATACTTAGTCTCCCGTCAAAGTATTCATTATTAGTTAGATCATGTCATCTTCCCAAGGTAGGATCATTATTCTAACAATCTTATGCATGAAGAACCACAACAACCACGTAACCATGCAGCAACTAGCATGGATAAACTTCACCTTGTCTGCTGACCTCCTGTAGGCAAACCAAGTTGTTCACATAGATGAACTTCAAGCAAGAAGAGGATCTTCTCAGGAACCCATGATCTTTTGAAGATAACTCATCCTTGCTACATACAACTAACAAGTTCATCCTAGGTGATGGGGATGACTTGTCAAAGTGCAGATATCCACCATTTGACTTTGGTCCAGGATGTCAAGACATTTTGTAAGATATGTCTTCCAAGATCCTCAGGTTAAGGACTCCCCCTGAAACTCAGCTCAGATCATTGTAGAGAATAAAGTGAATTCTCCTTCACATGCTGCAGGTTATGTGATTGGTAGTCATAACCTGTTTTATTCCTATCTTCCTTGGAAATCACTAAGATCATGAGAAATAAACTCAAGCATCTTATAGAACAAGGTAGGATGAACTTCCTTTCACATCAGCTTGATCATACTACTCCCTCTTCCCTCTTTGTAGACCTCTTTACTTTAGACACATAGTAAATATTCTTTATTTGGAATTTGCCACAGGTTCCAAATTAAGAGTCTTTGGTTTGCTTGCTGTACAAGTTTCAGGTTGCCACATTCTGTAACTTGTACACGAAGAAACTTCATTATCAATCTGGGACTTATCCATCTTTCCTGATGTCTTTAACAGTTGTGATGTTGTGCATTCTTTATCATCACACATAAAGATTCTGCTTCCATCATTTATTCAATTAGAATACACTAGACTGATTACTTCTTCATGCTTGCTGAGCATATTTACTTGGCTGAAGACACAGAAATCATATGAGGGGAAACCTGGAAATCACACTTTAAAGTTCTTTTAAGTGCTTTTAGCTCAGTACATATGCTCCCTTGATCAATTATTTCAAAACAGATGTCTCCTCTTCCAGATCAGGAGTAGGTTCCAAACATATGTATTCGCACTACAAGTGTTTAGCACCCAGAACATCTGTTCTTCAACTGGAAGTTGCATGATGTTCTAACACCCTTAAACATATCAGTTCCATCTCCTTGGAACACATCATCCTTGATAATCTTCAAGCAGCTTGTAGATGTATATGAGAATCATTGATCAATTGATACTCATCAACACTAATAATAAATGCCTTTATGAATGGACTTGAGGACATTATTGATAGATTGCAAAATCTGCTTACAAATTCTGTTGAAAATAATAACCCTAGAGTTCTTCTTTCACTTTAGGCGTTGTATCAGAAGCTATGCAGCGGAATTGCAGTACTTCAACAGAACCTACACGATGCTTACTCCATGACACATAAGGATTGAAAATAAATCAATCCTACAAGTTGTTTGCTTCTTCACCAAGCAACTTCCTAGACCCAACTCTTCAGCCTGGTTAAAAGGAAGCTTTATACACACAGATGATACCTTATCAATATCTTCACTCCCGCATGAAGGTTTTGATAATATTCTTCTTTGTGCTGAATACAGGTTGAACAATGCACTCCAAAATCTTCACTCCCGCATGAGGTCTTTGAATTTGTTCAAACACTTTCATCTTCCTTCAACATTGCTGATCAGATTGATCTAGTTTTTCCCAAATTGGTCCATCCTCCACTCCTAGGGACCAAACAATATGAACACTACTGGTTCAAACAATATTCTACCTTGTACACAATCGGAAAGTATCCCCCATGGATCTCATCCAGAGACAGACAGGATGCCTGCTCTGATACCAATTGAAATTCCGGGAATGTCACAGACTCAGAATGTCTAAAGGAATGTTAAGACCTCTGATCTGACATTAAGCGCTGTACAGGTAGAATAGGCTGTACTTTTGATATCTGTTCTACAACAGTCACTGGACTAACATACCAGAGCCAGCAAACACGCAGGTTCTGATTTACTGAAGTTCAGAACAGTTAAGGTTAATCTTATACATTGATGTTACGAGGAATGCTGTGACATCAAAGTAAATAACCAATACAGAAAGTAAATAACACACAGAATTGTTCACCCAGTTCGGTTCAACCAACCTACATCTGGGGGCTTCCAAGCCAGGGATAAAGTTCACTATTAGTAGTATCAATTCAAAGACCCTACAGCCAACATACCCGTTGACAGCCTTCTCACTTAATCACTACCCAATGACACTTTTACCTAAGATCCAATCCTAGATATGAGACCCCTCTCACTCCCCCTCAATCACTGCAGTGATAACTTTCTACAGTACATAAACTGTTCAGAAGATACACTTCCATTACACATCTTGATCATGCTTAAAAGCTTCAATCAAGTACAATGCATACATCCTTTAACCTACAGGTTTCAAGGAGTATGGTGACCATCCCACAGCCCGGGTGGTTCACAACAAAACTAGCCCTAAAGTGTTACATCTTGTCAATACTCGACCTGACTTAAATTAGGTTACAATGCTTCTATTTATAACCCTCTTCACCCAGCTGGATTTGGGCCTTCACATAACAGCAATGCAGCTTTAACGACCTGCATAAATTAAGCAGAAAACTTCTGCTACAAGTTAGGTCTTCAATCGAGCTTTTCTCCTTATCCTTAGCTTCTGATTGAATCACGTATGCCTTCAATTTTCGCTACTTGTTATGCATTCTATTTGGCAGAATATTCTGCATAACTTTAGGAACAGAACTGCATCAGTCTTGACAGTTCAGTAGCTTGATGTCTGGTATGATGTTATGACATCACTTGAGACATGTTGTTCCAGATGTTGATCAACATGTTTAGGCATTTACAATAGAATTTTCAGGCTGTTCCTATTGTACATTATATTACATTTTTATTGTTGTTATTTGTTTTACAAGAGATGAGCCAATCCCAAACGAAGGCACTTACAGATATGTTTTCTTGAGTTCGGGGGGTAGATTATGAAAAGGGAAGGTGTTAGCACCCTTTTCATCCATAGTTATCTATGGGCTCTTAGTTGCTTGCTAGATCACTTGAAAATGCTTTGTTTGAAAATGTGCTTTGTGGTGGGTTTTGAAAGTATTTTACAAAATGCCTTTGTTGAGACAAACTTTGTAATGATTCTCGTCTCTATAAGAATGCATACAAAGTGTTGGTTTTGAAAAATAGTTCAAAGAGATGTTTGTTTTTTGAAGTTGTTTTGAAAGTGTAAGTGTAAAAAATGGTTTTAGTTCAAGAGCAAGCAACTACGAGCATCCTACCTACTCAAAAGGTCTTTGTTCTTTTCCTCCTCATTTATATGTTGCTATCTTACCATTGATTTGGTAATATGCCCTACCATTAGATGTGAAGGGACAGGCGCGGGTCAATCGTATAGTCATAGAAGGCAACCTATGAGACGTTTTAGCAATTTTCGTTAGGTATTATATCGTTTACCAAAGGTAACATCGAGGGACATCGAGGGACTACGATCTTTTATCGAGGGTCTTTTGCTAAAACGCCCATATTTGAGGGATGTGACTATTTTCCGAGGCAACAAGTGAGATTACCCTAGAGGTGCATGTGTGTGAATAGTGTGTTTGATTGCATGCATTCTTGTCTTGAATTTAGGGTGTTCTAAGTATTGGTTTTAATCTTGTTATACACACCCTAGTTACTAACATGTATGAAAGCAATAAAAATGCGGGAAATAAATGTCCTACACTATTACATGTTTTGGGGGATGGGGTATACAAGTTTACAAATGGGGGTTGAAAAGCAATAAAAGTTCTAATTATTACAACCATATTGAATAGCAAGAAAATTTAAATATATAGAAAATATAAGGACAAAAATAGTGTAAAAGAGAGGAAGAAAAGACGTCCTGGATTGAAGGATGTGTCTTTCGATTCCCACACTTTTTCCTTCTTTAAATTGAGCCTGCAAATAGTGTTGCATCCTTCGATTCACAATCCCTTTCCTTTCATTTGGGATTGTAAATCAGTGTGTATCGAAGCACACCCTTCGATTCACACACCCTTTTTTCTGTTTTCTTTCATTTGGGACATGGTAACCGTATGGGTCGAAGCCATGCTAATATTTTTTCATGGCCTGTACAGGTTAGTCTCTAACATATATTTGGACAAACGAAGAAGACAAACCCAAAGGTTAGAAATGAAAAAAATCAAAGAAGGTAGAAACGAAAACAAGCACAAAGGTATCCATGGTGCTTGAAACAAAAGGTTAGTTTTGAAAGCAGTGGTTATTTACATGTTGTGCTTGAAACGAAAGGTTCAAAGTCAAGAAGACTTACCTTGAATCTGGAGTTGGTGTTTTGAACTTTGAGTTACTGCCTTGAATACTCTTGGATTCGAAGGAAGGGAAGAAGTTGTTCGAAGGATAGGGAAACTTGGATTCGAAAGAGAGAACAAAGGTGTTATGTTTCTTTTTGGTTCTAGGTTGAATAATGTATGAAGGTGTTTAAGATTTTTGTGAGAGTTTGAGAATGTTTGAGAGTATTTGAATATTTTTTTTTCACACAACCAAAGTCTATTCAGCTACTAAAAAAGCCCCCCTTAGATGTGTTGTGAAACATCTTATTTATAGAAGAGTTTGGCTGAGATTTGAGGGGGAAAACAAATGAAATTTGAACAAATTGGGTATGTTGTCTTCATAGCCTTCGAGGTGCAGTTTTTGTATGCCAATTTGATGCAAATACGGGAGCAGCATAGCAGGACTGCTTTGCAGAAGTTTTGGAGTGTTGTGGCCAGTACAGTAGGCCTGGGCTTGGCAGCACATAGGACTTTGGTCAACAAGTATCTTGAATATAACTCATCAAAAGACAAAACAAAACTTGTTTCCAACATTTGTGTCCTTCGAATGGACCACATGTGTGTTCTTTAAATGGACCACATGCACCACTTGTGTGTTCTTCGAATGCACCCCTTGTAATTCCTCGAATGGGTATTAATGTTTGTCCTTCGAATGGGCAACCAATGTATGTCCTTTGAATGGGACACCCATGTATGTCCTTCAAATCCACCAATGCATGTCCTTTAAATGGACCACCAATTGTGTGTCATAGTGTAGAAACTATGTGTGTTGAAGGTTTTTAAAGGTGGAATCGAAGCAAGTTGTTTCAATGAATCGAAGCACGCATGAAAGAAGCCATTTCTTTCTGAATCAAAGAAAACATGTAAGAGGCCATTGCTCAATTGAAGCTTGTATGAAGATAGTCATTGTCTAAACTAAACTTGCATGCAGGAGGCCACTGCTTTGTGAATCAAAGCAAACCTGCGGGAGGCCATTGCCTTCTGAATCAAAGCTTGCATGCAGGAGGCCACTGCTTTGTGAACCAAAGCAAACCTGCAAGAGGCCATTGCCTTCTGAATCAAAGCAAACCTGCAGGAGGCCACTGTCTTCTGTTTCAAAGGGAGATATTTTCCATTCGAAACTAGCATGAAGATAGCCAATAGCCTGTGGATGCTAGTATGAAGTAAGTCACTGCCTTGTGAATTGAAGGCAAGCATGAAGGAAGTATTTCCCTAGTGAATTGAAAGCAAGCCTGAAGGATGTACTTCCCTTGTGAATCAAAAGCAAGCCTGAAGGATGTACTTTCCTTGTGAACCGAAAGCAAGTTACTTCGAAGGAATCTTTTTCCTTGTGGAAGCTTGGGAATCGAAGCAAACTTGCTCTTTCTTCGATTTAATGCTTGAGAGCCCAATATGACTATATGGGGCATTAAAAATCCAATTGTACTTGAGCTTTTGGAAATCTTTGTGAGAAATGTCTTGAGAAAAGAGAGGGAAGATTTTGGGGTACAACAGCTGCCCCTGTTCAATCTTCTTAAACCTGGAGAGTTAGATTGGAGAGTCCGCCATTTCTGACTTTAAGGTGGAAGATGATTGAACACTAGAGTGCCCAGAAATTTTCACTTGATGATGTATTAGTTGATTTTGTAGGGAATGGGCTTAAAGATGCCATTTGAAGAAGATGACTGAGAGTTGTCAGAGATGGGCTTAAAGATGTCATCCAAAGTAAATGTTGACTTCATAAGAGGTCTCTTTATGGGGATTCATGTTCCTGTTGTCTGAGGAGGAATCCACTTGGGAATGTTGATTTCTGTTGTTCTTTTGATTGAGGAAAACTCTGTGGGGAATAGAGTCTAAGAGCTTTAGCTGTCCATGGCTCTATTGAGGAGTTATCTCTTGACTGGAGAGATAAAAGTTAGTTGCTTTCTGGATGAAATCTAGGATTCACCATAATTTGCTGGGGAGAACAAAATTAACTGTTATCTGGAAATGTATTAGAAGGAGCTTGCATATGGCTGCTTCAGGATGAGTCCGTGTAAGACTGCATCTGGAGATTGATGAGAAGGAACCTGTATAGAGTTACTTCAGGATGATCTCGTGTAAGGCGACATCTGGAGGTTGAGAAGGAATCCGTGTAAGATTGCTTCAGGATGAGCGTGTATATAGTCACCCTATCTTGTTTCGGGAATTGATCCATAATCAATTGTTTATAGATAGTTGTCTTGTCTTGTTTCAGGTATTAATCTGGAACTTGTTTTTATTAGTTGTTGAGATGGTTGCCCTGTCTGATTTTAGGAATTAATCTCTGACCTAAGAGAAAGAAATATAGTTTCCCTGTCATGTTTCGGGAGTTAATCTTCAATCTGCTCATGTAGATAGTTATCATGTCTGGTTTCAAGTATTAATCTACAATCAATCATTCACATATAGTTGTCCTGTCTTGTTTCAGGTATTAATCTGGAACTTATTTTTGTTGGTCGTTGTGATAGCTGTCTTGTATGGTTTCAGGCATTAATCTCTGACCTTAGAGAAAGAAGATAGTTTCCCCGTCTTGTTTCGGGAGTTAATCTTCAGTTTACTCGTGTAGATAGTTGTCATGTCTGGTTTCAGGTATTAATCTACAATCAAACGTTCACAAATAGTTGTCCTATCTTGTTTCAGGTATTAATCTGGAACTGTTGAAAATTGGTGATGATATTTGTCTGCATGCTAACTTTCCCGAAAATGGTAAAGAGTCTGTTATATTCAGTGTCATGATGCATGAGATGCATCGAGTAATGATGTTCTCAAAATAAATGAGATTGCGATATATGAATTTGTACTGCAGTGTTCCTGAACTGGGGAAAATAAATCCTTGACTGCTACTGGGGATGAAGAGCGTAAGTCTTCATATCTTGTTGAAGTTGAAATGCTGAGAGACGGATTTCTGTTGTTAGAGAAATAAACTTTGTTGGGGAAGGGAAACTCTGTAAACTGCTCGGGGATTTTTACAAAACCTTTATTTGGGAAACCCAAGAAGCTTGTGAACCAGGCTAAGGAATTCTTTGAGATGTCGGGTAAGTAACTGGAAATTTTTGCTCTGCTGGGGGATATAAGAACACCTGACATCATTAGGTTGTATGCTGAGGACATGGCAGTTACTTTATAGTAGGATGTCTTTGCCTCTATACCTGCTGGAGAAAGTATCTACGGGGATTTGCATATGGCCTTTAGACATTGTCCTGTTTCTTAAAGCCCGCGGTAACTGTCTTTCTGTTTTTTATGTGTGTATTTGTAAACGGTAATCACATTCAAATGCATATGTTCAAAAATAATCACTGGACATTTTTGCAAACAAAACAGAAAGGTAAAAAACAAATAGTTTTGGACTTTCAAAGAAATATCTTTGTATTAATTTGAGGACGTTTTTCCTATAATAGGCATTTTTTACAAGGAGACGGACACCCTAGTAAGAGCATGTTGTCGTAAGAATGAAAACTATACAAAATAGTATACAAAGAAAAACAACTATATGAAATAATCCCATTGGTTTTCCATTCTTCTATTGCCTTTATGACTTTGAGCGTCTTATCTCTTTGCTGCTTGTCCGAAGCTGACTGGGTTGATTAGTACCATTTGAGCTTGATAGTTGTTATCGAAGATTGGCTGTAAGGTGATTCAATGGGACATAGTTATACGCTTTTAATCCCTAACTTTTTCCTAGACCTCCCTTTTGAGTTTTCAGTCCACCAAGATACCCTTTTTTTCCCAAGCCACCTTTTCAGGTTTTCGACTTGCCGGGTGTATAGATTTTTTCATATGTATATCCCTAATTTTTTCCTAGGCCAATCAACCTAGCGAGTATTTATTCATGCGTAGTATATTTTAACTATGTCTGTGTTTATAGGGTGCAGAAGGTCGTCACCATCCATAGTGGTTAAGATCATGGCTCCACCAGAAAATATGTTCTTGATCACAAATGGTCCTTCGTATGCAGGAGTCCATTTGCCCCTGGGATCACCTTGCGGCAGTATGATGCGCTTGATTACTAGGTCACTAGCCTGATATACCTGACGTCTGACCTTCTTGTTAAAAGCTTTAATCATACTTTTTTGGTACATATGACCATAACAGACAGCCGCGAGCTTCTTCTCGTCAATCAGGTTCAATTGGTCAAGTCGAGTCTGAACCCATTCATCTTTATTCAAACCTGCATCCTTCATGATTCTCAAGGAAGGGATCTGGACTTCAATAGGTAGGACAGCTTCCATACCATATACCAGAGAGAAAGGAGTTGCCCATGTTGATGTGCGTACTATGGTACGGTAACCGTGAAGAGCAAATGGTAACATCTCATGCCAGTCCTTGTGTGTTACTCTCATCTTATGTATGATCTTTTTGATGTTTTTATTAGCAGCCTCTACAGCGCCATTCATCTTTGGCTGGTAAGGAGAAGAATTATGATGCTGGATTTTGAATTGCACGCAGAGTCTGGTAATCATAGTATTATTGAGTTTGGTACCATTATCCGTAATGATTCTTTCTAGAATAACATATCGATAGATAAGGTTATGTCTGATGAATCGGGCCACAACAGAAGCAAATGAAGCTGACTCGACCCATTTTGTGAAGTAATCGATGGCGACGAGGATGAAGCGGTGCCTATTAGAAGTTGCGGGTCTGATCTCTCCAATCATATCGATGCCCCACATTGCGAATGGCCAGGGAGCAGTCAAGATGTTCAAATGGACTAGGGGCACATGTACTTTATCAGCATTGATCTGGCACTTGTGACAAGTTTGTGAATGTTGATAACAGTTTGATTCCATAGTGGACCAGTAGTATCCTGCCATCAAGATCTTCTTAGCCATTGTGTGCTCGCTAGAATGGGTGCCAAAGGTGCCTTCATGCAAATCTGCCATAACTTTCTCTGCTTCACTCTTATCCATACATTGAAGCAAAGTAGAATCGTGGTTGCGCTTATAGAGGATTTTGTTACTGAGGAAGAACTTGGCAGAGAACCTTCTTAGGAACTTCTTATCATTGACGGAAGCTCCCTCGAGATACTCTTGGGTTTCAAGGTATCTTTTAACTTCATGGAACCAAGGTTTGTCCACTACTTCTTCAGTATCAATCTCATGGAAGTATGTTGGTTCGTCCATTCTTTCAATAGTGATCTGAGGAGCTTTATTATCCCACCTGACCTTGAACATGGATGACATAGTAGCTAGCGCATCCGCTAGTTGATTTTCCTCTCGTGGAAAATGCTCAAAGGTAACTTCTTCCAAGTATGGAACTAATGTCAGCACATATTCCCGGTAAGGGATGAGATTAGGATGCTTTGTGTCCCATTCTCCTTTGATTTGACTGATTACTAGGGCCGAGTCTCCAAATACACTCAAGAATTTGATCCTCAAGTCGATAGTAGCTTTGAGACCCATAATACATGCTTCATATTCATCCATATTGTTGGTACAATTGAAACATAGCCTGGCAGTGAAAGGAGTATGACAGCCTTCGGGAGATATGATCACAACATCGATGCCATTGCCAAGTGCTTTGGAAGCTCCATCAAAAACCATAGTCCATCGGGATCCTTGTTCAGGTCCGTCATACGGTCTAAGTTCTTCTCAATCATTCACTAACATGATGTCCTCATCAAGAAATTCAAAATTCATGGATTGATGATCGTCCACAGCCTGATGAGCCAAATGATCAACTAGTACACTTCCTTTTATTGCTTTTTGGGTAGTGTACTGAATTTCGTATTCGGTCGGGACCATTTTCCATCTTTCTATTCTTCCAGAGAGAGTGGGCTTCTCAAATATGTAATTGATAGGATCCATTTTAGATATCAATAAGGTAGTGTGAGTCAGCATATACCGTCTTAGCCGGCGAGCAGCCCATGCTAAAGCACAACAAGTTTTCTCGAGCAGTGAATATCTGGTTTCACAGTCGGTAAACTTTTTGCTCAGGTAGTATATTGCATGTTCTTTTCGGCCAGACTCGTCATGCTGCCCCATCACACACCCCCATTAAATTTTCCAATACTGTTAAGTACATGACCAAAGGTTTTCCTTCAACCGGCGACATCAAAATTGGAGGCTCTTGAAGATACACCTCGGTTCTGTCAAAGGCAGTCTGGCAGTCGTCATTCCACTTCACCACTTGATCCTTTTTTAGTAGTTTGAATATCGGCTCACAAGTAGCGGTTAGGTGGGAAATGAATCTGGCAATGTAGTTTAGACGTCCTAAGAATCCCCTAACCTCCTTCTTAGTGCAGGGAGCTGGCATCTCTTGAATAGCTTTAACCTTTGCAGGATCTACTTGGATACCTTTTCTGCTGATAATGAAGCCTAATAGCTTACCAGGTCTTACTCCAAAGGTGCACTTGTTCGGGTTCAGTCTTAACTTGTATTTCTTCAGTCTTTCAAACAGTTTCTGCAAATGATCCAAGTGCTCCTCTTCATTCTGAGACCTAGCTATCATATCATCGACATAAACCTCTATCTCTTGATGGATCATATTGTGAAACAAAGCTACCATAGAACGCTGATAGGTTGCCCCAGCGTTTTTCAATCCAAATGGCATAACTTTGTAGTAGAAGGTCCCCCACTGCATAACAAAAGTTGTTTTCTCCATATCTTCAGGCGCCATTTTAATCTGGTTATACCCGGAGAAACCATCCATGAAGGAGAAAACTTTATGTTGCACGGTATTTTCAACCAGGACATCAATATGGGGAAGCGGAAAGTCATCCTTGGAGATCGCCCTATTCAAATCTCTGTAACCCACACACATGTGCACTTTGCCATCTTTTTTAGGTACTGGTACCACGTTTGCACCCCATTATGGATAAGAAGTAACAGCTAAGAATCTGGTGTTAAACTGTTTCATAACCTCGGCCTTGATCTTTTCTGACATTTCAGGCGGTATACGAGGAACATTTTGCTTTACTGGAGGACAGTCTTCTTTCATTGGTAGACGATGAACCACCATATTAGTATCCAGCCCCGACATGTCTTCGTACGACCAGGAAAAGATCTCAATGTAGTCATGTAACATCTGAATTAACTGCTCCTTGACGCTATGCTCCAAGTTGGCACCTATCTTGACTTCCTTTTTGTCCTCTTCAATGCCCAAGTTTATTGTCTCGATTGGCTCTTCATGAGGCTTTATCATTCTTTCCTCCTGTTGTAACAGTCTAGCAAGTTCTCTTGGTACTTTACAATCTTCCTCAACTTCATTCGCAATTTGGTAAATCATATTTTCAAAGTCATAATTGGCAATAGCAGAACCGTTATCAATGGGATCTAGAGTGGATGCAGATCTGCAGTTTGATATGTGGGTGTGTGTAAGAGAGCATAACTATTTTGATAAAGTAAAAACAGAAAAGAAAGACAGAGAGCTTAAAATTTGCATGCAAAATGTCTAATGATTTATTAATGACATATGAATATGAAGTAATAGCCTTCACAAAATAGACCATTGTGCCTCGGGTAAAGCACAAGGCTTTAGAGTTTCAATTGTTTAAATATTACACATTCCAAAAACAAAAAGACAATTACTCTTGAATAAAAGTAATAAGAACAAAATCCTTGGCCTCCCAATTGTTGAGTCCACCGTTAATAGTTGGGAAGATCCACTTGTCCATGTCGCAGTCGCTATTACTATCTCCCAAAGCATTGATTCCATGATTACTGATGCGTAGTGGTGGTCCTCCAGTGCGAGCACGAAGAACAGCTCTTTGGGCTCCTGAAGTAAAACCCAAACCAAATTTGTAAGGGATATTAGGGAGTTGGCCCCAAATGGTACACCCACCTTCCTCGACTACTGCTTTGGCATCCTTCAAAGAAGCCATCTTCAATGGAGGTCTTGTAATATTCAGAACACTAGTAGCAGTCTTGGTTACAGCAACTGTCTATGGAACCTCCTCAAAGTTCTGACAGGGGGTCTCAATGAACTCGTCGTCCATCTCAACATACTTGAAAGAGTTCAGGTGGCTCACCATGTATTCCTCCTCGCCATGGACTGTTGTTGTAACCCAAAATTTGCCCTCTCATATTTTTCCAAGATTTTCCTCTTGCATATGTGGCCACAAACCTTGGCCTCAAGACAAGGAAATTTTTCAAATGAGGTTTCTAAGTTTCCTTCAATTGGCATGTTTCCAAGTCCCCTTTGATTGGCCTGTTGATGAGGCTCTTCGATTGGAAATTACAAAGTGCCTTTCAATTGGCACCTACTAAGTGTTGTTCGATTAGCATCTCCAAAATGCTCTTCGATTACCATCTATATAGCATCCTTCGATTGCCAACTATATAGCGCTCTTCAATTACCATCTGCAAGAGGCCTTTCAATTGGCCTCATGACAATACTTTCGATGGGCATTGTGTCAAATCCTTTTGATTGGCGTAGTGAAGGACTCTTCGTTTGATATCCTAATAAATACCCTTCGACTGGTACTTGTACAAGGACCCTTCGAAGGACTCCCTCCAGGCCATTCAAAAAAGGCCATCAAGAGGGAACTCTGAAAATATGTCCAGGCCAAAGTCTTGCCTTGTTGGGTCACAATGCCACAAGGGCTGATTCGACCAAGGACTTCTCTTCGAATGGACAGGAAATCAAAGCAAAGGGGGTCTAATCGAAGAAGTCTTAGTATTGAAGCTGGAACAGTTTTATTCATAACCATCAAGGAGAGCAAAGTTCTAATAAGGAAGGTCCTGACTAGTCTGAATTGAAGTTCAAGGCTAACATGGAAGGCATTCGAAGGAATGAAAGTGGGACTTGGTCCAGAACAAGCCATAAAGCCCATAATCGAAAGAAGATTGAAACAGGTTGGAAAACCAAAGGAAACGCATTGGAATAAAAACAACAAAGACTTGGCCGTTTTAGAAACAAAATATGTAAGATAAATAAAATCTTTTTTTCACTCAATCTTCAAGATTCAGTTCAGATTTGTTAACCTAATTCATCCCACTATATATATATATAACAAACCCTGATAAAAAAAGGAGGATTTTGGCCGTGTAGAACACACAAGACTGCTCAGAATTTTTGACAAAAAGTGTGGAACGAGTTTTGCTTTAGAGGGAGATTCGAGGAATTTCAAAGATTGCAATCCATTCCTGGGCATATTGGGAAGCTTTCTGGACCAATATCACGCATCAACACTTCCAGGAACGATCAACACAGGTATCATAGTTTGCACTCTTTCTTGAAATTGGTTTTTTTGAAATATATGCATGATCAATGATTTTTAAATACATATTCATGTTTGTATGATTTTTTAGAACGTGTTTGTATGATTAATTATAGGTTTTGATGCATATTCAATTAAATGCCATGGTTAGGGTTTCAAGGTTATTTTTAGGGTCTTTTATTTCAGGAAAAATCAGGACAAACGATGAGTACCATAGTACTCACGAGACTAAACCCAACTGATATGCATATTTGGTTTGAGTTTATATTGCATAATCATGATTTTTGAGATATGCGGGTTTGTAGCTACAACGTTGTCTGTAGGTAAAACCCTTTTCCTAAAACGATAGTCTCAACGAAGAAGATGACTGTGTGTCAAAACCTGAGTGGCCCGTTTGAATTCTTGTGTGTTTTTATTATAGTTACTAACCATTATCACATATAATATATGTTGTTTGTTTATGTTAATGATTGAATGATTGGCTCAGTGGCAAAGGGATAGAGTTTCATAGCGCGTGTGTAGGAGGTCAGCGGTTCTATCCCTGCCTCCTACATGTTATTTTTCTTAACAATTCATTGCAGATTCAATGCCTCCTTTCCAGGCGCGCACACCATAGGCCCCAGATCCTCATCCTTGGATCAATCAGTGCCTGGATCCAACGCCTCCAACAAAGCTCCCCATGGTGGACACCCCTGGGACAACCACAAGGAATCACACGCAGCTATGGGCCAACTGGATTGGGTCTTGAGCAGGAATACAACATGCACCCTCCAATTTAGGTTCATACCCCCCTCAGGCCTACTCTTTTTCCCTTTTAATTTTGGTTCATTTAAATTAATCATTTTATTCTTCTTAAATCAATTTTTCCATAAAACCATAAAATCAACATCACAAAAATAGGATTTAGTATTTTTTTCAATAAATTAATTTTTGTAAATCAATTAATTTCTTCAATTTTAATTTGTTTTCGTTAATTAAAATTAATTAGAAAAAAATTAGGTCAAACTTCAAATCTTTTTCATAGAAATCCTAAAAATATTTTCAATGATCAAATTAGGTTTTTTAGGGTTTCAAACTTATCTCAATTTTTTATTCTCACGCGTATTTATTTTTACCGTACGATTAATTTTTACTATTGATGTAACTGCGTCCGGATTGTAATAGCTTAATTAGGGTTTTATTTCTGCATTTTATTTTCAGTCAATTCCTTATGTATCTACATCAAAGCCTTGTAATCGCTTAGGGCCTCTATTTCTTGCTTTTATGGTTATATATACCTGTATATAAATTGCTAGCAACCTAGGCATGTATGAGTAATTAATCAGTAGATCACTAATATCAAAGACAAAAATATTTGGAAAAAGCACACTTTTGCGCACGTGCACCCTTAGGGTATACCCGACTTAGTTGCCTACGGAAAAGTGGTCATGTCCCTTGAGTGTAGGGATACTCTTAGCAAAAACCCTAGGTTAAAGTCATCATAAAGATTATAGTCCCTAAACGTCCCTCGAGTTGCCTACGAGAAATGATCTTATGATGATAGTCCTTTCGAAATGCTAAGGTATCCTTACATGTTGCCTTTAATGACCATAAGCATCCCTTTTGATAGTCCCTCAACATCCAACAACTAGGGTTACCTACTCACTAATAGTAGGATAACACGGCCTAAAGGATATAAGGAAAAGAACAGTCCTTTTTTCGAGTAGGTAGATAACTATTAGGTACTCGCTCAGACAATCCTTTTTTTCACACTTTCAAACACTTTTCAAACAAAAGTTTTCAAAAACTTTATCACACTCTTGAGGACTGATACAAGAGTTACCATAAAGTGAATCGCCGCACTAAGGCATTTTCAAAGTTTTTCAAAACATACGAACACAAGCAATTTCAAAAATGAGAAAGTACCTAAGAGCTCATAGAAAACAATGGATGGAATGGGTGCTAACACCTTCCCTTTCCATAATCTACCCCCCTTACTCAAAAACTCTCAAATAAAGGTCTTTTTATGTTCTTTTCACCCTTTCTTTTGTTGGATAAAAGAAAAGTCGGTGGCAACTCTTGCTTACCGCGACATTTGCGAATACAAAAACACAAACCAATATTAACAGTCGGTTCTGCCACCGTATCACAGAACTGGCGACTCTGCTGGGGACTCTATATAAAGTGGGGTTTACCTTAGGGTCTAGATCATTTTAAAATTGCTTTCTTGGTTTGCTTTGACTTCTTTATCTTTGAGGGTTTGTTGGGGTATTCTTATAAAGATCCTATACCTGGATCTGGGGCATCTTTTTAGGTAAACAGCAATAGATCGTGGAGACTGTACAGAGTAGACCGATATGGTTGAAGCGATAACTGTGTTGGTGTGACACTTTGGTTGGTACCGGTATCCCTTGTGTCGAATCAAGGAGAATACGGGGCCGCCGCATGGTTTCGTAAAGCATTAACAAACCTTAGAACCTTAGTTGAACAAACTTGGCCATTAGAAAGTAGTGAGATAGTCGGTCTAGGTGTAAAGTTGGGAATTGGTTGATACTCGATGCTACACTCATTGAGATTGAACTTTCAGGATATTTCGGTCGCAAGAAAATATTACTAAGCTGAAATAATACCGATAAAGAAAGATCAGTGATATTGAGACTCCTTAGAACCCGGTTACTATTTCTAGGACAGGTTTGAAACCAACTAAACTTCAAGAGCGTATTTACCTATAAACCCCATGCAATCCTAAACCTAAGGTCTTGTGTGCTTTGCTTGTGTGTGATTAATTTGCTTAAACATGACATCATGCATCATAAACATTCATTCTTCATTACACTAACCATTTCAAGGATTATGGGAATTTATCTTTGTTCTGTTTTGTAGATCATGGCTTCCACTCGTAGAAACACCATCTAAACCAGTTTTATGAGAATACCTCTCCAACTCAAAGAGCTAGTATCCAGGGTTTTTGAGACTTCTTCATCCACCAAGAACTATGGTCGACTCCTCAATCTGGTTACCTCAGGTTTTGATGAGAAGATGATGAGTGTGCCTCTTTCAGTTCTTTGACCCTAAGAACCATTGCTTCACCTTTCAAGACTATCAGTTGGTACCACCATGGAAGAGTTCTCTCAAATATTGGGTATACCTATTTTGGATCAGTTGCCTTTCACCGGCTTAGAAGAAGCTCCGAAGCCGGAGGTCATTGCGGCAACTTTACACCTGAAACGGTCCGACATTGTATCCAACTGGGAAATAAGAAGCGGAGTTAAGGGTTTTCTAACCAAGTTCCTAATAGAGAAGGCTCAGCTATTTTGGGATGATTTGGACTTTCAAGCTTTTGATGAGGTCTTGGCCATTCTCATCTATGGGTTAGTATTGTTCCCTAATCCGGAATTGCTCAAAGATGTGAATGTTATCAAGGTCTTCCTTTCTCGCAACCCGGTGCCCACTTTACTCGAAGATATCTTGCATACCTTCCACACTCGTACCATGAAGAAAAGAGGGATTTTTATGTGTTGTGTGCCATTGCTTTCGAGGTGGTTTATTTCTCACCTCCCTAAAGCAGTACTGAAGAATGAAGAAGGTTTGGGTTGGTCGCAAAGGATAATATCTATTTCTCACACGGATATTTTCTGGTATTCCCGATCTATGGGAGATGTCTCTATCATTGGCCGCTGCAGGGAATTCCCTAATGTCCCACTACTTGGCATTAGGGGAGGCATAACCTATAATCCTTCTCTAGCTCTGTGAAAATTTGGTTACGCTCGAAGTGATGGTCCTCACGAGATGCTTATCCAGGGCATTGTGTTTAACTATGAGGATGATGTTCAAGGGTATCGCCAGAGGTTCATACGAGCCTGGGGCATGGTAAACAGATTCGACATCAAAACATTGGGGCCAAATACTTCCATTCCTATGGAACCTTATCTCCAATGGGTACGAGCTCATTCTAAGAATCTTATGATGCCATATGTAGCCATCTTACCAGTGATTGTGGAGCCCATTACTAAAGGGGATATTCCCTATACGGTTTTTCATCCTGACATGCCCACTGATCTTGAGGAATTACAAAGATCCTGGATTCAGCTGAAGAAAGAGAGGGATACCTTTAGAGACTATTTCTATGCCCATGAGAGGAAGGTTTTAAAGCTTACGAAGCAACTTCAAGAGGAAAGAAGCCTCAATGTCTATCTCGGCGCGAAGAGAAAGCGCCCATGGGAAACCTGATTTTGTTTTAAGTTTTTGTTGAACCTTCAATTGAAACGCCTAAAAGGAAATTGTATTTTGAATTCTACTAATAAAATATTTATTTCATTTCGGTTCGCAAATTTAAATTTCCCGAAATCCTTGAAATCATTGCATACACATATCATACATATCATTGCATAAAAAGGTGTCAAAGTAGGTTTCTCATCCTCTTCGTTGTTTATTTCAGCCATGGCTATCAAACAAACTATGAAAGACTTACAGACTCATAACGTACAATTCCAACAGCTGATCATGGCTCTAGCAAAAGGGAAGGAAGAACTGAAAGCCTTGATTGTTAAAGACAAGACTAAGAAGCCAAGGAGGATAGCTGGCATGATAAATCTGGGAAGAAGATTCAAGGGACCGTTGAAGCAAATGGTTGATCTGACCTCTTCATCCAAGGAAGGAGAGAACCAAGAGGGTGAGACAAGAGAGGAAGACCCTAGTCCGGGGGAATATGATAATGAGACTGATTACAATGAAGAGCAGTATCCTCCGGCGGATAAAAAGTACAAACAGCTGGAAGAGCGTCTGAGTGCAATGGAGATTCAGAAAGTGCTTGGGCTAGACTTTGAAGAGTTGGGTTTGGTGTCTGGGATTGTTATTCCGCCAAAGTTCAAGGTGCCAGTGTTTTCTAAGTACGACGGGGTTTCATGTCCCAAGATGCTCCTCTGATCTTATGTGAGGAAGATACAGCCTCACACTGCTGATCGAGACTTATGGGTCCACTTCTTTTAGGATAGTCTATCCGGAACTCAGTTAGATTGGTTCTATCAATTGGAAAGGGCCAACATTCATAATTGGGAAGACCTGGCCGCTGATTTCTATAAGTAGTATCAGTATAATGCAGACCTTGCTCCCACCTGTACTCAACTCCAAAGTATGGTTATGGGTTCGAGCGAGGGCGTCAAAGACTACACTCAGAAATTGGGAGTTGGTGGATATGTTTCTCAGAACCCTGTCTGGTCCATTCTTTAATAACCTGATTGGAAGCTCTTCAGCCGGCTTCACTGAATTAATCCTGACAGGGGAGAGAGTGGAAGCTGGAATTAAAAATGGTAAGATCCAAAAGGAAGCATCCTCTAGTGTCGTAAGAAAACCATTTTCTAGGAAGAAAGAGGTTAGTGTTGTGTACAATCAAAAGAACCAGGACAGAACTGAACTCCACCCTCGGGGTTGTCATGATCCCTAAGCATGCACCCACTCAACAGAGGAATAATCAGTAGAGAACAGAAAATCTGGTAAGACAGTTCACCCGATAAATATGACTTTATCCCAAGTTTTGCCTCATTTGTTGAAATTTAATCTGGTAACCTTGCGAGAAGCACCAAAGAATCCCAACACTACCTCCCCCCGCTACAATCCAAATGCCCGCTATGCTCATCATTTAGAAAGTCCAGGTCATGATACAAACGACTGCTGGGCTTTGAAAAACAGGGTACAAGACCTTATCGATGCGAAGGAAACTGAGTTTGATGCCCCCGAAATTCCAAATGTTATCACAACTCCTATGCCCAAGCACGGTCATGGTGTTAACGCTATTGAAGAAGATATGTTTGTTACTACTGTTAAAGAGCTTGTTACTCCTCTCTTGACCGTTAAGTGGAACTTATTGAAGGTCGGTTTATTTTCGAGTTGTGGTGAAGGTTGCCACTTCTGTTCATCTTTACCGAATGGTTGTCATTTGCTGAAGGCAGGTGTTCAACACCTGATGGATGATAAAGAGATTTTTATTGAAAATAATCCCGTCCCGACTATTGCTTGCGGAGATGTTTTAATAAAAAACATTTCCACCAATCCTCCTAGGGTCTCCACCAAAAGACCCGTCAGGATTACATCTATTCTGAAGATTACTCCGCTGATAATTACTGCGCCAGGGCCAATCCCATACTTCTCCGGTAAAACTGTTCCTTGGAACTATAAGGGTGACGTCTACTACCATGATGTCAAGCAAGATTGGTTGGTTGATGAAGACTAGGTTTCTAAGAATGTTGATCCCGACATTGTCAACACTATTGGAACCAGCAAAATAACCAGAAGTGGAAGAGTGTTCTCCCCTGAGATCTCTCCTCCAAAGGCTGTTACTGGTCCTGTGATCATTCCTACTTTCATTCCTGCTGATACTACTACTATAATCCCTGTGATTACTCCTGCTGACACCCCTATCACCGATTCGATCGAGACTCGGGGCAAAGACATACTGGTTGAGCCTGTCCCGAAAAAGTCTTATTCGGTATCCATCCTAGAGGCTTCCAAGCAAGAAATGGAAGAAATTTTGAAAATTATCAAGAAGAGCGACTACAATGTGGTCGAACAGTTGGGGCATACCCCTTCAAAGATCTCTATCATAGCCTTACTATCATGTTCTGAAGCTCATGCGAAGGCTCTGGTGAAGTTCCTAAAAACTGCCCATGTGCCCCGGGGAACCTCTGCTGACCAATTTGAAGATTGTGTGGCTAGTTTGACGGTTGACAATGGTTTGGGATTTTCTGATGCTGATTTGACTCCTAGAGGGAGGAAGCAAAATGATGTGTTACACGTCTCTGTTTAATGCAAGGGCACCACTTTGGCCCATGTCCTTGTAGATATTGGTTCATCATTAAATATGTTGCCTAAGAATGCTCTGGATAGACCAGACTATGAAGGTTTGACATTGAAGCCCAGCAATAATGTAGTGAGGGCTTTTGACGGTTCAAAGATAATGGTTCATGGGGAGTTAGAAGTCCCCATCAAGGTTGGTTCTCAGACTTTCGACCCTACCTTCTATGTGATGGATATCAGGCCATCTTATTCTTGTTTGTTGGGTCGCCCTTGGATACATGAGGCTGGAGTTGTTACATCCACTCTACATCAGATGATGAAATACCCAGTCAAAGGGAAAATTGTCACTGTACACGGAGAAGAAGAATACATGGTCAGTCACCTGAATTCCTTCAGATATGTGGAAATGGATGGTGAGTTCATCGAGACTCCATGCCAGAATTTTGAAGAGGTACCTCAGACTCTGGATGCAACCAAAATTGTTACCAATGTGCCGAAGATCAGCAGACCTCCCTTGAATATGGCTTCTCTCAAGGATGCAAAAGCGGTTGTCGAAGAAGGGGCTCAAAGGGTTGTTCGACGTGCTCGTGCTGGAAGACCTCCCCTATGCATCAGCAATCATGGGGTCAACACTGTAGAAGATGGAGACAATGACAATGACATGGAGAGTTGGATCTTCCCTACTACCAACGGTGGACCCAGTAATTGGATAGAAAAATATTTTGTACCTATTACTTTTGTTCAGAAGTAATTGTCTTTCTTGTTTTTTGGATATGTAATAAACTATATAATTTTATGACCATGTGTCTTACCCGGGGAACATTGGTTTATTTGTGAGGGTTATCATGTTTCGCTTTTATATGGAATCAATAAAGCATTGGACGTTTATGCATACAAATTTTGTTCTCTATGTTTTTCTTTTCTACTTTTACTTTATCTATACAACTATGATCTTACACACACTCACGTATCACACTACAGATCTATATCCACTCTGGATCCCATTGATAACAGTTATGCTATTGCCAGTCATAACTTTGAAAATCCAATCAACCAAGCCGAGGACGAAGGTAAGGAAGATTGTGAGGTGCCTGGAGAACTTGCCATACTGTTACAGCAGGAAGAGAGGGCTATACAGCCTCATAAAGAGCCATTTGAGATAATAAACTTGGGCACAGAGGTAGACAGAAAAGAAGTCAAGATTGGCGCAAATATGGGTCTTAATGTCAAACTGCGATTGATACAAATGTTGCATGATTATGTCAAGATCTTCGCCTGGTCATATGAAGACATGTCGGGACTGGATACGGATATTGTGGTTCTCCGTCTGCCAACTAAAGAAGATTACCCTCTGGTAAAGCACAAGGTCCGTTGCATGCGCCCTGAAATTTCAGAGAAGATCAAAGCAGAGGTTATGAAGCAGTTCAATGTTGGTTTCTTAGCTGTCACCTCTTACCCACAATGGGTTGCCAACGTAGTTCCGGTGCCTAAAAAAGACAGTAAGGTACGAATGTGTGTGGACTACAGAGATTTGAACAGGGAAAGCCCCAAGGATGAATTTCCGCTTCCCCATATCGATGTTCTGGTTGACAACACCGTGCAGCACAAGATCTTTTCCTTCATGGATGGTTTCTCTGGTTACAATCAGATCAAGATGGCACCCGAGGATATGGAGAAGACAACCTTCGGCACGTAATGGGGCATTTTATGCTACAAAGTGATGTCGTTTAGATTAAAGAATGTCAGGGCAACCTATCAGTGAGCCATGGTCGCCTTGTTTCATGGCATGATTCACCATGAGATAGAGGTATACGTGGATGACATGATAGCCACGTCTCAAACTGAGGAAGAGCACCTTGATCATTTACAAAAGATGTTTGATAGGTTGAAGACGTACAAGCTGAGGTTGAATCCGAACAAGTGCACCTTCGGGGTAAGGTCTGGTAAACTGCTAGGTTTTATTGTCAGTGACAAGGGCATTCAGGTCGACCCCGCAAAAGTAAAGGCTATACAAGAGATGTCAGCTCCTCGCACTAAGAAGGAGGTCAGAGGATTTTTGGGATGACTAAATTACATTTCCAGGTTCATTTCCCATTTAACTGCTACTTGTGAGCCAATCTTCAAGCTCCTGAAGAAATATCAAGTCGTAAAGTGGAATGACGAATGCCAGACTCCTTTCGAAAGAATCAAGGAATACCTTCAAGAACCACCAATTCTGATGCCTCTGATTGAAGGAAGATCTTTGATAATGTACTTAACAGTGTTAGATAATTCAATGGGGTGTGTGTTGGGGTAGCATGACAAGTCTGGTCAAAAAGAGCATGTAATATACCACCTTAGCAAAAAGTTAACCGACTGTGAAACAAGATACTCATTGCTCGAGAAAATTTGTTGCGCTTTGGCATGGGCTACTCGCCGACTAAGACAGTATATGTTGACCCACACTACTTTGTTGATATCTAAGATGCATTCGATCAAGTATATCTTTGAGAATCCCTCCCTCTCCAGAAGAATAGAACGATGGAAAATGATCTTGACTGAATATGGTATCCAATACACAACCCATAAAGCAATCAAGGGAAGTGTACTAGCTGATCATTTGGCTCATCAGGTCGTGGATGACTACCAGTCCATGAATTTTGAGTTACCAGATGAGAATATTATGCTAGTGACTGTAAGGTAAAGAATGAACTAAACTCTAAGGTAACCCCACTTTTTATTACTATTCCCCAGCAGAGTCGCTTGTTCTATAATACGGTGGTAGAACCGACTGTTGTATTGGTTTTGCGTTTGTGTTTGCAAATGTTGCGGTAAGCAAGAGTCACCATCGACTTTTCTTTTATCCAACAAAGGAAAGGGTGAAAAGAACAGAAAAAAAACCTTTCGAGATTATTTCTGACTAAGGGGGTAGATTATGGAAAGGGAATGTGTTAGCACCCTTTCCATCCGTAGTTATCTACGGGCTCTTAGATGCTTAGCTCATTTTGAAATACCTTGTGCTTTGTGTGTTTTTGAAAAGTATTTTGAAAGCGTCTTAGTGCGGCGAACTTTGTAATGTTTCTC
The DNA here is from genome assembly GCA_948472305.1 of Vicia faba. Lineage (NCBI taxonomy): Eukaryota > Viridiplantae > Streptophyta > Magnoliopsida > Fabales > Fabaceae > Vicia > Vicia faba. Next base: position 1,516,479,214 of record OX451735.1, read on the forward strand.
GGAATGGTAGAGAACGTATACAAAGTGTTTGAAAATGTTTTTGAAAGAAGTTTTGTGTAAGTGTAAAAATTGTTTGAGCAAGCATCTAACAACTATCTACTTTACTCAAAAGGTTGTTCTTTTCCTCTTTTCCTTTAGACGGTGCTATCCTACTATTAGTGAGTAGGTAGCCCTAGTCGTTGGATGTTTGAGGGACATTCGAAGGGACATTTATAGAGTCACAAAGGCAACTGGGCAAGAAACTTTAGTAACTACCCTAGGGTTTTTAAGATTATATCGATGCAACATCGAGAGGGTCATCGAGGGACTTATGATCTTTAAATCGGAGGGTAGTCACTAAAATCTCTCACGTTTCGAGAGTTGTGACTGTTTTTCCGACGGCAACCAAAGTGGGATACCCTAAAGGTTTACATGTGCAATTGTGTTGTATTCAGTTATTTTTGTCTTTTTCATTAGGTTTGCTAGCATTTTGTTTGTTATTCTTGCCATATAATCCTATTAGCATGCATCTAAACAGTTAATAGTTTGCAGTAATTAAAAGTGCGGAAATATAAATCTAGCTATTACAAGGCTTCATGGAGGGGATTATTTACATGTCCAAAACTTGGGGGGGGGGGGGGATAAAGAAACCAGAGAAGTAAATACTCTTAATTAATTCTATTACATCCCAGTAGGCAGTTACATAAAATATGAAAATAAAAAGCGAAAGGTAATAACGCGCGTGAATTAAAATGATGTCTAATCCTAAGGTATAAGAAAAAGATCTTTTTTTCTTTTTTTTGTTTTAATTTTAAAAAATGGTTAAATTAAATTAATATTAATTAACCTAAATCTAAACTTAAAGGAAAATAGAAATAATTGAAGAAAATTGAAATTAATAAAAGGGAATTAATTCTAATTTTTTATATTTTTATTATGGAAAGAAGAAAAAACAAAAATGAATTAAAAACTAGGTCTAATTAATTTTAATTAAGAAAGAAGGTTAAAATAATTAATGAATTAATTTAGGAAATTAATTTAATTAATAAAAACCTAAAACTATATTTTTTTTGTGATTTTAATTATTTTTGTTGATTAAAACAAAATTAAAATAAATAAATAATAAGGATAAAAACAAAAATATAAATGGGCCTGGTTAGTAAAAACAAAACAAAAATGAGGGGTGTGAGTTAAAAAAACGCTAGGCCCAGGTTGTTGAAGCCCAGGTTTCCCGTGGATCTAGTGAGGAATGCTTTGGAGAGTGCATGGTGGTCTGCGCGTTTGGATACATTGGATCTGGATCAGCTGTGATCTGATGGCTTAGATTGATGGTTCATGATGCATGCGTGGGACATGCCAGCACTGGATCTGCAAATAAATGTTAGAAAAATGAAAATGCCTAACCTGGGTATCGAACCCGGTTTTCCTCCTTGCACACTCGCATGCCTTACCACTCAGACACTTATTCATTCATTTATATAAACAACATCATAACATTATATTAGAAAATATAAGTCAAGTATATTTGAAAACATAAAACGCGCGCTGACTAAAAGGGCCAATGAGAGAGAGACACGTGCAGCGCCAGAGTCAGCATTTTGGACCAGGCCAGAGTCAAAACACCATTTATCTTCTCTGACGGATTAATAAATTGAATCCTGCATAAATCAATGAAAACAAGTAAGCTAATAACCCTACTAGGCTAAATGGACCCTTGTGAATTCGATGGTAGGTTTAGTTTAGTATGAAACTTATTGTATCAATAAGAACGAGACTCAACAGCCATGGATGCCCTAACAATGGCATTTTGTGTTTTACACGTCAAAACTTGCATACAATACGTCAAACATGCTCTAATGGTTCCCCTGAACATGAATCAAACCATTAAATGTATCAACAAAGCATGTTGTTGTACCCTAAAATTTTCCCTCTCATTTTACTCAACACATGCCCATAGAGATCCTCAATTTTCTCAAGGTTGCCCAAGAGTTGACCAGACAAACTCTCACCTAAGACAATGTATCTTAAACTAGAGTTTCCATTTTCATCAAGATGGGTGAACTCCAAAGACTTCATATGCTCTCCATGGTCTTAATATGTTCTCAAGACCCACCATGTCAAATTTCAAGCCTTGCACAAGAAGTTTGCTCAATCAACTGCTCAGATGCTTGAGAATCGACTGTATTAGGTCAAAAGTCAACTGTGGCCCACATACAGTCAAACTTCAAGATTTTTGGTCAACATAAACATTTTGAAGTTATATCCATCATTTTATCAAGGGTTGATCATGATTCCTCAAGGAATGCCCCAAATTCATCAAAACCCAAAAGTTGCTAAATTAGGGTTTCTCAGGGAAAGTCAACCAAACTTTGACCAAGCATAACTTCCTCATAATGTATTATAAATTTTCCATACAAGGCTCATTTTGAAGAGGATGCAATTCCCTACAATTCATCTTCAACCCTCAAGTTTAAAATATGCACTCACAAAAATATATGGATTTCCACATTATAGGTCCTTTTGAAAAGTCAACAAAAACACTTTGTGGGTCAAAGCTTCTTACATGAACATGGAAGACTCAATTGAGATGAGACCAAACGGTCTGCTTAGGGGACATCCTAATATTTCTAAAAAGTCCTAGAACACCTCTCTAGGGTTAAAATTGGAAGAGATACGCCTTGTCAAAGTTGACCTTTTTTTGCAAAATTGCCAATAGTCAAATGTGCTCCAAAATGCATTTTTTGCCAAATGGGCCTAACTTTTTATACTTGCACCTCACTTATAACATGGTCCACGACCCAAATGTTCACTCACATGTTATTTGTTTCATTATTCATTTTATTTTGATTTTTTATTTATTAAAAATTGAATTAAATCAAATAAATGGTAAATAATAGCAAAGATTTGTTTTGATTAGATTTTTGGATAGGATCAAAAGCTCATTATGCTGGCATATCCGAATCAAATCAAATCAAATCTAATTGGCACAAGAATGGAATGATTAGGCCAAATTTGGAAGGATATCATACAACATGAAAACCAAATCAAATCTTCAAATTTTGCAAAGATACTAGTGGTTTTTACAACCCTAATTCGTTCAAGTACATATACATAACGCATCCAAGGCAAAAGAAGAGGTGGCAGTCGTGAGAAAGGAAGAACAAAACTCTAAAAATTGGCAAGAAAGTGAGAGATTATTCTTAGACTTAGAGGTTAATTCATGCCATTCTAAGACTATCAATAGACTCCTGGACATCTCCAGAACGCGACTCAATCAATTGCAAGCCTTGCCACGCCTGGATTCGCAAGCCGCAGACCCACGGTTTGCATCTCAAAACTTGAGTTTGATTTCTTAATTCACGCATGATTAAGCATTTTTAAATAATGCATTGTGTTCATATTGTCATTTGCAACATTTTGGTTTACTTGATTTTGTGTTTTGCTTCTTTAATCTAGAGTTGCCATTACTAGGGTTTTCGTGTTGGTTTTAGGGTTTTCACATACAAGTAAAATTAGACCAAGAACAGGGTATTGGGATGATCGTGGAATCAAGACCAATTGAATCCTGGTCTTTGAATTCATTTATCATGTGTATTGCTTAATGTTTGAAGCACACAGGTCGTAGCCACGAACACTTGTCCGTAGGTAAAAGTGCAAGGAGCTAAGACGATGGTCTCAACGAAGGAGACGGTGACTTGTCACCACCTCACTGGATGATTTGAATTTCGCGCGTGTTTTTTATTCAGTTACTTGGTTTTATATATTATGTTTTGTTGTTATTATATTAACAAATAGGAACAACAGCCCAGATGGCAAAGCGCGTTGGTGGTAAGTGTGAGGACTTGGGTTCGATCCCAGGTCCCAACGCTTTCTTTGTTTTAGTTTTCCTTTACAGATCTGGTGTTGCTCTCATCCAAACGCCCACCATATGCCATCACCATCCAACCAATGGATGCGTCTCATGCCCAGATCTAACGCCTATCAATGAAAGACCATGGTGCATCAATAGCAAGGAGCAATACCGAATCTCAAACATAAGACTGGGCTTCAGCTTGTTGGGCCTAAAAATTCAGCAACACCCCCCCCCCCCTGATTTCTTCAGAAAACAGGCCCAATTTAATTTTCTTTTTTTATTTCTGTTATTTATTTTGTTTTGTTTAATTATTTGTTTTCACAAATTAATTCTTTTTTTTATTAACTACAAAAAATCAACAAATCACAAAAAACACCCAAAAAATCATTTTTTCATAAAATAGTTATTTTCTTTAATTAATTAATTTAGTTTAAATTAGGTTAATTTAATTCCTTTTCATAATTGAAACTAATTAGAAATTAGGGTTGTAAATAATTAATTTTTCTACAAAAAATAACCAAATTATTTTTCAATTAGATTTTAGGTCTCTTAATTAATTCTTCGCATTTAATTTGTCGCACGTATTTTAATTACCTTTTTAATTATTATTGTAACTGCTTCAAGGTTGTAATAGGTTTTAATTAGGGTTTTAATTTCCGCACTTTATTTTCAATTCAAAAAAATTTATGTATCTGCGAAAGCCATGTAATATTTAGGATTTTTATTTCCGCACTTTAAATTTCCACAATTATTAACTGTTAGGTGTATGTTAATAGGATTGTATGGCAAGAATATTTGAAAATTAAAACGGTAGATAACCTAAATGTGCAAATACAAATTAATTGAAAAATCTCACTTGCACATGCTCACTCCTAGGGTTTACTCCACTTCAGTTGCCTTCGGTTAAGCGATCATGAATTATAGGGTTTGTTAGTGGTCGTCCTCTAGCCCCGAAAGATCTCAAATGACCCATTCGGATGTTGCCTCGGAAACAGATCTTTAAGGCTCTAGGATTATTACTAACACCTCCTAACATTGCTTTTGTGATCGTGTCTGTCCCTTCGAACGTCCCTTAAAACTCCAACGACGGTGCTACCTATTCCTTAATAATGGGATAACGCTGTCTAAAGGAAAATGAACAGTCTTTTTCGAGTAGGTAGATTAAATTTTAAGTAGTTGCTCAAACAAACTTTTCACACCAACACCTTTTAAACAATTTTCAAAACAACTTCGTCACATCCTTGAGGACTGATACAAGGGTTATCACGAAGTAAACCTTTTTTCAAAACAAGCACACACACAAGCAATTTTAAAAATGAGCAAGTACCTAAGAGCCCATGGAAAACCATGGATAGAAAGGGTGTTAACACCTTCCCTTTCTATAATCTACCCCCCGTACTCAGAAACATCTCGAAAAAGGTTTTTTCTGTTCTTTTTCCTTTTCCTTTGTTGGATGAAATAAGATTCGATGGCGACACTTGCTTACCGCGACATTTTGCAAACAAAAAAACAAAAAATGCAAACCAGTGAAAACAGTCGGTTCTGCCACCGTATCACACATGCATATGAGATTTTCGATTTTAACAAACCTTACCAACAGTGATACACGATCCAACTGTTTGAGGATGCCACGGACTTTGAAAATGGAAGGGATAGACTCCTGGTACCTTTAGGAATGTGATGGAGTCTTTAGACTGGATCAAAGGAAACTGAAACTATGCTTTTGGATTTCACAACTTTGATGTATTTTTTGCAATTTTCGTGTGGCTTTTTGAGGTGATTTGTGCGTCCATAATGCTTGAAGAAATGTTGTATAAATAGAGGAGATGAGATTAGGGAGGAAATAGGGAAAGAATCCAAGCCATAAAGCCATGATGAAAGCAAAATCATTCCATTTGAAAACTTGCCAAATTTGAAGATTTCATGCCATGTTGAGACTTGAGTGAACCTAGATAATTTGGCACGAAATCTTCGGCTTCAAGACAAATCAAAACACTAGCCCAAAGGCCAAGGCCCATCTCTAAATATTTTGTACAATTTATTTTATATTTATTTGAAATAAATCAAAATAAATATGAACAAAATAGATAACAAATTTAAGTCAATGTAAAAATGATATTAGAGGTCCCCTATAAGGTCATGAGAATGTTTGAACCTCAAAAAGTTAGGCCATTGACCCAAAAGTTCAAATTTGCTCAATGCACAATCTTTGAATTTTCTCAAATTTTCCCAACTTGGGCAATCCATAACTTGCTCAATTTTTATCTCATGATGATGATCTTGTACTTTTTGGAAATCCCAAGATGTCTACTTCAATCCCTCTTTTGATCAATTTTGCATTTGAAGACATTATCTTGATGTAATGTATGAGCTGTAATGTATGATCTTGTATCTTTCAAATGGTGCGTTCTTGAATTTGGGGACAAATTTGAAGTTGTAGGGAATTGGATTATCTTCAAAATGAGCTTTGGTTGGGGGAAAATGGACGAAGTATGTGAAAGTCATGCTTGTTCGAAGTTAAGTTGACTTTTCCTATAGAAACCCTAACTTTGCAATTCTTGACTTTTGATGAATTAAGGGCATTCCTTGAGGAACCATGATCAACCCTTGATGAAATAATGAATATTACTTCAAAATTTTGATGTTGACCAAAAATATTGAATTTGGACTGTATATTGGCCACAGTTGACTTTTGACCTAGTACAGTTGATTTTCAAACATTTGAGCAATTGACTGAGCAAACTTGTAGTGTAAGGCATGAAATTTTTCATGGACAATCTTTAAGACATATTAGGACCATAGAAAATATTTGAGACTTTTGGAGCTCAGACATCTTGGTGAAAAGGGAAGCCCTAATTAGAGGCTCATTGCTTAGGAGGAGAAGTTGTCTGATCAATTCTTGGTCAACCTTGAGCAATTTAATACCTCAATGAACATGTCTTGAGTAAAATTGGAGGGAAAATTTTGGGATACAAAAATATGGAACATGAATTATCTTGAAAGGCTGGAAACCTTTTTTTCATCTCTAGGACCGTCTGTACATATTTTGACAACATAAGATCTTCGGTTTGGTAATTGCCCTTTGTTGTACCCCAAAATTTGCCCTCTCATTTCTCAAGGAATTTCTCCCAAGGGGCTCCCAAAAATTCAAGCTTACACAAATACATTTTGGATTTCTCAGCATCCATATTAAAGAGGAAATTGCTAAAAAGGACAAAACAGATGAAAATACTCTTTTTGACAAAATTAAAGGAAAAACAAGTTCTCTTCGATTTTACATCCTTCGATTGGGCACTTTGTCTCCTTCGATGCAGGTTTTGGTTGCATCCTTCGTTTGGGCGCTGGACTCCTTTTGGGAAAGTTCATTTCATACTTCGTTTTGGTGTTGGACTCCTTTTGGGCAAGTTCATTTCATGCTTCGATTGGGGCATTGGACTCATTTGGGTAAGTTCATTTCCTTCTTTCGTTTGGGCACTAGACTTCGTTTGAATGTTTGTGCAAATATTTAGTTTAGCCACATAGCATCTTTCCTGCGTGTTAGCCAAGATTTACAAGGCAGAATTCCTTACCATGTTAACATGCACAGGGCCAAAGTCACCCTTTGAAGCAACTTGTTACAAGCTTCGACAAGGGAACACTTCTCATAAACTAGCTTCAATTCACAAGGAAAAAAGCCCCCTGATGATGTCCTTCGATTCAGGAGGCCAAAGCCTCTCTTCTACTCTCTTTTGATTGCAGATCCTGCCTCCTGCAAGCCTCCTTCATTTGGGGCATATGGACCTTCCTTGTATTGCAAGTTTCCTTTGTGCCTTTCATCCTCTACATGCATTCTTAGTTTGGAGCGTGTGAATCCTCCAGCACAAGCTCTTAGTCCTACCTTTTGTTTGAGCATGTTTGCATAAGGTCACAAGTTAGAGACCTCCTGCATATGCACTTTCGTCTGGCCATATGACCCCTTGCAGGCAAGTTTGACGGGCAGTATCCCCCTTGGAAATGGTTTGCTTAAACACACAAATTCTACATTATGCCATTGTCTCATGCGAAGAAGTACCGTGGTGGCACATTTGAAGGACTTGCCAGACATGTCTGAATGTCCCAATCGAATGACATGTTTTGCTGACCCACCTCAGGAGCAGCTGTTTGGACCATTTGAAAGAACCCATGAAGGGCCTGGTTGAAAGACACCTATTTGTGCCCCTTCAAAAGGATATCCACATGAGCCATTCGAATTACACTTCGATTTGAAAACAGAAATGGTTGTTGAAGAGTCTAGTCGAAAGACGGGGCTAGGGGGTCAAGACAAAAATTTGAGATGCCAAAGGTACTTGTTGATCAATTCTCATGCGCTGCCAGGTTCAGGCCTGATACACTGGCCATAAAACTCCAAAACTACTGCCCAACAGTCCTGCAACACTGCCTTATTCCTTGCACCAAAATGGCATACAAACACTTCCCCTCGAAAGCTACAAACATAAAACATTCGATTTTTGTTTAAATCTTTTGTTTTCCCTTCCAAAACATCATCCCAGGCCATCTATAAATAAGAGACTCCAGCACACATGTTAGGGGAGCCTGAAGGATTGCAAGTGAACACTTGTGAAAATTCCCAAAATTCTCAAACACTTCCCAACATTTTTTCAAACACTTCTGAAAAACTCAACCCCCCTTTGTTATTAAAAAGAACCTTTGATTCACCCCCCAAGTGACCATATAACTAGCCTTCGACCCACTTCCCCAACTACCATACAATAGCCCTTTGAGTCATTCCATTACTTGTTATAAAAAGAACCTTTGATCCACTCACACAACCTCTTTCAATTCAGTGACTGCTTGGACAAAGTGGTAACTGGATTAGTCTCAGGAAGGTCCCAATGAACTTTCATTCTCCACCAAGGAAGACACTTGCAGTTTTCTTTGATTTAAGAACTTCAAGAGGTAGGTTCCCTTTAAACTTGAATCTATTCTAGTTAAATATCATGTACACATGCCAATAAAGAAAATGTAGATATTTCATATAGGGAGTTTGACCATGTCTTAGCTTTCGATTCTGACTGCCCATACACTGAAAATCTCAACTTTGACTAGTTAGGCTTTGGACTTTGAGACCCAATGATTTTTGTGCTAACCCTTGGCCTGTAGTTACACTTGAATGTTGCATTTTAAGAACTCAAGACAGGTTTATTATACCATTTGATTGGCTAACTGCACAAGCCTTTCGAATCACAACCTGAGGGCCCAACATGCTTACAATCGAAGGAGCTAGCAAAGGGCCTAGGGGAAAATGCACTTCACACTGACTCCAGGCCTTAAATGAAGGAAGTAACCAAAAAGGTAGCCTTGCTGACTTCCAACTCTCAAACGAAGACAGAACCTTACTGATTTCCAACTCCCAGTCGAAGGACAGAACCTTGCTGCCTCCAGGCCTCAAATGAAGGATAGAACCTTGATGCCTCCAGGCCTCAAACGATGGACAGAACCTTGATGATTCCAGGTCTAAATCAAAAGAGGTCAAAAGTATAGAATTGAAGGACGCTTCTGCCTGAATCGAAAGAGCTCATTTTTCTCCTTCTTATTTTATTTTGTCTTTATATTTTCTTGCTATTTCAATATGGTTGTAATAGTGTAGGATTTATTTTCTTTTGCATTTTTATTGTTTTTGTATAAATGTTAGTAACTAGGATGCATGGCAAGATAAAAACAACAAGTAGATAACCAAAAGTTCAAAAGACAAAATCCATGCAATCAAACACACTATTCACACACATGCACCCCTAGGTTAATCCCACTCGCTGCCTCAGAAAAAATAGTCATGTACCTCGAATATGGGCGTTTTAGAAAAGACCCTCGATAAAAGATCGTAGTCCCTCGATGACTCTTAAATGTTGCCTTCGGTAAACGATCTAGTCCCTAAACAAAATTGCTAAAACATCTCATAGGTTACTTTCTATGACTATACAAACGTCTCACGCTCGTCCCTTCACATCCAATTATGGGGCTTCTTACCAAATCAATGGTAAGATAGCAACTTCTAAAGGAGGAGGAAAAGAAAATTAGACCTTTTGAGTAGGTAGGATGTACCTAGTTGCTCGTTTGCTCACAACGAAAACATTTTATACACCCATAATTTCACTTTGAAACATTTTCAAAAGATAAAACATTTTGTACGCATTCTTATAGAGACGAGAACGATTACAAAGACATTTTTCAAAATTCTTTCAAAACCCACACCACAAGAACATTTTCAAACAAAAGCAAGTGATCTAGCAAGAAACTAAGAGCCCTTAGATAACTATGGATGAAAAGGGTGCTAACACCTTCCATTTTGACAGCATTTTCATAATCTATAGATGTAAATGCTGTCAAAATCTTCATATCTCGCAATCCAGTTCCTACTTTGTTGAGAGATATCTTGCATTCTCTCCATTCTCGCACCATGAAGAGAAGAGGATCCCTCATGTGTTGTACTCCTATGTTGCCTAGGTGGTTTGTTTCGTATCTCCCCTGATCCATTGTGAAGAATAAGAAAGGCATTGAGATGGTCCAATAGGTTGATGTCACTCAGACATTCGGATATCCACTGGTGTTCTCGATCCTTGGAGGACATTACTATCATCGACCGTTGTGGGGAATTCCCTAATGTCCCTCTGATTGGCATTAGGGGAGGTATCACTTATAACCCTTGCTTAGCTTTGCGATAGTTTGGGTACGCGCAAAGGGATAGTCCACATGATGCGGTCATCCAAGGTGTGGTGTTCGACTACGAGAGCATTGATCAAGGCTACTGTCAGAAGTTCATACGAGCTATGAGAATGGTAAACAAAGTGTATAGTAAGACATTGGGACACAAATTATATTCCCCTTGAGCCTTACCTGAAGTGGGTACGAGCTCGTGCTCAGAGTCTCGTAATGCCTTACCCCTCCATCCTCCCTGTTATCATGGAGCCTCTTGTTGAAGGAGATGTCCCGTATACTGTCCTTCATCCCAACATGCCTACCTCTCTTGAAGACTTGCAAAAGGATTGGATTCAGCTAAAGGAATAGCGATACACTTTCGAAGCCCAATTCTACGCCGGTAAGAAGAAAGTTCTGGAACTCACCAAGCAGATTCATGAAGAGTGGAGTTTGAACGCCTACATTGCACCGAAGAGGATGCGTTCAACCTTTTTGTCTTAGGAGTTTTTGCATTTTATTTCTTTCATTGTAAGCCCAAAGAGGCATGATGTACTCGAACTTGGATTTATTAATATAATGTGTGTTTCCTTTTTGTCTAAACAAATTTAAATCTCTAATTTCCTTGAAATCATTTGCATATGAATTTTCATTCATCATAACACAAACATGTTTCTTACAACAGGTCTCCTTATCTTTCTACTGTTTATTTCAGTGAGATGGATATTGAACAGATAGTAAAGGATCTTTAAGCGCAGAATGCTCAATTTCAACAGATGTTCTTGTCTCTAGCTAAAGGACAAGAGGACCTAAAGGCTCTTATGATCAAAGACAAGAAGAAGAAGGCAAAGAAACCAGTCGGCGTTCTAAATTTAAGAAGAAGATTCAAAGGACCAGCCAGGAGAACCCTAGATTTTGCAACCTCATCGGGTGAAGGAGATAATCAAGAAGGAAAAAACAAGGAAGGAAATGACCACCCAGAGTCTAAAGAAGAGGAAGAAGTGGACTACTCTGAAGAACAGTATCCCCCTGCTGATGATAAATATAAATAGCTGGAGGATCGCCTCAATGCTATGGAGCCAGAGGGTACTCGGGCTGGATTTTGAAGAGTTAGGACTTGTCTCGGGGGTTGTCATCCCGCAAAAATTCAAGGTCCCCACTTTTGCTAAATATGATGGTGTCTCTTGTCCAAAGCTGCATTTAAGATCATACGTCAGGAAAATCCAACCCCATACTGCTGATAGGAACCTATGGGCACATTTCTTCCAAGAAAGCTTGTCAGGGACGTAGTTGGATTGGTTCTATAAGTTGGAAGGAACCAATATTCGCATTTGGGAATATTTGGTTGCTGCTTTTTACAAGCAATATCAGTATAATGCTGACCTAGTTCCAACTCGAACACAACTGCAAGGTATGTCTATGGGTGCTGGTGAAGGTTTCAAAATGTATGCCCAAAAATGGAGGGATCTCGCGGGAAGAGTCCAGCCCCCTTTATCTGACAGAGAATTCGTGGATATGTTCTTAGGCATGTTATCTGGTCCATTCTTAAACCATCTGATCAGAAGCTCTTCGGCTGGATTTACTGAACTAATCATGACTAGTGAGCGGGTAGAAGCCGGTATAAAGAGTGGAAAAATTCAAAGAGATGTATCCTCGAGCACGATGAAGAAACCCTTTATCAGAAAGAAGGAGGTCAGTGTTGCATATGACCACAAGAATCAAAACAAAATTGAACGTCGCCTAACGGTAGGGGCTGTTATGATCTCCAATCCTGTATCAACTCAACAGTGAAACTATCAACGCAGGCCGGAGGCGCCCATAAGACGTTTCACCCGGATCAACATGACCTTGTCTGAAGTTTTGCCGCATCTATTGAAGCCCAATCTGGTGACCCTAAAGGAAGCTCCCAAGAACCCCAACACTGCTTCTCCCCACTACAACCCGAATGCCCGATGTGCCTATCATTCTGAAAGTTTGGGGCATGATACAAACGATTGTTAGGCCTTGAAGAATAAGGTACAAGACCTTATCGAGGCGAAAGAGATTAAGTTTGACCCCCCAGAAACACCTAATGTAATAACGGCGCCAATGCCCAAACATACTCAAGGTGTCAACGTTGTTGATGATGACTGTTTTGTTTCCTCCGTGGATGATTTAACTACTCCCCTTTTGGCTGTTAAACAGAATCTATTGCAAGCTGGTTTGTTTCCGGACTATGATGAAAGTTGTCGCTTATGTATGTCTCTACCAGATGGTTGTTCGCTACTGAAGATGGGCGTCCAGTGCCTGATGGTTAACAAAGAAATCTTGTTCGAGAAAGTTCCTCTTGCCAGAAATTCCTATGAAGATGTTTCAATAATCACTATTTCCAACAATCCTCCCAGGGTCTCCACCAAAAGACCCGTCAGGATTACATCTATTCCAAATTCCGCTCCCCTAATCATCACCATGCCGGGGCCAATACCATATTCTTTGAATAAAGATGTTCCCTAGAACTATGGGGTTGTCGTCTATTACCATGGCGTCAAGCAAAATCTATTGGCTATCAAAGACGAAGTTGCGAAAGACACTGATCCTGACGTCGACAATATCGTTTGGACCAGAAAGATAACAAGAAGTGGAAGGGTTTTCTCCCCCGAGATCTCTCCAAAGACCATTGCTACTCCTGTAATTATTCCCGCTACCGCCCCTACCAGCATTCTCAGTGATACTCCCATTGATAGTCCTACTATTATCCCTGCTACCGAGACAAGGGGCAAAGAGGTATTGTTTGAGCCTATCCAAAAGAAGGCACATCCATAGGTCATCCTTGAAGCTTCTAGCAAGGAGATGGAAGAGATACTAAAGATAATCAAGAAAAGTGACTACAACATCGTAGAGCAGTTGGGGCAGACCCCCTCAAAAATATCAATGTTGGCTTTGATTTTATACTCTGAGGCTCATGCCAAGGCCTTACTAAAATTTCTGAAGACCACCCACATGCCCCAAGAGACCTCCATTGATCAATTTAAGAATTGTGTGGCCAGTCTAACTGTTGATAATGGACTGGGTTTTTCTGACGCTGATTTAACTCCCAAAGGAAGGAAACACAATGATGCACCACATGTCTCCATTAAGTGTAGGGGCACTACATTAGCCCATATTCTGATGGATACGGGTTCGTCACTAAATATCTTACCCAAGAATGCTCTTGACCGGTTAGATTGCGAATGACTCACATTAAAGCCCAGCAACATTATGGTGAGAGTCTTTGATGGTTCTAAAAGAACAGTGCACGGAGAAGTAGATATCCCTATAAAAGTTGGAACTCAAACTTTTAATTCAACCTTCTATGTGATGGATATTCGCCCATCCTATTCCTGTCTATTGGGTCGACCCTGGATCCATGGGGCTGGTGCCGTCACTTCTACCCTACATCAGATGTTGAAGTATCCAGTCAAGGGAAAGATCATCACAGTCCATGGGGAGGAGGAATACATGGTTAGCCACCTGAACTCTTTCAGGTATGTTGAAATGGACGGTGAGTTCATTGAAACCCCATGTTATAATTTTGAGGAGGTTTCACAGACGGTTGCTACAACCAAGACTACTACCAAGACTCCAAAGGTTACTAGACCTCCATTAAAATTGCCTCTTTGAAGGATGCTAGAGCAGTAGTTAAGGAAGGTGGATGTACCATTTGGGGTCAACTTCCAGATATTACCTACAAGTCCAACAAATTTGGTTTGGGTTTTACTTCGGAGGCCCAAAGAGCCTTCGACGTACTCGCGCTGGGGGACCACCTTTATGTATTAGCAATCAGGGAGTCTATGCATTGGAAGACAGTGATGGCAGTTGTGACATGGATGAGTGGATTTTTCCAACCATCGGCATATGAATCAACAATTGGGAGGCCAAAGATTTTATTCCTATTACTTTTATTCAAGAGTAATTGTCTTTTAATTTTTTCAGACCTGTAATATTTAAAAAATTTAGACTTTAAAACCTTGTGTCTTGCCCGAGGCACAATGGTCCACCTGTGAGGGTTGTTATTTCATCTTCATATGTCATTAATAAATCATGGATGTTTTTGCATGCAAATTTTTACGCTCTTTTTTTTTCTTTTTCTACCTTTTATTTTATCAAAGATAGTTATGCTCTTACACACACTCATATATCGAAATGCAGATCCACATCCACTCAGGATCCCATGGGTAACGATTCTGCGATGACCTATCATGACTTTGAAAATCCGATCTACCAAGCTGAAGATGAAGGTGAGGAAGATTGTGAGGTACTAGGGGAACTAGCCAGGTTATTACAATAGGAAGAAAGGACCATATAACCCCACGAAGAGTCGGTTGAAACAGTTAACTTAGGTACTGAAGAGGACAAAAAAGAATTCAAGGTAGGTGCCAACCTGGAGCATAGTGTCAAGAAGTGCTTAACTCAGTTACTACATGACTATGTTGAGGTATTTGCTTGGTCTTACGAATACATGCCAGGACTCGACACTGATATCGTGGTCCATTGTCTGCCGACAAAAGAAGAATCCCCTCCGGTGATATAGAAGGTTCACCGTATGCGGCCAAAAATGTCAGAGAAAATCAAGACTGGAGTCATGAAGCAGTTCAACACCGGATTCTTAGCTGTCACCTCCTATCCACGATGGGTTACCAATGTTGTTCCAATGCCTAAAAAGGATGGTAAGAGACGTATGTGTGTGGATTACAGAGACCTGAATAGGGAAAGCCCCAAGGATGACTTCTCGCTTCCCAACATCGATATTCTGGTTGACAACACCGCACAACATAAAGTATTCTCCTTCATGGATGGTTTCTCTAGATACAACCAGATCAAAATGGCACCTGAGGACATGGAGAAAACGACCTTCGTCGCACAGTGGGGCACGTTCTGTTACAAAGTTATACCATTTGGGTTGAAGAATGTCGGGGCAACCTATCAGCGTGCCATGGTAGCTTTGTTTCACGATATAATCCATCACGAAATAGAGATCTACGTGGATGACATGATAGCCAAATCTCAAACTGAAGAGGAACACCTTGACCATTTGCAGAAACTGTTTGAAAGACTGAAGAAATACAAACTAAGGCTGAACCCCAATAAATGCACTCTTGGAGTAAGGTCAGGTAAACTCTTAGGATTTGTTGTCAACGGAAAAGGTATCGAAGTGGACCATGCAAAGGTAAAAGCAATACAAGAAATGCCTGCTCCTCGCACTGAGAAGGAAGTTAGGGGATTCTTAGGAGGGATAAACTACATTTCCAGGTTCATTTCACATCTAACCGCTACTTATGAACTAATCTTCAAATTATTGAAGAAAGATCAAGTGGTGGAATGGAACGGAAACTGCCAGGATGTCTTTGATAGGATCAAAGAGTATCTTCAAGAGCCTCCCATTTTGATGTCGCGGTTGAGGGAAGACCTCTGATCATGTATCTAACAGTCTTAGAAAGTTCAATGGGGTGTGTGCTGGGGCAGCATGATGAGTCTGGCCAAAAAGAGCATGCAATATACTACCTGAGCAAAAAGTTTACCGACTGTGAAACCAGATATTCACTGCTTGAGAAAACTTATTGTGCTCTAGCATGGGCTGCTCACCGGCTAAGACAGTATATGCTGACTCATACTACTTTATTAATATCCAAGATGGATCCAATTAAATACATATTTGAGAAGCCCTCCCTCTCTAGAAGAATAGCAAGATGGCATATGGTTCTGACTAAATACGACATTCAGTACACTACCTAGAAAGTAATAAAGGGAAGTGTGATAGCTGATCACCTGACTCACCAGGTTGTGGATGACTATCAATCTATGAATTTCGAATTCCCGGACAAAGACATCATATTAGTAAACAATTGTAAAGAACTCAGACTGTATGACGGACCTGAACAAGGATCACGATGGACCATGGTTTTCGATGGCGCTTCTAACGCACTCGGCAACGGCATCAGAGTTGTAATCATATCCCCTAAAGGATGTCATACTCCCTTCACTGCTAGGCTATGTTTCAACTGTACCAATAATATGGTGGAATATGAAGCGTGTATTATGGGTCTCAAAGTTGCCATAGATTTGGGAATCAAGTCCTTAAGTGTATTTGGAGATTCAGCCTTAGTCATCAGTCAGATCAAAGGAGAATGGGACATGAAGCATCCTAATCTCATCCCCTACAAAGAACATGTGTTGACACTGAACCCACATTTTGAGAAAATTACCTTTGAGCATTTTCCACGAGAGGAAAATCAACTAGCGGACGCGCTAGCCACTATGTCATCCATGTTCAAAATCAGGTGGGATAATGAGGCTCCTTAGATCACCATTGAGAGGATGGACGAACCAGCTTACTGTCACGAGATTGATACTGAAGAAGCAGTGGACAAGCCTTGGTTCCATGAAATTAAGAGATATCTCGAGGCCCAAGAATATCCGGAGGGAGCTTCAGTCAATGGTAAGAATTTTCTGAGAAGGTTTTCTGCAAAATTCTTCCTCAGTAATGGAATCCTCTATAAGCGCAACCACGACTCTACTTTGCTTCGGTGCATAGACAAGAGTGAGGCAGATAAGATCATGGATGATTTACACGAAGGTACCTTTGGAGCCCACTCTAGTGGGCACACGATGGCTAAAAAGATCCTACGGGTATGATACTACTAGTCTACCATGGAAGTAGATTGTCATCAGCATTCACGAACTTGTCACAAGTGTCAGATCTATGCTGACAAAGCACATGTGCCTCTGGTTCCTCTAAACGTCATGACTGCTCCTTGGCCATTCACAATATGGGGAATTGAAATGATTGGAGAGATCAAACCTACAACTTCTAATGGACACCGCTTCATCTTGGTTTCCATTGATTACTTCACGAAGTGGGTCGAGGCAGCTTCCTTTGCTTTTGTTACCAAGAACGTTGTGGCCCAATGCATCAAATAGAATCTTATATGTCGGTATGGTATTCCGGAGAGAATCATTACAGATAATGGTACCAATCTCAACAATACTGTAATCACTGCACTATGCGTGAAATTCAAGATCCAGCATCATAACTCTTCTCCTTACTGGCCGAAGATGAATGGCGCTGTAGAAGCCGCTAATAAAAACATCAAGAAGATCATACAAAAAATGACAATGACCTACAAGGATTGGCATGAGATGTTACCATTTTCTCTCCACGGCTACCGTACCACGGAGCGCACGTCAACAGGGGCGACTCCTTTCTCTTTGGTATACGGCATGGAAGTTGTCCTACCAATTGAAGTACAAATACCTTCTTTCAGAATCATGAGGGATGTAGGGTTGGATGAAGATGAATGGATTCAAACTCGACTTGACCAGTTGAACTTGATTGATGAGAAGAGGCTTACGGCTGTCTGCCATGGCCAAATGTACCAAAAAGGTGATTCCAGGGGAAAATTGACTCCTACATACGAAGGACCATTTGTGATTAAAAAAACATATTTTCTGGTGGGGCAATGATCTTAACCACTATGGACGGCGACGACCTTCCGCATCCTGTAAATGCGGACATAGTTAAAAGATACTACACATGAAAAGACCCGTTAGGTTGAATGGCCTAGGCAAAAATTAGGGATAAAACAAAAAAAAACATGTGTACACCGGCAAGCTGAAAACCTGAAAAGGCGGCTTGGGAAAAAATGGGTATCCCGGTGGACTGAAAACCCGAAAGGGCGGTCCAAGAAAAATTTAGGTATTTAAAGCATATGACTATGTCCCGTTGAATCATCTTACAGCCAATCTTCAGTGTCAATCATCAGACTCAAACGATTTTAATCAATCCAATCAGCTTCGGATGAAGAAGCAAGTGGGTGAGACGCTCAGAGACATGAAGGCTATAGAATAATGGGAACCCCATGGGATTATTTCACATAGCTGTCTTTCTTTGTATTAGTTTTCATTTTCAAGACGATATTCTCTTACTAGGATGTTCGTCTCTTTGTACAAAAATACTTACTCAAGTTAATACAAAGCTATTCCTTTTAAAAGCGTAAAACTATCTGTTTTTCTTTTACTTTCCTGTTTGTTTGCAAAAATGTCCAGTGATTATTTTTTAACATATGCATTTGATCGTAATTAATGTTTACAAATGAACGCATAAAAAAGGAAAACTGAACAGAAAGACAATTACTAATGGCTTTAAGAAAAAGGATAATATCTATAGGCCATTCCATAAAATCCCCGCAGGTACTTTCTCTAACAGAGTAGAAGCAAGGACATCCTGCTGTAGGATCACTGTCGTATCTCCAGTATGCATCCTAATGGTATCAGATGCTCTCATATCCCTAACGGAGCTAAATTTCCAATTACCACTCAAAGAGTCCCTAGTGAAAGTTGCCCAACTGCTCAGGATTCCCCAGTAAGATTTCACCAAGTCCACAAGCAAAGCACGACATTTCCTTTCCCCAACAGAGTTTATTTCTCTAATAATGGAGACCCATCCATCAACGCCTCAGTTTCAACAAAATATGAGGGCTTACACTCCACATTCCCAGCGACAATCGTGGATTTATTTTCCCCAATCTAAACAACACTGCAACAAAACAACTAATATGTGCATACATTGCATTCATACATCATAACATCGACAACACAAATGCATATATCAATCTCATTTATTTTGAGAAACATCATTACGCCGTGCATTCCATACATCATGGCATCGTATACAATTAACTCTTTACCTTTTCAAGAAAGATTAATCAATAGAAAATTATCATTTCAACAAGACGGGATAACTATCTGTGAATAAATCAATTGCAGATCAATTCTCAAAACAGGACAGGGTGACTATCTACATGATGAATACTTCCTTCAGACCTCTACTGGTTCATTTTAAATCGACCAATGGTTTATCCTGATTCTTCTCCGGTAGACAGTTTCTCTGGTTCAGATAAATCGCTCCAAGATTTATTCTAATTCTTTCCAGTTAAAGAATATTCAAGACCTCTACTGGTTTAGTTTAAATCTCTCAACGGTTTATCCTGATTCTTTCTCGTAGACAGTTTCTCTGGTTCAGATAAATTGCTCCAAGATTTATTCTGATTCTTTCCAGTTAAAGAATATTCAAGACCTCTGCTGGTTCAGTTTAAATATCTCAACGGTTTATCCTGATTCTTTCCCGTAGACATTTTCTCTGGTTCAAATAAATCGCTCCAAGATTTATTCTGATTCTTTCCAGTTAAAAAATATTCAAGACATTTGATGGTTCAGTTTAAATCGACCAAAGTTTTATTCTAATTCTTTTCCAGTTGAAGTTAAGACTTAGTCTAATTTCTATCAACAATCACCTTTGGATGGAATCTATAATTCCATCTCTGAAAACTCTCCATCATTTCTCCAAATGGAATCTTTAAGATCATTCCTTACACACCTCAACCACAATATCATCCAGTGCAAATTTTTGGGCACTCTAGTGTTCAATCATCTTCCACCTTCAAGTCACAAATGGCAGATTCGCCAATCTAACTCTTCAGGTTTAAGAAGATTGAACAGGGGAAGCTATTGTACCCCAAAATTTTCCCTCTCATTTCTCAAAGCATTTCTCACAAGGGGCTCCCAAAAATTCAAGCTTACACAAATACATTTGGATTTCTCAGTATCCAGATTAAAGAGGAAATTGCTAAAAAGGACAAAATAGATGAAAAATACTCTTTTTGACAAAATTAAAGGAAAAACAAGTTCTCTTTGATTTTACATCCTTCGATTAGGCACTTTGGCTCCTTCCATGCAGGCTTTGGTTGCATCCTTCATTTGGGTGCTGGACTCGTTTTGGGCAAGTTCATTTCATACTTCATTTGGGCGCTGGACTCCTTTTAGGAAAGTCCATTTCATGCTTTGATTGGGGCATTAGACTCATTTGGGCAAGTTCATTTCCTGCTTTCATTTGGGCACTAGACTTCGTTTGAACGTTTGTGCAAATCTTTCATTTGACCACATAGCATCTTTCCTGTGTGTTAGCCAAGATTTACAAGGAAGAATTCCTTACCATGTTAACATGCACAAGGCCAAAGTCACCCTTTAAAGCAACTTGTTACAAGCTTCGAAAGAGAAACACTTCTCATCAACTAGCTTCAATTCACAAGGTAAAAAGCCTCCTGATGATGTCCTTCGATTCAGGAGGCTAAAGCCTCTCTTCTGGTCTCTTTCGATTGCATATCCTACCTCCTGCAGGCCTCATTCATTTGGGGCATATGGCCTTCCCTATATTGCAAGTTTTGTTTGTGCCTTTCATCCTCTGCATGCATTCTTTGTTTGGAGCGTGTGAATTCTTCAGCACAAGCTCTTAGTCCTACCTTTCATTTGAGCATGTTTGCATAAGGTCACAAGTCAGGGACCTCCTGCATACACACTTTTGTTTGGCCATATGACCCCTTGCATGTAAGTTTGAGTGGGCAGTATGCCCCTTGGAAATGGTTTGCTTAAACACACAAATTCTACACTATGCCATTATCTCATGCGAAAGAAGTACCATGGTGGCATATTCGAAGGACTTGCCAGACATGTCTGAATGTCCCAATCGAATGACATGTTTTGCTGACCCACCTCAGGAGCAGGTGTTTGGACCATTCGAAAGAAACCATGAAGGGCCTGGTCGAAAGACATCTATTTGGGCCCCTTCAAAAGGATATCCACATGAGCCATTTGAATGACACTTATATTTGAAAAAAGAAATGGTTGTTGAAGTGTCTGGTCGAAAGACAGGGCTAGGGGGTGTAGCGATAAAAAATGTAGCGGGGTAAATCGGAGATCGAATTATTGATTAATTCGCCTTGCAAAAGCAAGAGTCGCCACCGCGCTTTATTATTTCCAAGGGAAAAGGGAAAAGAGCGAAATAAAACCCTAAATATGCAATGTAAAATAATACATTTTTTTTTAAAAGTAATGAAATACAAGGCGTTTTTGAAAAAAATATCTATGGTTCGGGGGTTGGTTATACAAAGGGAAGGTATTAGCACCCAATGCATCTATAGTACTCTATAGGAACCTTTTGAAATATCTGTTTATTAAAATTGATCGTTTGAAAAAAATTCGTTTTGGCCGAAATGGGGTACGGACGGGTTTTTGACGATGCGACGACCTAATGTCGAAGTTTTTGCTTAAAAGGGTATAAGTTTTAAAAATATTGAATATTTGAGAAAAATTGTCCTAAGTTTTTAATGAAATGCGAATGTTCGCGCGATTGAATTTGAGGACATGAAGTCAACAAATTTATCGTTTTTTCCTTTGGATTTAAACGTAAACAGAATAAACAAGTACGATGAAATAATTGACAGAATATTATGCAGATAATGACATACAACAATTGAATAAAAGACTAAATGGTGTAAACGTGCATTTTGTATTTTGTTAAAAAAAACATTAATTAAAGCGAGGGAATTAATTAATAAAAATGTTTTTTTTAGGCTTTTATATGTTTATGTTTTTTTAGTATCATGATAAAATGTTATTTTTAGAGTTATTAATTAAACTAAATTAAAACTTAAAGGGTTATTAACTTAAACCTAATTAAAAAGGGATATTTAAAATTATTAACTCAAACCTAAAGTTTAAACTTAATAAATAAAAAGATCCAATTTATTTAAAGATGTTTTGATTGAATTATCTCTACTTAACTAAACTTATAGTTAAAACTAAACTAATAAAATTCTAAATGGGCTAAAGAAATCAAATAAAAAGAAAATGGATCAAAATTAAAAGGAAGTAAAATAAAAGATCAAAGTGGGCTAGAGGATTTGAGAGAGCCCAAATCTGATTAAGAAGAAGACAGAAACGGGGGTGTACAAGCAATTTCGTTGGGCTTAAGGCAGGAAGCGGAGTTAAGGCCCAAGCATTATCTCACAATTGTTTTAGGGTTATCATTGTATTAGTTTGGATGAAAGGGGATTAGGGTTAAGGAGTACAGAGGTGCCGTCTTGCTTGTTCTTGCGTTCTTCTTCGCGTGATTCGTCTTCTTCTTCTCTCATGCTCTGAACTCTCTTGCCCAAAGGCCACCAGCTTCCAATCTTCTTCTTCCCTCCAAACGAAAATGCCAGGGACGATGTATTCACGGTAAATTGCTTTATTCGTTAGGTTTTCATTACAATCGCATGTTCATGTTTTTTATCTGTTTGATTCTGATTCTCTATTATTGTTTGTTGGAGGTATTATGAAAGTAAAAGAAGGAAAAAAAATCGTTACCTAGAGGCGGAGACGGAGGAGGAAGGTTGGACGAGCTAGGAGGCCGGGGCGACGGGGTGAAACGCGTGAGCTTTGCTTCTGTTGCCTGGTATTTCTTCTTTAATGCTTTATGGTTTGATGATGTTGTTGAAAACCCTAGCTTTAGCGTCCTTTCCTCTTCTTCTGTTGCCTTGCCTCTGTTGCTTTCGTTGTATTCTTTATTAATGCCTTATGATGAGAAATTCTGAAGGCCTTGTGTTGCCTTGGACAAGCTATTGTTGGAACGATTATTTTTGACTAGCTTTTCTCTTCTTCTTTCTGACTTCTGTATGCGTTTCTGTTGGCTTTGCTTTTGAAAAAAATGGTTGATGGTGTTTGTTGGACAGTGATGAGGTAATCTGAGGCCTGAGGGTATGCTTGCTATTGTTTAGACATGGTTTGATTCTACTGGTTTTTTTTACAGTAGGTTATGGCTTTGGAATGGTTTAGGCCATTTGTTTTTCAGTCCATGGTCTTGACAGGTTTGTGGTTCTGATATGGTTTGGTGTTTGAATGGGTTTTTCTGGTTGGACAGTAGTTTTGAATGGTGTGTGAAATGGTTGAGGTTTTTGATGGTACAGGTTTTGATGATGTAGTAGGCAGGTTTGGTAATGCAGTAGCAGGTTAAATGGTTTAGGAAATGGTTTTGGCCATGTTTATGGTTTTGAATGATTTTTGGTGATATTGGTTTGATGGCTCAATCAGGTCGGTGAGGTTTTGGCCAAGGTTGTGGTCTGGTTTAGGACTTTGAGAAACTTGTATTTTTGTTTGACAACAATTTTCTGAGTTTTGAAGCTGGGAGATAGATAGATTAAATGTGTCTTTGAAGTGATTTTTTATGTTATGTTATAACAACTGCTTTTTTTTGTGTACGTTACAGGCTTAGGTTTATGTTGGTTGGAGATTTGAATATTTTACAATATTCCTGGCCTCTGCATCATACTGTTTCATCCAGTTTGTTTGTATTCTACTCTTGTGCTTCTTATTTTTACTGAGTTACTGCTGTAGCTTTGTCTTGTAATTCCTTCTGCCTAAACCAAAACCTGCAAAACCATTTTTCTTTCTCTCTTCTCTCTCATAAGTACCATTTTGACATTTAAATGATGTACTATACTGTTTTCTGAAATTGCAAAAGTGCTGGAACATGATGAAAATGGAATATATTATGCTTGCAAAAATTGTTTTGAATTGCATACTTCTTTAACTTGCAAAGGCACAGCATGGAGCCTATTTGTTTTGGCTTCTTCTATGTGCATGGCATGTTATGTTTACGTTGGAATTGAATATGCCATGGGATTTTTGAAAATGCAATTGATTTTAATTATGCAGCTTTGAAAAATAAAATGAATTTGTGCATGTTTTAAATTGTGCATTCATTTATGAAAATAAATATTCCTCCCTTTTTTTGTGAACCGGGAGAAATCCCGTGATTTGCAAAAAAAGGTAAACTGATTCCAGCCGTTGCTTTTAATGATGAACACTAAATAATTTTCTGCTTTTAATTATTTGTTCAATTCTAATTTTTTCTTTTAATTGTTTTTGCAGGTAAAATCAAATGAGCTGACAAAAAAAGCATTGGATAGAAGATTTAGAATTAGAAAACATTAGAATAGTTTTTATTTCATTTTAACTTTGTAAAAAATTATTATTGTAAATTCGTTGTAAATAAATACAGTATTTACGCAATAATTGTACAATTAGAATAAAATGAATAAAATTCCAATATTTGCCAATTAATTCCTTCCTTCTCTCTAATTATTTATTTTATCGTTTATAATTCTTTAAATTGTATAATAATTGAAAATAAATTTCAATTACTTAAATTCAGAATAATAAACAAATAAATAAATATCATTGATCAATTAATAGTTTCAATTATTTAATTCATTATTCATAATTTTCTAAATTGTAATAATTAAAAATAGAATTTCAATTATTTAACTTAGAATGATAAATAATTAAATAACCATTATTGACCAATTAATGAACTTTTTCAAATATTTATTATATTATTCATAAATCTTTAAATTATGTAATAACTGAAAATAAATTCCAATTATTTAAATTTAAGATAGTGAATAATAAATAAACACTGTCTGAACGATTAATATGCCTCTTTTCTAATATTTATTTTATTATCTATAAATCTTTAAATTATATAACAATTGAAAACAAATTCCAATTATTGAAATTTAAGATAATAAATAATTAATAAACATTGTTTTAGCATGAATCAATTAATAAATTTAGTGTTCAGAAATAAATAGCTCTCGACTCGAAAAAGTTATGAATTTTTAAAATCAATAGATCAAAACACTTGTAATGTAATGATGCAGATGGGAGATGGTATCTTAGGTCAAAATTTGGGGTACAACAGCTGCCCCTATTTAAGTTTCTTCTATCCGGAGATATGAAGATTGAAATCTTCGTTTCGACGAGATTGAAGGTACTTAAATACATAATTACGCAAATTTTGTCCTAAGATGTCGCCCTTATGTTTGATATGAATGCAGTGATTGAATTCACAGAGAAAGATGTTGTATGAAGCAAGACAATGTTGGAGGAATCGAACACCAACAAAACACAAAGACATGGATTATACATTACTGGGGAAACAAGCTATCGACTTCAAACGACAGACTCTTGACAGCGAATAAAATTGAGGGAATACGACCTCTGACCCTAACGAAGAAGGCGTCTTGCATAGGCCATAACAGATTATTGACCCAAAACAGTGAGTTCGCAACTCAAGGTCAATGATAGACAGAGAGTATCAAATTGCTGATAACAGATTACCGACTTCTGAAGGTAATGATTCATGACAGGCTTCTCTGCGAGATTTTCCGGAGATACTCATTAATACTGATATAATAATATTGTAGATACGCAAGTTGTTCAAATAAAGAAACTGCCACTTGCTGTCGTCCAAAGAAAATACCAATAACATACAAGCTGCTCAAATAAAGAGGCGGCCACTTGCTGTCGTCCAAAGAAAATACCGATAACATACAAGCTGCTCAAATAAAGAGGCTGCCACTTGCTGTTTTCCACAAGATAAAATGACGTACAAGTTGCTCGTGAGGAGCTGCCGCTTGTCGTTTTCCAAAAATAATAATAACGCACAAGTTGCTCGTGAAGAGCTGCCGCTTGTCGTTTTCCACAAGATAATAACGCACAAGTTGCTCGTGAAGAGCTGCCGCTTGTCGTTTCCCGAAAATAATAATAACGCACAAGTTGCTCGTGAAGAGCTGCCGCTTGTCGTTTTCCAAAAAATAATAATAACGCACAAGTTGCTCGTGAAGAGCTTCCGCTTGTCATTTCCCGAAAATAATAATAACGCACAAGTTGCTCGTGAAGAGCTGCCGCTTGTCGTTTTCCAAGAATAACTCAGAAGGAACTTGCGATGACACTGGCAGAGAAATAAATCTTCGTCAAAGAAAATCATGAATCAATCCTTCCCGAGGAGATCACATACTTAAATGTGCAAAATAAATGCACCCTTCGTCTAGGTCGCGACTTCACTGGGAAAATCATGAGATAGCTATGCAAGAGGCAACAACTTCATCCAGGAATAAACTAGAGGGAAAACAGTCAAACACGATTCCACCCAATGAGAAAGTAACTCGATTGGGGAATTCATCCTATCCAGAAGTGGACAAGGCAAACTAAATCAAAAATCATCCACGAGGATTAGCTCAGTTGGGGAATTTAGAAAGGAAGCACATTTTCTGCCTAAGCTAACCTTCTACTTGGAAAGAGACTGTACATTGTATGAATAAACAAAGTACAACCCAAAATCAATGGCAAATGTGAATATGCATGCGTGACATAAGTGTAAATGAATAAATGAATGTTATGCTGACAAAACAAACAGACGGAATAACTTGAAGATAATAAGATGTCACAGCATAATAGATACTTGGCCAATCTTGAAAAAGACGGAAAATAACTGGAACTGGAAACACAAAGCAACGTCAGAGCGTATCACGCTACAAGGCTCAAGTCTTCTGAGGAGAAAAGCATCCAAATCCAATCTTCTAACACCAATAGACCACGGTATGAGACAAAGCGTACCACACTTCAGAAATCACCCAAATAAAGATAGCCAAAACAATGCTTAACTGGAACAGCTGGGGAGTCAACCAACTTAGTACCACTAGAAACACAAGTTTACACAACCAACACCTCATGACGGTTTTGAAAGAAAACAAGTTCATCATGCAAGGATAAATTACGGTATTGTTTTGCATTTCATGGCTTGACCATCCTTGGAACAAACTGTTAATATTCCTTTCGTTATTCACGACACATTTTAAAAATAAGAATACTTTAAGTAAATTTGTTTCAAGTATTTCCACAAAAATTAAAATTTTGCCCACAAAAGGTAAATGCTCAAATTTCATTAATAATATGGTAGTTCGCTAACAATGCGACTCCAACGGTTTACAAAAGTTTGGGAAATAGCACATGAAATAAAAAGGTTACGCAAAAACAATGATCATTATTCCCCCTAACAACTTCGAATTCCAAAATTTGCTCAAATGCCGAGACTGGTCTGACCAAAAGCTCGCCTAAGCGAAATATTTCTTGACTGCATCGGCGTTCAAGGGACGCGGGAGTTCTTCACCGTCCATATCGGTGAGAATCAAGGCACCTCTAGAGAAAACTTTCTTAACGACGTACGGTCCTTCATAATTCGGAGCCCACTTGCCCCTTGAATCAGGTTGGAAAGATAATATCTTCTTGAGCACGAGGTCACCTTCTTTGAACTCGCGCGGTCGAACCTTCTTATCAAAAGCCTTCTTCATTCTCTGCTGATACAATTGACCGTGACACAACGTTGTCAATCTCTTCTCTTCGATTAAATTCAACTGATCATACCTACTTTGACACCATTCGGCCTCAGAAAGTTTAGCTTCCATCAACACTCTCAAAGATGGAATCTCAACCTCCACGGGGAGTACTGCTTCCATACCATAAACTAGGGAAAATGGGGTTGCGCCTGTTGAAGTTCGAACTGAAGTACGGTATCCATGCAGAGCAAACGGAAGCATTTCATGCCAATCTTTGTAAGTTACCACCATCTTCTGGACAATCTTCTTGATATTCTTGTTAGCAGCTTCAACAGCCCCATTCATCTTCGGTCTGTAAGGAGAAGAATTATGATGTTCGATCTTGAACTCTTCACAAAGCTCTCTCATCATCTTGTTATTCAAATTCGAACCATTATCAGTGATGATCTTGCTCGGGATACCGTATCGACAAATGATTTGATTCTTGATAAATCGGACTACCACTTGTCTGGTTACATTAGCATAAGATGCTGCTTCCACCCATTTGGTAAAATAATCGATCGCTACCAAGATGAAACGATGACCATTTGAAGCTTTGGGTTCAATCATTCCAATCATATCAATGCCCCACATAGAGAAAGGCCAAGGTGAAGAGATAACGTTGAGGAGGGTCGGCGGCACATGCATCTTGTCCGCATAAATCTGGCATTTATGACATTTCTTCACATATTTGCAACAATCCGATTCCATCGTCATCCAATAGTAACCGGCTCTCAACATCTTTCTAGCCATTGCATGTTCGTTGGCATGAGTGCCAAAGGATACTTCATGTACTTCTTGCATCAGTATGTCCGCTTCACGTCTGTCTACACATCTGAGCAAGACCATGTCGTAATTCCTCTTATACAAAACTTCTTCATTGAGGAAGAAACTGCTTGCCAATCTCCTCAACGTTTTCCTATCTTTATTGGATGCCCCAGGCGGATACTCTTGAGTTTGAAGAACACGTTTAATGTCATAGAACCATGGTTTGTCGTTGGTAACTTCTTCTACTGAGAACACATGAGCAGGTCTATCAAGGCGCATAAATCTGATTGTAGGCACATCGTTCCAACCATTCACTTGAAACATTGAAGACAAAGTAGCCAAAGCATCAGCCATTTGGTTCTCATCTCTAGGGATATGATGTAATTCCACTTTGTTGAAGAAAGTTAACAATCTTCTAGCATAGTCTCTGTAAGGGATCAAACCAGGATGACGAGTCTCCCATTCTCCTTTGATTTGATTAATCACCAATGCTGAATCTCCGTAAATATCAAGAATCTTAATCCTTAGATCCACCGCTTCTTCGAGACCCATAATACATGCCTCATATTCCGCCATGTTGTTCGTGCAGTCAAACTTCAATCTCGCCGTGAACGGGATATGAGTACCCCGGGGAGTGACGATGATTGCCCCAATTCCATTTCCATAAGAGTTCACAGCTCCGTCAAATATCAAACCCCAATGGGATTCAGGATCAGGTCCTTCTTCAGGTAACGGCTCTTCACAATCTTTAGCTTTCAAGTACATAACATCTTCATCCGGGAAATCAAACTTGATGGGTTGATAATCGTCAATTGGTTGGTGAGCCAAATGATCGGCTAAAATACTTCCTTTGATCGCTTTCTGAGTGTGATACTCAATGTCATATTCAGATAACAACATCTGCCAATGGGCTATTCTTCCAGATAAGGCGGGTTTCTCAAAGATATACTTGATCGGATCCATTTTGGAGATCAACCAAGTGGTGTGATTAATCATATACTGGCGCAGACGGCGAGCAGCCCAAGCTAAAGCACAACAGGTTTTCTCAAGCAATGAGTATCGAGACTCACAGTCTGTGAATTTCTTACTCAGATAATATACGGCATGCTCCTTTCTTCCAGTCTCATCTTGTTGACCAAGCACACATCCCATGGAGTCTTCCAATATAGTCAGGTACATAATCAAAGGTCTTCCTTCCACCGGAGGGATCAAAATGGGAGGTTCAAGCAAATATTCTTTGATGCTATCAAAAGCTCTCTGACAATCTTCCATCCACACACATCCTTGGTTCTTTCGGAGAAGCTTGAAAATCGGCCCACAGGTAGCAGTCATATGAGATATAAATCTAGAGATATAGTTCAGTCTCCCAAGGAATCCTCTTACTTGTTTTTCCGTCTTGGGTGCGGGCATTTCTCGAATAGCTTTGACTTTATCAGGATCTACCTCAATACCTTTCTGACTGAAAATGAAACCCAAAAGTCTTCCAGAACGAACGCCAAAAGTGCATTTGTTGGGATTCAGACGGAGTTTGTACTTCCTCAAACGCTGGAATAACTTCAACAAATGCTCCAAGTGATCCTCCTCAGTCTGCGATTTGGCAATCATGTCATCCACATACACTTCGATCTCCTTATGCATCATGTCATGGAACAAAGCAGTCATGGCCCTTTGGTATGTTGCGCCAGCATTCCTCAAACCAAACGGCATAACCCGATAACAGAAAGTTCCCCAAGGTGTAATGAAAGCGGTCTTCTCCATATACTCCGGTGCCATCTTGATTTGGTTGTAACCAGAGAAACCATCCATGAAAGAAAAGACTTTGAACTTGGCGGTACTGTCGACCAATACGTCAATATGAGGTAATGGGAAGTCGTCCTTCGGACTAGCTCTATTCAGATCTCTGTAGTCTACACACATCCGAACCTTGCCATCTTTCTTTGCAACAGGCACTATGTTGGCTAACCACTGAGGATAGACCGATGTAACAAGGAAACCTGCATTGATCTGTTTCTGAACCTCCTCTTTGATCTTGTCAGCCATGTCAGGACGAGTCCTTCTCAACTTCTGCTTGATCGGCGGACATTCAGGTCTCAACGGTAAACGATGCTCCACAATGTCATTGTCCAAACCTGGCATATCTTGGTAGGACCAAGCAAACACATCAACATACTCTTTGAGGAGCTCCAACATCTTCTCCTTAACTTCCGGGATAAGCAGTGCTCCGACTTTGACTTCCTTTCTATCCTCTTCATCACCCAAGTTGACCAACTCTAAAGGTTCTTCAAATGGTTGAATGACCTTCTCATCATGCTCAAGCAAACGGGAAATCTCAACAGGAATCCCTTCGTCATCCTCTTCTTCGGCTCTGAACACAGGGAATTCAAAGTTGGGAGAGGGCATAGGATCATTGTTTTCGATGGTTAAGTCGTGGATTAATCTGCACATATGATTATGCTTTATTTTAGAAATCGATTTGTGCAAATAAAACAAAAGGTTATTAATTAATTTTCATTACTATTTCCCCGAAAAAGTGAAAAATAAAACAGTAGTGGACAAAATAACATTTTTATTCATTAAAGGGAAATATTTGAAACAAGGAGCCCAGACATTTCTCTTTTGCCTTGGGCAGAGCAAAAGGAATTATTTTTCATAGCCCGACACAAAATACTTTTCGCCTTGGGCAGAGAGAATTTTTTCAAAGAAAAACAAACAAAAAATTACTCGGAAATGTGCATAACAATAGGAACATCAACAGCTATCCAGTTTTGGCAAGCCAATCCAGGCGTCACAAAAACGGGCAAATCTTCCTCGGAATCATCTTCTATGATAGCATCAACCTCAGGATGTATAAAACCTGCACTTCAGAAAACCTCTTGAATCGGACGAACAACCACATCCTTCTTGACTCTTGCAGACACTGGATGAAAACCCAGACCTTCCCCAGACTTGTTCTCGGGTAACGTCAACACCTGGCCCCATCCTTCGGCCGAACCACTTTCCACC
The DNA here is from genome assembly GCA_948472305.1 of Vicia faba. NCBI lineage: Eukaryota > Viridiplantae > Streptophyta > Magnoliopsida > Fabales > Fabaceae > Vicia > Vicia faba. The sequence goes on from OX451735.1 coordinate 1,516,510,534, forward strand.
ACTCGTCGTGCATCCTCAAAAGAAGAGATGGATGCCCCTTGCTTCTTCACTGCATTCTTAGCAATAGAAAGACCTTGGAACTGGGTTCCAACATCCTCGTCCGCATCAATAAAAGAGAATGATGATAAATGGCTTACCACCATAGCTTGCTCTCCCCCAATCATCACTAGCTTCCCATGCCTTACAAACTTTAGTCTCTGATGGAGCGTAGAGGTGACTGCCCCGGCATCATGGATCCAGGGACGACCCAATAAGCAACTGTAGGCAGCACGAATATCCATCACTTGGAAAGTGATTTGAAAAGTGTGGGGACCAATTACTATAGGAAGATCCACTTCACCAATGAATGTCTTCCTAGAACCATCAAACGCTTTAACAATTACTCCACTAGGTCTCATGGGAGCACCCGGATATGAAAGTCGAGATAATGTAGTCTTGGGCATCACATTCAACGACGAACCTGTATCCACCAACACACTTGATAAGGTATCATTTCCGCAACTTACTGAGATGTGAAAAGCCGTATTATGGTTCCTCCCTTCCTCTGGGAGCTCTTCATCACTGAAACCAAGATTGTTACACGAAGTAATATTCCCCACAATTCCATCAAATTGGTCAACCGTCACATCATGATCCACGAACGCCTGGTCCAAGACCTTCATCAAAGCTTCTCTATGGGCACCAGAATCTCTCAGTAAAGCAAGCAAAGAAATCTTGGAAGGTGTTTGCAAAAGTTGGTCCACAATCTTATATTCACTTCTCTTGATAAGCTTCAGAATCTCATCATCCTCAGGGTGAGGGATAGGTTCACTGGGTCGGCCTATCTCAACCCTTGGTTCAACATTTCTCACTGGAATCTCCGCCGGTATGGGTCTTTTGACTTGAATTTCTGGTCTCTTCAGAGGTACTGCTGCAAAAACACGTCCACTTCTTGTAACTCTACTCACATCAGCAATGTTAACAAAAGACGGTCTCGTTGGTATAGGGACTTCTACCCCATTCTCAATCATTATGGCATTATACTTATACGGTACAGCTTGGTCTGAGTTGTAAGGCACAGGACCAGGTGGGTAAATAATCAAAGGATCAACAGGTGTAGTCTTACTGTCGTAAGCGATCTCTACTGATTCAGGCAAATTGATTTGTGGTATGATAACATTCACTTCATCCTCCGGATTTCTGTCATACGTAATAGTGATAACTCTCTGATCTAGCAACTTCTGAATATCCTCCTTCACAATAGGACAATCATCCTCTCTTGAACAAAACTCACAAACATCATAATCATGCTGGTGCCTAACAAAGGCAAGTCTTCTCAAACTCTGATGTAACCTGATCAACGACTCTCTTATGTGTTCAACTTGAAAAACTCGAAACTTCCCCGGACAACCTTCCACCATATTCACTGAAGCTGCCCCATGTCGAGGCAAAGGATTATCTCTAACATTTGGGTTAACATCCTTGAAAGACAAGATACCATTCTTAATAAACCTCTGCACGTCCGCCTTCAAAGCAAAGCAATTGTCAAGGTTGTGCCCCGGTGACCCTTGATGATACTCACAAAACTGATCCGCCTTGTACCATGGAGAAGTACTGTTCGGTGCGACAGGAGGAGGCTTTGTCGTTATGAGATTCTTTCTGATAAGAGCAGGGAATAATTCCGTATAAGTCATAGGAATGGCATCGAACTGCGGTTTTCTGGGTGAACGGTTCTGATTGTTGAATGGATAAGCCTGTTGTCGAGGCTGCTGCTGAAATGGCCGTTGTTGAGTTGGTGGAGTTTGATGAGTTGGGGTCATCAAAGCTGGGCGGACAGCCGGAGTGACTGCCGCAACGTGAGAGTAACCTCTCCTAGGTCTACCTGGGAACAAAGCGCTGACATCCTACTCTTTCCTTTTCGGGAAAACACTTCCAAACTTCTTAGCACTGCTAGACAGACTTCCTTCTTTAACCAAGCGCCCTTCACGAATCCCTTCCTCTAACCGCATGCCCATGCTTACCATTTCGGTGAAGTCACTGGGTGCGCTGGCTATCATTCTTTCATAGTAAAAGGAACCTAAAGTCTTCAAAAATATCTTCGTCATCTCTTTCTCCTCAAGAGGTGGATAGATTTGAGCAGCGATTTCACGCCACCTCTGGGTGTATTCCTTAAAAGATTCTCGGTCTCTCTGCGACATCGCCCGGAGTTGATCCCTGTCCGGTGCCATGTCAATGTTGTACTTATACTGGTGAACAAAAGCTTCGCTAAGATCGTTGAAGTTGCGGATCCGAATATTGTCTAAACCCATATACCACTTTAGAGCAGCACCCGTCAAACTATCTTGAAAATAGTGAATCAATAAGTCATGATCATCGGAATACGTAGACATCTTTCTCACGTACATTGTCAAATGACTTCTAGGACACGAATCACCCTCATATCTTTCAAAGTCTGGCACTTTGAATTTTGCTGGAATCTTGACATTCGGAACTAAACAAAGGTCATGCGTATTCTTCCCAAACAAATCCTTCCCCTTTAACGCTCTGAGCTCCTTCTGCATTTCCTGGAATTGATCCTGAAATTCTTCCATTCTATCAAAAAGACCCAAACTTTCAGCAGGCTCGGCAGGATAGGTAGGTTCATTCAAGTATGGCACGGAGTGGACCACGGGAGCAACGGTTGTCATAATTGGTTGCGGAAAAGGTGTCACAGACAGAATTACTGGAGGCATGGCAGTTGTCTCTGGTTGAGGAAGAGACAAAGCAGGTTGAAATAAAGGTTGTACGGCAGGCTGATACCCCTCTGGCACAAAGTTGTAAGGCATTCCCCACGGAAAACCCTTCGGCATCTGATGTTGAAGCGGAGAGTTGATTTGAGTCACGGATGTAGTAACGGTGACAATCTCGGAAACCACTGGGGTTGAAGTCTGAATCTCGGCAGCTGTAGTCGATGGCTGATTCTGAACAGCCACCAAACTTTCCACTAACGCAGTTAACTTTTCCATCTCGACACGAAGTGTAGCAACTTCCCCACGAAGCTCATGATTTTCCTGTTCCAAATCTTCCATTTTCCTCTGACGATTGGCTCGAGTGTCGTATTGGTGAGACAGCTTGGCAACCTTGGGAGTGGAAAAAGAATAAGGATAAGACTCTAGAAAACATGTGAAGTGAAATGTTGAATGATGCATCATGTGCGATGCAAATGATGATTCATTTTAAAAGTTTTCAAGGAACTTTAATAATTTTGCATACATCAATGGTAAAGGAATTTGGAATAACAAAAACTCAATCCATTAACCGAAAGCGATAACTTACAACTTACAATTTTGGCATATCAAAACAATAAAATTACAACTTTGGGATAACAACCCAATAATAAAAGCAGTAAATTACAACTTCGAAACATGGAATCCATAATAAGGCGATAAATTACAATTTTAAAACATGAAGTCTAAAATAAAGCAACAAATTACAACTTTGGAGCATGAAGCCCATAATAAAGCAATAAATTACAACTTCGGAGCATGAAGCCCTTTTACATAGTTTTACAAAAATGACATCAGTAAAATAAAGCGAAAAGCTAAAAATCACTCAGAATCCTCAGATGAAGGACCAAACACCAACTGTAACCGGAGCTTCTTGATCTTCTCTTCATAAAAGTCTTCCATCTCTTTCTTCTCAGCTACCATTCGATCAAAGACTTCCTTCTACGGATTAGGAACGAGAGCAACGCTTACCGAACCTTCCTTCTTTCTCTTCCTCTCACCAGCATACTTCTTCAGCAAAGCATCCTTTTGACGAAGTTTCTCATCGTGATCAATGAGCCAGCCGTATTGAATAAACAGCGACTCCTCCTTTTCCTTTAGCTGTCGAGTCAGGACTCGATTCTCATATTCAGACATATGGTACTTTTCTTTCCAAGCATCCCTCTCGGACTTCATCCTAGCCAGATTTCCTTGGTATTCTCCTATATTCGCGATAGGGATAACAACAGATGATGGTGCAATGGTGGGGAATAAAGGTTTCTCAAGTTTATAGGGCATCTTGAGAGCACAAGCCCTAGCACGGACCCACTGTAGGTAAGGCTCCAAAGAAACGGCACCTCTATGTCCTAACATATCTCTCCCTTTCCTATGGATGTGGCGCCAAGCTCCTTCGATCTCCCTCTTAGCTTCCTGAAGATCTTGTCCTTCCTGAAGAAAGAAACCACTCACATGGATGTTGTTTGGCTTATCCCTCATAGGGTACCCAAACTGACGGCGCGCGAGAACAGGGTTATAGTTGATTCCACCTCTCGTACCGAGAAGAGGCACGTTAGGGAAAGCACCACAGCTATCGATGATCTTCACGTCGTAGTAAACTCGATTATAACAGTCAATGTCGAAATGAGTGAGAGCCATAATCTTTGGCGCCCAACGCGGTTCCTTCTCGAGATCACAGAAAACATAAAACCCAGGTAGATGCGAAACATACCACTGATACAACAACGGTGTACAACAAATAATCATCCCTCCTTGATAAGAGTTTCGAAGATGGATGGAGTAGTAAGTATCTCCTAGCAGCGTAGGGACCGGATTTCCAATCAAGAAAATTCTGATGGCGTTGATATCCACAAACTTATCAACGTTAGGGAACAAGAATAGACCATAGGCGAGTAAAGCAACCACGTCTTCAAAGGCAACAGTATCTTTTATCTCAGCAAAATGACGAGCTTTCTTCAACAAAAACTGCGCAGACAAACCCCGGATTCCCCCTTTCGTAGTCATATTCTCCTCTATCTCTGACTTCTTCAAGTGGGTGATGGTTGCTATCTCGTGAGATTTGGGTTCTTCTTCTAAGCCAGAAAAAGGAACACAATCGGTGATCGATAAACCAAGTATGTAGGAATACTCTTCTAAGGTGGGCATCAACTGGTAATCCAGAAAGGTGAAACATCGGTACAAAGGATCATAGAATTGAACCAACGTATTGAGGATGCCTTCCTTCATCTTGCGCTTCATGAGAGGTACAATGGACCCATACTTTCTCTGAAAATTCGTCGGGTTCTCGATTTCGGAATCAAACTCTTCAGTTCTTCAATCTCGGGCTCCTTAAAACTAAAGCTTCGAGTGTTTCTCCTTCCAAATTCCATGATAACCTGAGATGTCTTGCAAAAATCATTCCGAAGTTCCTTGAAAAACAAGTTTTTTACAAAGATGTTGATGAATGCATGAATGAATGATAATGCAATAGTCACACACAAGTTCACAAACATGGGGTTCAAAGGTTCAACGTTCAGCATGGAGTCAAAGGTAAAGCCCATCCAAAGGTATGTACTAACGGTTCAATCACACCTGTAAGACAAGGTTCTAAGAGTTCCCAGAGTCCACATTCCTCCTTCGGATATTACCAACGTCTTGATTACTCAATAATTAGCAATATTCTCAAGAGAAACTCGTCCGAGCGTAGCATCGCGTAACAACTACTTCCGAATTACTCCGTTATAGTCTTCGCGCTACACCTAAAAAGGCCAAGATGGGTTAGGGTTCTACGGTCCTCAACTTCTCGGGCTCCTAGGTCGAAAATAATAATGTCTTCCTGATTACTCGGTAAACAAATATTAAGTTCAAGAGGGCCTTCCATTGAGTGGGGGATCTCATGCCTCCTTCTTCGGGATTACTCCCTCAAAGTTAACATGACTGTACCGCCCGTCCTATTCCTTAAGTGTTACTTAATCCGGGTATAAGATTCGTCCTTTGCAAAAACCCAAACACCCCAAGTTAAACACATAATCAAACAAATCAAATAATAATAAACAGATAAAACAAATTAGGCTTAACCCACTTAGGGATGGACCAGCAAGAGGTCAATCTCTCCCCAGCAGAGTCGCCAATTCTGTAGCGATAAAAAATGTAGCGGGGTAAATCGGAGATCGAATTATTGATTAATTCGCCTCGCAAAAGCAAGATTCGCCACCGCGCTTTATTATTTCCAAGGGAAAAGGGAAAAGAGCGAAATAAAACCCTAAATATGTAATGTAAAATAATACTTTTTTTTTAAAAGTAATGAAATACAAGGCGTTTTTGAAAAAAAGATCTATGGTTCGAGGGTTGGTTATATAATGGGAAGGTATTAGCACCCAATGCATCTATAGTACTCTATAGGAACCTTTTGAAATATCTGTTTATTAAAATTGATCGTTTGAAAAAAAATTGTTTTGGCCGAAATGGGGTACGGACGGGTTTTTGGCGATGCGACGACCTAATGTCGAAGTTTTTACTTAAAAGGGTATAAGTTTTGAAAAGATTGAATATTTGAGAAAAATTGTCCTAAGTTTTTAATGAAATGCGAATGTTCGCGCGATTGGATTTGAGGACATGAAGTCAACAAATTTATCGTTTTTTCCTTTGGATTTAAACGTAAACAGAATAAACAAGTACGATGAAATAATTGACAGAATATTATGCAGATAATGACATACAACAATTGAATAAAAGACTAAATGGTGTAAACGTGCATTTTGTATTTTGTTAAAAAAAAACATTAATTAAAGCGAGGGAATTAATTAATAAAAATGTTTTTTTTTAGGCTTTTATATGTTTATGTTTTTTTAGTATCATGATAAAATGTTATTTTTAGAGTTATTAATTAAACTAAATTAAAACTTAAAGGGTTATTAACTTAAACCTAATTAAAAACGGATATTTAAAATTATTAACTCAAACCTAAAGTTTAAACTTAATAAAAAAAAAGATCCAATTTATTTAAAGATTTTTTGATTGAATTATCTCTACTTAACTAAACTTATAGTTAAAACTAAACTAATAAAATTCTAAATGGGCTAAAGAAATCAAATAAAAAGAAAATGGATCAAAATTAAAAGGAAGTAAAATAAAAGATCAAAGTGGGCTAGAGGATTTGAGAGAGCCCAAATCTGATTAAGAAGAAGACAGAAACGGGGGTGTACAAGCAATTTCGTTGGGCTTAAGGCAGGAAGCTGAGTTAAGGCCCAAGCATTATCTCACAATTGTTTTAGGGTTATCATTGTATTAGTTTGGATGAAAGGGGATTAGGGTTAAGGCGTACAGAGGCGCCGTCTTGCTTGTTCTTGCGTTCTTCTTCGCGTGATTCGTCTTCTTCTTCTCTCATGCTCTGAACTCTCTTGCCCAAAGGCCACCAGCTTCTAATCTTCTTCTTCCCTCCAAACGAAAATGCCAGGGACGATGTATTCACGGTAAATTGCTCTATTCGTTAGGTTTTCATTACAATCGCATGTTCATGTTTTTTATCTGTTTGATTCTGATTCTCTATTATTGTTTGTTGGAGGTATTATGAAAGTAAAAGAAGGAAAAAAAATTGTTACCTAGAGGCAGAGACGGAGGAGGAAGGTTGGACGAGCTAGGAGGTCGGGGCGACGGGGTGAAACGCGTGAGCTTTGCTTCTGTTGCCTGGTATTTCTTCTTTAATGCTTTATGGTTTGATGATGTTGTTGAAAACCCTAGCTTTAGCGTCCTTTCCTCTTCTTCTGTTGCCTTGCCTCTGTTGCTTTCGTTGTATGCTTTATTAATGCCTTATGATGAGAAATTCTGAAGGCCTTGTGTTGCCTTGGAGAAGCTATTGTTGGAACGGTTATTTTTGACTAGCTTTTCTCTTCTTCTTTATGACTTCTGTATGCGTTTCTGTTGGCTTTGCTTTTGAAAAAAATGGTTGATGGTGTTTGTTGGACAGTGATGAGGTAATCTGAGGCCTGAGGGTATGCTTGCTATTGTTTAGACATGGTTTGATTCTACTGGGTTTTTTTACAGTAGGTTAAGGCTTTGGAATGGTTTAGGCCATTTGTTTTTCAGTCCATGGTCTTGACAGGTTTGTGGTTCTGATATGGTTTGGTGTTTGAATGGGTTTTTCTTGTTGGACAGTAGGTTTTGAATGGTGTGTGAAATGGTTGAGGTTTTTGATGGTACAGGTTTTGATGATGTAGTAGGCAGGTTTGGTAATGCAGTAGCAGGTTAAATGGTTTAGGAAATGGTTTTGGCCATGTTTATGGTTTTGAACAATTTTTGGTGATATTGGTTTGATGGCTCAATCAGGTCGGTGAGGTTTTGGCCAAGGTTGTGGTCTGGTTTAGGACTTTGAGAAACTTGTATTTTTGTTTGACAACAATTTTCTGAGTTTTGAAGCTGGGAGATAGATAGATGAAATGTGTCTTTGAAGTGATTTTTTATGTTATGTTATAACAACTGCTTTTTTTTTGTGTACGTTACAGGCTTAGGTTTATGTTGGTTGGAGATTTGAATATTTTACAATATTCCTGGCCTCTGCATCATACTGTTTCATCCAGTTTGTTTGTATTCTACTCTTGTGCTTCTTATTTTTACTGAGTTACTGCTGTAGCTTTGTCTTGTAATTCCTTCTGCCTAAACCAAAACCTGCAAAACCATTTTTCTTTCTCTCTTCTCTCTCATAAGTACCATTTTGACATTTAAATGATGTACTGTACTGTTTTCTGAAATTGCAAAAGTGCTGGAACATGATGAAAATGGAATATATTATGCTTGCAAAAATTGTTTTGAATTGCATACTTCTTTGACTTGCAAAGGCACAGCATGGAGCCTATTTATTTTGGCTTCTTCTATGTGCATAGCATGTTATGTTTACGTTGGAATTGAATATGCCATGGGATTTTTGAAAATGCAATTGATTTTAATTATGCAGCTTTGAAAAATAAAATGAATTTGTGCATGTTTTAAATTGTGCATTCATTTATGAAAATAAAAATTCCTCCCTTTTTTTGTGAACCGGGAGAAATCCCGTGATTTGCAAAAAAGGGTAAACTGATTCCAGCCGTTTCTTTTAATGATGAACACTAAATAATTTTCTGCTTTTAATTATTTGTTCAATTCTAATTTTTTCTTTTAATTGTTTTTGCAGGTAAAATCAAATGAGCTGACAAAAAAAGCATTGGATAGAAGATTTAGAATTAGAAAACATTAGAATAGTTTTTATTTCATTTTAACTTTGTAAAAAATGATTATTGTAAATTCGTTGTAAATAAATACAGTATTTACGCAATAATTGTACAATTAGAATAAAATGAATAAAATTCCAATATTTGCCAATTAATTCCTTCCTTCTCTCTAATTATTTATTTTATCGTTTATAATTCTTTAAATTGTATAATAATTGAAAATAAATTTCAATTACTTAAATTCAGAATAATAAACAAATAAATAAATATCATTGATCAATTAATAGTTTCAATTATTTAATTCATTATTCATAATTTTCTAAATTGTAATAATTAAAAATAGAATTTCAATTATTTAACTTAGAATGATATATAATTAAATAACCATTATTGACCAATTAATGAACTTTTTCAAATATTTATTATATTATTCATAAATCTTTAAATTATATAATAACTGAAAATAAATTCCAATTATTTAAATTTAAGATAGTGAATAATAAATAAACACTGTCTGAACGATTAATATGCCTCTTTTCTAATATTTATTTTATTATCTATAAATCTTTAAATTATATAACAATTGAAAACAAATTCCAATTATTGAAATTTAAGATAATAAATAATTAATAAACATTGTTTTAGCATGAATCAATTAATAAATTTAGTGTTCAGAAATAAATAGCTCTCGACTCGAAAAAGTTATGAATTTTTAAAATCAATAGATCAAAACACTTGTAATGTAATGATGCAGATGGGAGATGGTATCTTAGGTCAAAATTTGGGGTACAACGGGGGGTCAAGACAAAAAGTTGAGATTCTAAAGGTACTTGTTGACCAAGTCCCATGCGCTTCCAGGTTCAGGCCTGATACACTAGCCATAAAACTCCAAAACTGCTCCACGGCAGTCCTGGAACACTGCTTTATTCCTTGCACCAAAATGGCATACAAACACTTCCCCTCGAAAGCTACAAACACAGCATGCCTTTTTTCTTTAAATCTTTTGTTTTCCCTACCAAAACATAAGCCCATGCCATCTATAAATAATAGACTCCACCACACATGTTAGGGGCGCCTGAAGGATTGCAAGAGAACACTTATGAAAATTCCCAAAATTCTCAAACACTTCCCAACATTTTTTCAAACACTTCTGAAAAACTCAACCCCCTTTTGTTATTAAAAAGAACCTTCGATTCACCCCCCAAGTGACCATCAAACTAGCCTTCGATCCACTTCTCCAACTACCATACAGTAGCCCTTTGAGTCATTCCATTACTTGTTATAAAAAGAACCTTCGATCCACTCACACAACCTCTTTCGATTCAGTGACTGCTTGCATAAAGTGGTAACTGGATTAGTCTCAGGAAGGTCCCAACGAACTTCCATTCTCCACTAAAGAAGACACTTGCAGTTCCCTTCGATTTAAGAACTTGAAGAGGTAAGTTCCCTTTAAACTTGAATCTATTCTATTTAAATATCATGTACACGTTCCAATAAAGAAAATGTAGATATTTCATATAGGGAGTTTGACCATGTCTTAGCTTTCGATTCTGACTGCCCATACACTGAAAATCTCAACTCTGACTAGTTAGGCTTTGGACTTTGAGACCCAATGATTTTTGTGCTAACCCTTGGCCTGTAGTTACACTTGAATATTGCATTTTAAGAACTCAAGACAAGTTTATTATACCCTTCGATTGGCTAACTGCACAAGTCTTTCGAATCACAACTTGAGGGCCCAAAATGCTTACAGTCGAAGGAGCTCACAAAGGGCCTGGGGAAAAAATGTAATTCACACTGACTCCAGGCCTCAAACGAAGGAAGTAACCAGAAAGGTAGCCTTTCTGACTTCCAACTCTCAAAAGAAGACAAAACCTTGCTGTATTCCAAATCCCAGTCGAAGGACAGAACCTTGCTGCCTCCAGGCCACAAACGAAGGAGAGAACCTTGATGCCTCCAAGCCTCAAACGAAGGACAGAACCTTGCTGACTCCAGGTCCAAATCAAAAAAGGTCAAAAGTGCAGAATCGAAGAATGCTTCTTCTTGAATCAAAAGAGCTCATTTTTCTCCTTTTTATTTTATTTTGTCTTTATATTTTCTCACTTTTTCAATATGGTTGTAATAGTGTAGAATTTATTTTCTTTTGCATTTTTATTGTTTTTGTATAAATGTTAGTAACTAGGATGCATGGCAAGATAAAAAAAACAAGTAGATAACCAAAAGTTCAAAAGACAAAATGCATGCAATCAAACACACTATTCACACACATGCACCCCTAGGTTAATCTCACTCGTTGCCTCGGAAAAAATAGTCATGTCCATCGAATATGGGCGTTTTAGCAAAGACCCTCGATAAAAGATCGTAGTCCCTCGATGATCCTTAAATTTTACCTTCGGTAAACGATATAGTCCCTAAACAAAATTGCTAAAACGTCCCATAAGTTTCCTTCTATGACTATACAAACGTCCCACGCCCGTCCCTTCACATCCAATGATGGGGCTTCTTACCAAATCAATGGTAAGATAGAAACATATAAAGGAGGAGGAAAAGAACATTAGACCTTTTAAGTAGGTAGGATGCACCTATTTGCTCGCTTGCTCACAACGAAAACATTTTATACACCCACAATTTCACTTTGAAACATTTTCAAAAGATAAAACATTTTGTACGCCTTCTTATAGAGACGAGAACCATTACAAAGACATTTTTAAAAATGCTTTCAAAAACCACATCAGAAGCACATTTTCAAACAAAAGCAAGTGATCTAGCAAGCAACTAAGAACCTGTAGATAACTACGGGTGAAAAGGGTGTTAACACCTTCCCTTTTCATAACCTACCTCCCGAACTCAAGAAATAATCTCGAAAGGTCTTTCCTGTTCTTTTCAACCTTTCCTTTTGGATAAAAGAAAAGTCGGTGGTGACTCTTGTTATCCGCAAAAAATGCGAGCAAACGCAAAACACCCAAGTCAGTTCTCCCGCCGTGTTACACCCTTGATATAGATAATGACTAAATGAGAGTCCCTCTTTTTCTAGAGGTTAGTGGGCCCTACTTTCTTGATCAATTTCAATTGTGCAATGAAATCTTCCTTCTTCGCTTGGATGTTGTTGGCCTTGATTCCAAAACATAATTATTGTTCTAACAATAGCTCGCCATGTCCCTGCATCACAATCCCAATGCTACTTCCCTTTAAATTTAAATATCAAACCACTGATAAAGTCAATAGGTATGGGGTTTTTGCTTCCACTGATATAATAAACTCAACCAAATGCTTTGCTCGACCCTAGGACTTGATATTACTCCAAGATACATAGGAGATGTCATATTATGAGGGCTTAAGTATAACACTCGAGGCCGAAAAAGGCGAGGAGTGGTTGCACCGCATGTAACACCTGAGGCCTAAGAGGGCAAAGGTGGTCGCCACATCAGAATGAGAGGGATCTCGAGGCTATGCAGGTATGAGACTACATGGTTGAAGGAAGACGTATAAGGATTAATTGGTACTACTTATACTAACAATATACATCTTATTTTCGGTAGCCCATTATTAAGAACTCTACAGTTAAACGTGCTTGACTTTGAGTAATTCTTGGATGGGTGACTGTGATACGGTGGGAGAACTGACTATGATTTTGCGTTTGTTTTCGCAAATGTTTCAGTTGAGCAAGAGTCGCCACCGACTTTTTATTTTATCCTAAGGAAAGGTTTAAAAAGCACAGCAAAAACCTTTGAGATGTTTTCTTGGGTTCGGGGAGTAGATTATAGAAAGGGAAGGTATTAGCACCCTTTCTATCCATGGTTATCCATGGGCTCTTAGTTACTTGCTTAGATCAAATTGCCTTAATTTTCAATTGTTTGAAATGGTGCTTTGTGTGGGTGTGGGTTTGAAAATGTTTTGAAAAGAAGCCAATGTGGTGGCAACCTTTGTAATGATCCATGTTGGGATGTATACAAAGGTGTATGTCTTTTGAAAAGTTTTCAATGTTTTTGAAAGTTGTTTTGAAAGTGTGTTGTGATGTGTGTTTTGAAAAGTAGGCAAGGATTGTTTTGCAAGTTTGTTTCAAGTAACTAAGAGGTTATCTACTCCTAAATTTCTCAAAGATTTCTACTATGCTTTTAACCCTTTTAACAATTTTGTTCCACCATTGTATTTGGTGGACAATCTTGTGTTAGGATGTGAAAGGGACAGGCGCGGGTCATCGTTTAGACCATGATTGCAATGGTGCCAAGTATCTTTGGGAAATTTTTCCTTTAAGGGATTTGATCATTTTTTAGGCGACTTTCGAAAGCGTCATCGAGGGACTATGATCATTTGAATTGTTTTTGTTTTGCCCAAAGAGACCTAACATGCAATATGGCCCATTATTTAAGGCAACAAGTGGAATACCCTAGGGGTGCAAGTGTGATTTGTGTTGTCCATTTTCATGCTTGTTTATCTTGAAATTAGGTCAAACTATTTTTGTCATTTTTGATTCGTATACAAACCCTAATTCTAACATGGTATAATTAGAAAGCATTAAAGTGCGAAAAATAAAATTACTAAGCTATTACAACACAATATATGGGAAGGGGGTACAAATGTTCAAATGGGGGTATTTGACAAGGAATTTAAACCTAGACTATTACATCAATTTGGAATTATTTACAAGATATTTAATTGCACAAATTAAATAAGATAAATAAAATAAATATGCAAGATGTAAAAAATGTTTTTTATATGTATGAAAAAAAAAGTGTTTTTATGTATAAAGGAAACAAAAATAAAAGTATTAATTTTTGGAGTTTTTATGTATTTTAGGGCACTAACCCTAATTTCATTAAGTAAAAGTATTAATTATTAATATGTACAATATTTATTTTATTATGTACAAAAATAAAATAAAAATGAAGTATATTGGTCAAAAGGTATTTTTTAATGTTAAATATTAATAAAAAAATAAAATGTATATATTTTGTATTTTTAACCTAAATATACTAATATATATAAATATTATTATTATTTACTAAATATATATTATATGTACCAAAATAATAATAATTAATATTTATATAAAAAAAAGTATATTTTATATAAAATATTTTCAGAAGATAAAATAAAATAAAAATGGAATAAAAATGTGTTTGCACTATTTTTAGTATTTTAAGTAAAAAAGTATATCTATTTATTTATTTATGCACAAATACTCATTCAAACAAATAAATGCCTAATAAATATGAAAATGGTGTAAAAAATATTTTTTATATTTTTAATAATGTGAGAAAAAATAAATAAGTCAGAACAAAAAAAGAAAAGTCAAAAAATCATTAAAATAAGCAAAATAGGCTCAGGGGGTGTGTGTGTGAAAATGAGGTGTAAACAGAAATAACAAATCAAGCCCAGACCAATGGTTGTTGTCTTCAACCTTCAGACAAACATATTCAAAAACACGCGCCTTTCTTCTCAAACCTCTAACTCCTGATTCTTTGATCTTTTGCCAAATCTTCCAACATGAAACCTGTAGAGCTTGAAGCCACGATTCTAGACATATAAAGAAGTCAATCTAACTCTTAGAAATGAGAGAGAATTTCTTCTCCCCCAATTCCTGACCTAGTTTTTTATCAATGTTCAGACTTAAAATTCTCTAAGCATACATAATATAAATGAAATCTAATCACATAGGCATGTTCAAGGCTATGAATGTGACATGTTTTCTTCACAAACCTAAAGCTAACAATGCCTATATTGAGAGATAGAACTTCATGAATATACCTGTTCAGTTGGAATCGTGTCTTGCAATGGAGGAGCTTTCAGGGCCAGATGATGATTTGTACAGCTTGCCTGAAGTGTAGTGATGCTATTCCAATGCTTGGTGTGTTTTGAATCGTGCCAAATTAAGCTGCAGAAGTCCACCTGCAAGGTAGAAAAATGGAAATGGCAAATGGTGCTATGGCTGTTACAGTCTCAGTTCAAGGTTTGGAATAGTTTATATGGATATTATGGAATGTGTTTGAAGTGTTTTTAGCAAGAATGCATGGAAGGTTTGAGCTATGGAACTCAAACTGCAGGGATGCCCTGTTTTGGGCAGTTCAATGGTGATTCTGTGAATGAGAGGGTGTTGGGGATGGTTGGCTCGTGTTCTAGCTCAGAATGGATGTTTAGAATGTGTTTGACAAGTTTGCTTAAGGCTTGGTTTGCTGAGATGAAAGTTGTTAGATGTTATGCTATGTTTCTTACACTTTAAGCAAGAGATGGCAAGTTGGTGTTCTAGACAGGTAGAGGACCCCAATCTATGTTGCACCACTTAGTCTTGATCAGTGTAATTAACTCATAAACTTGTGCCAAATATATCTTAACTGTACTTGCTTGGATTTGCTTTAGACATAAAGTGCAACTTTTCAAGAATGACTATTTTACTTTTTCCATTTATGGCTTAGTTCTCCATGTAATGACCAAATGCATAGAACAACATCTTGGCACAATGGTTCAGCATTGAATTATTGAGTGAAAATGGGATTAGAGGCCTGCAATGTAGCTAGCACATGCTGAGTTTGAAAATGCACAAGTTATGGACATGTAATTTGGCCAAGAACAAAGTGAGTTTTTCCCATATTGCCAAATTCGATTCTCTCTAACCATGAGGTTGTTTGATGAGTTCTTGGACATTTTGGAAAGCTTGGAATGTGTACTACAATCCATATTTGAAATGCAAATTGAAATTCCAAGTGGAAGCATGTGAAAAATGGTCTTGAAGTTAGGTAAAAACCTTGTCTAAAATAGGTCAAATTTTCTCTAAGTTAAGAATGGTTTGGTACCATAGTTCCAAAAATTGTAAATTGAGCTACAAGCTTCTTTTGGGAAAACTTTGTGAATCAAAGTTGTAGATTATGCAATAGACTACAACTTTCATGTTTTGACTTTTGCTTGAATCCAAATTAATCTTGGTGAGAAAGTGGGGCAAAGTTAGGAAAAAATTAGGGTTTTTCATAACTTAGAAAAATTCTAAGTTATGAAAAATCTTCATTTCAAACCCTAATTTGCAATTCTTGATTTCTTGATGAACAAGTTTCATGATTTGGCATGTTTTGATGAAAAATGAATCTTGACACTTGTTTTTTACCAAAAAGTCAAAGTTTGACTTTTCAGTATACAGTCAAAATTGATCAATTGACTGGGAAATTCAACTGTCAATCTTGTGTATTTGGGATCTTTTGAACTTGTTGAGCATGTCAAGACAATTCTATGGGGTCATTGAGTCCATATGTGAGCTTAGTTTGCCATTGGCTAGGTCAAACAGTCAAAAATTGCCTTTGTGCAGTCAAAACCCTAAAAATGACCATTTTGCCCTTTTGGTGATCTGATCAAATTTCTTGTGGAATTATGATCCAAACTTGATCAAATGGTCCATGTGAGTTCATAATGTTGATGTGGGTCCATTTTCATGAGATTTGACTGTCAATTGGCCACTGTTGACTTTTCCCCAATATAGTTGATTTCTAGGTCAACTGTCCAATTGACTGGGCAAAATTTGGAATCAAGACTTGAAACTTGGTATGAATAAACTTGGGAGTCCAAAATGAAGTATGAAAGTCATCTTAGGAATTTTAGGTCAAAATACCTTTGTTCAAACACAAACCCTAATTTGGGTCAACAGTGCAAGGAGAAGTCTTGAGCAGAGGAAACCCTAATTGGATCTTGAGCTCCAAGGGTTTTGTGATGAGAAAATATTGAGGAAATGGGAGGGCAAATTTTGGGGTACAACAGTTGCCCCTGTTCAATCTTCTTGAACCTGAAGAGTTAGATTGGCAAGTTTGCCTTTCGTGACTTGAGGGTAAAAGGAGATTGGACACTAGAGTGCCCGGAAATTTGCACTCGCATGTTGGAGTATCAGCAATGTGATCTCGGGAATGGGATTATAAATGCCATTTGGTGATATGGTGGATAGGGAGATGGGCTTATAGATGCCATCTGGAGATGTGACAGAACCTTGTCCGGAATGGGCTTATAGATGCCATTTGGAAGTGTTGATCGCATAAGAGATTCCTTAGCGAGAACTTGTGTATTTGAGAAAGACAGATGTTTTCCTAGCTTGTTACAGGTGTTTGATCTTCAATCTCCTCATGCAGATATGCCCTGGCTAGATACAGGTGTCGAATTTACAATCGGTTGCTCACAGATGTGCCCTGGCTGGATACAGGAATCGAATCCGGAAATAATCGTCAACAGATATGCCCTGGCTGGATATAGGAATCGAATCTTCGAACTCTTCAGACGTGCCCTGGCTAGATATAGGAATCGAGTCTGGAAATGTGGTCAACAGATATGCCCTGGCTGGATGCAGGAACCGAATCTTCGAACTCTTCAGACGTGCCCTGGCTAGATACAGGAATCGAGTCTGGAAATGTGGTAAACAGACATGCCCTGGCTGGATGCAGGAATCGAATCTGGAATTGTGATAGTTCCTAGATATGCCCTGGCTGGATACAGGAATCGAGTCTAGAAACTGATCACTCACAGATGTGCCCTGGCTAGATACAGGAATCGAATCTGGAATTGTGACAGTTGAAGGTAGTTGTCTTTGGGGGTTGTCTTTTTCCCTGAAAAGGCAAAACATCAGTTGTATGCAATGTCATGATGTATGAAATGCATGATGTCATGATGTTCAACATGAGATAGTGTTGTATGCACTTTATCATGTATGTAAGCAAGATGTATGAAATGTGAAATGTTTATGAATGTATTTTTGTCTAGGAAAATAAATCCTTGACGACCGGCCGGGGAATTAAATCCTGGGCTGACATTGAAGAAGAGAGTTCTTTGCTTCTGCTGGGGATTATGGTTGCAAGAATACTCTGGTAGGAGAAGATAACTCCGTTGGGGAATAAACTTGTTGGAGAGATTACTCTGCGGGGAATTGCTCTGTGGAAGAGATACTTTGCTGAAGTTTTGATGAGAGGCCCGCTGAGGATTTAAATGATGGATTCCATTGGGGATAATGATGATAAACTCCGCTGGGGATAGGAGGAATTTTGCCGAGGGCGATCTTCCGTGGCAATTAGCTGAGGATAACCCAGTTATAAGCCCTTGTGAGGAATAACTTTGAATAAAGCTCGGGAGAGACGTCCGCACTCTGCAGGGGCTAAGCTTCCAGAATCTACTGGGGATAAGCTTCAAGACCTGCTGGGGATAAGAATTCCTACTTTCCTGGGGAAACTTTTGGAATTACAATGGGGTATTGATATTCCGTCGGGGAACCATCTTAGGTCAAGACTGTCGGGGATGCTTGCTAATGAATGCCTATACTCCACTGGGGAATGTTGTTATCTTGTCTTACTCTGTGGGGAGTTGAGAGAACTTGATCACATCCTTCAGTTAGATCTACCTTGGTACCTTGGCGGACAAAGCAACCAGACTGCATCAGACAACTTTACATTGCCCCTGTTTCTGATGTCACCTGTAATTAGTCTTTTGTTTCATATGCAAATATTTATGAATCATCAATTTAATGTCAAATGCATATATCAAAAATGAACATTGGACGTTCTTCGCAAGACAAAACAGAAAAAGAAAAAAAACAATGGGCAATTTGTTTGGAAAAGTGAACTTGTATTGATTTTGAAATTTGTCTGTGAATAGGCGTTTTTGTACAAGAGGCTGACATCCTAGTAAGAGAATGCCGCCGAATAACATAGAGTTTATACAATTTTGAAAAGGAAACAAAACAGCTATGTGCACAATATTCCCACTGGGTTCCAACTCTGCTATCGCCTTTATGTCTTCAAGCGTCTCATCACTTTGCTGCTTAGTTGAAGATGAAGCTGATTGGTCGATGCCGAAGTCTGATCCAGATAGTTGATGCCGAAGTCTGGATGCAAGGTGATCCAATGAGACATAGTGTTACGCTTTATCCCTAACTTTTGCCTGGACCGCCCTTTCGGGTTTTCAGTCCACCGGGATACCCATTTTTGCCCAAGCCGCCTTTTCAGGTTTTCGACTTGCCGGGTGTACAGATTTTTTTCATTTCATCCCTTATTTTTGCCCGAACCCTTTTGGTTCGCCGGGAAGCCCTTATTTTTGCCTAGGTATGTCAACCTAGCGGGTCTTTTATTCATGCGTAGTATCTTTTTACTATGTCTGCATTGGCGGGGTGAGGAAGGTCGTCACCATCCATGGTGGTCAGAATCATGGCTCCTCCTGAGAACACATGTTTAACCACAAATGGCCCTTCGTACGTAGGGGTCCATTTGCCCCGGGGATCACTTTGAGGAAGGATGATGCGTTTGATTACCAGGTCCCCAACTTGATACTCTTGTGGTCTGACTTTCTTGTTAAATGCCCTGATCATCCGTTTTTGGTACGTCTGACCATGACAGATAGCGGTGAGTCTCTTTTCGTCAATCAGGTTTAATTGATCCAGTCGAGTCTGGATCCAGTCATCTTCACTCAAGTCTGCATCCTTCATTATCCGGAGAGAGGGTATCTGGACTTCTATTGGCAAGACTGCCTCCATGCCATAGACCAAGGAAAAAGGTGTTGCCCCGGTTGACGTCCTTGCTGAGGTACGGTACCCATGAAGAGCAAACGGTAACATCTCGTGCCAATCTTTATAGGTCACTGTCATCTTCTGCACAATCTTTTTGATATTCTTACTAGCTGCCTCTACAGCCCCATTCATCTTCGGCCGGTAAGGAGAAGAGTTATGGTGCTGTATCTTGAATTGCTCGCAGAGCTCAGTGATCATCTTGTTATTGAGATTGGTACTGTGATATGGTGGGAGAACTGACTATGGTTTTGCGTTTGTTTTCGCAAATTTTTCAGTTGAGCAAGAGTCGCCACCGACTTTTTATTTTATCCTAAGGAAAGGTTTAAAAAGCACAGCAAAAACCTTTGAGATTTTTCTTGGGTTCGGGGAGTAGATTATAGAAAGGGAAGGTATTAGCACCCTTTATATCCATGGTTATCCATGGGCTCTTAGGTACTTGATTAAATCAACTTGCCTTGGTTTTCAATTGTTTGAAATGGTGCTTTGTGCGTGGTTTTGAAAGTGTTTTGAAAAAGATGCCTTGTGTAGGCTACCCTTGTAACAATTCTTTACTCGAATGTTTTACAAAAGGTGTTTGTCTTTTTGAAAAGATGTTTCAAGGGTTTTTGAAAGTTTGTTTTGAAAGGTGTTTGTGAAGTGTGGTTTTGAAAAATAGGCAAGTGTTTTCTTTTTCAAATTGACAAGTACTTAAGAGCTACTACCCTAAAGTTCTCAAAGATTTTTGTTATGTTTTTAACCCTTTTAACAATTTTGTTCCACCATTGCATTTGGTGGACAATCTTGTGTTAGGAGATGAAAGGGACGGGCGCGGGTCATCGTTTAGACCATAGTTGCAATAGCGCTAAGTATCTTTGGGCAATTTTCTTTGAAAGGGACTTGATCATTTTAGGCAACTTTTCGAAAGTGTCATCGAGGGACTATGATCAATTGATTTGTATTTGTTTTTGCCCAAAGAGACCTAACATACAATATGGCCCAATTATTTGAAGGCAACAAGTGGAATACCCTAGGGGTGCAAGTGTGAGATGTGTTGTCCATTTTCATGCTTGATTATCTTGAAATTAGGTCAAACTACTTTGTTCTTTTTATTTGCATACAAAATCCTAATTCTAGCATGGTATATTTAGAAAGCGTTTAAAGTGCGAAAAGTAAAATTCATACGCTATTACAACACAATATGGGAAGGGGGTACAAATGTTCAAATGGGGGGATTTTTTAGACAAGAAATTTAAACCTAGCTATTACATCAATTTTGGAATATTTACAAATAACTGATGGCATAAATTAAATGGAAAATACAATAAAGATGCAAAAATGCAAAAAAGGGTTTTTATATGTATAAAAAAAGTATTATTTATGTTAAATAAATAAAATATAAAAAAAGTATTATTTTTGGAGTTTTTTATGTTTTAAGGGTAAAACCCTAATTTTTATTAAGTAAACATATATCTTATTTAATTTATACAAGTATTTATTTATTATGTACAAAAAATAAAATAAAATGGAATATATTTATAAAAAGTATTTTTCATGTCAAACATTAATAAAATAAAAAATGTATGTATTTTGGTATTTTTGCCCTAAGTATATTAATATATAAATATCTTTATTATTTACTAAATAAATGTTATATATACAAAAATAACAATATTTAATATTTATAAAAAAAGTATATTTTGTATAAAATATTTTCAAAAGAAAAATGAAACAAAAATCAGAAATAAAGTATATTTGCACTATTTTTTTCTAGTTTTCTAAATAATAGTATATATATATATATATATTATTTATGCACAAATGATTCTTATAAACAAATAAATGCTTAAAAATAGAAAAATGGTGTAAAAATAATTTTTCATGTTTTTAATATTATTAGCAAAAATAAATAAGTCAAAATGAAAAAAGAAAAGTCAAAAAATCATGAAAATAAATATAATGGGCTCAGGGGGTATGAAACCAAAAATGTGGTGTGAAAAGGAAAGACAAAGCTGGCCCAGCCCATGAAACTTCTTCTTCAACCTCTGAACAAAAAATGTTCAAAAAACGCGCGCCTGAAACTCCATTCAAACATCCTGATTCCTTGATCTTTTGCACAAACTTCCAACATAAGAAATGTTAAGCATTGAATCACGATTCTAAATATATAAAAAACTCATCCTAACTCTCAGAAATGAGAGAGAATTTTGACATTCCCAAATCCTGACCTAAGTTTTCTTCCATTTTCAAACCTTAAATTCTCACAGCTCAGGCAAAATAAATGAAAAGTAAAAGCATGTACAGGTTCAGGGGCATGAGTAGAACATTTCTTATTCACAAACCTAGAGCTAATGATGCCTATACTAAGAGTTAGAAGTTCACAAAAATACCTGTTCAGTTGAAGTTCTATCTGGCAATGGGGGAGCTTTCAGAGCAAGATGATGATCTGTATAGCTTGCCTGAGGTGTGGTGATGCTATTCCAATGCTTGCTTTGCTTTGAAACACCTTGAATCGAGCTATGGACCTTCAACTGCAAAATAAGAAAGTGAAAATGGTGGAACTGGTTAGAGGAATTACAGGTCGTGTTTTAGGTTTTGGTTAGCTTGCATTGATGCTAGGGAATGTGTTTGATGAGCTTTGGGCAAGAAATCATGCAAGGGATGAGAGTTGGCACTCAAACTGCAGTGAGAACTCTGTTTGAGCAGTTTGAGGGTGGTTCTGAGTTTGTGGAGGTATTGAAGGTATTGGAGTCGTGTGCTAGCTTAGTTAGGATGATTAGAAGGTGTACAAAACAATTGCTTAAATGTTCTAATGCTGAGATGAGAGTTATGTTATGTTATGCCACTTTTCTTCACACTTAAGCAAACAAAAGCCAAGTTGTATTCTAGACAGGTAGAGGACCCCTAATCATGCTACAAAACCTTTCCTTGATCAGTGTGTTATGCTCATAATCTTGTGCCAATTAGATTTGATCTGTACTTGTGGATTTGCAACTTTGACATAAAGCTTGCTTTTGCAAAAATGGCTATTTTACTTTTTCCATAAATGGCTTTATTCAACATGTAATGCATAAGCTCATGAAACAAGGCCTTAGCACAATGAACATGCATTAAATTATTGAGTGTTGGATGGTTTAGAGGCCTGTAATGCAGCACAAACCAAGCTAACTTGCAAATGGCATAAGTTATGAACATGTACATGACCAATTCAAAAGTGAGTTTTTGCCATATTGTGAAATTCGATTCTCTCAAGTTATGAGGTTGTTTGATGAGTTCTTGGACAATTTGGAAAGCTTGGAATGTGTACTACAATCCATATTTGAAATGAAAATTGAAATTCCAAGTGTAAGTGTATGGAAAATGGTCTTGAAGTTAGGTAGAAAACCTTGCCAAAATAGGTTAAAATTTCACTAAGTTAAGGATGGTTTAGTACCCTTATTCAAAAAATTGTAACTTGAGATACAATCCTCATTTGGGAAAACTTTGTGAATCAAAGTTGTAGATTATGCAACAAGCTACAACTTTCATGTTTTGACTTTTGTTTGAATCCAAATGAATCTTGGTGAGAAAGTGGGGCAAAGTTGGAAAAAAATTAGGGTTTTTCATAACTTAGAAAAATTCTAAGTTATGAAAAATTCTCATTTCTAACCCTAATTTGCATTTTTTGATTTCTTGGTGAACAAGTTTCATGATTTGGCATGTTTTGATGAAAAATGAATCTTGACCCTTGATTTTGACCAAAAAGTCAAAGTTTGACTTTTCAGTATACAGTCAAAATTGATCAATTGACTGGGAAATTCAACTGTCAATCTTGTGTACTTGGGATCTTTTGAACTTGTTGAGCATGTCAAGATAATTCCATGGGGTCCTTGAGTCCATATGTGAGCTTGGTTTGTCATTGGTTAGGTCAAACAGTCAAAATTTGCCTTTGTGCAGTCAAAACCCTAAGAATGACCATTTTGCCCTTTTGGTGATCTGATCAAATTCCTTGTGGAATTGTGATCCAAACTTGATCAAATGGTCCATGTGAGTTCATGATGTTGATGTGGGTCAATTTTCATGAGGTTTGACTGTCAATTGATCACAGTTGACTTTTTCCGCAATACAGCTGATTTCTAGGTCAACTGTCCAATTGACTGGGCAAAACTTGGAATCAAGACTTGAAACTTGATATGGATAAACTTGGGAGTCCAATATGAAGAAAAAAATTCATCTTAGGCATTTTAGGTCAAAACATCTTTGTGCAAACACAAACCCTAATTTGGGTCAACAGTGCAAGGAGAAGTCTTGAGCAGATGAAACCCTAACTGGATCTTGATTTCCAAGGGCTCTGTGATGAGAAATCAATGAGAAATGGGAGGGCAAATTTTGGGGTACAACAGTTGCCCCTGTTCAATCTTCTTGAATCCTAAGAGTTAGATTGGCAAGCTTGACTTTCGCGACTCGAGGGTAAAAGGAGATTGGACACTAGAGTGCCCTTAAATTTGCACTCGTCAAAGCAATGGATGCGGGAATGGGCTTAGAGATGCCATTTGGAGATGGGCTTAACGATGCCATCGGGAGGAGTGACAGAAACTTGTCGGGGATGGGCTTAAAGATGCCATCTGGAATGAGTATCAGAAAGGTGTCCATGTCTAGGACCAACTTTGAACTGGGGTCTGAATAAGCAATAGATTGACATCCGTATCCGGAGGCATCCGTAAACTGTTTTCAGAGGTTGAGAAGAATCTGAACAAGTAATAGATTAACGTCCGTTGTTGGGAAGAATCCATAAACTGTTTTCAGAAGTCTTGAAGTTGAATAAGCAATAGAGCAGCATCCGTTGTTGGGAAGCGTCCGTAAACTGTTTTCAAAAGTTGCACCTGAACAAGCGATAGATTAACATCCGTTGTTGGGAAGAATCCATAAACTACTTTCAGAAGTCTGGAGAAGAATCTGAACAAGCGATAGGTTAACATCCGTTACTTGGAGAACCCGTAAATTGTTTTCAGGAATCTTGAAGTTGAATAAGCAATAGAGCAGCATCCGTTGTTGGGAAGTGTCCGTAAACTGTTTTCAAAAGTTGAGAAGAGTCTGAACAAGCGATAGATTAACATCCGTTGTGGGGAAGAATCCATAAACTGTTTTCAGAAGTCTTGAGAAGAAACTGAACAAGCGATAGATTAACATCCGTTGTTGGGAAGAATCAGTAAACTGTTTTCAGAAATCTTGAAGTTGAAGAAAGAACCGGTGTAAGGTTCCCTGATGATGAGCTTGTGTAAAGCTGCATCTGGATGAATCTGGAATAAGCATTTAGAATGTTGCCGTGTCTGGGTCACATCTGAACTATTCCTGGAAATAATCTCGGAAGATAATGATTCTAGTCTTTCGACTGATCTTACCTGAAAAGGTAAAGAGTTAGTTATATGCAATGTCATGATGCATGATACAATGCATGTTATATGATATGAATGTAAATGGATGCGCATGTAAGCTGGAGAGCTGTCTTGCAAAGGATAGATGAATCCGAGATGGCTGAAGATAAAAGTATCTTGACTGCTGCCGGGAAGAATAATTCCTGGTTGTTGCTGGAGAATAAGGAGCTTGGGTTGTATACCAATCTTCTGGGGAATTCCTGATGACTTCTACTGGGGAGTTCCAATCTAATAGACTCGTGCTGGGAATGTAAGACTGAGAATCTTCAGTTTGGTGGGAAGTATCTCTGGCGACTTCACTGGGGAACT
Source organism: Vicia faba (assembly GCA_948472305.1). Lineage (NCBI taxonomy): Eukaryota > Viridiplantae > Streptophyta > Magnoliopsida > Fabales > Fabaceae > Vicia > Vicia faba. The sequence goes on from OX451735.1 coordinate 1,516,535,675, forward strand.
CAAGATCTGCCCTCCCAAAATTCTGTGGGGAGAAGGTTCATTAGTCTGGCTTCGCTGGGGATACTTAAACTTAAACTCTGAGGGGAAATGAGTTCTGGAGGATTCCCTGGCTGGGGATAATAAAGATAGGTTCCTCTGGGGGATTGTATTGATAAGTTATGCTGGGGAACTCTGATGAACTCCGCTGGAGGTAGGAAGAAATTTGGCGAGTGCGATCTTTCGTGGAAATAAGCTGAGGATAACCCAGTTATAAGCCCTTGTGAGGAATAACTTTGAATAAAACTCGGGAGAGACGTCCGTACTCTGCAGGGGATAAGCTTCCAAAATCTACTGGGGATAAGCTTCAGGGTTTGCTGGGGATATGGATTCCAAATCTCTTGGGGATTTCCTTTGGAGGGTATCAAGATATCCAACTGCACCTTTGACCTATCAGTAATCCTCTTTCTTGGTTCGTAAGGAAATGATTATGTTCAAATGCATATGCCTATTTAACAAAACATTGGACGTTTCTCAAAAATAAACAGATAGTGCAAGAGAAAAGAAAAAGGAAATGACACAAATTTCTGGGAAAAGTATTTGTATTGACTTTCTATGAGTATATTTGTACAAAGGAGACAATCATCCTAGTAAGAGGATTTTGTCGTAAATATTGAAAGATTTATACAAAATAAAGATGGCTATGTGAAATAATTCCATGGGATTCCATTCCGCTATAGCCTTCACAACTCTGAATATCTGTCCATTCAATGCTTCGTTTGCCGATGACTGGATTGATCAGAAACCTGGAACTGGTAGATGAAGAGATTGTCTTTGAAGTGATCCGACGAGACATAGTCATACGCTTTAATTCCCTAACTTTTGCCTGAATCGCCCTTTCGGGTTTTCGATCCACCGGGAAACCCCTTTTTGCCCAAGCCGCCCTTTCGGGTTTTCAACTTGCTGGGTGTACAGATTTTTTTATTTTTATCCCTAATTTTTGCCTGAACCGCCCTTTCGGGTTTTCGGTTCACCGGGATGCCCATTTTTGCCCAAGCCGCCCTTTCGGGTTTTCGACTTGTCGGGTTATTTTATGCGTAGTATTTTTTGACTATGTCTGCGTTCGCAGGGTGCGGCAAATCGTCGCCGTCCATGGTGGTCAGAATCATTGCACCACCAGAAAATATGCTTTTGATCACAAATGGTCCTTCATATGTAGGAGTCCATTTGCCCCTGGGATCACTTTGCGGCAAGATAATCCACTTGATTACGAGATCTCCGACTTGATACACTTGACGTCTGACTTTCTTATTGAAGGCCTTGATCATCCGCTTTTGATACGCCTGACCATGGCAGATAGCAGCGAGTCGCTTCTCGTCATTCAGATTGAGTTGATCAAGTCGGGTCTGCATCCAATCATCTTCATTCAAACCTGCGTCCTTCATAATCCTTAGAGAAGGAATCTAGACTTCCATATGCAGGACAGCTTCCATGCCATATACCAACGAAAATGGGGTTTCCCCGGTTGAAGTACGTGCCGTCGTACGGTATCCATGCAGAGCAAACGGTAACATCTCATGCCAGTCTTTGTAAGTGACTGTCATTTTCTGAATGATCTTCTTAATGTTTTTGTTCGCAGCTTCAACAGCACCGTTCATCTTCGGCCGATAGGGAGATGAATTGTGATGATAAATCTTGAACTGTTCGCACAAAGCGGCGATCATTGTGTTATTCAGATTTGTACCGTTGTCTGTGATGATACTGTCTAGAACACCATACCGACAGATGAGATTTTGCTTGATAAAGCGGGCAACCACATTTTTAGTAACAGAGGCGAAGGAAGCTGCTTCGACCCATTTGGTGAAATAGTCAATGGCAACCAGGATGAAGCGATGTCCGTTGGAAGCCGTGGGCTTGATCTCTCCAATCATGTCAATGCCCCACATTGCAAAGGGCCACGGAACAGTCAGAACATTGAGGGGAACCGGAGGGATATGAACTTTATCAGCATAAACTTGGCATTTGTGGCAAGTACGGGAATGTTGATGGCAGTCAGCATCCATGGTAGACCAGTAATAGCCTGCCCTTAGGATCTTCTTAGCCATTGTATGCCCGCTCAAGTGAGTGCCAAATGTGCCGCTGTGTATATCAGTCATGATCAACTCTGCTTCAGCTTTGTCTACGCATCGGAGTAATACACAATCATAGCTTCGTTTGTAAAGGATGTCGTTGCTCAGGAAGAATTTAGCAGCGAATTTCCTTAAGAACTTCTTGTCATTTACGGAAGCTCCTTCGGGATAATCTCTAGTCTCGAGATACCTTTTGATTTCATGGAACCAGGGTTGTTCCACTACTTCTTCGGTATTAATCTCGTGACAATGCGCAGGTTCATTCATTCGCTCGATGGTGATTTGGGGAGCCTCGTTATCCCAGTTGAGTTTAAACATGGAGGACATTGTAGCTAGAGCATCTGCTAGCTGATTCTCTTCTCGCGGGAAATGCTCGAAGGTAATTTGCTCGAAATGAGGCAACAATGTCAAGACATGTTCTTTGTATGGGATAAGATTAGGATGCTTGGTATCCCACTCTCCTTTGATTTGGCTGATGACCAAAGCCGAGTCCCCAAATACGATCAAAGATTTGATTCCCAAGTCTATAGCAGCCTTGAGACCAAAGATGCAAGCTTCGTATTCAGCCATGTTGTTTGTGCAGCTAAAGCAAAGTCGGGCCGTGAAAGGTGTGTGACAACCTTCCGGAGAAATGAGTACTGCGCCGATACCATTTCCAAGTGCATTTGAAGCACCATCAAAGTACAGGGTCCATCAGGATCCCTTTTCGGGTCCGTCATACGGTCCGTTACCTTCAATGTTGTCCAAATTCATGATGTCCTCGTCTGGGAAATCAAATCTCATGGGTTGATAATATTCGATAGCCTGATGAGCCAGATGGTCAGCTAGTACACTCCCCTTGATAGCTTTTTGGGTGGTGTACTGGATGTCATACTCAGTCAGGATCATTTGCCATCTAGCTATCCTTCCTGATAAGGCGGGCTTTTCGAAGATATACTTGATAGGATCCATTTTGGAAATCAACAAGGTAGTATGAGTCAACATATACTGCCTTAGTCGGCGAGCAGCCCATACCAAAGCGCAGCAAGTTTTCTCGAGCAGTGAGTAGCGAGTCTCACAGTCGGTAAACTTTTTGCTAAGGTAATAAATAGCATGCTCTTTTCGACCAGACTCGTCATGCTGGCCCAAAACACACCCCATTGAGTTATCCAAGACGGTCAAATACATGATCAATGGTCTTCCTTCGACGGGTGGCATCAGAATAGGAGGTTCTAGCAAATACTCCTTGATCCTATCGAAAGCAGCTTGACAATCGTCGTTCCATTCAACTACCTGATCTTTCTTCAAGAGTTTGAAAATTGGCTCACAGGTAGAAGTCAGATGAGAGATGAATCTGGCAATATAGTTCACGCGCCCCAAGAATCCTCTAACCTCCTTTTCAGTACGGGGAGCAGGCATTTCTTGTATTGCTTTCACTTTTGCTGGATCGACTTCAATGCCTTTGTTGCTTACAATGAATCCCAGGAGTTTACCAGACCTAACTCCAAAAGTGCATTTACTTGGATTCAGCCTGAGCTTGTATTCTTTCAACCTGGCAAACAGCTTTTCTAGATGTTCAAGGTGCTCTTCCTCTGTTTGTGACCAAGCTATCATATCATCTACGTAAACTTCAATCTCATGATGTATCATATCATGAAATAAAGCTACCATGGCGCGTTGATAAGTTGCCCCTGCGTTCTTCAGCCCGAACGGCATCACCTTGTAACAGAAAGTGCCCCATTGTGTGACAAAAGTAGTTTTCTCCATGTCCTCGGGGGCCATTTTGATTTGATTGTAGCCCGAGAATCCATCCATGAAGGAAAACACTTTGTGCTGAGCTGTGTTGTCGATCAGAATGTCAATGTGTGGGAGTGGAAAATCATCTTTGGGGCTGGTCCTATTCAAATCCCGGTAGTCCACACACATCCTGACTTTGCCATCTTTCTTAGGTACTGGCACGATGTTAGCGACCCATTGAGGATAGGACGTAACAGCCAGAAAGCCAGCGTCGATTTGCTTCATTACTTCTGCTTTGATCTTTTCAGACATGTCAGGCCTCATTCGGCGAACTTTTTGCTTGATCGGTGGACAGTCTTCTCTTGTGGGGAGACGGTGAACCACGATGTCTGTGTCTAAACCCGGCATGTCTTCATAAGACCAAGCGAAGATTTCAACATATTCATTCAACAACTGCACCAGGCGCTCCTTGACTCTTGGTTCCAGATTGGCACCCACTTGCACCTCCTTCCGGTCTTCCTCGGTTCCCAAGTTGACAGTCTCCAATGACTCTTCATGAGGTAAGATGGCTCTTTCCTCTTATTGTAGAAGTCTGGCTAGTTCCCCCGGTACTTCACAACCCTCGTCATCTTCATACTCGGCTTGATTGACCAGATCTTCAGAGTTATTGAAAGCTATAGCAGAATAGTCACCCATGGAATCTGGAGTGGATGGGTACCTGCATTGGTGAGTGTGGGTGTGTGTAAGGGATAGCCATCCTTAAACAAAAATGCAAAAGGAAAGAAAATGAACATAAGCAGTTTATCAAATGAAAAACGTCCAATGAATCATTAAACATGGCATATGGATATGAAAAATAATCAAAACCCTTACAAGTGGACCTACATGCCCCGGGCAAGGCATGAGGTGAAAAGATAGTGTACGGATTGTTTGAAAATATTACAGACCAAATAGGAAATGTTTAACAGATAAATTACTGATGAATAAAAGTGATGGGGACAAAGTCTTTTGCCTCCCAGTTGCTCAATCCTCCTTTGACAGTTGGGTAAATCCATTCTTCGATGTTGCTCTCCTTGTCTTCATCCTCCAAGGCGTTGATTCCGTAGGGAGAAATTTTGACTGGCGCTCTTTCAATCTTTGACCGGCGCATCGCTTTCTGGCCTGCGGTAGTGAACCCTAATCCAAATTTGTCTGTCTTATGTGGAATGTCAGGTAACTCCCCCCATGCTGAATTCTTCCCTTCCTTTATTGCGGCCCTTGCGTCTTCCAGAGATTCCATCCTGGCCATCTGCCTCGGTGTCTCAGCTGCCAACTTTGCTACTGCTATCTCAGGAAGGACTTCTTCGAAATGCTGAAAAGGCGTCTCAATGAACTCTCCTTCTACCTCCACATACCGGAAAGAATTTAAGTGGCTAATCATGTACTCCTCTTCACCATGGACAGTAATGATCTTTCCCTTGACAGGATACTTCAACATCTGATGTAAGGAGGAGGTGACTGCCCCAGCATGGTGTATCCAAGGCCTACCCAGCAAGCAAGAGTATGACGGACGGATGTCCATCACATAGAAAGTGGATTTAAACACCTCAGTGCCTATCTTGATGGGAATTTCAACCTCCCCATGGACCATTCTCTTCGAACCATCGAAAGCTCTGACAACAATATCACTCGGCTTCAATTCTAACCCTTCACAATCTAGTCGGTCCAAGGCCTTCTTAGGCAATACATTCAGCGACGAACCAGTGTCGACCAAGACATGTGCGAGGGTGGTTCCCCTGCATTCAACCGAAATGTGTAAAGCATCATTGTGGTTTCTACCTTTAGGAGTTAGGTCGGCATCAGAAAAACCCAATCCATTGTCCGCAGTCAGGCTAGCCACGCAATTTTGAAATTGATCCGCAGAGGTCTCCTGGGGAACATGGGCTGCCTTCAGGAATTTTATCAGGGCTTTAGTGTGCGCTTCTGAGCAAAGTAGTAGTGCCAGCATGGAGATCTTTGAGGGGGTTTTCCCCAGCTGTTCTACCACATCGTAATCACTTCTTTTGATTATATTCAAAATCTCATCCATTTTCTTCTTGGAGGTTTCCGGGATGACCAAGGGTTGAGCCCTCGTCCTGACGAGCTCATCCTGGATTCCCTTACCTTTGTCAGCAGCGGTAGGAGGGACAGTACTAGGAACAACAACATCTTCAATCAAAGGTGTTCTAGCAGAAAGTTTTATTGGTGCCGGGATGACTTTATCAGCTGATGAGGGTCCAAAGATTGCTCTTGGAGGGGCAATCTCTGGAGAAAATATTCTCCCGCTCCTGGTGATTTTACTCGTGCCTGCAATGTTACCAATGCTGACTTCTTCATCATCCGAACTTTCTTCAGTTACTTCGATTTGTTTAATACCATGGTAGTAGACGTCACCGTCGTAGTTCCATGGTATCGACTTCTCAGAAACATAGGGAACAGGCCCTGGCATTGTTATCTTCAAAGGAACAGATTTCGTAGCTGGTGTAATCTTAACAGGCTTTTTGACGGCCTTGGAAAGATTGGCGTGAATGGTTATGATTGAGACATCTTCAGTATGAACTGGAACAGCAGAAACTTTTTCAAACAAAATTTTTCGACTATCCATAAGGCCTTGGATGCCTTTCTTCAGTAACAGACAATCAAACGGCAGAGAGTAACAACAATAGCAGTCTTCTTTACATCCCGGGAAGATCCCGGCCCTTAACAGATTCAGCTTAATGGTTAACAAAGGAGTTACCAGATCATTAACATCAGCAACATACAAATCTTCTTCAATGGCATTGACATTTTGGCCGTGCTTCGGCATGGGTGCAGATATCACATTAGGCTTCTCCGGAGCGTCAAACTCTACCTCCTTCGCCTCTATCAGGTCTTGGATTTTATGCTTGAGTGCCCAACAATCATTGGTGTCGTGCCCAACACTGTCTGAATGGTAGGCGCATTTAGCATTAGCATGATAATGCGGAGAGGACGTATTCACATTCTTTGGTGCCTCCTTGATGGTGGCGAGATTCAACTTTAAGAGATGGGGAAGCACTTGCGCTGGAGTCATATTAATACGCGTGAACTGCCGTTGTGGCCGTTCCACCCGTTGTTGATTTGGTCTGGACTGGTTATAGCGAGGCTGCTCACTTGGAGTGTTTTGAATCATTACGGCCCCCACAGTTGGTCGGCGCTCCGCCTTCCCTGCTCTTCTCTGAGAATATACCACAGTTGTTTCCTTCTTAAAAGGCTTCTTCTCAACACTTGCAGCAACACCCTTCTGAATCTTTCCTGACTTGATGCCAGCTTCTATTCTCTCGCCTGTTAAGATCAAATCGGTAAACCCCGCGGAAGAGTTACCAATCAGATGATTGAAAAATGGCCCAGATATGGTCCCAAGAAACATATCAACAAGTTCATGGTCGGTTAAAGGAGGCTGCACCCTGCCAGCCAAATCCCTCCATTTTTGTGCATATTCTTTGAATCCTTCGCCTGTTCCTAACGACATACCCTGAAGTTGGGTACGAGTAGGAGCAAGGTCAGAATTATACTGGTATTGTTTGTAGAAAGCGGTGGCCAAATCTTCCCAATTTCGGATGCTGGTTCCCTCTAGCTGATAAAACCACTCCAACTGAGCTCCAGAAAGGCTGTCTTGAAAAAAATGAATCCAAAGGTTTTTATCTGCCGTATAGGGTTGGATCTTTCTCACGTAGGACCTGAGATGCATTTTTGGACAGGACAGCCCATCATACCTCACAAACACTGGCACCTTGAACTTTGGGGGAATCACAATCCCGGCAACCAAACCCAAGTCTTCAAAGTCCAAACCCGGCACTCTTTGTAGCTCCATGGCGGCCAATCTATCTTTTAGCCCCTTGTATTTGTCATCAGCTGGAGGGTATTGTTGATCAGAATAATCTTCATCCTCTTCGACCTCTTCTTCTTCCGCATCGGACTCGGAAGGTACCGCAGCTCCACCTCCTTTGCTGGTTCCTTCATCAGAGATAGGAGGAAATTCAAGCACTCTCCGAGCTTCTCCGTCAAATCTTCTCCCCAAAGTAGCCACCCCGAGTCTCTTTTTTTTCTTTTTCACTGGGTCTTTGTTCCCCAATTGAGTCTTGATATCCTCCTGACCCTTAGCCAAGGTCATCAGGAGTTGCTGGAACTGTGCATTCTGAGCTTGTAGGTCTTTGACTGTTTGCTCGAGATCCATCCTACTGAAATAAACAGCAGACAGATAAGGAAACCTGGCGTGAGACCTGCTTATGCACATGATGAATGGTATGCTTATGTATGCAATGTATTCAAGGATTTAGAACATTCAAAATTGTTGCAAACAAAGAAGAACGCACGTCATATTAATAAGAAGAAATTTGTTAGTACATAAATGCCCCATGGGCCAAATATTACAAAATAACTTCTCAAGGCAAAAAGACATTGCGCATCCTCTTTGGTGCGATGCAGGTGTTGAGGGCCTCTTGCTCATGGAGTCGGCGGGTAAGCTCTAGAACCTTCTTCTCACTGGCGTAGAAGCTAGCTTCAAAAGTATTCCGTTCTTCCTTGAGCTGAATCCAACTTTTCTGCATTTCCTCCCACGATGTAGGCATGTCAGGATGTAGGATGGTGTAGGGAACCTCTCCTTCCTTGACGGGCTCTTTAATCACAGGGAGAACATGAGGATAAGGCATCACCAGACTTTGGGCTCGGGCTCGTACCCACTTGAGATAAGGCTCAAGAGGGATGGAGTTCTTGTGTCCCAGAGTCTTGCTATCAACCTTGTTGGGCCTCCCCCAAGCTCTGATGAATCTTTGGCGAAGTCCTTGCGCATCGTTGTCGAAGTCAAAAACTAGGTCAGGAATCAGCATGTCATGAGGGCCATCCTTCCGTGCATATCCAAATTGCCTCAAAGCTAGGCGAGGGTTGTAGGTGATACCTCCTCTGATTCCAAGTAAAGGAACATTAGGAAACTCTCCACAACGATCGACGATGATGACATTTTCTCTGGACCGAGAACACCAATGTACATCAGAGTGAGTAAGAGTCATCAACCGTTGGGACCACCTTGAGCCTTGGTCATTCTTCAAGACAGATTGTGGAAGGTGCGAAATAAACCACCTTGCAAGGAGAGGAGTACAGCACATGAGAACACCCCTCTTTCTCATTGTTCGTGTGTAAAATGAGTGAAGGATGTCCCCAAGCAATGTTGGTATTGGATTTCTGGACAAGAAGATTTTGACGGTGTTGACATCTACCAATTGGTCAGAATTTGGGAATAAGACCAATCCATAGATAAGGAGTGCCACAATTTCTTCAAATGCTTGAAGGTCCAATGAGTTCCAACATTCTTGTGCCTTCTCAAACAAGAATTTTGCTAAGAATCCTTTGACGCCGCTTCTGGTTTCCCAATGCCCCTTGATGTCGGATGGTTGTAGATGTAATGCTCGAGCAACATCTTCCGGCTTTGGTTCCTTTTCCGTACCGTTGAAGGGTAGTTGATTAAGGATAGGGATTCTTAGGAGTTGAGAAAACTCCTCCAAAGTGGGCACCAGCTGGTAATCGGGGAAAGTGAAACAGTGGTGAAGAGGGTCAAAGAACTGGAATAGCACTTTCATCATGTCTTCTTCAATGTTGGTGTTTGCTAGGCTGAGCAGTCTACCATGTCTTTCACTGAAGGATGAGTTTTCCGGAATTCTTGAGGTGAGCTCCTTGAGTTGAGGAGAGATTCTCACAAGGTTGACTTGGATGGTATTTCTGCGAGGAATTTCCATGACCTACAAAACAAGAACAAAGATGAAGATCCAAACCCTTGAAATGGTTAGTGAATGCATATGATGCTTCATGATGTTTATGATGTATACACAAAACATATGTACAAACAATTCACACCAAACCCTAGTTTCAGGCTTGCATGGGGTCTCATAGGTAAGTACCCTCTTGAGTGTAGTTGGCTTAAAAACCTGTCCTATAAATAGTAACCGGGTTCTAAGGAGCTCAATATCATTGGATTGTTTTCATCGTTCATTGTTTTGGTTTAGCCACTTAACTAGCGACCAAAATATTCCAAGAAAACAACCCTCAATGAGTGTAGTATCGAGTATCTACCAACTTCGGACTGCACCAAAGCCGGTCATCTCACTACCCCTAATAAAAGGCCAAGATGGTCAAGTAAGGTTCTAGGTCATTAGTGCTTAGTGACATCACTCAGCGGCCTCGTACTCTCCTTGATTGAACTCAAGGGTTACCGGTACTCACAAATATGTCGCACTAATATAGCTATTGCTTCGACCGTGTCGGTATACCCCGCACAGTTTCCACAACGTATTGCTATCTATGAAATGTTTCCCAAAATCCGGGTGTAGGATTGCAAACCCAAACAAGAGAGCCAAAATGTAAAGCAAACAAGACAAACAATTATTCATGCAAGAGGGTGATCTAAGCCCTAAGGTTACTCCACTTTTAACAATATCCCCAGCAGAGTCGCCAGTTCTGGGATACGGTGGGAGAACTAACTATGGTTTTGCGTTTGTTTTCGAAAATGTTTCGGTTGAGCAAGAGTCGCCACCGACTTTTTATTTTATCCTAAGGAAAGGTTTAAAAAGCACAGCAAAAACCTTTGAGATTTTTCTTGGGTTCGGGGAGTAGATTATAGAAAGGGAAGGTATTAGCACCCTTTCTATCCATGATTATCCATGGGCTCTTAGGTACTTGCTTAGATCAACTTGCCTTGGTTTTCAATTGTTTGAAATGGTGCTTTGTGTGTGGTTTTGAAAGTGTTTTGAAAAATATGCCTTGTCTAGGCTACCCTTGTAACAATTCTTTACTCGAATGTTTTACAAAAGGTGTTTGTCTTTTTGAAAAGATGTTTCAAGGGTTTTTGAAAGTTTGTTTTGAAAGGTGTTTGTGAAGTGTGGTTTTGAAAAATAGGCAAGTGTTTTCTTTTGCAAATTGACAAGTACTTAAGAGTTATCTACCCTAAAGTTCTCAAAGATTTTTGTTATGTTTTTAACCCTTTTAACAATTTTGTTCCACCATTGCATTTGGTGGACAATCTTGTGTTAGGAGATGAAAGGGACGGGCGCGGGTCATCGTTTAGACCATAGTTGCAATAGCGCTAAGTATCTTTGGACAATTTTCTTTGAAAGGGACTTGATCATTTTAGGCAACTTTTTGAAAGCGTCATCGAGGGACTATGATCAATTGATTTGTATTTGTTTTTGCCCAAAGAGACCTAACATATAATATGGCCCAATTATTTGAAGGCAACAAGTGGAATACCCTAGGGGTGCAAGTGTGAGATGTGTTGTCCATTTTCATGCTTGATTATCTTGAAATTAGGTCAAACTACTTTGTTCTTTTTATTTGCATACAAAATCCTAATTCTAGCATGGTATATTTAGAAAGCGTTTAAAGTGCGAAAAGTAAAATTCCTACGCTATTACAACACAATATGGGAAGGGGGGTACAAATGTTCAAATGGGGGGATTTTTTAGACAAGAAATTTAAACCTAGCTATTACATCAATTTTGGAATATTTACAAATAACTGATGGCATAAATTAAATGGAAAATACAATAAAGATGCAAAAATGCAAAAAAGGGTTTTTATATGTATAAAAAAAGTATTATTTATGTTAAATAAATAAAATAAAAAAAAGTATTATTTTTGGAGTTTTTTATGTTTTAAGGGTAAAACCCTAATTTTTATTAAGTAAACATATATCTTATTTAATTTATACAAGTATTTATTTATTATGTACAAAAAATAAAATAAAATGGAATATATTTATAAAAAGTATTTTTCATGTCAAACATTAATAAAATAAAAAATGTATGTATTTTGGTATTTTTGCCCTAAGTATATTAATATATAAAAATCTTTATTATTTACTAAATAAATGTTATATATACAAAAATAACAATATTTAATATTTATAAAAAAAGTATATTTTGTATAAAATATTTTCAAAAGAAAAATGAAACAAAAATCAGAAATAAAGTATATTTGCACTATTTTTTTCTAGTTTTCTAAATAATAGTATATATATATTATTTATGCACAAATGATTCTTATAAACAAATAAATGCTTAAAAATAGAAAAATGGTGTAAAAATAATTTTTCATGTTTTTAATATTATTAGCAAAAATAAATAAGTCAAAATGAAAAAAGAAAAGTCAAAAAATCATGAAAATAAACATAATGGGCTCAGGGGGTATGAAACCAAAAATGTGGTGTGAAAAGGAAAGACAAAGCTGGCCCAGCCCATGAAACTTCTTCTTCAACCTCTGAACAAAAAATGTTCAAAAAACGCGCGCCTGAAACTCCATTCAAACATCCTGATTCCTTGATCTTTTGCACAAACTTCCAACATAAGAAATGTTAAGCATTGAATCACGATTCTAAATATATAAAAAACTCATCCTAACTCTCAGAAATGAGATAGAATTTTGACATTCCCAAATCCTGACCTAAGTTTTCTTCCATTTTCAAACCTTAAATTCTCACAGCTCAGGCAAAATAAATGAAAAGTAAAAGCATGTACAGGTTCAGGGGCATGAGTAGAACATTTCTTATTCACAAACCTAGAGCTAATGATGCCTATACTAAGAGTTAGAAGTTCACAAAAATACCTGTTCAGTTGAAGTTCTATCTGGCAATGGGGGAGCTTTCAGAGCAAGATGATGATCTGTATAGCTTGCCTGAGGTGTGGTGATGCTATTCCAATGCTTGCTTTGCTTTGAAACACCTTGAATCGAGCTATGGACCTTCAACTGCAAAATAAGAAAGTGAAAATGGTGGAACATGTTAGAGGAATTACAGGTCGTGTTTTAGGTTTTGGTTAGCTTGCATTGATGCTAGGGAATGTGTTTGATGAGCTTTGGGCAAGAAATCATGCAAGGGATGAGAGTTGGCACTCAAACTGCAGTGAGAACTCTGTTTGAGCAGTTTGAGGGTGGTTCTGAGTTTGTGGAGGTATTGGAGGTATTGGAGGTATTGGAGTCGTGTGCTAGCTTAGTTAGGATGATTAGAAGGTGTACAAAACAATTGCTTAAATGTTCTAATGCTGAGATGAGAGTTATGTTATGTTATGCCACTTTTTTTCACACTTAAGCAAACAAAAGCCAAGTTGTATTCTAGACAGGTAGAGGACCCCTAATCATGCTGCAAAACCTTTCCTTGATCAGTGTGTTATGCTCATAATCTTGTGCCAATTAGATGTGATATGTACTTGTGGATTTGCAACTTTGACATAAAGCTTGCTTTTGCAAAAATGGCTATTTTACTTTTTCCATAAATGGCTTTATTCAACATGTAATGCATAAGCTCATGAAACAAGGCCTTAGCACAATGAACATGCATTAAATTATTGAGTGTTGGATGGTTTAGAGGCCTGTAATGCAGCACAAACCAAGCTGACTTGCAAATGGCATAATTTATGAACATGTACATGACCAATTCAAAAGTGAGTTTTTGCCATATTGTGAAATTCGATTCTCTCATGTTATGAGGTTGTTTGATGAGTTCTTGGACATTTTGGAAAGCTTGGAATGTGTACTACAATCCATATTTGAAATGCAAATTAAAATTCCAAGTGGAAGTGTATGGAAAATGGTCTTGAAGTTAGTTAGAAAACCTTGCCAAAATAGGTTAAAATTTCACTAAGTTAAGGACGGTTTAGTACCCTTATTCAAAAAATTGTAACTTGAGATACAATCCTCATTTGGAAAAACTTTGTGAATCAAAGTTGTAGATTATGCAACAAGCTACAACTTTCATGTTTTGACTTTTGTTTGAATCCAAATGAATCTTGGTGAAAAAGTGGGGCAAAGTTGGAAAAAATATTAGGGTTTTTCATAACTTAGAAAAATTCTAAGTTATGAAAAATTCTCATTTCTAACCCTAATTTGCATTTTTTGATTTCTTGGTGAACAAGTTTCATGATTTGGCATGTTTTGATGAAAAATGAATCTTGACCCTTGATTTTGACCAAAAAGTCAAAGTTTGACTTTTCAGTATACAGTCAAAATTGATCAATTGACTAGGAAATTCAACTGTCAATCTTGTGTACTTGGGATCTTTTGAACTTGTTGAGCATGTCAAGATAATTCCATGGGGTCCTTGAGTCCATATGTGAGCTTGGTTTGTCATTGGTTAGGTCAAACAGTCAAAATTTGCCTTTGTGCAGTCAAAACCCTAAGAATGACCATTTTGCCCTTTTGGTGATCTGATCAAATTCCTTGTGGAATTGTGATCCAAACTTGATCAAATGGTCCATGTGAGTTCATGATGTTGATGTGGGTAAATTTTCATGAGGTTTGACTGTCAATTGATCACAGTTGACTTTTTCCCCAATACAGCTGATTTCTAGGTCAACTGTCCAATTGACTGGGCAAAACTTGGAATCAAGACTTGAAACTTGATATGGATAAACTTGGGAGTCCAATATGAAGAAAAAAAAGTCATCTTAGGCATTTTAGGTCAAAACATCTTTGTGCAAACACAAACCCTAATTTGGGTCAACAGTGCAAGGAGAAGTCTTGAGCAGATGAAACCCTAACTGGATCTTGATTTCCAAGGGCTTTGTGATGAGAAATCAATGAGAAATGGGAGGGCAAATTTTGGGGTACAACAGGTACCATTGTCCGTAATGATTCTTTCCGGGACGCCGTACCGACAGATCAGGTTATGCCGGATGAAACGTGCCACGACGCTCTTGGTTACCGTGGCGTAGGAAGCTGCCTCAACCCACTTCGTGAAATAATCAATTGCTACCAAGATGAAGCGATGCCCGTTGGATGCCGTCGGTCGGATCTCACCGATCATATCGATGCCCCACATTGCAAAAGGCCAAGGTGCCGTCAGGATGTTCAGAGGAACCGTAGGGATGTGCACCTTATCAGCATAGATCTGGCATTTATGACAAGTTCGAGAATGTTGGTAACAGTCGGCTTCCATTGTGGACCAGAAATATCCTGCCCTAAGGATTTTCTTCTCCATGGTGTGTCCACTGGAATGTGTTCCGAATGTACCTTCATGCAGTTCTATCATGATCTTCTCTGCTTCAACCTTATCCACACAACGCAGTAGAGTTGAATCGTGATTTCGTTTTTAGAGAATGTTGTTGCTGAGGAAGAATTTTGCCGCAAACCTTCTTATGAACTTCTTGTCATTGACAGATGCACCTTCAGGGTATTCCTGAGCTTCCAAGTATCTCTTTACCTCATGATACCAGGGTTTTTCAGTCACCTTTTCGGCCTCAAGATCGCAGCAGTATGCAGGTTCGTCCAACTTCCAGATAATGATCCGGGGAGCTTCATTGTCCCATTTGACTTTGAACATTGAAGACATCGTAGCTAGTGCGTCCGCTAGCTGATTCTCCTCTCTCGGGAAGTGTTCAAAAGTTATCTCTTCAAAGTGGGGAAGCAAAGTCAGCACATACTCCTTGTAAGGAATAAGATTTGGGTCTTTCGTATCCCATTCGCCTTTGATTTGATTGATCACGAGAGAGGAATCTCCGAAGACACTCAGGAACTTGATCCTTAAGTCAATCGCAGCTTGAAGACCCATGATACATGCCTCATATTCTGCCATATTGTTGGTGCAGTTGAAACACAGTCGGGCGGTGAGTGGAGTATGAGTACCTTTGGGGGATGTGATCACAGCGCCGATACCATTACCCAAAGCGTTCGAGGCTCCGTCAAAATGCATAGACCATCGGGATCCTTCCTCGGGTCCTTCATTCGGTCCAGGTACTTCACAGTCAGTTACCACCATGATATCTTCGTCCGGAAATTCAAAGTTCAATGACTGGTAATCATCCACAGGTTGGTGCGCCAAATGATCTGCCAATACACTTCCCTTGATTGCTTTTTGAGTTATGTACTGGATATCATATTCTGTCAAGATCATTTGCCATCTTGCTATTCTTCCAGACAGAGCAGGCTTTTCGAATATGTACTTGATGGGATCCATCTTTGAAATCAACAAAGTGGTGTGAGTCAGCATATACTGTCTCAGCCAGCGAGCAGCCCATACCAGAGCGCAGCAAGTTTTCTCGAGCAGTGAGTAACGAGACTCACAGTCGGTAAACTTTTTGCTCAGGTAATAAATAGCGTGCTCTTTTCGGCCAGACTTGTCATGCTGCCCCAGCACACACCCCATTGAATTGTCAAGTACTGTCAAGTATAGTATTAGAGGTCTCCCTTCCACTGGTGGTATAAGAATGGGTGGCTCTTGGAGATACTCTTTTATCTTTTCAAAAGCAGCCTGACATTCATCGTTCCAACATACTACTTGATCTTTCTTCAGTAATTTGAAGATTGGCTCACAGGTAGCAGTTAGATGCGAGATGAATCGGGCAATGTAATTCAGTCGTCCCAGAAAGCCTCTGACTTCCTTCTCTGTCTTTGGAGTTGGAATCTCTTATATGGCTTTTGCCTTGGCAGGGTCCACCTGAATACCTTTATCGCTTACAATGAAACCTAGCAATTTTCCGGACCTCACCCCAAAGGTGCATTTGTTTGGGTTCAACCTCAACTTGTATAACTTCAGTCGGTCAAACAGCTTCCGCAGATGGTCAAGGTGTTCCTCCTCAGTTTGGGACCTTGCAATCATGTCATCAACATATACCTGAATCTCATGATGGATCATATCATGAAATAAAGCAACCATGGCACGTTGATAGGTTGCCCCAGCATTTTTCAACCCGAACGGCATGACCTTGTAGCAGAAGGTGTCCCACTGAGTCACAAAGGTAGTCTTTTCCATATCTTCCGAAGCCATCTTGATCTGATTGTACCCTGAAAAACCATCCATGAAGGAGAACACCTTGTGTTGAGCAGTATTGTCAACAAGAACGTCGATGTGAGGCAGAGGGAAATCATCTTTGGGGCTTGCCCTGTTCAAATCCCTGTAGTCGACACACATTCTGACCTTACCGTCCTTCTTTGGCACTGGCACCATGTTGGCAACCCATTGAGGATAAGAAGTTACTGCTAGAAACCCGACATCGAATTGCTTCATAACCTCAGCTTTGATCTTTTCAGACATCTATGGGCGCATACGGTGGACCTTTTGCTTTACCGGAGGGCAGTCTTCCTTGGTTGGCAGGTGATGAACTACAATATCGGCATCCAAACCAGGCATGTCTTCGTAGGACCAAGCAAAGATTTCCATGTAGTCATGTAGCATCTGGATCAATCATTGCTTCACGCTGAGCTCTAGATTGGCCCCAATCTTGACTTCTTTCCTATCTGTCTCAGTACCCAGGTTCACTGTTTCCACCGGCTCTTCATGTGGTTGAATTGCCCTCTCTTCCTGGAGTAGCAGTCTTGCGAGTTCACCAGGAACTTCGCAATCATCTTCACCTTCGTCTTCGGCCAAGTTGATCGGATTCTCGAAGTCATAACTGGTGGTAGCAGAGCTGTTACCAGTGAGATCCAGAGTGGATTGAAACCTGTATAAGTGAGTGTGTGTAAATATAGTTGTTTTGCAATATATAACACAGAAAGAAAGAGAGCACAAGATTTGAAATGCAACAAACGTCCAATGTTTTGATTAATGATATATGGAAATGTCATACAAAAAGCCCTCACAAATGGAGCTACGATGCCCCGGGTAGGACACCGAGCCAATAAAGTTTCAACATATTGTTTGTTACAAATTGAAAATCAAAAGAGTTAATTACTGCGTGACAAATGTGATAGGTGTAAAATCCTTTTCCGTCCAGTTGCTTGGTCCGTTGTTGGTGGTTGGGTAGATCCAACTGTCAAACTCTGCTTCCTCTACGTCCTCCTCGATAGCATTCACCCTTGGATTGGTGATGAACACCGGAGCCTTTCTGATCCTTTCTTTGCGCACAGCCCTCTGAGCCTCTGCAGTAAAGCCCAGCCCAAACTTGTCATTCTTTTGAGTGAAGTCAGGAAGCTGACCCTAATTTGCACATTTGCCTTTCTCGATCACAGCCCGGGCATCCTTCAAGGACGCCATCTTCAACGGAAAGTCTTCTTCAACCACTGTTTCAGCCGATGCCAACGTTGGAGGTACTTCCTCAAAATGCTGAAAGGGGGTTTCAATAAACTCCCCGTCCATCTCGATATACCGGAATGAATTCAAGTGACTAACCATGTATTCCTCCTCACCCTGCACAGTAACAATCTTCCCTTTGACAGGGTATTTGAGCTTTTGGTGTATAGTGGATGTTACTGCCCCAGCCTTGTGAATCCAAGGTCGGCCCAACAAGCAGGAATAAGATGGACGGATATCCATTACATAGAACGTTGAGTCGAATACTTGGGAACCCACACGAATAGGAATGTCTACCTCAACCTGTGAAAAAAGGGTACCTGCTATGCATATGGTGCAATGAGATGCATATGTTTTATGTTTTCAAAGACAAACGAGATTCAACTTTGTAGACAAAAAGGGAAACACACTTCATTAGATTCAAATTTTAAATTGTTCAACAACTTGCCCTTAGGCATTACAGGAATGAAAAATACTGAAAAGAAAATAAAAGCTGTAAAAGGAAATATCCAAAGCCCATCAGTGCTCCCATGGCCTCCTCTTCTCAGTGTGGATGTAGTCATTCAGAACCCGCTCCTCCTCCAATTGCTTAGTCAGCCTCTGGATCTTCCGTTCCTGTTCGTTGAACTTTTCCTGATGAAAATCTCGTTCTTCCTTTAGCTGCGCCCAAGATCTCTTCATTGTGTCAAAATCAGTGGGTATCTGAGGAGGGAGGACAGTTGGAGGAACCCCATCTTCATCAGGAGATTCAAGAATGATAGGTCTGACAGCTTCGTACGGCATACCTAACTTCTGAGCACGGATGCGGACCCATCTGCAATAGGGTTCCATTGGTAGAGAAGTCTTTGGTCCCAACTCATGTGGGTCAGCTTTGTGAATTTTGTCCCAAGCCTTAATGAATCCATGGTGTAGTTTGTCACTGTCTACCTGAAATTCGAAATGGAAGTGAGGAACCAACATTTCATGAGGCCCTGCTCTTCTGGCTCTTCCAAACTGGCAGAGGGCTAAACATGGATTATAGGAGATTCCTCCTTGGATACCAATCAATGGGACATTAGGGTATTCCCCACAACGATCAATAACAGCTACCTCATCCAAACCTCTGAGAGTCCAAGTGATGTCATTATCAGTGAGAGACATTAACCTATGAGCCCAACCCTTTCCTTCTTCATTCTTCAGCACGAACTTAGGAAGGTGCGAAATAAACCACCTCACTAGCAAAGGAGCACAACACCACGGAGTTCCCCGTTTTCAGGCAGTACGAGCATAGAGTTGTTGCAGGATATCACCCAAAAGAGTGGGTACAGGATTCCGAGACATGAAGATCCTTATGGCATAGATACTGATAAAGGTGTCAGGATTGGGAAACAATACCAGACCATAGATTAAGAGAGCCAGAATGTCTTCGTACGCCTTGAAGTCTAAGTCATTCTAGAAATCATTAGCTTTGCCAACCAGAAATTTGACCAAAAAGCCCTTAACTCCACTTCTAGTTTCCCAGTTAGCCAATACCTCTTCTTTGGTCAAGGGGAGAACTGCAGCAACCTCTTCAGGCCTAGGAGTCTTTTCCCAACCAGTGAATGGAGTTTGCTCCAAAACAGGGATACCAAGAAAATCAGAGAATTCTTTCAGGGTAGGGACCAGCTGGAAGTCTTGAAAGATAAAGCAATGATACAGGGGGTCATAAAACTGGGTCAGGACACTTATCAGTTGTTGGTCCCACTTTGCAGTGATCAAGCCAAGGAGAGAACCATGCCTTTTGATGAAGGAAGTAGTGTTTGGAATCCTACCAACCAAATCTTTGAGCAGAGCTGGTGGTTGAACAAAGTTGAGCCAGATAGTATTCCTACGCACGGGCATCATGATGTCCTACAAAACAGAGCAAAGATGAAACTTTTTTGTCTTTGAAATGGGTTAGTCCTTATACAGGATGCATGCAATGGTATGATGGCATGATGCTATGATGAAGCACACCACAAGTATTCACACAGGCAAGCATGATAAGGCACACAAGTCACACAAGATAACCCTTAGGTTTCAGGCCAGCATGAAGTTTAGGTATTACCCTCTTTTGATTTCGTTGGTTAAAACCTGTCCTATCAAAAGTAACCGGGTTCTAGAGGATCTCAAATCATTGGCTACCCTCAATCGGTCATAACTCCAGCATCGCAATCTTTTCTTGCGTCCAGAACCATCGCGAGAGTTTAGCCTCAATGAGTGTAGCATACTGCTACTGTTCTATGGCCAAGTTTGGTCAATTTAGGGTTCTAAGGTTGGTTGGTGTTTAATGACTCCTTAGAAGACCCATATTCTCCTCGTTGCAACACAAGGGATATAGGTACAGACCAAGGTGCCACACCAACGTAGCCACTGCTTCACCCATGTCGGTCTACGCCGGACAGGTCCCTCACAGATTATGCTACCTAAAAAAGGTATTCCCCAGATCCGGGTTAGGATCTATGAAACTCCGATGCAAAGCCCACAAATATAAAAGCAAACAAGGCAAACAATTGAAAATAAAGGTGATCTAAGCCCTAAGGTTACTCCACTTTTAATTTTTTCCCCAGTAGAGTCGCCAGTTCTGTGATACGGTGGGAGAACTGACTATGATTTTGCGTTTGTTTTCGCAAATGTTTCGGTTGAGCAAGAGTCGCCACCGACTTTTTATTTTATCCTAAGGAAAGGTTTAAAAAGCACAGCAAAAACCTTTGAGATGTTTTCTTGGGTTCGGGGAGTAGATTATAGAAAGGGAAGGTATTAGCACCCTTTCTATCCATGGTTATCCATGGGCTCTTAGTTACTTGCTTAGATCAAATTGCCTTAATTTTCAATTGTTTGAAATGGTGCTTTGTGTGGGTGTGGGTTTGAAAATGTTTTGAAAAGAAGCCAATGTGGTGGCAACCTTTGTAATGATCCATGTTGGGATGTATACAAAGGTGTATGTCTTTTGAAAAGTTTTCAATGTTTTTGAAAGTTGTTTTGAAAGTGTGTTGTGATGTGTGTTTTGAAAAGTAGGCAAGGATTGTTTTGCAAGTTTGTTTCAAGTAACTAAGAGGTTATCTACTCCTAAATTTCTCAAAGATTTCTACTATGCTTTTAACCCTTTTAACAATTTTGTTCCACCATTGTATTTGGTGGACAATCTTGTGTTAGGATGTGAAAGGGACAGGCGCGGGTCATCGTTTAGACCATGATTGCAATGGTGCC
Source organism: Vicia faba (assembly GCA_948472305.1). Taxonomy (NCBI): domain Eukaryota; kingdom Viridiplantae; phylum Streptophyta; class Magnoliopsida; order Fabales; family Fabaceae; genus Vicia; species Vicia faba. Next base: position 1,516,556,726 of record OX451735.1, read on the forward strand.
AAGTATCTTTGGGTAATTTTTCCTTTAAGGGACTTGATCATTTTTTAGGCGACTTTCGAAAGCGTCATCGAGGGAATATGATCATTTGAATTGTTTTTGTTTTGCCCAAAGAGACCTAACATGCAATATGGCCCATTATTGAAGGCAACAAGTGGAATACCCTAGGGGTGCAAGTGTGATTTGTATTGTCCATTTTCATGCTTGTTTATCTTGAAATTAGGTCAAACTATTTTTGTCATTTTTGATTCGCATACAAACCCTAATTCTAACATGGTATAATTAGAAAGCATTAAAGTGCGAAAAATAAAATTACTAAGCTATTACAACACAATATATGGGAAGGGGGGTACAAATGTTCAAATGGGGGTATTTGACAAGGAATTTAAACCTAGACTATTACATCAATTTGGAATTATTTACAAGATATTTAATTGCACAAATTAAATAAGATAAATAAAATAAATATGCAAGATGAAAAAAATGTTTTTTATATGTATGAAAAAAAAGTGTTTTTATTTATAAAGGAAACAAAAATAAAAGTATTAATTTTTGGAGTTTTTATGTATTTTAGGGCACTAACCCTAATTTCATTAAGTAAAAGTATTAATTATTAATATGTACAATATTTATTTTATTATGTACAAAAATAAAATAAAAATGAAGTATATTGGTCAAAAGGTATTTTTTAATGTTAAATATTAATAAAAAAATAAAATGTATATATTTTGTATTTTTAACCTAAATATACTAATATATATAAATATTATTATTATTTACTAAATATATATTATATGTACCAAAATAATAATATTTAATATTTATATAAAAAAAAATTATATTTTATATAAAATATTTTCAGAAGATAAAATAAAATAAAAATGGAATAAAAATGTGTTTGCACTATTTTTAGTATTTTAAGTAAAAAAGTATATCTATTTATTTATTTATGCACAAATACTCATTCAAACAAATAAATGTCTAATAAATATGAAAATGGTGTAAAAAATATTTTTTTTTATTTTTAATAATGTGAGAAAAAATAAATAAGTCAGAACAAAAAAAGAAAAGTCAAAAAATCATTAAAATAAGCAAAATGGGCTCAGGGGGTGTGTGTGTGAAAATGAGGTGTAAACAGAAATAACAAATCAAGCTCAGCCCAATGGTTGTTGTCTTCAACCTTCAGACAAACATATTCAAAAACACGCGCCTTTCTTCTCAAACCTCTAACTCCTGATTCTTTGATCTTTTGCCAAATCTTCCAACATGAAACCTGTAGAGCTTGAAGCCACGATTCTAGACATATAAAGAAGTCAATCTAACTCTCAGAAATGAGAGAGAATTACTTCTCCCCCAATTCCTGACCTAGTTTTTTATCAATGTTCAGACTTAGAATTCTCTAAGCATACATAATATAAATGAAATCTAATCACATAGGCATGTTCAGGGCTATGAATGTGACATGTTTTCTTCACAAACCTAAAGCTAACAATGCCTATATTGAGAGATAGAACTTCATGAATATACCTGTTCAGTTGGAATCGTGTCTTGCAATGGAGGAGCTTTCAGGTCCAGATGATGATTTGTGCAGCTTGCCTGAAGTGTAGTGATGCTATTCCAATGCTTGGTGTGTTTTGAATCGTGCCAAATCAAGCTGTAGAAGTCCACCTGCAAGGTAGAAAAATGGAAATGGAAAATGGTGCTATGGCTGTTACAGTCTCAGTTCAAGGTTTGGAATAGTTTATATGGATATTATGGAATGTGTTTGAAGTGGTTTTAGCAAGAATGCATGGAAGGTTTGAGCTATGGAACTCAAACTGCAGGGATGCCCTGTTTTGGGCAGTTCAATGGTGATTCTGTGAATGAGAGGGTGTTGGGGATGGTTGGCTCGTGTTCTAGCTCAGAATGGATGTTTAGAATGTGTTTGACAAGTTTGCTTAAGGCTTGGTTTGCTGAGATGAAAGTTGTTCGATGTTATGCTATGTTTCTTACACTTTAAGCAAGAGATGGCAAGTTGGTGTTCTAGACAGGTAGAGGCCCCCAATCTATGCTGCACCACTTAGTCTTGATCAGTGTAATTAACTCATAAACTTGTGCCAAAGAGATCTTAACTGTACTTGCTTGGATTTGCTTTAGACATAAAGTGCAACTTTTCAAGAATGGCTATTTTATTTTTTCCATTTATGGCTTAGTTCTCCATGTAATGACCAAATGCATAGAACAACATCTTGGCACAATGGTTCAGCATTGAATTATTGAGTGAAAATGGGATTAGAGGCCTGCAATGTAGCTAGCACATGCTGAGTTTGAAAATGCACAAGTTATGGACATGTAATTTGGCCAAGAACAAAGTGAGTTTTTCCCATATTGCCAAATTCGATTCTCTCTAACCATGAGGTTGTTTGATGAGTTCTTGGACATTTTGGAAAGCTTGGAATGTGTAATACAATCCATATTTGAAATGCAAATTGAAATTCCAAGTGGAAGCATGTGAAAAATGGTCTTGAAGTTAGGTAAAAACCTTGTCTAAAATAGGTCAAATTTTCTTCAAGTTAAGAATGGTTTGGTACCCTAGTTCCAAAAATTGTAACTTGAGCTACAAGCTTCTTTTGGGAAAACTTTGTGAATCAAAGTTGTAGATTATGCAATAGGCTACAACTTTCATGTTTTGACTTTTGCTTGAATCCAAATGAATCTTGGTGAGAAAGTGGGGCAAAGTTAGGAAAAAATTAGGGTTTTTCATAACTTAGAAAAATTCTAAGTTATGAAAAATCTTCATTTCAAACCCTAATTTGCAATTCTTGATTTCTTGATGAACAAGTTTCATGATTTGGCATGTTTTGATGAAAAATGAATCTTGACACTTGATTTTGACCAAAAAGTCAAAGTTTGACTTTTCAGTATACAGTCAAAATTGATCAATTGACTGGGAAATTCAACTGTCAATCTTGTGTATTTGGGATCTTTTGAACTTGTTGAGCATGTCAAGACAATTCCATGGGGTCCTTGAGTCCATATGTGAGCTTGGTTTGCCATTGGCTAGGTCAAACAGTCAAAAATTGCCTTTGTGCAGTCAAAACCCTAAAAATGACCATTTTGCCCTTTTGGTGATCTAATCAAATTTCTTGTGGAATTGTGATCCAAACTTGATCAAATGGTCCATGTGAGTTCATAATGTTGATGTGGGTCAATTTTCATGAGATTTGACTGTCAATTGGCCACAGTTGACTTTTTCCCCAATACAGCTGATTTCTAGGTCAACTGTCCAATTGACTGGGCAAAATTTGGAATCAAGACTTGATACTTGGTATGAATAAACTTGGGAGTCCAAAATGAAGTATGAAAGTCATCTTAGGCATTTTAGGTCAAAATACCTTTGTTCAAACACAAACCCTAATTTGGGTCAACAGTGCAAGGAGAAGTCTTGAGCAGAGGAAACCCTAATTGGATCTTGAGCTCCAAGGGTTTTGTGATGAGAAAATATTGAGGAAATGGGAGGGCAAATTTTGGGGTACAACAGTGACCTTCTGGGAAGTTTCTCGAAAAGCGTGTGAGTGAGGACAAATTATGCTGAAAAGATCTGTGTTGGTTTGTGGGGTTAGTCGATAATCCTGAAGGCAGTTCGAGGCATTATAGATGGTATCAGAGCCATAACTCTCCCAGTATGATGTGGTTTAAGGATGGGTGACCTTCTGGGAAGTTTCTCGAAAAGCGTGTGAGTGAGGACAAATCATGTTGAAAAGATTCGTGTTGGTTTGTGGGGTTAGTCGATAATCCTGAAGGCAGTTCGAGGCATTATAGATGGTATCAGAGCCATACCTCTCCCAGTACGATGTGGTTCGAGGATAAACCATGCGGAAGCTGGTGGGCATGTAACACTCGAGGTCGAAAAAGGCGAGGAGTGGTTGCACCCTATGCAACACCTGAGGCCTAAGAGGGCAAAGGTGGTCACCACATTGGAATGAGAGGGATCTCGAGGCTATGCAGGTATGAGACTGCATGGTTGAAGGAAGACTTATAAGGATTAATTGGTACCCTATGTAACACCTGAGGCCTAAGAGGGAAAAGGTGGTCACCACATCGGAATGAGAGGGATCTCGAGGCTATGCAGGTATGAGACTGCATGGTTGAAGGAAGACTTATAAGGATTAATTGGTACTACCTATACTAACAAGATGCATCTTCTTTTCGGTAGCCCATTCATAAGAACTCTACAGTTAAGCGTGCTTGACTTGGAGCAATTCTGGGATGGGTGACCTTTTGGGGAGTTTCTCGAAAAGCGTGTGAGTGAGGATAAATCATGCTGAAAAGATTCGTGTTGGTTTGTGGGGTTAGTCGATAATCCTGAAGGCAGTTCGGGGCATTACATTAAGCACCCATGCTACCATTCTTTCAACTAGACCTGGCTTCTTTAGTATTTGTTTGATAGAATAGTTTGTTTTTATGATGATCATGTGCCCCTAAAAATAAATCCTCAACTTTATCTCAGTAACTACAATTGCTTAAGCCATGAGTTCTATCTTTTGATAACATAGATCGTCCCCTTTTAAGACCTTATTGGAGAAATAAAATGTCATTTTTTTGTCATCACCTTCCTTCAATAAGATGGAGGTTATGGCATTGACAGTAAATAATAAGTAAAGTTATAAAGGAACTCCTCTCTTCAGGTGTGTGATTATGGGAAGAGTTGCCAAGAAGTTTTTTTATTCCTTGAAAATCCCCCCACACACTTGTGTCTACCAGAAACTTGCTGACTTATTTAGAGTTTCAAGGAAGTGGGTGAACTTGTTCAATAAGGGATTGGAGGGGGGCGGAGGGGCGACTTATGGTATTAAAAAATTGAGATTGAAATAAAATAAATTACTAAAAATATAAGTTTGTGTTAGTATAGTTTAAAACAAGATAATAGCATCAGAAAATGGAAAGATGGAAATGTAAAGGAAAGTAAATAGAGATTACACTAGGATTTATAATGGTTTGGTCGATCTCTTGGTAGAACTCCTCTCCTCAAGAAAACTTATTGAATTTTCCACTAATAATATGTTTTGATCTTTTAATAGGTTATGCCCAAGAACCATATTATAGTCGACTGAGAGATTTTAATAGGTCGATCCCTCAAAACAAGTGGAGCTTTTCATAGTCTAAGCTCACAAACCTACAACAAGTGGAACTAAAGAGAGGTTTTACCAGGATAAAATCAAAAACCAAACAAGAGAAACTTCAACAAAAATCACTCTTAATAAATTAGGTGAGCACCACTACAACTAAAACCTTCACAAATGTATTCCACTCATAAAATCACTAAAGAAACTTTTAGTGAAAGAAATAATAAACGAGAGAAAGGTAAATTGAGAACAGAATGATTAAATATTGAATTCTGGTGTGTGTGAAATATTGAGGAGGCACCCTTATTTTATAGGAGAAAGTATGGCTCAAAAAGGAAAATGATACATGATATTTTTAATGCTTATAATCGATTATGCCATAGGGATTGTCGATTATGTAATGTAAGTATGAAAAAAATTCAAACTATGCCGATACTAATCGATTATGAGACATTACAAAAGACATAATAGACTATCCCTAAGTAATAATCAATTATCTAGTGTAATTTTCACTCATAAGGGATTATTTAAGCTTGTAACCAAACTAGCTATATGATTAAAAAACATTTTTTTGGCGATTTTATCAAAATAGAAGGGTCCTTAAAAACATTTGATGGATGTGTGAGAGATTTCTTAGTAACTTATGAGTTACTCTAACACTTTTACAATACTCTGGTCACTCAAACACTACGTTAAACGCACAAACAACCATACGAGCTTTCACATTTCCTCTCTTTTACAAATTTTAAGCTTCAAGTTCCTTTCTACATTATGTTTTACTTTAGCAACATCCAAAAAGACAGTTGGAAAAATATCGCTAGAGATCAACAAACATGATTCAAAAAACTTTGGAGACATCATAAAAACCATCATGATCACTCAATGGATCAAAGATTCATCAACTATAACACTTGCAAGCACATATATCTATATTCTCACCCTTCTTCATGAGGACAACACATCTCTCAAGGAGGTGGACAAAACATGAAAAACAAGGTAATATATTAGAGTAGTTAACCTCCCATTAACACATATAAAGAGTATGCCTTACTCCCTCTAATAGTCTACTTCTCTCCCTTTGGCATTATAAAAAATACAAAAAAGTAAACACAAGAAAGCCCATAGATCATGTAAACCACATATAGAAAAGGAAGAAAAAGAAACCAAATAGACATTTAACAGGTATTAATCCATGCATGATTGATTCAATATCCTTAAATAATTTTTTATGAAATATAAATTTTCTTTAGGATGTGGTTTGGTAAATGAGAGTTGATTATATGAAGACACATGCTCAATTACGCAATCTTAATTTTTCAACATGATCTCAAATGAAATGGTTCCTATTTTAAATGTGTTTTTCTAAGGTTTAGGAAATTAGTGTTATCGCATTTTGTCAAGATAGAACCAAGATTAACTCAATAATCACTTAGATGGTGTTTCATCATGATAAGTTGCATATAACAGCTACCTGCTGCAACATATTCTTCCTCAATTATGGATAGACCCACACTTACTTGTTTCTTGCTATTCCATGAGATAAGTGAGTTTCCAATATATCCTTTCTTCCCAAATTAAAAATATATGAGTTAATGTTGATTTTCTTATGGTAATTTTGTTTTGTCCTTCTGGTAGTGTTTCACACTTCATGAATCTCTTAAAATTCTTTACTATCAACAAAATTTCTTCATCGGAGGAGACAAAATCCTTATTCTCTACAACCTTGAAAGCTACGCTTTTCTTATTCTTATATCCTTCTGCATCATTAGCGAGACACTTTAGTTCTATCTCGTGTTCTTAAAATTTACCAAATAGAGTTTCCACGCCCATGGTTAACATGTCCCTAGATTATCACAATGACTTTGGTTTCCAGATACGGTTTAGGGATCTGGGTTTATTTATAACCCACACTTCGTTTTTAAAATTCGTCTCAAGAGTTATCATGAAACTCATGATATGAGTGAATCACTTTTGTATGTCATAAAATGTCCTCTTTAGGTTTCATTATGAAGACCTCGTATTCATGGGTCAACGTATTCAACCCTGGCCTCTTTACCTTAGTATTACCTTCATAGATAACTAGGACAATATCCCATATTTATTTAGCATTTTTATAGTGATAAACACACAAGAACTCATCAAGACCAAGAGCAGTAGTAATAAGCATATTTTCTTACAAACCACAATTCACCTTTTCTTTCTCATCTTGGGTCTAATCATCTTCATTGGTTTTGTTCATCACAACACCCTTAAATTCATAAGTGGTAACAAATGGACCTTCTTTCACAAGCTTCCAAATACCATGATTCATCCTATCAATAAAGATTCTCATATTCTCTTTTCACAAACCACGCCCTTCTCCATTAAAGGATGGGGTTTTGTTTAGTTAATCCCATGAAGGCATTTCCTTCCTCCATGGATGATTAGTCGTGACATGAGTTAGACTCTGATGTCGCGTGTTGAACAAGTGAATCCAAGCATAATGAGGGGGAAGGGTGAATTATTATATTTATAATTTGTGATTACTTTAAGATTAATTACTAAAAGAAGCCAAATGTGTTAGTATAGTTAAAAAATAGATATTATAGTGGAAAATGGATGGAAATAAATGCAACGCAAAATAAATGAATGGAAGTAAAATGAGATAAAGTTGAGAGAGATTGTACCGGGATTTATAGAGGTTTGATAAATCTCTTGGCCTAATCCTCTCCTTAAAAGACAAACTTGTTAAGAGTTCCACTAATAAAATCTTTTGAGCTTTTGCAAGGATTTCCCATGAACATTATTACAATCGATTGAGAGATTTTACAATGGTTAACTCAAACCTAATGGAGCCTTTTATAGACTCACTTCATGAACCAAGAACGATATTTTGACAGGCTAATATTGGAAACCAAACAGAGATTTTGTAGGACAAACTCCACAACCAACCAAGAGAGACTTCAAAAGAATCACACTCTTGATAAAATAGTTGAACACCGGTACAACTACAACCTCACAAATGTTTTTCACTAACAAAGGCACTGAGCCAACTTTTAAGTGAAAATAAATAAGTATAAATAGAAAGGTCAAAATGAGAGAAGAATAATTTATAATTGAATTATGGTGTATGAAATAGTGAGGAGGAACCATCCTTTTATAGGAGAAATATATCTTAAAAAGGAAAATGATCCACGAGATTTTTAATGCTCACAATAGATTATGCATATCCAATAATCAATTATGTAGTTTAAAAATGGAAAGTTTCAAATTTCGTTGTTACTAATCAACTTTAAACCCTACTAGTCTATTATAAGGTGAAATATGTTGGAACAAGTTTGGTTCCGTAACTATCTTTATGTTTTGATGATAACAAGGAATACATCGTATGAAGAACAATTTTATATTCTAACAGTTTGCTAAGTGTGCAGTAACTGATAAATAGTTTTGGACTCTGAGCTAGCAAGTTGTGGACTCTGTACTAGTGAAAGTTATGGAATCTGAACGAGCAACTCTTAACTTTGGACATCAAATGCACTATAAACCAGTGGAGAGTACAATGAATTATTTACAAGTAAATCTGCATCTGAAAGCATCAAATATAATCCTGAAAGGATCTTATCCAGATTGACTCTGAAGTCTCAACGTTTTCAAGATTTGAATACCAACTCTAATCAAGCTTCAATAACTTATTTTTAGAAGCCTCTGGCTCAAGAAGTTTAATATGAAGAGAGATAGTAACTCTGAACTTTAATCAAGCTTCAAAAACTTATACTCAGAAGCCTCTGACTCAAGAAGTTTTCTATAAAGAGATAAAGTGACTCAGACCTCTGACCAAGCTTCATCTAAATCTACCAGAAGCCATTAATTCAAGATGTCATCACTGAAGGAAGATAATGTGAAATATTAAAATAGTACGAAATCATTATCCTCTACACTACTTTACAAAAAGGATTGTATGTCAGTACCAAATTTTTCAATACTTCCCATCCTTCCTTTCACTGCTGCATACATCTTCATGCATCTATGATTTGTGAAATTCCAACTTAATCCTCCAATAAATATATTCTTCATTTATATAAAGGAGATCTTGAAGCATTAAAAAAACGAACAAGAATAACTACAACGTACATATTCAAAGAAAAGAAAAATCAAGAGAGAAATATCGAGAACTCAAAGTTGAGAAACTATACAAAGAAGAAAGTCGTTATTATCTTGAAGGCTTTATAACTTTCATTTTTTGTAAATCTTGTTGTATTGAAACAGTGTGTATCAACATTTTGAGAAACACTTTATAAACACAAAACTTTGTAATCTTATCCAGTTGGTTAATTGCCTTGAGTGACTAAGTGCTTAGTTAGAATGCTCGATAAATCATTGATGGGTTGTCTCTAAATGATTTCCTTGAGGGACTAGGGTATAGTCATAATCCTTGAGAAGACATTGAAGGGTAGTCTTTGTGGTTTTAATTAAATTTTTTGATTAGTAGATTAAGTCCTTGTTGTGGAACCTTGTTTTGCAGGTAACATATGTTGTTCTGATGATGACAACTATAAAAGATCATAACGGATATTAAACATGACAAATAAGCAATATGATAACAAACAAAATAGAACAGATAATCAGCATGCCAAAGTGAAGCGGCGCGAAAAATACCTGAGTGCATCGCACACTCGAAATATTACAATAAAGTCGCCAATGATATTTATTTGTTCCAAAGAAACGGGAAAATATCGAATAAAACCCACAAAATAAAAGAAATGTTCGTCGCGACCAAGTGAGAGTTTGGGAGTCGGTTATGCAACAGAGAGGTATTAGCCCCCCTCACATCTGTTGTACTCAACGGGAACCATTTAGTTAGTGTATGTTCAAGTTTTTGTGTGATAGTTAGTGATATTCTACCTATTAGTCGAGAAATGATAAGAGATAGCATTTTTGTTTTTTAGTTTATTGGGTCTGCCAAGACTTTGCAGTCTCATGCGTATGTATCCCTATAGTGCAATAAGGAAATCAGAGCTCCATAGTTTGTCTAAAAAACCACAGATTTATTGGTTAATTTTAGAAAAATGATGCGTTAGACATTTCAAACATTTAAACTTTGACTTGTTTTGATCGTTCGCGGAGACTAAATCTTTGAGTTTGTTTCGTTTTAAAATGTCTAAGGCACATTCATTTTGAAAAGGTTTTTGGAGGAGTCGTGCAAGGGAAAAAAATAAAGTTTGATGAGTTGAAGTTGTTTTTATGGTATACCAGTGTCAAATGGCCGAGATATGTATCTTGTATTCAAACAATTAGGGAAAGGTTGGATATGCTTCCAACTCACCCGTTTAATCTTTTTTATTGAAAAAAGAGTGAGACGAGTTTAATCTTAACTCTTTAATAGTGGGTGAGTATCAAATGGCCGAGATATGTATCTCGTATTCAAATACTCATGAGGAAGGGAGGATATGCTTCCATCATACTCGTTTATTGTTTGTCGAGTTCGCATTAAAACCGCTTAATTAAAGTGTTTTGATCCGTTCATAACTAATCGAATGGGAAAGTAAGGTAAATTGTATTCAATTAATTTAGGAAAAGGTAGGATATGCTTCCATCTCGTCCATTCAATCCGTTTTGTTTAAGAAAAGGTTTTCACGTATTGAAACGACTTGATGTTGGATCAAGTGTTGAAGTTTATTATGAAATTGGTTTAAGTGGAGAATGGAGGAGGTTGATGGCGATGCAAAAGTAATCGACTTACGAAGGTTTAAGAAATGAGGTGAATAGGTAAATGGTGATGCAAAAAGCAATCTACTTAAAAGGTTTAAAAGATGGCTCGATATTAGATTGAGAGTTTATTATGAAAAATTTTGAGTGAATCGAAAGAAGACTCGACTTTGTAATTGATTTGGATTTGATTTGGGAAGAGACTCGATGTTGGATCGATTATTGTTTTAGTTTTTTTTTAAAGATTGGTTTTAAACTACCTTAATCTTATTTAACAATCATAACAAGCAATAAGCAAAATATAATGGAAAGTGGTAAGTTTATTACACTTTAATGGGAATAGGGGTAGGAGTGTTCAAATCCAGACCAATCTAAATAAAAACCGCAAATCGGTCTAAAAAAACCAAAAATCGTAAAAAAAACAAAATTTACTAGATGTGTTTGGATGACATTTTGTGAAAACCGCACGGTTCAGACGGATTTCAGATTGATTTTTCAAAACCGAACCGAACCGAACCGCATATATATATATATATATATATATATATATATATATATATATATATATATATATATATATATATATATATATATATATATATATATATATATATATATATATATATATATATATATATATATATATATATATATATATATATATATATATATATATATATATATATATATATATATATATATATATATATATATATATATATTGTACTTATTTATTTTTTATTAGTATGATATGTTACATGAATTTATTATTAGATGATAATTATTTGGTTTAATCTATTTATTTTTAATATTCATTTATTTCAACTATAATTGATCATTCTCATTTTATAATATTCACTTTAATATACTATATGTTATATATTATATCAAACCTATGATTTATTAGTATTTTTATAATATTAATAAAAAAATTAATTTGTAATTTGGATATCAAAAAATTGATCCAAATAAAAATGCATTAATTTAGATCATATCGGATCAGTTTTTTTAACATATCATCTAAAACTGAACCGAACTGTAACTAGATTTAACTTTAAATCAGATGAATTTTTATCTTAAAACTGATCCAAACCGGACTGAGAATACCCCTAAGTGGGGGTACACTTTGATCGAATGGGGATAGGGTGAAACAATTAAATTACAAATCCATTAACAAGTACACAAGTGAAGTAAATCATATAATTGGTTAATTAAAAGTCGATTGAATTAATTACTTAAGCTAACGAAAAATTAATTAGAAAAACTAATTAACTTTATTTAACCTAATCAACTAACAAAAACAAAGTTTAATTAATCGATCAAAACTCATTGTAAGAAAGCCTAAGAGAAAGCCTAAGAGAAAGCCACAGGACCGAAATCGAGAACAACCAAATTTAACGTCATGTTAAGTAATCATAAGGCGATTCATGTAGGAATCAACCCTATAAGAGGCTGGTTAATGGGGCTTATGCGCATAGGCGATTCAAAAAATAATATTAAATTAAATTTTGAAATCACAACGCAAAGTAAAAGAAGCAAAAACTAAAAAATATCGAATATTGCACTATATTAAGCAATCGTAAGGCGATTCATGTAGGAATTAACCCTATAAGAGGTCGTTCAATGGAATATATGCATCCTAAATGACTCGAAGAATAATATAGAGTTAAACTTTGAAATCGTCGTGAAAGACTAAAAGGCAACTCGATTCAAAACAAAGCAAAATATTAAAATAAAAATAAATTAATCAATAAATAAAAAAACTAACTAATTATGAAAAAAATAATAATAGCCAATAAAAATGAACAAAAATTATTTAAAAGCTAAATAGTAAATGAAATCAAAACAAAAATTAAAATAAGAAAGAAAAAGAAAAAGGGCCTAAAATAGTAAAACAGTGGGTGAGGAAAGAAGAAATGGCAAAGCCCAATGAAGGGTGGCCCAAAAGTGCTGGGGAGTCCACCATGGATCCCAGTCAACTAAGTTTGACTCTTGGGAGTAGATCCTGGGCGCTGAGATCATCTGGTCAACAGGTTGACTGTTATTTGATGGTGAAAGTATGAAGGCGCATGGTAAGGGATATGGGGGCGCCCGTGTGGAGTCCAGGGAAAGAGGCATATAACTAGTGACAAGTGTCCCAATGGTGGAGTCACTTGTCACCACCGTGTCAGAATAAACACAACAATTAAAACAAAAAATACACAAATAGCAATTCATTTTTCAAAACGCTCTCTCTCTTCTTCTAAACACAGAACTGATGTGCAACCTATCCTCATCGGAAAACACAAACCCGCCAAAGAAGGAGGTGGCACATGGTGGCCTCCTCCGTATTCTCCGGTGAACACCACCTAAATCTCAAAAATCTCTACACAAACCCCCCTAATTTTCCATGTAGATTCCGAATCTGGACTCGAAAATCCCTAAACCCTCACCAATTAGTCTGATCAAAATGTTCCCAAACCAAAACCCTAAGTTACAAAACTCAACCAAAATGTTTGATTCAAGTACGAAAATGGAACGCAAGAAGGCTCTGAGCAAGAAACTCAAATAAAAACAACAAGAACAAGCCAAATGAGAGCAGATTGGAGCACTTGAAGAACTTACCTCTTGAAGACTCTTTCAGGTAACGTACTTAGATAATATTAAGCTTCCAGAACTCCTCTTCTTCTACTTTTACTTTTGAAAATGTCGGTGTTGCTGTGTTGAGAATAGGCTTAGCTCAACGTCTTCAGTCTTCAGAATTTCAATGTGAAATTCTGTAGAATTTTTATCAAGAATGAGCTCTGAGTATTTTGTGGTCAGGGAAGAAATTGGTGCAGAGTGACATTAGGGAATGAGTTTTTCCAAATCCAATGATTGGTGAGGTTGTTAAATAGAGAGTTTGGCACATGTTAGGTTAGCTTGGTATGTGCGTGATTCAGTTAGGATTGAGAGGGAAATGAAAAAATAAATTTGGTGATTTGTTTCAGTGAAAATGATTTATGTTTGAGTGTTTTTGATGCAATCTGTGGCTCCCTTTCTGATTAATTTGGTCCCTTAGATGAAACTTTCAGTGTGGTCAGATTAAGAATGACTTGAGCATTGAGATTGTTATGAGTTTTGGTTTTTTAATTGCTTTTCTGTTTTGAAATTGATTTTTTTCTGTTTTTGAATGAAGTATGTGTGAAGGTTATTATTTGGGATCTTTGTACCATGTGTTGACATTGTGGTGTTTTGTTGTGTATGTTCTACAGGTGCAAAAGTTGCTGATGGTGGTGACATGATGAAGGGCTAAGAGGATGGTGGATGAAGAAGTGATGATGATGTACGTGGGAAGGGAAATGACGCTTGCACTGAAGCTGCTTTTCCGTTTTGCTTTTCAATTTGTTTTGTATTTTTGTCATTTTTGTTTGTCCATAGTGGGGGACTGCCCCACTTAGTTGGAGCTAGAGCCAATAGCAAGTAATAGGTATATTCCCTTGCATTTTGAGTGCAAACAAAGATTTTTTTTTTAATAACTAGGTTTTGAAAAAAAAATTGCAAATAATCTTTCGGAGAAAATTACACAAATAATCATGTTTCAGAAAATCCCACAAAGGAGAAACAATCTTACTTGGCGCCTACATCTTAAATTAAAGGGGAGGCGCCATCTCACTTGGCGCCTATGTGTTAAAAGTGTGTCCTAAGCCATGTGAGATGGCGGCTTAGTGCAAAGGAGGTCCAATTTTTTTCATTTTTTATTTTAAATATGGGACATTAGGTAAATGATATAGCTTCATGAAAATTCGACTTTTTATTTATACAAAACAATTACATAATAAAAAAATACAAAATAATTAGTGGTCCCTCGAAACTCGGTAACGACCTGCGGTTCCACATTCATGTTCTCGTCTGTCTCGTGGTGGGTTTCGTCGCATTTTCTGTTGTTGCAGGGTCGATGGCTTAACGAAGTCAATGTGTCTCGGATCCATGAAATCAGTCAGATTTCTATATCTAGAAGATTCGCTTTGGTACAGTCGGTTACCCATACCCTCAAAGTTTGGTCGTCTTTGTGGTGAGTGGGGTTCCATGGTTGGTCTATAGCACTGGTCGTCTGAGTAAGGGGTAGAAAGGAAATGAATCCTGGGGTGTTTGGTATTGCGAATGTTAGGTGCTTTGGTGATGTGGTGGTTGATGGTAAGTTGGGTCGGTTGGGTCATATTCTTTGGAAAATCCTAGATCAGGGCTAAGGTTAGATGTTGAGGGGCTCATATTTCGATATGGAGAAGACTGGAATTGTGTGTGGGGCATGCAGGTGTATTAGTATTATGATTGAGATTGTGGTTGGGTGTGGGGCATATGGGGGTATTGGTATTGAGGTGGTGATTGTGGTTGGGTGTGGAGCATGTGGGTGTATTCGTATTGTGGTGGTGATTGTGGTTGGGTGGTTGTGGATCTGTATCGTCGGAGAGGTTGGTGGGAGGTTGATGTGTGTTGGGTTTGTTGTTAAGGAAATGAGAGTTGTGCCCATTGTGTTCGTGAGTCAACCA
Source organism: Vicia faba (assembly GCA_948472305.1). Taxonomy (NCBI): domain Eukaryota; kingdom Viridiplantae; phylum Streptophyta; class Magnoliopsida; order Fabales; family Fabaceae; genus Vicia; species Vicia faba. The sequence continues at coordinate 1,516,572,021 of OX451735.1, forward strand.
AATACCTTGGATGAGACACGTGCATTTCTGGGTTACTAACCGATCTGTACCAAGCTAAATATTGATCAGTGTGTCGCATATTACTCTGGTTGAAGAAAACAGGGAATTGCAAGACATGTTGGTGACGCCTATGCCACATCTTACACCACTCTCGAGAAAAATATTTCCAATTGGTAAGACCCCATTGGATGTTAACCCTTTTTGAAGTGTCACGGGGACAAACAAGTTGGATCGCAGGGTATCTCTTGATGCATTCCAAACTGCATCATGACACGGTCGCTGTGGTGCATCTCCATAATGTTGAATCGTATGATTGTAGTCTTTGCAGTTCAAATTGTTGCATCCTCAGAGTTTGATTCATGGTCCAAACCCAAATATGGTCTCTAGATAAATTGTGGATAAAATTAAATCAGCTTAATGAAAACATAATCAATAAATAATTTAAATTCAGTACAACCTATTTAATCCTACATTTATCAAAACACTTCTACACTCAATCACTCAATGGCCTCTGCATCATAATATGTGATCAGTGCATATTTCAACAGTGAAACATACATTTGTCTCACCTCTGGGTTTTTGTTTAGAGACACCGAGAACATATGATTGTGTTTAAACAGGAAAGCCAATTTCTTGTATTTCAAAAAACGATTGGAGGTCAAACTTGGACGAGGTTCCGTGACACAAATATTTTATCAAAATCCGGTTTTTTTTTGTGACAACCAAATAATATTTTATAAGGTTGAGGTTCAAGATGATGAGGACCTTCAGAATATGTTTTCCAGTCATGAGTATTCTGGGTACGACTCTATTGAGTTGTACATTGTGTTGTGAGAGCCTCGACTGTCACAAGTGGTTGATCCTCTTAAGGCCGAACAAGTAGAAGTAGATGTTGTTGACGAAGAAGAAGATGATGAGTTAGAGTTTGAAGACATGGTCAATGATGGTTCTGAAGACGATGGGATACCTGGTATACCTCCGAATGAGATCTACACACCACCTCCACACATGACAAGCTTTAACATGGGCGGAGATGAATCTTCATCTGATTTACTTTTCAATCTGTATATGCAGTCGGGTGAAAACTTAAAAGAGAAAGACAAATTTCGTAATAGAGAATATCGTACAAAATTTCTCGAGGGAGATCAAAGACAAGGCTCTTAGGAAAGCGGTTATGAATGCGAGGTATGCATTAACACAACCTACATTCAAACACTATCGCAACGAGATCAGATTGTCAAAGCTGGACGCAGGTAGGTGGATTGATAATATTCCGGTGGAGAAATGGACTAGGTCATACGACAATGGACAACGATGGGGCCACATGACAATAAATCTTATCGAATCCATGAACGGTGTATTCAAAGGCATACGAAACCTCTTAGTAACTGCCTTGGTTAAATCAACATATTTTAGGATGGCTTCGTTGTTGGCCAAAAGAGGTGAAATATGGAATGTTGTCTTGCAATCGGGACAACTATGGAGTGAATGTTAAAAGAAGCATATTAAGACAGAAAGTGCCAAAGCCAACACCCATCTGGTTATACAGTTCGACCGCCACAACCCTAACTTCATTGTCAAAGAGATAATCGACCACAACGAGGGGCTTCTAAGACAAGAGTATATGGTTATACTACCATCTTGTTGGTGCGATTGTGGCAAGTTTCAAGCCTTTCGTATGCCTTGCTCTAATGTCATTGCGACATGTGCGTATACTCATCAAGACGCATTACAACTTCTATCTTCCATTTAGAAGTCTAAAACCTTGCTCAACATATACAACAACAGCTTCCTATTGGTAGCGAAACCTAATTATTGGCCTGCATACGACGGTGAAATAGTATGGCACAATGACCAAATGCAAAGGAATAAAAAGGGTCGTCCCAAAAGCAAGCGTATCACAACTGAAATGGACTCCCTTGACAAGCTATAAAGAAAGTGTGGTTTATGTCGTCAGGTCAGACACAATCACAAAAATTGTCCAACTTGGGCTACTAGCTCAACAACATAAAAATTGTGTGTAAACCATCTTTACTTTTTTAAGTTGTAAACATTAAGGTTTTTCATTAAGAGCATTTTTTACAACAAACCTTACACAAAAATAAATAAAAACACGATAAAATGTCTAAGAAATTACAACCGTCAAAACAATTTCATCTGACCCATGCATCATCAACATTACGTCTCCGTCTGTTTTGACTTCCTCCAACCAAAAATTAGGTCTTCCTGTTGCAAGTGAGGTGGTTGTTCTTCTTCGCTGGATCCTTCTAATTTGTTCCCCATCCTTGATGTCTCCCTCTAGCCATCGCATCAACTCTCTCTTCAGATGCTCCATTGAGTGAATGTGCCAAAATTTCATTTTCGTCGGAGGTTTGGTGGCCGAGAAAATAACGTAACCATCTCTGGTGAAAATCATGGGAGATGTCATGACGCAAATAACAGAGAAAAATAAGAAGACAGTGCGAGAAAATGTGAATAATGATGGAGAAACGGGGGATTTATTTATAGAAAATAGCATTTTTCCCTAAGCGTCAAGTGAGATGGCGCCTCCTCTCACATTTAAAGTGCATACGCCATCTCACTTGGCTAAAAGTGAGAGAATGCGCCAAGTGAGATGGCGCCTAGGGCAAAAGGGCAAGTGTAGACCCCAACTAGATTGACTCCTCCTTTGTGGGGTTTTCTGAAACATGGTTATTTGCATAATTTTCTCCGAAACATGGTTATTAGTGAATTTTTTTTCAAAACCTGGTTATTACAAAAAAAAAATCGCAAACAAACTTAAACGAAAGAAAAAGAACAAAATCTTGTATCCCTCTTTGTATTTTACTCTTTTTGTGAATATTTTCTCATTTGAAACCAAAAAAAATTAAAGTGAAAATAAAATGGAAACAAAAATTGTCCGACTCGGGCTACTAGCTCAACAACATAAAAATTGTGTGTAAACCATCTTTACTTTTTTAAGTTGTAAACATTAAGGTTTTTCATTAAGAGCATTTTTTACAACAAACCTTACACAAAAAATAAATAAAAACACGATAAAACGTCTAAGAAATTACAATCGTCAAAACAATTTCATCTGACCCATGCATCATCAACATTACGTCTCCGTCTGTTTTGACTTCCTCCAACCAAAAATTAGGTCTTCCTGTTGCAAGTGAGGTGGTTGTTCTTCTTCGTTGGATCCTTCTAATTTATTCCCCATCCTTGATGTCTCCCTCTAGCCATCACATCAACTCTCTCTTCAGATGCTCCATTGAGTGAATGTGCCAAAATTTCATTTTCGTCGGAGGTTTGGTGGCCGAGAAAATAACGTAACCATCTCTGGTGAAAATCATGGGAGATGTCATGACGCAAATAACAGAGAAAAATAAGAAGACAGTGCGAGAAAATGTGAAGAATGATGGAGAAACGGGGGATTTATTTATAGAAAATAGCATTTTTCCCTAAGCGTCAAGTGAGATGGCGCCTCCTCTCACATTTAAAGTGCATGCGCCATCTCACTTGGCTAAAAGTGAGAGAATGCGCCAAGTGAGATGGCGCCTAGGGCAAAAGGGCAAGTGTAGACCCCAACTAGATTGACTCCTCCTTTGTGGGGTTTTCTGAAACATGGTTATTTGCATAATTTTCTCCGAAACATGGTTATTAGCGAATTTTTTTTCAAAACCTGGTTATTACAAAAAAAAAATCGCAAACAAACTTAAACGAAAGAAAAAGAACAAAATCTTGTATCCCTCTTTGTATTTTACTCTTTTTGTGAATATTTTCTCATTTGAAACAAAAAAAAATTAAAGTGAAAATAAAATGGTAACAAGAAATAAAATAGAAACTTTCTTTTTTATATTTTGAATACTTTCTCAAAAGGGTAAATAAAAGAAACCAAAGTAAAAATGAAAATCTCTTTGCAATTTTCTTTAAATTGATATAAAAGAAAAAAAATGAAAATAAACAAACTCCAAATGAAAGGACACTAAATTAACTAATGGTAAGACTTTGAGCATCAAGAAATGGACCAAAAATAAACTCCTCTAAAAACAAACTCCAAAGGTTGAAGTTCAATACCATCATGAACATAATGACTAAGCAACAATCTTCTAAACCAAAAGGAACCTCAGAACAAATGGAAGAAAATAAGCCCATGACCAAATGCAATGGTCATGAGATATCTTGTTAGCCAAGAAACAAATAAAGTCAGGGGTGAAATTTTAGGGTATGACACAAAGATGCAACATGATGAAAACTAAAGATAATATCCTGCATAGCAAAGATGCAACAAGATGACAACTAACGATAACATCATGCATAGCAAAGATTCAAAGACTTTCAACCAATATAAAGTAACCAATGTACTTAAAGAAGTCAAAGATACAAGGAATATGTTTGATAGAGGATTGACAAAATCTCAGTTAATAGGCTGAATTGAAGGACTGATAAAGCCTCAAATATCAAAAAAGTCTCAGATAAAGGCAACCAAATGGATTATATCAAAATCCTCGAGAGATCTCAAGAAAGGTGTCAACACATTGAATACACAAGCTTAGGGAAGTTATCCCAATTTAGTTAGTGAGTAAAACTTTTGTAAAACGCAAAAGTATTTCTTTGTAGAAGTAGTTGGATATAATTACACACACAGACACACACTTAAAAACCATTTTATAAAATGTTTTTAAAAATAAAATGCTTTGAAGAATAACATAAAAGTTTCTTAGAAAGTGATGAGAACATTCAAAAAGCCAAAAAAATTATTTTGACAGGATCTAATCGATTAGCACAAAGTGTCAATCGATTATATTGGTGTGTTCTTGAGAAACAAGGAAGTTTGAATGTACCCAAACGATTAGCAACGACTATATATCAATTCTTACCTATTTTAGAAAACATGGCCATGACTTTTAAATGATTTAATTGACTAGCTTAATCAATTACTAACAGACATTTTTCATTCAATGTTGTTTCCTCTTTTGGAGGATTTGAAGCCTATAAATAGATGTCTCATTCCTCGGTTCAAATCATACAGTAGAAGAATTTTTTATTGACACACATGCTCTCTCTCCATCTCTCTAATTTTTCATTTTCACTTTCTCTTACTAGTTTTTATAGCCAAATGCTCTTGTGAGGAAAGATCTTTTTTAAGTGAGATGTTGTTGTAATTTTGGATGTGTAGTAATATAAAAGCTATTCAAGGATGTTGTTTATGCATCTTGGATGAGCACAATTACTTTTAGGGATAAAATATGAGGTTGGACGCTAAACCCGTCAAAAGCTTTGGTTGGGGATTATGTGATCAGTTCCTGATATTTAGTTAGGTTAAAGATCGCTAATATGGTTGAACTCCACTTAAGGTTAATATAAAGACTTGTTCATTTGAAGGATGAGGTTCTTCAATATTTATGAATTTACCATTAGGTTCATGAGGTTAATGGTTATCATGTTAAACTATATTGAGCTCTGAAATTTCGTTAAGAGAAGCTTAATCACTTCAATCTACAGTTGGTAAGGAAGCTTATCAACTTCACTCTCAACAATGGAGAGGACGGAAATGATCATATATTTTGTCTTGTATTATCATAGTTGTAGGACAACCACCATTTCCTTGTATAAAGGAGTTCATGAGCTCATCTACTAAAAGATCTCAGCTATATAATTTAAACTCTCAAGACCAGTTCTTGGGGAGAGGAGTAGGACATTTATATTTTACCGAACCTATATAAATTGTGGTGTTCTTCTTTTCCCTTAATTTTTTACTTTCCTCACTTTACTTTTGGAATACTTTTATATTCTGCTGCTAAGTTATAGAAAAAACCTTTTTAAACTCAGATAGATCTTAGGTTTTAGAAGAAAAAAATTCAAACTTTGATTTTAATCTCGAAAAGTTTTTCAAAACCGTGTTTTTTCAAACCACACAACTCACCCTCATCTTGTGTCTGAAGTCTCAAGTCCAACAAGTGGCATCAAAGTCTAACTCCTTTTAAGGACTAATCGTCTTATGAGGAAGATGACTTCCAACACAAGATTCTTTTTTCAAAACTCACAATCTTTTGAAAATTTATTCTTTATTTTATAATACATGTGTTTTCCTCAAAATAAAATATTTTTTTATTCAATGGTCTGTTTTACCTTACTCATCAAATAAATTCTTGAGATTTTATGCTCGTGCGTGGAGTGAACTCTATGTCATATTCTGAGAGTTCCACCGCCTATGCCATCATGCGCCCGGCCAGATCCGGCTTATTTAGAATTTGCTTAATAGGGAAATTAGTTTTTACTAGGATGGGGTGGCCTTGGAAGTAATGCTTGAGTTTCCTTGTTGTTGTTAATAATGATAGAGCCAAATGTTCAATCTTTTGATACCGGAGTTCTGCTCCTTGTAATACCTTATTGACGAAATAAACCGGCCTCTTGTCGGTCTCCCCATCTTGTACTAGGACCGAGTTGATGGCTTTGTCTGACACGGCTAGGTAAAGTACCATAGGTGTATTTTCCTTGGGTCTAACGCGTATAGGCGGAGTTGACAGGAACTGTTTTACTTTGAGGAAAGCCTTTTCGTAGTTGTCGTTCCATTCGAAGTATGCCTTCTTTTTGATTGCTGCAAAGAAATGAATTGACTTGCCCCGTGCACAAGATAGAAAATGAGATAAAGCGGCCAAACGGTAGATTAGTTGTTAAACTTCACAGATGGATGTCGGGATTCTCATGTCGATGATCGTTTGGCATTTGTCTGGGTTGGCTTCTATACCCCAACTTGTGAGTATGAATCCTAGGAATTTCCCGACTTACACCCCAAATGCACATTTATCTGGGTTTAAGCGCATTTTATAGCTTCATATCGCTGCAAAAGTTTCCTCTAGGTCCTTCATGTGTCTTCTCTCCTTTGCGGTCTTGACCACCATGTCGTCAATGTATACCTCTATATTCTGCCGATCTGTGGAGTGAAAACCATGTCCATCAACCTTTGATACGTAGCCCTAATATTTTTTAGACTCAAAGGCATAACTTCGTAGTAATAGTTGCTCTGGTCGGTCATGAATGCGGTCTTCTGTGCGTCTAGTGGGTTCATGCAAATTTAATTGTACCCAGAGTAAGCATCAATGAAGCTCAGCAATTTGAATCTGGAGGCCTCATTGATTAGTCGATCAATATGGGGTAACGGATAAGAGTCTTTTGGACATGCTTTTTTGAGTTCGATGAAATCTACAGACATTCTCCACTTCCCGGTTTTCTTCTTAACCATTACCACGTTGGATAGTCAAGTAGGATACTTGACCTCTCCTATGAATCATGCTTTCATCAGCTTATCTACCTCTTCGATTATGACTTTTATTTTCTCCTTGCCGCCTTTCCTTTTACATTGGGCTACCGGCCTTACCCCGGGATTAAGTTCCAAGTGATGACACATAATGTTGGGATCTATGTCGGGCATGTCGGATGGTTTCCAAGCGAACATATCAATGTTTTTCTTCAAGATGTCCACTATCTCTGATTCTTCCTCTCATGAAAGATTGGTTCCTAGGTGGATGATCTCTAAGAGTTAGCATCTAATTTAAGCCTCCTTTGTCTCTTCCGAGGGGTTAGATTATCTTACCTAGGATCTTACCTTGGATCCATATCGATCACGTTGGCTTTGTGGTCGCTTGCTTCTTCCGTAATCACAACCTTCCTCTTTAATTTCAAGTTGTCTTTATAACATTTGTGCGCCATCCCCTGGTCTCTGTGCACCATTCCTACTTGTCCCTTGCCGAGGGGATACTTTATATTGAGATACAAGGTTGATAATGTTTCCTCGAGCGCGTTGAATGACGGTCTCCCGATTATGATGTTGTAAGGAGACGATGCTTTAACGATAAGATATCATACTCTAACTACTTTGGCATTCTCTTTCATCCCGAACACGGTTGGAGCTGGGAGGTGTCTGAGGACCTATACCTATTCTCCTGAGAACCCAACCAGTGTTCCATTGAATGATGATAGTTATTTCGAGTCAAAGTCCATTCCTTTGAAGGCTTCCTATTACATGACGTCGCCCGAACTTCCTGGGTCTATCAGTACCCGTTTGATACTCCAGTGTCTGATTTGGAATTTGACGATCATGGGATCGTTTTCATGAGGCAATACTTCTCCTGCATATTCTCGGGAGAACATGACAATACCAGGATCTAGGTTCTTGTCCTTCCATTCTACTTGGGCCACGAGCATTGTGTTTCAGGCATATCTCTTTCTCGCTGAACTGGTGGAGCCTCCTCCGGAAAATCCCTCTGTTATAGTGTTAACGGTATGCAGGTTAGTCGTTCTTCTCGGACTTCTTCTTTTGATTTTACCTTCTTCTTTGAATGGTTCGCCGGGTCGCCTTCCCCTCTGGGGAGGGGGGCTTCTCTTTCCAGACTGTTCAACATTTCCTTTCATATAGGACGATAACTTTCCTCTTTGAACGAGTCTCTCAATTTTTCTCTTCAGCTGTTAGCAATCGTCGGTGTAATGTCCGTGGATCCGATGATATGTGCACCAGGCGTCAGCGTCATCCCCTAGGATTGCATTGACGCCCGGGGGACTCCAAGATCTAGGTAGTAGATTGAGACGATTCACTTCCTTTCAGATATCTTCCCTTTTGTCATTAAGAGGGGTGAAAGTTTCATATGGAACTAAGGATCATCGGGATGGCCAGTAAGGGAGCCTTTCTTGTGATGGTCGGCCACGAGGCCGGTTCTGCTCTTTCTTCTCTCTTGGAATCTCATCCCAGGGTCCTCCTCTTTTTTTAGCGTCTTTGGTTCTTTTCTCAATGTTACTTTCTTCTCCTTTTACGTGATATTTTGCACGGGTGATGATCTCGTCCATGTTGGTGGACGGTTTCTGGGCCAGCGATTCGTTGAATTGACCGGCCCGGAGACCATGCTGAAAATCCACTATAAATATCTCCTTATTAGGGTGAGAAACCTTTATAGTTTCTTTGTTGAACCGTGCCATGTAATCCCTCAAGGGTTCCGATTGGAGTTGGCGGATATTAAATAGTGTCGTTGTGGACACCTTCCTGTGTCGGCTTGCAGAAAACTATTGGACCATATTTTTGGTGAAATCTTGATAACTGGTGATGGAGCGTCTCAGAATACCCATATACCACCTTAAAGTCGATTCCTTGAAAGCGTCGACCATGAGCTTACACTTCAATGAATCATTAGCCCTGATGATTACCATCATGTTGTTGATAGCAATGATATGTTCGTGGGGATCGTATTTCCCATCGTATGACGAGCAGGTCGGGGGCTTGAAGTTTTCTGGAACCTAATCGTCCCAGATAGCCTGGGATAATGGCTGAGGTTCCAGAAGCTCCATTCTCTGGTCTCCATCATCTTGGCTCTTTGTCTGCAGGATGTGGATGTTGTCCTGGAGCGTGTCATTTTGCTGGCGAAGGTCATCGATCATGGTCAGTAATTGAGCCATGTCTGGGGGTGGATCTCTGTCAGAGGATATTGTTCGCAGAATGCTTGGATAGTGTGGCCCAGGAAAGTTTTACCAGGCCCCATATTGGGCGCCAAATGTTCTTGCTAAACACCAAAGACGACTTCCCTACCGACTCCAAGGGCTTCAGGGAAGGTCTCTAATGAACGAAATTGCTTTGTATATTATGTTAAGGGATTCGGAGGCTTACACAAGTGTGCGTGAGCTCCTAGCGATGCGTCTTGCTTACCCCTCAGTCAGGAGTCCTATTTATTGAGGTGCATGTGTGATACGGTGGGAGAACTGACTTGAGTGTTTTGCGTTTGATCGCAAAATGTTGCAGTTAGCAAGAGTCGCCACCAACTTTTATTTTATCCAAAAGGAAAGTCTGAAAAGAACAGGAAAGACCTTTGAGATTATTTATCGAGTTCGGGGGGTAGATTATGAAAAGGGAAGGTATTAGCACCCCTTTCATCCATAGTCATCTATGGGCTCTTAGTTGCTTGCTAGATCACTTGCTTTTGTTTGAAAATGTGCTTTGTGTGGTTTTTGAAAGTATTTTGAAAAGGCGCCTTTGTTTAGGCAAACTTTGTAATAGTTCTCGTTCGTAAGAACGTATACAAAGTGTTGGACTTTTGAAAATGTTTCAAGTTTGGAAAATGTTTTGAAAGTGTTTGTTTTGAAAGTGTTTGGTGTTTGTTTTGAAACTTAGCAAGGATGTTTGTTTTGAAAGCGAGCAAGCAACTAGGAACAATCTACCTACTCAAAAGTCATTGTTCATTTCTTCCTTTCCTTTGATATCGCTATCTTACCATTGATTGGTAAGAAGCCTTATCTTTGGATGTAAAGGGACGAGCGTGGGTTATCATATAGCCATGATAGCAAAGTTGTGAGATATCTTAGCATTTCTCTTTGAGGGACTAAGATCATTTTGAAAGGCAACATTGATAGCGTCATCGAGGGACTATGATCTTGTATTTTTTATTTGTTTTTGCTAAGATATCCCACATGCATAACATGGCCATTTTTGTAAGGCAACAAAGTGGAATTACCCTAAGGGTGAAAGTGTGCAAGTGTATTGGATTTACATGCATTGTTTTGTCTTGAATTAGGGTTTACTACTTGTTGATTTTAGTCTTGCCATACAAGCCCTAATTACTAGCATTTATATTAAAGCGATAAATTGCCGAAAGTAAAAATTACTACGCTATTACATCATTAGGGGAGGGGTATACAAATTTATAAATGGGGATTGCAAGAAAATTAAACCTAATTATCGATTACAACCATATTGAATAATATACAAGAATTGAATAAATAATGTACAAGGATATAAATGGAAAAAGAAATGATTTTGTTTAGTTTTTTGTTAAGGGTTTTAACCTAATTAAGAGACATGATTAATTAAAAATAAACAAAATTATACTTAAACTAATTAAGAAAGAAATTAAGTATAAAAAGGATTTTTTTAAGTTTTTTTTTTATGAAAAAGGGTTTTAACTTAACGAAAATAATAAGAAAATTAATTAATTAAAAGAAACCTAAATTCTAAGTTGATTTTAGATAAAAGAGAAAAATAATAATTAAACCTAAATCTAAATATTAATTATTTAAGAAAAAGAAATTAGTTTGTTAAAAAATGTTTTTGTTCTTTTTTGTTTTATAAAGAAAGTAAGTAAATAAGTGTGAAAATAATAATAAAATAATTTTGGATTTTTTAATAATAATAATAATAATAATAATAATAATAATAAATAAAAGAAAACTAAAATAAAATAAAATAAATAAAAGAAAATAAGTAAAAATGAAATAAATAAAAAAGGTTTGAGTCAGGTGTATGAAAATAGGCAGGGGGGTTAAAAGTCCGCAAAAATGACTAAGCCCATTGTTGGAGGCCCTGCGCTGGTTGTTGCAAAAAAAGAAAGAAAGAAAATGCTGAAAAAACAAAAAACAAAAGGTAGCGCTGGATGTTGAACCCAAGATCCTCAGCATACACGCGCGCTGCCTTTGCCACTGGGGTGGTTGTACATCAGATAACATAAACAGAACAACAAATACATAACACAAGTCATGTCCTGAATATGACTTCATCTTCAACCTCCAGCCTGAACATCTGTAACTTCACCATTTCTCAACAAAAATGAAAGATGCAAACATGAAAGTTGCTCCATTTTTTCATACGAATCCAACCATATAAATATTATAAGCTATAAATCAAAGATGAATGAGAATTTCTAAAAGTACAAAATTCTGACCTAACTTTTTTCAAAGATTCAAACCTAAAATTCTCTAAGCTCAATCAATATAAATGAAATATATAGATATGTACAATTTCAGGGCAATGATGTCTACATTTTATCTTCACAAATGCAAGCCTAACAATGCCTAAATGAGAAGATAGAAGTTCAGAAAATGTACCTCAAAACTGGAAATCGTGAAATGAGTTTGAGCTGCTTTCAAGGAGTTGTGATGATCAGGTTAGCTTCCTCAAGTTCCCAGGAAGCTAATGCAATGCTTACTTAATGCAGGGAGTGTTTGAATCGTGCTAGAGAAGTCAAGGTGCAAGCTCCGTTTTTTGGTTATGGAAGTTGATGAAGGTGATGTTACAGTCGTGTAACAGGGTGTGGGATTGTTTGTAGATGATGTTTAGGAACTTTTGGAAGTGAAAAGCCAAGAAACACACGAGTGGATTATGAGTCTAGAGTTTTTGGTCAAAATATGCAACAATGGTGGTTTGTTATGCAGTTCCGAGTTTAGGAGAGTTTGAGAGCTTGTGTATCCATTTTTTATGTTGCAATAGACTTGTATAGTTATATGAAAAAGGTTGGGGATCAAATTCACACAAGATTTCTGAGTTCTAGCCTTTTGGCTTTATAGCTTGCTTTTGAAGAAAAGTGAGAAGACAAATCTCAAAGTGTTGTACAAGCATGTTCTGAGTTGAAAGAGGCCTTACACATATTTATTTTGGTTTATAGGGGTTGTGTATGCAGAAAGAACAAGTGCAAGGCTCAAGAAGTTGAAAATTGCAAAAGTGATGCTTTATCAAAATGGAAATGGTAACTTTGTGCCATAAATGGAAAATCATTTTGGACAAAGCTTAAACCAAGTGGATAAGGGCTTAAAGAGTTGTGTAAACCATTAATTATGGAGTGACAAACAAGTTTGAGGCCTGCAAAGCAAAGATTATGCAGCCTATCATGGATTTGGTTCATGTTCAGCCTGAAAATCTTCCTTGTAAAACAAGAATGAAACTCTAACTTCTTGCCTTCGATTCTCCTTGCTCAAGTATCATCTCAATGAGTTATTTGACATTTTGGAAAGCTTGTAACATCATATATAACCTCTATGTTGGACATTTTTAAAGATTCATCTTAGAACTATGTGAAAAATTACCATGAAGTTAGGTCCAAATCCTGCCTAAACTAGGGCAAAATTTCACTTAGTTTTTCAAGTTTCATGAACATGTCTTCTTAAAATCATCACTTGAAATCCATTTCTAGAGAAAGTTTTGTTCGACAATGTTTTATATCTCATTGAGATCTACAACTTTCATGTTGGAAGTTTCCTTTGAATCATCTTGCATCATGGTGAAAATTTGGCTCAAAGTTATGAAAAAAAGTGAATTTCCAACACTTAGAAAAATTTCTAAGTTTAGAAATTTTGACTTTTCAAAATGAAATCTTGACCTTTTGATTTCTTGATGAACAATTTTCATATTTTGACATGTCTTGATGAATTGTAATCTTTGAAACTTGATTTTGATCAAAAAGTCAAAGTTTGACTTTTTAGTGTACAGTTGACTTTTCATCAGTTGACTGAAATTCATCTGTCAATCAATTAATCTTGAGAAATCTTTTGAGCCATGCCATTAGATAAAAATTAAGTATTTTAACCCTTGAGATTATGTCTCAAACCAATAAGTCATGTTTTAGGTCAAAAATCAGAAATTGCACCTTCTCAGTCAAAACCCTAATTTTGACCATTTTACCCTTTTGATGATCTGATCAAATTTCTTGAGGAGTTGTGATCCAAACTTGATCAATTGCCATATATGAGTTCATAATGTTTATATGGACCAAAAATTATGAAGTTTGACTGTAAATTGACCACAGTTGACTTTTCCCCCAATATAGTTGATTTTAGGTCAACTGATCAATTGACTGAGCAAAAATGTGATCCAAGACTTGAAACTTGACATGAGAAATCTTGAGGGTCCAAAATGATCCATTAAAGTCATTTGGGGCATAAAAGGTCCATTTGTCCTTGTGCAATCTCAAACCCTAATTTCCAGTTATCAATGCTTGAGGAGGTGTCTTGAGTTGATCAAACCTTGTGCAGTCTTGAATCAATGGAAGTCTTGTGAGAGATTACTTGAGAAATGAGAGGGAAAATTTTTGGGTACAACAACTGCCCCTGTTCAATCTTCATAAACCTGAAGAGTTAGATTGGCGGATCTGTCATTCGTGACTTGAAGGTGGAAGATGATTGAACACTAGAGTGCCCAGAAATTTGCACTCGAAGATGTATCGGGAATGGGCTTATAGATGCCATTTGGAGGAATGATGGTAAACATTGAAAGAAGTATCAGCATAAATCTTTGGTTGATTTATACTAAAAACTTGATGTTTTACCTGTGGAAAAAAGGGTTAATAAAATGCAGATATATGCATGATGTTCATGAGATGGTGAGATTATGTTAAATGTGTTTTGTATGTATGTGCTATGATGTAGGAATGTAGGATCCATGTTTGTCCGGGAAAATAAATCCCTGACTGCTGCTGAGGAATTTTGGGAAACTGAATCCCAGATTGTTGTTGGGGATTATCACTTAAATGTTAGTTGTTATCAGGCCAGGTCCACGTTTCACAAGTTGCTAAGAATGAGGAAGTCAACTACTATTTGGTCGGATCCAGGCTTCACGGTAACTTACTGGGGAAGAATAAATTAACTGTTATCTGGTCGGATTCCAGGCTTCGCAAAAGATTTCTTGGGGAGAGTGAAGTTAGGTTGTTATCTGGTTGGATTCCCAGCTTCACAACAACCTTCTAGGGATAAGGAAGTTAATTGTTATCTAGTCGGATTCCAGGCTTTGTAGTAACTTGCTAGAAAGGATGAATTTGAACTGATATCTGGTCGGGTCCATGCTTTGTAGTAGCTTGAAGTGGTAACTACTATCTGGTCGGGTCTAGGCTTCATAGTTTTTGAAAAGTTATAATATTATCTGGTCGGGTCTAGGCATCATGGTGTCTTGCTGGGAATTATAGCTAGTTGTTATCTGGTCGGGTCCATGCTTCACAATAACTTGCTTGAATAGACGAAATTGAACTGATATCTGGTCGGATCCAGGCTTCACAGATTTTGAGGTGGATGAAGTTAATTGATATCTGGTCGGGTCCAGGCTTCATAATAAACTTGTCTAAAGAGATAGGGTTGAACTGATATCTAGTCGGGTCCAGGCTTTAAAGTTACTTGCTTAGAAATTAGTTGTTATCAGGTCGAATTCCAGGTTTCACAATGAATTTCTATCTGGTCGAATCCAGGCTTCACAATAGCTTACTTGAAAAAATGAAGTTGAAAACTGATATCTGGTCGGATCCAGGCTTCATAGTAACTTGCTGGGGTAGAGGCAAACTCTACTGGGGAAAAGAAGTTAAACTCTAGTCTGGTTGAGTCCAGGTTCTTCAATGCCTTGAAGGGTTAAACTATTATCTGATCGGGTCCAGGCTTCAAAGTATTTGGAGAAGTTACACTATTATCTGGTAGGATCCAGTCTTCATAGTATTTGGAAAGTTGTACTATTATCTGGTCGGGTCCAGTCTTCATAGTATTTGAATGAATGAAGTTGACTGTTATCTGGTCGGATCCAGGCTTCACAGCGATTTTTGGAGATAGTAAAGACTTTGTTGATGACTTTACTAGGGATTAGGGGTTGTGACCCTTTGATTTGCAATAGTCTAAAAGAAAACTCATGCTGGAGAGGATAGACTCAGTTGGGGGAGATAGACTCAGCCGGGAAAATAGACTATGTTGGGGGAATACAAACTCAACTTGGGGAGTTATGCTACTCGTTGTTTGTTGGGGAAATAAACCCTGTGGGGGAAATAAACCCTGTTGATGAATGCTCGATGAACTGCTGACGAGGTGAGTTCTTTGAGGAAGAGATCCATATGGCTTCTTCTTATAGGATCAACTTAGCTAGGAGAGAGCTGTCAAGAGATTGAGACTCTGGTTGGAAATCAACCTATGCAAAGAGACTTTGTAGATAACTCTGTTGGTGATTAGTTTATTGTAGCTATCTTGTGGGGATAACGTTGGTGAAATAACTCTGTGGGGATATTCCATATACATTAAAGAGATGCTTGTTACTGCTTAGTAGGACACATGTGCCAAATAGTTTTAATTATGTTCATATGCATATGTTCGTTCAATTTTAGTCATTGGACAATTCTATATTCAAAACAAAGACAGAAAGTTTGCACTTCAAAGTAAATTTGTATTGATATTTTGCCCATGAATAGGCGTTTTTGTACAAAGATACGAAGATCCTAGTAAGAGAAAATCGTCGAAAGGAAAACAAAATTTTGAAAACAAAAACAAATAGCCAGGTGGAAATGATCTCATTGCATTCCAACTCTACTATTGCCCCAATGTCTTCAAATGCCCCTTGTCGTTGACAGAAGTTGATTGGATTGATCTTGGACCGTTTGAACTCGAACCTTGGTAATAAAGTCGACTATGATGATTCCACGGGACATAGTCATACGTTTTCAATCCTTAACTTTTGTCTGGACGACCCTTTCGGGTTTTCAGCCCACCAGGATACCCATTTTTGCCCAAGTCGCCCTTTCGGGTTTTCAACTTACCGGGTGTACAATCTTTTTCATATATCCCTAATTTTTGTCCAAACCTTTTGGTTTGCCGGGATGCCCTTATTTTTCCTAGGTTAGTTAACCTAGAAGGTCTCTTATGCGTAGTATTTTTAACTATGTACGCGTTCACAGGATGTGGGAAGTATTCACCATCCATGGTAGTTAGCATCATGGCACCGCCAGAGAACACTCTCTTGACAATAAATGGCCCTTCGTAGGTGGGAGTCCATTTGCCTCTGGGGTCGCCTTGTGGCAGAATTATGCACTTTATCACCAAGTCACCAGCTTGATATACTCGAGGCTTGATATTTTTTTTGAAAGCTTTGATCATACGTTTTTGGTACGTCTGACCATGACAAACACCAGCCATTCGTTTTTCATCCATCAAGTTCAATTGGTCCAATCTTGTCTGAACCCACTCGTCTTCGCCTAAGCCTGCTTCATTCATAATCCTTAGTGAGGGAATCTGAACTTCTACTGGTAAAACAGTTTCCATGCCATAGACTAGAGAAAAAGGAGTTGCCCCAATTAATATCCTAGCTGAAGTACGGTAGCCATGAAGAGAAAACGGTAACATCTCATGCCAGTCCTTATAGGTTACTACGATCTTATGCACAATCTTCTTGATGTTTTTGTTGGCCGCTTCGATTGCACCTTTCATTTTAGGTCTATATGGAGAAGAATTGTGATGCTTGATCTTGAACTGAGTGCAAAGTTTGGTAATCATAGCATTGTTGAGGTTAGTCCCATTGTCGGTGATGATCCTCCCAGGGATACCATAGCGGAAGATGAGGTTATGTTTGATGAATCTGGCTACCACATTCTTTGTGACTGAGGCAAAAGAAGTGGCTTCGACCCATTTGGTGAAATAATCAATAGCGACCAAAATGAAGTGATGTCCATTAGAAGCAGTGGGCTTTATTTCTCCAATCATGTCAATGCCACACATTGTAAATGGCCATGGAGCGGTTATGACGTTCAGAGGGATAGGAGGCACATGGACCTTGTCAGCATAGATTTGGAATTTGTGACAAGTTCTTGAATGTTGATGGCAATCAGTCTCCATTGTTGACCAATAGTAACCAGCTCTCAAGATTTTCTTAGGCATCGTATGTCCGCTTGAGTGAGTGCCAAAGAGGCCATTGTGCATGTCTTTCATAATTTCCTCTACCTCCTTCTTGTCCAGACATCCGAGTAGAGTAGAATCATGGTTGTGCTTGTATAATATTCTGTTACTTAGGAAGAATTTGGCTGAAAATCTTCGTAAGAACTTTCTGTCATTGATGGATGCTCCCTCGGGATACTCTTGTGCTTCAAGGTATCTCCTCACCTCATGGTACCATGGCTTTTCTGTGTAAGTGTCAAGCTCACAGCAGTGCGCATGCTTGTCGAATCTCTCAATGGTAATCACAGGGGCTTCGTTGTCCCATCTGACCTTGAACATAGAAGACATGGTGGCCAAGGCGTCAGCCAACTGATTATCTTCCCTGGGGAAGTGCTCAAAGGTGATCTCTTCAAAGTAGGGAATCAGGGATAGCACAAGTTCCTTGTAAGGGATGAGATTAGGGTGTTTAGTGTCCCAATCTCCTTTTACTTGGCTAATCACTAGAGCAGAATCCCCAAACACATTAAAATGCTTAATCCTCAAATCAATGGCAGCCTTCAGACCTAAAATACACGCTTTGTATTCGGCCATGTTATTCATGCAATCGAAGCATAATCTGGAAGTGAAAGGAGTGTGGAAACCTTCAGGGGATATGATCACAGCACCAATTCCGTTACCCAAGGTGTTGGAAGCCCCATCGAAGACCATAGTCCATCGGGATCCTTATTCAGGTCCGTCATACGGTCCAGGTTTCACACAGTCGATTACTAGCATGATGTTCTCATCTGGGAAGTCAAAGTTCATAGACTGATAATCATCGATAACTTGATGGTCCAAATGATATGCTAGTATGCTTCCTTTGATGGCCTTTTGTGTCATGTATTGAATGTCGTACTCAGTCAAGATCATTGGCCATCTGGCTATCCATCCGGAAAAAGAAGGTTTCTCGAAGATGTACTTGATTGGGTCCATTTTAGAAATCAACAGAGTGGTATGAGTCAACATATATTGTCTTAGCCAGCGAGCAGCCCATGCCAGAGCGCAACAAGTTTTCTCGAGCAGTGAATATATGGTTTCGCAGTTGGTAAACCTTTTTCTCAGGTAATAAATAGCAAGCTCTTTTCAGCCAGACTCGTCATGTTGGCCCAAAACACACCCCATAGAGTTCTCTAGTACTGTCAAGTACATGATCAAGGGTCTTCCTTCAACCGGAGGCATGAGAATAGGAGGTTCTTGCAGGTATTCTTTGATTTTGTCTAAGGCAGCTGGCATTCATCATTCCATCTGACTACCTAATCTTTCTTCAAGAGTTTGAAGATTGGCTCATAAGTAGCAGTCAAGTGAGATATAAAGTGAGCGATGTAATTAAGACGACCCAAGAATCCTCTAACTTCCTTTTCAGAGTGGGGGACTAGAATTTCTTGGATGGCCTTTACCTTGGCAGAATTAACTTCAATGCCTTTATTACTGACAACAAAACCTAGAAGCTTTCCAGACCGTACTCCAAATGTGCACTTGTTACGGTTTAACCTCAACTTGTACTTTTTCAACCTTTCGAATAGCTTGTACAGGTGATCGATATGTTCCTCTTCAGTTTGTGATCTGGAAATCATATCATCCATATATACCTCTATTTCATGATGAATCATATCATGAAACAAAGCTACCATAGCCCTTTGATATGTTGCCCCTGCGTTCTTCAATCTGAACGGCATGACCTTATAGCAAAAGTTGCCCCATTGCGTAACAAAAGTGGTCTTCTCCATGTCTTCGGGAGCCATCCTAATTTGATTATAGCCATAGAAGCCATCCATGAAAGAGAAGACTTTATGCTGAGCAGTATTATCGACCAAGACGTCAATGTGTGGTAGAGGGAAGTCATCCTTGGGGCTTGCCCTATTCAGATCCATATAATTTGTGCACATGCGAACTTTTCCATCTTTCTTTGACACTGGCACAACATTTGCAACCCATTAGGGATAAGATGTCACAGCTAGAAACCTTGTATCAAATTGTTTCATCACTTCAGCTTTTACCTTCTCATACATATCAGGCCTCATGCGATGAACCTTTTGTTTGACAGGAGGGCAATCTTCTTTTGTCGGCAAACGATGAACTAAGATGTCGGTATCCAAACCTGGAATATCTTCATACAACCAAGCAAATACTTCCACATAATCATGCAACATCTGAACCAATATTCTCTTGACACTGCTTTCCAGGTTAGCACCGATCTTGACTTCTTTCTTGTCTGTCTCGGTACCCAGATTGATGACTTCAATTGACTCTTTGTGCGGTTGAATAGCTTTTTCCTCTTGTAATAGAAGTCTAGCTAGTTCTCTCGATATTTCACAATCTTCCTCACCTTTGTCTTTTGCTTGGTTAATTGGACATTCAAAGTCATAGTTGGCAATAGTAGAGTCATTGGAAATAAGATCCATAGTGGACGAGGACCCGCAAGAGTGTGTGTGTGTGTGTGTGCATGTAAGATACATGGCTATTTTGAAAAATGTATTTGAAGAAAAAGAAAGATAATGAACACAAAGATTTGAATGCAAAAGAGTCCAATGATTTGTATTGAATGATCATATGATAAGATGAACATAAATAAAACCCTTGACAAATGGACCATAGTGCCCCGGGCCAGGCACATGGCTTAAAAGTTATTGTTAAATATTATAGACAAAATGTTCTTGAATTAAATAAAAAGCAATAAACAAGTAGATTACTCCTCAATGAAGGACATGGGCGAGAAGTCCTTTGCATGTCATTTATTAAGCTCCATTGTAGTAGGATACACACAATCTTCAAATGCAGCTTCATCATCCGAAAGCAACCATAGTGTTAACTTCATGGCTTCTAATAGGGAGCGGGGGCTTCCCTGCACGAGTGTTCCTCACTTCCTTTTGAGCCTTGACGGTGAAACCCAAACCAAACTCGTCTGCTTTGAATGGTATCTCGAGGAGTTTCCCCCAAGTGTCATTGCTTCCTTCTTCAATTTCAGCACGAGCATCTTTGACTGAAACCGTCTTTGGCACGACCTTAACAGCTTTGGACACATCAGAGGAACATTTGGTAGCACCAACCATTGGTGGCATAACTTCAAAGGCTTGACACGAGGTCTCAATGAATTCTCAATCCATCTCCACGTATTTGAAAGAGTTGGGTGGCTTACCATAAACTCTTCCTCTCCACAAAGTGACAATTCTTCCTTTGACCGGATACTTAAGCTTTTGATGGAGAGTTGACGTTATTGCCCCAGCTCCATGGATCCAAGGGCGACCCAACAAACAAGAATAGGCAGGACAGATATCCATGATGTAGAAGGTAGAGTTGAAAATTTGTGAGCCCACCTTGATTGGAAGATCTACCTCCCCATGAACTGTCCTTTTTGATCCATCGAAGGCCCTCACGATGATATCACTTGGCTTCAAGACTAAACCTTCACAATCTAAGCGGTTTAACGCCCCCTTGGGTAGTAAGTTCAAAGAAGAGCCAGTGTCGACCAGAACATGTGCCAGGGTGGTCCCATTGCACTCGACAGAAACATGTAGAGCTTTATTGTGGTTCTTCCCAAGCAGTGCTAGATCGGCATTTGAGAACCCCAAACCATTATCAGCCGTCAGGCTTGCCACACAATTCTCAAACTGGTCAGTTGTGGTCTCATGGGGGAAATGAGCCTTCTTCAAGAATTTGATTAGTGCCCGGGTGTAATACAGTGAGAGAACTGACTTGGGATGTTTTGCGTTTGATCGCAATTGTTGCAGTTAGCAAGAGTCGCCACCGAATTTTCTTTTATCCAAAAGGAAAGATGGAAAAGAACAGGAAAGACCTTTGAGATTATTTCTTGAGTTCGGGGGGTAGATTATGAAAAGGGAAGGTGTTAGCACCCTTTTCATCCATATTTATCTATGGGCTCTTAGTTGCTTGCTAGATCACTTGCTTTTGTTTGAAAATGTGTTTTGTATGGTTTTTGAAAGTATTTTGAAAAGGCGCCTTCTTTAGGCAAACTTTGTAATAGTTCTTGCTCGTAAGAACATATACAAAGTGTTGGACTTTTGAAAATATTTCATGTTTGGAAAATGTTTTGAAAGTGTTTTTGAAAGTGTTTGGTGTTTGTTTTGAAAATAAGCAAGGATATTTGTTTGGAAAATGAGCAAGCAACTAGGAACAATCTACCTACTCAAAAGTCTTTTACTCATTTCCTCATTTCCTTTGATATTGCTATCTTACCATTGATTGGTAAGAAGCCTTATCTTTGGATGTAAAAGGGACGGGCGTGGGTCATCGTATAGTCATGATAGAAATGTTGTAAGGTATCTTAGATTTCTCTTTGAGGGACTAAGATCATTTTAAAGGTAACATTTGAAGCGTCATCGGGAGACTATGATCTTGTATTTTTTATTTGTTTATGCTAAGACACCCCACATGCATAATGTGACCATTTTTTATGCAACAAGTGGAGTTAACCTTAAGGGTGCATATGTGAATAGTGTGCTTTATTTGCATGCATTTAATCTTTGGTTAGGGTTATCTACTTGTTGATTTTATCTTCCCGTACAGACCCTATTTACTAGCATTTATATGAAAGCGATAAATTACGGAAAGTAAATATTCTAAGCTATTATAATCATTAGGGGGATGGGGTATACAAATTTACAAATTGGGATTGTAAGAAATTAAACCTAATTATTTATTACAACCATATTAAAATAATATACAAGAAATGAATAAATATAATGTACAAGGATATAAATGGAAAAGAAAAGGATTTTTGTTTGGTTTTTTTAGGAAAGAGTCTTGGTTTTAATCTAGTTAACTAAAAAAAGTAATTAATTAAATTAAGAAAATTAAACCTAAATTAATTAAGAAAAGAAATTAAGTTAGAAAGCATTTTTTAGGGTTTTTTAGAAAAGATTTTAAGTTTAATAAAAATAGTATGGAAATTAATTAATTAAAAGAAAATCTAAGTTCTAAGTTAAATTTAATTAATAAGAGAATAACTAAACCTAAATCTAATTATTAATTTAATAAGAAAAAGAAATTAAATTTTTCATAAGAAAAATGTTTTTTGTCTTTTGTTTTTAAAGGAATAAAATATATAGAAAGCAAATAATAAATAAAAATATTTTTTGAAATTTTTTATATGAAAATAATAAGAATAAAAATATAAAGAAAAAGTAAAAAAAATTTAAAGAAAAGGTTAAAAAAATGTTTTATGAGCTGACACATGAGATTGTGTATTGGCTCATGTATTGGCTCATGCAGGTTTCGTATTGGCTCATGTGTCGGCTCATGTATTGGCTCATGTATGTTTCTTGCTCTTGGAAGTCAAAAAAACTCAGTATGAGTCGACATACTGGTTTCATATCGACTCATAATCATTTCGTGTCGATGCATATGTGTTTCGTGTCGACTCATAACCTGTTTTAAACATAATACGTGTCGACTCAAAGCATTTCGTGTCGACACATAACTGCTGTTTTTTGCTTTTATCACTGTTTTGCTACATGTAAAAGTTAGTTCTCAACACATGGTTAGTGAAAATGAAAAGCAATCCTATTGTTAGCTTCAAGTCAATGATATCTACATTTTATCTTCACAAATGAACCATTAATGATGCTTGTATGAAGAGTTCAAAAGTCAAGAAAATTTACCTTAAAACTGAAATTTGTGCTTTAAGTTTGAGTTGTTGTATGGGCTATTGTTGAACTTAGGAAGTGATGATAGTGATGTTACAGAAGTTGTTTTTGTGTTTGAATAACTTCTATATGATGTATGTGGAGTGTTTGGATGGTTTGTTTGGAGAAAACTTACAAGGTATGAGATTCAAAGATTTGGACTTCAAAGCTCAAAATGGAGGTTTTATGGGTAATTCTGGTTTTTGACAACAAAAGTGATTTTGAGTTTTATTTTCCCCTTCTTTTTTATGAACCCTTTCTCTTTCAATTGGCATCTCTATTTATAGAGAAGGTTTGAGACTTCAAACAACTCAGATTTTGAATCACATGTTATAGCTATCTTTCTTGTTTTTGAAGCAAGCATGAAGAACATGTTTCCAATGCTTGTACTAGGATATCTAAAGTGGTTGATCACTTTAAACATGTTTGTTCTGACTTGTAAAATTTGAGTGTGATTAGAACAACAAGTTTTAGGCTCCAGAAATTGACTTTATGATTAAAGTGAACTTTGCAAGAATGGCAATGGTGCCTTTGTGCCGAAAATGGAAAGATGCAATGGACAATACTTGAACCACTTGGATAATGGTTCAATCAATTATGTAAACATCTGATTATGGATAGATTTGCAAGTCAAGAGGCCTGAAAAGTGAAGATTATGCAACATGGCTAAGATTTTGGTTCCTTGTTCATCACAAATTTGCCTTGTAAATCAATAATGAATGTCCAACTTCAGATCCTTGAATCTCCTAGCTCAAATATGATAAATTCATGCTCTTGGATGTTTTAGAAAGCTTTAAACACCCTCTATAACTTTAATGTTGGTCATTTTGAAAAATTCATCTTGTAACTATGTGAAAAAATGCCAAGAAGTTGGGATAAAATCCTTACCAAAACTGCTGAAAATTTCTCTAAGTGTATTCAAAAACGCCATGACTTCATGAATTTATAACTCAAAATCCAAGCATTTCTAGAAAAATTCCTTCCCTTAAAAGTTTTAGATCTCATTGATATCTACAACTTTCATGTTGGAAGTTTTCCTTGAATCATCTTGCATCATGGTGAAAAGTTGGCATGAAGAAATGAAATTATCATGTATAAAAAACACTTGGAAAAATATATGTCTTGAAGAGTTTGAATTTTCACATTGACTTTTGACTTTCTTGATTTCTTGATGATCAAGTTTCATATTTTTGAATGTCTTTATGAATTTTGATCTTTGAGACTTAATATTGACCAAAAAGTTAAAGTTTGACTTTTGGTGCTATAGTTGACTTTTTCATCAGTACAGCTGATTTTTGATCTCTTGGTCAATTGAATGAGAAGACTTGTAACTTGACATGAGCATTCTTGAAGGTCCATAATAATCCAAGAACGTCACTTGAAGTATTAGAAGTCACATTGTCCTTATGCAAATTCAAACCCTAATCTTGAGGTATCAGTGTTGAGGAGATGGCTTGACCTAGTTAATACTGGTGCAAGCTTGAGCTTTCGCAGATCTTTGTGAGAAATGTCTTGAGAAATGAGAGGGAAAATATTGGGGTACAATAGCTGGCCCTATTCAATCTTCTTAAACCTGAAGAGTTAGATTGACGAGTCTTCCATTCGTGACTTGAAGGTGGAAGATGATTGAACACTAGAGTGCCCAAAAATTTGCACTCGATGATGTGGTGGTTGATTATGTAGGAAATGGGCTTAAAGATGCCATTTGGAGAGATGATGGAAAGTTGTTGGATATGGGCTTATAGATGCCATCCAGAGTGACTGTGAAAGGTATCAGGATAAATCTTTTGGTTGATTTATACTGAAATAATATATGTCATTTTCCTGTTTTGAACTGGAAGAGATAAATATAACCAGAAGAGGCCTTGGATTCGCCTGTTATTAACTGGAAGAAATGAATCTATCCAGAAGAGGACTTTTGGTCGCCGGTCTAGGGCTGCTTTATGAGACATATGAGGGGGAAGTCTGGGTAGGGCTGCTTCAGGACGAGCCCATGTGAAACTGCATCTGGAAATATATGAGAAGGAATCTTTGTAAGATTTATTTATGATGAGCCCGTGTGAAGATGCATTTGGACATTAGAAGGAACCCGTGTAAGATTTCCTCATGATGAGCCCGTGTGAAGCTGTATCTGGAAATTTTAAGAAGGAATTCGTGTAAGGTTGCTTCATGATGAGTCCGTGTGAAACTTCATCTAGAAATGTATGAGAAGGAACCTGGGTAGGGTAACTTCATGATGAGTCCGTGTAAAACTTCATCTAGAAATGTATGAGAAGGAACCTGTGTAGGGTAACTTCATAATGAGTCCGTGTAAAACTTCATATGGAAATGTATGAGAAGGAACCTGTGTAGGGTAACTTCATGATGAGTCCGTGTAAAACTTCATCTGGAAATGGATGAGAAGGAACCTGTGTAAGGTAACTTCAGTTGGTCGTGCAGATAATTATCCTGTTTGGTTTCAGGTATTAATCTCTGACCTGAGAAAGAAAGATAGTTTTCCTG
Organism: Vicia faba; assembly: GCA_948472305.1. Taxonomy (NCBI): domain Eukaryota; kingdom Viridiplantae; phylum Streptophyta; class Magnoliopsida; order Fabales; family Fabaceae; genus Vicia; species Vicia faba. Next base: position 1,516,597,604 of record OX451735.1, read on the forward strand.
GCTTGTTACAGGTGTTAATCTTCAATCTCTTCATGTAGATAGTTTTCCTTACTTGTTACAGGTATTAATCTACAATATGTCGTCCACAGATGGTTTTCCTGGATTGTTACACGTATTAATCTGGAACTTGAAAAGGTTGGTCGTTGAGATAGTTGTCCTGTCTGGTTTCAGGTATTAATCTATGACCTGAGAAAGAAAGATAGTTTTCTTGGCTTGTTACAGGTGTTAATCTTCAATCTTTTCATGTAGATATTTTTCCTGGCTTGTTACAGGTATTAATCTACAATATGTCGTCCACAGATGGTTTTCCTGGCTTGTTACAGGTATTAATCTGGAACTTGAAAAGGTTGGTCGTTGAGATAGTTGTCCTGTCTGGTTTCAGGTATTAATCTCTGACCTGAGAAAGAAAGATAGTTTTCCTGACTTGTTACAGGTGTTAATCTTCAATCTCTTCATGTAGATAGTTTTCCTGACTTGTTACAGGTATTAATCTACAATCAATCGTCCATAGATAGTTTCCCTGACTTGTCACAGGTATTAATCTGGAACTTGAAAATGGTTAATGATAGTTATCTATTGATTGAACTTTCCCTGAAAAGGTAAAACGTTAGTTGTATGCAATCTCATGATGTATGAAATGCATGGTGTCCTCAACATAAATGAGATTATGCCATATGCATTTATCATGTATGTAAATAAGATGTATGAAATGTGAAATGTTATTGAAATGTATCTCTGTCTGAAAAATAAATCCTTGACAAATATTGGGGAGCTTTGGGAAATGAAATCCCGAACCGCTGCTGTGGACAAAGAGTATGCTCCTCTCCAGACCTTGTTTTAGGATGTTTACACTGGGGAATCCTGTTTTGTTGTTTGAGGAGAACTCCGCTGGGGAACATTGACTTTTCTTAGGAAGACTCTATGGGGAGTGTTGATCTATGCTTGGGGGAAAACACTTCAAGAGTCTCAGTTGTCTGTTGCTCTACTGGGGAGTTATCTCTTGAATAGAGAGGAAGAAAGTTTAGTTGTTATCTGGTCAGATTCCCAGCTTCACCATAACTTGCTGGGGATAAATAAGTTAACTGTTATCTAGACGGGTTCCAGGCTTTGCAGTGACTTGCTAGAAAGGATAAAGTTGAATTAATATCTGGTCGGATCCAGACTTTGTAGTAACTTACTAGGGATTGTAGAAAAGTCTATTTGGGAAGAGGAGTTGTGGTCACTTGATTTGTAGCAATCGGAGAGACAAACTCAAGCTGGAGAATCTGTAGTTTGTTGGGGAAATAAACCCTATCGTCGGTCTGTCGGGGAGGAGTCTTCTTTTGGCAGAAATCCTCGAGGATTCTTGAGGTCAACTCAGTTGGGGAGATGTTTTCAGAGATTGAAACCCTGGCTGGGGGTCACCCTATGAAAAGGACTTTGGGGGGATTTGTCATTGCCCCTAGTAGCAGGTGTTTGTGGCAATGCCAGAAAATGTTTGATTGTATGTAACCCTTTATTGGGATTTGCGTTTAATGCCCCCAAGTGATTCAGATATAGACCTGCCCCTGGTATACTCAACATTTCTTGAGAGATTTCTTGGAATCTCGACTGGACTTCCCTAGGTGTGTTGGATAGTGACACGTTACATCCCCTTGCTTATAGAAGATCGGTTATTGGAAGTGTCTTCTCACTTGAAATGAATTTTCTCATTGAGAGGTTTTTTTGTTCACTGGATATTCGTCGTGTGAATTTCTCTGTTATCAAACAAATAGCCATATGCAAACAGCGATATTCAAATAATTCAAAGTTTATGCTTGTCTTGAAGTTTTGAAAATGCGTTTTAGCAGATAAAAGAATTTTTGTAAGAAAATTCAACTCAAGATTTAGAGTAAAGCCTTACAGCAGTCAGGATACCTTTTGTAACAGTATGCTTTTGAATTAACCCATGCTTCAATTAGGACTTTTGAAGGGTTGTAGCGTGGCTTGGTTCACAGTTTAAGAAACAAAGGATAAAGGCTCAAATTTTATTTGTACCCACTCGTTCTTCGTGATGTTCTTCATTCCTAAATTCAGTTAATTGTACATTCGAACTCCAACGATGTTTTGGTGATGGTTCAGACAAGTTTAGTTTATAGGAAGGCAGTCATTTTTTTGCAAATTTTTTCATGTTTGTGAGGATTTGCAGTGACCTCTTTTTGATTTATTATCCCTGATTTTTCCTGAACGTTCTTGTTTTGAGATTACATTCAGCGGGATGCCCCAGTTTTTTTCTTAAGTCTCCTTCTTAGGTTTTGACTTAGCGGGCTTTTATTTTCTGAGAGACAATGATTGCCTATGTGATAGGGAACCATCACTATCTTTTTATTCCAGAGGAATGTTTTTGACGTCATTCGTTGTATTACGAAATGAAATTTTGCGACTGAACGCGCGTTTGAATTAACTGAGAGACTACCCTGCCCTGGGTTTTGATTAAAGGTTTCAATTTGTGTGAAAAAGAAAACTTCTACTTCTTTGGCTCCAAGGGGTTGACTAGGGATTATCTTCCTTATAACTCCAGTGTTTAGGATTTGAAAGAACGCATGTACATCGTCTGCAAGGTCTGTCCAAAAGCATACCGTATGGGATTAAGGCATTGTTTTCGTCATCCTCCCTCTAAAGGCTTGTAACTTTTAGCAAGAGTTGAGAGTAAAATGCATAGTTTAAATATAGTGAAAACGAATGGATAAATTCAAGACAAACATATGCAATGCATTAACGAAACATATTTTGACATTAATAGATAAGTGTTTGAACAAGCAAATGAAATTACAATTGAAAATTCAAATGAACAAAAGCCTCTTTGTCTGAACTTGTCACTTAAGGTGGTGAGTCTTTGAGGGATGGAAGAAGAATTCAGTCTGACCATCTTGTGTGAACTCTAGCACTCCTTCGTTGATCAAGTCTTGAATCTTATTTTTCAATGCCCAACAGCTATTTGTATCATGTCCCAGACTATTGGAATGGAATGCACACATTGTATCAGGATGATAGTTAGGAGCGGAGGTATTGGGATTTCGAGGAGGATCCCTCAACGTAATCAATTCCAACTTCAATATGTGTTGCAATAATTGGGCCAATGACATGTTGATGTTAGTAAACTGACTCTCGGGCTTATTTTGCCTTCGCTGATTTTCCTGTTGATGTTGACGAGGTTTTTGTTGGGTCTGTGACGTGGCTACAATTAGGAATGGTTTGTTTTCCCTTGAACCAGCTTCTTGTCTTATGGGCTGCTGATTAGTGACTTCATCCCCGATCTTGACCGTTTGTTTCATACGGTTGCAATTGTCCTAATGAAGTTGGTTGACAATGGCTCTCAGCTCTTCTTGTCCTTGAGCCAGATTTTGGATAAGATTCATCTAGCCCACCAGTTGTCCCATCATTTGGTCCTTCATTATGGCTATCTCAGTTTGTAGCCGCTCCAACCGGTTATCTTTGTTGTCCCTAGAGTTTCCCATGATCATGCCCCTGGTGAGGAGCGCCTTCACCTCTTCTTGTGCCTTAGATATGTTTAAGAACATCTTTTGAAGTCGAGCATTTTGAATCTGAATGCTCTTGATGGTCTGTTCTAGGGCCATCCTTACTGAAATAAACAGTAAGAAGATAAGGAAATTTGTACGGGAAAACATGTTATGATGACATGCATGATATATGGATGCAATATTTTCAAGGATCTCGCGGGGTAAACACAAGAAGATATTAGAATTTGAACGTTGATCAACATCTTTGATTGGAAAACTTTGTATCGGTGGATGTCCTTCCACGAGAATCAAGCTCACCATGTCAAGTGGGTCGTAGCCCTTGACTCAAGTTACCATGCTTTGGTCTTGACGGTGTTTGGTTATAGGAAAAATAAATCCTCTTGCCCCTTGATAGACGTCTGGTTCAACGTGACTCTGCATCATAGGCCATTGAGACCCTTGAAATGGTTATTGAAAATGTTATGGTATGATGTCATGATGTTATGTACAAGTATGCAAAATAATCAAGTTGCTATGTACAAATAGCCATATACACACAAGGCAAAAAAGTCCTTAGGTTTTGACTTGCATGGAGTCTTATAGGTAAGTACCCTTTTGAAGTTTAGTTGGCTCAACTTGTCCTAGTAATAGTAACCGGGTTCTAAGGGATCTCAATATCACTGATAAGTCTTATGGGGTATTCTTTCAGCGCAAGCCTCTTTCACGATGACCGAAATATCCCGAGAAGTCAGATCTCAATGAGTGTAGTATCGAGTATCAACCAACTTCAGACTATACCAAAGCCGGCTATCTCACTACTTCCTAATAGCCATGTTGGTCAAGTAAAGGTTCTAAAGTCAATTAGTGCTTCATGACACCACACAGTTGCCCCGTATTCTCCTTGACTAATCAAGGGTTACCGGTACCCACAAATGTGTCACACTAACGTAGCTATTGCTTAGACCATGTCAGTATACCCCGCACAGTTTCCATAACGTATTGCTACTTACCTATAAGGTATCCCAGATCCGGGTAGAGGATTAAAACAAACCCAAACAAGGAACCAAAATGTAAAGCAAGCAAGTCAAACAATGAAAGCAAATAAAGGTTATCTAACCCTAAGATAACCCCACTTTTAAGGAATCCTCAGCAGAGTCGCCAGTTTTGTAATATGGTGAGAGAACTGACTTGGGATGTTTTGCGTTTGAACGCAATTGTTGTGGTTAGCAAGAGTCGCCACCGAATTTTCTTTTATCCAAAAGGAAAGGTGGAAAAGAACAGGAAAGATCTTTGAGATTATTTCTTGAGTTCGGGGGGTAGATTATGAAAAGGGAAGGTGTTAGCACCCTTTTCATCCATAGTTATCTACGGGCTCTAAGTTGCTTGCTAGATCACTTGCTTTTGTTTGAAAATGTGCTTTGTGTCGTTTTTGAAAGTATTTTAAAAAGGCGCCTTCTTTAGGAAAACTTTATAATAGTGCTCGTTTGTAAGAACGTATACAAAGTGTTAGGCTTTTGAAAATATTTCATGTTTGGAAAATGTTTTGAAATTGTTTTTGAAAGTGTTTGGTGTTTGTTTTGAAAATAAGCAAGGATATTTGTTTGGAAAATGAGCAAGGAACTAGGAACAATCTACCTACTCAAAAGTCTTTTATTCATTTCCTCCTTTCCTTTGATATTGCTATCTTACCATTGATTGGTAAGAAGCCTTATCTTTGGATGTAAAAGGGACGGGTGTGGGTCATCGTATAGTCATGATAGCAATGTTGTAAGGTATCTTAGCATTTCTCTTTGAGGGACTAAGATCATTTGAAAGGCAACATTTGAAGCGTCATCGAGGGACTATGATCTTGTATTTTTGATTTGTTTATGCTAAGACATCCCACATGTATAACATGACCATTTTTTAGGCAACAAGTGGAGTTAACCTTAAGGGTGCATGTGTGAATAGTGTGTTTGATTTGCTTGTATTTAATCTTTGATTAGGGTTATCTACTTGTTGATTTTATCTTCCCATACAGACCCTATTTACTAGCATTTATATAAAAGCGATAAATTGCGGAAAGTAAATATTCTACGCTATTATAATCATTAGGGGGATGGGGTATACAAATTTACAAATTGGGATTGCAAGAAATTAAACCTAATTATTTATTACAACCATATTGAAATAATGTACAAGAAATGAATAAATATAATGTACAAGGATATAAATGGAAAAGAAAAGAATTTTTGTTTGGTTTTTTGAGGAAAGGGTCTTGTTTTTAACCTAATTAACTAAAAGAAGTAATTAAGAAAATTAAGAAAATTAAACCTAAATTAATTAAGAAAAGAAATTAAGTTAGAAAGCATTTTTTAGGGTTTTTTAGAAAAGGTTTTAAGTTTAATAAAAATAGTATGGAAATTAATTAATTAAAAGGAAACTTAAATTATAAGTTAAATGTAATTAAGAAGAGAATAACTAAACCTAAATATAATTATTAATTTAATAAGAAAAACAAATTAAGTTTTTTATAAGAAAAGTGTTTTTTGTCTTTTGTTTTTAAAGGAATAAAATATATAGAATGCAAATAATAAATAAAAATATTTTTTTGGAATTTTTTATATGAAAATAATAAGAATAAAAGTATAAAGAAAAATTGAAAATAAAATTTAAAAAAAGGTTAAAAAAATGTTTTATGAGTTGACACGTGAGCTTATGTATTGGCTCATGGGTCAGCTCATGTATTGGCTCATGTATGTTTCTTGCTCCTGGAAGTCAAAACAACTTAGTATGAGTCGACGCATACTGGTTTTGTATCAACTCATAATCATTCCGTGTCGATGCATACGTGTTTTTTGTCGACTCATAACCTATTTTGAACATAATACGTGTCGACTCATAGCATTCCGTGTCGACGCATAACTGTTGTTTTTTGCTTTTATCACTGTTTTGCTACATGTAAAAGTTAGTTCTCAACATATGGTTAGTGAAAATGAAAAGCAAGCATATGGTTAGCTTCAAGGCAATGATATCTATATTTTATCTTCGCAAATGAACCATTAATGATGCTTGTATGAAGAGTTCAAAGTCAAGAAAACTTACCTTGAAACTGAAACTTGTGCTTTGAGTTTGAGCTGGTGTATGGACTATTGTTGAGCTTGGGAAGTGATGATAGTGATGTTACAGAAGTTGTTTTTGTGTTTGAACAACTTCTATATGATGTATGTGGAGTGTTTGTATGGTTTGTTTGGAGAAAACTTGCAAGGTATGAGATTCAAAGATTTGGACTTCAACGCTGAAAAATGGAGGTTTTGTGGGTAATTCTGGTTTTTGACAGCAAAAATGATTTTGAGTGTTAGTTTCCCCTTCTTTTTTCTGACCCCTTTCTCTTGCAATTGGCCTCTCTATTTATAGAGAAGGTTTGATACTTCAAACAACTCAGATTTTGAATCACATGTTATGGCTATCTTTCTTATTTTTGAAGCAAGTATGAAGAACATGTTTCCAATGCTTGTACCAGGCTATCTAAAGTGGTTGATCACTTTAAGCATGTTTGTTCTGACTTGTAAAATTTGAGTATGATTAGAACAACAAGTTTTAGGCTCAAGAAATTGACTTTATGATTAAAGTGAACTTTGCAAGAATGGCAATGGTGCCCTTGTGCCAAAAATGGAAAGATGCAATAGACAATACTTGAACCACTTGGATAATGGTTCAATCAATTGTGTAAACATCTGATTATGGATAGATTTGCAAGTCAAGAGGCCTTCAAAGTTAATATTATGCAGCATGGCTAAGATTTTGGTTCCTTGTTCATCACAAATCTGCCTTTTAAATCAAGAATGAATGTCCAACTTCAGATCCTTGAATCTCCTAGCTCAAATATGATAAATTCATGCTCTTAGATGTTTTGGAAAGCTTGAAAAACCCTCTATAACTTTCATATTGGCCATTTTGAAAAAATCATCTTGTAACTATGTGAAAAAATACCAAGAAGTTGGGATAAAATCCTGACCAAAACTGCTGAAAATTTCTCTAAGTGTTTATCTAAAAATGTCATGACTTCATGAATTTATAACTCAAAATCCAAATATTTCTAGAAAAATTCCCGCCCTCAAAGTTTTAGATATCATTGAGATCTACAACTTTCATGTTGGAAGTTTTCCTTGAACCATCTTGCATCATGGTGAAAAGTTGGCATGAAGAAATGAAATTATCATGTATAAAAAACACTTAGAAAAATTTCTATGTCTTGAAGAGTTTGAATTTTCACATTGACTTTTGACTTTCTTGATTTCTTGATGACCAAGTTTCATATTTTTGAATGTATTGATAAATTTTGATCTTTGAGACTTAATGTTGACCAAAAAGTCAAAGTTTGACTTTTGGTGTTATAGTTGACTTTTTCATTAGTACAACTGATTTTTAATCTCTTGGTCAATTGACTGAGAAGACTTGAAAATTGACATGAGCATTATTTAAGTTCCATAATGATCCAAGAACATCACTTGAAGTATTAGAAGTCCCATCGTCCTTATGCAAATTCAAACCCTAATCTTGAGGTATCAGTGTTGAGGAGATGGCTTGACCTCGTCAATACTAGTGCAAGCTTGAGCTTTCGCAGACCTTTGTGAGAAATGTCTTGAGAAGTGAGTGGGAAAATTTTGGGGTACAACATCGAGCATGAGCGTCGGAGCAAAGTAGAAAGGACAACATAGAAATCTTGGAAGGGGTTTGCCCCAACTGCTCCACGATCTTGAAGTCGCTTCATTTTATAATTTTTAAGATCTCGTCCATCTCATGAGCGGAAGGTTCTCCATCAGCAATGTCCTTTGCGGGTATTTCTGTCACGGCAGGCTCAACAACCTTCTCTTTCCCTCTTTTATCAATACTTGGCCTAGCAGCAGTGATGCGGATGGGTGCCTTTGTAACAACTGGTGGTGAGATGTTGTGTAAAAAGATACTCCTAGTTCGGGTTACCTTAATTGAGCCAGTTATGTTACCGACGTCATCATCTTTGTCTTCTTTGATCCAAGCGTCTTGTTTTATCCCATGGTAAAACACCTCAGCACCATAGTTCCATGGTACTGTTTTGTTTGAAGAGTAGGGAATTGGTCTGGGATTGGTCATTATTAGGGGAGCAACAGTTGGTTCATTTGAAATCCTGATAGGACCTTTGGAGGAGATCCTAAGAGGCTTGTTTGAGATGGTTATAATGGATAGGTATTCACACTTATTGATCAAACTATTGGCAGGTGGAGTCTTCTCAAATAGGATTTTGTGGCTATTAATTAGGAATTGAATTCCTTCCTTCATCCCTTCGCATCCATTGAGTTGTTTAGAACAACAAACACAGTCCTTCACACAACCATGGAAAATCCCGGCTTTCAACATATTCTTCTTGATGACGTTCAAAGGAGTGGTCAAGTCTTTGACAGAGGAAACAAAAATTGTATCTTCAACAACATTGATACCCTTACCATGATTTGGCATAGGTGTGGTGATTACATTCGGAGTTGGAGGAGGATCAAATTCAATAGTCTTGTTATCGATCAAGTCTTGGATTTTATTCTTCAAGGCCTAGCATTGGTCAGTATCATGCCCGGGGCTACTTGAGTCGTAAGCACATTTGGTGTTCGGATTATACTTTGGTGAAGAGGTATTTGGATTGGCAGGAGGATCGCGCAATGTCACTAAATTAGCCTTTAATAAGTGTTGTAAGGCCTGGGATAGTGACATTCATATCCTCGTAAATTGTCTTCTCAGAGTTTCAAAACTTTGATGATTAGCAGATGGTCTTGGAGCAGGAGTTGGATTGGAGATTCGGATAGCATTAAAAGACTGGTTGTCATCCTTCTTGGTACGGGCCCTTGCCCCATACACAACATTGATTTCTTTCTTTGCGGCAAAAGGTTTCTTTACAGTATTGGAAGTGGAGGCAGATGCCATGGGAATCTTTCCGCTTTTGGTGCCACTTTCAACTCTTTCACCGGTTAAGATTAGATTGGTGAAATCAGAAGAAGAACAACCAACCAACAAGTTAAATAATGGACCAGATAAAGTACCCATAAACATGTCAATGTGCTTGTTGTACCCCAAAATTTGCCCTCTCATTTCATCAATATTTTCTCATCATTAGACCCTTGGAGTTCAAGAACAAGTTAGGATTTGCTCTGCTCAAGACTCCTCCTTGCACTGCTGACTCAAATTAGGGTTTGAGTTTGCACAAAGATGTTTTGACCTAAAATGCCCAAAATGACTTTCATGCTTCATGTTGGACTCACAAGCTTATCCATACCAAGTTTCAAGCCTTGATTCCAATCTTTGCCCAGTCAATTGGACAGTTGACCTAAAAATCAGCTGTATTGGGGGAAAAGTCAACTATGGCCAATTGACAGTCAAACCTCATGATTTTTGACCCACATCAACATTATGAACTCATATGAACCATTTGGTCAAGTTTGGATCACAATTCCACAAGAAATTTGATCAGATCACCAAAAGGGCAAAATGGTCATTTTTAGGGTTTTGACTGCACAAAGGCAATTTTTGACTGTTTGACCTGGCCAATGGCAAACCAAGCTCACATATGGACTCAAGGATTCAATGGCATGGTCTTGACACATTCAACAAGTTCAAAAAATCCCAAATGCACAAGATTGACAGATGAATTTTCCAGTCAACTGATCAAAATTTGACTGTATACTGAAAAGTCAAACTTTGACTTTTTAGTCAAAATCAAGTGCCAAGATTCATTTTTCATCAAAACATGTCAAATTATGAAACTTGTTCATCAAGAAACCAAAAATTACAAATTAGAGTTTGAAATGAAGAAATTTCATAACTTAAAAATTTTCTAAGTTATGAAATTTCCTAATTTTTTCCTAACTTTGTCCCATTTTTTCATCAAGATATATTTGGATTCAAAAAAAACTCAAAACATGAAAGTTGTAGTACATTGAAAAATCTACAACTTTGATTCACAAAGTTTTCTCAAAAGAAGCTTGTAGCTCAAGTTATGATTTTTGGAATAGGGGTGCAAAACATTCTTAACTTAGAAATTTTTTGACCTACTTTAGGCAGGATTTTTGCCCAACTTCATGGCCATTTTTCACATGCTTCCACTTGGAATTTCAACTTGCATTACAAAGATGGATTGTAGTACACATTCCAAGCTTTCCAAATTGTCCAAGAACTTCTCAAACACCCTTGTGGTTAGGGAGATTCGAATTTGTAAAGATGGGCAAAAGTCACTTTGTTCATGGCCAAAGGCATGTTCATACACTATGCATTTTCAAACTCAGCTTGCACAAACTAGATTACAGGCCTTTTATCTCATCCACACTCAATAATTTAATGCCAATCCTTTGTGTTCAAGCCTTATTTTGTGTGTTTAACCATTACTTGCAAGATTAAGCCATATTTAGAAAAAGCATTTTAGCCATTCTTGTAAAGATACACTTTATGTCAAAAAGCAAATCAAAGAGGTACAAGCCAGATCTTTTAGGCACAAGTTTATGGACTAATCCCAATGATCAAGGAGAGAAAAGGCAGCATGCTTGAGGGGCCTGTAGTAGCCTATAATCAAGTTTGACAAACTTTGCTTAGATAAGAAGAAACTTTGCAAAACTAGTACCACATTCACTTCCTGCAAGCAAGAGCCAAAACAAACTTTGCAAACACTTTTCACTTGATCCAACTAACCTAAAACACGAATCAACCAGAGTCCAAGCTTGCTCATTCATTAAAACACAGTTTTATGGCAAAACAGGGTACCTGCTGCATTTTGATTTGGCCAGCTCAATCCATTCGTGCGCCTTGGCTAAAACCACCTCAAACACATTCTATAACATTCATACAAACTATCCCAAGCCTTGGAAACAGACTGTAACACCCCTAACCAAGTTTGCCATTTTCATTTTTTTAGTTGTGCAGGTTGAGTTACATAGCTCGATTCAGTTAGTTTCAAAGCAAGCTAGAGGTTGCTAGAGCATCCTTGGACCTCAAGCAAGTTGTACAAGTCCTCAAACTTCATTGAAAGTGTCTCCATTGTTGTACACAACTCAAGCTGAACAGGTAAAAGTTTGAACTTCCATCTCTCTATCCAAGCATATTTAGGCTTAAATTTGTGAAGAAAGTATGTCCTACTCATGGCCCTGAAGCTACCCATATCCTTACTTCTCATTTATATTGTGTGTGCTGCACGAATTTTGGACATGAACATTTGAAAAAAGTTAGGTCAGGAATTGGGGGAGGAGAAATTCTCTCTCATTTCTGAGAGTTAGAACGACTTCTTTATATGTTTAGAATCGTGACATGATGCTCTATAACATTGATGTTGTATGTTTTTGTTGAAAGTCAAAGAATCAGGATCTGTGCTTGACAAGAGAAAACGCGCGTTTTGCTTCTGTTTGAATGGCTGGCTGGAGGTTGAAGACAAGCCCCTTTGGGCTGGGCCTGATTTGTTTTTCTGTTTGCACCCTCATTTTCCACTTACACCCCCTTTGCCCATTGTGTGATTTTTTAATCATTTTTGACTTTTTATTTTTTCCTCTGACTTATTATTTTTTGTCAAAATATAAAAAATATTAAAAACATTTTTCCATCCATTTTTGCATTTTATTTGGATTTTATTTGCTTTATTTAAACTTGTACATTATAAATAAACATAATATCTTTTATTTAAAATACTAAAAAATAATACAAAATACATTTATTTTCTGTTATTATTTTATTTTACCTTTTGAAAACATTTTTCTTAAAATATACTTTTTTGATAAATAATAAATATTTTATTTTTTGTATATATTTAGTATATTTAAATATATAATATAAATACTTATATATTTATTAGAATATTAGGATAAAAATATAAAAATAATACATTTTTATTTTTATTAATATTTAACCTCAAAAATTACTTTTTTACAATATACTTCCCTTTTATTTATTTTTTGTATATAATTAATAAATATTGTATATGATATAAATAATAAATACTATTTATTTACAAAATTAGGGTTTTGCCCTAAACCATGAAAATATCCAAAAATTAACCTTTTTTTATTTTTTTATATTTCACATGAAAAAATACTTTTACATACATATAAAACCATTTTGTGCATTTTGCATATTTATTGTATTTATTTAATTATTGTACAATTAAATAACTTGTATATTCAATTTGGATTGTAATAGTTTAGATTTAAATTTCTTGCTAAACATCCCCATTTGAACATTTGTACCCCCCATCCCATAATTATGTTGTAATAATTTAGGATTTTATTTTTCGCTTTTTAAAGCTTTCCAATTATGCCATGATAGACTTAGGGTTTGCATGCAAAAATCAAATAAAGAAAAATAGCTTGACCTAATTCAAAGACAAAAAGCATGAAAATGGACAACACCAATCACACTTGCACCCCTTAGGGTTACTCCACTTGTTGCCTTCAATAATGGGCCATGTTGCATGTTGAGTTTCTTTGGCAAAACAAAACAAATCAAATGATCATAGTCCCTCGATGATGCTTTCGAAAGTTGCCTAAAAATGATCAAGTCCCTTAAAGGAAAAATTGCCAAAGACACTTGGCACTATTGCAATCATGGTCTAAACGATGACCCACGTCCGTCCCTTTAACATCCTAACACAAGATTGTCCACCAAATACAATGGTGGAACAATACTGTTAAAAGGGTTAAAACATAGGAAAGATCTTTGAGAAATTTAGAGTAGATAGCTCTTGGTTACTTGACCAACTTGCAAAACAATCCTTGCCATTTTTCAAAACACACATCACAACACACTTTCAAAACAACTTTCAAAAACATTGAAAACTTTTCAAAAGACAAATACACCTTTGTATACATTCAAACATGGATCATTACAAAGGTTGCCACGACAATGGCCTCTTTTCAAAACATTTTCAAACCCACACACAAAACACCATTTCAAACAATTGAAAGCACCATTTCAAACAATTGAAAATGCAAGGCAAGTGATCTAAGCAAGTAACTAAGAGCCCATGGATAACCATGGATAGAAAGGGTGCTAATACCTTCCCTTTCTATAATCTACTCCCCGAACCCAAGAAAACATCTCAAAGGTTTTTGCTGTGCTTTTTAACCTTTCCTTAGGATAAAATAAAAAGTCGGTGGCGACTCTTGCTAAACCGAAACATTTGCAAAAACAAACGCAAAACCCAAGTCAGTTCTCCCACCGTATCACAGTGCTCCCTATCAGTCAAAGGTGGTTGAAACCTATTGGCAAGGTCTCCACTTTTGTGTGTATTCTTTGAATCCTTCATTCTTCTCAATTGTCATGTCTTGCAACTGAACTCTTGTCGGTGCCAAGTCAGCATTATACTGGTATTGATGGTAGAAGGCGGTAGCCAAGTCTTCCCAAGTATTGATACGGGAACCATCCAACTGGTAGAACCACTCTAGTTGCATTCTGGTCAAGCTTTCTTGGAAAAAGTGAACCCAAAGTTTCTTATCAGCGGTGTGCAGTTGTATCTTGCGCACATAATATTTCAGGTGAAGTTTTGGACAAGAAACTCCATCGTACTTTGCAAAGACCGGTATCTTGAATTTGTGGGGAATAACAACCCCAGAGATCAAACCCAAATCATCAAAATCTAAACCGGGGACGGCTTGGATCTCGAAGGCCTTTAATCTGTCTTCTAATTGTTTGTACTTGACATCGGTGGGTGGATACTGCTCATCAAAATAATCATCATCATACGCTTAATCATTAATACAGTCAACCTGGGTACTCCTAACTTCACCAATCTGATTCTCGTCTTCTTCAGATGAGTCTTCCACTATCGGGATCTGACGAACCGACTCTTTGAACCTTCTACCCATGTTGACCAGTGCTTTCTTCTTGGGTTTCTTCTTGACTTCCAGAAATGCCATCTTATCTTGTTTCACCTTGGCTAGGGCCAGTAGAGTCTCTTGGAATTGAGAGTTTTGTTCCTGAAGATCCTTCACAGTTTTCTCTAGATCTATCTTGCTTAAATAAACAGCAGAAAGATAAGGAAACCTGTTGTGTGAAAACCTGTGATGTTATGATGCATGGAAGATGTATATGCAAATGATTTCAAGGATTTATGAATTTTAAATTTGTATAGACAAAGCATGAACAAACGTCAAATTTCATTAATTAGTTCAAAATGAGTACATCATGCCTCTTGGGCTTACAAAATAAATCTCTAAGATGAAAAGACCGAATGTAGGCGTTCACGCTTTGCTCTTCATGTAGGCGTTCACACTTTGCTCTTCATGTAGCTGCTTTGTAAGCTCCAAGACTCTTTTCTCACTAGAATAGAATTGATCTTCGAAGGTATCTGTTCCTCCTTCAGCTGAATCCAACCCTTTTGCAAGTGTTCAAGAGAAGTAGGTATGTCGGGATGGAGGACAATGTATGTGACATCTCCTTCAACCACAGTGTGATCGGTGGAAATAGAAATGACTGTTTAAAGCTGGATCGCGTATGTCGCGATAAGCAAGAGTCGCCACCGTCTTTTATGTTCTCCAACATGGAAAGGACAAAAGCACAGCAAAATTCCTTATTCGAGATGTCTCTCGGTTCGGGAGGTAGATTTATAGAAAGGGAAGGTGTTAGCACCCTTTCTATCCATGGTTATCCATGGGCTCTTAGGTACTTGCTCTTATGTTTTCAAAAGATGTTTGCTTTTCAAATATGAGTGGGTTTGAAAAAAGTTTCGTTTTGAAAGATTTCTAAGTGACTCTTGTATCTGTCCTCAAGAGTGTATGAAAAATTTGTTTTGAAAACTTTTGAAAGTGTCAGTGTGAAAAGATGTTTGGTTTGTTTTTGAAGAGAGCAAGTACCCATGAGTCATCTACCTACCCTAAGGAATTAGGCTGTGTAAGAGTCCTTTAGATAGTGCTATCCCACCATTGAGAGGTAGGTAGCACCACCGTTGGAGGTGTTTGGGTCAATTCGATTGACGGACAGTGTGGTCACCGAAGCAATAGTAGGACACCTTAGAAGTAACCCTAATGTCCTAGATCCTTTTTATCCGAGGAAACCGTTTCGAGGCGAATGGATCTTTAGACAGGAGGGCGACCTCTAAGACACCCTATACTTGACGACCACGTTCGAGGCAACGAGTGAGGCGCACCCTAGAAGTGGCATGTGCTTGTGTGTTCAATTCAGTTTATGTTTATCTTTGATCATGCAATTGTGAGCTACGAGTTGTTTTTAATTTGTCATTCAGTCTTTCATGCTTATTAACAGTTAGGAGTGCGGAAAATTAAAGTGCGGGAATGTAAAGCTACGCTATTACAAGGCGCGGGTCTATACATCGCCAAAAAACAAAGACCCGTTTTGATAAAGTGCGGAAAGTAAAGAAAGCGGTAAACCCTAATTACTATTACATTCCAGAAACAGTTACATAATAATCAAATAAATAATAACGCGCGAATGGAAAGGAAATCAGGACATCCTAGGGTTTTGACCCTTTTGAGAAAATATGAGTTTTTGGTCCTTTGCATATGATTAAAATTAACCCTAGTTTACTAATTAATTATAATTAAAAAGAAAAATGTTTTTACGTTTTTAATGTTTTTGATGTTTTAATGAAAATAAAAAGGAATTAAAATTAAAAGTTTAAGAAAAGACCCTAGTTCTAAGTTTATTTTAATTATTTAAAGAAAAGTCCAAGTTAACCTAATTTACTAAATTAATTAATTTATATTTTTATGTACAAAAATAATAATAATTAATAAATGATAATAACAAGAAAATATGAATGTAAATTGTCAAAACCCTAATTCTACATGATTTTATTTATTGAGAAAAAAGATTAAGATTAAGCCTAAATTAAACTAAATTAATGGTTAGTATTTATTTACAAAAATAATTATTAGTGAATTTAATAAATAATAAAATATATTTACAATTTTTTATTTCTGGATTTATCATGAAAAATTAATTTGGTTATGAATTAATAATAATAATTAAATAATTAAAAGAATTAGAAGAAAAGAAAATAAAACAAAAAATAGCAAACCAATGGGGTATGTTGACCCATATGGAGGTGAATTTGTGAAATTCTGGCCCAAGAACACCAAGCCCCTTGTTGACTTTCATGATCAGGCACTTACTGGTTGACTGGGGTGCATGATAGTCCTCCTTTCTTGGCCTTCAGATTGTTGATCATGGCCACTTGGCGTGTGGAGCGCTGAGGTTTATGGTGGACTATTGGACATGCGCTGCATTGGAACGTGTTAGGAAAAACTATAACAATGATATAGGGGACCTGGGAATCGAACCCAGGTCCCAACGATTATAAGCCACATCTCCAGCCACTCCATCATCACGTTGCGTTTATAAACATAATGAGTAACAAATATAATATATGCAAAATAATAACCATGCTGGAAACAATGAAAAACGCGCGTAGATTGGAATCCACCAACCACACGTCAACACGCCATCTCCTTCTTCGTTTCACCTGCAGAAATATCAAACAGATAGCGGGGGTTTTAAACCCCCACAAACTGGAAAAGAGGAAAATAGCGATTAGCGTTGCAGGTTATATAAAAAGGGCGCGATGAATTGGTTGAATCCGTCTGGCCTTGACGAATTCAACCATGCACGTTTCAAGGTCCAATTTTTCAGTATGTAAAAAACCCCAAAATTCAAGCTTCGAAACCCTAAGGTTCTTCAATGGTGGTTTTCGATTCAGAATGCTACAATCAAATTGGATTATACCAATCGCTTCAGGAGGTTCCTATTAACACAAATCAACCCAAAAAATAGATTAAAAGTGCATGAATAATGATATGCAATTTTGGAAAATAAGCCAAACCGTAGGACTTGCTGTGAGCGATTCCTGGAGTGTTAGGGCTTGTTCTTGATGGCAACAGGTTCCTGGCAATGTCAGTAACGTGATGGAAACAAGAAAATGGCTTGAATTATGCTGCAAGTGAGAATTCAGTTTCACACTTTTTCTTGATTTTTTTGGAATTTGATTCTATTGTTTCACAGCAGCTTGCACGTTCTTAGGAATAGGGTTTGCTTCAGCATTTGTATGTGAAGAGAATTAGGTCATCTTTAGGCCCATAAATCCATTGTATTCAAGTTTCATTATGTGATTGCCAATCAAATCTTTTTCAATCTTTTTCTTTGATAAAACCTTGCCAATCATGGAGATTTTGATGTCTTTGAGGTGCACACGAATTGCCAGCTTTCCCTAGTCTTATTTGCATCACAAAAGATTTAAAAATCATATCTTTTGAATTTTCCTACAATTAAAATTAATTAAATGAATTAATATTAATAAAAATTCAATTAATTAATTAAAAATGAGAAAATAAATCAAATTAATCTTAATGGGTCGTGCATAAGCCTTGGGTAAAGATTCAAGAAGGAATTTGAGGCCCATTAGCAAAAATGAAGTGTTTTAGGCAAAGTTGACTTTTGAAAGTTCCCAAAAATTTCCCAACTTCTCCAATGCATATCTTGCTCAATTTTGAAGCTATGAACATGTTCTTGGACATTTTGGAAAGGTCTTGAAGTCCTCTAACCAATGCCTTTGGTCCCATTTCATTTTGATTCACCAATCTCAAGTTATGGTCTTTGACTTAAAGTGCCTTTTTGTTGACTTTTGAAAATGACCTATAATGTAGAAATTGATAACTTTTTGTGAGAGAATTTCTTGGACTTGGAGTGTGAAGATGAGTTGTAGGAAATGTCAATGAGCATTGGATGGGATTTTTCTGATAAACCATGAAAAAGTTATGCCTTGGTCAATTTGCAGTTGACTTTTTCAGCTGTCCAAAAATAGAAACTTTTGCATCTTGATGATTTTTGAGCTATGCTTGTGGAATCATGATCAATACTTGATCAAATGATGATTGTGGCTTCAAAATAAGATGTTGACCAAAAATTTTGACTTTTGACTGCCAAATGACCATTTTGCCCCTGCAATGGACTGTGAAGCAATTAGGACTTTTGACTGTGCAATTTGATGCTGTGAGCCTTGAAGTTTGACATGTAGATGCTTGACAATATATATAGGCATATGGGACTTGATTGGACCCTTGAAAACCTCAGCTTCCTTGCAAGAACCAAAACCTTAATTTTGACTGTGTTAGGAGCCAATTGGACTGTGCAACCCTTGAGAGATTTTGAACCATTTGGAGATTGATCTTGACAAATTTTGAAGAATATGGGAGGGCAAATTTTGGGGTGTAACAGTTGCCCCTGTTCAATCTTCTTAGACCTGAGGATGTAGATTGGCTTGCGTACCTTTCGTGATCCGAAGGTGGAAGATGATTGAACACTAAAGTGCCCAGAAATTTGCACTCACATAGTAGAATATCAGCAGCGTGATGGCGGGAATGGGCTTACAGATGCCATTTGGAGAGATGACGGATAGGAGGATGGGCTTATAGATGCCATCTGGAGCTGTGACGGAGCCTTGTCGGGAATGGGCTTATAGATGCCATTTGGGGACTGTTGGTATGTGGATGGGCTTATAGATGCCATCTAGGTGTCGATCGCGTAAGAGATTCCTTAGTGAGAACTTACGTACCTGAGAAAGAAAAATAATTACATGGCCTGTTACAGGGGTTGATCTTCAAACTCTTTATGTAGATATGCTCTGGCTGGATACAGGAATCGAATCTTCAAACTCTTCAGACATGCCCTGGCTGGATACAGGTATCGAATCTGGAACTAGTCGTCAATAGATATGCCCTGGCTGGATACAGGAATCATATCTTCAAACTCTTCAGACGTGCCCTGGCTAGATACATGAATCGAATCTGGAATTAGTCGTCAACAGATATGCCCTGGCTGGATACAGGAATCGAATCTTCAAACTCTTCAGACATGCCCTGGCTGGATACAGGAATCGAATCTGGAATTAGTCGTCAACAGATATGCCCTGGCTGGATACAGGAATCGAATCTTCAAACTCTTCAGACATGCCCTGGCTAGATACAGGAATCAAATCTGGAATTAGTCGTCAACAAATATGCCCTGGCTGGATACAGGAATCGAATCTTCAAACTCTTCAGACGTGCCCTGGCTAGATACAGGAATCGAATCTGGAATTAGTCGTCAACAGATATGCCCTGGCTGGATACAAGAATCGAATCTTCAAACTCTTCAGATGTGCCCTGGCTAGATACAGGAATCGAATATGAAATTAGTCGTCAACAGATATGCCCTGGCTGGATACAGGAATCGAATCTTCAAACTCTTCAGAAGTGCCCTGGCTGGATACAGGAATCAAATCTGGAACTAGTCGTCAACAGATATGCCCTGGCTGGATACAGGAATCGAATCTTCAAACTCTTCAGACGTGCCCTGGCTGGATACAGGAATCGAATCTGGAATTAGTCGTCAACAGATATGCCCTGGCTGGATACAGGAATCGAATCTTCAAACTCTTCAGACGTGCCCTGGCTAGATACAGGAATCGAATCTGGAATTAGTCGTCAACAGATATGCCCTGGCTAGATACAGGAATCGAATCTTCTAACTCTTCAGACGTGCCCTGGCTGGATACAGGAATCGAATCTGGAACTAGTCGTCAACAGATATGCCCTGGCTGGATACATGAATCGAATCTTCAAACTCTTCAGACGTGCCCTGGCTGAATACAGGAATCGAATCTGGAATTAGTCGTCAACAGATATGCCCTGGCTGGATACAGGAATCGAATCTTCAAACTCTTCAGACGTGCCCTGGCTAGATACAGGAATCGAATTTGGAATTAGTCGTCAACAGATATGCCTTGGCTGGATACAGGAATCGAATCTTCAAACTCTTATGACGTGCCCTGGCTAGATACAGGAATCGAATCTGGAATTAGTCGTCAACAGACATGCCCTGGCTGGATACAGGAATCGAATCTTCAAACTCTTCAGACGTGCCCTGGCTAGATACAGGAATCGAATCTGGAATTAGTCGTCAACAGATATTCCCTGGCTAGATACAGGAATCGAATCTTCAAACTCTTCAGACATGCCCTGGCTAGATACAGGAATCGAATCTAGAATTAATCGTCAACAGATATGCCCTGGCTGGATACATGAATAGAATCTTCAAACTCTTCAGACGTGCCCTGGCTGGATACAGGAATCGAATCTGGAACTAGTCATCAACAGATATGCCCTGGCTGGATACAGGAATCGAATCTTCAAACTCTTCAGACGTGCCCTGGTTGGATACAGGAATCGAATCTGGAATTAGTCATCAACAGATATGCCCTGGCTGGATACAGGAATCGAATCTTCAAACTCTTCAGACGTGCCCTGGCTAGATACAGGAATCGAATCTGGAATTAGTCGTCAACAGATATGCTCTGGCTGGATACAGGAATCGAACTGGAATTAGTCGTCAACAGATATGCCCTGGCTGGATACAGGAATCGAATCTTCAAACTCTTCAGACGTGCCCTGGCTGGATACAGGAATCGAATCTGGAACTAGTCATCAACAGATATGCCCTGGCTGGATACAGGAATCGAATCTTCAAACTCTTCAGACGTGCCCTGGTTGGATATAGGAATCGAATCTGGAATTAGTCGTCAACAGATATGCCCTGGCTGGATACAGGAATCGAATCTTCAAACTCTTCAGACGTGCCCTGGCTAGATACAGGAATCGAATCTGGAATTAGTCGTCAACAGATATGCCCTGGCTGGATACAGGAATCAAACTGGAATTAGTCGTCAACAGATATGCCCTGGCTGGATACAGGAATCGAATCTTCAAACTCTTCAGACGTGCCCTGGCTGGATACAGGAATCGAATCTGGAATTAGTCGTCAACAGATATGCCCTGGCTGGATACAGGAATCGAATCTTCAAACTCTTCAGACGTGCCCTGGCTAGATACAGGAATCGAATCTGGAATTAGTCGTCAACATATATGCCCTGGCTGGATACAGGAATCGAATCTTCAAACTTTTCAGACGTGCCCTGGCTGGATACAGGAATCGAATCTGGAATTAGTCGTCAACAGATATGCCCTGGCTGGATACAGGAATCGAATCTGGAATTGCGACAGTTGATAGTAATCATCTTTGTATTGACCTTTTTCCTGAAAAGGCAAAACATTAGTTGTATGCAGTGTCATGATGTATGAAATGCGTGATGTTCTCAAAATAAATGAGATTGTATGTTCATGATGCGTAAGTGCATGCTATAATGTATGAAGATGTGATGTTTATGAATGTATTTTTGTCTAGGAAAATAAATCCTTGACGGATGCCGGGAAGTCAAATCCTGGGCTGATGTTGAAGAGTAGAGTTCTTCGTCTCCGCTGGGGATGATGGTTGCGAGAATAAACCTGTAGGAGAAGATGACTCCGTTGAGGAATAAACTTTGTTGAAGAGATTATTCTGCGGGGAAATACTCTGTGGGAAGAGATACTTCGCTGAGGTTTTGATGATAACTCCGTTGGGGATTCCGTTGATAAGTTTTGTTGAGGATTTGATGAACTCCGCTGGGTGATAGGAAGAACTTCGCCGAGGACGATCTTTCCGTTGTAATTAGCTGAGGATAACCCAGTTAGACCCTAGTGGGGAATAACCTTTGAACATGGTCGGGGAGAGACTTTTGCACTCTGCGGGGAATAAGCTTCCAGAATCTATTGGGGATAAGCTTCCAGAATCTACTGGGGAGGATGATTCAACTCTCCTGGGGAAACTTTTGGACTGTACTGGGGAGACTGATTCCACTGGGGTGTCTGGTATTCCGCCAGGGAACAATCTTATATTTCCGTCGAGGGATATTAAGACTGCCGGGGATGCTTGCTTAGGAACATCTGTATACTCCGTTGGGGAATGTTGAGATCTTCTGGGGATATCCAACTTCCTTAAGGCTGACAGTAGACTAACTCTGCTTGGGGAGAGTATTACTGATTTGCTGGAGATACTGTGCCTTTTCGGGGCTGACGGGAGACCAACTCTGCTCGGGGAGAGTATTGCTGAATCTTGTCTTACTCTGAAGGGAGTGGAGGTATCTTGGTTATATTCTTCAGCTGAACTTACCTTGGTACCTTGGTGGACAAAGCAACTAGATCGTTCAGACAATTCTTATTGCCCCAGTTTCTGCGGGAGAAGGTACCTTGGGAGGTGCTTGATGACTGCCGATTTGACAAATCTTCTTCTAATGGCAAGTGACGAGATGACGGAACATAGTCGTACGCTTTTGATCCCTAACTTTTGCCTGGACCGCCCTTTTGGGTTTTCAGTCCACCGAGATACCCATTTTTGCCCAAGCCGCCTTTTCAAGTTTTCGACTTGCTGGGTGTACAGATTTTTTTATTTTAATCCCTTATTTTGCCCGAACCCTTTTGGTTCGCCGGGAAGCCCTTATTTTTGCCTAGGTGTGTCAACCTAGCGGGTCTTTGATTATGCGTAGTATTTTTTCGACTATGTCCATGCTCTCAAGATGTAGAGAGTTGTCACTGTCGGTAGCGCAGTGTTACCATACCACCAGAAGATCTTCGCTTGATTGTCCAATGCCCCAAGTGATCCAGATGGAGATTTGCCCCAAGCTGGTTGGCCTTTTGAGAGATTCTCTGAATCTTGACTTAACTGCCCCAGATGACGGACAATGATCATGCCATGCCCCTTGATTGGAGGTGCTTTTGTTCATTAGACATTCATCGTGCGAACTTCTATGCTGTTCAAACAAATAGTCATATGCAAACAGTGTTATATCAAGAATGCAAAGCTTATGTCTGTCTTGAAGTTTTTGAAAATGCATTTTTTTTTATAAAAACAAGTGAATTTTTTGTAAACTGTGATGTCAACTCGTTATTTTACCGCAAGCCTTAAGGAGTCAGGATACCTTTCGTAACAGTATGCTTTCGAACTAACCCATGCTTCAGCTAGGACTTTTAAGGGTTGTAACGTGGCCTGGTTCACGGTTTAAGAAACAAAGGATAAAGGCTCAAATTATATTTGTACCCACCCGCTCTTCGTGATGTTCTTCAAACCTAAACTCAGCTGATCATGCATTAGACCTTGTTTGAGTCTTTGTCCTGATATTATGGTGATGGTTCGGATATTGACAGTTTTTTTTGAATAGACAGTCATTGAGGGTTTGTAGGACCTCTTTCCTTTTTTTTTTCTTTTTTTTTTTGATTTCGTTATCCCTGTTTTTTGCCTGACTTGTTTCTTTTGTATTTACAGTCAGCGGGATGCCCCAGTTTTTGTAAGTCTCCTTCATAGGTTTTGACTTATTGGGCTTTTATTTTTGAAAGATAATGACTGCCTGTCTTTATGATTATTCGGAACCATCACTGTCTTTTGTTTTGTAAGGACTTCTTTGGTGCTATTCGTTGTGCACTTGGATCAACTGAAAGAACTACCCTGCCCCAGGTTATGATTAAGGGTTTTAATTTTTCGTGAAAAGAAAAACTCCTACTTCTTTGGCTCGAAGGGGTTGACGAGGGATTATCTTCCTTATAACTCCAGTGTTTAGGATTTGAAACAATGTCTGTACCTCATCAGCGGGGTCTGTTCAAAAGCATACTGTAGATTGTGGTATCGTTTTCGTCATCCTCCCTCAAGAGGCTTAGAGTTATTAATCGAGAGTTTGAACATCACAAAAATAAAAGCAGTTTGAATATAGCGAATGCGAATATATTGATTCAAAACAGACATATGCGATGCATTGATAAAGTAATAAAGTTTGCTATGATAATAATTGTTTGAACAATCACAGAAAAATACAACTTGAATATTCGAATGAACAAAAGTCTTCTAGTCTCAAGACTTGTCACTTCAAATGGTGAATCTCGCAGGGATAGTAGAAGAACTCGACCTGACCATCTTGGGTGAATTCCACTGCTCCTTCATCGATCAGGTTTTGGATTTTGTACCTCAACTTCCAACAGTCGTCAGTATCATGCCCCGGGCTGTTAGAATGGTATGTGCACCTGGCCCCAGGATTATAGTTGGGTGAAGAAGTCTTAGGATTAGGGTGAGGTCCTATCAACGTCACCAGATTCCACTTCAACAGGTGTTGCAAAGCTTGCGACAGCGACATGTTGAGCTGGGTGAACTACCTCCTAGGCTTGTCTAGCTTGCTCTGATCAACCCGTTGTTCTTGGCGAGGTCGTTGTTGGACCTGTGAAGTAGCAGCAGCTTGGAGAGGCCTATTTATTGAACCAAACCTTTGACTTCTTGGAGGATGATTACCGGTTTGGTCCCCAACCCTGACTACTTGCTTCATACTGTCTTGCTGAAGATGGTGAGGTTGATGCTGAATTTGTGACCCTGAAGCAAGTTGAGGAGCTTTTCCCTTGTCTTCTTGTCTCAAAGGGAATTTGATGGTGACTGGCTCTCCAACCTTAGATGTTTGCCCCAGTTGGTTATCCTGAAGCAGTTGGTTGACGAGAACCCTGAGCTCTTCTTGTCTTTGAGCTAAGTCTTGGATGAGAGCCATTTGCCCCAGCATTTGGGTTCTCATTGTATTTACCTCAGCTTGCAGACGTTTCAGCCGTTCGTCTTTATCATCTTCTGGAATGTTCCTGACCAAAGTCCCCATGAGGAGTGTTCTCAGCTCTTCCTGTCCCTTGGATAGATTTAGGAGGATCTCCCCGAACCGAGTCTCTTGAGCATGAAGATCCTGGTTGTCTTGTTGGGAAGCCATTGCTGAAATAAACAGCGAAGATGGTAAGTGACCTGTAACAAGGGTACCTCTTATGCAATGATATGTATGTATGCATGCGATGTTTTCAAGGATCTCGCGGGGTAAACAAGAAAATTATTAGAATCTGGTAGCTTGATTGAAGGTACTTCATGTTGTTGAGATTCCTTCTTCAAGAGTCAAGGCTCACCATATCGAGTGGGTCATAGCCCCTGACTCAAGTCATCAACCTTGGCTAGAGGAAAATAAATCCCCTTTGCCCCTTGCTAGACAGTTGGTTCATCATGACCTGCATCACAGACCCTTGAGATCCTTGAAATGGGTTAGTCCTTATGCAAGATGTATGCAATGGTATGATGGTATGATGTTATGCTATGCGTGGAGTGACGTAAGTAAACCCTGTTATGAGTCCAGATTAAGGACTGTAAACAAAACCTGCAAGAAACTCAAGTGTCAGATAACAAGCATGCAAGTAGTCAAGTTTGAAGGCACACAAGTCACACAGGACAGCCCTTAGAGTTCAGGCCAGCATGAAGTTTGGGTACTACCCTCTTGAAGTTGGTGGGCTCAAACCTGTCTTATCAAAAGTAACCGGGTTCTAAGGAGCTCAATATCATTGGGCTGTTTTCTATGTTCATTGTTTCGATTTAGCCACTGAACTGGCGATCAAAATATTCCAAGAAAACAACCCTTAATGAGTGTAGTATCGAGTATCTACCAACTTCGGACTGCACCAAAGTCGGTCATCTCACTACCCCTAAGGAGGCCAGGATGGTCAAGTAAGGTTTCTAAGGTCAGTTGATGCTTCACGACACCACGCGGCAGCCCCGTACTCTCCTTGACTTGACTCAAGGGTTACCGGTACTCATCAAAGTGCCACATCAACGTAGCAACTGCTTCAACCATGTCGGTATACCCCGCACAGTTCCCTCACAGTTTGTTGCTACTTCTAAAAGGTATCCCCCAGATCCGGGTTAGGATCTATGAAACTCCAAGGCAAACCCATAATATTAAATCAAGCAAAGCAAGCAATTGAAAACATAAGAGTGGTCTGATCCTAAGATACACCTCACTTATTAATTCTCACCAGCAGAGTCGCCAGTTCTGTGATCGGTGGAAATAGAACTGACTGTTTAAAGCTGGATCGCGTATGTCGCGGTAAGCAAGAGTCGCCACCATCTTTTATGTTCTCCAACATGGAAAGGACAAAAGCACAGCAAAATTCCTTATTCGAGATGTCTCTCGGTTCGGGAGGTAGATTTATAGAAAGGGAAGGTGTTAGCACCCTTTCTATCCATGGTTATCCATGGGCTCTTAGGTACTTGCTCTTATGTTTTCAAAAGATGTTTGCTTTTCAAATATGAGTGGGTTTGAAAAAAGTTTCGTTTTGAAATATTTCTAAGTGACTCTTGTATCTGTCCTCAAGAGTGTATGAAAAATTTGTTTTGAAAACTTTTGAAAGTGTCAGTGTGAAAAGATGTTTGGTTTGTTTTTGAAGAGAGCAAGTACCCATGAGTCATCTACCTACCCTAAGGAATTAGGCTGTGTAAGAGTCCTTTAGATAGTGCTATCCCACCATTGAGAGGTAGGTAGCACCACCGTTGGAGGTATTCGGGTCAATTCGATTGAGGGACAGTGTGGTCACCGAAGCAATAGTAGGACACCTTAGACGTAACCCTAATGTCCTAGATCCTTTTTATCCGAGGCAACCGTTTCGAGGCGACTGGATCTTTAGACAGGAGGGCGACCTCTAAGACACCCTATACTTGACGACCACGTTCGAGGCAACGAGTGAGGCGCACCCTAGAAGTGGCATGTGCTTGTGTGTTCAATTCAGTTTATGTTTATCTTTGATCATGCAATTGTGAGCTACGAGTTGTTTTTAATTTGTCATTCAGTCTTTCATGCTTATTAACAGTTAGGAGTGCGGAAAATTAAAGTGCGGGAATGTAAAGCTACGCTATTACAAGGCGCGGGTCTATACATCGCCAAAAAACAAAGACCCGTTTTGATAAAGTGCGGAAAGTAAAGAAAGCGGTAAACCCTAATTACTATTACATTCCAGAAACAGTTACATAATAATCAAATAAATAATAACGCGCGAATGGAAAGGAAATCAGGACATCCTAGGGTTTTGACCCTTTTGAGAAAATATGAGTTTTTGGTCCTTTGCATATGATTAAAATTAACCCTAGTTTACTAATTAATTATAATTAAAAAGAAAAATGTTTTTACGTTTTTAATGTTTTTGATGTTTTAATGAAAATAAAAAGGAATTAAAATTAAAAGTTTAAGAAAAGACCCTAGTTCTAAGTTTATTTTAATTATTTAAAGAAAAGTCCAAGTTAACCTAATTTACTAAATTAATTAATTTATATTTTTATGTACAAAAATAATAATAATTAATAAATGATAATAACAAGAAAATATGAATGTAAATTGTCAAAACCCTAATTCTACATGATTTTATTTATTGAGAAAAAAGATTAAGATTAAGCCTAAATTAAACTAAATTAATGGTTAGTATTTATTTACAAAAATAATTATTAGTGAATTTAATAAATAATAAAATATATTTACAATTTTTGATTTCTGGATTTATCATGAAAAATTAATTTGGTTATGAATTAATAATAATAATTAAATAATTAAAAGAATTAGAAGAAAAGAAAATAAAACAAAAAATAGCAAACCAAGGGGGTATGTTGACCCATATGGAGGTGAATTTGTGAAATTCTGGCCCAAGAACACCAAGCCCCTTGTTGACTTTCATGATCAGGCGCTTACTGGTTGACTGGGGTGCATGATAGTCCTCCTTTCTTGGCCTTTAGATTGTTGATCATGGCCACTTGGCGTGTGGAGCGCTGAGGTTTATGGTGGACTATTGGACATGCGCTGCATTGGAACGTGTTAGGAAAAATATTAACAATGATATGGGGGACCTGGGAATCGAACCCAGGTCCCAACGATTGCAAGCCACGTCTCCAGCCACTCCACCATCACGTTGCGTTTGTAAACATAATGAGTAACAAATATAATATATGCAAAATAATAACCATGCTGGAAACAATGAAAAACGCGCGTAGATTTGAATCCACCAACCACACATCAACACGCCATCTCCTTCTTCGTTTCACCTGCAGAAATATCAAACAGATAGCGGGGGTTTTAAACCCCCACAAACTGGAAAAGAGGAAAATAGCGGTTAGCGTTGTAGGTTATATAAAAAGGGCGCGATGATTGGGTTGAATTCGTCTGGCCTTGACGAATTCAACCATGCACGTTTCAAGGTCCAATTTTTCAGTATGTAAAAAACCCCAAAATCCAAGCTTCGAAACCCTAAGGTTCTTCAATGGTGGTTTTCGATTCAGAATGCTACAATCAAATTGGATTATACCAATCGCTTCAGGAGGTTCCTATTAACACAAATCAACCCAAAAAATAGATTAAAAGTGCATGAATAATGATATGCAATTTTGGAAAATAAGCCAAACCGTGGGACTTGCTGTGAGCGATTCCTGGAGTGTTAGGGCTTGTTCTTGATGGCAACAGGTTCCTGGCAATGTCAGTAACGTGATGGAAACAAGAAAATGGCTTGAATTATGCTGCAAGTGAGAATTCAGTTTCACACTTTTTCTTGATTTTTTTGGAATTTGATTCTATTGTTTCACAGCAGCTTGCACGTTCTTAGGAATAGGGTTTTCTTCAGCATTTGTATGTGAAGAGAATTAGGTCATCTTTAGGCCCATAAATCCATTGTATTCAAGTTTCATTATGTGATTGCCAATCAAATCTTTTTCAATATTTTTCTTTGATAAAACCTTGCCAATCATGGAGATTTTGATGTCTTTGAGGTGCACACGAATTTCCAGCTTGCCCTAGTCTTATTTGCATCACAAAAGATTTAAAAATCATATCTTTTGAATTTTCCTACAATTAAAATAAATTAAATGAATTAATATTAATAAAAATTCAATTAATTAATTAAAAATGAGAAAATAAATCAAATTAATCTTAATGGGTCGTGCATAAGACTTGGGTAAAGATTCAAGAAGGAATTTTAGGCCCATTAGCAAAAATGAAGGGTTTTAGGCAAAGTTGACTTTTAAAAGTTCCCAACAATTTCCCAACTTCTCCAATGCATATCTTGCTCAATTGTGAAGCTATGAACATGTTCTTGGACATTTTGGAAAGGTCTTGAAGTCCTCTAACCAATGCTTTTGGTACCATGTCATTTTGATTCACCAATCTCAAGGTATGGTCTTTGACTTAAAGTGCCTTTTTGTTGACTTTTGAAAATGACCTATAATGTAGAAATTGATAACTTTTTGTGAGAGAATTTTTTGGACTTGGAGTGTGAAGATGAGTTGTAGGAAATGTCATCCCCTTCAAAATGAGCATTGGATGGGATTTTTCTGATAAACCATGAAAAATTTATGCCTTGGTCAATTTGCAGTTGACTTTTTCAACTGTCCAAAAATAGAAACTTTTGCATCTTGATTATTTTTGAGCTATGCTTGTGGAATCATGATCAATACTTGATCAAATGATGATTGTGGCTTCAAAATAAGATGTTGACCAAAAATTTTGACTTTTGACTGCCAAATGACCATTTTGCCCCTGCAATTGACTGTGAAGCAATTAGGACTTTTGACTGTGCAATTTGATGCTGTGAGCCTTGAAGTTTGACATGTAGATGCTTGACAATATATATAGGCATATGGGACTTGATTGGACCCTTGAAAACCTCAGCTTCCTTGCAAGAACCAAAACCCTAATTTTGACTGTGTTAGGAGCCAATTGGACTGTGCAACCCTTGAGAGATTTTGAACCATTTGGAGATTGATCTTGACAAATTTTGAAGGATATGGGAGGGAAAATTTTGGGGTGCAACACACAGGTTCCATAATAACTGTTGAAATTGAGGGATAAAGAATCACAAGTTTCTGAGCATGAGCTCGTACCCACTTAAGGTAAGGATCAAGGGGAATATAATTCTTGTGTCCCAGTGTCTTACATTCACTTTGCTCACCATCCTCCAAGCTCGTATAAACCTCTGACGGTAGCTTTGATCGTCGCTCTCGTAGTCGAATATCATTCCTTGAATGAGAATATCATGCGTACCATCCATTCGGGTATAACCAAACTGTCGTAAAGCTAAGCAAGGGTTGTAAGTGATACCTCCTCTAATTCCAAGCAAAGGGACATTAGGGATTTCTCCATAATGGTCGATGATAGTAACATTCTCCAAAGATCGAGAACACCAATGAACATATGAATGTATGAGCGTCATCAACCTATGGGACCACCTCAAACCTTGCTCATTCTTCAACACAGATCGGGGAAGATGCGAAATAAACCATCTAGCTAAGAAAGGAGTCCAACACATGAGATCCAGTCTCTTCCTCATAGTGCGAGTGTGGAGAGAATGTAGGATATCTCCCAACAGAGTAGGCACCGAATTGTGAGACATGAAGACTTTGACAACAGTTACATCTATGAGTTTGTCAGGGTTTGGGAAAAAATCCATCCCATAGATGAGAAGGGCCAAGATTTCTTCAAAAGCTTGTGATTCCAAAGAGTTCCAACAATATTGAGCTTTCTCAAACAAGAACTTGGCTAAGAAACCTTTGATACCACTCCTTGTTTCCCAATTAGTTGTTATATCAGATTGTTGCAAGTGTAGTGCTTGGGCAATCTCTTCAGGTTTTGAATCTCTTTCCATATTGTTGAAGGGTAGTTAATTGAGAATGGGAATCCTCAAGATTTGAGAGAATTCTTCTAGAGTAGGCACAAGCTGATAATCGGGAAAAGTGAAGCAATGGTGTAGAGGATCAAAGAATCAGAAAAGCACCTTCATCATATCTTCGTCGGTGTTGGAGGTAACCAAGTTTAGGAGGCGACCATGTCTTTCAGTGAATGAAGAATTTTTAGGGACCCTTGATGCTAACTCTTTGAGTTGAGGACGAATTCTTACGATATTGACTTGAATGGTTTTCCTGTGAATAGAAGCCATGTTCTACAAAACAGAACACAGATAAATCCCAAAAATCCTTGAAATGATTAGTGAGAATGAGTATGATGTCATGATGTTTATGATGTTATGTACAAGTAAGTATATACAAACAAGGAAAACAAGTCCTTAGGTTTAGGCTTGCATGGAGTCTTATAGGCAAGTACCCTCTTGAAGTTTAGTTGGCTTAAAACATGTCCTAGAAATAGTAACCGGGTTCTAAGGGATCTAAATATCACTGATCTGTCTTATCGGGCATTGTTTCAGCGCAAGCCTCTTCCACAACGACCGATATATCCCGAGAAGTCAAATCTCAATGAGTGTAGTATAGAGTATCAACCAACTTCGGATTGCACCAAAGTCAGCTATCTCACTACGTCCTAGTGGCCAAGTTGGTCAAGTAAAGGTTCTAAAGCCAGTTAGTGCTTCATGACATCACACAACGGCCCCGTATTCTCCTTGACTACTCAAGGGCTACCGGTACATACAAATGTGTCACACTAATGTAACTATTTCTTAGACCATGTCGGTATACCCCACACAGTTTCCACAACATATTTCTACTTACCTATAAGGTATCCCAAATCCGGGTAGAGGATTTAAAACAAGCCCAAACAAGGAACCAAAATGTAAAGCATACAAGTCAAACAATGAAAACAATTAAAGGTGATTTATCCCTAAGGTAACCCCACTTTTATGTCTATCTTCCCCAGCAGAGTCGCCAGTTCTATGATATGGTGGGAGAACTGACTTGGGCATTTTGCGTTTAATCGTAAAATGTTGCGGATAGCAAGAGTCACCACCGACTTTTCTTTTATCCAAAAGGAAAGGCTGAAAAGAATAGGAAAGACCTTTGAGATTATTTCTTGAGTTCGGGGGGTAGATCATGAAAAGGGAAGTTATTAGCACCCTTTTCATCCATAGTTATCTATGGGCTCTTAGTTGCTTGTTATATTACTTGATTTTGTTTGAAAATATGCTTTGTGTGGTTTTTGAAAGTATTTTTGAAAAGGCGCCTTTGTTTAGGCAAACTTTGTAATATTTCTCGTTCGTAAGAATGTATACAAAGTGTTGGACTTTTGAAAATGTTTCAAGTTTGGAAAATGTTTGAAAGTGTTTGTTTTGAAAGTGTTTGGTATTTGTTTTGAAAATTAGCAAGGATGTTTGTTTTGAAAGTGAGCAAGCAACTAGGAACAATTTACTTACTCAAAAGTCTTTGTTCATTTCTTCCTTTCCTTTGATATTGCTATCTTACCATTGATTGGTAAGAAGCCTTATCTTTGGATGTAAAGGGACGAGCGTGGGTCATCGTATAGCCATGATAGCAATGTTGTGAGATATCTTAGCATTTCTCTTTGAG
This sequence comes from Vicia faba, assembly GCA_948472305.1. Classification (NCBI taxonomy): domain Eukaryota; kingdom Viridiplantae; phylum Streptophyta; class Magnoliopsida; order Fabales; family Fabaceae; genus Vicia; species Vicia faba. Next base: position 1,516,630,081 of record OX451735.1, read on the forward strand.
GGACTAAGATCATTTTGAAAGGCAACATTGATAGCATCATCGAGGGACTATGATCTTGTATTTTTTATTTGTTTTTATTAAAAAATCCCACATGCATAACATGGCCATTTTTGTAAGTCAACAAAGTGGAATTACTCTAAGAGTGCAAGTGTGCAAGTGTATTGGATTTACATGCATTGTTTTGTCTCGAATTAGGGTTTACTACTTGTTGATTTTAGTCTTGCCATACAAACCCTAATTACTAGCATTTATATTAAAGCGATAAATTGCGGAAAGTAAAAATTACTGTGAGCAACCCCTTCATAATTGATTTTTGAATGATTGAAAATATATATGAAATACTAAATACATGTGTGCACTACAAAAATATAATATAACATGTTTAAATAAGCTAAAAATGTATTTTACTCATAATGCATCATTATGAGTCGACACAGCAGGTTTTGTATCGATACATAACTTACTGAAGTCCCTGGAATACTATTTCAAAACTATTATGCATCGATACAAAAGCTTATGCGTCGACACATAACTCTTTGATGACCCTGAAATGAAAACTTAAAACCTGCATGCATCGATACATAATCTCATGCATCGACACATAACATTTTGATGCCCCTGTAATACAAACTTAAACTTGTATGCATCGACACAAAACCTTATGCATCGACACATAACACTTTGATGCCCCTGTAATACATTCTTGAACTTGTATTCATCGATAAAAACCTCATGTATCGACACATAACATTCTGATTCCCCTGGAAAACATTTTTGAACTTATATGTATCGATACATAATATCATGTGTCGACTCATACTATGCTTTATGTTCAAAAATTAAAATTACAATCAGTATGTATCGACACATACGTGTTATGTATCGACGGATATAAAATTGTTGGTTCTGTAAAATGTTATAACATGATTTTGCATCGACTCAAAACATAATGTGTCGATGCATCCTGTCACTCATAACTAACATGAGTCGACACATGACAATTATGCATCGACTCATAATATTTTCTTTCTTGACTAACCGTTTTCTGTTATAAATATAAGCAAGCATTTTTCTCAGTACATCATTGCAACATATTTGAATTGTGTGCAAACAATAGTGAGCAACCAGAAGCCTAAAGAAACTTCATCTTCATCATCTTCTCAACCATCTTCAATTTAACAACAACAAAGAAAATCAAACATCCTTGTTGAAGTGAATCAAGTGGTAAGAGATAACGTTCATCTGTGTATTGAAATAATCTCAGTTGAGTTGAAGGTTAAAGAGGAGGCTTCAAGAAATAAACTAGAGGGTTTGTCCTTTAAGAATAGGTGAGTTCTTGAAGGTTTTGTTAGCCACGGTAGCACGAGTCGGATTCAGCCGTAGTGAGGGGTTTGGAAATCGAAAGGATTTTAACAAACAGGTCGTGGAAGCGGAGGATCGTTTGTGGACCTTGCAGGAAATCTTGATACAGCTCATATCAAGTGGTGGTTCTTACAAGAAGAAGAAGATCATAGGGATTTCTATCTTTCTGTGTAGTGTAACCTTGTTATCAAACATTCAGCAAATTGTTATAAAAGTTCTCAGTTTCAATTGTGAAATTGAGAGGGAGACGTACCCACACGCAAGGACGACAATAGGGAACTTCCTTACCAAACTGCCTGCATATCGTTCTTTCTTTATTTCTCTTTATAGTTTTACATATTCCATAATTTTGTAATTCAATTGGCTTGATAAGCTTTTCTGTCTAATGATAAACATAGTGGTTCAAACATTTTCACCAAACCACCACTACTAAATCATTATACAAGCATATGCCAAGTGTTTGACAAAATTCCTAACAAATTTCTAAATTCATTGGAAATACTGTTTTATGATAAGTGCATTGAAACGTTAAGATTTTTGAGTTGTATATTCATCCATTTAATTTAATAAAAATCCAGCAAGTTTTTCACATGTCAAGTTTTCTAGTAGTCGGTTCAAAGTAGACAGAATTGATTCAGGACATTGATTTTCGCTGCTTTCAACTCGCTTTGATAAAATAATCTTAAATCCTTGAAAACGTAAGAGGTGATCTATTCACCCCCCCCCCCTCCCCTCTCTATCACTTGCCACACCGTCTAACAAGTGGTATCATAGCACCGGTTATCTGGTGCTTTGTATCTACTAGTAACGCTATGGCCTTTGAACCAACGGGGCGTATAATAGAGCTCATGTTTTCAATGGTGAAAACTATGGCTACTGGAAAGACTGAATGCATGTACACATAAATTCCATTGACAGGAATGTATGGACTGCCATTCAAAATGGTCCCTTTCAAATCACCATGAGGAATGATGCAGGTGCAATAGTACCTAAACTTGAGGATCAATGGAATGAAATGGATGAAAAGAAATGGTCCTGCGATTGGAAAGGCAGAAATATGATAATCACAGCACTTATGTTGATGAGTATTATAGGGTGTCTCATTGCACGTCCGCTAAAGAAATGTGGGATGCTTTAGAAATTGCCCATGAAGGTTGTGATACAGTGGCCAGAACTGGGACTGTTTTTAGGAATGATGGTTTGCGTTTTGCATTTGTGTTTGCAAAATGTCGCGGTAAGCAAGAGTCGCCACCAACATTTATTTTATCCAACAGGAAAGGAAAAAAGCACAGAAAATTTCCTTTTTTTGAGATTTCGAGTACGGGGGGTAGATTATAGAAAGGGAATGTATTAGCACCCTTTCTATCAGTGGTTTTCCACGGGCTCTTAGGTACTTGCTCATCATTTTCAAAATTGCTTCTTTGTGTGTTTGTGTGATTTGAAAAAGTTTTTGAATTCGATTTAACTCTTGCTTCTGTCTTCAAGAGTGTTACGAAGTGTTTTTGAAAGCTTTGTTTAAAAGAGGAGTGTAAGTGTGAAAAAAGTTTGTTTGTTTGAGCAAGTACTTAAGAACTAATCTACCTACTCGAAAAAGAGAATGTTTATATTCTTGTTTCCTTTAGACAGTGTTATCCCACTATTAGTGAGTAGGCAGCACCGTCGTTGGAGTTTTGAGGGTCAATTCGAAAGGAGACGTACGATCACTAAAGCAATGTTAGGACATCTTAGTAGTAACCCTAATGTCTTAGATCAATTATTCGAGGCAACAATTCTGAGGCAACCATTCCGAGGCAACTTTTTCGAACGGGACTTTGATCTTTGTTTAGACAAGAGAGCGACCACTAAAGCATCATATACTTAATGACCGTTTATCGAAGGAAACCGAAGTGGGAGTGTACCCTAGGAGTGCGCATGTGCGAGTGATTCAATTTCAAGTTTATTATCTTTGCACATTTAGGGTTAGCTAACCATTTTAAAGTTAATCATACATTCTTGTCATGCATACCTATTATTCATATATCTAACAGTTAATATTTTGTGGAATTTAAAGTGCGGAAATTAAACTACGCTATTACAAGGCTTCGGGTATTTACATAGCCAAAAACAAACCCGTAAAACAAAGCGATAAATGAAAATAAAGATCCTAATTAAGCTATTACAACTTGTGAGCAATTACATTGATAGGGTAAAAATAAATGATAAAGCGCGCACGAGGAAATTAAGATCGGGAGAGAACCAGGATTTTGACCCCTTCTAACCTAATTAAAAGAAAAATTGTTTTTGTTTGTTTTTGATTATTTTTAAGAAAAGAATTAGGTTTTAAAATTAAATACACAATTAATTTTCTAATTAAATTAATTAATGAAAATAAATAAATGGCATATTTTTGTGTTTTGTTATTTTTTAAGAAAAAGAAAATAGAATTAGATTTAGACAAAACCCTAATTTCTAATTGTTTTTTTTCATTTACAAAAAGGATTTAAGTTACCCTAGAAATTAAATAACCTAATTAAATTAATTAATTTTTTTGATAAAAAAAATAAACCTAAACCAAATTGGGTGAAAATATTATTTTTTGATAAAAAGAATTATTATTTTGTTAGTAAAATAAATAAATAAACTAAATAATGGAAATATAAAAAAAGAAAAGAAAATAGAAAACTGGGCCTGGAAAAGTAAATTGGAGGGGTCTATATAGCAAGCCTTGGGCCCAAAAATCTGAGGTCCATGTTGACTTGCTGGATCCAGTGCGTTACTTTGACTGAGGCGTACCATGGACACCACATCATGGCCATCAGATCTAGCCTCCTGGACACTTGGCAGATTGGATGATGAAGTCACATGGTGGTCCTTGGTCTTTCTATGCGTGCTGGATCACTAAAAGAAAAATATTATGAAAGAATTGGGGGACCTGGGATTCGAACCCAGGTCCTAAAGCATTTTACATTCACCTGGCTACCAACTGCGCTGCATGCGTTAGTTGTTCATATAATCAACATAAAGCATAATATGGGAAAACAAAAAGACTCCAAATCCAAACGCGCGAATGATGGCTTGCCACGACATCATCTTCCTCCTTGCTCCGTTGGTAAAAGTCACAGACTTTTACCTACGGCCATTTGTTTGTAGCTATAGACCCTGCCATTCTTAAAATCAAATACAGGTGAGATAAATAACTTTTAAGGCCATGAATCAACTCGTTTGGACCTTCTGAGCGTGATGGTGCCCCTTTCATGGCCCAATTTCACCTGTACACAAAGATCCCAAATCGGAGCAACAAACCCTAACAATGGTAAACTCTAATAGAGGCCATGAAAACGCAATTAAATGTTACAGACTGTTTGCAAATGCTTCAAGGAGTAAGAATTTATAATTATTTCATGCTATAAGTATCAGAATGATGCAATTCGAATTCAAGAAAGAACCAAGGTCGTGGCTGACTTACAGTGCGTTTTGGCGCTGGAAAGGACTTGTTCTTGATTGGTTTCACTTGCTTACACTCTCAGGAAACGATTGGGATGGTCAAAGAGTCTTGAGGATGCCTGGAAGTGTGAAATCGTGTCTGCACTTTTTGTGTTTTTCTCAAGTTTATTCTGACTTCTCACGCCTCTCTCTAGCCTTGTTTTAGGTCTGCACATGTTCAATATATATCAAGGATTAGATTAGGGTTGAAAACCTGATCTCAATCTTCCTCCATCACTGCTTTTGATCTTGATTTGATTCCTTTGAATATCTTTCCAAAAATAGCCAAAACCAATCTTTTTGTGCACACCAAGGCTTGGCACGAATTCAGTCTTATGCTAGCTGGATGTAGGACCTGAAACATGTACAAAATCTTGAGTTTTCAATGTTTTGGATTTTTCTATGATTTGTTTTGATTTAAATTGATTTAATTCAAATAAAAATCAAAATAAATAATAAAAATAAGATAATGACAAATGGAAAGAGCTAGGGCTCTTGGAAAATGCTACCAACTCAAAACAAGTGCAAAAAGTTAGGCCCATTTAGCAAAAATTGCAATTTGAGGCATAGTTGACTTTTGACAATTTTGCAAAAAGGGCCAACTTCACCAATGCATAACTTCCTCAATTTTGACTCTTTGAAGGTGTTCTTAGAATTTTTAGAAATATTGAGATGTCCTCTAAGCAACCCTTTTTGTCTCATCTCAATTTGGTATTCCATGTTCATATATGAAGCTTTGACAAAAAAGGTGTTTTTATTGACTTTTCAAAATGACCTATAATGTCCAAATTCATAACTTCTTATGAGTGCATATTTTGAACTTTGGAGATGAAGATGGATATTATAGAATTGCATCCTCTTCAAAATGAGATTTGTATGGGTCATTTCTCATAAAGTATGAGAAAGTTATGCTTGGTCAAAGTTGAGTTGACTTTTCCTACAAAACCCTAATTTAGCAACTTTTGAGTCTTGATGAATTATGAGCAATCCTTGATGAATAATGATAAACCCTTGATAAAATGATGAATGATACTTAAAAATGAGTATTTTGACCAAAAATCTTGAAGTTTGACTATATGTGGGCCGCAGTTGACTTTTGCCCTAACATAGTCGATTTTCAGGCCTTTGAGCAATTGACTGAGCAAACTTTCTATGTAGGGCTTGAAACTTGACATGGATGATATTGAGAACATATTAGGACAATGGTGATCATTTGGTATCCCTTGGTCTCAAGTATCTTGATGCAACATGAAACCCTAATTTGAGGTAGACTGCCTTAGAAGGGAGCTTGTCTGGTCAACCCTTGGACTTCCTTGAGCAACTTGAGGATCTTTCTTGAAATGTTTTGAGAAATATGGGAGGGAAAATTTTGGGGTACAACAGCTGCCCCTGTTCAATCTTCTTAAACCTGAGGATGTAGATTGGCTTGCTGGCCTTTCGTGATCCGAAGGTGGAAGAGGATTGAACACTAGAGTGCCCAGAAATTTGCACTCGCGTGAAGTGGAAATTGTCTTGTGATGTCGGGAATGGGCTTAAAGATACCATTTGGAGATTGATGATGGGAGATGGGCTTAAAGATGCCATCTGAAGGAGTGTCGATTGCATAAGAGATTCCTTAACGAGAGCGTGTATACCTGTTGTTGAAGAAGATTCTGCTGGGGAATGTTGTTCTCTATCTTGAGAGAAATAGAATTTTAGGAGCTTCGGTCGTCCGTTATTCTACTGGTGAATCGTCTCTTTTTCTTGAGAAAAGTTGAATTTTAGGAGCTTCGGTCGTCCGTTATTCTATTGAGGAGTCACCTTTTATTTGAAGAGGTGAGAATGAACTATTATCTGGTCGTAATCCAGGCTTCATAGTAATAAGACCGACTGCTATCTAGTCGTAAACCAGGCTTTACAGTGACTTACTGGGGAGATGAGATTAAACTTGACATCCTGTCGTGATCCAGCCTTCGCAATTTCTCGATTCTTATCTGGCCATGATCCAGGCTTCAGAAGGAATTAAATTGTTATCTGGTCGCATATGGGCTTCAACTTGAATTTAGGGCACACTAATATCCGGTCGACTTCGAGCTTCTTAGTAATTGTCCATGTAAATTGCTATTTGGTCGAAATCCAAGCTTCGTAGTGTCTTGTACCGTTATCTGGTCGTAATCCAGGCTTCAGTCCTTTTATCGTTATCTGGTCGTAATCCAGGCTTCACGATGCTTTGTACCATTATCTGGTCGAATCCAGGCTTCATGGTGTTCTGTACTGCTATCTGGTCGTAATCCAGGCTTCACAATACCTTACTTCTTATTTGGTCGTAATCCAGGCTTCAGAAGGAATCAAATGGTTATCCAGTTGTAATCTGGGCTTCCCTTTGGCTTTGAGCCTACTAATATCTGGTCGTAATCCGGGCTTCATAGTATTTGTCCGGGTAAACTGTTATTTGGTCGTAATCCAAGCTTCAGTGTCCCTCACTGTTATCTGGTCGTAATCCAGGCTTCAGTGTTTCTTACCGCTATCTGATCGTAATCCAGGCTTCGCAATGCCTCATACCATTATCTGGTCGAATCCAGGCTTCATGGTGTTCAGAGAAAATCAAGATACTATTTAGTCGTAATTCGGGCTTCATAACTTGTATTAAAGATATACCACTATCTGGTCGTAATCCAGGCTTTGTGGTATCTTTGGCTGGTATCTGGTTGTAATCCAGGCTTCACAGAAATTTGTATTGCTATCTGGTCGTAACCCAAGCTTCACAATAACTTACTGAGCTGTTATCCGATCGTAATCCGGGCTTCACAGCTTGTGTTTATGATATACCATTATCTGGTCGTAATCCAGGCTTCATGGTGTCTTGGACTGCTATCTGGTCGTAATCCAGGCTTCACAGTAACTTGCTGAGCTATTATCCGGTTGTAATTCGGGCTTCACGGCTTGCTGGGGATTACAATATTATTCGGTCATTCTCCGGGCTTCATAGCTTAAAGATAAACCACTATCTGGTCGAATCGAGGCTTCGCGGTGTTCGATACTATTATCCGGTCGTAATCTGGGCTTCACAATATGATGTAGAAATCAAGGTACTATCCGGTTGAATCCGGGCTTCATAGCTTGAATTTGGTGAGAATTTGATTGTATCTTTCCTGAAAGGTAAAGGGTTAATCGGATGTAATGCATGATATGTACCAAGCAATGATGTTCTCAAAATAAATGGGATTGTATTGTATGATGCGTATGCATATGTCATGATGTATGGATATGTAATGTTTTTATGACAATCTCTAGCTGGGGAAAATAAATCTCGAATTGCTGCTGGAGAGAATAAAAGTTGAATTCTTTGTTCTCGCTGGGGATAGTGAATGAAGATGGTTGTGAGAATAATCCTGCTGGAGAATAAACCGGCGAGAAAATGATTCTATGGTAAAGAGATGCTCTGTTAGAGGACATGTAGATTTGGAGAAATAACCTCGGTTGGGGATGAATTATCATTGCTGGCGATGATGAACTCTGTTGGGGATTGAGTTTCTGTTTGTGAAAGAAATGAACTCCACTGGGGATAATCTTTTAGACTCTACTGGGGACAATCCTCCAAACTCTACTGGGGATAATCCTCCAGACTCCACTGGGGATAATCTTCTAGTGCCGATAATAGATAAACTCTGCTTAGGGAGAATCTTACCGATTTATTCGCGGTTGTGAGCCTCAGCTGGGGAGAATCAACACCACTGTCCTTCTCTTACTCTGTGGTGAGTAAATGTACCTTCAATTGTTTTCTCCAACTAGATCTATCCCTATACCTGGTGGACAGAGCAACTGTATGGTCTGGACATTTCTTGTTTGCCCCTGTTTCTGATATTACGAGTAATCGTCTTTTGTTTCGCATGTAAATATTTATGAGCAGCAATTATTGTCAAATGCATATATCAAAAATGAACCATTGGACGTTCTTGCAAAACAAAACAGAAAAAAGAAAACAATTTGAAATTTCTTTGTGAAAATGAATTGTATTGATTTTGAAGTTGGCCTGTAAATAGGTGTTTTTTGTACAAGAGGTTGACGTCCTAGTAAGAAAAACGCCACCGAAAGATAGAATCTATACAGCTCATGTAAAAGAAAGAAAAACAGCTATGTGAATAATCCCACTGGGTTCCAACTCTGCTATTGCCTTTATATCCTCGAGCATCTCATCACTTTGCTACTTGGTTGAAGGTAGATCAGATTGATTAATGTCGTCTGAGCTTGATAGTTGATACTGAAGTCTAGTTGCAAGATGATCTAATGAGACATAGTGTTACGCTTTAATCCCTAATTTTTGCCTGGACCACCCTTTCAGGTTTTCAGTCCACCGGGATACCCTTTTTTGCCCAAGCCGCCTTTTCAGGTTTTCGACTTGTCGGGTGTACAGTTTTTTTTCATTTTCATCCCTTATTTTTGCCCGAACCCTTTTGGTTCACCGGGAAGCCCTTACTTTTTCCTAGGCCAGTCAACCTAGCGGGTCTTTGATTATGCGTAGTATTTTTTCACTATGTCTGCATTGACGGGGTGAGGAAGGTCGTCACCATCCATGGTGGTTAGAATCGTAGCTCCTCCTGAGAAAATGTTCTTGACCACAAATGGTCCTTCATACGTAGGAGTCCATTTGCCCCTAGGATCACCTTGAGGTGATATGATGCGCTTGATCACCAGATCCCCAACTTGATACTCTTGTCGTCTAACTTTTTGTTAAATGCCTTGATCATCCGCTTTTGATATGTCTGACCATGACAAATAGCAGCAAGTCTCTTTTCGTCGATTAAGTTCAGTTGATCAAGTCGGGTCTGGATCCAATTGTCCTCGCTCAAACCTGCATCCTTCATAATCCGAAGAGAGGGTATCTGGACCTCAATAGGTAAGATCGCTTCCATTCCATACACTAAAGAGTAAGGTGTTGCCCCTGTTGAGGTCCATGTTGAGTTTCGGTACCCATGAAGAGCAAATGGTAACATCTCGTGCCAATCTTTGTATGTCACCGTCATCTTCTGCACAATCTTCTTGATGTTCTTGTCCGGGAACTCGAAATTCATGGATTGGTACTCAACGACGGCCTGATGTGCCAAATGATCTACCAACACACTTCCCTTGATTACTTTTTGGGTTGTGTATTGGATATCATACTCAGTTAAGATCATCTGCCATCTTGCTATTCTTCCAGACAAGGCAGGCTTTTCGAAGATATACTTGATTGGATCCATCTTTGATATCAATAAGGTGGTGTGAGTTGGCATATACTGTTTCAACCGGCGAGTAGCCCATGCCAAAGCGCAGCAAGTTTTCTAGAGCAACGAGTATCAGGTCTCGCAGCCAGTAAACTTTTTGCTAAGGCAGAAAATAGCATGCTTTTTTCGGCCAGACTCGTCATGCTGCCCCAACACGCACCCCATTGAATTATCCAACACTGTCAAGTATAAGATCAAAGGTCTTCCTTCAACTGGAGGCATCAGAATTGGTGGCTTTTGGAGGCTGTGTGGCCCTCTCTTCCCGTAGTAAAAGTCTAGCAAGTTCCCCAGGCACTTCGCAATCATCCTCACCTTCGTCCTCGGCTTGGTTGATCGTACTTTTGAAGTCATAACTGGCAGTAGCAGAGTCGTTATCAGTGGGATCTAGAGTGGATGTGGATTTGCATTATGATATGTGAGTGTGTGTAAGACAATAACTGTTTTAATAAAGTGAAAGATAGAAAAGAAAAACAAGGAGCGCAAAATTTGTAATGCAAGAAAAATGTCGAATGCTTTATTGATGATATATGGAAATGATAAACATTAAGCCCTCACAAACAAAGCCACGGTGTCTCGGGCAAGGCACCGGGCCATAAAGTTTTAAATTGTTTGTTACAAATCTCAAAACAAAAGTCTATTACTGTGTAATAAAAGAAACAGGCACGAAATCCTTCATCGTCCAATTGCTTAATCCACTAGCGGCAATCGGGTAAATCCATCTATTGAACTCTGAATCTTCTCCATCGTCTTCAATTGCATTCACTCCCTGATTACTGATACGCAGGGGAGGTCTTCCAATTCGCGCGTGCCGAACATCCCTTTGAGCTTCTGCAGTAAAATCCAAACCAAACTTGTCAGTTTTGTGTGCAAAGTTAGGGAGTTGACCCCAATTACCCACCTTTTTCAATAACAGCCCGGGCATCCTTGAGGGAAGCCATCTTCATTGGAGGTTTTTCAACAGCAACTTCAGTCGACGCTAGAGTCTGGGGGACTTCTTCAAAGTTCTGACATGGGGTTTCAATGAACTCCCCATCCATCTCCACATACCGAAAAGAGTTAAGGTGACTCACCATGTACTCCTCTTCTCCTCATACTGTAACAATCTTCCCCTTCACTGGATATTTTAACATCTAATGGAGCGTAGAAGTTACTTCCCCATCCTTATGAATCCATGGGCGACCCAGCAAATAAGAATAAGATGGTCGGATGTCCATCACATAGAATGTAGATGCAAAAGTCAGATAGCCAACTTTAACAGGAACATCCACCTCCCCGTGTACCATCCTTTTGGACCCGTTAAAGGCCCTAACCACAATATTACTTGGCTTCAGAACCAACCCTTCACAGTCCAACCGGTCTAACGCTTTCTTGGGTAAAACATTTAATGAGGACCCAGTATCCACCAGTACGTGGGCCAGAGTAGTGCCCCTACACTTGATCGAAACATGCAGAGCGTCATTGTGATTCTTTCCTTTGGCAGTCAGATCTGCGTCGAAGAAACCCAACCCATTGTCAACGGTCAAGCTAGCCACATAGTCTTTGAATTGATCAGCAGATGTTTCCTGCGGCACATGCACAGTTTTAAGGAAAGCTATTAAAGCTTTTGCATGGGCTTCCGAGCACAACAATAAGGATAACATAGAGATCTTCGACGGGGTCTGCCCCAGCTGTTCGACTATGTTGTAGTCTCTTTTCTTGATAATCTTCATAATTTCCTCTATCTCCTACCTAGAGGTTTCTACAACAATCTTCTTAGGTGCCTCCGTCCGGGTAGGCTCACCTGTGATCTCTTTTCCCCGAGCGTCAGATGACTCGGCGACAGCGGGATAATTGGAATATGAACTAGGACAGTAGCAGATGTACTGGCATATGGAGCAGCAACAGGCTTTTGAATAGTTGGAGGGGAAATCTCAGGAGAGAAGAGTCTTCCACTTCGGGTGACCTTGTTAGACCCGACAATATTGCTGACATCAGTATCAGCCTCTTCAACCTTCAAGTCTTGTTTGATCCTATGATAATACACATTGGCCCCATAGTGCCACGGGACAGCCTTATCTGAAGTGTATGGGATAGGACCAGGAATAGTAATGATCAATGGAGCAACTCTCGGAACAGATGTAATCCTAACAGGCTTTCTCGAGGAAGCCTTGGAAGGATTGGCGGAAATGGTTATTATGGAAACATCTTCAACGGGGATCAATGGAATCAAAGTCTTCTCGAACATGATCTCTTTGTTATCCATCAGGCGTTGAACACCTGACTTTAATAAATGGCAACCAGCAGGCAGGATTGAACATAGGTGGCAACTTTCACCACATCCCGGAAATAAACCGGCCAACAATAGGTTCTTCTTTACTGTCATCAATGGAGTAGAAATGTCTCCTACAGAGGTCACAAATAAATTATCTTCTTCATATTTACTAGATGAATGAGACAGATCAGCTTCCTGTCGCAACCTATTCCCAAATCTGTTAACCATATTCAGCAGAACCACTCTCTTCTTCTTCTTCTTCTTATCCTTCAAGATGAGAGTCTTCAAATCTTGTTGCCCTTTAGCCAAGTTCAGGAACAACTCTTGGAATTGAGCATTATGTGCTTGAAGAGCCTTGATGGCTTGATCAGTAGGTGTTTCAGAAGACATTTTGTGCTGAAATAAACAGCGAAGAAAATAAGAAACATGTAACGGTACCTGTGATGAGGTGCTTGGTAATGGAATGCGTATGAAATGATTTCAAAGACTTTGGGATATTTAAATTCATGAATCAAAAAATAAACAAACTTTATTAGATTCAAACTTTTAAAATGTTTAACAATGCCTTTAAGGCGTTACAAAAGAAATAACTGAAAATAAATTTAAACTAGAAACAAGCAAAAATCATAAATCCCATGGTCTCTTTCCCTTCGTGCTGACATAATCATTGATCGTTCTTTCGTTCTCAAGTTGCCTTGTAAGCCTCAAGATCTTTCTCTCCTGCTCATGATACTTCTCTCTGTAGGTATCCCACTCCTCCTTTAGTTGATTCCAGGATCTCTTTAATGCCCCAAGATCAGTAGGCATGTAGGGATGAAGGACTGTGTAAGGAACCCCTTCTTCATTAGTATGCTCCACAATCACTGGTAAAACAGCTTCATAGGGCATCCCCGGCTTTTGAGCACGGGCTCGAACCCAGTGGAGATAAGGTTGCATAGGGAGAGAAGTCTTCAGTCCCATCTCTTGAGGGTCAGACCTGTTCACCCTGCTCCAAGCTCGTATAAATCTTCGGCGATGCTCATTCACGTCCCCCTTGTAGTCAAAGACAATATCTGTAAGAAGTAGCTCATGGGGACCGTCTCTCCGAGCGCGACCAAACTGTCTCAAAGCCAAGCAAGGGTTGTAGGTTATTCCCCCTCTAATTCTAAGCAATGGAACATTAAGGTATTCCCCATATCGATCAATGGCAGCTACTCTTTCCATATCCTTAGAACTCCAAAGGATGTCTGTATGAGCAAGGGACATGATTCTGTAAGCCCAACCTACACCTTCCTCATTCTTCAATACAGACTTGGGGAGGTGCGAAATAAACCACCTCGCCAGCAGCGGCGTGCAACACATGAGGGCTCCCCTTCTTCACACGGTACAGGTATAGAGAGCATGTAAGATGTCACCCAGAAGAGTAGGCACTGGATTACGAGACAAGAAGATCTTGACCGCATTCACATCTATGAAGGAATATGGATTCGGGAACAGAACCAAGCCGTAGATGAGGAGAGCCAAGATGTATTCAAAAGCTTGAAAGTCTAAGTTATCCCAGAACTGTTGAGCTTGATCGATCAGAAACTTAGCCAAGAAACTTTAACCCCGCTTCATGTCTCCCAGTTAGACACTACATCAGCCTTTGTCAAGTGTAAAGCTGAAGCAATGTCCTCAGGTCTAGGAACCTCCTCCAAACATGTGAAGGGTGTCTGCTCGAGGATAGATATGCCTAATAAATCAGAAAACTCCTCCAAAGTGGAGACTAGTTGATAATCCGGGAAGGTGAAACAATGATGCAACGGATCAAAGAACTGGAACAACACACTCATCATTTGCTCATCCAACTTTGAAGTGACCAGGCTAAGGAGATGACCATGTCTTCTAACAAATGAAGAAGTATCAGGAACCTTTGAGACTAACCCTCTGAGATGAGCAGGGATTTGTACAAAGTTGACTCGAATGGTATTTCTGCGCATAGAAGTCATGATCTGCAAAACAGAACAAAGATAAATCCCCTCGGTCTTTGAAATGGTTAGTCTAATGAAATATGCATGCTATGTCATGATGCATGATGTCATGATAAAACACACAAAAGGTATCACATATAGCAAACATGGTAAAGGCAAACAAGTCACACAATAGCCCTTAAGTTTCAGGCTTGCATGGAGTCTAGGTACTACCCTCTTGAAGTTCAGTTGGTTCAACCTGTCCTAATAATAGTAACCGGGTTCTAGAGGTTCTCAATATCACTAACCATTCTCCATCGGTCATGGTTTCAGCTCACGCAATCTTTTCTTGTGGCCGGAACTATCTCGAGAGTATGGTCTCAATGAGTGTAGTATCGAGTATCAACCAGTTCCCAGCTCTATGCCGAGGCCGGCTATCTCACTACTTCCTATGGCCAAGTTGGTCAATTATAGGTTCTAAGGTCAGTTGATGCTTAACGACCCATATAGCATCCCCATATTCTCCTTGTTTCTCCACAAGGGATATCGGTACCAACTAATGTGCCACATCAACATAGCTACTGCTTCAACCGTGTCGTTCTACGTCATACAGTTCCCTCACAGTTTATTGCTACTTACCTAAAAGGTGTTCCCCAGATCCGGGTTAGGATCTATAGTAACTCTGATAGAAAGCCCATAAAAATAAAGCAATCAAATCAAACAATAGAAGCAATATAATGAACTAATCCTAAGGTATACCCCACTTATTTATGTCCCCAGCAGAGTCATCGGTTCTGTGATACAGTGGCCAGAACCGAGACTGTTTTTAGGAATGCTAGTTTGCGTTTTGTGTTTGTGTTTGCAAAATGTCGCGGTAAGCAAGAGTCGCCACCGACTTTTATTTTATCCAACAAGAAAGGAAAAAAGCACAGAAAAATTCCCTTTTTTGAGATTTCGAGTACGGGGGGTAGATTATAGAAAGGGGAGGTATTAGCACCCTTTCTATCTGTGGTTTTCCACTGGCTCTTAGGTACTTGCTCATCATTTTCAAAATTGCTTATTTGTGTGTTTGTGTGATTTGAAAAAGTTTTTGACTTCGATTTAACTCTTGCTTGTCTTCAAGAGTGTTACGAAGTGTTTTTGAAAGCTTTGTTTAAAAGAGGAGTGTAAGTGTGAAAAAAATTTGTTTGTTTAAGCAAGTACTTAAGAACTAATCTACCTACTCGAAAAAGAGAATGTTTCTATTCTTGTTTCCTTTAGACAGTGCTATCCCACTATTAGTGAGTAGGTAGCACCGTCGTCGGAGTTTTGAGGGTCAATTCGAAAGGGGGCGTACGATCACTAAAGCAATGTTAGGACATCTTAGTAGTAACCCTAATGTCTTAGATCAATTATCCGAGGCAACAATTTTGAGGCAACCATTCTGAGGCAACTTTTCTGAACGAGACTTTGATCTTTGTTTAGACAAGAGAGCGACCACTAAAGCATCATATACTTAATGACCGTTTACCGAAGGCAACCAAAGTGGGAGTGTACCCTAGGAGTGCGCATGTGCGAGTCATTCAATTTCAAGTTTATTATCTTTGCACATTTAGGGTTAGCTAACCATTTTAAAGTTAATCATACATTCTTGTCATGCATCCCTATTATTCATACATCTAACAGCTAATATTTTGCGGAATTTAAAGTGTGGAAATTAAACTACGCTATTACAAGGCTTCGGGTATTTACATAGCCAAAAACAAACCCGTAAAACAAAGCGATAAATGAAAATAAATATCCTAATTAAGCTATTACAACTTGTGAGCAATTACATTGATAGGGTAAAAATAAATGATAAAGCGCGCGCGAGGAAATTAAGATCGGGAGAGAACTAGGGTTTTGACCCCTTCTAACCTAATTAAAAGAAAAATTGTTTTTGTTTGTTTTTGATTATTTTTAAGAAAAGAATTAGGTTTTAAAATTAAATACACAATTAATTCGCTAATTAAATTAATTAATGAAAATAAATAAATGGCCTATTTTTGTGTTTTGTTATTTTTTAAGAAAAAGAAAATAGAATTAGATTTAGACAAAAACCCTAATTTTTAATTGTTTTTTTTATTTATTTACAAAAAGGATTTAAGTTACCCTAGAAATTAAATAACCTAATTTAATTAATTAATTTTTTTGATAAAAAAAATAAACCTAAACCTAATTGGGTGAAAATATTATTTTTTGATTTTTTGGTAAAAAGAATTATTATTTTGTTAGTAAAATAAATAAATAAACTAAATAATGGAAATATAAAAAAAGAAAAGAAAATAGAAAATTGGGCCTGGAAAAGTAAATTGGAGGGGTGTATATAACAAGCCTTGGGCCCAAAAATCTGAGGTCCATGTTGACTTGTTGGATCCTGTGCGTTACTTTGACTGAGGCGTACCATGGACACCACATCATGGCCATCAGATCTGGCCTCCTGGACACTTGGCAGATTAGATGATGAAGTCACATGGTGGTCCTTGGTCTTTGTATGCGCGCTGGATCACTGAAAGAAAAATATTATGAAAGAATTGGGGGACCTGGGATTCGAACCCAGGTCCTGAAGCATTTTACACTCGTCTGGCTACCAACTGCGCTGCATGCGTTAGCTGTTCATATAATCAACATAAATCATAATATGGGAAAACAACAAGACTCCAAATCCAAACGCGCGAATGATGGCTTGCCACGACATCTTCTTCCTCCTTGCTTTGTTGGTAAAAGTCACAGACTTTTACCTACAGCCATTTGTCCGTAGCTACAGACCCTGTCATTCTTAAAATCGAATACAAGCGAGATAAATAACTTTTAAGGCCATGAATAAACTTGTTTGGACCTTCTGAGCGTGATGGTGCCCCTTTCATGGCCCAATTTCACCTGTACACAAAGATCCCAAATCGGAGCAACAAACCCTAACAATGGCAAACTCTAACACAAGCCATGAAAACGCAATTAAATGTTACAGACAGTTTGCAAATGATTCAAGGAGTAAGAATCTATAATTATTTCATGCTATAAGTATCAAAATGATGCAATTCGAATTCAAGAAAGAACCAAGGTCGTGGCTGACTTACAGTGTGTTTTGGCGCTGGAAAGGACCTGTTCTTGATTGGTTTCACTTGCTTACACTCTCAGGAAACGATTGGGATGTGTTGTACCCCAAAATTTGCCCTCCCATATTCCTCAAGATTTGACAAGAATAATTCTCAAATTGCTCAAGATTGCTCAAGGATTGCACATTCCAAATACCTCCTAAGCCAGCTGAAATTAGGGTTTTGGTTCTTTCAAGGAATTGGAGGTTTTCAATGGTTCAATCAAGTCTCATAGGCCTATATACATTCTAAAGCATCTACATGCCAAGTTGCAAGACTCACAGTGCCAATTTGCACAGTCAAAAGCTCCATTTGACCTACAGTCAACTACAGGGGCAAAATGGTCATTTCACAGTCAAAAGTCAAAAAATTTGGTCAACATCTTATTTTGAGTTCACAATCATCATTTTATCAAGTCTTGATCATGATTCCACAAGGATAGCTCAAAAAATCATCAAGATGCAAAAAGTTACTATTTTTGGACAGCAGAAAAGTCAACTGTATATTGACCAGGGCATAACTTTTTCATGGTTCATCAGAAAAATCCCATCCAATGCTCATTTTTAAGAGGATGCCATTTCCTACAATCCATCTTCACACTCCAAGTTCAAGAAATGCTCTCATAAAAAGTTATCAATTTCTACATTATAGGTCAAATTCAAAAGTCAACAAAAATGTACTTTGAGTCAAAGGCCATAACTTGAGATTGGTAAATCCAAATGACATGGGACCAAAGGCATTGGTTAGAGGACTTCAATACCTTCCCAAAATGTCCAAGAACATGTTCATATGATCAAAATTGAGCAAGATGTGCATTGGAGAAGTTGGGAAATTTTTATGAATTTGCAAAAGTCAACTTTGCTCAAAACACCTTATTTTTGCTAATGGGCCTCAAATCTCTTCTTGAAACTTCATCCATGACCTATGCACGACCCATAAATCTTAATGGAATTTGTTTTCTTATTTTTATTGATTAATTGGGTTTTTAATTAATATTAATTGATTTAGTTAATTTAAATTGTAGGAAAATAGAAGATTTGATGTTTTCAATCTTTTTGTGAAGCAAATGTGGTCAAGACATGCTGGCAATTTCGTGCTCAAAGTCAAAGATACAAAAAATCCAAAATTGGCAACATTTTCCAATCATGAAAAATCAAAAAGATTTGATTTCCAATCAAGGATTCAAGCATCAATGCAATAGATTTTTGCTCAAGTTTTTGACCTAATTTCATTCTCCTATATATATGCAAGCAAACCCTGATCAAAAGGACGTGAAAAAGCTGCAGAAAAAAGCTATAGCATATTGAGAAATTTCAAGAAAAAGTGAAAACTGATTCTTGCGTTCCAAGCCAATTCAAGGCATTCTATTGATTCAAACACATTGCTGGAAGTGTCAGGAGTGATTTACAATTGAAATCACGCGCTAAAGCTCAAAGAATCAAAGGATACATAACCACGGTTTGACATTTTTATTCAAAATCGTATTGTCCAATTCATGAGCATTTAACATGATTTCTTTATTGTTTTGCATTGATAGGGACCATATGAAGTTAATGATATCATTTAATTGAATTATAATGCACTGAATCGAAGAATGCCATGAACGATTTTCTAGGGTTTCCAAGCTTTGAATTGGGGCTTTGCAATCCAGGAACAATTAGGACTAGTGATACATATGGTTGGAATCGTTGAACCAAGACGAACTCAAAGAACCCTTCGCGAAATATTTATATAAACCACAGTGCTAATCGCTATTTTTCCTCGTAGCATATTGTGGGGGTTAAAAAACCCCGCTATCTAATGTTATATTTGCAGGGCAAACGGAGAAGATGACTAGGTGTTAGCCTCCCATTGGTTTATTCAAAAAAAGTGCGCGTTTACTTTGTTATTTACAGCGCTTTAGTTCGTTTCATATATAATAATTGTCTTTTATTCTAATATCAACTAAAGCAGGATGGTGGAGTGGTTAGCATGTTGATTTGGAAGCATTGGGACCTGGGTTCGAATCCCAGGTCCCCCAAAATATTTATTTCTTTTCTCTTGACATATTCATATGCAGATTCCAAAGTGATGTCCACCATGCACTTCACATCCCAGCGCGCCAAGTGGCCTCAAACTCAAATCCTGTGGCCTAGATTGGAAGACTAGCGTACTCCCTGGTCAATGCACGTGTGGACGATCAAAAAAGTCAAAGAGGCTTGCAGTATTTGGGCCTGAGAATTTCCAAGAACACCTCCTCTTTGGGCCAACACCCCCCTGGGTTCATTCTTTCTTTTCTTTTATATTTTTATTTTTTCATTTAATTGTTTTATTATTAATAATTATAATTATTATTTTTACTAACCAAATTAATTTGTTTTCATAATAAAATCAGAAAACTAAAATATAATATTTTTTTATTATTATTTATTAAATTCACCCTTAATTTATTATTTTTGTAAATGAAAACTAACATAATTAATTTAGTTGTTTTAATTAGGTTAACTTCAATATTTTCACAATAATCTAAAACTAATGTAGAATTAGGGTTCTTGACTTTTAATCATCTTATTTTTTATTTATTTCCTAAAAAACATAAAAAACTCAAAAATATCTTTTTTTTATTTTATTAATTAATTAGTTCTAGGATTAATTTAATTAAATGCAAAAAGGACAATCAAATCTCTTTCTTTCTCAAAAAAGGGTCAAAACCCTAAGGACTTCTCCGATTCAATTTTTCTCGCGTGCGACTATTCTTGATTAATTTTTGATCCATATTATGTAATTGTTCCGAGGATGTAATACATTTAATTAGGATATTTTATCGCTTTCATTTAATTTTCCGCAATTTACTTTTTCCAAGGGTTTGTTTTTGGCGATGTAAATACCCGACGCCTTGTAATAGCGTAGATTTATTTTCCGCAACATTTAACTGTTAGATGTATGTTAACTAGGCTGTGCATGACAAGACTTATCTCTGAAATTAAAATCAACCCGTAGCTCACCATAACATGTGCAAAGATAACTTAACTGAATCCTGACACACTCGCACATGCCACTCCCAGGGTACGCCTCACTTGGTTGCCTCGACGTGGTCATTGAGTATAGGGTGTTTTAGAGGTCACCCTCCTGTCTAAAGATCAAAGTTGCCTCGAAATGGTTGCCTTGATAAAAACGATCTAAGACATTAGGGTTACCGCTAAGGCGTCCTACTATTGCTTTGGTGACCACATGTCCCTATAATCGAATTGACCCGAAAACTCCAACGACGGTGCTACCTACTTCTCAATAGTGGGATAGTACTGTCTAAAGGACATTTACACAACTTAATTTCTTTTGAGTAGGTAGAGGTTCTTAGATACTTGCTCTTTCAAAATAAAAAATACTTTTCGCACCTACACTTTTCTGACAAAAGTTTTCAAACAAACACTTCATACACTCTTGAGGACTGATACAAGAGTTAAATCGAAGTTTTCAAACAAACTTTTTCAAAACCCACAAACACAAGAAAAGCAAACATTTTTGAAAACATAGTGAGCAAGTACCTAAGAGCCCGTGGATAACCACGAATAGAAAGGGTGCTAACACCTTCCCTTTCTATAATCTACCTCCCGAACCCGAGAAACATCTCGAAAAGGAATTTTGCTATGCTTTTGTCCTTTCCTTGTTGGAGAAAATAAAAGACGGTGGCGACTCTTGCTTACCGCGACATTTTGCTAAACGCAAACGCGAACCAGCATTTCAAAACAGTCTGTTCTATTTCCACCGATCACAGGATGGTCAAAGAGTCTTGAGGATGCCTGGAAGTGTGAAATCGTGTCTGCACTTTTTGTGTTTTTCTCAAGTTTATTCTGACTTCTCACGCCTCTCTCTAGCCTTGTTTTAGGTCTGCACATGTTCAATATATATCAAGGATTAGATTAGGGTTGAAAACCTGATCTCAATCTTCCTCCATCACTGCTTTTGATCTTGATTTGATTCCTTTGAATATCTTTCCAAAAATAGCCAAAACCAATCTTTTTGTGCACACCAAGGCTTGGCACGAATTCAGTCTTATGCTAGCGGGATGTAGGACCTGAAACATGTACAAAATCTTGAGTTTTCAATGTTTTGGATTTTTCTATGATTTGTTTTGGTTTAAATTGATTTTATTCAAATAAAAATAAAAATAAATAATAAAAATAAGATAATGACAAATGGAAAGAGCTAGGGCTTGTGGACCATGCTACCAACTCAAAACACATGCAAAAAGTTAGGCCCATTTAGCAAAAATTGCAATTTGAGGCATAGTTGACTTTTGACAATTTTACAAAAAGGGTCAACTTCACCAATGCATAACTTCCTCAATTTTGACTCTTTGAAGGTGTTCTTAGACTTTTTCGAAAGCTTAAGATGTCTTCTAAGCAAAACGTTTTGTCTCATCTCAATTTGGTATTCCATGTTTATGTATGAAGCTTTGAAAAAAAAGGTGTTTTTGTTGACTTTTCAAAATGACCTATAATGTCCAAATTCATAACTTCTTGTGAGTGCATATTTTGAACTTGGGAGATGAATATGGATTGTATATAATTGCATCCTCTTAAAAATGAGCTTTGGATGAGTCATTTCTCATAAAGTATGAGAAAGTTATGCTTGGTCAAAGTTGAGTTGACTTTTCCTACAAAACCCTAACTTAGCAACTTTTGAGTCTTGATGAATTATGAGCAATCCTTGATGAATCATGATCAACCCTTGATCAAATGATTAATTATACTTCAAAATGAGGATGTTGACCAAAAATCTTGAAGTTTGACTGTATGTGGGCCACAGTTGACTTTTTCCCTAGCACAGTCGATTTTCAGGCCTTTGAGCAATTGACTGAGCAAACTTTCTCTGTAGGGCTTGAAACTTGACATGGATGATCTTGAGAACATATTAAGACAATGGTGAGAATTTGGGATCCCTTGGTCTCAAGTATCTTGATGCAACATGAAACCCTAATTTGAGGTAGACTGTCTTAGGAGGGAGCTTGTCTGGTCAACCCTTGGACTTCCTTGAGCGACTTGAGGATCTTTCTTGACATGTTTTGAGAAATATGGGAGGGAAAATTTTGGGGTACAAAAAAGGCACTACTGAAGTTAAGCAGTCCCGCATCAATACACTCAATCAAGAGTTTGAGCTCTTTCGCATGAAACAAGGAGAATCTGTCTCTGACATGCAGAAGAGATTCCTTCATCTTGTGAGTCGTTTAAATGCACTTGGAAAACCTGTTTCCAATGAAGTTGCTACGAATAAAATTCTGAGATGTCTTAGCAGGGAATGGCAACCTAAAGTAACAGCTATCAAGGAAGAAAATGACCTCACTACGCTTACCATTACAACTCTGTTTGTAAAGCTGGAAGAACATCAACAAGAATTGCAAAGTCTTGAAAAATACGAAAATAAGAGTAAGAAGGAAAGGAACAAAGACAGGGAGGGTGATAAGAAGTCAATAGCTCTAATGGCTTCTAGCTCTAAGTCCTCGACCAAAGATCAAGATGATAATGACTCAACTAGTGATGAAAATTCTGATGATGAAGAAATGGGACTCTTTGTTCGGAGATACAATAGATTTATTCGAAAGAATGGAATCAAGCACTCTGATAATAATCTCATAAGCTTTCAAAAACAATCCAAAGAGCCAAGGAAAGAAGAAAATAAAAGGCAAAGAGGTAAAGGACCTTGTTATAATTATGGTAAAGTTGGACACTACAAACCAGACTGTCCAAAGATGAAAAAGGATAAGGGAAAAGCTCCACCAAAGAAGTTCAACAAACAAAGAAGAGCTTACATTGCGTGGGAAAGCGATAGTGATTCATCAGACGGTGACAGTTCAAGTGGTAGTGATGAAAGTGAAAATTTATTTCTGATGGAACATACCAAAAATCAATTCTACCACAAGAAAGACAACCACAACAAGCAAGTAAGACAAGCATATCCTAACAACTTTTCTTCTATGATCTTTTCTGAACTAAAATTAGATTTTGAAAAACTGCAATACAAATTCGAAGATGCTTTTAAGATATTATCCTCCAATAAACAAATATTTTAATTTCTGGAGAGTAAAGTCTATAAAGCTGAAAAAGACTTAAAAAGTCTAAAAGCTAGTATTGCAGAAAGTTCAAAAGATAAGGATGTTATAGGATGTATTCCCAGAAGGGGATGCGAAGTTTGCCATATTTGGAAACAAGAGGTTAGAACTCTTAATGTCAAATTAGAAAAAGCTTTACAGCCCAAAGTTACTTTTGCAGTCGATCCTAAACTTTTTAAGAAAATGTTGAATCCACCATATTCAAAATACTCTTTTGTTGAAAAAATACCAAAGGATTCAATGAGCAGAAGTAAAATAATACATCATCATCATGATTTATGCCATTATTGTTGTCGTTTTGGTCATACCATTTAAAAATGCAAGTTTAGGAGGTTTCTTGTTCCTAAAGGCATTTACCAATAGAGGCCTAAAGGCAACCATGTTACCACTTATCCACATGGACCCAATAAAAATTGGGTACCTACCTCTCACTTTTGATATTGCAGGAAAAGTGCCTTACATCCATGGATAGAAGATGGTTTCTAGACAGCGGGTGTTCAAGGCACATGACCGGTGACATATCGCTCTTCATTGACTTCAAGGCAAAGAAGAAATTATTTGTTACCTATGGAGACAATAACAAAGGAGCTATACTCGGTAAAGGTAGTGTAGGTAATCCCTCTACCACTACTATTTCTGATGTCCATTTAGTAGAGGGGCTTAAACATAATTTGCTGAGTATTAGTCAATTATGTGACAAAGATTATAAAGTTACCTTCACAAACACTTGCTGCATAACTGAAAATACTGAAAAAGATATTGTGTTTAAGGGCATTAGAGTAAACAATGTTTATATGCTTGACCTTTTTGATGTATCCTTAATAAGCACTAAGTGTCTAGTCACCTTAAATGATGATTCTTGGCTTTGGCATAGACGTCTAGCGCGTGTTAACTTTGATTTGCTTAATAAGGTTGTATCCAAGGATCTAGTAGTAGGTCTTCCAAAGATAAAATTTACAAAGGATCACCTATGTGATGCGTGCCAAATGGGAAAGCAAACAAGGGTCTCTTTTAAATCCAAAAATATGATTTCCACTTCACGACCCCTTGAGCTTCTCCACATGGACCTTTTTGGACCCTCTAGAACAAAAAGTCTAGGAGGAAATTATTATGGTTTTGTGATTGTTGACGACTACTCTAGATTTACTTGGACTATATTCCTTCATAGCAAAAATGAAACTTTTTCTGCTTTTAAGAGTTTTGCAAAACTATCTCAAAACAGAATGGAATTGAAAATAATTGTAATTCGAAGCGATCATGGAGGTGAATTTCAAAATCATGTCTTTGATAAGTACTGTGACAAGCATGGTATTGAGCATAATTTTTCATCACCTCGAACTCCAATGCAGAATGGAGTTGTGGAGCGCAAAAATCGTGTCTTCGAGGAGTTAGCAAGAACAATGCTCAATGAAGGTGGATTACCAAAATATTTTTGGGCTGATGCAATTAGTACAGCCTGTTATGTTTTAAACAGAATATTAATTCGTCCCATTTTGGATAAAACACCTTATGAAATTTTAAAAGGAAGAAAGCCAAACTTGTCACATCTTCATGTATTCGGTTGCAAATGTTTTGTTTTGAATAATGGAAAAGAAAATCTTGGAAAATTTGATGCAAAAGAAGATGAAGGTATCTTTCTCGGATACTCACAATCAAGCAAAGCATATAGGGTATACAATAAACGTTTACTTACAGTTGAGGAGTCAGTTCATGTCTCTTTTGATGAATCTTATCTGAAACATGTCAGAAAAGGTATTTCTCTTGATGGTGCAGGTGTATCTATTGAGAATATGCTCAAAGAAACTGTTGAGGAAATTGTTCAATCCAAAACAGTTGATGATGAGGAAGAAAAAGATACAAGCCTTTCAAAATATGAGAAAGAAGAACAAATGGAAGAAAATAATCTTCCACTAGCTTGGAAGTCCTCTAAAGACCATCCCATTGACAACATATTGGGAGACATCTGAAAAGGAGTAATGACTCGCTCCAAGATAAGTAATTTTTGTTATCATTTTGCTTTCGTTTCACAAGTAGAACCTAAAAATGCTAAAGAGGCCTTGATTGATGAATATTGGCTAATGGCCATGCAAGAAGAGCTAAATCAGTTTAAAATAAATGACGTTTGGGAACTTGTCCCTCGTCCGCGAGACCATCATATCATAGGCACTAAATGGGTTTTTAGAAATAAACTTGATGAAAATGGAATGATAACCCGCAATAAAGCACGCTTGGTAGAACAAGGGTATAACCAAGAGGAGGGCATGATTATAAGGAGACTTATGCTCTAGTTGCTCGCCTTTAGGCTATACGTATCTTGCTCGCTTATGCGTGTGCAAAATATTTTAAGCTTTATCAAATGGACGTAAATAGTGCCTTTCTTAACGGAGTCATAAATGAAGAAGTGTATGTCTCACAACCTCCTGGTTTTGAAAATAACGAATATCCAGATCATGTCTTTAAATTAAAACGAGCTTTATACGGTCTTAAACAGGCTCCTCGGGTCTGGTATGAGAGACTTAGTAAATTTCTACTTGATCATGGTTATTCAAGAGGTAAAGTGGACACCACTCTTTTCATTAAACGTAAAGGAAAGCACATCCTTTTAGTTCAAATATATGTAGATGACATTATTTTTGGTTCAACTAATCTACACTTGGTCGAGGAATTTTCCAAAGTCATGCAGGGTGAATTTGAGATGAGTCTCATGGGGGAGTTAAACTACTTTATCGATCTCCAAATAAAGCAGCTCAATAAAGGCACAATTATATGTCAAACAAAATATTTCCAAGAGTTTCTTAAACGATTTGGGATGAACAACTTAAAACCAATTGACACCCCCATGCCTACCAACGGAAATTTCGACAAGGATGAACATGGTAAGTGTGTTGATGTCAATAAATACAGAGGTATGATCGGATCACTCTTGTATCTTACAGCATTTAGGCCTGACATCATGTTTAGTGTTTGCATGTGTGCACGATATCAATCAGATCCTAAGGAATCCCACTTGAAAGTTGTCAAGCGTATACTTAGGTATCTCAATAATACATCTAAGTATGGGCTATGGTATTCCGAGGGAAGCGATTGCAGTTTAGTAGGTTACTCTGATTCTGATTTTGCTGGCTGCAAATCAGATAGGAAAAGCACTAGTGGAACATGTCACTTGTTTTCAAACTCTCTAGTAAGTTGGCATAGCAAAAAGCAAGTTTATGTCGCTTTGTCAACTGCTGAAGCTGAATACGTTGCAGTCGGTAGTTGTTGTGCTCAGATCCTATGGCTGAAGCAACAATTACAAGACTACAATATTCAATTAAAACGTATTCCAATAAAATGTGACAACACAAGTGCTATAAATCTCACTAAGAATCTAGTCTTACACTCATGCACTAAACACATAGAGATTAGACATCACTTTCTTCGCGATCATGTTGAAAAGGAAGATGTTACGTTTGAGAATGTTGATACTAAAAATCAACTTGGTGACATCTTTACAAAACCACTAGAAACGGAACTCTTCTTCAACATCTATCGTGAGCTAGGGATTTTAGATCTCTTTTACGTGATGTCCTAAGCATATATGTAGTTGAAATATATCTATGTCTCACTATACTGTTGAGATGTGCTTTTCAGCTTTAGTACATTTGTCTACTTATCTAATCAAACGAGGTAATATCCTTCCTATCTTCTCCCTCAATCACTTATAAGTTTATCCAAATGTTCCACTGATAATGTCTTCGTGTATCTCTTTTACATAAATTGTTTGAATTTGACATATGCAATTTACATCACATCATTAGGCATGCATAATACATCAACATTCGTGGCACTTAGATTTGGTCAAATGGCACCAGGTGTTTTACAATGAGATGACAAGCTTCATGGACGACTGTCATCAAAATCCTGGAATCATGGAAAATTTCAGAAATGTTGATATCCAGAACAGGTTTCGACGATATCAGTTCATGACTCAGAATTCTGAAATCAATCCACCTCCACCGCCTCCTCCACCCTACAACTATGACGAGTCCTGTGATGGGCACAATCCTTAATCTACATCTTCATGTCATACATTGCATACCATTAACTCATGCTTTTTTTTCTTTCAAGTGGTTGTATTAATGTCTCCTTCAAACATTCTATGTTGCTTATGTAATCTAACTTTTATCTGCAAATTAATTACTTTTAACTTGATCACTTTCTGTTTACTCTATTATTTACTCAGTTATTAATAACATTATGCCAAGACATTCTGTGTGAATGCCAAGACAATTATTTGCTGAAATTGTATATCAATTTTCTTATGTGCTAAGATTACTGAAAATATTGCTTATTCTCTTTTTGATGTGGTCAAAGGGGGAGAAGAAGAGTGTGTTAGTGAAGACTGTGTTTGTGTTAGAAAGAAGATGCACAAACTCAGGGGTAGCAAGCTTATTCATCTACACTATATCACAACACATCATCAGATATTTGCCATCATCAAAAAGGGGGAGTTTGTGAGAAACCCCTTCATAATTGATTTTTGAATGATTGCAAATATATATGAAATACTAAATACATGGTGCACTATAAAAATATAATATAACATGTTTAAATAAGCTAAAAATGTATTTTACTCACAATGCATCATTATGAGTCGACCCAACAGGTTTTGTATCGATACATAACTTACTGAAGTCCCTGGAATACTATTTCAAAACTATTATGCATTGATACAAAAGCTTATGCGTCGACACATAACTCTTTGATGACCCTGAAATGAAAACTTAAAACCTGCATGCATCGATACATAATCTCATGCATCGACACATAACATTTTGATGCCCCTGTAATACAAACTTAAACTTGTATGCATCGACACAAAACCTCATGCATCAACACATAATACTTTGATGCCCCTGTAATACATTCTTGAACTTGTATGCATCGACACAAAACCTCATGTGTCGACACATAACATTCTGATTCCCCTGAAAAACATTTTTGAACTTATATGTATCGATACATAATATCATGTGTCGACTCATACTATGTTTTATGTTCAAAAATTAAAATTACAATCAGTATGTATCGACACATACGTGTTATGTGTCGACGGATATAAAATTGTTGGTTCTGTACAATGTTATAATATGATTTTGCATCGACTCAAAACACAATGTGTCGACGCATCCTATCACTCATAACTAATATGAGTCGACACATGACCATTATGCATCAACTCATAATATTTTCTTTCTTAACTAACCGTTTTCTGTTATAAATATAAGCAAGCATTTTTCTCAGTACATCATTGCAACATATTTCAATTGTGTGCAAGCAATAGTGAGTAACCAGAAGCCTAAAGAAACTTCATCTTCATCATCTTCTCAACCATCTTCAATTCAACAACAACAAAGAAAATCAAACATCCTTGTTGAAGTGAATCAAGTGGTCAGAGGTAACGTTCATCTGTGTATTGAAAGAATCTCAGCTGAGTTGAAGGTTGAAGAGCAGGCTTCAAGAAATAAACCAGAGGGTTTATCCTTCAAGAACGGGTGAGTTCTTGAGGGTTTTGTTAGCCACGGTCGCACGAGTCAGATTCAGCCATAGCGAGGGGTTTGGAAATCGGAAGGATTTTAACAAACAGGCCGTGGAAGCGGAGGATCGTTTATGGACCTTGTAGGAAATCTTGATACAGCTCATATCAAGTGGTGGTTCTTACAATAAGAAGAAGATCATAGGGATTTCTATCTTTCTGTGTAGTGTAACCTTGTTATCAAACATTCAGCAAATTGTTATAAAAGTTCTCAATTTCAATTGTAAAATTGAGAGGGAGACGTACCCACACGCGAGGACGGCAGTGGAGAACTTCCTTACCAAACTGCCTGCGTATCGTTCTTTCTTTCTTTCTCTTTATAGTTTTACATATTCCATAATTTTGTAATTCAATTGGCTTGCTAAGCTTTTCTGTCTAATGATAAACATAGTGGTTCAAACATTTTTACCAAACCACCACTACTAAATCATTATACAAGCATATGCCAAGTGTTTGACAAAATTCCTAACGAATTTCTAAATTCATTGGAAATACTATTTTATGATAAGTGCATTGAAACGTTAAGATTTTTGAGTTGTATATTCATCCATTTCATTTAATAAAAATCCAGCAAATTTTTCACATGTCAAGTTTTCTAGTAGTCGGTTCAAAGTAGACGGAATTGATTCAGGATATTGATTTTCGCTGCTTTTAACTCGCTTTGATAAAATAATCTTAAATCCTTGAAAAAGTAAGAGGTGATCTATTCACCCCCCCCCCCCCCCCCCTCTCGATCATTTGCCACACCGTCTAACAATTACTACGCTATTACATCATTAGGGGAGGGGGTATACAAATTTACAAATGGGGATTGCAAGAAAATTAAACCTAATTATCTATTACAACCATATTGAATAATATACAAGAATTGAATAAATAATGTACAAGGATATAAATAGAAAAAGAAATGATTTTGTTTGGTTTTTTGTTAAGGATTTTAACTTAATTAAGAGAAATGATTAATTAAAAATAAACAAAATTAAACTTAAACTAATTAAGAAAGAAATTAAGTATAAAAAGGATTTTTTTTAAAGTTTTTTTTATGAAAAAGAGTTTTAACTTAATGAAAATAATATGAAAATTAATTAAAAGAAACCTAAACTCTAAGTTGATTTTAGATAAAAGAGAAAAATAATAATTAAACTTAAATCTAAATATTAATTATTTAAGAAAAAGAAATTAGTTTGTTAAAAAATGTTTTTGTTATTTTTTGTTTTATAAAGAAAGTAAATAAATAAGTCTAAAAATAATAATAAAATAATTTTGGATTTTTTAATAATAAAAATAATAATAATAATAATAATAATAATAATAATAATAATAATAATAATAATAATAATAATAATAATAATAATAATAATAATAATAATAATAATAATAAATAAAATAAAACTAAAATAATATAAAATAAATAAAAGAAAATAAGTAAAAATGAAATAAATAAAAAAGGTTTGGGTCAGGTGTATGAAAATAGGATGGGGGTTAAAAGTCAGCAAAAATGACTAAGCCCGTTGTTGGAGGCCCAGCGCTGGTTGTTGCAAAAAAAGAAAGAAAATGCTGAAAAAACAAAACAAAAAGTAGTGCTGGGTGTTGAACCCAAGACCCTCAGCATACACACGCACTACCTTTGCCACTGGGGTGGCTGTACATCCGGTAACATAAACAAAACAACAAATACATAACACAAGTCATGTCCTGAATATGACTTCATCTTCAACCTCCAGCCTGAACATCTGTAACTTCACCATTTATCAACAAAAATGAAAGATGCAAACATGAAAATTGCTTCATTTTTCCATACGAATCCAACCATATAAATATCATAAACTATAAATCAAAGATGAATGAGAATTTCTAAAAGTACCAATTTCTGACCTAACTTTTTTCAGAGATTAAAACCTAAAATTCTCTAAGTTCAATCAATATAAATGAAATCTATGGATATGTACAGTTTCAGGGCAATGATGTTTACATTTTATCTTCACAAATGCAAGCCTAACAATGCCTAAATGAGAAGATAGAAGTTCAGAAAATGTACCTCAAAACTGGAAATCGTGAAATGAGTTTGAGTTGCTTTCAAAGAGTTATGATGATCAGGTTAGCTTCCTCAAGTTCCCAGGAAGCTAATGCAATGCTTACTTGATGTTGGGAGTGTTTGAATCATGCTAGAGAAGTCGTGGTGCAAGCTCTGTTTTTTGGTTATGGAAGTTGATGAAGATGATGTTACAGTCATGTAACAGGGTGTGGGATTGTTTGTAGATGATGTTTAGGAACTTTTGGAAGTGAAAAGCCAAGAAACGCACGAGTGGATTCTGAGTTTGGAGTTTTTGGTCAGAATGTGCAATAATGGTGGTGTGTTATGCAGTTCTGAGTTTGGGAGAGTTTGAGAGCTTATGTATTCGTGCGTTATGTTGCAATAGACTTGTATAGTTATATGAAAAAGGTTGGGGATCAAATGCACACAAGATTTCTGAGTTCTAGCTTTTTGGCTCTATAACTTTCTTTTGAAGAAAAGTGAGAAGACAAATCTCAAAGTGTTGTACAAGCATGTTCTGAGTTGAAAGAGGCCTTACACATATTTCTTTTGGTTTATAGGGATTGTGTGTGCAGAAATAACAAGTGCAAGGCTCAAGAAGTTCACAATTGCAAAAGTGATGCTTTATCAAAAAGGAAATGACAACTTTGTGCCATAAATGGAAAATTATTTTGGACAAAGCTTAAACCAAGTGGATAAGGGATTAAAGAATTGTTTAAACCATTAATTATGGAGTGACAAACAAGTTTGAGGCCTGAAAAACAAAGATTATGCAGCCTAGCATGGATTTGGCTCATGTTCATCCTAAAAATCTGCCTTGTAAAACAAGAATGGAACCTTAACTTCTTGCCTTCGATTCTCCTTGCTCAAGTATGATCTCAATGAGTTCTTTGACATTTTAGAAAGCTTGTAACATCCTCTACAACCTCTATGTTGGAAATTTTGGAAGATTCATCTTGGAGATATGTGAAAAAATTTCCATGAAGTTAGGTCAAAATCCTGCCTAAACTAGGGCAAAATTTCACTAAGTTTTTCAAGTTTCATGAACATGTCTTCTTAAAATCATAACTTGAAATCCATAATTTATAGAGAAAATTGTTTTCTATAATGTTTTAGATCTCATTGAAATCTACAACTTTCATGTTGGAAGTTTCCTTTGAAACATCTTGCATCATGGTGAAAATTTGGCTCAAAATTATGAAAAAAAAGTGAATTTCCAACACTTAGAAAAATTTCTAAGTTTAGAAATTTTGACTTTTCAAAATGAAATTTTGACTTTTTGATTTCTTGATGAACAAGTTTCATATTTTGATATGTCTTGATGAATTTTAATCTTTGAAACTTGATTTTGATCAAAAAGTCAATGTTTGACTTTTCAGTGTACAGTTGACTTTTCATCAGTTGATTGAAATTCATTTGTCAATCAATTAATCTTGAGAAATATTTTGAGCCATGTCATTAGGTCAAAATGAAGTATTTGAATCCTTGAGATCATGTCTCAAACAAATAAGTCATTTGCTAGGTCAAAAATCAGAAATTGCACCTTCTTAGTCAAAACCCTAATTTTGACCATTTTGCCCTTTTGATGATCTGATCAAATTTCTTGAGGAATTGTGATCCAAACTTGATCAATTGACATATATGAGTTCATAATGTTGATATAGACCAAAATTGTGAAGTTTGACTATAAATTGACCATAGTTGACTTTTTCCCCAATACAGCTGATTTTAGGTCAACTGATCAATTGGCTGAGCAAAAATGTGATCTAAGACTTGAAACTTTACATGATCAATCTTGAGGGTCCAAAATGATCCATGAAAGTCATATGGGACATAAAAGGTCCATTTATCCTTGTGCAATCTCAAACCCTAATTTTCAGTTATCAATGCTTGAGGAGGTGTCTTGAGTTGATCAAACCATGTGCAGTCTTGAATCAATGAAAGTCTTGTGAGAGATTACTTGAGAAATGAGAGGGCAAATTTTGGGGTACAACAACATGGACCTCAATGATCATTGCATGTGACTTTCGTGAATTTCCACATTACGTAACTGTGTTGCCTTTAAGGCAAGTAACGCCCGTTGTCGCCAATGATGGCTATCATCATAACGTGCGTCGTCGTATAATGATTAGAGGTTACTCCCTTAATGGGTCAACCATTGCGTAAGGGCTCCATTAAGGCCGAACTCGAGGTAACCTCTGGATCTAGGGTATGAGCCCGACTGCTGCCTCTTCATCTTCTCCCATGTCCGATTACATGATCCTCCGATCACACAATCCAGTTTAGGTCTTGTGGACTCGATCTGGGTGATAACTGACTTATTGCCTACATGTTTTCCTTGACCTAGCAACCACGCCTTACCTTTTATCTTATCTAGTCTGAACAATAAATTTATGTATAAACATAATCGTTATGTTATATCTATTGAGATAACTTGTTATTTGTGTTGCATACATGAAAGGTTAAGAAAGGACATGCTCTAATTCAATTTTATAACTTAAGTTATGCAAGAAGCTTACAAATGCATAATCATTCTTAATAAATTTGGAAACATACATTTTATACCATTCCTTGCTTAGATGTGATATATCATTGTATCAACTTGCTATGGCTGAAATACATAAAAACGACTTGCTATGGCTGAAATACATAAAAAATTAATGTAAGTGGAAACAAACAAAAGATACATAAAACACAATGAATGTTTTATGTGTTGACAAATCTGCAGTTTTTCCTAACTTCTCCAGTTACAAAGCTCTCTGAATTAGTGATATTTCCCATTTTGACCATTGAATCAGAGAATTGCTGGAAGAAAGCCAAAGAGTCCGCTGCATACTTCTTCACAAGCTCTCTTGTTGCGATTCCAAACACACTCGAGTACATTTCTTGATCAGAGTTAAGAACTCCCTCGCCTTTTAACAGTAACTGGTAAAAAGAGTTGTCGAAGAGATTAGGCGTAACGTAGTCCATTGCTGTTATGTTATTCTTTCCTCCTCCATTTGGTGGACAAATAGATTTAAGGTTGTTGAACTGATTATCCGAGATTGGATTTTTCGCTGAAGTTGATTCGTAGTCTCCATATATTCTTGATCGAAAATTCTGACACCTTGCCATACCAATGGTGTGTGATCCTGCATGCTTTGTGATCAGAAAAGAAAGGGCCTAGTTGATTTGGATTTTAGAAAATGTTTTACAAGAATAAGAACATACCTACAAGAGCAACCATATCTGTAACTGATAGGCCTTGATAAAGAAACTTGGGAATGATAGAGACAAGGCTCTCATCAGAAGTTGGAAGATTGGTGTCAGTAAGTTCAAAACTTGCAGTCACAGAATCCTTTCTTCCAACAGGAACATCCCAGTATGGTCCACCAACCTACAAGATATCAAAGGACAGAGATAAATGTATATTTCCATTAACTTGGATCAAGGCCGTCTTTGAAGGCATACAAGACAGACTACCGCACAGAATCTAAAATTTGACAGAATCAAACTGTGACTAAATAGGACTGATAAAATATATGTCACACTTAATCCGTGGCAAAATATGGACCCTATTTGTGTGTGAGAAAAAGACTAGAATTTGTAACACATTTTGTTTCTTTTACCAGAATGACAGCATCTCTAGCTGCAATTGTGAGAATATCAGCACAAGAAACAACTCCCGGGCACTCAGATTCAACAAAGTTCTTGATTTGATCTATAATTCCAAAGCCTTTTAAAGAGTGGATGTTGGCAGCTGCTGTCTTTTCACTTTTGAGCGTGATTGTATCATCGAGCAAGATCGATCCATCGCATCCCTGATTGCATAATATCACTTTTAATTAGTATATGAATTTACATGCTAGCATGATTTTAATAAAAACTACACTTTAAAACCTGAACAAAATCACAAATGAAAAGTTTGAGACCTGAATAAAGCAGTCATGGAAGTGAAGCCGGAGAATGGAAGCGGCGTTACGGGGATTAGAAAGAACTGAACATTCCATTTCCTTTCTAACAATATCAAACACAGTAGGACAAGTTGATGCATAGTAATCAAGTGTTAGTTGAGGTTCAGTTGCACCAAGAAAGCCAAAGAAAAGAACAATATGTAGTAAGAAGAATTTCAAAAGAAATGAAGGA
Source organism: Vicia faba (assembly GCA_948472305.1). NCBI lineage: Eukaryota > Viridiplantae > Streptophyta > Magnoliopsida > Fabales > Fabaceae > Vicia > Vicia faba. Next base: position 1,516,665,263 of record OX451735.1, read on the forward strand.
TTCATAGTTAGTTTACTATTAGAGCTTAGCTTGAGAAGAATGTAGGGTTGGGGAAATAGATAGGAATAAGAGAATATATATACATATAATAAGTGCTATGAAGTGCAGTGTTGTTGCACCTTGACCTTTTCCATGTAATGGCTGTTTCTTAAAGATGATTTTTAAGAGTCAAGAGAAGTTGCAACTAATATGGCCTAGTTGGTGAGTCTTCTTAAACCAAAAGTAACATTCTTAACACACACAAAGAAAGATTGAGGTATAGCTAAATAAAACTAAAAAAGTGATTAAAAGTTGTGTGACCAACATGTGTTTTGTTTTCATCTTTCTGTCGTTTTTGAGACAGGTTTCAACAATCCAACAGTAAATAGGCTAGGTTTATGAATACCACCTAGCATTACATCAGCTTAATTTAATTTTATGAAATTGATATCAATATAATTTTGCTTACCAGAAAGTCATCTTTCTTTAACAATATGATACATTTCCATATTTGAAATAGTAATTTTGTATGAAGTCAATTTGATTGCATATGAACTTGATTACATAAGAAAGAAAAATCTTATACGAATCGAGTCATGGTTTTGAAGTGCAAGATTAAGAGTGATTAATTATCTTTATATATGGGTGCAAGAATCCACAAATTTCTCATCTATATTATTGACTATCTTTCTTTTAACCCTTTTTCTCCTTAATTCTAATCTCATATCTCACTCTAGATTATGTTGAGACAGATCAAAGCTAAATAAAAATGAAATTTTGACTTACAATTAGTCCCAACTATGATTTTTCCTACAATAATAATCACTGAAATATAATAGTCTCGGCAATAAGCTAACAATTCATCATCAAGCAATAATAACCCAGCTTCACTTTAGAAGTTTGATTCTCTATTACGAGCTGTTTGGATAAACAGCTTATTAGCTTATAGAATAAGTTCTTATCAAATAAGCGTTTGTGAATATACTTGCATAAACTATTTTTATTACAACATATAAAATAAATTTAAATTTTTTATTATTTAATATAAGTTGTTTTTATCAACTAGTCCATTCATTCCAAAATATAAAATATAAAATAAAAAACACACTTATAAAAAAAAAAGTAAAAACATAATTTGTTGTTTTCTTGAAATAAAGTATTTAAGAAGATATAAAAACAATTCTAATTAGTTATTGATTATAAAAATAATAAGAGAAAAGTATATTAAATACAATAATTTTATTTTAAGAATGAAAGATAATTTTTTTCTCTTATATTTTAAATAAGAAAAATATCTTTTTTTTCTTTAATATTTAAAAGAGAATATTTTTTTTTCTTTTGACAAAAGAGTGAGTATCTTTTAGAACTTATAAAAATAAATTAAAATATTTGTATGAAAAGTATCGTAAATTGTTTTGATAATATCTCTTAATCAGTATCACAAAATTTATGTCAATAGATAAAATCGAATAAATCAATTCAAATTAACCCTAATTTCAAAAGTAAAATGAATTCGAGAAACAATAATATTTGACAAAAATAAAACAAGGACGTCTTCAGTTCTTGGACTGCATCTACAGCACATTCTTTTCTCTTTTTCATGTTTCAAATAACATACAATTAGTTTTTGACATCATATTTATGAACTTTTCTTTTAAAAGACTTGGCTTAAGATTAAAAGATTAAATTTCTAAGATATGTAATTATATGTCTTTCGTTTTTTTTTAAACAGAAAAGAGTAATATATGATTAAATAAAGAGCGAAAATTCACTTAAATACACGTAAAAAAAACTCACTAAATACAAGAAGTGTCTAAAAACAACAAAAGAACAAGAAAGAGCAACAAAGAAATAAAACACATCAAACAATACTACCAAGAAAAAACCAATCAATAAAAACAATCAAATCAACCCTACTTATCAAAGATCCAAAATGCAAGACCAAGATGCTAACAAAGGTTCTAACACTGACAACAGAACAGATTAGATCTCAAACTGTCAGCTCCCCATCAACCTATCAGATCCAAACAAAAGAACATTCAATTCAGCATAGGTGCAAGTAGAAGATAAGGTTCTAAAATCGTTTAGAAAAGAAGCAAGAGTTCAACTCTGATTTACCTAGAAATCATTTTCAAACCAAAAAGATACTCTTCTCCATCTCTTTCAATATTTTTGTGACTCCGTTAAAGATAACATCATCACACACTTTTCAGATAGACCAACCAACAATTAACCACCCTTATACTAACACCTATCTCTAAAGAAAGAAACAATTCAAAAAGCATCATAGAATCATTAAGAATAGCTACTTGTCACCCCCGACCACTTAAAAATTCTATACTCCCTCCGTAATAAATTATAAATAAATTTGACTTTTTTGATATATTTAACAATTAATGTATAAAATTCATATACGAATTACGTACATTAATTATCAAATGTACCAAAAAAAATCAATTTTGTTTATAATTCGTTATAGAGGAAGGACATCACAAATATAACAAGCTCAACGAAGAGATGGTACACTGATTCTACCACATAAGAGCACTCTATATGTCTTTCTATTGAAATCTGATATACACTCTTTAAAAAACTTTGGACATGAATAGATATATCGGTGTCCGGAAAGTAACTAAACTCTAACTAATAATTGTTCGGATCAACATTTGAATTAGATTTTAAGTAGAACTCAAACCACTTGAGTCCAATCATTTGTTCGGTCAAGCTACTATAACTATATGGTTCCTGTAGTGTAGCATTGCTTATAGAGCTTACATTAGATGGTTTCTTAACAAGAGACGCCGGGAAAACATCTATAGCTATAAAGACATCTTAAGAAGCACGAAAAGAAAGGTGTAGTATGGTCAAAATAAGTTTTGATCTAAGATGAGTCAAAACTTTTTATGGTAAGGATTCTACGCTGCCTTCACAAATGCAGAGAAACTTATTATGGTAAGGACTCTACACTGCCTTAACAATTGCACAGTGGTCACTGGTTGCATGCCATAGTTACATTTTGATCAATGTGACCCACAAACAACACTTGAGGCAGTACATTTTGATCAATTCAGTTCACAAATTCAATCCTTCTTCATGCTTGATGAAGAAAACTAGTAATTCCAAGACCACAACACAGAATCGAGAGAACATTCAATTCATAAGAGCATAAAGATCAGCTACACAAAATCAAGATAACATTCAATTCGTAAGAGCATAAAGTTTGGTTACACAAAACAGAGTTAACGTTCAATTCAAAAGAGCATAAAGATCTGTACACAAAACAGAGATAACAGTTAATTCAAAATAGCAAAACGATCGGCAACACAAAACCGAGAGAACATTCAATTCAAAAGAGTAAAATCGACGACAAAAAACCTAGAGAACATTCTATTCAAAAGAGCATAAAATCGGCTACACTAAACCTAGAGAACATTCAATTCAAAAAGTGCCTAATGCAAGCAATTGACCTAGCAAGACAGACATCATATCGATATCCACCATAAGACCAAACAAATTAACATCAAATCTCATCTATCAAAACATTAAAATCATCCAGAAATACATTTCAAAGAGCCACATTATCTATAAATCAAATATACAGATGAGATTGAAAAACATGATCCCTATTCCTCCCAAATTTCAAAGCTTCATCCCTATTCAAACCGAAATCAAACTCCGCCAAAGGCTGAATCAAATCCTTCAACAACAACACAACAGAAGAATCAAAGTGAGGCCAAGAAACACACAAGCTAGCCCTAAGGTTCAGAATCTGGCACCTTCCAAGAATCGCCGCACCAAGCCCGTCAACAACGCTACCAGACGGGTAATACTCCAATCCACCCAACAATTTCTCCCCAACCGCCTTCTTCCTTTCGGCAGAGCTCTCCAGCTTAAACGCAACAGCTTCGTCGGAAGAGAGTAAGCCGCGGTGATTCATCGGCTGGATGGAATCGAGTATAACAACCGCATCAGGACGGATCTGGTTATTTAAGAGAGCGTCGGCGATAGCGTAGGCGCGGTTATCGGGGACCGGGCAACGAACAGCGGCGAGGAGGATGGTTGATGAGATGGAGTGGATGTCGATGGTGTTGTCGGAATGGGATAGAGGGAGTTCTGGGAGGATGAGTGAGGCGGTTAGGGTTTGGGAGTTGAGGAAGGATTGGAAGAGGGAGAGAGAAGGGGAAGAGATGGCGATGATGAGGAGGTTTGGTTTGAGGGGTTGTTGTTGTTGAGTGTGGGGGGAGAGGAGGAAGGGGGAAGGAAGAGGCTTAGATGGTGGTGTGAAGTTGTTTAGGTCTTCTTCTAGGAGTCTTGATGGTGGTGCTGCTTCTGTTATCACGTCTTCCATTTTTGTTTTCTTTCAATGTTCGCGGTGGCTTGTTTGATTTGGAGTGTCGGGTTATGGTAACATGCCACCCCAAAATTAAATCTAATTTTTTTATTTCAATTTTATCTTTAAATGAGATACAAATTAATTTTTGAACGAAATTTTTTATATATATAAAATTTTCGGTACATTCTTACTAAATTTATGATAAAAGTACATTTTCGGTGGTTCATTTGAAATTTCTAATAAATTGGAAATTTCAAATTTACATGTTAATATCGAAAATTTGAATTATATTTAAATTTTTAGTAGGCTTTATTTTTCATGTTTTTTCAACGATCGAGATTTTGCTGACATATTTGAAGAATCCTGATTGCACCGACACATTTTTATGATCTAGAATGCATCACCATTTGTATAAATAGGGGTTTCAGGTGATAGGGTAAGATATCTTAAAAAATGTCTCTTCTTGAGTATTTGATTCCTATAGAAGTGTATTACAACGGATACAACCCTGTTGTTGAATTCAAGATTCTAGATGACTCTGAATTTCTTGCCACCTTGAAAGAAGCATTGAATGGTTTGCTGTCTGATTCCGATAACAGAAGGTTGATAAAGGTCGGCACCTGCACATAACCATAAATGGACGATGGGTCTCAGGCAAGTGGCGTAGACACCTCTCAGACAAGTGTCTAGTCACATGGGTCTCCCATCTGATATTTTCTGAATACAAAGTAGATACCTCAAATGGACGATGAGAGTGATGACACTGCTTAAATAAGAACCATCAAATAAATACACTCATAACTAATAAAATAATCAAATAAATTATAGTATACCTGTAACAGGCTAAGGTAACCAGCAAGCGGCCTGGTCTCAGCATGAGAAGCAACGTCAGGTGTCGTGTACAACATGGTCAAGGCTGCCACTCCCCAAGCCCAACACAGAGTATCAAGCGTGTTGAACAGAGACATGTATTAAACATCAATGTACATATTAAACTTGTCCGCAAAGAGAGTACATGCCACTAGATGTAGCATGTATGCCCTAGCGGCAGCCTAGTACCTACGTGCCTCCACAAGCTCCCCATACAACCTCCTCAACCAAGACATCTGAAGGTGATATCCTCGAGTCTCACCAAACTCCTTTAGCACGTCCACCTCAGACACCTTCAAGTCATCCACAGCCATCTACAACGATGTCACATGGTTAGTAACTACTGGTGTGAAGAATGTACCAACAACTGGAATGTGAAATAACGGGTCGACATCATCTAATGTTATAGTTATCTCTCCAAATAGAAGATGAAAAGATGATGTCTTCGGGTGCCACCTCTCAACAAAAGCTGATAATAGGGAGGCGTCCAGCATCGTCAAAGAGCACTCAGCAAAATCCAAGAGATGAAAATCTCTAACGATACTCCTGACTTCCTCAGGCATCAGACTCTCATGGAAGTTCTTCAACTTCGAACAATGTGAAGCGACCTTCAGCATCAGACGCTCCTGTAAGAAGCAAAAACAAAATATTATACAATTCTTGTAAGCATATTGTAAGCAAAAATAAATATTATACAATTAAAGAAAACCAAATATATACCTCGCCAAGCCATATCCTGTAGGCGACATGGTCAGCAAATCCTGTCAGCATGGACCTGTCTGAAGGTTCTCTACGAAACGCTCTATCGGTGTGTACTGATGGCTCCGTAGACGCATGGGTCGTGGTGTCCATATCAGGCGGGGTCACGTCTTCTACGCGCTTAGCCTACTCAATAACATGCTCACCAACCTGCTCCACAACCTGCTCGCCAATCGGCTCCACGACAGCAACATGCACATGTACCTCCTCAACAACTTCCGCAAATTTCGACTCAACAACAGGAACAAAAGCATGTACCTTCGCGTGAGCTGGCTCCATAGTTGGCTCCTTAACAGTAGAAAGTCTTGAGCCACGAAGGCGGGGTGCACGAAATTGCGCTTGCTGCTCAACTAACCGTTTTCGGTGAGAATCGGTCGGTGGACGTTGGACAACCCGTAACTTGGAAGCCTATCATCAGCCCGGGCCTGGGCCTCCGCTATATCAGTCTATCTGCCTGCAACGGTACCTTTCTTGCCCCTAGTCCTCACTGCAAAAATAAGATAAATTAGGAATATATGAACTACCAGAAATTTCTAAATTCCCAGCATTTTTCAAAAAAATATGAAATAACAAAAATTTCAAAATTTCCGGTATATTACAGGATACCGGAAATTTTTAAATCTTTGGTGTGGAAGAAAAATGTTTCCACCGGAAATTTCAAAATTTTTTGGTACGAAAATACAGGATTTTTGAAATTTTCGATGCGAAGTACCGGGTATTTCACAAAAAATATCGGAAATTCCTTACTGTTTCACCAAATTTTCGGTAGTCGCCACAGAGATTTGGAAAATCCAGTTGGTCACAGAAATTTAGAATTTCTGAAAAATATTTGGGTATGGACAATCTGGTCTTTTTATACGTTTTAGGGGTACCATGTATAAGATGGGGGTAGCATGTTAATGTTGCAGTTGAAGCATGAGAAAAATGTTTTTAAAATATTTTAATTTTCAATATATATATATATATAAGGTGAGGGTTCTATCAAATCCCTCACTAGTGGACCACATATATAAAATTTGAGAGTTATTAGATCAATCAAGTACACAAATATTATTATACATTAAAATATTATTATACATTGAATACACTAAATTTCCTTCTCTTATCTCCCCCCTTCCATCCTGTTGTACCCCAAAATTTACTCTCTCTTTTCTTAATACATTTCTCATAAGATCTTCAATGGCTCAAGCTCGCAACATTGATACATCAAATTAGGATTTAAGTTTGCACAAGGATAATTGGACTTTTAATACTTCAAATGACTTTCATGGATCATTATGGACCTTCAAGAATGCTCATGTCAAGTTTCAAGTCTTATCACAAATTGCTCAGTCAATTGATCAGATGACCTAAAACCAGTTGTACTAAGGAAAAAGTCAATTATAACACCAAAAGTCAAACTTTGACTTTTTGGTCAACATTACATTCTAAAGATCAAAATTCATCAAGGCATTCAAGAATATCAAGCTTGATCATCAAGAAGTCAAAAAAGTCAAAAGTCAATTTGAAAAGTCAAACTTTTCAAGACTTAGAAATTTTTTCTAAGTGTTTTTTATGCATGATAATTTCATTACTTCATGCCATTCCTTCATCAAGATGCAAGAAAAGTTTCAACATGAAAGTTGTAGATCTTGATGATATCTACAACTTTGCTTTGCTGATCAAGTCCTAGATATGCTTGGATTTTGAGTTATAAATTCATGAAGTCATGGCCTTTTTGATTAAACACAGAGAAATTTTCAGCAGGTTTGGTCAGGTTTTTATCCCAACTTCTTGACCAATTTTCATCAAGTTCCAGTTTGATTTAATAAAAGTGGAAACCATGAAAGTTATATAGGATGCTTCAAGCTTTCCAAAACATCCAAGAGCATGAATTTATCATACTTGATCTAGGAGATTCAATGGCCTGAAGTTGAGCATTCATTCTTGATTTACAAGACAGATTTGTGAAGAACAAGGAATCAAAATCTTAGCTATGCTGCATAATCTTCACTTTACAGACCTCAAACTTGTATATCACTCCTTAATTGAATGCTTATACATTTGATTAAACTATGATCCAAGAGTTAGAGCCTTTGTCCAATTGATCATTTCATTTTTGGAAGAAAGTAACATATCCATTCTTGAAAAGTTCACTTTAATCATAAAGTCAACTTCTCAAGCCTCTAACTTGTTGTTCTAATCACACTCAACTTCTAAAAGTCAGAACAAGCATGTTTAAAGTGATCAACCACTTTAGATAGCTTGGTAAAAACATTATAAATATGTTCTTCATGCTTGCTTCAAAAACAAGCAAGATAGCCATAACATGTGATTCAAAATCTGAGTTGTTTCAAGTCTCAAACCTTCTATATAAATAGAGAGGCCATTTGCAAGATAAAGGTGAGAAAAAAGAGAGAGAAAAGTCATAAGTTTGTTGTGTAGAAACCCTCAAAAATCCCTGCATTCTCAAAAAACCAGAATTGTCCATAAAACCTCCATTGTTGAGCTTTAAAGTCCAAATCCTTGAACTTCTCACTCCTTGCAAGTTTTGTCCAAGCCAACCATCCAAACACTCCTCATACATCATATAGAAGTTGTTCAAATACAAGAACAACTTCTGTAACATCACTATCATCACCGCCCAAGCTCAAAAACAGCTAATACAGCAACTCAAACTCAAAGCAAATTTCAGTTCAAGAAAAGTTTTCTTGATTTTGAACTCTTCATACAAACATCATTAGTGGTTAATTTGTGAAGACAAAATATAGATATCATTGCCTTGAAGCTAATCATATGCTTATCTTTAATTTCAACTAACCATGTGTTGACAACTAACCCATGTATGCAGTAAAATAATGTTGGAGTGAAAAAATTATAGCATGAGTCGACACAAAGTCTTATGCATCGACACATACTGCTATACAAGCCCAAAATAGAAGGAAAAAGGGTGTATGAGTCGACACAAAGCACGAATGTGTCAATACATGCAAGGTATGAGTCAACACATATCATTATGCATCGACTCATACTGAGTTGATTTGGTATTACAGGGGCAAGGGAATGTTATGTGTCGATGCATATAAGCATGTGTCGACACATAATGTTAAAAAATTGATTTTTCCTCTCTTTTACACTGTTTTTACATATCTCATATATTTTCTTCATGGATATTCAATATGGTTGTAATATTTAAGCTCCTATTTCATCCTCATTCATAAATTGTACTCCCCATCCCCCTAATGATTTAATAGCGTAGGATTTTAATTTCCGTAAATTTATCGTTTTTCATATGATTGTTAGTAATTAGGGTGTGTATGGAAAGACTAAAATCAATCCTAGACAACCATACTCCAAGACAAAATAATGCATGAAACCAAAACACTTGCAGACTACGCCTCTAGGGTTAACTCCACCTGTTGCCTTGAGAAAATGGTTATGTTATGCATGTGAGATGCCTTAGCAAGTTATCAGCACAATAACAAGTTGCTTCTTGGAACACTAAGAAATATGACCTCCCAAAAATTTGAATATGTATCCAGAAGTACTTCTTATGTCAACTCTGTCTCCACACCAATCAGTCTCTGAATAACTCATAAGTTCTAATTTGGTCTTTCTTCCAGAAGGAAATAACACTCCATACTTAAGAGTTCCCTTCACATACCTCAGAATCCTGACAGCAGATTGGTAATGGGTCCACTTTGGTTTACTCATAAATCTGCTAACCATTCAAACTTCATAGAAAATGTCAGGTCTGGTATTACACAAATACCTAGAGAACTAACCAATTGTTTGAAGGTTGTAGCATCCACATCCTCTCCATCATAATCAGAGTCCAACTTCTTATTCGTATAAGTAGGCATGATAGCATCTTTGCAATTCTCCAGCTTAAATCTCTTCAGAAGCTCAAGTTCATAATTCATATGATGCAAAATGATTCCTTTCTCAGAGTACATAAACTACATCCCTAGAAAGTAACCCATTTTCCCAAGATCTGTCATCTCAAACTCATTCATCAGAACCTTCTTGAACTTAGCTATCTCTTGTTCAGAACTTCCTGTTAGAAATATGTCATCAACATAAAAACATACTAGAATCATATTACCTTCTGAAGTGTGCTGAACATAAACACCATACTACATCTCACACTTCTGAAACCCTTGTTCCTTGAAAAATGAATCAATCTTCAGATTGTAGGCTCTGGGCGCTTACTTCAATCCAGGAGGTTGTGACACATATACCAGGAGGTTGTGACACCATCCCTTCTTGATTATTTTTCTCAAATCCAGGATGTTGTGACACGTATACCTCTTCTTGTAATGGACCATTCAGAAATGAAGATTTTACATCTAAATGAATCAGAGGGCAATTCCTATTAGCAGCTATTGCAATCACTAGTTTGATTGTTTCATGTCTTGCTACAGGTGCAAACACTTCAGAGTAATACATCCCAGGCTTATGTAGAAAATCTCTTGCTACTAATCTTGCTTTGTGTTTGCCAATTGATCCATCTGGTATTAGCTTCTACTTAAAAACCTATCTGACGCTGATGGCTTTCTTTCCTTTTGGAAATTTTGTCAGATTCCAACTCTTGTTTCTCTCTATAGCATCAAGTTCTTCTTTCATGGACTTCAACCAGACTTTCTGCTTAAGAGCATATTTTGTACTCACGAGTTCAAAGTCTACTAACATTGCACACTGAATAACTTCTCCTTCGGAGTCTACTTCAGTATCTTGCAACATGTCAAACTCTGTAAATCTTCTTGGGATGCTTCTAACTCTTTGTTGCCTCTGAACTTGAACTTCAAAACCTCAGACACCACAACTTTCCCCTTCAGAAGCTCTTGCTTCAGAAAATGGACTTTCTCCATAACCTTATCTGTCTTCAGAGTCTGGAAAATTCCCAGAGTCTGAATCACTATCGGAGTCAGAGTCAGAATCATCTTCACCTTCTGAATCTTCTTCAGAGTCAAAGTCACCATCGAACTCGTCTTCAGAGTTAAAACTTTTACCAGCTTCAGAAACACGTGTTTCTGACTTTTCTTCAGGAGTTCTCTCATCAGAGTCAAAATGAGACTTTTCCCAATTCCAGACTTCTGATTCTTTTACAATGACATCTCTGTTGAACTCAACTTTGTTAGTTTCTGGACAATAGAGTTTGTACGAACCTGTACTGTGGCACCACACGCGTAACATTACTTTACTTCTATCATCCAGATTTTGTCTTCTGGCTTCTGGGACATGTTTGTAACATACAGAACTAAACACCTTCAGATGACTAACACTTTGCTTATCTCCAGTCCACTTCTGAATAGGAACTATTTCCTTCAGCTTCTTCGTTGGACATCTGTTGAGCACATAACATGTAGTACAAACAACTTCTTCCCATAAAGTATGAGGAAGCTTCTTCTCTTTCAGCATGCTTCTCACCATATCAAGCAAAGTACAGTTTCTTCTTTCAGCAAGACCATTGCGTTGAGGAGTATATGGTGAAGTAACCCTCATGCTCAATTCCATTCTCCTCACAAAACCTTATGAATTCTATGGAGTTATAATCACCACCACCATCAGTTCTAAGAATCTTCAGAGTCTGGCCACTCTGATTCTCAACCTTCAATCTGAACTTCTTAAATTCAGCAAACACCCCGTGTTTGAATTTTATGAAAGATACCCATGTCATTCTGGTGACCTCATCAACAAATGACACAAAGTATTTATTCCCTTCAATCGATGCTACTGGAAATGGACCACACACATCAGAATGCACTACTCTCAAGGCATACTTTGCTCTTGGAGCTAATTCTGATGCAAATGGAAATCTTGGTTGCTTCCCTTCCATGCACACCTTGCATGACTTCTCAGGCTTCTTGATTGTAGGAATTCCATGTACCAGCTTCTTCGATTTCAGATGCCCTAAGCTTCTGAAATTCATATGACCAAATATTTTGTGCCATAACTCACTCTCCTTGACAAAACTTGTTGCACTAAGACATTCAGAGTCTGTAGTTTTAACATTCACCTTGAATGCTCTATTCCTTCCCTGTTCTGACTCCATAATCAGCTTCTGATTACAGTCATACAACTTCAGAAGATTGTTCTTCATGGTAACTGAAAAACCTTTCTCAATCAGTTGTCCCACACTCATCAGATTTCTTTTCATGCCAGGTACATACCACACATTCTGGACCATTGTTGCTTTTCCATTATTTAGAATGACTCTGACATTTCCCATACCCTCTGCATTGAGGTATTTATCATCAACACATCTGATCTTTGTACTCTTCCTAGAGTCAAAATCAACCAACCATTTCTTGTTTCCAGTAAGATGGTTTGAACACCTTGTGTCTATATACCACCATTTTGATAAATTCATATCATCAGATTCAGAAGCCAACAATAGCACAGGTTCATCATCAGACTCTCCTCTGGCTATATTTGCTTCTTCTGACTTCCTTTATTTGTTTGACCAGCAATCTTTGGCATAATGACCAAAGTTATTGCAACAGTAATACTGAACATTCTTCTTGTCAGGCTTCTCCTTTCCCTTCTGGATATTCTTCTGCCTATCAGAGTTTGAAGCTTCTGACCTTTGACCACCATTAGTTTTCTTCCTGGCTTATGGCCAAGTCTGCTTCTGATACTTCTTACCAGAAGTTTTTTTCAGAGCCTGCTGCTCTACTTCTCTCTCAGAAGTTCTCTCAGCCATACGCAACTCATGCACCTCTAGACTACTTTGCAGCTCTTCAACTCTCATGGTGCTCAAATCTTTGGAATATTCAATTGCTAGTACAATGTAGTCAAATTGAGAAGTTAAAAATCTCAATACCTTTTCTATGATTACTTGTTCAGAAAGAGTTTCTCCATAAGCTTTAGTGATCAGAATCACTCTAGAGATATATTCAGAAACCTTCTCGTTGTCCTTCATCTTGAGATTCTCATATTGCTTTCTGAGAGACTGAAGCTTCACCTTCTTCACTGATGCGTCACCACCGTAACATCTGAGGAATGTGTCTCGCGCATCCTTTGCTGTTTCAGAGTCAACAATCTTCTCAAACACATTCGCATCCACACACTGAAGGATGTAGAATAATGATTTTTGATCTTTCTTCCTTATCGCCTTCTGTGTTATCTTATATGCTTCTGTCGCGTCTCCTGCTAACAGAGCATAGCCATCGATGACAAGATCTAACACATCTTGAGAACCAAACAACACACGCATCTAGATCTTCCAACGATTCCAGTTTTTGCCATCAAACACTGGAAGCTTGAAATTGATATCGATGTTTTCGTTCATCCTCAACCTTGTGCAATTCACTCAAAAACTCACTAAAACACAATGTTTCCCAAATCCACAGAATTAGAAAAATGTGATTCTCAATCACACAACACCTCATTGTTCACTCGTGTTTCCCTGTGGATTTCGAACCGGAACTCTAGATATCAATTGTTAGTGCACAAAGGAAAGATGAAAGAAAAAAAGAATATATTGAATGACGACTACAAAATAAGGAGTAACAAATAATTACCTTGACCTATTGCTAGACTATTTATACACAAAATTATTGTATAATAAAATACTAAAATACCCTCTAACAAATTTAATCAATAAGACGTTTCTAAAATATAAATTATTTTCAACAATGATGTCCCATCTATATTTATATAAATATATACTCATCAAGTAGTATAAAGTAAATATAATAATAATAATAATAATAATAATAATAATAATAATAATAATAATAATAATAATAATAATAATAATAATAATAATAATAATAATAATAATAATAATAATAATATACTCTAGAGTTTTGCAAAAAGTGTTTTTTAAACATAGTGTTAATATTTAGATATTAGTTTAATAATTTAAATTTTTGTTAATAAAATACAATTTGATAAATATATTTTTATTAATATTTAAAAAAGTTAAATTATTCTTTAAAATTTTAATAAATTTAGAACTTAATTTTAATAAATTTTTATTGTAAAAACTATTCTTAAATATATATTATTAAATTTATATTTATATAAAGGTGAGTTTGAATTTTATTTTTTTATTTTTACGATATATTAATTAATTTTACTTATTTATTACCACTAAAAATATTAATTTATGAAAAATTAAGAATGGATTCAAACTTTATAAATTATAATTTACTATACGTGTAATATCAAATTTTATTAATGATAATTGATAACAAAGTTAGAAAAATGTGAAATTCACTCAAAAACTCACTAAAACACAATGATTCCTAAATCCACGGAATTAGAAAATAAATTAAAATAAAAAAGTTAAAAAATTAAATTTTCAAATAATAAAGATATTTTTGTAAATAAATAAAATTTAATTATTAATAAAAAGAATTTATATACTATTAATAACAAACATAGATTATAATATTATTATAATTTTATTTGTAAACGATAAATAATTATAAAATATTTATTTAATTTGAGAAGAGACACGGATATACACATTAATGGTTTAGTTAAAAACATATATATCTGAATAATGGTTAAATTAAAAAGTAATTTTAGAAAGAAAAGATAGGGTTTAGCACGCACCGCCCTAATCCGCGAAGGCAAACAATTATAAATACCAACAAACCAAACAATAACAAACACAACGTCTCTCTGTTAATCAATAATCAATCTTGGTCAAACAACAACATCAACACCAACACCAACGTTGGTTCATTCTTTCTCAATCTTTCTCTTTACTCTTCTGGTTATGGATTCATTTTCATCACCATCTTCTACTACTCAGATGATTTCATTTTCATCACCATCTTCTACTACTCAGATGACACCATCTCCTAATAAGAATCAACGATATTTCGGTGACATTCACATTCCTCGGATGATGACCTTATCACCACCTTGTACTCCATCGCCAATAACAAGGCGCTTGAAAATCATGGATGAAATTATTGAACTTGGTGAGAGGCGGTTACAAGAGTTGCGTCTCATTGAAACGACCCAACAAGCCATCGAGGTCGAAAGAAAGAGGATAATAAATGTGTTGATGTCATTTAGGTAGTTCCTTTCAATCAATTATGCATTTGTGTCAGGTATGTTCTTTAATTTCCCCAAGTTATTTTGATCCTTGTGTCATCAGGTAATTAAAGGTGTTGTTGTATTTGTGTTTACCCTTTACAACCTACAATCACTACTATTGATCACTTGGAACAGACGCGTAAAGTGGTTTGTTGGTTTGTCATTGAATTGCACCATGTCTTGCATTTATATTTCCGAACTCCAACGTTTCACTTTGGCCTTTTCTACCCAATTAGTCATCTCATGCTTGTTGTTTTACTGTGCTACAGGTCTAATTAATAATATAACTCAAAATGGATTTGTGTAAGGTATGGTTTTGTTAATACATAGTATAAGCCATTTGACTTGCTTTTATATGAGCTTGCATGTTAGTATTAACTAGTGCAAGAAGCATCTTGAATGATCATGACTTGTTGACTTCGTTTTTCGTTTCACTGTTTCTTTTGGTCATATTAGACGGGGATAGCCAGCCGTTGAGGTTACGAATGAAGGCGTTGACGCTGCAGGGCATTCAATTGGTTATGATATCTATCATGTCGTTGCCCTTACTGTGATATAACAGTTAAATTGTTTGTCCTGCTCATATCTTTCATATGGTAATCTATTATGTTTCTCTTTATGTCCTATAGAATGCATACATGTTAATCTTGATGTTATGATATTGTTTCTATTTCAATTATTCCTTCATGAACGGTTGTTTGATTATGTTTGAGTTTGGCTTTAGGTTATTTCTTCCATTGTTTGATTATGTTTGAGTTTGGCTTTAGGTTATTTCTTCCATTGTTTGATTTTGAATAGGCTTTGTATTTTAGATGTTTGATTTTGAATATTGTTTTTAATTCATTTCAGGTCTCAATAATTTCCATTGCCCTTGGTGGAATTCTTGCTGGTTCAGTTACCAGCCATACTGGCGGTGTTCAAAAGGTGTAAGGTGAAAGGCAAAACTTTGTGCGTATTGGGATGTACTATTCACAGATTACCGATGAAAACTATCATCAGATGGTAGTTGGTCCTTCTTGTTAGTTAACAATTCTTTCACATCCTGTATCATGTGGTTGGTTGCAGGAAACAAATGATATGCATTTGATGATTTTGTTTTTCCTAATGATAAATGTTAGTATGTTAGTTTTCTTGGTTGATTATTAACGGATGGTGGTCCTAACAATGCCTTGCAATAGTTAAATATTAATGATGTTCCAATGGCTCAACCAGAGATCATTGCAAATTCCCCTGTCTAACATACTATTTATTAGTTAAATATTAAATGTTAGTATGTCTGTTTTTTCCATCCTACTAATTATTAAACCATTACCTTATTCTCTTTGGTTCTTTTTGCCGGAATTCTTCCATTCCTCTTGATTTTCCTCCCTCGATGTTGATTCCTGAGAATTGTTTGTCCCAAGTTTTGTTACTTTTACAGTTTTACATTTTCCTTGACAATGTAACAAATTGTAATTTTCCTTTAAGCCCTGAATTTGTTCATCTAATAATGTTGGCTGAGCAAATGTATTCCTTATCCTGCTGCATCTGCATATGGTGATCAAGTCTAGTATGTTGTTCCTGCAAAAGGACAGTATTTTCAAGCCTTTGATTGCCCTTTGCATGCTTTATAATCTTGTCTTGCTGCTGCAATTGTGTTGTACCAAATGATCCTTCTCTTGTGGGGTAGATCCTTGCTTTTCTCTCCATGTAAGTTGTATGAAGCATCTGTTTTGGTATATAATTTGTTCTTCTTGGACTTGCCCCCTTGAACTTTGAATTGTACTGTTTGGCTTGAAGTGTGTATGAATTCATGATGGTGTATATTAACCTCTTGTATGCACTGGATGAGGGACTGAACTGTATTAGATTGCATTGTCGTGATACAAACTAAATTGCGTATGAACTGAACCGGTTTATACATGACTTTGAGCTTGTGTTGGCATGACTGTTGTGCATTGAACTGATATGATTTGTGATTTTTGCTGACTTGATGAACTGTATTGAGATGCTAAATGTGGTTTACGGTAAACCGTTTACCTGACCTGGTACAAGTTTTGAGCAGATGAACTTAAATTGAGTTTACTGGTTGCATTGTACTGAACTAAAATAATTTTTACTTGAATTAAACTGGATTCTATTGTGTGGTTTTATTTTCAATAGCTTTTCTTATGAGTTTCCTGAATGCATAATGTATGCATGTGTATCATTGGCATTAGCTTGAATGGACATTAATTATGTTGTTTTTGATGATATGATTTGGACCTGACTTGGCTTTTTTTGAATTGTCGTTGATTTACATGCTTTGACATGACCCTGTAATGTAAACTGTAAACTGATGACTTTGCAATGTTGTTTATTAGGTTTTGATTACAAGCATGCTTGAAGGAACTTTGCTTGGTCATGAAGTTATCTTGAAGAGAATTGGATTTCTGAAAGTG
Source organism: Vicia faba (assembly GCA_948472305.1). Classification (NCBI taxonomy): domain Eukaryota; kingdom Viridiplantae; phylum Streptophyta; class Magnoliopsida; order Fabales; family Fabaceae; genus Vicia; species Vicia faba. The sequence continues at coordinate 1,516,682,663 of OX451735.1, forward strand.
TGCATTGAACCGCTTTTTGCATGATCTTGTCTTGGTTTAGCATTACTCGTTTGGTATGAATTGTCATGGCATGAACCTGTTAGGAATGCTTTCGCTTTGGATTTAGTATGGCAGCTTGAACTGAGGTAGTCTTACTCTTGTACTGATATTTTGCAGGTTTTAGTAAAGCATTCAAAATGGACATTTTTATGTTGCTTGTTCAAGAAGAAAATTAGCATCATGGTGAAAGTGAAGTGGATTTAAAGAGAAGATGTCTTGGTCAAGTTTGACCAGGATTGAAACAAGAGGAAAGGCCAAAAGTGGAGAAATTTTGGAAGACAAGTTTTGGGAAGAAGGTTTAGGTCTAGGAGAATAGTTTAGGAAAAGTCAAAGAAGTCAATGGTCAACAGGTCAATCCTGTTGATCAAAACTCAACTTGTTTACATTTTTGTAATCTGTGATATAGAGAGTGATGCAGGGGACCTTTACATAGAGAGTGGTGTTGTTGTTAAAATTTATATTATCACTTTTGAACACTGAGGTTCCATTTTTTACTACTGCACTTTTGTGAGTAAATAAACAAATATATTTATATGGTCTTAATTAATTAATTTTTTATTAAAAAAATAACCTTTTTAATTATGTTATATACAAGTTAAATAATAACACTTACTTAGAATATATATAATGATAGCAATAGTTTATAATATTATCTTGATGATTTGTTAATTTAAAAACTACACATATAGATAATAAATTTTTGAATTTTTCTAACATAATTTTGGCATTGCTTTCAGTTATGATTTTTTTTTTTTAAATAATGGGATTAGTGTTTTAATTTTATTATCAATTAAAACAAAATTGATTATTATCATTTAATAATTTTACCTCCTAAAACATTTAAAATATATTAATTTTAGAAAAAAAATATTTTTATTATATTTAAAATGTTTAATTTTTAGATTTCATCTTTTACATAATAAAATATTTTTTATTATATTTTTAGTATACTTGTATGGCACTCCGAAGATTAAGTAAAAAAGAGTGCAAAGAGATATAATATATATATATATATATATATATATATATATATATATATATATATATATATATATATATATATATATATATATATATATATATATATATATATATATATATATATATATATATATATATATATATATATATATATATATATATATATATATATATAATATATATATATATATATATATATATATATATATATATATATATATATATATATATATATATATATATATATATATATATATATATATATATATATATATATATAATATATATATATATATATATATATATATATATATATATATATATATATATATATAAAAGACACTCCGACGATCAAATAAGAAAGAGTGCAAAGAAATACAAGAGAGAGATTAGAGATTTTTTAAGTGGATATTGGATATCTGGCTCTCATAAGTGTGAGAGTTTATATAGTGCTCCCGGTGTTTGACCATTGGTCTCTATTTTGAGGCTAGATATCAAATCCTCAAAAATAGATAAATATCAGAAATTAGTCTTTAAGACAGACAGACATGCTTGTAACTAGTCGGTGTTCTGAGCAAGGGCGCGACTACGGGCAATCACGTCAAAGGCGTTCCTGGTTATCTGCTCTACGTGTGTCGAGGAGAATAAAGGATAGCTGCTAACGTGGGCAGACGCTACAGTATTGAAGCAGTCATGAAATTGAAAAGAAAGTACTAAGGTACTTTTATATATATATATATATATATATATATATATATATATATATATATATATATATATATATATATATATATATATATATATATATATATATATATATATAATTTTAACAATATCTTATCATCTCAATTTCAACAATCATCTCACAATTTCAATAATATCTCAATTTCAGCATAAACATAAATAATTTTAAAACCCAAATTCACATACTCTATTATAGAGTCAGAATCTCATCCTTACCTTGAATTGAAGGTTGCTCTAACTCTTCGAATGACTCCTAATTTTTCCTCTTTGACTTGAAATTTCACGTAACTCTTTCTTCTCCAAACTCTTATTTTGCTCTTCCTACTACTTCTCTTTCTTATAATTTCGAACTAACTAATATAATTACACTATTATTATTATTATTATTATTATTATTATTATTATTATTATTATTATTATTATTATTATTATTATTATTATTATTATTATTATTATTATTATTATTATTATTATTATTATTATTATTCTACTTAGTTTTATTGAGCCTACTAGTCAGCACCCCCACTTTTTACTATAACCAACACAACAACTAAGCCCACTAAATAAATAGTCTTATATAATTTTAGTATTATTAATAATATTATTTTTACAACTTAAATCAACCAATTTATCAAATAACCATATAACAACTTAAATCGATATTTCACAACATCAACCAATTTCATAAATAAATTTGAAAATATTTAATTAATAATTAATTAAATATTGGGCGTTACAACTCTCCTCCACTTAGAATATTTTCGTCCTAAAAAATTTACCTGATTCGAACAACTCAGGATAGGAGTCTCGCATCTTACTCTCCAATTCTCACGTCATGCTTTCTCCGACCGCTCCTGATTAGACTACTTTCACCAAAGCAATCTCCTTGCCTCTTAGAGTCTTCATTTCATGATCCACGATTCGTACAAGCATTGTCTCCACAGTAAGAATCATGTACTTGCACATCATCCATATGAATCACATGCGATGGATCTGAAATGTACTTCCGGAGTTGTGACACATGAAACACATCATGCAAATTTGAAAGATTAGGCGGTAAAGCTACTCTATAAGCAACATTTTCAACTCTTTTTAAAATCTGATACGGACCAATAAAACTAGAAGTGGGCTTCTTAGTCTTCAATGTTCGCCCAACACCGGTCACAGGTATAATTCTCAAAAACACATGGTCACCTGCTTGAAATTCTAAGTCTTTTCTTCGCTTGTCATGATAACTCTTTTGTATACTTTGGAAAGCTTTCATCTTTTCTCGAATTAACTTCACCTTCTCGGTAGTGTCTTGAACAATTTCAGGTCTGTTGTATCCCAAAATTTTTCCTCTCATTTATCAAGACTTTTCTCACAAGACTTCTTGGACTCAAGACAAGATTAGGGTTTGGTCAGCTCAAGACATCTCATCTTGCACTGATAACCCAAAATTAGGGTTTGAGTTTGCACAAGGATTTTTGGACCATCAATGCTTCATGTGACTTTCATACACCATTTTAGACCCCTAAGATTGCTCATGTTAAGTTTCAAGCCTTGAACCACATTTCAGATCAGTCAATTGGACAATTGACCTAAAAATCAACTGTATTGGGGAAAAAGTCAACCACGGCCAATTTACAGTCAAACTTCACAATTTTTGATCCATATCAACATTTTTAGACTCATATGTACCATTTTATCAAGTTTGGATCACAACTCCTCAAGAAATTTGATCAAATCATCAAAAGGGCAAAATGGTCAAAATTTGGGTTTTGATTGAGAAAGGGCAATTTCTGATTTTTAACCTAGCCAATGACCAATTGAGTTCAAGCATGATTTCAAGGGTTCAATGGCATCATCTTGACCTAATTACATGGTTTAAAAGATCTCAAGTTCATTGGATTGACAGATGAATTTTGCAGTCAACTGATCAAAAGTCAATTGTACACTGAAAAGTCAAACTTTGATTTTTTGGTCAAAATCAAGTACCAAGGGTCATAATTCATCAAGATATATCAAAATATGAAACTTGTTCACCAAGAAACTCAAATTTGAAAATTAGAGTTTTAATTTGAAAATTTTCATAACTTAGAATTTTTCTAAGTATAAAATTTTTCTTATTTTTTTCCAACTTTTCACCACTTTTTCACCATGATGCATTTTGATTCAAGAAAAGTTCCCAACATGAAAGTTGTAGTCCTTCATGAAATCTACAACTTTTATTCACAAACTTTTCCCAAAATATGCTTAGATATCAAGTTATGAATTTGTGAATATAGGTCCATGAACTTCTTAACTTAGTGAAATTTTGCCCTAATTTAGGCAGATTTTGAACCCAACTTCATGGACATTTTTCACCTAGTTCCAAGAGGTATCTCAAATTTCATTTCAAAGATGGATTATAAAGCACACTGTAAGATTTCCAAAATGTCCAAGAACTCTCCAAGTTCATTTTTGAGTAGGGAGAATCGAAGAAGGGAAGTTGGCATTTTCTCACTTTTGTTCAAGCCATTTTCACATAGCATCAAGTTGCAAATCAAATCTATGCTGGTTGTATCTTGCTCTACAGGTCCTAAGTTTGCTTTACACTCTATAGTTAAATGCAAACTCAGTTGACAAAGGCTTTACCTTTTCTTTTGAAGCTTTGCACAAGAGGTATTTCCATTTTGGGCAAAAAGTTCACAATGCCATTTTCATAAAGAGAAGCTTTTACAACTTTGTCAATCTTGAGCATTGAACCTGTCTGTGATACGGTGGGAGAACTGACTTGAGGTTTTGCGTTTGTTTTTGCAAATGTTTCGGTTGAGCAAGAGTCGCCACCGACTTTTTATTTTATCCTAAGGAAAGGTTAAAAAGCACAGCAAAAACCTTTGAGATGTTTTCTTGGGTTCGGGGAGTAGATTATAGAAAGGGAAGGTATTAGCACCCTTCCTATCCATGGTTATCCATGGGCTCTTAGTTACTTGCTTAGATCACTTGCCTTGCATTTTCAATTGTTTGAAATGGTGCTTTGTGTGTGGGTTTGAAAATGTTTTGAAAAGAGGCCATTTGTTGTGGCAACCTTTGTAATGATCCGTGTTTGAATGTATACAAAGGTGTATTTATCTTTTGAAAAGTTTTCAACATTTTTGAAAGTTGTTTTGAAAGTGTGTTGTGATGTGTGTTTTGAAAAATGGCAAGGATTGTTTTGCAAGATTTGGTCAAGTAACCAAGAGCTATCTACCCTAAATTTCTCAAAGATCTTTCCTATGTTTTAACCCTTTTAACAATTTTGTTCCACCATTGTATTTGATGGACAATCTTGTGTTAGGATGTTAACGGGACGGGCGCGGGTCATCGTTTAGACCATGAATGCAATAGTGCCAAGTGTCTTTGGCAATTTTTCCTTTAAGGGACTTGATCATTTTTAGGCAACTTTCGAAAGCGTCATCGAGGGACTATGATCATTTGATTTGTTTTGTTTTTGCCAAAGAAACTCAACATGCAACATGGCCCATTATTGAAGGCAACAAGTGGAGTAATCCTAGGGGTGCAAGTGTGATTGGTGTTGTTCATTTTCATGCTTTTTTGTCTTTTGTTTAGTCAAGCTATTTGTTATTTGATTTTTGCATATAAACCCTAAGTCTATCATGGCATTTTTAGAAAGCTTTAAAGTGCGGAAAATAAAATCCTAAATTATTACAACATAATTATGGGATGGGGGGCACAAATGTTCAAATGGGGGATATTTAGCAAGAAATTTAAATCTAAACTATTACAATCCAAATTGAATATACATTTTAATTGTACAATAATTGAATAAATACAATAAATATGCAAAAATGCACAAAAATGGTTTTATATGTATGTAAAAAGTATTTTTCATGTGACAAATAAACAAAAATAAAAAGGTTAATTTTTGGGTATTTTCATGGTTTAGGGCAAAACCCTAATTTTGTAAATAAAAAAGTATTTATTATGTATTATATACAATATTTATTAACTATATACAAAAATAAATAAAAGAGAAGTATATTATGAAAAAGTAATTTTTGAGGTCAAATATTAATAAAAATAAAAAAAGTATTATTTTTGTATTTTTATCCTAAATATTCTAAATATATAAGTATTTATATTATGTATTAAATATATTAAATATATACAAAAATAAAAATATTTATTATTTACAAAAAAAGTATATTTTTTAGAAAATGTTTTCAAAAGATAAAATAAAATAAAATCAGAAAATAAAATGCATTTGTATTATTTTTTAGTATTTTAAATAAAAGTATATATATGTTATTTTATATGTATAAGTCTAAATAAAGTAAATAAAATCCAAATAAAATGCAAAAATGGTTGAAAAAATATTTTTAATATTTTTTATATTTTGACAAAAAATAATAAGTCAGGGGAAAAAAAAAGTCAAAAATAATTGAAAAATCACACAATGGGCCAAGGGGGTGCAAAACTAAAAAAGGGGTGCAAAAAGCAGGTTGACTCAGGCCCAACCCAAGTCAACTCTGTCTTCAACCTCTAGCCAGATTCAAACAAAAACGCGCGCCCTTCCTTGCTTAATGCTAACTCCTGATTCCTTGATTTTTTAGCCAAAACTCACAACATAAACAATGTAGAGCATTAAATCACGAGTTCATACATATAAAAAACTTGATCTAACTCTCAGAAATGAGAGAGAATTTCTTCTCCCCCAATTTCTGACCTATGTTTTTTCCAATGTTCAGGTTCAAAATTCTCTCAGTACACACAACATAAATGAAAAGTAATGATATGGGTAGCTTCAGGACCATGAGTAGAGCATGTTTCATTCATAAACCTAAGCCTAACTCTTCCTAGATTGAGAGATAGAAGTCCATGTTTTTACCTGTTCAGCTTGAATCGTGTACAACAATGTGGGTACTTTCAATGAATTTTGAGGACTTGTACAACTTGCTTGAGGTCCAGGGATGCTTCCTCTATGCTTGGTGTGCTTTGAATCCTTCTGAATCAAGCTATGGAAGTCAACCTGCAAGAGAGAAAAGTGAAAATGGCACGCTTTGCTAGAGGTGTTACAGTCTGTTTCCAAGGCTTGAGATAGTTTGTATGGATGGTATGGAATGTGTTTGAGCTGATTTGGATGAAAACGCACGATGGAATGATGATGTGGGATTCAAGTTGCAGAAAAGACTCTGTTTTTGCAGCAAGAAGGTATTTCTGTGAATGAGGAGGTATTGAAGGTGGTTAGGTCGTGTTTCAAACTTGGTTTGTTGTTTGGAAAGTACTCATCAAGTTTGTTTAGGCTTGTGTTAACAGGAGCTCAATGTTGGACCAGTTTTGCAAAGTTACTTCTATGATAAGTAAGAAAATGTGTATTGATAATGCAGGCCCCTACTACCCTCAATCTATGCTGCATAAATCACTCTTGATCATTGGAATTTGTTCATGAACTTGTGCCCAAAAGATCTGCTTTGGTACTTCTTTGATTTGCTTTTGACATAAAGCACTTCTTTTCAAAAATGGCTAAAATGCTTTTTCCATTTTAAGACTAAACCTTTGTGTAATGACTTAATGAACAAGATAATGCTAGGACACAAAGGTTTTGCATTAAATTATTGATTAAGAATGGGATTAGAGGCCTGTAATCTAGCTTGTGCAAGCTGACTTGAAAAATGCAAAGTGTTATGAACATGAAATTGGCCATGAACAAAGTGACTTTTGCCCATCTTCACAAATTCGATTCTCCCTAACCACAAGGGTGTTTGATGAGTTCTTGGACAATTTGGAAAGCTTGGAATGTGTACTACAATCCATATTTTTAATGCAAGTTATAATTCCAAGTGGAAGCATGTGAAAAGTGGCCATGAAGTTAGGCAAAAATCCTGCCTAAAATAGGTCAAAAAATTTCTAAGTTAAGAATATTTTGCACCCTTGTTCCAAAAATCATAACTTGAGCTACAAGCTTCTTTTGAGGAAACTTTGTGAATCAAAGTTGTAGATTTTTCAATGAACTATAAATTTCATGTTTTGAGTTTTGTTTGAATCCAAATGTATCTTGATGAAATAATGGGACCAATTTAGGAAAAAATAAGGAAGTTTCATAACTTAGAAAAATTCTAAGTTATGAAATTTTCTCATTCTAAACCCTAATTTGCAATTTTTGGTTTCTTGATGAACAAGTTTCATAATTTGACATGTTTTGATGAAAAATGAATCTTAGCACTTGATTTTGACCAAAAAGTCAAAGTTTGACTTTTTAGTATACAGTCAAATTTGGATCAGTTGACTGAAAAATTCATCTGTCAATCTTGTGCATTTGGGACTTTTTGAACTTGTTGAATGTGTCAAGACCATGCCATTGAATCCTTGAGTCCATATGGGAGCTTGGTTTGTCATTGGCTAGGTCAAACAGTCAAAAATTGCCTTTGTGCAGTCAAAACCCTAAAAATGACCATTTTGCCCTTTTGGTGATCTGATCAACTTTCTTGTGGAATTGTGATCTAAACTTGATCAAATGGTTCATATGAGTTCATAATGTTGATGAGGGTAAAAAATCACGAGGTTTGTTTTTCCCCAATACAACTGATTTCTAGGTCAACTGTCCAATTGACTGGGCAAAGATTGGAATCAAGGCTTGAAACTTGGTATGGATAAACTTGAGAGTCCAACATGAAGCATGAAAGTCATTTTGGGCATTTTAGGTCAAAACATCTTTGTGCAAACTCAAACCCTAATTTGGGTCAACAGTGCAAGGAGGAGTCTTGAGCAGAGCAAACCCTAGCTTGATCTTGAGCTCCAAGGGTCTTGTGGTGAGAAAATATTGATGAAATGGGAGGGAAACTTTTGGGGTACAACACTGTCCCTTTGGTACATACAAACTACATAACTCTCAAGCAAATTGTACAAGCTCTTTGCAGCTCTCAAGCAAGCAAGTACAAGCATGTGAGATTAGTCACTTCACTTTACTTCAAATGCAAGAAAAGTTGCAAAAAGGTCCAAAGCTTGCACAAATAGTAAGGGATGACTTTGTATCACCTCTATACAAATATACAAACTGGTTACAAGGCACAGCACGATTGGTTTGCACTTGAAACTATCTGAAACTCAAAAACTCCACAAAACTGCCAAAACACAAAACTTCTGCAAAATCACAGCCAACCCTCATTTGGCTCGTGCGTTTTATGTTTAATCACTTCAAATATCTTATCCACTTGATAACTAATCAATCTAAGCCATCACCCTGGTTCTGTAACCCCTATTTCAGCATCCACCATTTTCACTTTGGAAGCTTGCAGCTTGACTTGTTCAGAGAGTTCCAGCCATCCTCAAAGCAAGATAAGCATTGGAATAGCTTCAGGGAAGTTCAAGGAAGCTCAAACAATCCTCAGGCCTCCATTAAAGTCCCTACATTGCTCTACTCAAATCCAGCTGAAGGAGGTATTTTCTTAAACTCTATCTCTCTGAATAGGCAACCTCAAGCCACAATTTGTGAAGAAAAAATGTAGTCCATATCATAACGAAGTTGTACATATCTTTACTTTTCATTTATATTACTTGTGTTGAGAGAATTTGAAGATTGAAAACTCTAAAAAAGTTAGGTCACGAATTAGGGATTCAAAAATTCTCTTTGATCTTTGAGAGTTAGGCTACATAATTTATATGGTTGGAATCGTGAGCTCAAATGCCACATTTTTCATGTTATGAGTTTTTATTTTTGTGCAAGCATAAGAGAGTTACAGGTTTGAACTGAAGCGCGCGCAGAAGCTTGGACGAAGGACAGGGACGAAGTGTCTTGGGCTTTTTTGTTGCCTTGGCCTTTTTGGTTTTGCTATTCACCCCCCCTGATTTGCTACTGCACCCCCTGACTAGCTTTTTATATTTTTCATATTTTTTTACATTTTCATATTTATTGCTTTTGATTATTTTTTCTGAATAATAAAAAATCCTAAAAAATAATTTCTTTATTTTTGCAATTTTATTTTATTCTTTTTTATAATTTTTTACATAAAAATTAGTTTATTTTGATAAATAGATTTTATTTTCTTAAATAATTTGTAAATATAATAAAAAATACTTAATATTTTTATTATACTATTTATACTTATAAAATACTTATTTTTATACATATTTAATTTTTAATATTTATATATAATATTATTTATTATTTTTCTTATACAAAAAATGTACAAAATAATAATATGAAGCATTATTTTCTTTGAACAAAAATTAGGGTTTCATCCCTTCCAAAAATAATACTTTTTTTTCCTTCTTCTAGGGTTTAAATTAAATTATTTTTCATACAAAAACAAAACACAAAAAAACATTTTTTAACATACACATTTTGCATTGCATTTTAAATATTTGTCTTATTTATTTAATTCGCGCAATATTCGATTTGGTTGTAATAATACATTTAGGTTTATATTTGTGCAAAATCCCCATTCAAAACTTGTATCTCCCCTCCCATAATAATTGTTGTAATAGCTTAGTTTATTTTTACGCAATTTACCGCTTTATATACTATGCTTAGTAATTAGGGTTTGCATGACAAGAACAAAAAAACAAAGCAAAATAGAAAACCTTAAATGCAAGACAAAAGCATGAAAATGACACACTTTGCACACAAGCACCCTTAGGGTTTCTCCCAATTGGTTCCCTAAAATAAAATGGCCATGTTACGCATGCGAAGTATCTTGGCAAAACAAAACAAGTGTAAGATCATAGCCCCTCGATGACGCTATTCAAAGGTTGCCTAAACAAAATGATATTGGTCCCTCAAAAAATGCTAAGATACTTGGCAACATTGCTATCATGGTCATACGATGACCCACGCCCGTCCCGTTAACATCCAAAGATAGGGTTGCTTACCAAATCAATGGTAAGTCAACAATGTCAAAGGAATAAAAATGCACACGAAAGACATTTGAGTAGGTAGATAGCTTCTAAGTTTCTTGCTCCTTTTCAAACAATCCTTGCTATTTTCAAAAACAAACACACACACATTTCAAAAACATCTTACAAAACATTGAAAACATTTTTCAAGAGACAAACATATTTGTATACATTCTTACGAACGAGAATCATTACAAAGGTTGCCTAAACGAATGACCTCTTTTCAAAAGTATTTCAAAACCACACCAAACACCATTTCAAACAAAGCAAAGCAAGTGATCTAAGCAAGTAACTAAGAGCCCATGGAAAACCATGGATGAAAAGGGTGCTAGCACCTTCCCTTTTCATAATCTACCCCCAGAACTCAAGAAAATATCTCAAAGGTCTTTCCTGTGCTTTTTCACCTTTCCTTTTGGATAAAAGAAAAGTCGGTGGCGACTCTTGCTAACCGCGACATTTGCGACAAAACGCAAAACCTCAAGTCAGTTCTCCCACCGTATCACAAAACTGATGACTCTGCTGGGGAATATTATAAAAGTGGGGTTACCTTAGGGTTTAGATCATATTTATTTGCTTACCTTGTTTGACTTGTTTGCTTTACATTTTTGGTTCTATTGTTTGGGTTTGAATCCTCCACCCGGATTTGGGAAACATTATAGGTAAATAGCAATACATTGTGGAAACTGTGCGGGGTATATCGACACAGTCTAAGCAATAACTATGTTAGTGTGACATATTTGTGGGTACCGGTAGCCTTTGAGTCAATCAAAGAGAATACGGGGCGGCCGAGTGATGTGATGAAGCACTAATGAACTTCTAGAACCTTTACTTGACCAACTTGGCCTTTTAGGATGTAGTGAGATGACCGGATTTGGTGTAGTTCGAAGTTGGTAGATACTCGATACTACACTCATTGAGGGTTGGTTTCTTGGAATATTTAGGTCGCCAGTAAAGAGGCTTAAACTGAAACAATGAACAAGGAAACAATCCAGTGATATTGAGCTCCTTAGAACCCGATTACTATTTCTAGGACAGGTTGAGCCAACTAAACTTCAAGAGGGTACTTACCTATGAAACCCCATGCAAGCCTAAACTAGGAACTTGTTTGATTTGCTTGTACATATATACTTGTGCATAACATCATAAAATCATGAAGCATCATATGCATCCACTAACCATTTAAAGGATTTTGGAAATTCATCTTTGTTCTTGTTTTGTAGGATATGGAGTCACTTTGCAGGAAAACTATCCAAGTCAACCTTGTAAGAATTCCTCCACAACTCAAGGAGCTAGCTTCAAGGATTCCTGAGAATTCTCCATTCATCGAGAGGCATGGTTGTCTACTCAACTTGGTCACCTCCAACACAGAGGAAGACATATTGAAGGTTCTCTTCCAGTTCTTTGACCCTTTGCACCATTGCTTCACATTTCCTGACTACCAGCTTGTGCCTACTTTGGAAGAATTCTCTCAACTCTTGAGGATTCCCATTCTCAATCAACTACCTTTCAACGGTATGGAAAGAGATCCAAAGCCAGAAGAGATTGCTCAAGCCCTGCACTTGCACTCATCTGATGTCACAACCCATTGGGAAACTAGAAGTGGTGTCAAAGGCTTCTTGGCAAAGTTCTTGTTTGAGAAGGCCCAAAGCTGTTCGAACTCCTTGGACTTGCAAGATTTTGAGGAGATTGTAGCTCTTCTCATCTATGGGATGGTCTTGTTCCCTAATCCTGACCAACTCATAGATGTGAGCGCTGTCAAAATCTTCATGTCACGCAATCCGGTGCCTACTTTGCTTAGAGATATCATACACTCTTTACACACTCGTACAATGAGGAAAAGAGGTGTTCTTATGTGTTGCACTCCTCTCCTGGCAAGATGATTTATTTCTCATCTTCCCCAATCAGTCTTGAAGAATGAGCAAGGTTTGAGGTGGTCACAAAGGTTGATGACACTTAAACATTCAGATATTCATTGGTGTTTGTAGCGATAAAAAATGTAGCGGGGTGAATCGGAGATCGAGCTATTAATTAACTCGTCTCACAAAAAGCAAGAGTCTCCACCGCGCTTTATTATTTCCAAGGGAAAAGGGAAAAGAGCGAAATAAAACCCTAAAATATGCAATGTAAAATAATACTTTAAAAGTAATGAAAATACAAGGCATTTTGAAAAGAGGTCTAGAGTTCGGGGGTTGGTTATACAATGGGAAGGTAATAGCACCCAATGTATCTATAGTATTCTATAGGAACCTTTTAAAATATCTGTTTATTAAAAATGTTTGTTTGATTAAAAGATAAATTGTTTGGTCAAAAACGGGTATGGACGAGTTTTCAAAAATACGACGACCTAACGTCGAAGTTTTGACTTAAAAGGTGCGAGTTTTGAAAAATTGAATGTTTTGGGAAAATTATCTTAAGTTTTTTTTAACAAAATAATAAACGAAAGATGAATGAGGGTATTCGTGCTATGTGTTTGATGACATGAAGTCGACAAAAATTTAAACGATTTCCTTGGATTGAGACGGACGAAAGATATGCGGATTTAACGATCAATTAATTAAAATTATAATTAAACAATTAACTAATAAAATTTAAGCCAACTAGCATGCATTTTAATGATTAAATAAACAATCAAAAGTACATGAAGATTAAATTACGAAATCATAGATTTAATAATTAAACACATAACAAAAATTAAAATCATGAAACATGTATTTTCGAATGATTAAATAAATGACAACACAAAATAAAAATAATAGTATGTTGACAAAAATTAAATAAGGATGAATTTTAATTGACCGTTTTTATGTGTTTTTATAATAGTTACTAATTATACAGCAAACTAAATTAATAATTAATTAAGTATGTTAAATGATATGACCAAAAGAAATAAAAGATAGAAAAGTGACCCAACCAGGACTTGAACCCAGGACCCTCAGAATGCTGTTAACATATTTTACCAATTGAACTGTGTTATTATTCATTAATTGACATAAGTTAATAAAAACATAAGGAATTTTTTAAAAAAAAAAACGAATTTTGAAAAAAAAGGCCCAATGGGCCATCCGGGTTGTGGATGAAAGGAAAAGAATTTTTTTTTTTGTAAACCCTAGTTCTAATGTAAGGCGCCGCTGCATGCTGGCTGGCATGGAGAAAAACAAAAAAATATTATATTTTATTAGGAAGAGGAATTATTATATTATTACTGTACTTTTATTGGGAGAAAGAAAAAACTAAATGTTAACATTATTACATTTCCAAAACAAGACAGTAAAGCAATGTTTTCCTCTCTACAGATCTAAACCTCTTCATCTCTTTCTTTCACGCCTACTCCCTTATTCTCTCCATTACAGATCTGATCCTTCTTTCACGCACAGAAACCAACCGTCCCTTCCTCTCTCTAAACAGGTTCGTCCCTCTTCACCAGCACAACACCCACCACGTCATCATACTCACCTCCTCCTCCGGCAATGAACATCACCAACGCAGCCTGAAGAGGACCCAAATCAGGATTAAATGCTGCGGACTCAACATGAGACAAACACCAATGGGTAGCGTTAACGTGTTGTGGTTTCAAGAAAAAAGTGGAGTTTGTTGAGGGAGAAGATCGTGGACCGAATTTGTGGGAGAAATCGAAAGAATGAAGTGGGTTTCGGGTTGGGTTCTGAGGTTACGATGATTTGAATGTCGGGTGCTCCGCGGAGTTCTTGGAGGGACCGTCGGCAGTGACCACACGGAGCGGCGAAGACGGCGAGGGAAGGTTCCGTTTGAAGAAGTTAAGAAGTCATGCCTATTTTGTTATTATTTTTTTATTCAAGAAATATAATAAATAAATAAAAAACTGATTGAATACTTATATGAATTTTGGATTTTAATAATAAATGGTTTTTTTGATTAATATGGAACAAGCGTTTTTTTTATTTTTTAGATTAGAACAGCAAAAAATATTTTTGGATATTGATATGGAATAGCAAAATATTTTAAATATTCTAACAAAAACATATATATTTTTTAAATATTGGAACAACAATATGTATTTTTTAAAATATTGGATATTAGAAAAGCAGAATATTTTTGGATATTTGTAACAACAAATATTTTTGGCTTTGTAACAGCAAATATTTTTTAATATTGTAACAACAAAATATTTTTAAATATTGTAACAGCAAGTATTTTTTAATATTGTAACAAAATATTTTTTTTAAATATTTTTTGTAACAGCAAATGTTCTAAAATTTCGTGACAGCAAAAATATTTTGGACTGCAAAATGCTTTGGACAGCAAAAATATTTTGGACAACAAAGGCTTTGGACAACAAAAATGTTTTTGGGACAGCAAAAATATTTTGGACAGCAAAGGCATTTGGACAGCAAAGGTTTTTTTTAGACAGCACAAATATTTTTGGACAGCAAGCTCTAAACAAGTTGGGACAGCAAAGTGATAAACAAGTTTTTGTGACAAATTTAGCCATTTCTACTGTGATAAACAAGTTTAGCCATTTTGAGGGGGGGAAAACAGTAGAAATTCAAACTGTTTTGGCAAGCTGTTTCTATACTTTGTTCTCACAAATTGCTTTAGCCATTTTGATACAAATTGCTGCTACCTTGATGCAGGTTGGAGCAGGTTTTTGGCAGCACTTGGAGCTGCTGTATGTTGCTGTTTTTTACTGTTTTGCAGCATTTCACAACATTTCTATTTTGCTGTTTTTTTTAGGTTATTTGGAGCATTATTTGACCAATAAAAATGCAACAAAATGGGCTTGAAGAAAGGTTGCAAACATGGGCTGCACTAGCACTTTGTTGAATTTTTTTATGTTGAAAGTAAATCTTGTATAAACTTGTAGCTTCTTGTAACCTTGTGGTAAACTCCAATAAATTGTAACATTGAATAAATATGCATTCTTCAAAATATTTCCACTCTTTGATAGATATGAATAATCTTGAATCTTCACATAAACATGAATCTTGATATATCTTGATAAAAATTCAAGATCTTCCATTTAAATTTGGGAAATAATTGAATAATACTTGGATGAATTGTTGAGTGAAGAATAAATAATAATGCAAGTCTTGGACTTTAATCTTGCATTCTTGTAATAGAAATCCAAATAAATCACATGGATTAATTTGTAATCAAATAAAATTTCCTCATGTAATTAAATAGAATTCCTCACTAACTTCTTGAAATAATGCTTCATGTATTTAAATAACCATGATGTAGATCTTCCAAAATAATCACAAAAATAATCTTGAATAAATATCTCATGTGATAAATAAATATTCTTGAATGAAATCTCTTGAATAGATCCTCTTTAATTATCATTTGGATTCAAATAAAGAAAATTCCAAATATTCCGAATAAATTCTTCTAGAACAATTTTGAATTTAATTATCCCATTTCGGAGAAATTCAACCCGCATTATGAGAAAATTTGCAGATGACTTTTGGCTCAAGAAATCGAAAATGACGATATAACCTGTTTTTTCTTGCATTTTAGAATAATGTGAAATACACATGAACCAAAGCCGGTAGAATTTTGACTGTTCTTCCTAAAAAATATTCGGAGAAAAACGGAGACCATTTGCTGGATATAGTGTGGAAATAAGCGCACAATTCTCTGAAATTCTTTGATGAACCAGTCTTTTGGAAATTAACGAACGACAGCATTTCTATTCTGAGACTCGAAATCCTGATCGACATACAACGTCTGATGCTCTTCTTTCAGACCTATTTTTTGCACATGAGAATAAAACAACAAAACATGCACTTCGTGCTTAATTAGTGATTAGTCATTCATAAAATGCTCACAACACTCGATAATTTCTACACAGTCAAATCTCCAAAGTGAAACGTTCGAAACCTACCATATTCTGTGACCTTGATGTGTATGTAAAAATAATGCAAATGAGGCAGGGATCTTAGGTCAAAAATTGGGGTATGACAGCTGCCCCTATTTAAGTTTCTTCTATCCGGAGATATGAAGATTAAAATCTTCGTCTCGACGAGATTGAAGGTACTTAAATACATAATACGCAATTTTTGCCCTAAGATACCGCCATTATGTTTATGATATGGATGTAGTATTTAAATTCATAGAGAATGATACTGTATGAGACAAAATAATGATGGAGAAACCAAGCACCAACAAACCACAGGAACATAGATTATACACTGCTGGGGAAATGAGCCATCGACTTCGAATGATAGACTCTTAACAGTGAATAAAATTTGAGATAATACGACCTCTAACCCTAACAAAAAAAGACATCTTGCATAGGCCAAAAAAATAGATTATTGACCCAAAATAACGGTGGGTTCACAACTCAAGGTCAAAGATAGACAAAAGATGTATCAAATTTTTGCTGATAACGGACTATCGACTTCTGAAGGCAAAGATTCACAACAAACTTCTCTACAAAATTTTTCCAGAGGGATACCAATTAATGCTGAAATAATAATATGGTTGTAGATACAAGCTATTCAAATAAAGAAGCCGCCACTTGCTGTCGTCCAAAAATATTATAACATACAAGCTGCTCAAATAAAGAAGCCGCCGCTTGCTGTCATCCAGGAATGTCTATAACATACAAGCTGCTCAAATAAAGAAGCCGCCACTTTCTGTTTTCCAAAAAAATACCAATAACCTACAAGCTGCTCAAATAAATAAACCGCCACTTGCTGTTTTAAAAAAAAAATACCAATAACATACAAGCTGCTCAAATAAAGAAGCCGCCACTTGCTGTATTCCAGAAAAAATATCAATGACACGCAAGTTGCTCATGAAGAGACCGCCGCTTGCCGTTTTCCAAAAAATAATAACGTACAAGTTGCTCATGAAGAGACCGCCGCTTGTCGTTTTCCAAAAAATAATAACGTACAAGTTGCTCATGAAGAGACCGCCGCTTGTCGTTTTCCAAAGATAATAACGCACAAGTTACTCATGAAGAGACCACCGCTTGTCGTTTTCTAACAATGTCTATAACGTACAAGTTGCTCATGAAGAGACTGCCGCTTGCCGTTTTCCAAAAATAATAACGCACAAGTTGCTCGTGAAGAGACCGCTGCTTGGCGTTTTCCAAAAATAATAACGCACAAGTTGCTCATGAAGAGACCGCCGCTTGCCATTTTCCAAAAGATGATTCAGAAGAAAATTGCGATAACACTGCCAGAGAATAAAATCTTCTTCAAAGGGAGCCGTGAATAGATCCTTCCTGAGGAGATCAAATAATTAAATGCACAAAATAAATGCACCATTCATCTAGGTTGTTTAGCTTGGAGAAAACCACGAGATAGCTTATGCAAGAGACAAAAATTCCCTCCAGGAATAAACCAGAGAGAAGACAGTCAAACAAGACTCCACCCAATGAGAAAATAACTCGATTATGGATTCACCCTATCCAGAGATGGACAAGGAAGGCTAAATCCAAAATTCATCCACGAGGATTAGCTCAGTTGGGGAATTTAGAAAGGAAGCACATTTTTTTGCCTAAGTTAACATTCTACTTAGAAAGAAACATGTACGCTGTTTGAATAAGCATAAACAAAGTATACAACCCAAAAATCAATGACAAATGTGAATATGCATGCGTGATATAA
Organism: Vicia faba; assembly: GCA_948472305.1. Classification (NCBI taxonomy): domain Eukaryota; kingdom Viridiplantae; phylum Streptophyta; class Magnoliopsida; order Fabales; family Fabaceae; genus Vicia; species Vicia faba. The sequence goes on from OX451735.1 coordinate 1,516,700,872, forward strand.
GTGTAAATGAATGAATGAATGTTATGCTGACAAAACAGATAGAGGGAATATCTTGAAGATGATAAGATATCACGAAATAATAGATACTCGACCAATCTTAAAAAGACAGAAAATAATTGGAACTGGAACCAACAAGCAACGTCAGAGCGTATCACGCTACAATGCTCAAATCTTCCGGGAGAAAAGTATTCGAATCCAATCTTCTAACACCAATAGACCACTGACATGATACAAAGCGTACCACACTTCAGAAATTGCTCAAATAAAGATACCCAAAACAAAGCTAAACCGGAATTGCTGGGGAGTCACTAAGCTTAGTACCACGAGAAACGCAAGTTTACACAACCAACACCTTATGACGATTTTGAAAGAAAACATGTTCATCATGCAAGGATAAATTACTGCATTGTTTTGCATTTCATGGCTTGACCATCCTCGGAACAACTGTTAATATTCCTTTCAGTATTCACGACACATTTAAAATAGGAATGCGTTAAATAACTTTGTTTCAAATATTACCGTAAAATTAAAATTTTGCCCACAAAAGGTAAATGCTTAAATTTCATTAATAAGATGGTAGTTCGCTAACAACACAACTCCAACGGTTTACAAAAGTTTGGGAAATAGTACATGAAAGAAAAATGTTACACAAAAACAATGATCATTATTCTCCCTAACAACTTCGAATTCTGAAATGTGCTCAAATGCCAAGACTGGTCTGACCAAAAGCCTGCCTAAGCCGCCCCTTCGGGTTTTCAACTTAGCAAACCGTCAACTCAAACCTAGGCGAAATACTTCTTGACTGCATCGGCGTTCACGGAGCGCGGGAGCTCTTCACCGTCCATATTTGTGAGAATCATGGCACCTCCAGATAAAACCTTCTTAACGACATACGGTCCTTCATAATTCGGAGCCCACTTGCCCCTAGAATCAGGTTGGAAAGATAATATCTTCTTGAGCACGAGGTCACCTTCTCTAAACTCGCGTGGTTGAACCTTCTTATCAAAAGCCTTCTTCATTCTTTGCTGATATAGTTGACCGTGACACAACGCTGTCAATCTCTTTTCTTCAATTAAATTCAACTGATCATATCTACTTTGACACCATTCAGCCTCAGAAAGTTTAGCTTCCATCAAAACTCTCATAGACGGGATCTCCACCTCCACGGGGAGTACTGCTTCCATGCCATAAACTAGGGAAAATGGGGTTGCACCTGTTGAAGTTCGAACTGAAGTATGGTATCCATGTAAAGCAAACGGAAGAATTTCATGCCAATCTTTATAAGTTACCACCATCTTCTGGACAATCTTTTTGATGTTCTTGTTAGCAGCTTCAACAGCCCCATTCATCTTCGGTCTGTAAGGAGAAGAATTATGATGTTCGATCTTGAATTCTTCACAAAGCTCTTTCATCATCTTGTTATTCAAATTTGAGCCATTATCATTGATGATCTTGCTCGGGATGCCGTATCGACAAAAGATCCGATTCTGGATAAATCTGACTACCACCTGTCTGGTTACATTAGCATAAGATGATGCTTCCACCCATTTAATAAAATAATCGATCGCTACCAAGATGAAATGATGACCATTTGAAGCTTTGGGTTCAATCATATCAATGCCCCACATAGAGAAAGGCCAAGGTGAAGAGATAACGTTGAGGAGGGTCGGTGGCACATGTATCTTGTCCGCATAAATTTGGCATTTATGACATTTCTTCACATATTTGCAGCAATCAGATTCCATTGTCATCCAATAGTAACCAACTCTCAACATCTTTTTAGCCATTGAATGTCTGTTGGCATGAGTGCCAAAGGATCCTTCGTGTACTTCTTGCATCAGCATGTCTGCTTCATGTCTGTCTACACATCTGAGTAGGACCATGTCGTAATTCCTCTTATATAATACTTCTTCATTGAGGAAGAAAATACTTGTCATTCTCCTCAACGTCTTCCTATCTTTATTGGATGCCCCAGACGGGTACTCTTGAGTTTGAAGAACACGTTTAATGTCATAGAACCACGGTTTGTCGTTGGTGACCTCTTCTACTGAGAACACATGAGAAGGTCTGTCGAGGCGCATGACTCTGATTGTAGGCACATCGTTCCAACCATTCACTTGAAACATTAAAGACAAAGTAGATAAAGTATCAACCATTTGGTTTTCATCTCTAGGGATATGATGTAATTCCACTTTGTTGAAGAAGGTTAACAATATTCTAGCATAATCTCTGTAAGGGATCAAACCAGGATGACGAGTCTCCCATTCTCCTTTGATTTGATTAATTACCAATGCTAAGTCTCCATAAATATCAAGAATCTTAATCCGTAGATCCACTGCTTCTTCGAGACCCATAATACATGCCTCGTATTCAGCCATGTTGTTCGTACAGTCAAACTTCAATCTCGCCGTGAACGGGATATGAGTACCTCGGGGAGTGATGATGATTGCCCCAATTCCATTTCCATAAGAATTCACAGCTCCGTCAAATATCAAACCCCAATGGGATTCGGGATCAGGTCCTTCTTCAGGTAACGGCTCTTCACAATCTTTAGCTTTCAAGTACATAACATCTTCATATGGGAAGTCAAACTTGATGGATTGATAATCGTCAATTGTTGGTGAACCAAATGATCGGCTAAAATACTCCCTTTGATTGCTTTCTGAGTGTGATACTCAATGTCATATTCGAATAACAACATCTGCCAACGGGCTATCCTTCCAGATAAGGCGGGTTTCTCAAAGATATACTTGATTGGATCCATTTTGGAAATTAACCAAGTGGTGTGGTTAATCATATACTGGCGCAGACGGCGAGCAGCCCAAGCTAAAGCACAACAGGTCTTCTCAAGCATTGAGTATCGAGACTCACAGTCTGTGAATTTCTTACTCAGGTAATATATGGCATGTTCCTTTCTTCCAGTCTCATCTTGTTGACCAAGCACACATCCCATGGAATCTTCCAATATAGTCAAATACATAATCAAAGGTCTTCCTTCCATCAGAGGAATCAATATGGGAGGTTCAAGTAGATATTATTTGATGCTATCAAAAGCTTTCTGACAATCTTCTGTCCACACACATCCTTGATTCTTTTGGAGAAGCTTGAAAATCGGCCCACAAGTAGCAGTCATATGAGATATAAATCTAGAAATATAGTTTTGTCTCCCAAGGAATCCTCTTACTTGTTTTTCCGTCTTGGGTGCGGGAATTTCTCGAATAGCTTTGACTTTATCAGGATCTACTTCAATACCTCTCTGACTGACAATGAAACCCAGAAGTCTTCCAGAACGAACACCAAAAGTGCACTTGTTGGGATTCAGACGGAGTTTATACTTTCTCAAACGCTGGAATAATTTCAATAAATGTTCCAAATGATCTTCTTCTGTTTGGGATTTTGAAATCATGTCATCTACATACACTTATATCTCTTTATGCATCATATCATGGAACAAAGCGGTCATGGCCCTTTGGTATGTTGCGCCAGCATTCCTCAAACCAAACGGCATAACCCGATAACAAAATGTTCCCTAAGGTGTAATGAAAGTTGTCTTCTCCATATCTTCTGGTGCCATATTGATTTGATTGTAACTAGAGAAACCATCCATGAAAGAAAATACTTTGAACTTTGCGGTACTGTCGACCAATACATCAATGTGTGGTAAGGGAAAATCATCCTTTGGGCTAGCTCTATTCAGATCTCTATAATCTACACACATCCGAAGTTTGCCATCCTTCTTAGCAACATGCACTATATTGGCTAACCATTGAGGATAGACCGATGTAACAAGGAAACCTGCATTAATTTGCTTTTGAACTTCTTCTTTGATCTTGTCAGCCATATCGGGACGAGTCCTTCTCAACTTCTGCTTAATCGGCGGACATTTAGGTCTCAACGGCAAACGATGCTCCACAATATTGTTATCCAAACCTAGCATGTCTTGGTAGGACCAAGCAAACACATCAACATATTCTCTGAGAAGTTCCAACATTTTCTCTTTGACCTCTGGGATAAGCAATGCTCCGACCTTGACTTCCTTTTTATCTTCTTCATTACCCAAATTGATCATCTCTATAGGCTCTTCAAACGGCTGAATAGTCTTTTCATCGTGCTCAAGTAAACGGGAAATTTCATTAGGAATCTCTTCACTATCTTCTTCCTTGGCTCTGAACACAGGGAATTCAAAGTTGGGATGGGGCATAAGATCATTGTTTTCAATGGTTAAGTCATGGATTAATTTGCACACATGATTATGCTTTATTTTAGAAAACGATTAACCTGAATGTTGTACAGATAAAACAAAAGATTATTGCATTTTCCTATTACTACCAATTAATTTTCATTACTATTTCCCAGAAAAAGTGAAAAATAAAACAGTAGTGGACAAAATAACATTTTTATTCATGATTGGAAATACTTGAAACAAAGAGCCCAAACATCTTCTCTTTTGCCTTGGGCAGAGCAAAAGAATTTATTTTCAACATAGCCCAACAAAAATACTTTTTCGCCTTGGGCAGAGCGAAAGTTTTTTTTTTCAAAAATAAAAACAAAACATTACTCAGAAATGTGCATCACAATAGGAACATCAACAGCAATCCAATTCTGGAAAACCACTCCATGCGTTACAAAGTCGGGTAAATCCTCTTCAGAATCGTCTCCTATTATATCATCAACTTTAGGAGGAGTCGGATGGACAAAACCTGCGCTTCAGAAAACCTCTTGTATCGGACGGGTAACTGTATCCTGCTTAACTCTTGTAGACACAGGATGAAAACCAAGACCTTCTCCAGACTTGTTCTCGGGAAAAGTCAACACCTGGCCCCAACCTTCAGCCGAACCACTCTCAACCACTCGTCGCGCATCCTCAAAAGAAGAAATAGATGTCCCTTGTTTCTTCACTTTATTATTAGCAACATATAGAACTTGGAATTGGGTTCCAACATCCTCATCAACATCAATAAAAGAGAAAGATGACAAATGGCTTACCACCATAGCCTGCTCTCCACCAATCATTACTGGCTTTCCATTTCTTACAAACTTCAATCTCTGATGGAGCGTGGAGGTGACTGCCCCTGCATCATGGATCCATGGATGACCCAATAGGAAACTATAGGCGTCACGAATATCCATTACTTGAAAAGTGATCTGAAAAGTATGAGGGCCAATTATTATAGGAAGATCCACTTTACCAATGACAGTCTTCCTAGAACCATCAAACGCTTTGACAGTTACCCCACAAGGTCTCATGGGAGCACCTTGATATGAAAGTCGAGACAATGTAGTTTTTGGCATTACATTTAACGATGAACCTGTATCTACCAGCACACTTGATAAAGTATCATTTCCACAACTTATTGAGATATGCAAAGCCATATTATGGTTCCTTCCCTCCTCCGGAAGCTCTTCATCACTGAAACCAAGATTGTTACACGAAGTACTATTTCCCACAATTCCATCAAATTGGTCAACCATCACATCATGATCCATGAATGCCTGGTCCAAGACCTTCATCAAAGCTTCTCTATGGGCACCAGAATGTCTCAGTAAAGCAAGCAAAGAAATCTTGGAAGGAGTTTGCAATAGTTGGTCCACAATCTTATATTCACTTCTCTTGATGAGCTTCAGAATCTCATCATCATCGGGGTGTGGGATAGGTTCATTGGATCGGCCTACCTCAACCCTGGGTTCAACATTTCTCGCTGGAATTTATGCCGGTATGGGCCTCCTGACTTGAACTTATGGTCTCTTCAAAGGTACCGTTGCAAAGATACGCCCGCTTCTCGTAACTCTGCTCACATCAGCAATGTTAACAAAAGATGGCATTGTCGGTATATGGACTTCTACCCCATTCTCAATCATTGTGGCATTATACTTGTAGGGTATAGCTCGGTCTGAATTGTAAGGAACAGGACCAGGTGGATAAATGATCAAAGGAGCAACAGGTGCAGTCTGACTGTCATAAACAATTCCTACTGGTTCAGGCAAGTTAAATTATGGTATTATAACATTCACTTCATCCGCCGGATCTCTGTCATATGTAATAGTGATAACCCTCTAGTCTAACAATTTTTGAATATCCTCCTTCACAATAGGGCAATCAACTTCTCTTAAACAAAATTCACAAACATCATAATCATGATAATGCCTAAAAAAAGCAAGTTTTCTTAAGCTCTGATGTAACCTGATCAACGAATCTCTTATGTGTTCAACTTGAAAAACTCGAAACTTTCCCAGACAACCTTCCACCATATTCACTGATGTTGCCCCATGTTGAGGCAAAGGATTATCTCTAACATTCGGGTTAACATCCTTGAAAGACAAAATACCGTTCTTAATCAACCTCTGCACATCCGCCTTTAGAGCGAAGCAATTTTCAATGTTGTGCCCCGGCGACCCTTGATGATATTCACAGAACTGATCCACCTTGTACCACAGAGAAGTACTATTCGGTGCGACAGGAGGAGGCTTTGTCGTTATGAGGTTTTTTCTGATCAGAGCAGGGAACAACTCAGTGTAAGTCATGGGAATGGCATCGAATTGCGGTTTCCTTGGTGAACGATTCTAGTTATTAAATTGATAAGCCTGTTGTCGAGGCTGCTGTTGAAATGGTCGTTGCTGAGATGGTGGGGTTTGATGAGTAAGGGTCACCAATGTTGGGCGGACAGCCGGAGTGACTGCCGCAACATGTGAATAGCCTCTCTTTGGTCTCCCAGGGAAAATTACACTGACATCTTGTTCTTTCCTTTTAGGGAAAACACTTCCAAACTTCTTGATACTGCTAGATGGACTTCCTTCCTTAACCAAACGTCCCTCACGAATCCCTTCTTCCAACCGCATGCCCATACTTACCATCTCGGTGAAGTCACTGGCTGCGCTGGCAATCATTCTTTCATAATAAAAAGAACCTAAAGTTTTCAGGAATATCTTTGTCATTTCATTCTCTTCAAGAGGGGGATAAATCTGAGCAGCAATCTCGCGCCACCTCTGGGCATATTCTTTAAAGGACTCTCTGTCTTTCTGGGACATCGCCCGGAGTTGATCTCTGTCCGGTGCCATGTCGACGTTGTACTTATACTGGCGAACAAAAGCTTCACTAAGATCGTTGAAATTACGGATCCGGGTGCTATCCAAACCCATGTACCATTTTAGAGTGGAACCAGTCAAACTGTCTTGAAAGTAGTGAATTAACAAATTATGATCATCAGAATATGTAGACATCTTTCTTACATACATAGTTAAATGACTCAGTGGTCACGAATCACCTTTATACCTTTCAAAGTTCGGCACTTTGAATTTGGCTGGAATCTTTACATTTGGAACTAAACACAGGTCATGAGCATTCTTTCCAAACAAATCTTTTCCTTTCAGCGCTCTGATCTCCCTCTGTATCTCTTGAAACTGGTCTTGAAATTCCTCCATTCTATCGAAAAGACCTAGACTTTCAGTAGGCTCAGCATGATAAGTAGGTTCATTCATGTATGGCACAGAATGAACCACAGGAACGACAGTCGTCATCACTGGTTGAGGAAAAGGTGCCACAGACGGAATTATAGGCGACACAGTAGTTGTCTTCGGTTGAGGAAAGGACACAGTCGGTTGAACCAAAGGTTGTACGGAAGGCTGATACCCTTCTGGCACGAAGTTATAAGTCATTCCCCACGGAAAACCTTTTGGCATCTGATGTTGAAGCGGAGAGTTGACTTGAGTCACAAATGTTGGAACAGTGACAATCTCAGAAACCACAGTAGTTGAAGTCTGAATCTCAGCAGCTGCAGTCAATGGCTGATTCTGAGCAGCCATCAAACTTTCCACTAGCGCAGTTAACTTTTCCATTCTGACACGAAGGGTAGAAACCTCCTCGCAAATCTCGTGGTTTTCCTATTCCAAATCTTCCATCTTCCTATGACGATTGACTCGGGTATCGTACCTATGAGACAACTTGACAATCTATCGGAGTGGAAAAAGAAACAAGGATAAGACTCTAGAAAACATGTGTAGTGGAATGTTGGATGATGCATGATATGCGATGCAAATGATCGTTTGTTTTGATATTTTTTCAAGGAATTTCGATAATTTTGCACACATCAATGGTAAAGGAATTTGGAACAACAAAAACTCGTTTCATTAATCAAAAGCGGTAAATTACAACTTACAACTTTGGAACAACAAAACAATAAATTACAACTTTGGGACAATAACCCAATAATAAAAACAGTAAATTACAACTTTGGGACAACAACCCAATAATAAAAAGCAGTAAATTACAACTTTGGAACATGAAGCCCTTTTACAGAGTTTTACAAAATGACATCAGTAATAAAAAATAAAACTAAGAACTAAAGATCACTCGGAATCATCAGATGAAGGACCAAATGCCAACTATAACTGGAGCTTCTTGATCTTCTCTTCATAAAAGTCTTCCATCTCTTTCTTCTCAGCTACCAGTCGATCAATGATTTCCTTTTGTGGATTAGGAACAAGAGCAACGCTTACTGAATCTTCCTTCTTTCTCTTACTTTCACTAGCATATTTCTTCAGTAAAGCATCCTTTTGACGAAGCTTCTCATCATGATCAATGAACCAGACGTCTTGAATAAATAGCAGACCCTCCTTTTCCTTTAGCTGTCGAGTCAGGACCCGATTCTCATATTCAGACATATTATACTTTTCTTTCCAAGCATCTCTCTCGGACTTCATCCTAGCCAGATTTCCTTGGTATTCTCCCATATTCTCGATAGGGATATCAACAGATGACGATGCAACAGTAGGGAATAAATGTTTCTCGGATTTATAGGGCATCTTGAGAGCACAAGCCCTAGCACGAACCCATTGTAGGTAAGGCTCCAAAGAAATGGCACCTCTCTGTCCTAACATGTCTCTCCCTTTCCTATGGATGTGACGCCAAGCTCCTTCGATCTCATTCTTAGCTGCTTGATGATCTTGTCCTTCTTGTAGAAAGAAACCACTCATATGGATGTTGTTCGGTTTGTCCCTCATCGGGTATCCAAACTGACGGCGTGCGAGAACTGGATTATAGTTAATTCCTCCTTTTGTACCAAGAAGAGGCACGTTAGGAAAAGCACCACTGCTATCGATGATCTTCACGTCATGGTAAACTCGATTATACCAATCAATGTCGAAATGAGTGAGAGCCATAATTTTTGGCGCCCATCATGGCTCCTTCTCGAGATCCCAGAAAACGTCAGACCTAGGTAGATGAGAAACATACCACTGATACAACAACGGTGCGTAACAAATAATCATCCCTCCTTGATAAGAGTTTCGAAGGTGGATGGAGTAGCAAGTATCTCCTAGCAGCGTAGGGACCGGATTTCCAATCAAGAAAATTTTGATGGCGTTGATATCCACAAACTTATCAACGTTAGAGAACAAGAATAGGCCATAAGCGAGTAAAGCAAAGACATCTTCAAAGGCAATAGTATCTTTTATCTCAGCGAAATGACGAGCTTTCTTCAACAAAAACTGCGCAGATAAGCCTCGGATTCCCCCTTTGGTAGTCATGTTCTCCTCTATCTCCGACTTCTTCAAGTGGGTGATGGTCGCTATCTCGTGAGATTTGGGTTCCTCTTCTAAGCCAGAAAAAGGAACACAGTCGGTGATTGGCAAACCAAGTATGTAGGAGTACTCTTCTAGGGTGGGCATTAACTGGTAATCCGGAAAGGTGAAGCATCGATACAAAGGATCGTAGAATTTGACCAACGTACTAAGGATGCCTTCCTTCATCTTACGCTTCATGAGAGGTATAAGGGACCCATATTTCTTCTGAAACTCCATCGGGTTCTCGATCTTAGGAATCAAACTCTTCAAATCTTCAATCTCGGGCTCCTTAAAACTATAACTTCGAGTGTTTCTTCTTCCAAACTCCATAATAACAGTACCTGAGATGTCTGCAAAAATCATTCTTAAGTTCCTTGAAAAACAAGTTTTTACAAAAAAAATGTTTATGGATGCATGGATGAATGATAATGCAAAAGTTACACACAAGTTCACAAATATGGGGTTCAAAGGTTCAACGCTTCGAGCATGGAGTCAAAGGTAAAGCCCACCCCAAGGTATGTACTAACGGTTTAATCACACCTTCAAGACAAGGTTCTAAGAGTTCCCATAGTCTACATCCCTCCTTCGGATATTACCAACGTCTTGATTACTCAATAATTAGCAATATTCTCAAGAGAAACTCATTCGAGCGTAGCATCGCGCGACAACTACTTCCGGATTACTCCATTATAGTCTCCGTGCTACACCTAAAAGGCCGAGATGGGTTAGGGTTCTACAGTTCTCAGCTTCTCTGGCTCCCAGGTCGAAAATAATAATGTCTTCCCGATTACTCAGTAAACAAATATTACGTTCAAAAGGGCCTTCCACTGGTGGGGGATTTCATGCCTCCTTCTTCGGGATTACTCCCTCAAAGTTAACATGACTGTACCGCCCGTCCTATTCTTAAGTGTAACTTAATCCGGGTATAGCATTCGTCCTTTGCAAAAAACCCAAACAACCTCAATATAAACACATAATCAAACAAATCAAATAATAATAAAACAGATAAAACAAACTAGGCTTAACCCACTTAGGAATGGACCATCAAGAGGTCAATCTGTCCCCAGCAGAGTCGCCATTTCTGTAGCGATAAAAAATGTAGCGGAGTAAATCGGAGATCGAGCTATTAATTAACTCGTCTCACAAAAAGAAAGAGTCGCCACCGCGCTTTATTATTTCCAAGGGAAAAGGGAAAAGAGCGAAATAAAACCCTAAAATATGCAATGTAAAATAATACTTTAAAAGTAATGAAAATACAAGGCATTTTGAAAAGAGGTCTAGAGTTCGGGGGTTGGTTATACAATGGGAAGGTATTAGCACTCAATGTATCTATAGTATTCTATAGGAACCTTTTGAAATATTTGTTTATTAAAAATGTTTGTTTGATTAAAAGATAAATTGTTTGGCCAAAAACGGGTATGGACGAGTTTTCGAAAATACGACGACCTAATGTCGAATTTTTGACTTAAAAGGTGTGAGTTTTGAAAAATTGAATGTTTTGGGAAAATTATCTTAAGTTTTTTTTAACAAAATAATAAACGGAAGATGAATGAGGGTATTCACGCTATGTGACGATGACATGAAGTCGACAAAAATTTAAACGATTTCCTTGGATTGAGACGGACGAAAGATATGCGGATTTAACGATCGGTTAATTAAAATTATAATTAAACAATTAACTAATAAAATTTAAAACAACTAGCATGCATTTTAACGATTAAATAAACAATCAAAAGTACATGAAGATTAAATTACGAAATCATAGATTTAATAATTAAACACATAACAAAAATTAAAATCATGAAACATGTATTTTCGAATGATTAAATAAATGACAACACAAAATAAAAATAATAGTATGTTGACAAAAATTAAATAAGGATGAATTTTAATTGAACATTTTTATGTGTTTTTATAATAGTTACTAATTATACAGCAAACTAAATTAATAATTAATTAAGTATGTTAAATAATATGGCCAAAAGAAATAAAAGATAGAAAAGTGACCCAACCAGGACTTGAACCCAGGACCCTTAGAATGTTGTTAACATATTTTACCAATTGAATTGTGTTATTATTCATTAATTGACATAAGTTAATAAATACATAATGAAAAAAAAATTAAAAAAAACGAATTTTGAAAAAAAAGGCCCAATGGGCCATCCGAGTTGTGGATGAAAGGAAAAGAAAAAAAAATTGTAAACCCTAGTGCTAATGTAAGGCGCCGCTGCATGCTGGCTGGCATGGGGAAAAACAAAAAAATATTATATTTTATTAGGAAGAGGAATTATTATATTATTACTGTACTTTTATTGGGAGAAAGAAAAAACTAAATGTTAACATTATTACATTTCCAAAACAAGACAGTAAAGCAATGTTTTCCTCTCTACAAATCTAACCCTCTTCATCTCTTTCTCTCACGCCTACTCCCTTCTTCTCTCCATTACAGATCTGATCCTTCTTTCACACACAGAAACCAACCGTCCCTTCCTCTCTAAACAGGTTCGTCCCTCTTCACCAACACAACACCCACCACGTCATCATACTCACCTCCTCCTCCGGCAATAAACATCACCAACGCAGCCTGAAGAGGACCCAAATAAGGATTAAACGCCGCGGACTCAACATGAGTGGGAGAAATCGTGGGAGAAATCGAAAGAATGAAGTGGGTTTCAGGTTAGGTTCTGAGGTTACGATGATTTGAATGTCGGGTGCTCCGCGGAGTTCTTGGAGGGACCCTCGGCAGTGACCACACGGAGCGGCGAAGACGGCGAGGGAAGGTTCCGTTTGAAGAAGTTAAGAAGTCATGCCTATTTTGTTATTATTTTTTTATTCAAGAAATATAATAAATAAATAAAAAAAACTGATTGAATACTTATATGAATTTTGGATTTTAATATTAAATGGTTTTTTTGATTAATATGGAACAAGCGTTTTTTTATTTTTTACATTAGAACAGCAAAAAATATTTTTGGATATTTTTGGGTTTAATCCTGATTTGGGTCCTCTTCAGGTTGCGTTGGTGATGTTTATTGCCGGAGGAAGAGGTGAGTATGATGACTTGGTGGGTGCTGTGCTGGTGAAGAGGGACGAACCTGTTTAGAGAGAGGAAGGGACGATTGGTTTCTGTGCGTGAAAGAAGGATCAGATCTGTAATGGAGAGAAGAAGGGAGTAGGCGTGAGAGAAAGAGATGAAGAGGGTTAGATCTGTAGAGAGGAAAACATTGCTTTACTGTCTTGTTTTGGAAATGTAATAATGTTAACATTTAGTTTTTTCTTTCTCCCAATAAAAGTACAGTAATAATATAATAATTCCTCTTCCTAATAAAATATAATATATTTTTTTGTTTTTCCCCATGCCGGCCAGCATGCAGCGGCGCTTTACATTAGCACTAGGGTTTACAAATTTTTTTTTCTTTTCCTTTCATCCACAACCCGGATGGCCCATTGAGCCTTTTTTTTCAAAATTCATTTTTTTTTTAAATTTTTTTTCCTTATGTTTTTATTAACTTATGTTAATTAATGAATAATAACACAGTTCAATTGGTAAAATATGTTAACAGCATTCTAAGGATCCTAGGTTCAAGTCCTGGTTGGGTCACTTTTCTATCTCTTATTTCTTTTGGCCATATTATTTAACATACTTAATTAATTATTAATTTTATAAAAACACATAAAACGTTCAATTAAAATTCATCCTTATTTAATTTTTGTCAACATACTATTATTTTTATTTTGTGTTGTCATTTATTTAATCATTCGAAAATACATGTTTCATGATTTTAATTTTTGTTATGTGTTTAATTATTAAATCTATGATTTCGTAATTTAATCTTCATGTACTTTTGATTGTTTATTTAATCGTTAAAATGCATGCTAGTTGGTTTAAATTTTATTAGTTAATTGTTTAATTATAGTTTTAATTAACCAATCGTTAAATCCGCATATCTTTCGTCCGTCTCAATCCAAGGAAATCGTTTAAATTTTTGTCGACTTCATGTCATCGTCACATAGCGCAAATACCCTCATTTATCTTCCGTTTATTATTTTATTAAAAAAAAACTTAAGATAATTTCCCCAAAACATTCAATTTTTCAAAACTCACACCTTTTAAGTCAAAACTTCGACGTTAGGTCGTCGTATTTTCGAAAACTCGTCCATACCCGTTTTTGGCCAAACAATTTATCTTTTAATCAAACAAACATTTTTAATAAACAGATATTTCAAAAGGTTCCTATAGAATACTATAGATACATTGAGTGCTAATACCTTCCCATTGTATAACCAACCCCAAACTCTAGACCTCTTTTCAAAATGCCTTGTATTTTCATTACTTTTAAAGTATTATTTTACATTGCATATTTTAGGGTTTTATTTCGCTCTTTTCCCTTTTCCCTTGAAAATAATAAAGCGCTGTGGCGACTCTTTCTTTTTGCGAGACGAGTTAATTAATAGCTCGATCTCCGATTTACCGTGCTACATTTTTTATCGCTACAGAAATGGTGACTCTGATGGGGACAAATTTACCTCTTGCTGGTCCATCCCTAAGTGGGTTAAGCCTAGTTTGTTTTATCTGTTTTATTATTATTTGATTTGTTTGATTATGTGTTTATATTGGGGTTGTTTGGGTTTTTTTGCAAAGGACGAATGCTATACCCGGATTAAGTTACACTTAAGAATAGGACGGGCGATATAGTCATGTTAACTTTGAGTGAGTAATCTCGAAGAAGGAGGCATGAAATCCCTCACTCAGTGGAAGGCCCTTTTGAACGTAATATTTGTTTACCGAGTAATCGGGAAGACATTATTATTTTCGACCTGGGAGCCAGAGAAGCTGAGAACTGTAGAACCCTAACCCATCTTAGCCTTTTAGGTGTAGCGCGGAGACTATAATGGAGTAATCCGGAAGTAGTTGTCACGCGATGCTACGCTCAGATGAGTTTCTCTTGAGAATATTGCTAATTATTGAGTAATCAAGACATTGGTAATATCCGAAGGAGGAATGTAGACTATGGGAACTCTTAGAACCTTGTCTTGCAGGTGTGATTAAACCGTTAGTACATACCTTGGGGTGGGCTTTACCTTTGACTCCATGCTCGAAGCGTTGAACCTTTGAACCCCATATTTGTGAACTTGTGTGTAACTGTTGCATTATCATTCATCCATGCATCCATAAACATTTTTTTGTAAAAACTTGTTTTTCAAGGAACTTAAGAATGATTTTTGCAGACATCTCAGGTACTGTTATTATGGAGTTTGGAAGAAGAAACACTCGAAGTTATAGTTTTAAGGAGCCCGAGATTGAAGATTTGAAGAGTTTGATTCCTAAGATCGAGAACCCGATGGAGTTTCAGAAGAAATATGGGTCCCTTATACCTCTCATGAAGCGTAAGATGAAGGAAGGCATCCTTAGTACGTTGGTCAAATTCTACGATCCTTTGTATCGATGCTTCACCTTTCCGGATTACCAGTTAATGCCCACCCTAGAAGAGTACTCCTACATACTTGGTTTGCCAATCACCGACTGTGTTCCTTTTTCTGGCTTAGAAGAGGAACCCAAATCTCACGAGATAGCGACCATCACCCACTTGAAGAAGTCGGAGATAGAGGAGAACATGACTACCAAAGGGGGAATCCGAGGCTTATCTGCGCAGTTTTTGTTGAAGAAAGCTCGTCATTTCGCTGAGATAAAAGATACTATTGCCTTTGAAGATGTCTTTGCTTTACTCGCTTATGGCCTATTCTTGTTCTCTAACGTTGATAAGTTTGTTGATATCAACGCCATCAAAATTTTCTTGATTGGAAATTCGGTCCCTACGCTGCTAGGAGATACCTGCTACTCCATCCACCTTCGAAACTCTTATCAAGGAGGGATGATTATTTGTTGTGCACCGTTGCTGTATCAGTGGTATGTTTCTCATCTACCTAGGTCTGACGTTTTCTGGGATCTCGAGAAGGAGCCACGATGGGCGCCAAAAATTATGGCTCTCACTCATTTCGACATTGATTGGTATAATCGAGTTTACCATGACGTGAAGATCATCGATAGCTGTGGTGCTTTTCCTAACGTGCCTCTTCTTGGTACGAAAGGAGGAATTAACTATAATCCAGTTCTCGCACGCCGTCAGTTTGTATACCCGATGAGGGACAAACCGAACAACATCCATGTGAGTGGTTTCTTTCTACAAGAAGGACGAGATCATCAAGCAGCTAAGAAGGAGATCGAAGGAGCTTTGCATCTCATCCATAGGAAAGGGAGAGACATGTTAGGACAGAGAGGTGCCGTTTCTTTGGAGCCTTACCTACAATGGGTTCGTGCTAGGGCTTGTGCTCTCAAGATGCCCTATAAATCCGAGAAACATTTATTCCCTACTGTTGTATCGTCATCTGTTGATATCCCTATCGAGAATATGGGAGAATACCAAGGAAATCTGGCTAGGATGAAGTCCGAGAGAGATGCTTGGAAAGAAAAGTATAATATGTCTGAATATGAGAATCGGGTCCTGACTCGACAGCTAAAGGAAAAGGAGGATCTGCTATTTATTCAAGACGGCTGGTTCATTGATCATGATGAGAAGATTCGTCAAAAGGATGCTTTACTGAAGAAATATGCTAGTGAAAGGAAGAGAAAGAAGGAAGATTCAGTAAGCGTCGCTCTTGTTCCTAATCCACAAAAGGAAATCATTGATCGACTGATAGCTAAGAAGAAAGAGATGGAAGACTTTTATGAAGAGAAGATCAGGAAGCTCCAGTTACAGTTGGCATTTGGTCCTTCATCTGATGATTTCGAGTGATATTTAGTTCTTAGTTTTATTTTTTATTACTGATGTCATTTTGTAAAACTCTGTAAAAGGGCTTCATGTTCCAAAGTTGTAATTTACTGCTTTTTATTATTGGGTTGTTATCCCAAAGTTTTAATTTACTGCTTTTATTATTGGGTTATTGTCCCAAAGTTATAATTTATTGTTTTGTTGTTCCAAAGTTGTAATTTGTAATTTACCGCTTTTGATTAATGAAACGAGTTTTTGTTGTTCCAAATTCCTTTACCATTGATGTGTGCAAAATTATCGAAATTCCTTGAAAAACTATCAAAACAAACGATCATTTGCATCGCATATCATGCATCATACAACATTCCACTACACATGTTTTCTAGAGTCTTATCCTTGTTTCTTTTTCCACTCTGATAGATTGTCAAGCTGTCTCATCGGTGCGATACCCGAGCCAATCGTCAGAGGAAGATGGAAGATCTGGAACAGGAAAACCACGAGATTCGCGAGGAGGTTGCTACCCTTCGTGTCGGAATAGAAAAGTTAACTGCGCTAGTGGAAAGTTTGATGGCTGCTCAGAATCAACAATCGACTGTAGCTGCTGAGATTCAGACTTCAACTACTGTGGTTTCTGAGATTATCACTGTTCCAACATTTGTGACTCAAGTCAACTCTCCGCTTCAACATCATATGCCAAAATGTTTTCCGTGGGGAATGCCTTATAACTTCGTGCCAGAAGGGTATCAGCCTGCCGTAAAACCTTTGGTTCAACCGACTGTGTCCTTTCCTCAACCGGAGACAACTACTGTGCCGCCTGTAATTCTGTCTGTGGCACCTTTTCCTCAACCAGTGATGACGACTGCCGTTCCTGTGGTTCATTCTGTGCCATGCATGAATGAACCTACTTATCATGCTGAGCCTGCTGAAAGTCTAAGTCTTTTCGATAGAATGGAGGAATTTCAAGACCAGTTTCAAGAGATGCAGAGGGAGATCAGAGCGCTGAAAGGAAAAGATTTGTTTGGAAAGAATGCTCATGACCTGTGTTTAGTTCCAAATGTAAAGATTCCAGCCAAATTCAAAGTGCCGGACTTTGAAAGGTATAAAGGTGATTCGTGTCCACGGAGTCATTTAACTATGTATGTAAGAAAGATGTCTACATATTCTGATGATCATAATTTGTTAATTCACTACTTTCAAGACAGTTTGACTGGTGCTTCTCTAAAATGGTACATGAGTTTGGATAGCACCCGGATCCGTAATGTCAACAATCTTAGTGAAGCTTTTATTCGCCATTATATGTACAATGTCGACATGGCGCCGGATATAGATCAACTCCGGGCGATGTCCCAGAAAGACAGAGAGTCCTTTAAAGAATATGCCCAGAGGTGGCGCAAGATTGCTGCTCAGATTTATCCCCCTCTTGAAGAGAAGGAAATGACAAAGATATTCCTGAAGACTTTAGGTTCTTTTTATTATGAAAGAATGATTGCCAGCGCACCCAGTGACTTCACCGAGATGGTAAGTATGGGTATGCGGTTGGAAGAAGGGATTCGTGAGGGACGTTTGGTTAAGGAAGGAAGTCCATCTAGCAGTATCAAGAAGTTTGGAAGTGTTTTCCCTAAAAGGAAAGAACAAGATGTCAGTGTAATTTTCCCTGGGAGACCAAGGAGAGGCTTTTCACATGTTGCGGTAGTCACTCCGGCTGTCCGCCCAACAATGGTGACCCCAACTCATCAAACCCCACCAACTCAGCAACGACCATTTCAACAGATGCCTTGACAACAGCCTTATCAATTTAGTAACCAGAATCATTCACCAAGGAAACTGCAATTTGATGCCATTCCCATGACTTACACTGAGTTGTTCCCCACCCTGATCAGAAAAAACCTCATAACGACAAAGCCTCCTCCTGTCGCACTGAATAGTACTTCTCCGTGGTACAAGGTGGATCAGTTCTGTGAATATCATCAAGGGTCTCCGGGGCACAACATTGAAAATTGCTTCGCTCTAAAGGTGGATGTGCAGAGGTTGATTAAGAACGTTATTTTGTCTTTCAAGGATGTTAACCCGAATGCTAGAGATAATCCTTTGCCTCAACATGGGGCAGCATCAGTGAATATGGTGGAAGGTTTTCCGGGAAAGTTTCGAGTTTTTCAAGTTGAACACATAAGAGATTCGTTGATCAGGTTACATCAGAGCTTAAGAAGACTTGCTTTTTTTAGGCATTATCATGATTATGATGTTTGTGAATTTTGTTCAAGAGAAGTTGATTGCCCTATTGTGAAGGAGGATATTAAAAAATTGTTAGACTAGAGGGTTATCACTATTACATATGACAGAGATCTGGCGGATGAAGTGAATGTTATAATACCACAATTCAACTTGCCTGAACCAGTAGAAATTGTTTATGACAGTCAGACTGCACCTGTTGCTCCTTTGATCATTTATCCACCAGGTCATGTGCCTTACAATTCAGACTAAGCTATACCCTATAAGTATAATGCCACAATGATTGAGAATGGGGTAGAAGTCCCTATACCGATAATTCCATCTTTTATTAACATCGCTGATGTGAGCAGAGTTACGAGAAGCGGGCGTATCTTTGCAGTGGTACCTTTGAAGAGACCAGAAGTTCAAGTCAGGAGGCCCATACCAGCAGAAATTCCAGCGAGAAATGTTGAACCCATGGTTGAGGTAGGCCGATCCAATGAACCTATCCCACACCCCGATGATGAGGAGATTCTGAAGCTCACAAGAGAAGTGAATATAAGATTGTGGACCAACTATTGCAAACTCCTTCCAATATTTCTTTGCTTGCTTTACTAAGAGATTCTGGTGCCCATAGAGAAGCTTTGATGAAGGTCTTGGACCAGGCATTCGTGGATCATGATGTGACGGTTGACCAATTTGATGGAATTGTGGGAAATATTACTTCGTGTAACAATCTTGGTTTCAGTGATGAAGAGCTTCTGGAGGAGGGAAGGAACCATAATATGGCTTTGCATATCTCAATAAGTTGTGGAAATGATACTTTATCAAGTGTGCTGGTAGATACAGGTTCGTCGTTAAATGTAATGCCCAAAACTACATTGTCTCGACTTTCATATCAAGGTGCTCCCATGAGACCTAGTGGGGTAATTGTTAAAGCATTTGATGGTTCTAGGAAGACTGTCATTGGTGAAGTGGATCTTCCTATAATAATTGGCCCTCATACTTTTCAGATCACTTTTCAAGTAATGGATATTCGTGCCGCCTATAGTTGCCTATTGGGTCGTCCATGGATCCATGATGCAGGGGCAGTCACTTCCACGCTCCATCAGAAATTGAAGTTTGTAAGAAATGGAAAGCTGGTAATGATTGGTGGAGATCAGGCTATGGTGGTAAGCCATTTGTCATCTTTCTCTTTTATTGATGTTGATGAGGATGTTGGAACCTAATTCCAAGCTCTATCTGTTGCTAATAATGAAGTGAAGAAACAAGGGACATCTATTTCTTCTTTTGATGATGCACGACGAGTGGTTGAGAGTGGTTCGGCTGAAGGTTGGGGCCAGGTGTTGACTTTTCCCGAGAACAAGTCTGGAGAAGGTCTTGGTTTTCATCCCGTGTCTACAAGAGTTAAGCAGGATACAGTTACCCGTCTGATACAAGAGGTTTTCCGAAGCACAGGTTTTATCCATCCGACTCCTCCTAAAGTTGATGCTATAATAGGAGATGATTCTGAAGAGGATTTACCCGACTTTGTAACGCATAGAGTGGTTTGCCAGAACTGGATTGCTGTTGATGTTCCTGTTGTGATGCACATTTATGAGTAATGTTTTGTTTTTATTTTTGAAAAAAAAAACTTTCGCTCTGCCCAAGGCGAAAAAGTATTTGTGTCGGGCTATGTTGAAAATAAATCCTTTTGCTCTGCCCAAGGCAAAAGAGAAGATGTCTGGGCTCTTTGTTTCAAGTATTGCCAATCATGAATACAAATTTTATTTTGTCCA
This sequence comes from Vicia faba, assembly GCA_948472305.1. Taxonomy (NCBI): domain Eukaryota; kingdom Viridiplantae; phylum Streptophyta; class Magnoliopsida; order Fabales; family Fabaceae; genus Vicia; species Vicia faba. The sequence continues at coordinate 1,516,721,186 of OX451735.1, forward strand.
CTACTGTTTTATTTTTCACTTTTTCTGGGAAATAGTAATGAAAATTAATTGGTAGTAATAGGAAAATGCAATAATCTTTTGTTTTATCTGTACAACATTCATGTTAATCGTTTTCTAAAATAAAGCATAATCATGTGTGCAGATTAATCCATGACTTAACCATTGAAAACAATGATCCTATGCCCCCTCCCAACTTTGAATTCCCTGTTTTCAGAGCCGAGGAAGAAGATAATGAAGAGATTCCTGATGAAATTTCCCGTTTACTTGAGCACGATGAAAAGACTATTCAACCGTTTGAAGAGCCTATAGAGATGATCAATTTGGGTAATGAAGAAGATAAAAAGGAAGTCAAGGTCGGAGCATTGCTTATCCCAGAGGTCAAAGAGAAAATGTTGGAACTTCTCATAGAATATGTTGATGTGTTTGCTTGGTCCTACTAAGACATGCCAGGTTTGGATAACAATATTGTGGAGCATCGTTTGCCGTTGAGACCTGAATGTCCTCCGATTAAGCAGAAGTTGAGAAGGACTCGTCCCGATATGGCTGACAAGATCAAAGAAGAAGTTTAAAAGCAAATTAATGCAGGTTTCCTTGTTACATCGGTTTATCCTCAATGGTTAGCTAATATAGTGCCTATTGCTAAGAAGGATGGCAAAGTTCGGATGTGTGTAGATTATAGAGATATGAATAGAGCTAGCCCAAAGGATGATTTTCCCTTACCACACATTGATGTATTGGTCGACAGTACCGCAAAGTTCAAAGTCTTTTCTTTCATGGATGGTTTCTCTGGTTACAATCAAATCAAGATGGCACCAGAAGATATGGAGAAGACAACTTTCATTACACCTTGGGGAACATTTTGTTATCGGGTTATGTCATTTGGTTTGAGGAATGCTGGCGCAACATACCAAAGGGCCATGACCGCTTTGTTCCATGATATGATGCATAAAGAGATAGAAGTGTATGTAGATGACATGATTGCAAAATCACAAATGGAAGAAGATCATTTGGAACATTTATTGAAATTATTCCAGCGTTTGAGAAAGTATAAACTCCATCTGAATCCCAACAAGTGCACTTTTGGTGTTCGTTCTGGAAGACTTCTGGGTTTCATTGTCAGTCAGAGAGGTATTAAAGTAGATCCTGATAAAGTCAAAGATATTCGAGAAATGCCCACACCCAAGACGGAAAAACAAGTAAGAGGATTCCTTGGGAGACTGAACTATATTTCTAGATTTATATCTCATATGACTGCTACCCGTGGGCCGATTTTCAAGCTTCTCCGAAAGAACCAAGGATGTGTGTGGATAGAAGATTGTCAGAAATCTTTTGATAGCATCAAAGAATATCTACTTGAACCTCCCATATTGATTCCTCCGGTGGAAAGAAGACCTTTGATTATGTATTTGACTATATTGGAAGATTCCATGGGATGTGTGCTTGGTCAACAAGATGAGACTGGAAGAAAGGAACATGCCATATATTACCTGAGTAAGAAATTCACAGACTGTGAGTCTCGATACTCAATGCTTGAGAAGACCTGTTGTGCTTTAGCTTGGGATTCTCGCCGTCTGCGCCAGTATATGATTAACCACACCACTTGGTTGATTTCCAAAATGGATCCAATCAAGTATATCTTTGAGAAACCCGCCTTATCTGGAAGGATAGCCCGTTGGCAGATGTTGTTATCCGAATATGACATTGAGCATCACACTCAGAAAGAAATCAAAGGGAGTATTTTAGCCGATCATTTGGCTCACCAACCAATTGACGATTATCAATCCATCAAGTTTGACTTCCTAGATGAAGATGTTATGTACTTGAAAGTTAAAGATTGTGAAGAGCCGTTACCTGAAGAAGGACCTGATCCCGAATCCCATTGGGGTTTGATATTTGACGGAGCTGTGAATTCTTATGGAAATGGAATTGGGGCAATCATCGTCACTCCCCGAGGTACTCATATCCCGTTCACAGCGAGATTGAAGTTTGACTGTACGAACAACATGGCTGAATACGAGGCATGTATTATGGGTCTCAAAGAAGCAGTGGATCTACGGATTAAGATTCTTGATATTTACGGAGACTCAGCATTGGTAATTAATCAAATGAAAGGAGAATGGGAGACTCGTCATCCTGGTTTGATCCCTTACAGAGATTATGCTAGAAGATTGTTAACCTTCTTCAACAAAGTGGAATTACATCATATCCCTAGAGATGAAAACCAAATGGCTGATGCTTTAGCTACTTTGTCTTCAATGTTTCAAGTGAATGGTTAGAACGATGTGCCTACAATCAGAGTCATGCGCCTCGACAGACCTGCTCATGTGTTCTCAGTAGAAGAGGTCACCGACGACAAACCGTGGTTCTATGACATTAAACGCGTTCTTCAAACTCAAGAGTACCCGCATGGGGCATCCAATAAAGATATGAAGACGTTGAGGAGATTGGAAAGTAGTTTCTTCCTCAATGAAGAAGTATTATATAAGAGGAATTACGACATGATCCTACTCAGATGCGTAGACAGACATGAAGCAGACATGCTGATGCAAGAAGTACATGAAGGATCCTTTGGCACTCATGCTAACGGACATGCAATGGCTAAAAAGATTTTGAGAGCTGGTTACTATTGGATGACGATGGAATCTGATTGCTGCAAATATGTGAAGAAATGTCATAAATGCCAAATTTATGCAGACAAGATACATGTGCCACTGACCCTCCTCAATGTTATCTCTTCACCTTTGCCTTTCTCTATGTGGGGCATTGATATGATTGGAATGATTGAACCCAAAGCTTCAAATGGTCATCCTTTCATCTTGGTAGCGATCGATTATTTTACTAAATGGGTGGAAGAAGCATCTTATGCTAATGTAACTAGACAGGTGGTAGTCAGATTTATCAAGAATCAGATCATTTGTCGATACAGCATCCCGAGCAAGATCACCACTGATAATGGCTCGAATTTGAATAACAAGATGATGAAAGAGCTTTGTGAAGAATTCAAGATCGAACATCATAATTCTTCTCCTTACAGACCGAAGATGAATGGGGCTGTTGAAGCTGCTAACAAGAACATCAAAAAGATTGTCCAGAAGATGGTGGTAACTTATAAAGATTGGCATGAAATGCTTCCGTTTGCTTTACATGGATACCGTACTTCAGTTCGAACTTCAACAGGTGCAACCTCATTTTCCCTAGTTTATGGCATGGAAGCAGTACTCCCCGTGGAGGTGGAGATCCCGTCTATGAGAGTTTTGATGGAAGCTAAACTTTCTGAGGCTGAATGGTGTCAAAGTAGATATGATCAGTTGAATTTAATTGAAGAAAAGAGATTGACAGCGTTGTGTCACGGTCAACTATATCAGCAAAGAATGAAGAAGGCTTTTGATAAGAAGGTTCAACCACGCGAGTTTAGAGAAGGTGACCTCGTGCTCAAGAAGATATTATCTTTCCAACCTGATTCTAGGGGAAAGTGGGCTCCGAATTATGAAGGACCGTATGTCGTTAAGAAGGTTTTCTCTGGAGGTACCATGATTCTAACAAATATGGACGGTGAAGAGCTCCCGCGCTCCGTGAACACTGATGCAGTCAAGAAGTATTTCGCCTAGGTTTTAGTTGACGATTTTCTAAGTTGAAAACCCGAAGGGGCGGCTTAGGCAGGCTTTTGGTCAGACCAGTCTTGGCATTTGAGCATATTTCGGAATTCGAAGTTGTTAGGGAGAATAGTGATCATTGTTTTTGTGTAACATTTTTCTTTCATGTACTATTTCCCAAACTTTTGTAAACCGTTGGAGTTGCGTTATTAGCGAACTACCATCTTATTAATGAAATTTGAGCATTTACCTTTTGTGGGCAAAATTTTAATTTTACGGTAATATTTGAAACAAATTTATTTAACGCATTCCTATTTTAAATGTGTCGTGAATACTGAAAGGAATATTAACAGTTGTTCCGAGGATGGTCAAGCCATGAAATGCAAAACAATACAGTAATTTTTCCTTGCATGATGAACATGTTTTCTTTCAAAATCGTCATGAGGTGTTGGTTGTGTAAACTTGTGTTTCTCGTGGTACTAAGCTTAGTGACTCCCCAGCAATTCCGGTTTAGCTTTGTTTTGGGTATCTTTATTTGAGCAATTTCCGGAGTGTGGTACGCTTTGTATCATGTCAGTGGTCTATTGGTGTTAGAAGATTGGATTCGAATACTTTTCTCCTGGAAGATTTGAGCCTTGTAGCGTGATACGCTCTGACGTTGCTTGTTGGTTCCAGTTCCAATTATTTTCCATCTTTTTAAGATTGGCCGAGTATCTATTATTTCGTGATATCTTATCATCTTCAAGATATTCCCTCTATCTGTTTTGTCAGCATAACATTCATTCATTCATTTACACTTATATCACGCATGCATATTCACATTTGTCATCGATTTTTGGGTTGTATACTTTGTTTATGCTTATTCAAACAGCGTACATGTTTCTTTCCAAGTAGAATGTTAACTTAGGCAAAAAAATATGCTTCCTTTCTAAATTCCCCAACTGAGCTAATCCTCGTGGATGAATTTTGGATTTAGCCTTCCTTGTCCATCTCTGGATAGGGTGAATCCCCAATCGAGTTATTTTCTCATTGGGTGGAGTCTTGTTTGACTGTCTTCTCTCTGGTTTATTCCTGGAGGGAATTTTTGTCTCTTGCATAAGCTATCTCGTGGTTTTCTCCAAGCTAAACAACCTAGATGAATGGTGCATTTATTTTGCGCATTTAAGTATTTGATCTCCTCAGGAAGGATCTATTCACGGCTCCCTTTGAAGAAGATTTTATTCTCTGGCAGTGTTATCGCAATTTTCTTCTGAAATATCTTTTGGAAAACGGCAAGCGGCGGTCTCTTCATGAGCAACTTGTGCGTTATTATTTTTGGAAAACGGCAAGCGGAGGTCTCTTCATGAGCAACTTGTATGTTATTATTTTTTGGAAAACAGCAAGCGGCAGTCTCTTCATGAGCAACTTGCGCGTCATTGATATTTTTTCTGGAATACAGCAAGTGGCGGCTTCTTTATTTGAGTAGCTTGTATGTTATTGGTATTTTTTTTGGAAAACAGCAAGTGGCGGTTTCTTTATTTGAGCAGCTTGTAGGTTATTGGTATTTTTTTGGAAAACAGCAAGTGGCGGCTTCTTTATTTGAGCAACTTGTATGTTATAGACATTCCTGGATGACAGCAAGTGGCGGCTTCTTTATTTGAGCAGCTTGTATGTTATAATATTTTTGGACGACAGCAAGTGGCGGCTTCTTTATTTGAACAACTTGTATCTACAACCATATTATTATTTCAGCATTAATTGGTATCCCTCTGGAAAAATTTCGCAGAGAAGTTTGTTGTGAATCTTTGCCTTCAGAAGTCGGTAGTCTGTTATCAGCAAAAATTTGATACATCTTTTGTCTATCTTTGACCTTGAGTTGTGAACCCACCGTTATTTTGGGTCAATAATCTATTTTTGTGGCCTATGCAAGATGTCTTTTTTTGTTAGGGTCAGAGGTCGTATTCTCTCAAATTTTATTCGCCATTAAGAGTCTATCATTCAAAGTCGATGGCTCATTTCCCCAGTAGTGTATAATCTATGTTCCTGTGGTTTGTTGGTGCTTGGTTTCTCCAGCATTATTTTGTCTCATACAGTATCATTCTCTATGAATTTAAATACTACATCCATATCATAAACATAATGGCGGTATCTTAGGGCAAAAATTGCGTATTATGTATTTAAGTACCTTCAATCTCGTCGAGACGAAGATTTTAATCTTCATATCTCCGGATAGAAGAAACTTAAATAGGGGCAGCTGTCATACCCCAATTTTTGACCTAAGATCCCTGCCTCATTTGCATTATTTTTACATACACATCAAGGTCACATAATATGGTAGGTTTCGAACGTTTCGCTTTGGAGCTTTGACTGTGTAGAAATTATCGAGTGTTGTGAGCATTTTATGAATGACTAATCACTAATTAAGCACGAAGTGCATGTTTTGCTGTTTTATTCTCATGTGCAGAAAATAGGTCTGAAAGAAGAGCATCAGACGTTGTACGTCGATCAGGATTTCGAGTCTCAGAATAGAAATGCTGTCGTTCGTTAATTTCCAAAAGACTGGTTCATCAAAGAATTTCAGAGAATTGTGCGTTTATTTCCACACTCTGTCCAGCAAATGGTCTCCGTTTTTATCCGAATATTTTTTAGGAAGAACAGTCAAAATTCTACCGGCTTTGGTTCATGTGTGTTTCACATTATTCTAAAATGCAAGAAAAAATAGGTTATACCGTCATTTTCGATTTCTTGAGCCAAAAGTCATCTGCAAATTTTCTCATAACGCGGGTTGAATTTCTCCTAAATGGGATAATTAAATTCAAAACTGTTCTAGAAGAATTTACTCGGAATATTTGGAATTTTCTTTATTTGAATCCAAATGATAATTAAAGAGGAGCTATTCAAGAGATTTTATTCAAGAATATTTATTTATCACATGAGATATTTATTCAAGATTATTTTTGTGATTATTTTGGAAGATCTACATCATGGTTATTTAAATACATGAAGCATTATTTCAAGAAGTTAGTGAGGAATTCTATTTAATTACATGAGGAAATTTTATTTGATTACAAATTAATCCATGTGATTTATTTGGACTTCTATTACAAGATTAAAGTCCAAGGCTTGCATTATTATTTATTCTTCACTCAACAATTCATCCAAGTATTATTCAATTATTTCCCAAATTTAAATGGAAGATCCTGAATTTTTATCAAGATATATAAAGATTCATGTTTATGTGAAGATTCAAGATTATTCATAACTATCAAAGAGTGGAAATATATTGAAGAATGCATATTTATTCAATGTTACAATTTATTGGAGTTTACCACAAGGTTACAAGAAGCTACAAGTTTATACAAGATTTACTTTCAACATAAAAAAATTCAAGTTTATACAAGATTTACTTTCAACATAAAAAAATTCAGCAAAGTGCTAGTGCAGCCCATGTTTGCAACCTTTCTTCAAGCGCATTTTGTTGCACTTTTATTAGTCAAATAATGCTCCAAATAACCTGGAAAAAAAGAAAAAGAGAAATGTTGTGAAATGCTACAAAACAGTAAAAAACATCAACATACAGCAGCTCCAAGTGCTGCCAAAAACCTGCTCCAACCTGCATCAAGGTAGCAACAATTTGTATCAAAATGGCTAAGCAATTTGTGAGAATAAAGTATAGAAACAGCTTGCCAAAACAGTTTGAATTTCTACTGTTTTTCCCCCCTCAAATCCTCCACACTCCACTATAAATAAGAGTCTTTGTCAACATAAGAAGGGGAAGAAAAATTCAGCAGTTAAAGAAAACAGAAAATTAGTGTTGTTCTAGAAAAATTCAGCAAGTAAGAAAAACCAGAAAAAATAGAGTGTTGTTCTAAAGTTTCAGCAAGTAGAAAAAACCAGAAAATTAGTGTTGTTCTAAAAAATCCAGCAAGGAGAAAAGATAGCAAACTCAAGGAAGCTTACCATTTTTGCTAGAAGACCCATCAGAGAGGCTCTGATAGGTATATTCTTTTTCTCCTCTCTATCTACTGTTGCTCTACTATTGCATATGTTCATGCTTGAATCACTTGTTGTACCATTTTTCTTTGCCATGTAATATTTGCTTTATCATTTTTTTTGTTTTGTTGTACTATATTTGAGATGAGTTACTGCATAAATGTTAATATTTAAACATGTTAGTATTCATAATATTGATAATAATAATAAGTGTAATAAAAGCTTACTTTGCTGTCCCAAAAACTTGTTTATCACTTTGCTGTCCCAACTTGTTTAGAGCTTGCTGTCCAAAAATATTTGTGCTGTCTAAAAAACACCTTTGCTGTCCAAAAATATTTGTGCTGTCTAAAAAACACCTTTGCTGTCCAAAATGTTTTTGCTGTCCCAAAAACATTTTTGCTGTCCAAAATATTTTTGTTGTCCAAAGCATTTTGCAGTCCAAAATATTTTTGCTGTCACAAAATTTTAAAACATTTGCTGTTACAAAAAATATTAAAAAAAATATTTTGTTACAATATTAAAAAATATTTGCTGTTACAATATTTAAAAGTATTTTGTTGTTACAATATTAAAAAATATTTGCTGTTACAAAGCCAAAAATATTTGTTGTTACAAATATCCAAAAATATTCTGCTTTTCTAATATCCAATATTTTTTAAAAAATATATTGCTGTTCCAATATTTAAAAAAAATATATGTTTTTGTTAGAATATTTAAAATATTTTGCTATTCCATATCAATATCCAAAAATATTTTTTGCTGTTCTAATCTAAAAAAAAAACGCTTGTTCCATATTAATCAAAAAAACCATTTATTATTAAAATCCAAAATTCATATAAGTATTCAATAAGTTTTTTTATTTTTTTATTATATTTCTTGAATAAAAAAATAATAACAAATAGGCATGACTTCTTAACTTCTTCAAACGGAACCTTCCCTCGCCGTCTTCGCCGCTCCGTGTGGTCACTGCCGACGGTCCCTCCAAGAACTCCGCGGAGCACCCGACATTCAAATCATCGTAACCTCAGAACCTAACCCAAAACCCACTTCATTCTTTCGATTTCTCCCACAAATTCGGTCCACGATCTTCTCCCTCAACAAACTCCACTTTTTTCTTGAAACCACAACACATTAACGCTACCCATTGGTGTTTGTCTCATGTTGAGTCCGCGACATTTAATCCTGATTTGGATCCTCTTCAGGTTGCGTTGGTGATGTTCATTACCGGAGGAGGAGGTGAGTATGGTGACGTGGTGGGTGCTGTGCTGGTGAAGAGGGACGAACCTGTTTAGAGAGAGGAAGTGACGGTTAGTTTCTGTGCGTGAAAGAAGGATCAGATCTGTAATGGAGAGAAGAAGGGAGTAGGTGTGAGAGAAAGAGATGAAGAGGGTTAGATCTGTAGAGAGGAAAACATTGCTTTACTGTCTTGTTTTGGAAATGTAATAATGTTAACATTTAGTTTTTTCTTTCTCCCAATAAAAGTACAGTAATAATATAATAATTCCTCTTCCTAATAAAATATAATATTTTTTTTTTGTTTTTCCCCATGCCAGCCAGCATGCAGCGGCGCCTTACATTAGCACTAGGGTTTAAAATTTTCTTCTTCTTTTCCTTTCATCCACAACCCGGATGGCCCATTGGGCCTTTTTTTTCAAAATTCGTTTTTTTAAATTTTTTTTCCTTATGTTTTATTAACTTATGTCAATTAATGAATAATAACACAGTTCAATTGGTAAAGTATGTTAAAAGCATTCTAAGGGTCCTGGGTTCAAGTCTTGGTTGGGTCACTTTTCTATCTTTTATTTCTTTTGGCCATATTATTTAACATACTTAATTAATTATTAATTTAGTTTGCTGTATAATTAGTAACTATTATAAAAACACATAAAAACATTCAATTAAAATTCATCCTTATTTAATTTTTGTCAACATACTATGATTTTTATTTTGTGTTGTCATTTATTTAATCATTCGAAAATACATGTTTCATGATTTTAATTTTTGTTATGTGTTTAATTATTAAATCTATGATTTCGTAATTTAATCTTCATGTACTTTTGATTGTTTATTTAATCGTTAAAATGCATGCTAGTTGGTTTAAATTTTATTAGTTAATTGTTTAATTATAATTTTAATTAACCGATCGTTAAATCCGCATATATTTCGTCCGTCTCAATCCAAGGAAATCGTTTAAATTTTTGTCGACTTCATGTCATTAAACACATAGCGTGAATACCCTCATTCATCTTCCGTTTATTATTTTGTTAAAAAAAACTTAAGATAATTTTCCCAAAACATTCAATTTTTCAAAACTCACACCTTTTAAGTCAAAACTTCGACGTTAGGTCGTCGTATTTTCGAAAACTCGTCCATACCCGTTTTTGGCCAAACAATTGATCTTTTAATCAAACAAACATTTTTAATAAACAGATATTTCAAAAGGTTCCTATAGAATACTATAGATACATTGGGTGCTAATACCTTCCCATTGTATAACCAACCCCCGAACTCTAGACCTCTTTTCAAAACGCCTTGTATTTTCATTACTTTTAAATTATTATTTTACATTGCATATTTTAGGGTTTTATTTCGCTCTTTTCCCTTTTCCCTTGGAAATAATAAAGCGCGGTGGCGACTCTTGCTTTTTGTGAGACGAGTTAATTAATAGCTCGATCTCCGATTTACCCCGCTACATTTTTTATCGCTACAGTGTTCTCGATCCAAAGAGAATGTTATCATTGTCGACCGTTGTAGGGAATTCCCTAATGTCCCTCTACTTGGCATTAGGGGAGGCATCACCTACAACCCTTGCTTAGCTCTAAGACAGTTTGGTTATTGTGATCGGTGGATCTGGAACTGACCGTTTAACGCTGGTTCGCGAAATGTCGCGGAAGCAAGAGTCGCCACCGTCTTTTATTTTCTCCAATATGGAAAGGACAAAAGCACATAAAAATTCCTTATGAGGTTATCTCTCGGTTCAGGAGGTAGATTCATAGAAAGGGAAGGTGTTAGCACCCTTTCTATCCATGGTTATCCATGGGCTCTTAGATACTTGCTCATTTGTGTTTTCAAAATGTTTGTTTGCTTTTCAAAGTGTGAGTGAGTTTGAAAAAGTTTCGTTTAAATTTTCAGATCGACTCTTGTATCAGTCCTCAAGAGTGTTTGAAAAGTTGTTTTTGAAAGCTTTTTGCAAAGTGTCAGTGTGAAAAGAAGTTTTGATTTGTTTTGAATTAGAGCAAGTATCTACGAGTCATCTACCTACCCTTAAGGAATTAGGCTGTGTAAATGTCCTTTAGGTAGTGCCATCCCACCATTGAGAGGTAGGTAGCACCACCGTTGGAGGTGTTCGGGTCAATTCGTTTGTAGGGACAGTGTGGTCACCAGAGCAACGGTGGGACACCTTAGAAGCTACCCTTATGCCATTGATCTTTTTATTCCGAGGCAACTATTCCGAGGCAACCGTTTCGAGGCAACTAGATCAATGGACATAAGGACTCACTAAGACGTCCTATACTCGACGACCACGTTTCGAGGGGCAAGGCAACAGTGAGGCGTACCCTAAGAGTGATGTGTGAATTTGTGTATTGTTTTCAGTTAGGTTTTATCTTGTCATGCATTGGGTGAGCTACGCTTTGATTTTATTTGAGCCATTCATTCTTTCATGTGATTAACAGTTTAAAGGTGCGGAAATTAAAATGCGGAAAATAAAGGTCCTACGCTATTACAAGGCGCGGGTCCATACATCGCCAAATTAACAAAGACCCGATTTTAAATAAAATGCGGAAAATAAATAAATGTCCTAATTACTATTACAAGGCTTTGGCAATTACATAAGATTTGGAACAAAAATAAGAACAAGCGCGCGAAAAGGGAAATTAGAATCGAATGTGCGAGGGCGTTGGACCCTTTAAAGAAATTAAATGAAATTAAAAATTAATTAATTATTTAATAAGAAAAGAAGTTATTTTTTGATGTTTTTTTTTTTGTATTTAATGGAAATAAAGAGAATTAATTAAAATTAGAAATTAAATAAAACCCTAATTCTAAATTGTTTTTAATTATTAAAAAAAAGTTAACATTTAAAACCTAATTTATACTAATTATTTAATTACATGAGTATTTACAAAATCAATTAATAATTATTAATAAGAATAATAAGAAATTATTTATTAAGGAAAAAAGGAAAAAATACTAAAAAACCTAATTTCTACACATTTTATTTATTTAAAAAAAAAATAAAGTTAAAACCCTAAATTAAACTAAATTGATTATTAAGAATTTATGTACAAAAATATTAATGATTTTAAATATTAAATAAAACATATTTTTATTTTCATGATTTCTGATTTTTTATGTTATAAAAATTATTTTTGTGTAATTTAAAGGAAATAATTAATTAATTAAACTAAATAAAAAAAGAAGAGAGAAAGGAAATACAAACAAGGGGGTCTGACCCAATTAAGGAGGTTTGTTGGAGTGATTTTTGGCCCAAGAACGCAGGCCCTTTTGACTTTTCCAGCGCGTGTGTGGAACGGTTGACTAGCATCCATGGTGAGCTGCATGTTCTGGCCTTTGGATTGGCCTTCTGGACACTTGGCAAGCAAGCAGGTGAGGGCGCTTGGTGGACCACTGGAGAACACACTGCATAGAAGCATGTTAAGAAAAATATTATGGAAAGAGTGGGGGACCTGGGAATCGAACCTAGGTCCCAATACCTGCATGCCAACATAACAGCCAACCCAACCAACGCGTTATCTTGATATTATAATGGAACGTGAATATTATAATGGGAAAAGCAATTATATGCTGAACAAATCAGAAAAAGCGCCAATTATTCAAACTGGCCAACCACCGTCCAACAACTTAGCGTCTCCTTCCTTGTTTCTTCGTTTTGCCTGAAAATAATGAATAGATAGCGGGGGTTTTAAACCCCCACTAAATGACACCTGCAAATAATAGCGAATAGGGCATGCGTGACCATAAATTGAGCGCGAGGTATGGATTCAATTAGTCAGAATGTCACGATTTTAGTGGTACTAATTTCATTGTCTAATTTTTCCAGATATGTAAACCCCTCTTTTGGAGCATCAGAAACCCTAGAAAGCTTTCATGGTGGATTCTTGTTTAGGCAACCATTCTTCAATTGAACGGTACCATTAGCTTCAGAATGATCATGTTAGTACAAATCAATGATTGAAAATCACAAATAATGCATGGATAATGAAGCACGATTATGAATAATTTTATGAAAAGTGAGACTTCAATCTACCAATTCCTTGAGTATGGAGGCGTGGTTTTGATTGGAACAGCTTCCTGGTAGTGTCAGGAGTCTATTGGAATGGCTTTTTTGCTTTGAAACAAGCTCTAGCTATGAAAACAGTTTCAAGGTTTTTTTGTGAAAAATGCAAGTTTGTTCTTTTTGTTTCTGCGCAGCTTGTGTGTCCTTAGCATTAGGGTTATGTTTGCATATGTATGTAGATGGAATTAGGTTAGAAAAACAAGCCCATGATCCATTGTTTCAATGCTTTTGAATATTTGATTTTGTATATCTTTTTCAATCCTTTTTGCCATGGAAACTTGCCTATTTTGGAAGATTTTGCCTCTTGAGATTGGTACACGAGATATTTAGGTCATGATGGAAAGATTTGCTGCATCAAAAAGATTTAAAATCATTATTTAGTATTTTTCTCATATTTAATTTTAATTAAATGAATTAATAGGATTAAAAATTCAATTAATTAATTAAAAATAAGAAAATAACGCCCTTTTAGCTTAATGGGTCGTGCATAGCTTTTGGGTAATGATTCATGGAAGAAATTTAGGCCCATTAGCATTTTTGAGGCATTTGAAGCAAAGTTGACTTTTCAAAATTCCCAAAAATTTCCCAACTTCCACAAGGCATATCTTGCTCAATTTTTAAGCGTTGATCATGTTCTTAGACATTTTGGAAAGGTCTTGAAGTCCTCTAACCAATGCCTTTGGTCCCATGTCATTTTGATTTACCAATCTCAAGTTATGGTCTTTGACTTAAAGTGCCTTTTTGTTGACTTTTGAAAATGACCTATAATGTTGAGATTGATAACTTTTTGTGAGAGCATTTCTTGGACTTGAAGTGTGAAGATGAGTTATAGGAAATGTCATTCTCTTCACAATGAGCTTTGGATGGGATTTTTCTGATAAACCATGTGGAAGTTATGCCTTGGTCAATTTGCAGTTGACTTTTCCAACTGTCCAAAAATAGAAACTTTTGCATCTTGAGACTTTTTGAGCCATGCCTTGAGAATCATGATCAAGAATTTATCAAATGATGTTTGTGGCTTCAAAATAATATGTTGACCAAAATTTTTGACTTTTGACTGTCAAATGACCATTTTGCCCCTACAGTTGACTGTAAGGCAATTAGGGTTTTTGACTGTGCAATTTGATGCTGTGAGTCTGGAAACTTGACATAGGGATGCTTGACAATGTATAAGGGCATATGGGACTTGTTTGGACCCTTGGAAACCTCAATTTCTTTGTCAGCACAAAAACCCTAATTTTTGACTGTTAGGAGGCAGTTGGACTGTGCAACCCTTGGGAGATTTTGAAGCATGATCTTAGCAAACCTTGAAGAATATGGGAGGGAAAATTTTGGGGTACAACAGTTGCCCCTGTTCAATCTTCTTAAACCTGAGGATGTAGATTGGCTGTCATGCCTTTCGTAATTCGAAGGTGGAAGATGATTGAACACTAGAGTGCCCAGAAATTTGCACTCACATAGTAGAGTGTTAGCAGTATGATGGTGGGAATGGGCTTATAGATGCCATTTGGAGACTAATGGATAGGAAGATGGGCTTATAGATGCCATGTTGAGAGGTGATGGATAGGTGGATGGGCTTATAGATGCCATCTGGGTGTCGATCGTGTAAGAGTTTCCTTAGCGAGAACTTGCGTACCTGAAAAAGAAAGATAATTACCTGGCCTGTTACATGAGTTGATCTTCAAACTTCTTGTGTAGATGCGCCCTGGCTGGATACAGGAATCATATCTTTAAACTCTTCAGACGTGCCCTGGCGAGATACAGGAATCGAGTCTGGTAATTTTAGTCGTCAACAGATACACCCTGGCAAGATACAGGAATCAGATCCTCAAACTCTTCAGACGCACCCTGGCAAGATACAGGAATCGGGTCTGGTAATGCTAGTCATCAACAGATACACCCTGGCAAGATACAGGAATCGGATCTGGAACTTCAAAAGGTTTTTTGTTGGTAATGATGTGATGAAGGAATCTGAGACGATTGCTACCTCAGCAGGATGATGAATGGATCAGGGACGATTACTACCTCAACGGGACGGTGAGAGAACCTTGGACGATTACTACCTCAACAGTAACGATGAGAGAACCTTGGGAGATTACTACCTCAACAGTAACGATGAGAGAACCTTGGGCGATTACTACCTCAACAGTAACGATGAGAGAACCTTGGGCGATTACTACCTCAACAATAACGATGAGAGAACCTTGGGGCGATTACTACCTCAACAGTAACGATGAAGGAATCTTGGATGTCTTCTACTGAGTCTTCATCAGGAAAATCTTTAGGAATCGATTTAACTGGACCAGAGAAGGCCTTTAACTGGATCGGCATCAGAAAAATCTTTAGGAGTCGATTTAACTGAACCAGGCAAGGTCTTGGAATCTTCAACTGGGTCTTCATCAGGAAAATCTTTAGGAATCGATTTAAATGGACCAGAGAAGGCCTTTGACTGGATCGGCATCAGAAAAATCTTTAGGAATCGATTTAACTGAACCAGGCAAGGTCTTGGAATATTCAACTGGGTCTTCATCAGGAAAATCTTTAGGAATCGATTTAACTGGACCAGAGAAGGCCTTTGACTGGATCGGCATCAGAAAAATCTTTAGGAGTCGATTTAACTGAACCAGGCAAGGTCTTGGAATCTTCAACTGGGTCTTCATCAAGAAAATCTTTAGGAATCGATTTAACTGGACCAGAGAAGGCCTTTGACTGGACCGACATCAGAAAAATCTTTAGGAGTCGATTTAACTGAACCAGGCAAGGTCATGGAATCTTCAACTGGGTCTTCATCAGGAAAATCTTTAGGAATCGATTTAACTGGACCAGAGAAGGCCTTTGACTGGATCGGCATCAGAAAAATCTTTAGGAGTCGATTTAACTGGACCAGGCAAGGTCTTTGAATCTTCAACTGGGTCTTCATCAGGAAAATCTTTAGGAATCGATTTAACTGGACCAGAGAAGGCCTTTGATTGGATCGACATCAGAAAAATCTTTAGGAGTCGATTTAACTGAACCAAGCAAGGTCTTGGAATCTTCAACTGGGTCTTCATCAGGAAAATCTTTAGGAATCGATTTAACTGGACCAGAGAAGGCCTTTGACTGGATCGGCATCAGAAAAATCTTTAGGAGTCGATTTAACTGAACCAGGAAAGGTCTTGGAATCTTCAACTGGGTCTTCATCAGGAAAATCTTTAGGAATCGATTTAACTGGACCAGAGAAGGCCTTTGACTGGATCGGCATCAGAAAAATCTTTAGGAGTCGATTTAACTGAACCAGGCAAGGTCTTGGAATCTTCAACTGGGTCTTCATCAGGAAAATCTTTAGGAATCGATTTAACTGGACCAGAGAAGGCCTTTGACTGGATCTGCATCAGAAAAATCTTTAGGAGTCGATTTAACTGAACCAGGCAAGGTCATGGAATCTTCAACTGGGTCTTCATTAGGAAAATCTTTAGGAATCGATTTAACTGGACCAGAGAAGGCCTTTGACTGGATCGGCATCAGAAAAATCTTTAGGAGTCGATTTAACTGGACCAGGCAAGGTCTTTGAATCTTCAACTGGGTCTTCATCAGGAAAATCTTTAGGAATCGATTTAACTGGACCAGAGAAGGCCTTTGACTGGATCGACATCAGAAAAATCTTTAGGAGTCGATTTAACTGAACCAGGCAAGGTCTTGGAATCTTCAACTGGGTCTTCATCAGGAAAATCTTTAGGAATCGATTTAACTAGACCAGAGAAGGCCTTTGACTGGATCGGCATCAGAAAAATCTTTAGGAGTCGATTTAACTGAACCAGGCAAGGTCTTGGAATCTTCAACTGGGTCTTCATCAGGAAAATCTTTAGGAATCGATTTAACTGGACCAGAGAAGGCCTTTGACTGGATCGACATCAGAAAAATCTTTAGGAGTCGATTTAACTGAACCAGGCAAGGTCTTGGAATCTTCAACTGGGTCTTCATCAGGAAAATCTTTAGGAATCGATTTAACTGGACCAGAGAAGGCCTTTGACTGGACCGGCATCAGAAAAATCTTTAGGAGTCGATTTAACTGAACCAGGCAAGGTCTTGGAATCTTCAACTGGGTCTTCATTAGGAAAATCTTTAGGAATCGATTTAACTGGACCAAAGAAGGCCTTTGACTGGATCGGCATCAGAAAAATATTTAGGAGTCGATTTAACTGAACCAGGCAAGGTCTTGGAATCTTCAACTGGGTCTTCATCAGGAAAATCTTTAGGAATCGATTTAACTGGACCAGAGAAGGCCTTTGACTGGATCGGCATCAGAAAAATCTTTAGGAGTCGATTTAACTGAACCAGGCAAGGTCTTGGAATAGCTGAGAACTTAACTGGATCTTTCCAGAAATGTAAAAGTCAGTCGTATGCAATGCATGCCATGGATCAAGCAATGATGTTCTCAACATAAATGAGATTGGAAGATATGATGCGTTTATGCATGTATCATGATGTATGACAATGTGATGTTTTTGAATGTATTTTCGTCTAGGAAAATATATCCTTGACGAATGCCGGGAGTTAAATCCTGGGCTGATGGTTGAAGAGAGTTCTTCGTTTCCGCTGGGGATGAAGATCGCAAGAATGAACCGGTAGGAGAAGATGACTCCGTTGGGGAATAAACTTGAAGATTACTCTGTGGGGAGAAATTACTCTAGCGACCTTGCTGGGGAACAATACTCTGTGGGAGGAGAGGTGCTTCGCTGGGATGTTGATGATAACTCCGCTGGGGACACCGTTGTTAAGTTATGTTGAAGAATATGATGAACTCCGCTGGGGAATAGGAAGACTTCGCCGGGGACGATCTTTCCCTGGTTATTGGCTGAGGATAACCCAGTTATATCCTGGTGGAGAAATAACCTTCTGAACAAAGCCGGGGGACGCGTTCGGGCTCTGCGGGTGACAAGCTTCCAGAATCTACTGGGAATAAGCTTCCTGCTGGGGAGTTTGATTCCACTTTCCCAGGGAAACTTTTGGACTGGACTCTCCTGGGGAAATTAATTTGAGATGCACTGGGGAAGTGGCTCCACTGAATGTCTGGTATACGCCGGGGAACAATCTTAGATCAGGACTTCCGGGGATGCTTGTTAGGAATGTTGGTATATTGCGCTGAGGAATGTTGAGATCTGCTGGAGGATACCCAACTTCCTTAAGGCTGATGAGATAACTCTGCTTGGGGAGAATACCGTTGACTTGCTGGCTCACTCTCTGGGAAGTTAAGATATCTTGGTTGCGTTCTTCAGCCGAACCTATCTTGGTACCTTGATGGACAGAGAAACTAGATTGCTTAGACAACTCATTACTGCCCCTGTTTCTGTGGGAGAAGATACCTGTGGAGATCTTGATAACTGCCGATTTGACCAGTCTTCTTCTGGTAAGCAAGTAACAAGATGCCGGGACATAGTCGTACGCTTTGATCCCTAATTTTTGCCTGGATTGCCCTTTCGGGTTTTCAGTCCACCGGGATACCCTTTTTTGCCCAAGCCGCCTTTTCAGGTTTTCGACTTGCCAGGTGTACAGATTTTTTCCATTTCATCCCTTATTTTTGCCCGAACCCTTTTGGTTCGCCGGGAAGCCCTTATTTTTGCCTAGGGGTGTCAACCTAGCGGGTCTTTGATTATGCATAGTATTTTTTTCGACTATGTCCGTGCTCTCATAATGTAGGGAGTTGCCCCTGTTAGAAGTGTTTTTCCATGCCACCAGAAGATGTTTGATCAGGCAAGATTCGTTGCTGGAATGCCCCAAGTGACCCAGATGGAGATTTGCCCCAAGCTGGTTGGCCTTTTGAGAAATTCTCCGAATCTTGACTGGACTGCCCCAAATGATGGCCACTGATCATGCCATGCCCCTTGATTGGAAGTGTTTCTTCCACCGGAGGTGGCTCTTTTGTTGAGAGGACCTTTGTTCATCGGATATTCGTTACGCAAAGTTCTCTGCTGTTCAAACAAATAATCATATGCAAACAATGTTATCTTAAGAATGCAAAGCTTATGTCTGTCTTAAAATTTTTGAAAATGCATTTTTCAATAAAAGCAAGTGAGTTTTTTTTTGTAAACTGTGATGTCAACTCGTTATTTTACCGCAAGCCTTAAGGAGTCAGGATACCTTTCGTAACAGTATGCTTTCGAACTAACCCATGCTTCAGCTAGGACTTTTAAGGGTTATAACGTGGCCTGGTTCACGGTTTAAGAAACAAAGGATAAAGGCTCAAATTATTTGTACCCACCCGCTCTTCGTGATGTTCTTCAAACCTAAACTCAACTAATCATGGGTTAGACCTTGTTTGAGTCTTTGCTCTGACATTCCGGTGATGGTTCGGATACTGATAGTTTATTTTGAACAAGCAGTCATTTCCTTTTGTTGAGGGTTTGTATGACCTCTTTCTTTTTGATTTTATGATCCCTATTTTTTTGCCTGAACTGTTTCTTTTGTGATTACAGTCAGCGGGATGCCCCAGTTTTGTAAGTTTCCTTCATAGGTTTTGACTTATTGGGCTTTTATTTTTGGGAAATAATGATTGCCTATCTTTTATGATTATTTGGAACCATCGTTGTCTTTCATTTTGTAAGGACTCATTTGATGCTATTTGTTGTGCACTTGGATCAACTGAGAGAACTACCCTGCCCCAGGTTATGATTAAGGGTTTTAATTTTCGAAAAGAAAAACTCCTACTTCTTTGGCTCGAAGGGGGTAATGAGGGATTATCTTCCTTATAACTCCAGTGTTTAGGAATTGAAACAATGCATGTACCTCATCGACGGGGTCTATTCAAAAGCATACTGTAATGATCGCGGTATCGTTTTTGTCATCCTCCCTCAAGAGGCTTAGAATTATTAACCGAGAATTGATCATCAGAAAAATGAAAACAATTTGCATATAGTGAATACGAATATATTGCTTCAAAACAGACATATGTGATGCATTAATGAAATAACAACGTTTAACATGAATAATTGTTTAAGTAGCCAAAGAAAAATACAACTTGAACATTCGAATGAACAAAAGTTTTCCTATCTCAAGGCTTGCTACTTCAAATGGTGAATCCTGTAGGGATGGTAGAAATGCTCAGCCTGGCCATCTTGGGTGAATTCCACAGCTCCTTCATCAATCAGGTCCTAGATTTTGTTTTTCAAGGTCCAACAATCATCTGTAGCATGTCCCAGGCTGTCAGAATGATAAGCGCAGTGGGCATTGGGGTTATACCTTGAAGGTGTCCTGTTGGGATTCTTAGGAGGGTCCCTTAGAGTTACCAAATTCAACCTCAACAGTTGTTGTAAATCTTGAGGCAGCGACACGTTGAGCTTGGTGAATTGCCTTTTGGGCTTGTCTGGCTGAAGCTGGTGAGGATGATGCTGAATTTGTAACACTGAAACCATTTGAGGAGCTCTTCCCTTATCTTCTGGTCTCAAAGGTGGTTGAATGATGACTGGCTCTTCAACCTTAGATGGTTGCCCCAGTTGGTTTCCCCAGTTGGTTACCCCGAAGCAGTTGGTTGACGAGAACCCCGAGCTCTTCTTGTCTTTGAGCTAAGCCTTGAATGATAGTCCCCTGCCCCAGCATCTGGGCTCTCATTGCATCCACCTCAGCTTGCAGATGTTTCAGCCGTTCATCCCCATCACTGTTCCTGACCAAAGTCCCCATGAGAAGTGTTCTCAGCTCTTCCTGCCCCTTGGATAGATTCAGGAGGATTTCCCCGAACCGAGTCTCTTGAGCATGAAGGTCCTGGTTGTATTGTTGGGAAGCCATTGCTGAAATAAACAACGCAGATGGTAAGTGACCTGTAACAAAGGTACCTGTAATGCGATGATATGTATGCTATGCATGCAATGTTTTCAAGGATCTCGCGGGGTAAACCAGAAAATTTGTTAGTATTAGAATCTAGTATCTTGATTGAAGTAACTTCGTGTTGTTGAGAGTCCTTCTTCAAGGGTCAAAGGCTCACCATATCGAATGGGTCATAGCCCCTGACTTTAGTCATCATGTCTGGTTTTGATTTCCAAACAACCTTGGTTAGGGGAACCTTCTTCAAGAGTCAAGGCTCACTATGTCAAGTGGGTCATAGCCTCTGACTCAGATCATCAACCTGGCTAGAGGAAAATAAATCCCCTTTGCCCCTTGCTAGACATTCTGATTCATCATGACCTGCATCACAAGCCCTTGAGATCCTTGAAACGGATTAGTCCTTATGCAGGATGTATGCAATGGTATGATGTTATGCTATGCATGGGGTAAAGTAGGTAAACCCTGTTATGAGTCCCGATTAAGGACTGTAAACAAAACCTGCAAGAAACTCAAGTGTCAGATAACAAGCATGTAAATAGTCAAGTTGGAAGGCACGCAAGTCACACAAGAGAAGCCCTTAGAGTTTAGGCCAGCATGGGGTCTAGGTATTACCCTCTTTCAGTTTGTTGGTTAAGACCTGTCCTATCAGAAGTAACCGGGTTCTAGAGGATCCCAATATCACTGACTACCCTCAATCGGTCATAACTCCAGCATCGCAATCTTTTCTTGCGGCCAGAACCATCACGAGAGTTTAGCCTCAATGGGCGTAGCATACTGCTACTGTTCTATTGGCCAAGTTGGGTCATTTAAGGTTCTAAGGTCGGTTGGTGCTTAATGACTCCTCAGAAGACCCATATTCTCCTCGTTGCGACACAAGGGATATCGGTACAGACCAAGGTGCCACACCAACGTAGCCACTGCTTCACCCGTGTCGGTCTACGCCGGACAGGTCCCTCACAGCTTATGCTACCTAAAAGGGTATCCCCAGATCCGGGTTAGGATCTATGAAACTCCGATGCAAAACCCACAAATATAAAGCAATCAAAGCAAAGCAATTGAAAACATAAGTATGATCTAATCCTAAGGTACACCTCACTTTTATAGTATTCCCCAGCAGAGTCGCCAGTTCTGTGATCGGTGGATCTGGAACTGACCGTTTAACGCTGGTTCGCGAAATGTCGCGAAAGCAAGAGTCACCACCGTCTTTTATTTTCTCCAATATGGAAAGGACAAAAGCACATAAAAATTCCTTATGAGATTATCTCTCGGTTCGGGAGGTAGATTTATAGAAAGGGAAGGTGTTAGCACCCTTTCTATCCATGGTTATCCATGGGCTCTTAGATACTTGCTCATTTGTGTTTTCAAAATGTTTGTTTGCTTTTCAAAGTGTGAGTGAGTTTGAAAAAGTTTCGTTTAAAGTTTCAGATCGACTCTTGTATCAGTCCTCAAGAGTGTTTAAAAAGTTGTTTTTGAAAGCTTTTTGCAAAGTGTCAGTGTGAAAAGAAGTTTTGATTTGTTTTGAATTAGAGCAAGTATCTACGAGTCATCTACCTACCCTTAAGGAATTAGGCTGTGTAAATGTCCTTTAGGTAGTGCCATCCCACCATTGAGAGGTAGGTAGCACCACCGTTGGAGGTGTTCGGGTCAATTCGTTTGTAGGGACAGTGTGGTCACCAGAGCAACAGTGGGACACCTTAGAAGCTACCCTTATGCCATTGATCTTTTTATTCCGAGGCAACTATTCCGAGGCAACCGTTTCGAGGCAACTAGATCAATGGACATAAGGACTCACTAAGACGTCCTATACTCGACGACCACGTTTCGAGGGGCAAGGCAACAGTGAGGCGTACCCTAAGAGTGGTGTGTGAATTTGTGTATTGTTTTCAGTTAGGTTTTATCTTGTCATGCATTGGGTGAGCTACGCTTTGATTTTATTTGAGCCATTCATTCTTTCATGTGATTAACAGTTTAAAGGTGCAGAAATTAAAATGCGGAAAATAAAGGTCCTACGCTATTACAAGGCGCAGGTCCATACATCGCCAAATTAACAAAGACCCGATTTTAAATAAAATGCGGAAAATAAATAAATGTCCTAATTACTATTACAAGGCTTTGGCAATTACATAAGATTTGGAACAAAAATAAGAACAAGCGCGCAAAAAGGGAAATTAGAATCGAATGTGCGAGGGCGTTGGACCCTTTAAAGAAATTAAATGAAATTAAAAATTAATTAATTATTTAATAAGAAAAGAAGTTATTTTTTGATGTTTTTTTTTGTATTTAATGGAAATAAAGAGAATTAATTAAAATTAGAAATTAAATAAAACCCTAATTCTAAATTGTTTTTAATTATTAAAAAAAAGTTAACGTTTAAAACCTAATTTATACTAATTATTTAATTACATGAGTATTTACAAAATCAATTAATAATTATTAATAAGAATAATAAGAAATTATTTATTAAGAAAAAAAGGAAAAAATACTAAAAAATCTAATTTCTACACATTTTATTTATTTAAAAAAAAAATTAAAGTTAAAACCCTAAATTAAACTAAATTGATTATTAAGAATTTATGTACAAAAATATTAATGATTTTAAATATTAAATAAAACATATTTTTATTTTTATGATTTCTGATTTTTTGTGTTATAAAAATTATTTTTGTGTAATTTAAAGGAAATAATTAATTAATTAAACTAAATAAAAAAAGAAGAGAGAAAGGAAATACAAACAAGGGGGTCTGACCCAATTAAGGAGGTTTGTTGGAGTGATTTTTGGCCCAAGAACGCAGGCCCTTTTGACTTTTCCAGCGCGTGTGTGGAACGGTTGACTAGCATCCATGGTGAGCTGCATGTTCTGGCCTTTGGATTGGCCTTCTGGACACTTGGCAAGCAAGCAGGTGAGGGCGCTTGGTGGACCACTGGAGAACACACTGCATAGAAGCATGTTAAGAAAAATATTATGGAAAGAGTGGGGGACCTGGGAATCGAACCCAGGTCCCAATACCTGCATGCCAACACAACAGCCAACCCAACCAACGCGTTATCTTGATATTATAATGGAACGTGAATATTATAATGGGAAAAGCAATTATATGCTGAACAAATAAAAAAAAGCGCCAATTATTCAAACTGGCCAACCACCGTCCAACAGCTCAGCGTCTCCTTCCTTGTTTCTTCGTTTTGCCTGAAAATAATGAATAGATAGCGGGGGTTTTAAACCCCCACTAAATGACACCTGCAAATAATAGCGAATAGGGCATGCGTGACCATAAATTGAGCGTGAGGTATGGATTCAATTCGTCAGAATGTCACAATTTTAGTGGTACTAATTTCATTGTCTAATTTTTCCAGATATGTAAACCCCTCTTTTGGAGCTTCAGAACCCTAGAAAGCTTTCATGGTGGATTCTTGTTTAGGCAACCATTCTTCAATTGAACGGTACCATTAGCTTCAGAATGATCATGTTAGTACAAATCAATGATTGAAAATCACAAATAATGCATGGATAATGAAGCACGATTATGAATAATTTTATGAAAAGTGAGACTTCAATCTACCAATTCCTTGAGTATGGAGGCGTGGTTTTGATTGGAACAGCTTCCTGGTAGTGTCAGGAGTCTATTGGAATGGCTTTTTTGCTTTGAAACGAGCTCTAGCTTTGAAAACAGTTTCAAGGTTTTTTTGTGAAAAATGCAAGTTTGTTCTTTTTGTTTCTGCGCAACTTGTGTGTCCTTAGCATTAGGGTTATGTTTGCATATGTATGTAGATGGAATTAGGTTAGAAAAACAAGCCCATGATCCATTGTTTCAATGCTTTTGAATATTTGATTTTGTATATCTTTTTCAATCCTTTTTGCCATGGAAACTTGCCTATTTTGGAAGATTTTGCCTCTTGAGATTGGTACACGAGATATTTAGGTCATGATGGAAAGATTTGTTGCATCAAAAAGATTTAAAATCATTATTTAGTATTTTTCTCATATTTAATTTTAATTAAATGAATTAATAGGATTAAAAATTCAATTAATTAATTAAAAATAAGAAAATAACTCCCTTTTAGCTTAATGGGTCGTGCATAGCTTTTGGGTAATGATTCATGGAAGAAATTGAGGCCCATTAGCATTTTTGAGGCATTTGAAGCAAAGTTGACTTTTCAAAATTCCCAAAAATTTCCCAACTTCCACAAGGCATATCTTGCTCAATTTTTAAGCTTTGATCATGTTCTTGGACATTTTGGAAAGGTCTTGAAGTCCTATAACCAATGCCTTTGGTACCATGTCATTTTGATTTACCAATCTCAAGTTATGGTCTTTGACTTAAAGTGCCTTTTTGTTGACTTTTGAAAATGACCTATAATGTTGAGATTGATAACTTTTTGTGAGAGCATTTCTTGGACTTGAAGTGTGAAGATGAGTTGTAGGAAATGTCATTCTCTTCACAATGAGCTTTGGATGGGATTTTTCTGATAAACCATGTGGAAGTTATGCCTTGGTCAATTTGCAGTTGACTTTTCCAGCTTTCCAAAAATAGAAACTTTTGCATCTTGAGACTTTTTGAGCCATGCCTTGAGAATCATGATCAAGAATTGATAAAATGATGTTTGTGGCTTCAAAATAATATGTTGACCAAATTTTTTGACTTTTGACTATCAAATGACCATTTTGCCCCTACAGTTGACTGTAAGGCAATTAGGGTTTTTGACTGTGCAATTTGATGCTGTGAGTCTGGAAACTTGACATAGGGATGCTTGACAATGTATAAGGGCATATGGGACTTGTTTGGACCCTTGGAAACCTCAATTTTTTTGTCAGCACAAAAACCCTAATTTTTGACTGTTAGGAGGCAGTTGGACTGTGCAACCCTTGGGAGATTTTGAAGCATGATCTTAGCAAACCTTGAAGAATATGGGAGGGCAAATTTTGGGGTACAACAGTTATGCCCGAAGGGGTGACCCACATGATATGCTGATTCAAGGCTTGGTTTTCGACTTCGACAACAAGGATCAAGGACTTCGCCAAAGATTCATCCGAGCTTGGAGGATGCCAAACAAGGTAGATAGTAAGACTTTGGGATACAAGAATTCTATCCCTCTTGAGCCTTACCTCAAGTGGGTACGAACCTGCGCCCAAAGTCTTATGATGCCTTACCCCTCCATTCTCCCAGTGATTATAGAGCCTGTTAAGGAAGGAGAAGTTCCACACACCATCCTACATCCTGACACGCCTACATCACTCGAAGACCTACAAAGGGGTTGGATACAGCTCAAAGAAGAATGCGATTCTTTCGAAGCCCAATTCTACGCAAGCGAGAAGAAGGTTTTGGAACTCACTCGGTTACTTCATGAAGAGCAGACTCTCAACACCTACATTGCACCAAAGAGGATGCGCAATGTCTTTTTATCTTAGAATTTTGTATTATTTTTCCCTAGGGGAATTGATGTACTCAAATTCTATTTTATTAATATAACGTGTGTTCCTTTTTGTTTGACACAAATTTGAATTTTTAAATCCTTGAAAACATTGCATGAATACATATCATTCATCATAAGCATAAACAGGTCTTTGCAACAAGTTTCCTCATCCCTCTACTATTTATTTCAGAAGATGGATCTCAAATAAACGGTTAAAGACCTTCAAGCTCAAAATACATAATTTCAACAGTTACTTTTGACCTTAGCCAAGGGACAGGAGGAACTAAAGACTCTGCTAGAAAAAGAAAAAGAGAAAAAGAAGAAGAAGCCAGCTGGTGTGGTTATCATGGGCAGAAGGTTTCAAGGACAAGCCAGAAGGACCTTAGAATTTCCAACAACCTCTGACGAAGGGGAAAGAAAAGGAAAAGAAACGACAGTGCCATCAGATTCTGAAGAAGAGGAGGAAGAAGAGGACTACTCTGAACAACAATACCCTCCGGCCGATGACAAATACAAACACCTGGAAGAGCGTCTAACTGCTATGGAGATACAGAGAGTACCAGGGCTAGATTTCGAGGAATTGGGGCTGGTGTCAGGAATAGTAATCTCGCCAAAGTTTAAGGTGCCATTATTTGCCAAGTATGACAGGGTGTCTTGTCCCAAAATGCACCTCCGGTCGTATGTCATGAAGATTCAGCTGCATTCTGCTGACAAAGACTTATGGGTCCACTTTTTTCAAGACAGTTTATCAGGAACTCAACTTGATTGGTTCTACCAGTTGGAAAGGGCCAATGTCCATAATTGGGAAGACCTGGCAGCAGCCTTCTATAAACAGTATCAGTACAACGCTGATTTGGAACCAACCCGTACTCAACTACAGAGTATGGCTATAGTATCAAATGAGGGCTTCAAAGACTATGCACAAAAGTGGAGGGATCTAGCCGGAAGGGTGCGACCCCCTTGTCTGAAAGGGAGTTAGTGGACATGTTCTTGGGAACTCTATCAGGCCCTTTCTTTAATCATCTAATTGGAAGCTCCTCTGTAGGGTTTACCGAATTGGTTTTAACCAGCGAGAGGGTGGAAGCTGGTATAAGAAGTGGGAAAATTCAGAAGGATGCGTCTACCTCTGCAGCTGTAAAAAAGCCCTTCAGTGGAAAGAAGGAAGTGTCTGCTGTCTATTCACATAGAAATCAAGGAAGAACTGAGCGTCGACCAACGGTGGGGGCCGTTATGATTCCAAAGCCTGCATCAGACCAGCCAAGAAATAACCAGCCAAGGGTGGAAAGGCCAATCTGGCAATTCACCAAGATTAACATGACTCCAGCCCAGGTCCTACCATATCTCATGAAGTTGAATCTGTCCACTTTAAAAGAGGCCCCAAAGAATCCTAATACTGCATCTCCTCACTACCATCAGAATTCCAGATGCGCATATCACTCTGAAAGTCCAGAGCACGACACCAACAACTGTTGGGCTCTGAAGAACAAAATTCAAGACCTGATAGACGCGAAGGAAGTTGAGTTTGAAGCGCCTGAGAAACCAAATGTTATTTCCGCTCTAATGC
Organism: Vicia faba; assembly: GCA_948472305.1. NCBI lineage: Eukaryota > Viridiplantae > Streptophyta > Magnoliopsida > Fabales > Fabaceae > Vicia > Vicia faba. The sequence continues at coordinate 1,516,748,820 of OX451735.1, forward strand.
TTAGGCATGGTCACAATGCCAATGCTGTTGAGGAAGGTTTATTTGTTTCCACCATGGATGAACTGTTAACTCCGCTCCCGACCATCAAGTTGAATTTGTTAAAAGCTGGTATATTCCTAGGTTATGACAAAGATTGCCATGTTTTCCTATCCTCATCATTTGACTGCCCTCTATTGAAAAAAGGTATCCAACAACTGATTGATAACCAAGAAATTTTGTTCGAGAAAGCTCCTGTTTCACCCATTCCAGTTAAAGAAGTTTCTATCATAACCATCTACGCCAATCCTTCCAGGGTCCCTAAAAGACCCGTTAGGATTACATCTGCTCCAAAGACTACTCCACTTAAGATTACAATGCCCGGACCGGTCCCGTACCAATCAGATAAAACAGTACCATGGAATTATGGTAGAGAAATCTACTACCATGGTATCAAACACAACGAATTGACTGCCAAAGAAGAGAGCTCTGAAGAGGACAATTTCGACATCAGTAACATTGCCGGAACAAGCAAGATTACCCGTAGTGGGAGAATCTTCTCTCCAGAGATTGCCCCTCCAAAGGCAGTCTTTGGACCCATGGCTGTTTCGAAGATTACCTCTGCACCAGTAATTATACCTGCAAACGTACCTACCGACAAAGACAATACAATCCCTATCCCTACTTCCACTGCTGAGAATAAAGGAAAAAACGTGCAAGAAGAGCCTGTCCGGACGAAGGTTCAAACACTAGCTGTCCCTGAAACATCCAAGAAGGAGATGGAAGAAATCATGAGGATAATAAAAAAGAGTGATTATGATGTGGTCGAACAATTGGGGCAAACTTCTTCCAAAATCTCTATGCTAGCATTGCTGCTGTGCTCTGAGGCACATGCTAAAGCTCTGGTAAAATTTCTAAAGACAACTCATGTGCCGCAAGAGACGTCTGCAGACCAATTCCAAGAGTGTGTGGCCAGTTTGACAGCTGGTAATGGCCTGGGTTTCTCTGATGCTGACTTAACACCCAAATGGAGAAAATACAACGAGGCATTACATGTCTCAGTGGAGTGTAGATGAACCATCCTAGCCCATGTCTTGGTGGATACATGATCGTCTTTAAACGTCTTACCAAAGAAAGCCCTTGATAGATTGGATTGCAAGGGGCTGACATTAAAACCTAGTAATATAATTGTGAGAGCATTTGATGGCTCTAAGAGGATGGTCCATGGGGAGGTGGACATCCCGATCAAGGTGGGAACCCAGACTTTCAATTCAACCTTCTATGTGATGGAAATCCGTCCTTCTTACTCTTGTCTGTTAGGACACCCCTGGATTCACAATGCCGGTGCTGTCACCTCCACTTTGCATCAGATGTTGAAGTACACTGTCCAAAGAAAGATCATAACTGTTGTTGTACCCCAAAATTAGCCCTCCCATATTCTCCAAGATTTGTCAAGTCAAGGTCACAAAATGCCCCAAGGGTTGTGCAGCTCAACTGTCTCCTATACAGTCAAAACTAGGGTTTGTGTTATGATCAAGAATTGAAAGTTTTCAAAGGCCCAATCAAGTCTCATATGCCTACAAAGATGGTCAAATATCCTCATATCAAGTTTCAAGGCATTCAGCTCAAAATTGCACAGTCAAAACCCTAGATTGCACTACAGTCAACTGTAGGGGCAAAATGGTCATTTGACAGTCAAAAGTTCAAATTTTTGGTCAATATATCATTTTGAAGCCACAAACATCATTTGATCAATGCTTGATCATGATTCTCAAAATTTGGCTCAGAAATCATCAAAGATGCAAAAGTTGCTATATTTGGACAGCTGAAAAAGTCAACTGAAATTGACCAGGGCATAACTTTCACATGGATTATCAGAAAAATTCCATCCAAAGCTCATTTTGAAGAGAAAGACATTTCCTACAACTCATCTTCATACTTCAAGTCCAAGAAATGCTCTCACAAAAAGTTATCAATTTCAACATTATAGGTCATTTTCAAAAGTCAACAAAAAGGGACTTTAAGTCAAAGGCCATAACTTGAGATTGGTAAATCAAAATGACATGGGACCAAAGGCATTGGTTAAAGGACTCAAAGACCTTTCCAAAATGTCAAAGAACATGTGAAAAGATTAAAAATTGAGCAAGTTATGCCTTGTGGAAGTTGGGAAATTTTTGGGAATTTTGAAAAGTCAACATTGATGCAAATGATCCAAAAATGCTAATGGGCCCATTTTTCTTCCAAGTTTCTTCACGCCAAGCCTATGCACGACCATTAGGCCCAAAGGGAAGTATTTTCTCATTTTTTAATTATTTATTTGAATTTATATTAATATTAATTCATTTAAATTATTTAAATATATAGAGAATATCTAACTTGACCTAATGAATCTTTTTGTACACATTTTAGGCTCAATAATTCGTGCTTAAGCCAATTTGGAAAGATTTGGAGCATTGGGATATGATTTGTGCAAAAACAACATGAAAAAAGATGTGAAAAGATTCTTAACAAAATCAAATATCCAAACAATGAATGCCTTGGATTTTGTCAAGTTTTGTTGACCTAAAAGCCTCCATACATATTCAGAAGCACAACCCTAAGCCAAGGAGACTCTAAGCTGTGCAAGAGACCTCATTGCAACATTGGAAAAATTGCCAAAAAACTCAAAACTGAATTCAGTATTACAGGTGGTTTTAAGCCCTAATATTCATTCAAAAAGATTGCTCGTGGACTCCTGATCCTATCCCAACTCCAAACATCCTTCAAAACTCCAGGAATTGGTAGGGAGAACTCAAACTGTGTCACATAACTTTTGAAATCGCATATCACAATTCATACGTCCTTTTGCATTTTTATTGATGAATTCTTGTTCCTTACAAAGTTTCTAAGCTAACCACTATGTTTAATTGCATTATTTCGCTGTGTAAGAGATTCCACCATTGACAGATTCTAGGGTTCCAAGGTTCCAAAATTGGGGCTTTGTGCAAGGCGTAAAATTAGATCACCAAACTGGTACAGGCGAATTCGTCACGTCAAGACGAAGCAAACTCAAGCCTCGCGATTAATTTATGACCCACATAGCGCTAATCGCTATTTTTCCAAAGGGCCTCTAAAACAACGCTCAAAAACCGTTGCCTTCGTTCTTCATGTTTCAGGAAAACGAAAGAGACGATGTGTTGTCAGCCAGTGATACGTCCATTTGAAATTTCACGCGTTCCCTCCACTGCGCGTTGGTTTTGATTTTTGTTATTTATTAACCATAATATATTAATTGAAATGCAGTGGCTCAGTTGGTAACACGTGATGTGTTTAATCCTCAAGACCTGGGTTCAAGTCCCAGGTCTGGCAAATTTCAATGTTATTTTTCAATATAAAATCCTATGCTACGCTAACGTCCAGGTGCACCATATGCCATCCTGATCCAAACGCACATGTGTCCCAGACGACCATCAAAGGGCTCAGAGTCAAGGTGTACCATGAAGGCAAGTCAACGCGTTAGCACACAACTGGAAAAGTCAACAAGGGCCATGCTTATTGGGCCAGATTCCACTAATTTGACCTCCAATTTTGGGACTACACCCCACCTTGGTTTGCTAATTTCATTTATTTTCCTTATATCCTTTTAATTATTATTTTATTTATTTTGTTGTTTTAATTCAGTAATTATTTTTATAAAATATGAGAAAATATCATAAAATCAGAAAAAAGATAAAAAACATAAAAAATATTTATTTTATTTATTTTCTTGTAAATAATTAATATGTAAATTATTTAGTTTAATTAGGTTTTTAACTTTAATTCCCTTTTTTAAAATCCAAAAATATAGAATTAGGTTAATTAATAATTTTTATACCTTTTAATTTTCCCTTTTTTATCACAATATTATTTATTTATTTATTTTATTTTTATAATTAAATGTACATAAATAAATTAGATTTAAATTAGGTTAAATTTCAATATCTTTCATAATAAACTAAAAAATATTAGAACTAGGGTTTAGCATTTTATTTTTAATTTCAATAAATTCTTTTTCTTTTAAATCTTAAAAAACACAAAATACCAAAAACATTTAATTTTCACTTTTTATTTTAATTCTTTATTAAATTAATATTTTGCAAAAGGGTCCAACGCCCGTGTTCATATTTTTAATTATTAATTTCGCGTATTTTATTTTATGTCGTTTGATTAATTTTGTATCTCTCCCAAAGCATTGTAATTTAAATTTCTCGCACTTCTATTTATCGCTTTATTTATTTTTCAGTCAAATCGGGTCCGGTTTAATTTTGGCGATGTGGACCCGCGCCATTTGTAATAGCCTTAGATTTATTTTTTCGCAAACTTTATAACTGTTAAATATGCATGCAAGAATGAATGGCCCTAATTAAAATCAAGCGTAGATCACAAATAAACATGACAAGACAAATAACTGAAACATGACACACAATTCGCACACACCACCCCTAGGGTACGCCTCACTGTTGCCTTTCGAAAGGTGATCGTCGAGTAGAGGATGTCTTAGTAAGTCCTCATGATCCGGGAACCTGGCATGAGGGTAGCTTCTAAAGTGTCTTCCCATTGCTCTGGTGATCACCATGTCCCTAAAATCGAATTGACCCGAACACCTCCAACGGTGGTGCTACCTACCTCTCAATGGTGGGATGGCACTACTTTAAAGGACTCTTACACAGACGAATCCCTTAGGGTAGGTAGGTTCTCAAGGATACTTGCTCTAATTTCAAATAAATCAAAAGACTTTTCACACTGACACTTCTCAAAAGCTTTCAAAGCAAACTTTTCAAACACTCTGACGTATGAGTCGATCTGAAATTTTCAAAAGAAACTTTTTTAAACCCACATTGAAAACCAAGCAAACAATTTTGAAAACACATTGAGCAAGTATCTAAGAGCCCATGGATAACCATGGATAGAAAGGGTGCTAACACCTTCCCTTTCTATAACCTACCTCCCGAACCGAGAGCAATCTCTTTTAAGGAATTTTTCTGTGCTTTTGTCCTTTCCATTTGGAGAAAATAAAAGACGGTGGCGACTCTTGCTTCCGCGACATTTCGCGAACCAGCTTTAAAACAGTCAGTTCCAGATCCACCGATCACAGAACTGGCGACTCTGCTGGGGACTCTTATAAAGTGAGGTGTACCTTAGGACTAAGATCACTATGTTTTCAATTGTATTGACTTGCTTGCTTTATTATTGTGGGTTGCATGGGAGTTACATAGATCCTAACCCGGATCTGGGGATACCCTGTTTAGGTAGCATAAGCTGTGAGGGACCTGTCCGGCGTATACCGACATGGGTGAAGCAGTGGCTACGTTGGTGTGGCGCCTTGGTCTGTACCGATATCCCTCGTGTTGAAACGGGGAGAATATGGGTCTTCCAAGGAGTCATTAAGCACCAACAGACCTTAGAACCTTAAATGACCCAACTTGGCCAATAGAAACAGTAGCAGTATGCTACGCCCATTGAGGCTAAACTCTCGTGATGGTTCTGGCCGCAAGAAAAGATTGCGATGCTGGAGTTATGACCGATTGAGGGTAGTCAGTGATATTGGGATCCTCTAGAACCCGGTTACTTCTGATAGGACAGGTCTTAACCAACAAACTAAAAGAGGGTACTACCCAGACCTCATGCTGGCCTAAACCTTAAGGGCTCTTTTGTGTGACTTGTGTGCCTTCGTACTTGACTACTTGCATGCTTGCTATCTGACCCTTGATGTCTTGCAGGCTTTGTTCATAGTCCTTAATTGGGACTTATAACAGGGTGTACTAACCACTTGCAGGTTCTGTTTATAGTCCTTAATTGGGACTCATGACAGGTTTTACTTAGGTTTCTTGCAGGTCTTGTTTATAGTCCTTAATTGGGACTCATAACAGGGTACTAAATTTCTTGCAGGTCTTGTTTATAGTCCTTAATTGGGACTCATAACAGGGTACTAAATTTCTTGCAGGGTTGTTTATAGTCCTTAATTGGGACTCATAACAGGATACTAAATTTCTTGCAGGGTTGTTTATAGTCCTTAATTGGGACTCATAACAGGGCTACTCACATTACCCCATGCATAGCATGACATCATACCATTGCATACATCCTAACCCATTTCAAGGATCTCAAGGGCTTGTGATGCAGGTCATGATGAATCAACTATCTAGCAAGGGGCAAAGAGGATTTATTTTCCTCTAGCCAAAGTTGTCAGGGGCTATGACCCACTTGATATGGTGAGCTCTGACTCCTGAAGAGTGTTCCCGTAACCAAGGTTGTTTGGAAACCAAAACCAGACATGATGACTAAAGTCAGGGGCTATGACCCACTTGATATGGTGAGCCTTTGACCCTTGAAGAAGGATTCTCAGCAACGTGGAGTTCCTTCAATCAAAACACCGGACCCAAGTTCTAACAATTTTCTTGTTTACCCCGCGAGGTCCTTGAAAACATTGCATGCATATCATACACATCATTACATAACAGGAATCTTTGTTGCAGGTCACTTACCGTTCTCGCTGTTTATTTCAGCAATGGCTTGCCCACAAGATAACCAGGACTTTCTTGCTCAAGAGACTCGTTTCGGGGAAATCCTCCTGAATCTATCCAAGGGGCAGGAAGAGCTAAGGACCCTTCTCAGGGAGACCTTTGTCAGGAACAGTGCTGAGGATGAAAGGTTGAAACACCTACAAGCTGAGATGGATGCAATGAAAGCCCAAATGCTGGGGCAGAGGAATGCCATTCAAGGTTTAGCTCAAAGACAAGATGAGCTCCGGTCTCGTCAACCAACTGCTTCAGGGTAACCAACTGGGGCAAACGTCTAAGGATAAAAAGCCAGTCACCGTTCGACCATCTTTGAGACAAAGAGGCAAGGAGAAAGCTCCTCGTATGGCTTCAGTATCACCAATTCAGTATCGACCTCACCAGCTTCAGCCAGACAAGCCCAAAAGGCAATTCACCAAGCTCAACGTGTCGCTGCCTCAAGCCTTACAACAACTGCTGAGGTTGAACTTGGTAACTCTAAAGGATCCTCCTAAGAATCCCAACAGGACACCTTCAAGGTATGACCCCAATTCCCATTATGCTTATCATTCTGACAGCCCGGGGCATGCTACAGAGGACTGTTGGACTTTGAAGAATAAAATCCAGGATCTGATTGAGGAAGGAGCTGTGGAATTCACCCAAGATGGCCAGGCTGAGTGCTTCTACCACCCCTACAGGAGGCACCATTTGAAGTGACAAACCCTGAGATTAGGAAATTTTTGTTCATTCGAATGTTCAAGTTGCAATTTTCTTTTGTTCAAACCTTTATTCATGTTAAACATTGTTATCACATTAATGCATCGCTTATGTCTATTTTGAAGCAATATATTCGTATTCACTAAATGCAAATTATATTCATATTTTTTCTGATGATCAACTCTTAATTAATAATTCTAAGCCTCTTGAGGGAGGATGACGAAAACGATACCACGATCTTTACAGTATGCTTTTGAACAGACCCCGCTGATGAGGTACAGGCATTGTTTCAATTCCTAAACACTGGAGTTATAAGGAAGATAATCCCTCGTCAACCCCTTCGAGCCAAAGAAGTAGGAGTTTTTCTTTTCACAAAAATTAAAACCCTTAATCATAACCTGGGGCAGGGTAGTCTCTCAGTTGATCCAAGTGCATAACGAATGGCACCAAAGAGATCCTTACGAAAAAAGAAAGACAGTGTTGGTTCAGAACAATCAAAAGGACAGGCAGTCATTATCAAAAAAATCATAAACGAAAAGCCCAAGAAGTCAAAACCTATAAAAAGGGACTTATGAAACTGGGGCATCCCGCTGACTGTAATTCCAAAAAGAAACAGTTCAGGCAAAAAAATAGGGATAACGAAATCAAAAAGAAAGAGGTCCTACAAAACCTCAACAAAAAAAGGAAATGACTGCCTAATCAAAATATACTGTCAATATCCGAACCATCGCTGGTATATCAAAGCAAAGATTCAACCAAGGTCTAACGCACGATCAACTGAGTTTAGGTTTGAAGAACATCACGAAGAGCGGGTGGGTACAAATAATTTGAGCCTTTATCCTTTGTTTCTTAAACCGTGAACCAGGCCACGTTATAACCCTTAAAAAGTCCTAGCTGAAGCATGGGTTAGTTCGAAAGCATACTGTTACAAAAGGTATCCTGACTCCTTAAGGCCTACGGTAAATATGGAGTTGACATCACGTTTTACAAACATTCACTTGTTTTATGAAAAGAATGCATTTTCAAAACATTCAAGACAGACATAAGCTTCGCATTTTTGACATAACTTTGTTTGCATATGACTTTTTGTTTGAACAGTAGGGAAATTCGCATAATGAAAGTCTAATGAACAAGAGTATCTCCAATCAAGGGGCATGGCATGACTATCGTCCATCATCTGGGGCAGTTAAGTCAAGATTCGGAGAATCTCTCAAAAAGCCTATCAGCCTGGGGCAAACCTCCGCCTGAGTCACTTGGGGCATTTCAACAATAAATCTTACCTGGTCAAAAATCTTCTGGTGGCGTGGCAAAACATTTCTAACAGGGGCACCTCCCTACATTCTGAGAGCATGAATATAGTCGGAAAAATACTACGCAAAATCAAAGACCCGCTAGGTTGACACACCTAGGCAAAAATAAGGGCTTCCCGGCGAACCAAAAGGGTTCGGGAAAAATAAGGGATGAAATGAAAAAATCTGTACACCCGGCAAGTCGAAAACCTGAAAAGGCGGCTTGGGCAAAAAAGGGTATCCCGATGGACTGAAAACCCGAAAGGGCGGTCCAGGCAAAAATTAGGGATCAAAGCGTACGACTATGTCCTGTCATCTTGTCACCTGCCTACCTGAAGAAGGTTTGACCCTCAACAATTATCAGCATCTCACAGGTCTTCCTCTCCCACCTCAGAAACAAGGGCAATGATGAGTCGTCCAAACGATCTAATTGCTCTGTCCACCAAGGTACCAAGGTACGTTCAGCTAAAGAACATAACCAGCACATCTTAATTCCCCAGAGAGTGAGCCAGCAAGCAGTACACTCTCCTCAAGCTATATTATCAAACTTAAGGAAGTTGGATATCCTCCGGCAGTTCTCAACATTCCCCAACAATATGCACATCCGTAACAAACATCCCCGGCAGTCTTGGTCTAAAGATTGTTCCCTGGAGGTATATCAAAACATTCAAAGGAATCACTTCCCCCGCAGTTTAAAACTTCCCCAGGAGAGTCCAATCCAGTTCCCCAGGAAAGTTGGAATTTATCTCCCCAAGCAGTAAGCGTATCCCCAGTAGATTCTGGAGGCTTATCCTCCCGAAAGCACGAACGCGTCGTCCAGCTTTATTTAAAGAGTTATTTCCTTAATCAGATATAACTGGGTTATCCTCAGCCAAAAGCCACGGAAAGAGCGTCGTTGACGAAGCCTTCTTATCCCCAGCGAAATCCATCAATACTTCCAATACAACGAGGGTATCCCCAACAAATTATTATCAACACTCAGCAAGGCATCCCTCTCCCCACAGAGTATTGCTTCCCAGCATGGTCGCTAGAGTATCTTTTCTCCCCGCAGAATCTTCCATTTGCCAAGTTTATTCCGCAACGGAGTCATCTTCTCCTACCGGTATTCTTGCAGTTATCATCCCCAGCGGAAGTAAAAGCTTATTCTTCAATATCAGCCCAGGAGTGACTTCCCGGCACCCGTCAAGGATTTACTTTCCTAGACGAAAACATACATCCATAAAAACATCACATACATCATTATAGCATGCATAGACGCATCATATCATACAAATCTCATTTATGTTGAGAACATCATTGCTTGGTTCATATCATGCATAACATATGACTGACCTCTACCTTTCAGGAAAGATGCAGTTTAAAGTCTCAATCACAGTCCAAGACCTAGACCGGTTCAGTTAAATCGACCCTAAGATTTTCCTGATTCTTACCCAGTCCAAGGCCTTCTCTGGTTCAGTCAGATCGACCCTAAGATCTCCCTGATACTTATCCAGTTGAAGATGTTTCAAGACCTAGACCGGTTCAGTTAAATCGACCCTAAGATTTTCCTGATTCTTACCCAGTCAAAGGCCTTCTCTGGTTCAGTCAGATCGACCCTAAGATCTCCCTGATACTTATCCAGTTGAAGATGTTTCAAGACCTAGACCGGTTCAGCTAAATCGACCCTAAGATTTTCCTGATTCTTACCCAGTCCAAGGCCTTCTCTGGTTCAGTCAGATCGACCCTAAGATCTCCCTGATACTTATCCAGTTGAAGATGTTTCAAGACCTAGACCGGTTCAGTTAAATCGATCCTAAGATTTTCCTGATTCTTACCCAGTCAAAGGCCTCTCTGGTTCAGTCAGATCGACCCTAAGATCTCCTTGATTCTTATTCCAGTAGAAGACACCCAAGATTTTTCTCAACGAGCGTTGTTGAAGTTAAAGTCGCCCAAGGTTCTCTTACCATTCATGCTAAGGTGGTAACCATCTCTGGTTCTTTCATCGCCGTTTGAAGCTCCAGACTCAGCTCCTGTAACCAGTCAGGACATATCTATACCAAGCATCTAAAATCAGCTCCTGCAACGTGTCAGGTACTCATTTTCTCTTTTGCAGGTATGCAGGTTCTCGCTAAGGAATCTCCTACGCGATCAACATCCCGATGGCATCTATAAGCCCATCATCCTATCCAGCAATCTCCAAATGGCATCTATAAGCCCATTCCCCCATCATCACTGCTACTATGTGAGCGCAAATTTCTAGGCACTTTAGTGTTCAATCATCTTCCACCTTCGGATTACGAAAGGCACGTCAGCCAATCTGCATCCTCAGGTCTAAGAAGATTGAACAGGGGCAACTGTTGTACCCCAAAATTTGCCCTCCCATATTCTCCAAGATTTGTCAAGTCAAGGTCAGAAAATGCCCCAAGGGTTGTGCAGCTCAACTGTCTCCTATACAGTCAAAACTAGGGTTTGTGTTCTGATCAAGAATTGAAAGTTTTCAAAGGCCCAATCAAGTCTCATATGCCTACAAAGATGGTCAAATATCCTCATATCAAGTTTCAAGGCATTCAGCTCAAAATTGCACAGTCAAAACCCTAGATTGCACTACAGTCAACTGTAGGGGCAAAATGGTCATTTGACAGTCAAAAGTTCAAATTTTTGGTCAATATATCATTTTGAAGCCACAAACATCATTTGATCAATGCTTGATCATGATTCTCAAAATTTGGCTCAGAAATCATCAAAGATGCAAAAGTTGCTATATTTGGACAGTTGAAAAAGTCAACTGAAATTGACCAGGGCATAACTTTCACATGGATTATCAGAAAAATTCCATCCAAAGCTCATTTTGAAGAGAAAGACATTTCCTACAACTCATCTTCATACTTCAAGTCCAAGAAATGCTCTCACAAAAAGTTATCAATTTCAACATTATAGGTCATTTTCAAAAGTCAACAAAAAGGGACTTTAAGTCAAAGGCCATAACTTGAGATTGGTAAATCAAAATGACATGGGACCAAAGGCATTGGTTAAAGGACTCAAAGACCTTTCCAAAATGTCCATGAACATGTGAAAAGCTTAAAAATTGAGCAAGTTATGCCTTGTGGAAGTTGGGAAATTTTTGGGAATTTTGAAAAGTCAACATTGATGCAAATGATCCAAAAATGCTAATGGGCCCATTTTTCTTCCAAGTTTCTTCATGCCAAGCCTATGCACGACCATTAGGCCCAAAGGGAAGTATTTTCTCATTTTTTAATTATTTATTTGAATTTATATTAATATTAATTCATTTAAATTATTTAAATATATAGAGAATATCTAACTTGACCTAATGAATCTTTTTGTACACATTTTAGGCTCAATAATTCGTGCTTAAGCCAATTTGGAAAGATTTGGAGCATTGGGATATGATTTGTGCAAAAACAACATGAAAAAAGATGTGAAAAGATTCTTAACAAAATCAAATATCCAAACAATGAATGCCTTGGATTTTGTCAAGTTTTGTTGACCTAAAAGCCTCCATACATATTCAGAAGCACAACCCTAAGCCAAGGAGACTCTAAGCTGCGCAAGAGACCTCATTGCAACATTGGAAAAATTGCCAAAAAACTCAAAACTGAATTCAGTATTACAGGTGGTTTTAAGCCCTAATATTCATTCAAAAAGATTGCTCGTGGACTCCTGATCCTATCCCAACTCCAAACATCCTTCAAAACTCCAAGAATTGGTAGGGAGAACTCAAACTGTGTCACATAACTTTTGAAATCGCATATCACAATTCATACGTCCTTTTGCATTTTTATTGATGAATTCTTGTTCCTTACAAAGTTTCTAAGCTAACCACTATGTTTAATTGCATTATTTCGCTGTGTAAGAGATTCCACCATTGACAGATTCTAGGGTTCCAAGGTTCCAAAATTGGGGCTTTGTGCAAGGCGTGAAATTAGATCACCAAACTGGTACAGGCGAATTCGTCACGTCAAGACGAAGCAAACTCAAGCCTCGCGATTAATTTATGACCCACATAGCGCTAATCGCTATTTTTCCAAAGGGCCTCTAAAACAACGCTAAAAAACCGTTGCCTTCGTTCTTCATGTTTCAGGAAAACGAAAGAGACGATGTGTTGTCAGCCAGTGATACGTCCATTTGAAATTTCGCGCGTTCCCTCCACTGCGCGTTGGTTTTGATTTTTGTTATTTATTAACCATAATATATTAATTGAAATGCAGTGGCTCAGTTGGTAACACGTGATGTGTTTAATCCTCAAGACCTGGGTTCAAGTCCCAGGTCTGGCAAATTTCAATGTTATTTTTCAATATAAAATCCTATGCTACGCTAACGTCCAGGTGCACCATATGCCATCCTGATCCAAACGCACATGTGTCCCAGACGACCATCAAAGGGCTCAGAGTCAAGGTGTACCATGAAGGCAAGTCAACGCGTTAGCACACAACTGGCAAAGTCAACAAGGGCCATGCTTATTGGGCCAGATTCCACTAATTTGACCTCCAATTTTGGGACTACACCCCACCTTGGTTTGCTAATTTCATTTATTTTCCTTATATCCTTTTAATTATTATTTTATTTATTTTGTTGTTTTAATTCAGTAATTATTTTTATAAAATATGAGAAAATATCATAAAATCAGAAAAAAGATAAAAAACATAAAAAATATTTATTTTATTTATTTTCTTGTAAATAATTAATATGTAAATTATTTAGTTTAATTAGGTTTTTAACTTTAATTCCCTTTTTTAAAATCCAAAAATATAGAATTAGGTTAATTAATAATTTTTATACCTTTTAATTTTCCCTTTTTTATCACAATATTATTTATTTATTTATTTTATTTTTATAATTAAATGTACATAAATAAATTAGATTTAAATTAGGTTAAATTTCAATATCTTTCATAATAAACTAAAAAATATTAGAACTAGGGTTTAGCATTTTATTTTTAATTTCAATAAATTCTTTTTCTTTTAAATCTTAAAAAACACAAAATACCAAAAACATTTAATTTTCACTTTTTATTTTAATTCTTTATTAAATTAATATTTTGCAAAAGGGTCCAACACCCGTGTTCATATTTTTAATTATTAATTTCGCGTATTTTATTTTATGTCGTTTGATTAATTTTGTATCTCTCCCAAAGCATTGTAATTTAAATTTCTCGCACTTCTATTTATCGCTTTATTTATTTTTCAGTCAAATCGGGTCCGGTTTAATTTTGGCGATGTGGACCCGCGCCATTTGTAATAGCCTTAGATTTATTTTTTCGCAAACTTTATAACTGTTAAATATGCATGCAAGAATGAATGGCCCTAATTAAAATCAAGCGTAGATCACAAATAAACATGACAAGACAAATAACTGAAACATGACACACAATTCGCACACACCACCCCTAGGGTACGCCTCACTGTTGCCTTTCGAAAGGTGATCGTCGAGTAGAGGATGTCTTAGTAAGTCCTCATGATCCGGGAACCTGGCATGAGGGTAGCTTCTAAAGTGTCTTCCCATTGCTCTGGTGATCACCATGTCCCTAAAATCGAATTGACCCGAACACCTCCAACGGTGGTGCTACCTACCTCTCAATGGTGGGATGGCACTACTTTAAAGGACTCTTACACAGACGAATCCCTTAGGGTAGGTAGGTTCTCAAGGATACTTGCTCTAATTTCAAATAAATCAAAAGACTTTTCACACTGACACTTCTCAAAAGCTTTCAAAGCAAACTTTTCAAACACTCTGACGTATGAGTCGATCTGAAATTTTCAAAAGAAACTTTTTTAAACCCACATTGAAAACCAAGCAAACAATTTTGAAAACACATTGAGCAAGTATCTAAGAGCCCATGGATAACCATGGATAGAAAGGGTGCTAACACCTTCCCTTTCTATAACCTACCTCCCGAACCGAGAGCAATCTCTTTTAAGGAATTTTTCTGTGCTTTTGTCCTTTCCATTTGGAGAAAATAAAAGACGGTGGCGACTCTTGCTTCCGCGACATTTCGCGAACCAACTTTAAAACAGTCAGTTCCAGATCCACCGATCACAACTGTCCACGGGGAAGAGGAGTACATGATTAGTCATCTTAATTCTTTCCAATATATGGAATTGGATGGCGAGTTCATTGAAACCCCTTTCTAACATTTTGAAGAAGTCTCTCAAGAAATAGCAGCGACCAAGGCGGTATCCTCGATTACTAAAATCACAAGACCTCCACTTCGGATGTCATCTCTAAAGTACACAAAGGCAGTAGTAGAAGAGGGTGGATGCACCATCTGGGGGAAGCTTCTAGACATCCCGTACAAATTAGACAAGTTTGGCTTGGGGTTTACTTCAACTGCTCAGAAGGCTGTGCGCCGCGCCCATGCCGAAGGGCTATCTGTGAAGATTAGTAACCAAGGGGTCAACACAGTGGAAGACAGTGAAGAAGATGGAAGCTTGGAAGATTGGATATTTCCTACTGTCAGCGGAGGACTTTGCAACTGGGAAGCCAAAGAATTTGTCCCGATAACTTTCATATCTCAATAATTTATCTTTTACATATCTGTTGGACTTATAATAACTCACGAACAATTCGCACTTTAAAAACCTTGTGTCTTACCCGAGGCACAACGGTCCATTTGTAAGGGTTTTTATTTCATTTTCATATGACATTCAATGAATCATGGACGCTTTTTCATATATAAACCTTTTGTGCTCATTGTCTTTCTTTTACATTTTATTGTTTTAAGATGGCTATACCCTTACACACACCCACACTCACAAATGTAGGTACCCTTCCATTCCGGATCCCATGGGTAACGATACTGCTATAGCTTTCAGTGACTCTGAAGATCTAATCTACCAAGCCGAATACGAAGGTGAGAAAGATTGTGAGGTGCCAGGGGAATTGGCCAGACTACTACAACAAGAGGAAAGAGCTATTCAGCCTCATGAGGAGCTGTTGGATACAATCAACTTGGGTACCGAGGAAGATAAAAAGGAAATCAAAGTGTGTGCCAATCTAGAGCCGAGTGTCAAGGAGCGCCTAATTCAGCTGTTGCATGATTATGTTGAGATCTTTGCCTGGTCATACGAAGACATGCTGGGACTCGATACAGACATTGTGGTACACCATCTACCCACAAGAGAAGACTGTCCACCAGTGAAGCAAAAAGTCCGCCGCATGAGACCTGACATGTCAGAGAAGATCAAAGCAGAAGTTATGAAACAGTTCAATGCTGGATTTTTGGCTGTTACTTCCTATCCACAATGGGTTGCTAACATTGTTCCCGTACCTAAAAAGGACAAAAAAGTAAGAATGTGCATGGACTATAGAGATTTAAACAGGGCTAGCCCTAAAGATGATTTTCCACTTCCACACATTGACATCCTAGTTGACAATACATCCCAGCACAAAGTATTTTCTTTCATGGACGGATTCTCAGGCTATAACCAGATCAAAATGGCACCCGGGGACATGGGGAAAACTACATTTGTCACACAGTAGGGTACGTTCTGCTACAAAGTGATGCCATTCAGACTGAAGAATGTCAGGGCAACCTATCAACGCGCCATGGTAGCTTTGTTTCATGATATGATACATCATGAGATAGAGGTCTATGTAGATGACATGATAGCCCGATCACAAACTGAATAAGAACACCTTGATCACTTGCAAAAGCTATTTGTCAGGTTGAAGGAGTACAAACTAAGGTTGAACCCGAACAAGTGCACATTCGATGTCCGGTCCGGTAAACTCTTAGGTTTCATTGTCAGCAACAAAGGCATCAAGGTTGATCCTGCCAAAGTCAAAGCAATACAAGAAATGCATGCTCCTCATACTGAGAAGGAAGTCAGAGGATTCTTGGGACGCCTGAACTATATTGCCCGATTTATTTCTCACCTAACCTCTACTTGTAAACCAATCTTCAAGCTGTTGAAGAAAGATCAAGTAGTCAGATGGAATGATGAATGTCAGATTGCTTTCAACAAAATCAAAGAGTATTTACAAGAGCCTCCTATCTTGATGCCACCAGTCGAGGGAAGACCATTGATCATGTATCTGACAGTTTTAGAGAACTCAATGGGGTGCGTATTGGGGCAGCATGACGAGTCTGGCCGAAAAGAGCACGCTATTTATTATCTGAGCAAAAAGTTTACCGACTGTGAAACCAGATATTCACTACTCAAGAAAACTTGCTGCGCTCTGGTATGGGATGCTCTCCGGCTAATACAGTACATGTTGACTCATACCACTTTGCTGATATCTAAGATGGATCCGATAAAGTACATCTTTGAAAAGCCTGCTCTGTCTGGGAGGATAGCTAGATGGCAGATGATCCTAACAGAATATGACATACAGTACACTACCCAAAAAGCTATAAAGGACAGTGTGCTAGCTGATCATATTGCTCATCAAGCTGTAGAAGATTATCAGTCCATGAAGTTTGAATTCCCTGACGAAGACATCATGACAGTAGACAACTGTGAAGGAATCAGACCATATGAAAGACCTGAACAAGGATCCCGATGGACCCTGTTCTTTGATGGGGCATCCAATGCACTTGGTAATGGTATCGGCACTGTACTTATATCTCCGGAAGGATGCCATACTCCTTTTATTGCCAGACTTTGCTTCAACTGTACGAACAACATGGCAGAATACGAAGCATGCATCTTTGGTATCAAGGCTGCCATAGACTTGGGAATCAAATCTTTAGTTGTGCTTGGAGATTCAGCTTTGGTCATCAGTCAGATCAAAGGAGAGTGAGACACTAAGCATCCAAACCTTATCCCTTACAAAGAACATGTTTTGACATTGTTACCACATTTCGAGCAGATTACCTTCGAGCACTTCCTGTGAGAAGAAAATCAGCTAGCAGATGCTCTAGCTACAATGTCATCCATGTTTAAACTTAATTGGGATAAAGAGGCTCCCCAGATCACCATTGAACGAATGGACGAACCAACACACTGTCACGAGATTAATACCGAAGAAGTAGTAGACCAGCCTTAGTTTCATGAAGTCAAAAAGTATCTCGAGACTCAAGAATATCCAGAAGGAGCTTCAGTCAATGACAAAAAGTTCTTAAGGAGATTCTCGACTAAGTTCTTCCTAAGTAATGGCATCCTGTACAAACGTAATCATGATTCTATTCTGCTCCGTTGTGTGGACAAGATTGAAGCTGAAAAGATCATGGCTGAATTGCATGAAGGTACCTTTGGCACTCACTCTATTGGGCATACGATGGCAAAGAAAATCCTACGGGCAGGCTATTATTGGTCTACCATGGAAGCAGACTGCTATCAACACTCCCGGACCTGTCATAAGTGTCAAATTTATGCTGAAAAGGTACACGTGCCCCCGGTTCCTCTAAATGTCTTAACAGTTCCTTGGCCCTTCGCTATGTGGGGAATCAATATGATTGGAGAGATCAAGCCTACAGCCTCCAATGGACACCGCTTCATTCTAGTGGCCATTGATTATTTCACAAAGTGGGTCGAAGCAGCTTCCTTCGCATCCGTTACTAAGAATCTTGTTGCCCGCTTCATCAAGCAGAATCTCATTTGCCAGTACGACATCCCAGAAAGGATCATCACTGACAACGGTATGAACCTTAACAATACTATGATCACCGCCTTGTGCGAGCAATTCAAGATTCAACATCACAATTTATCCCCCTATCGGCCAAAGATGAATGGTGCAGTCGAAGCTGCTAATAAAAACATTAAAAAGATCATACAGAAAATGACAGTCACCTACAAGGACTGGCATGAGATGCTACCGTTTGCTCTCCACGGGTACTGTACCACGGCTCGCACATCAACTAGGGTAACACCCTATTATTTGGTTTATGGCATGGAGGCTGTTCTACCTATTGAGGTTCAGATCCCCTCTTTAAGAATCATGAAGGATGCAAGTTTGAGTGAGGATGATTGGATTCAAACCCGACTTGATCAGTTGAACTTAATTGATGAAAAGAGGCTTACTGCTGTTTGCCATGGTCAGATGTATCAAAAACGGATGATCAAGGCTTTCAATAAGAAGGTCAGACGCCAGGTATATCAAGTTAGGGATCTAGTGATCAAGCGCATCATCTTGCCACAAAGTGATCCCAGGGGCAAATGGACTCCTACCTATGAAGGACCATTTGTAATCAAGAACATCTTTTCTGGTGGGGCAATGATCTTAACCACCATGGACGGTGACGACCTGCCACACCCTGCAAACGTAGACATAGTCAAAAGATACTACGCATAAGAGACCCGCTAAGTTGACACACCTAAGCAAAACAAGGGCATCCCGGCGAACCAAAAGGTTCAGGTAAAAATTAGGGATAAAATAAAAAAAGTCTGTACACCCGACAAGTTGAAAACCCGAAAGGGCGACTTGGGCAAAAAAGGGTTTCCCGGTGGATCGAAAACCCGAAAGGGCGGTCCAGGAAAAAGTTAGGGAATTAAAGCGTATGACTATGTCTCGTCGGATCACTTTGAGGACAATCTCTTCACTGACAAACTCAGAACTTCTGATCAATTCAATCATCTTTGGACGAAGCAACAAATGGACAAGATATTCGGAGATACGAAGGCTATAGCAGAATGGGAACCCCATGAGATTATTACACATAGCTGTCTTTCTTTGTATAAATTTTTCTTATGACACCATCCTCTTACTAGGATGTCTGTCTTCTTTTGTATAAAATACTTATTCAAAGTAAATACAAAGATATCTCTTTAAAGTACAAAAAACTATTTGTCCTTTTCTTTTTACACTCGTGTTTTATTTGCAAAAAACGTCCAATGATTCATTAATGAACATATGCATTTGAACATAATTACTGTTTACAAATACACGAAATGAAAAAGAACAGTTACTGACAGGTTGAAAGAATAGGAAAACGTCTTTAGGCTATTCCATGAACAATCCCTACAGTATGTCATTAAGATCCCCAATGGAGCCAAAACTTCAAACTATTAACCCATAGTGGAAACCATCCAGTTTCTCCAAACTCCCCAGCAAGTTATCTTGAAGCCCGAAAAGCAGCCGGACAACAGTTAACTTCTGTTTCTCCCCAACCTAGGATAACTCTCCAGTAGAGTGGCAGACGACCGAAACTCCGGAACTTTTTCCGAACATGAATAAGCTTTTTCCCCACAGAGTTTTCATTGCTCCCCAACAGAATGAAGATTCTCATTATTAATCCCCAGTAGAAGTCATCAAAGTTCTCTGGATTCCCCAAATAGATTCCTCAAGCAGTACATGGCATTACTCTCCCAACGAAAATTTTGCCAACTTCAAGACATGAAGAATCCACATATCCTCAGCAATCAAGGATATATTTTCCTCAGCAATACAACAAATCAGCTTACATGCGCATACATTACATCCATATATCATCAACATTGATAAAACGCATATATTGCATCATACATTTCATGCATCATAACTTTGTTATTCAACTAACATTTTACCCTTTTCAGGATAAGATTAACGAGCTACCATTAACAATATGAAATTGTGATACAGTCTAGATACACTCCAAACACAAAAGTCATTCTGTCACTTATTCAGATTCCGGTACAGATACGCTCCAGACAAGGATGCCATTCTGTTACTCTTTCAGATACAGTTCAGATACGCTCCGGACACGGAAGTCATTCTGTTACTCATTCAGATTCAGCTTTCAGATACGGTTCAGATATGCTCCAGACAAGGATGCCATTCTGATACTCATTCAGACTTCAATTTCCATATACAGTCCAGATACGATCCAGACACTGTTTCCATTCTGTCACTTATTCATATTCAACTTCTAGATACAGTACAGATACACTCCAGACACGGAAGTCATTCTGTTTCTCATTCAGATTCTACTTCAGATACAGTACGGATACGCTCCAGACACGGAAGCCATTCTGTTACTCATTCAAAGACAGCTTTCAAATACAGTTCAGATATGCTCCAGATATGGATGCCATCCTGATACTAATTCAAATTCAGATTTCAGATACAGTTCAGATACGCTTCAAACACGGATGCCATTCTGTCGCTTATTCAGATTTCAAATTCTAGATACAATACAGATACACTCCAGACACAGAAGTCTTTCTGTTACTCATTCAGATTCAAGTACAGATACAGCTCAGATACGCTCTAGACACAGACGTTATTATTTTGCTCATACAGATTCAGTCCCCAGATACAATTCAGATACGTTCCAGATACGGACACCATTCTAATACTTATTCTTTTGACTTACAACTTACAATTCAACAAGCATTCTTGGATGACATCTACAAGCCTATTTCCAACAAGATTCTATCACCTCTCCAAATGGCATCTTTAAGCCCATTCCCTCAACTACACTTTGTCGAGTGCAAATTTATGGGCACTCTAGTGTCCAATAATCTTTTACCTTCGAGTCACGAACGACAAAACTCGACAATCTAACTCTTCAGGTTCAAGAAGATTGAACAGGGGCAGCTGTTGTACCCCAAAATTTGCCCTCTCATTTATCAAGACTTTTCTCACAAGACTTCTTGGACTCAAGACAGGATTAGGGTTTGGTCAGCTCAAGACATCTCATCTTGCACTGATAACCCAAAATTAGGGTTTGAGTTTGCACAAGGATTTTTGGACCATCAATGCTTCATGTGACTTTCATACACCATTTTGGACCCCTAAGATTGCTCATGTTAAGTTCCAAGCCTTGAACCACATTTCAGATCAGTCAATTGGACAATTGACCTAAAAATCATCTGTATTGGGGAAAAGTCAACCATGGCCAATTTACAGTCAAACTTCATAATTTTTGATCCACATCAACATTTTAGACTCGTATGTACCATTTGATCAAGTTTGGATCACAACTCCTCAAGAAATTTGATCAAATCATCAAAAGGGCAAAATGGTCAAAATTAGGGTTTTGACTGAGAAAGGGCAATTTCTGATTTTTAACCTAGCCAATGACCAATTGAGTTCAAGCATGATTTAAAGGGTTTAATGGCATCATATTCACCTAATTACATGGTTCAAAAGATCTCAAGTTCATTAGATTGACAGATGAATTTTGCAGTCAACTGATCAAAAATCAACTATACACTGAAAAGTCAAACTTTGACTTTTTGGTCAAAATCAAGTACCAAGGGTCATAATTCATCAAGATATGTCAAAATATGAAACTTGTTCACCAAGAAACTCAAATTTGAAAATTAGGGTTTTAATTTGAATATTTTCATAACTTAGAATTTTTTTAAGTATAAATTTTTTCTTATTTTTTCCCAACTTTTCACCACTTTTTCACCATGATGCATTTTGATTCAATAAAAGTTCCCAACATGAAAGTTGTAGTCCTCCATGAAATATACAACTTTGCTTCACAAACTTTTCCCAAAATATGCTTGGATCTCAAGTTATGAATTTGTGAATATAGGTCCATGAACTTCTTAACTTAGTGAAATTTTGCCCTAATTTAGGCAGGTTTTGGACCCAATTTCATGGACATTTTTCACCTAGTTCCAAGAGGTATCTCAAATTGCATTTCAAAGATGGATTATATAGCACATTGCAATCTTTCCAGAATGTCCAAGAACTCTCCAAGATCGTTTTTGAGTAGCGAGAATCGAAGAAGGGAAGTTGGCATTTTCTCACTTTTGTTCAAGCCATTTTCACATAGCATCAAGTTGCAAATCAAATCTATGCTGGTTGTATCTTGCTTTACAGGTCCTAAGTTTGCTTTACACTCCATAATTAAATGCAAACTCAGTTGACAAAGGCTTTATCTTTGCTTTTGAAGCTTTGCACAAGAGGTATTTCCATTTTGGGCAAAAAGTTCACAATGCCATTTTCATAAAGAGAAGCTTTTGCAACTTTGTCAATCTTGAGCATTGAACCTGCCCCTTTGGTACATACAAACTACATAACTCTCAAGCAAATTGTACAAGCTCTTTGCAGCTCTCAATCAAGCAAGTACAAGCATGTGAGATTAGTCACTTCACTTTACTTCAAATGCAAGAAAAGTTGCAAAAAGGTCCAAAGCTTGCACAACTAGTAAGGGATGACTTTGTATCATCTCTATACAAATATACAAACTGGTTACAAGGCACAACACGATTGGTTTGCACTTGAAACTCTCTAAAACTCAAAAACTCCACAAAACTGCCAAAACACAGAACTTTTGCAAAATCACAGCCAACCCTCATTTGGCTCGTGCGTTTTGTGTTTAATCACTTCAAATATCTTATACACTTGATAACTAATCAATCCAAGCCATCACCCTGGTTCTGTAACCCCTGTTTCAGCATCCACCATTTTCACTTTGGAAGCTTGCAGCTTGACTTGTTCAGAGAGTTCCAGCCATCCTCAAAGCAAGATAAGCATTGGAATAACTTCAGGGAATTTCAAGGAAGCTCAAACAATCCTCAGGCCTCCATTAAAGTCCCTACATTGCTCTACTCGAATCCAGCTGAAGGAGGTATTTTCTTAAACTCTATCTCTCTGAATAGGCAACCTCAAGCCACGATTTTTGAAGAAAAAATGTAGTCCATATCATAACGAAGCTGTACATATCTTTACTTTTCATTTATATTACTTGTGCTGAGAGAATTTGAAGATTGAAAACTCTAAAAAAGTTAGGTCACGAATTATTCAAAAATTCTCTCTGATCTTTGAGAGTTAGGCTACATAATTTATATGGTTGGAGTCGTGAGCTCAAATGCCACATTTTCCATGTTATGAGTTTTTGTTTTTGTGCAAGCATAAGAGAGTTACAGGTTTGAACTGAAGCGCGCGCAGAAGCTTGGACGAAGGACAGGGACAAAGTGTCTTGGGCTTTTTTGTTGCCTTGGCCTTTTTGGTTTTGCTATTCACTCCCCCTGATTTGCTACTGCACCCCCTGACTAGCCTTTTATATTTTTCATATTTTTTTACATTTTCATATTTATTGCTTTTGATTATTTTTTCTGAATAATAAAAAATCCTAAAAATTAATTTCTTTATTTTTGCAATTTTATTTTATTCTTTTTTTATAATTTTTTTACATAAAAATTAGTTTATTTTGATAAATATATTTTATTTTCTTAAATAATTTGTAAATATAATAAAAAATACTTAAATTTTTATTATACTATTTATACTTATAAAATACTTATTTTTATACATATTTAATTTTTAATATTTATATATAATATTATTTATTATTTTTCTTATACAAAAAATGTACAAAATAATAATATAAAGCATTATTTTCTTTGAACAAAAATTAGGGTTTCATCCCTTCCAAAAATAATACTATTTTTTCCTTCTTCTAGGGTTTAAATTAAATTATTTTTCATACAAAAACAAAACACAAAAAAACATTTTTTAACATACACATTTTGCATTCCATTTTAAATATTTGTCTTATTTATTTAATTCGCGCGATATTCGATTTGGCTGTAATAATATATTTAGGTTTATATTTGTGCAAAATCCCCATTCAAAACTTGTATCTCCCCTCCCATAATAATTGTTGTAATAGCTTAGTTTATTTTTACACAATTTATCGCTTTATATACTATGCTTAGTAATTAGGGTTTGCATGACAAGAACAAAAAAATAAAGCAAAATAGAAAACCTTAAATGCAAGACAAAAGCATGAAAATGACACACTTTGCACACAAGAACCCTTAGGGTTTCTCCCACTTGGTTGCCTAAAATAAAATGGCCATGTTACGCATGCGAAGTATCTTGGCAAAATAAAACAAGTGTAAGGTCATAGCCCCTCGATGACGCTATTCAAAGGTTGCCTAAACAAAATGATCTTGGTCCCTCAAAATATGCTAAGATACTTGGCAACATTGCTATCATGGTCATACGATGACCCACGCCCGTCCCGTTAACATCCAAAGATAGGGTTGCTTACCAAATCAATGGTAAGTCAACAATGTCAAAGGAATAAAAATGCACAAGAAAGATATTTGATTAGGTAGATAGCTTCTAAGTTGCTTTCTCCTTTTAAAACAATCCTTGCTATTTTCAAAAACAAACACACACACATTTCAAAAACATCTTACAAAACATTGAAAACATTTTTCAAGAGACAAACATCTTTGTATACATTCTTACGAACGAGAATCATTACAAAGGTTGCCTAAACGAATGACCTCTTTTCAAAATACTTTTCAAAACCACACCAAACACCATTTCAAACAAAGCAAAGCAAGTGATCTAAGCAAGTAAGTAAGAGCCCATGAAAAACCATGGATGAAAAGGGTGCTAGCACCTTCCCTTTTCATAATCTACCCCCCGAACTCAAGAAAACATCTCAAAGGTATTTCCTGTGCTTTTTCACCTTTCCTTTTGGATAAAAGAAAAGTCGGTGGCGACTCTTGCTAACCGCGACATTTGCGACAAACCACAAAACCTCAAGCCAGTTCTCCCACCGAATCACAAGGTCCAAGTACTACGTTTTTCCCAGATTCATGCCAACATAAAGGAGTCTTACATCTTCGATCGTACAACGCTTCAAAAGGTATCATTCCAATACTAGAATGATAATTGTTATTAAAAGTGAACTCTATTAACGAAATATAAATATCCCACGAACCTACCTACTCAAGAACACATGCTCTCAATAAATCTTCCAACGACTGAATAGTCCTCTCCGTCTGACCATCCGTTTGAGGGTGATACGCCAAACTCAACCTCAACTTAGAACCCAACGCCTCTTGCAAACTCTTCCAAAAATCAGAATTAAACCTCAGATCTCTATCTGACACAATGCACAAAGGAACACCATGCAACTTTACAATTATACTAGTGTAAATCTTCATCAACTTTGATACTGGAAAATTGATGTTAATGCAAACTTTGTAAGCCTATCAACAATCACCCAAATTGAATCATGTCCTCTTGAAGTATTAGGTAACCCTGTCACAAAGTCCATCGAAATGCTATCCCATTTTCATTATGGAATTTCTAACGGCTGCATTAACCCAGCAGGCTTCTGATGTTTAACTTTTGACTTCTGACAAGTTAAACATGCATACACAAACAGAGCCACATCGCTCTTCATTCTCGGCCACCAAAACAAATTCTTCAAATCTTGATACATTTTTATAGCTCCCAGATGAATGCTCAACTTGCTTCTATGACTTTCCTCAAGAATCACTTTCTTCGTCTCAGGATCATCAGGAATACAAATTCGATTACGGAATCTCAACACACCTTACACATCTAACTTAAAATCACTATTTTCAGATTGATCAATTCCAACCATCAAATTTACCAGTTTCACGTCTAACTTCTGAGCTTCTTTGATATTATCTAGAAAATCATTATTAATTTTCAACATTCCCAACATAACACTCTGCAGTGTCATTTCGCAAACTAAGCTCATATCTCTGAACTGTTCAATTAATTCCAACTCTTTAACCATCATTGCCGATGTATGTAAAGTCTTTCGATTTAACGCATCAGCCACTACATTCGCTTTTCCTGGATGATAATTAAAACCGAAATCATAATCTTTTAACAACACTAACCACCTTCGTTGTCTCATGTTCAATTCTTTCTGATCAAATAAATACTTTAAACTCTTATGGTCGCTAAGTACTTCAAATCTAGAACCATAAAGATAATGCCTCCAAATCTTCAACACGAAAACAACTGCATCAAACTCTAAATCATGTGTAGGATAGTTCTTTTCATGAGTCCTTAACTGCCTTGACACATAAGAAAATACCTTATCGTTCTGCATAAGCACACCTCTTAAACCCATCTCGGAAGCATCACAGTATACCACAAAAGGCTCTCCTAGATTAGGTAATATTAAAATCGGAACCGACGTTAATCTCTTCTTCAATTCTGTAAAACTTTTTTCACACTGAACATTCCACACAAAAACTCTACCTTTACAAGTCAACTTAGTCAACATAAGTGCCAACTTAGAAAAACCTTCAATAAACCTTCTATAATAATCAGCTAATCCCAAAAAGCTTCTAATCTCGGTAGCCGATTTTGGAGTTTCCCATTAAAATACAACATCTACTTTAGATGGATCTACAGGAATACCACTACCTGAGATAACATGACCAAGAAAACTAATCTCCTTTAACCAAAATTCACACTTAGACAACTTTGCATATAACTTTTTCTCTTTCAAAACTTGCAATACTATTCTTAAGTGTTCTGCATGCTCTTCTTCCAATTTAGAATAAATCAAAATGTCATCAATAAACACTACTACAAATCAATTCAAATAAGTACGAAAGATATGGTTCATATATTCCATGAATACTCCCGACGCATTGGTAACACCAAAAGGAATCACCGAATACTCATAATGTCCATAACACGTTCTAAAAGCCGTCTTTTGGATATCTTTATCCGTCACTTTAATCTGATGATAACCCGACCTCAAATCAATCTTACTAAACACTCGAGCACCCACCAATTGATCCATAAAGTCTTCTATTATTGGAAGTGGATACTTGTTCTTAATTCTCACTTTATTCAATTGTCTATAATCAACACAAAGTCTCATACTTCCATCTTTCTTCTTTACTAGAAACACCGGGGCTCCCTACGATGATACACTTAGTCTTACAAATTTCTTATCAAGTAACTCTTCCAATTGCTTCTTTAGTTTCGACAATTCAGATACAGACATCATGTACGGTGCCATAGAAACAGGTCTGGTACCAGGTACAAGACCAATAGCAAATTCGACTTCTCTCTCTGGCGGTACATCAAAAATTTCATCGGGGAAAACTTCAGGAAATTCACACACCACTTGCAATTCCTCAATTATAGCTCGATTCTCGATAGATAGCGACACCATCAACGAGAACATCTGAGCCTCTTCTTGCATCAACTGCCGCGACTGTCTAGCAAACAACATACCCGCTTCTTCCTCTTCAGGAGTAGAAAACCTCACAGACTTGTTGTAACAGTTAATATGAACATAGTTATATTCTAACCAATTCATACCTAAAATCACATCTAACCCACTTAAAGTCAAACAAACTAAATCAATGGCAAAGTCTCTGTCGAAGATCGACAGCGAGCACTTTAAACACATAAGAGAAGTAGTCACTGATCCCTTGGCCGGAGTATCGACGACCATCTCTCCATTCATATAAAACAATATAAGACCCAATCTTTCAACATAATCAGCAACAATAAAGCAATGAGTAACACCGATATCAATAATAGTAATTAAAGGAGTACCATTAATGAAACATGTACCTCTTATGAGTCTGTCCTTGTTAGCTGTCTGATTCTCAACCAAAGCAAACACCTTACCATTGGTTTGTGCCTTCTTTGGTTTATGACACTGACTACCAATGTGTCCTTCTTCACCATAATTGAAATAAATCATCTCTTTATGCTTGCACTCAGATATAGCATGTCCAGTCTTACCACAACGAAAAAACCTCTTCACCTCAGTAGTACACACATTGCTCTCATGACCATGTTTTCCACATTTGAAATAAACTACACCAGTAGGAGCATCTGTAACAGCCCGAGCCTTCAGCGTTCCCGACACTATTACCTCATGATCTTCTCTACCCCCTTCACTAATAGAGTTTTTGCCTTTCATGGGAATCGAACCCTGTACCCTTGGGTTCAAGTACATGCTCAATGCATTCCCACTACCAATTGAGCTACGTAGCTCAATCGGTAGTGGGAATGCATTGAGCATGTACTTGAACCACAGGGTACAGGGTTCGATTCCCACGAAAGGAAAAAACTCTACTAGTGAGGGGGGTAGAGAAGATCATGAGGTAATAGTGCCGGGAACGCTGAAGGCTCGGGCTGTTACATAAAAAGGCGTCTTTTTATGTAACAGCCCAGGGGTTCAAGTACATGCTCAATGCATTCCCACTACCAGTTGAGCTACATAATAGTGTCGGGAACGCTGAAGGCTCGGGCTGTTACAGCATCTCCCCCACTAGTTCTCTGACCCTGAGCAACTTTATATTTACCTTTACCAACTGGGGCATCATAAGGCTTACCACGGTTATGTTGGTGCTTACCCCTCTTCTCATTGATAATCTTATAGTGAACATTATTATCCTCCTCATAAATCCAGCAACTACTGATCAAATCAACAAAGACACAAATCTTCTGGTATCCAACTGCCTTCATGATCTCTGGGTGCAACCCGTTCTCAAACTTGATGCACTTTGAAAACTCAGCATTTGCCTCACTATAGTGCGGATAAAACTTAACCAACTCATAAAACTTTGCAGCATACTTAACAACTGACATACTCCCTTGCTTCATCTCAAGAAACTCAATTCCTTCTTACCACAAACGTCTTCAGGGAAATACTTCCTCAGAAACTCCCTACGAAACACAACCCAAGTGACATTTTCACCTGCAACTTCCAATTTCTGACAAGTCTCTAGCCACCAGTCATCAGCCTTGACTACTAGCATATGAGTGCCATAACGAACCTTCTGCGCTGGAGTGCAGTCCATCACACCAAAGATTCTCTCAATCTCTTTCAACCAATCAATCGCTCTATCGGGATCATACTTACCCATGAAGGTAGGTGGATTCTCCCTCTGGAAGGTCGCCAAACTACGAGATCCAACATTCCTGTCAGTGTTCGGTTGATTTTCCAAAGCATGCGCCATTGCTTCTAAAGCGACAGCAAGTGCAACGTCATTCCTTCCAGCCATCTCAACTTATCTCTACAATATAAACAATGATTAGAACTTAAGTTAACAATACTCGATCATTAGACAAGCTACGACTCAACAACTTGGTCGGACGGACTGACTTGCTCTTATACCAGTAATGTAACACCCCATTTCTACCCAGCGAGTTATATAAAATCAGAGTTACAAAAATTTCCAACAAACCAATGAAATGCTACACTTAAACTTAAAACAATGATATTCAACCGCCTATAGTTCAGATACATAACACATAAAATTCGAATGAAGCGATAATAACCTGTTTAGTCTTTAAAAATAAAACAACTTTCATTACTACACAGCAGATTCACAAAATTCAACTGAAATACTATAACATCTTGTCTAATCCAAAATAACTTTAAGACAACAAGTATTTAATGAAAACAACTTAAAAATTCAACAACATAATGAAAACCAACAATAAAGAAAACATGTGTTCATCCCCCCGAGTGCTACGTATCAGAACAACAACACCGACTCAGACTAACAGAGGTAATGACTATCTTTCTTGATTATCTGCACGTTACCAATAGAGGGAAACATTAAAACAGAAGGGTTGAGATATCAAACCATATAATTGAGTGTATGATAAATAATAGATTAGGATTAGATCATACAATTCACCACTTCACGGCTTTTTATCAATATTTAACATGATTAATTCATCCACACGACAACTCAAGATGCAACATGTAATGCGACTTGTTTTTATGCACATGCATGTGGTACCAATGGAGCAGAACTCCCAACTTAGAAATCTGCCAATAAATAGAGACATCAACAAGGCATAAGCCTTCAAATTTATATTTGTCAATCCAGGCCAACTTGACGAGCATCAGCTCCAACATGATATGCTATGTATACATTAACAATATGAACGTAATAACAACAACAAAAATAATTCAACTTAATTCAACATTGGCCATAAGCCTACAACTTAATGTTAGCCAATAAATAGAGGCAATAGCATCATCTACAAATTCACATTCTTCAATGAAGAACACAATACAACGAATCAACCAAAATTTACTACAAATAAAACAGCATAACTATTCAGACTATTTCGACTAAAACCGGTTAATTAATTATCGACTAAATTTTTTTATTATTTTTTCTTTATACTAAATTTCTTATTACGACTCGGTTAAATTAATACTACACTGCTATTGAATAGACTATACTGTTAATATTATTCGTACCAAAATTACTAGACTGCTATTTGACTACTCTTGCTACATAAAACCAGACTGCTACTAAATTAATTTATTTGACCACTACCATGTACAAAGATGCTACCTTTATTTTATTGAACCCATAAATATGAGATACTATTATATTAATCCTGCAATGTATCAATTCATAAGTACTTACACTAATTCATAATTTCCTGCTATTAAATTTAACTAAAAATCCATAACTAAAATATCAATAATTTAGTAAAGATCTACTATTATTCAGTAGTCCCAAATTGCTCTACTGACAACTCTAAATATGTCAGATTGACTCAAAACAAATAAAAAGATAACTTTCAATAATCCAAAACAGCTCTATTGATAACTTTAACAACACAATTGACAACTCTATCTAAATTGAAAATAGTTTAAATTAGCTACATAATACAAATAATTATTTCTATCTCATAACTCTAAAAAAACATTATATTAATAATACTAAATCATTAATATAATAATAATAATGATAATAATAATTATTATTATTATTAGTATATTCTATTATTATACCAAATGAAGTATATATATATATATATATATATATATATATATATATATATATATATATATATATATATATATATATATATATATATATATATATATATATATATATATATATATATATATATATATATATATATATATATATATATATATATATATATATATATATATATATATATATATATATATATATATATATATATATATATATATATATATATAAATCAGTACTGTGAATTCAATTCCAAGCTTGCCGCTATGCTACAGTATCAAAATAAGGCACTTATATGATACAAATTTTCTGCTACAGTGCCAAGCTAATAGGCACTTATATGATACAAATTTCCCGCTACAGTGCCAAACTAATGGGCACTTATCTTATTTCTCTAAAGTATATGTCTAACCAGCTACATTTATGCTTTACGCTACAATATTGTAGTAATCATGGAATTGAAAAGAAAGTACTAAGGTGTATATATATATATATATATATATATATAAATTGGATTCTCAATCATCTCTCAATTTCAACAATATCTCAATTTCAGCATAAACAAACAATTTTACAACCCAAATTCACATACTATTAACCACATATCCTATTATAGAGTCAGAACCCCACCCTTACCTTGGATTGAAGGTTGCTCTAACTCTTCGATTGACTCCTAATTTTTCCTCTTTGACTTGAAATTTCACGTAGTTCTTTCTTCTCCAAACCCTTATTTTGCTCTTCCTGCTACTTCTCTTTCTTATAATTTCTAACTAACTAATATAATAACACTATTATTCTTATAATAATATTATTATTATTATTATTATTATTATTATTATTATTATTATTATTATTATTATTATTATTATTATTATTATTATTATTATTATTATTATTATTATTATTATTATTATTATTCTACTTAGTTTTATTGGGCCTACTAGTCAACACTCCCACTTTTTACTATAACCAACACAACAACTAAGCCCACTAAATAAATAGTCTTATATAATTCTAGTATTATTAATAATATTATTTCTACAACTTAAATCAACCAATTTATCAAATAACCATATAACAACTTAAATCAATATTTCACAACATCAATCAATTTCATAAATAAACTCAAAAATATTTAATTAATAATTAATTAAATATTGGGCGTTACATCTTTAAAACACTTGAAAAAGTTGTTTAAAGCATACTCAAAGTCTATCCATACATTCAAAGACAAGTACTACGTTGTTTTGCCAGTGTCGAAGAAGGCTATAGATTTCTTGCTCGCCTGGGAGGTTATGAGGGTTGGTGTTGGGAATCCCCTCCTCAGCGAGGATGGTCGGGGGAGGAGGCACCAAGTTCAAAGGTTTCGGTTTGCCTGGAGTCAGGATCATCTTGATCAAAAAACTGAGGAGTATCTTGTGCGGCTGAGCAACCTGGAGGGGGAGGATTTGGCCGCCAATAACAAGCCTTTGAACTATGTTGACGGCTTCATCCCTGCTGAGTGTGTGACCAAATGCGGGGAGGTCATTCTTGACAATGATATGGAGCCTATGCTTGTAGATCGACTTATTAGTATGAAGGGGCTCCTCGACCGTGCCACTCACGAGGATTCCCTAGCACTTTTAGGTAGCTTTTTGTTCACTGACTTGTTTTTTATTGTCTTCTTTGTTTTACTTATTTGTACTCGTTGATTGTTGTAGGTAAAATGTCGAACGTGCAAGAGAGTATGGTTAAGATGGTCATCACCAACAAATTGAGGCAGTTGAAGAAATTTATAAATAAGAAAAGTTGGTTGGGTGGTAATCCAACTCCTCCTCCTACTGGGTCTGGGACCTCCTCTTCTACCCCTTCGGGAGAGCATCCTTCCCTGAAACAGGTGAGCTCGACGCGAAAACGTCATCGTGTGAGGAGTGATCATGTTGACCTGATTGGGAAGGGCCCTATAGACATGAACGAGCTGCCTCCCTGCTGGTTGCATCAGGGTTATTTTGAGGGGGGTCCCTCTTTGAAAGTACCACGGGCGGAGTCCCTGCATTTGGAGGATATCGGTTAGTCGAGCAAAAGGAAGACCCTTGTTCAGGATGCTATAGGTTTGATGAGGATTCTAGAGCTGGTGGTGATCCATATTGAGGATGTGACCCCGAGTGTCAAGGAGGTGAAGGATGCACATGCGACTATCGTGGCTCTTGAGGAGAGGATGGCCAATATGAAGATTGAGAAAGAGGAGTGGGAAAAAGAGAAAATGACATTGACCGAGCAGGAAAAAAAGATGGCCCAGTCGAATAAGGAGCTCGAGGATATGAATGTCGCCTTGGAAGCAGACACGACCCTGACTGAGGATGAGACCGAGGAGCTGAAGCAGATGAGGACCCGCAATGAGTTGGTTGCCCACCTCCATCAGGCCGAGGAGGACTGCATGGAGATTAGCAAGGACAACATCAACAACTCAGTAAAGCAACTTAAGATTGCTAACCCTGGTGTTGAGCTTAACATGACCAGGATTGGGTTCCTCTACATCATGGTTGGCGAACGTAACGTTGTCCTCGAGTTTCTTGAGTTGGGTGAAGAAGAAGGAAGGGTCATGCAACCTAGCCAAGAAGAATAACCTAACTTCACCGAATAAGTTTGCTATTTGTGTATGGCCGGCTTGCGCGCTGATGACTTTCTTGTAATATTTTTGTGGGCGCTTTTGCCCAGTTGATGTAACACCCTGATAATTCTGGTCCTCGTTGTCGTTTATCTGCTATTTTTTGGATGGGGGCTTGGCCCCTTTTTATGTAATATTTGGATGGTTGCGGCCCTTGTGGCCGTTTTAATTAGTAATTGCACTTTTTGTTTATAATGGATGTGTTCTTGATTTGTACTTATTGATTTTATTAAGTTTCACATGTTTGTACGCTTGCCTGTCGGAGACGTTTATTTGCGTTTTACTAAGTATATTTGGGGATTTACTCGACAATATCGATATCCGCCAGTGTGGGTGATCCGTTGTCGCACGCAGATAAAAAACGAGTAAATTTTAAATGTAGTTATGGCAACGATAAGTCGAGTATCGTGTCGCGAGGATTCTTGTATTATTATTAACTAATAAGAATCGAATTGGGGGGGGGGGGGGTGGTTGGTTTTAGGTTCGAATTGTAAAAACAAATTAAAATAAATGATTATTCAATAAGCTAAAACGGTTAATCCTACTGATCCGGGTTCCGACTTATCATCGGTTATGATAACACCAATCCCTAAACAATTTCGATCCTATTCGATTATGAGATCAATCAGACAAGCGCTTATCAAAATCATATGAATTATGTTCCTGTTACTGGATTAAGCAAATAGTTAAGAATATGAGGAGTTAGCGAATTACGCAAATGATAACACGCAATTGAATTTAGGAACATGCATACAATAAAATTTAATCAATTATATCTTATGAACAACAATTGAATTAAGAAAACAATTGCAATCAAATTAAGTAAATGATTTCATAGAGAAGGATTGAACATAAATCGAATTTAAATTGGTATTAGAATAACCTCAAAGTAATGGAACCCATAAGCAGCAGGATTTGCCTTCGGGAATTAGTTCTCTATAGCAAGCGCACAAAGCAAAATATTTTTCGTGAATAATGCCTAACAACCTCACTATCAGCTGCAAGCCTTATAAAATAAAATAAGGGTTTCCACTTACAAAATGAACCGGGTCAAAACATAACCCAAGCCAACTAAAAAGACCCAAAAACAAATTATTCTAATGCTGCAACTTCAACGAATTATTCAAGCCTTCTACATTTCTAATTAGCTTCTGGCTCTAACATGAAAGTTGTATCTCTTTCTCTTAACTTTCCAACGCGTATTAGAATGCCTCGATCCGATTCCTGTTGCTCCAGTTATGAATTTTCCAATGAAAGCTGCCATTGCTGAAAATTAAATGCGAAAATCAAATTAAACCAAAAATAAACTAAATTAGAAAAACATTATAAAACATAAAAATAGACAAAGTAAAACATAAAAATGCTTAAGTACAAACATGGAAGAATGTGCACCAAAATGCATTGATCAAATTTCCCCATACTTGAACTTTTACACTCTGAGCAAAATAATATCAAAAACTCAAGAAACACAACAACATCATCAATTACTCATTCCAGGCTACAAACTCTTCTTAGGTTAAGATTGCATCGATAGGTACTAATGTTGCACACTAAGGATATCGTAGGAACACTACTCCTCAATTGTACAGTCATAAGCCTCCTGAATATACAATTCAATTCGAATCATATTATTACGCCAGAGCCTAACTTACTCATTCTCCTTTTTGATCTCTTTCATTATGGCGCAATCACATTAAGCCTGTTATCTCCATACACTCATAGTAAGGCGACCAGTTAGTGACTTTGATCCTTTTTGCATGAGGTTCTGGTATATGAGTGGTATAACCCTTTGCTTACCGAATTGTAGTTGTGGGGGATCGGGCCGTAATCCGTCCTACCAAGTTCAGCACCAGAAACCTCTGAACCAACCAACAACAGGTCTAATAATCAAATTTTGTAGGTTCCACAACCATTGGGTTAAGTGACCGGGTGAGGGTTACCAAACTTAGAAGGTGCATTCCCTATATTTTTTTCCAATAAAAACCTGGATCACTCACTTATATTCACCAACTTACCTACGTAGAGCATGTGTGAGACAATGCTGATTGCTAAGATAAACTACTCAAGAGCTGTTAGAGAATGAGAATTCAAGGCCACGTTATAATAATTATTCAAATTAATTTCCATATGCAGGAGACTTACGGTGTTAAGACAATACCGATCTTGAAAACTTTTCCCAAGTCTCCACAACTAACCTTAAATTAATCTATAACCCAAAACTTTCAAAAAGATGCATTTTTTTAATAATAACTAAAAACAAAATAAAACAACGAACAAAAGTAAAGAAAACAAAGAAAATAAATGATTTCCTCCCTCATACTTTAAACATGCATTGTCCTCAATGAAAGGACATAACTATTAAATAAGAGTGAGAGAAAAGAAATAACACACCTGAATAGTCAATGAGGATAAGTGATCACATAAGCAACCTTTTCCAGAGAGAGATCTTCTACATTCTCTTCTTCGAAAGTGGGACTCTCATGGAGTAGCTTTAGGTAATGTCCATTGAACTTAAAATTTTTATTAGTGCCTTCGCCTTTTATTCCAGGATCAAAGAAGAATCTTTGATAAGTAAAAGTGTTGAATGGGCACGTGATCTTCTTTTCCACAACACCAAAGATCAGTAGATTGAGGGGCTGCCTCACTATTTTTGCTACATCTTCAAGTCAGATCCTATGCATACACATGGATGGACTAATATCATAAATATCATCCAAGGTCCATCCAATTCCTTTCTTATGCTTCTTCAAAACCCCCAAAAATTTACTTTCTTGATCAAAATAAAGTTTAGAAGAAATTATAACCGGAGGTTTTTCATTCATCTCTAAATAAGCATATTTAAGATTTTTAGGAATTGGTTTCAGCTCCCGGGAAGGTGGTTGTTTGATGGATGGTTTATTTCGGGCAGCCGGGGTATCGAGAGCTTCATCTACATGAACAACTTCATTTACAACCTCATCTGCAGTAAGAATATCAACTTACAAGGCAACCTCAATTTCAGTATAAACAAAGCAAATTTAGTGTCAGTACAAACATCACAAGAGTAAACATCATCAAAACTAGACAACGATGGAAAATCAGCTGTAAACAAATCAATACAAGTATCATCAATAGTTTCAGAAAGCAACTCTATTGGAAAAACATAATTCTCTTTCAAGGGCTGTTGGTTAGATCCTTGAGCTTGTTGCATGGCATTCATCGAAGAGGCAAGCTGTTCAATCTGTGTTTTGATAAGTCTGGAGAGTAGAATCTATTTGTTGTTGAAACTGAAGATTATTTTCAACCATTTGTTTGACAATGTCCTCTAGTGAAGGTTCGGAAGTTGTAGAGCACACAACCTGAAATTCCTTCAAATGCTTATGTGGATCCTCACCTACAAGACCATTAAACTTTGGAAACAAGTGTATTAAATCATATTTCAATTCAAAAGGTGCATCCGTTGCAGGATAGTCAATACATAAACCATTATAGTTCATATCAGGGGCAACCAACTGCCTCAAAGTTCTTTGTTCAACCATGTTATCAATAAACACAGAAGTATCAACTATGTCCCAACAAACAGAAAAAAATAGAAAGAAGGAAAACGATTAAACTAAATTAAAAAAAAATTAAAAAAATAACAAATTTAATCTAATGAATTGAAATAATAATATTGAGAATTTTTTTGGATTTTTTCGACAAGTGAAAATAGTAAAAAATTAATTAAAAAATTCGGAGCAAATTGAAACAGTAGCTTTTAAACTTACCTGGTAGGATGGAATACTTACCACTGTAGTGCAACCTGTAATACAACCCTGAAAACCAACAAACACAACATAAAAAACAAGAAAAAAAAATAGCAAGAATACTAAACCTATGACTCTAATATCGGTTAATAAAAACAAGAATCCCCGACAACAACGCTAATTTGATCCGTTGTCGCGCACAAATAAAAAATGAGTAAATTCTAAATATAGTTATGGTAACAAAAAATAAAGTATCGTATCACGAGGATTCTTGTATTATTATTAACTAATAGGAATCGAATTGGGGGGTTGGTTTTAGGGTTGAATTATAAAAACAGATTAAAATAAGCGATTATTCAATAAGCTAAAACAATTAATCCTACTGATTCGGGTTCTGACTTATCATCAGTTATGATAACACCAATATCTAAACGGTTTCGATCCTATTAGATTATGAGATCAATCAGACAAGCGCTTATCAAAATCATACGAATTATGTTCCTGTTACCAGATTAAGCAAATTGTTAAGAATATGACGAGTTAGCGAATTAAGTAAACGATAACACGCAATTAAATTCAGAAACATGCATACAATCGAATTTAATCAATTTTATCCTATGAACCACAATTGAATTAAGAAAAAATTTGCAATCAAATTAATTAAATGATTTCATAGAGAAGGATTGAATAGAAATCGTATTTAAATTGGTATTAGAATAACCTCAAAGTAATGGAACTTGTAAGTAGCAGGATTTGTCTTCGGGAATTAGTTCTCCATAGCAAGCGTACAAAGAAAAATATTTTTCGTGAATAATGCCTAACAACCTCACTAGTGGCTGCAAGCCTTATAAAATAAAACAAGGGTTTTCACTTACAAACGAACCAGGTTAAAACATAACCCAGGCCCACTAAAAAGACCCAAAAACAAATTATTCTAATGCTGCAACTTCAACGAATTACTCAAGCCTTCTACAGTCCGAATTAGCTTCTGGCTCCAACATGAAAGTTGTAGCTCTTTCTCTTAGCTTTCCAACTCATATTAGAATGCCTCAATCCGATTACTTTTGCTCCATTTATGAATTTTTCAATGAAAGCTGTCAATGCTGGAAATTAAATACGAAAATCAAATTAAACCAAAAATAAACTAAATTAGAAAAATATTATAAAATATAAAAATAGACAAAATAAAACATAAAAATGCTTAAGTACAAACATGGAAGAATATGCACCAAAATGCACTGATCAATGGAGAACTGGTCGAATGGTCGGAACTGTTTTTCAGGCAGGGGCTGAGTCCGGATTTCGTTGAGTGAGATCTAAACTCGGAGGCATGAACTTCCCATCACGAGCTGGATGTTATGCCATCATGGTATGACAATGATGGATCTCATTTGAGTTTTCCCCGTTGGGCTGAGGATCTGCTCGTTAAAGAGTGGAAACTCGCCATTTCATTTGCATTGTGGTTTTATGCTTGTACTTGAGCATGCACATGTGGTCGAGGTTGTTGTACTCGTTATTTTAACAAAGCACACCGACTATTTATGCACCCTAACTGTAATATTGTTTTAGTTTTTTGGCGTTCCATGGTCGAGCAAGTTCTTTCCCTTGCAAGTTTTCGAGGTAGTAGGCCACGTTCCCTGTTTTTGCTCGGACGCGATAGGGGCCTTTTCAATTTGCGACGAGCTTGCCTTCATGAGAATCTTTGTGATTTCTCCTCAAGACCAGACTTCCGATTTTGAATTCTCGTCGTATGACCTTGGCATCGTGACAGAGGGAAAATCTTTATTTTAACGAGGCTTCTCAAAGGGTTACCCCCGATCTGACTTCCTCGACAAGGTTGAGCTCTTCTCTCAGTGTCTCATCTTTCATTTCCTCATCGAGAGGATCTTCGGTTTGCATAGATGGCTCTCTGATTTTGACCGGGATTACTGCCTCAGTTCCGTACGCT
This sequence comes from Vicia faba, assembly GCA_948472305.1. Taxonomy (NCBI): domain Eukaryota; kingdom Viridiplantae; phylum Streptophyta; class Magnoliopsida; order Fabales; family Fabaceae; genus Vicia; species Vicia faba. The sequence goes on from OX451735.1 coordinate 1,516,788,028, forward strand.
AGTCGGAAAAGGGTCTCCCCAGTGGTCGAGTAAGGTGTTGCTCGGTAAGCCCAGAGGATGTTGTGTAACTCCTCGACCCACTTATTTTTAGTTTCATCTAGCCTTCGTTTGAGGCCGCGTAGGATCACCCTGTTCTCAGCTTCGTCCTTCCCGTTTGTTTGCGGGTGCTCGATAGAGGTGAAATGCTGAATGGTGCCCAGTTTGGTGACCAACTCTTGAAATTTTTTGTCCGTGAATTATTCCCCGTTGTCGGTGACAACGGCTTGGGGTATTCCAAACCGAGAAAGTATGTTTCATTTGTAGAAACATAGTATGTTTTGTGCCGTTATTTTGGCCAGGGCCTCTGCCTCTATCATTTTTATGAAGTATTACATGCCTACTAACAGATACTTGTTTTAGCTTGATCCTACGATAAATGGTCTGAGGATGTCCAGTCCCCACCATGCGAAGGGCCACGAGGAAGAAAGGGACTTGAGCTTGTTTGGTGGTACTGAGTGCATATCCCCATGGTATTGGCATTTTTCGCATATCTTTACTTGCTCTTTTGCATTATATTGAATGGTGGGCCAGTAATATCCTGCTCATAGGGATTTCCTCGTGAGGAACCTTCCTCTGAGGTATTGGGCGTTAATTCCTTCGTGGATTTCTTGCAGGATGTGGATGACTCTGGTCTCCTCGATACATTTTAGGAGAGGGATGGAGAATCTTCGTCGATATAGTATGTTTTCAACTAGGATGTATGAACAGGCTCTCTGCCTGACCATGTTGGATTCCTTTTAGTCGAATGGAAATTATTCCTTTGTGAGGTCGTTGTATACCGGGGTCATCCAACAATTATTATCGCCAATGGAGTTTACATCTATAGTTGTGGGGGGTTTTTCGATGCTTGGTCAAGGAAGTATCTCTTGGATCACTGATTTGTTTCCCCCTTTCCTTTTTGTGCTCGCCTGTTTTGACAGAATATCTGCTCGGGTGTTATGCTTGCGGGGAACATGTTATACCTATACAGATTCAAAATTTTCCATTCTTTCTTTGACTATAATCAAGTATTTATAGAGGTTATCATTCTTAACTTGATATTCTCCCCGTATCTGGGAGGCGACGAGTTAGGAGTCTGTGAAGATTTTCACCTCCTTGGAACCCAAGTCTTTTGCCAAACACAATCCTGCGAGGAAAGCTTCATATTCTGTCTGGTTATTGGAGGTTGGAAAAGACAAGGTAAGGGAGACTTCAACTAGGATTCCTTTCTCATTTTCAAGGATGATGCTGTAAGAACAAGATTTGTCTCTATATTATCATCTTTGAGTTTTGATGATAACAAATGAGTATGTTTGTGTCAACAATTTTATTGTACTAATGTTTGTTATTGTTGAGTACTTAACAAACAGGTTATACTTCTGATAGATGGTGTAGCCAAGACATTATAAGAGAATTAGTTTCGCTTCTGTGCTACACAAGTTCTGTTCAATAGTAGCAAGACACTCTAGAAGGCTCTGAAATGTAAGCTTTGATGTTTCTCTAAAGAAACAGTCAGAAGATCTGAAGACAGAAGTTTCTACTTACGTCCAGACACTAAAGACTCAAGCTTCTAAAGACAACATGTTCTAAGGAAACAATCAGAAGATATGAAGACTCAAGTTTCTACTAAAGTCTAGATTCTAAAGACTTAAGTTTCTAAAGACAGTATGTCCCAAAGAAACAAAGTAGAAGATCTGAAGACAATGTTTCTACTAAAGTCCAGATGCTAAAACCTTAGTTTTAAAAGACAAATTGTTTCAAAGAAGACAAAGTTAAAAGATCTGAAGACAATGTTTCTACTGAAGTCCAGATGCTGAAGACTTGTGTTTCTAATAACAAGGTTCTTAAAATGATTCTTAAAGAACCAAGTGCTAAATATTCTAAAGACAGAAGTTCTGAAGATTCCAAAGACTTGAAGTTCAAAAGATCCCAGGTTCTCTACAATGGGTTTTCACGACCAAGTGCTTAAGACTCTAAAGACGCAGTTCTGAAGACTCTGAAGACTTGAAGTTTCGAAGATCTTATGTTATATTCCCACTTCTAAAACTCATCTTCGCAGAAGCCTCTGAGTGTAGAAGGAAAGAATATAACGGTAACATGGTACAATAGTACATTGTACGAAAAATCCTTATTCCACTATGTTGTACCCCAAAATTTGCCCTCCCATATTTCTCAAAACATTTCAAGAAAGATCCTCAAGTTGCTCAAGGTAGTCCAAGGGTTGACCAGACAAGCTCTCTCCTAAGGCAGTCTACCTCAAATTAGGGTTTCATATTGCATCAAGATACTTGAGTCCAAGGGATCCCAAATGCTCACCATTATCCTAATATGTTCTCAAGATCATCCATGTCAAGTTTCAAGCCTTGCAGAGAAAATTTGCTCAGTCAATTGCTCAAATGCTTGAAAATGGACTATGCTAGGGCAAAAGTCAACTGTGGCCCACATATAGTCAAACTTCAAGATTTTTGGTCAACATACTCATTTTGAAGTATATTTCATCATTTGATTAAGTTTTGTTCATGATTCATCAAGGATTGCTCATAATTCATCAGGAATCAAAAGTTGCTAAATTAGGGTTTTATAGGAAAAGTCAACTCAACGTTGACCAAGCATAACATTCTCACACTTTATGAGAAATGATCCATCCAAATCTCATTTTGAAGAGGATGCCATGCTCTACAATCCATATTCAGCTCCCAAGTTCAAAATATGCACTCACAAAAAGTTATGAATTTGGACATTATAGATCATTTTGAAAAGTCAACAAAAACACCTTTTTTGTAAAAGCTTCATAAATGATCATGGAAAATCAAATTGAGATAAGACCAAAAGGGTTGCTTATAGGACATCTCAAGCTTTCTAAAAAGTCTAAGAACACTTTCAAAGAGTCAAAATTGAGGAAGTTATGAATTGATGAAGTTGACCCTTTTTGCAAAATTGCCAAAAGTCAACTATGCCTAAAAAATGCAATTTTTGCCAAACGGGCCCAATCTTTTGCACTTTTTTTGAGTTGGCAACATAGTCCACGAGCCCTAGCCTTTTCCACTTGTCATTATCTTATTTATATTATTTATTTTGATTTTGATTTGAATTAAATCATTTTAAATCAAAACAAATCATAGAAAATCCAAAATATTGAAAACACAAGATTTTGTACTTGTTTCGGGTCTTAAATTCCAGCTAGCATGAGATCAAATTCGTGTAAAGGCATGGGGTGCACAAAAAGATTGGTTTTAGGCTATTTTTGGAATGATTTTAAGGTGAATCAAATCAAGATCAAAGACATTGATGGAGGAAGATTGAGCACATTCTTTCAACCCTAATTCATTCCTCAATACATATAGAAGGAATGCAGACCTAAAGCAAGGCTAGAGAGAGGCGCAACAAGGAGAACCAAACTTAAAAAAAACACCAAAAAAGTGCAAAATCGAATTCATTGTTCCAAGAAATTTCAAAGTTCCTGATCATTCCAATCGTTTCCTGGGATCATAAGTAACATATACCAATCAAGAACAAGCCCTTTCCAGTACCCAAAGGCGCTATAAGTCATCCACGACATCCATGTATTTTTGAAATCGGTTTGCATGATTTAGACATTGATAGCATGAATTAATGATATATTCTTGTTCACCATCACATATACAAGCTTTCTGTATCGTTTAATTTCATTTTCATGGCCTGTATAAAATTTCACCATTATTAGGGTTTCTTGCTTCAATTTGGGATTTTCGTTTACAGGCAAAATTGGGCCATGAAAGGGCCACCATTGTGTTCAGCAAGGCCAGACGAAGCTATCCATGGCCTTCGTTTTTATTTATCACTCTTGTGTTGAGTTTTGAGATTTACAGGACCTGTAGCTATGGACGAACGTCCGTAGGTAAAAGTATAAGACTTTTACCCACGGAGAAGGGAAGAAGATGACTGCGTGGCGCCCTTCTATTGGGTAATTTGAATTCTAGCGCTTGTTTTTCCCACTAACTCTCTTTATCATATATTATTTTATGTTGTTATTTTATGTACATACAAGAACAAATGGCGCAATGGTAGGGGAGTATGTGCAAAACGCTTCAGGACCTGGGTTCGAATCCCAGGTCCCTCAATTATTTCATGCATTTTTTCTTTCAGTGATCAGGCGTTCTATAAGGCATGAAGACTACCATGCTCCCTCAAAATCCAACCATCCAGGTGTCCCAGAAGCCAGATCTGATGGCCATGATGTGGTGACCATGGTATGCCTCAGTCAAAGCAACACACTGGATGCAAAAAGTCAAACGTGGACCTCCTTGTTCTGGGCCAGAAAATTGCTTCTCACACCCTCCCAAATTGCTTTGTTCAGGCCCAAATCTCTTCTCTATTCTTTTTATTTTGTTTTATTAATTAATTTATTTTATTTACTAACACAATTAATTATTTCTTTTTTATCAAAAAATCACAAAAATAATATTTTTCCCCAAATTAGGTTTAGACCTTATTTTTTAATCAAAAATTAAATTAATTTAATTAGGTTGTTAATATTAGATAACTTTAGTTCCTTTTGTAAATAATTAAAATTGATTAGAATAATTAGGGTTTTACTTCTAACTTAATAATATTTTCTTTTTCTAAAAAATAACCAAAACATAAAAAATAGGCCATGTAATTATTTTCATTAATTAATTAATTAGTTAATTAATTGTATATTTAGTTTAAAAACCTAACTCTTTTTCTTAAAAAATAATTAAAAACATCAAAAAACATTTTTTCTTAATTAGGTTAGAAAGGGTCAAAACCCTAGTTCTCTCCCGATTTAAATTTCATCACGCGCGCTTCGTTATTTATTTTTATCCTATTATCATAACTGCTCACAAGTTGTAATAGTTAATTAGGTCTTTTATCTTTCATTTATCGCTTTATTTTAAAGGGTTTGTTTTTGGCTATGTAAATACCCGAAGCCTTGTAATAGCGTAGTTTAATTTCCACAAAATACTAAATTGTTAGATGTATGATATAGGTATGCATGACAAGAATATATGATTAACTTTAAAACAATTAGATAACCCTAAATATGCAAATATAAATAATCTGAAATTGAATCACTCGCACATGCGCACTCCTAGGGTACACTCCCACTTCGGTTGCCTTCGGTAAACTGTCATTGAGTATAGGATGCTTTAGTGGTCGTCCTTTTGTCCAAAGATCAAAGTTGTCTCGGAAAGGTTGCCTCTGATATTGTTGCCTCGGATAATTGATCTAAGACATTAGGGTTACTACTAAGACGTCCTAACATTGCTTTAGTGACCGTACGTCCCTTTTCGAATTGACCCTCAAACTCCAACGATAGTGCTACCTACTCACTAATAGTAGGATAGCGCTGTCTAAAGGAAACGAACATAGAACGATTCTTTTTTCGAGTAGGTAGATTAGTTCTTAAGTACTTGCTCAAGCGAAACAAACCTTTTTCACACTTACACTCCTTTTCAAACAAAGCTTTCAGAAACACTTCATTACACTCTTGAAGACAGAAGCAAGAGTTAAATCGAAGTCAAAAGAAAAACTTTTTAAATCACACAAACACTAAGAAGCAATTTTGAAAATGATGAGCAAGTACCTAAGAGCCCGTAGATAACTACAGATAGAAAGGGTGCTAATACCTTCCCTTTCTATAATCTACCCACCGTACTCAAAAATATCTCGAAAAAGGAATTTTTCTGTGCTTTTTTCCTTTCCTTGTTGGATAAAATAAAAGTCGGTGGCGACTCTTGCTTACCTTGACATTTTGCGAACACAAACGTAAAACCCAAACCAACATTCCTAAAAAACTGTCCTGGTTCTGGCCACCGTATCACAGAACTGGCGACTCTACTGAGGAAATAATAAGTGGGGTGTACCTTAGGATTAGTTCATCATATTGTTTTCAATTGTTTGATTTGTTTGCTTTATCTTTGTGGGCTTTGTATCGGAGTTACTTTAGATCCTAACCCGGATCTGGGGACACCTTTTAGGTAAGTAGCAATAGACTGTGAGGGAACTGTACGGCGTAGACCGATACGGTTGAAGCAGTAGCTACGTTGATGTGGCACATTAGTTGGTACCGATATCCCTTGTGGAGGAACAAGGAGAGTATGGGGCTTCTATATGGGTCATTAAGCATCAACTGACCTTAGAACCTATAATTGAGCAACTTGGCCATAGGAAGTAGCAAGATGCTACACTCATTGAGACCATACTCTCGAGATGGTTCCGGCTGCAAGAAAAGATTGCGTGAGCTGAAACTATGACCGATGGAGGATGGTCAGTGATATTGAGAACCTCTATAACCTGGTTAATATTATTAGGATAGGTTGAACCAACTAAACTGCAAGAGGGTAGTACCTAAACTCCATGCCAACCTGAAATTTAAGGGTTATTGTGTGACTTGTTTTCCCTTACCATGTTTGTGATACCTGTGGTGTGTTTTTATCATGACATCATGCATCATGACATAGCATGCATATTTCATTAGACTAACCATTTCAAAGACCTAGGGGATTCATCTTTGTTCTGTTTTGCAGATCATGGCCTATATGCGCAGAAATACCATTTGAGTCAACTTCGTGCAGATACCTGCTCAGCTCAGAGAGTTAGTTTCAAAAGTTCCTGATACTTCTTCCTTTGTTAGAAGACATGTTCATATCCTTAGCCTGGTCACTTCCAAGTTGGATGAGCAAATGATGAGCGTGTTGTTCCAGTTCTTTGATCCATTGCATCACTGTTTCACCTTCCCGGATTATCAACTAGTCCCTACTTTGGAGGAGTTTTCTGATTTACTAGGCATATCTATCCTTGAGCAGACACCCTTTACAGGTTTGGAGATAGCTCCTAGGCCAGAGGATATTGCTTTAGCCCTACATCTAAAAATGGTTGATGTAGTATCTAACTGGGAGACTCAGAGCGAGGTTAAAGGTTTCTTGGCTAAGTTTTTGATCGATCAAGCTCAACAGTTCTGGGATAGTTTGGACTTTCAAGCTTTCGAAGACATCCTGGCTCTCCTCATCTACGGCTTGGTTCTGTTCCCGAATCCAGATTCTTTCGTCGATGTGAACGCAGTCAAGATCTTCATGTCTCGTAACCCAGTGCCTACTCTTCTAGGTGACATTCTGCATGCTCTCTATATCCGTACTGTATGGAGAAGGGGAACTCTCATGTGTTGTACACCGCTGCTGGCGAGGTGGTTTATTTCGCACCTCCCCAAATCTGTATTGAAGAATGAGGAAGGTGTAGGTTGGGCCTATAGAATCATGTCCCTTGCTCATACAAACATCCTTTGGAGTTCTAAAGATATGGAAAAGGTAGTTGCCATTGATCGATGTGGGGAATACCCTAATGTTCCATTGCTTGGAATTAGAGGAGGAATAACCTATAATCCTTGTTTGGCCTTATGACAGTTTGGACAAGCTCGAAGGGACGGTCCTCATGAGCTGCTGCTTACAAACATTGTCTTTGACTACAAGGGGGATGTTAAGGGGCACCGCCGCAGATTTATACGAGCTTGGGGCATGGTAAACAGGTCTGATCCACATGAGCTAGGACTGAAGACTTCTCTCCCGATGCAACCTTATCTCCAGTGGGTTCGAGCCCGTGCTCAAAAGATGGGGATGCCCTATGAAGCTGTTTTTCCGGTGATTGTAGAGCATACTAATGAAGAAGGTGTCCCTTATACAGTCCTCCATCCCTATATGCCTACTGATCTAGGGGCATTGAAGAGATCTTGGATCCAATTAAAGGAAGGAAGGGATACCTATAGAGAGAAGTATCATGAGCAGGAGCGGAAGATCTTGAAGCTTACAAGGCAGCTTGAGAATGAGAGGACAATCAACGATTATGTCATCACGAAAGGAAAACGACCATGGGACTTCTAATGTCTTTTATTATTTCTAGTTTAGATTTGCTTTTTAGTATTTCTTTTGTAACGCCTTAAAGGCATTGTTAAACATTGTTACAAGTTTTTATCTAATAAAGTGTGTTTTATTTTGGTTTACAAATTTGAATCTCCCAAAGTCTTTGAAATCATTTCATACGCATTCCATTACCATGCACCTCATCATAGGTACCATTACAGGCTTCTTATCTTCTTTGCTGTTTATTTCAGCACAAAATGTCTTCTGAAACACCTACTGATCAAGCTATTAAGGCTCTTCAAGCTCAGAATGCTCAGTTCCAGGAAATGTTCTTGAACTTGGCCAAGAGTCAGCAAGATTTGAAGACTCTCATCTTGAAGGACAAGAATAAGAAGAAGAAGAAGAGGGTGGTTCTGCTGAATATGGGTCACAGATTTGGGAATAGGTTACGACAGGAAGCTGATCTGTCTCATTCATCTGGAGGAGGAGAGAATCAAGAGGAAACGAAGGGTCCTAGCCCTGTGGTTTCTGACAATGACACTGATTTTGATGAAGACCAGTACCCTCCTGCTGAGGATAGGTACAAATAACTTGATGACCGTCTGAGTGCCATAGAGATTCAGAAGGTTCCCGATTTGGATTTTGGAGATCTGGGGCTGGCATCAGGGATGGTGATCCCACACAAGTTTAAAGCACTTGTCTTTGCTAAATATGACGGGGTATCTTATCCAAAGCTACACCTCCGCTCATACGTCAGAAAGATTCAGCCCTATACTGATGATAGGAACCTCTGGGTTCATTTCTTTCAAGATAGTCTGTCAGGAACTCAGCTTGAATGGTTCTATCAATTGGAAGGAGCTAATGTCCGCAACTGGGAGGACCTTGATGCTGCTTTTTACAAGCAATACCAGTATAATGCCGACCTTGCTCCCACGCATACTCAACTTCAGGGTATGTCCATGGGTTCAAGCGAAGGTTTTAAGGATTACGCTCAGAAATGGAGAGATCTGGCTGGAAGAGTACAACCCCCTCTGTCTGATAGGGAGTTGGTGGATATGTTTCTTGGGACTTTGTCTGGTCCATATTTCAATCATTTGATCGATAGTTCATCGTATGGGTTCACTGAATTGATCATGACCGGGGAGAGAGTAGAGGCAGGTATAGGAAGTGGCAAGATATAGAAAGGTGCTTCGTCAATTACAGAGAAGAAGCCTTTCAAGAAAGAATATAGTGCAGTTTACAGCTCGAGGAGCCAAAATCGACCTGAGCGCCGCCAAGCCGTGAATGCGGTGGTAATATCAAGACCTACTGTTGCCCCACAATGCAACAATCATCAAAGAGTAGAGAGACCGCAAAGACAGTATACTCGACTCAATATGACCTTGTCCCAAATTCTACCGCATTTATTGAAGACCAACCTGGTAACTCTGAGGGAAGCTCTGAAGAATCCTAGTACCACCTCTCCGCTATATAATCCAAACGCCCGCTGTGCTTATCACTCTGATAGTCTAGGGCATGATACCAACAACTGTTGGGCCTTGAGGAATAAGGTGCAATATTTGATTGCAGCTAAGGAAATTGAGTTTGACGCACCAGGAAAGCCTAATGTCATGACTGCTCATATGCCCAAGCATGGAGTAAATGCTGTGGATGATGATTCATTTGTAACCTCTATGGAAGACATTTCTACTCCGTTGATGACCGTTAAGAAGAACCTATTGTTGGCCGGTTTATTTCCGGGCTGTGGCGAAGGTTGCCACCTATGTTCCATCCTACCTGCTGGTTGCCATTTATTGAAGTCAGGTGTTCAGCGCCTGATGGATAACAAAGAGATCTTGTTCGAGAAAACTTGGTTCCATTGATTCCTGTTGAAGATGTTTCCATAATAACCATTTCCACCAATTATTCAAAGGCTTCCTCAAGAAAGCCTGTTAGGATTACATCTGTTCCGAGAGTTGCTCCATTGATCATTACTATTCCGGGTCCTATCCCTTACACTTCAGATAAAGCTGTCCCGTGGCACTATGGGGCTGATGTGTATTATCATGGGATCAAACAAGACTTGAAGGTCGAAGAGGATGATACTGATGCCAACAATATTGTCGGGTCTAGCAAGTTCAATCGAAGCGGAAGACTCTTCTCTCCTGAGATTTCCCCTCCAACTGTTCAAAAGCCTGTTATCATTCCGTCTGCCAGTATGTCAGCTACTACCCCATTTCTTACTCCTGTTATCACCCATGTCACCGAGTCATCTGACACTCGGGGAAAAGAAGTTACAGGCGGGCCTGCCCAGATGGAGGCACCTGAAAAAGTAATTGTTGAAACCTCTAGGCAGGAGATAGAGGAAATTTTGAAGATTATCAAGAAAAGCGACTACAATGTAGTTGAACAACTGGGGCAAACCCCGTCGAAGATCTCCATGTTATCTTTATTGTTGTGCTTAGAATCCCATGCTAAGGCTTTAATTGATTTCCTTAAAACTGCGCATGTGCCACAGGAAACATCTGCTGATCAATTTAAAGACTGTGTGGCTAGTTTGACCGCTGACAACGGGTTGGGTTTCTCCGACGCAGATCTGACTACCAAAGGAAGGAATCACAATGATGCTCTGCACGTCTCAATCGAGTGCAGGGTCACTACTTTGGCCCACGTGCTGGTGGATACTGGGTCTTCCTTAAATGTTTTACCCAAGAAAGCATTAGATCGACTGGATTGTGAAGGGTTGGTTCTGAAGCCAAGTAATATTGTGGTTAGGGCCTTTGACGGGTCCAAAAGGATGGTACATGGAGAGGTGGATGTCCCTGTTAAGGTTGGTACCCAGATGTGATACGGTGGGAGAACTGACTTGAGGTTTTGCGTTTGTGTTCGCAAATGTTTCGGTTTAGCAAGAGTTGCCACCGACTTTTTATTTTATCCTAAGGAAAGGTCAAAAAGCACAGGAAAGACATTTGAGATGTTTTCTTGGGTTCGGGGAGTAGATTATGAAAAGGGAAGGTGCTAGCACCCTTTTCATCCATGGTTTTCCATGGGCTCTTAGTTACTTGTTTAGATCACTTGCTTTACTTTTCCAATTGTTTGAAATGGTGCTTTGTGTGTGGTTTTGAAAGATGTTTTGAAAAGAGGCCATCGTTGTGGCAACCTTTGTAATGATTCTTTTTTGAATGTATACAAAGGTGTTTTTGTCTTTTGAAAAGATTTCAATGTTTGAAAGTTTGATTTGGGAAATGTTTTGAAATTGTGTTGTGAAGTGTGTTTGAAAATAGCAAGGATGTTTTTGCAAGTTTTGATCAAGTAAGTAAGAGTTATCTACCCTATTTTACTCAAAAATCTTTCCTAATGTTTTAAACCCTTTTGACAGTGTTGTTTTACCATTGCATTTGGTAAACAACCTTGTATTAGGATGTTAAACGGGACAAGCGCGAGTCATCGTATAGACCATGATAGCAATTGTGTTAAGTATCTTGGCAAATTTTTGAGGGACTTGATCATTTTGTTTTAGGCAACCAAGATAGCGTCATCGAGGGACTATGATCTTTTGTTTTGTTTTTGTTTTGCCAAAGTACCCAACATGCATAACATGGCCCATTTTTAAGGCAACAAGTGGATTGTAACCCTAGGGGTGCAAGTGTGGATTGTGTATTAATTTTCATGCATATTTGTCTTTGCATTAGGTCAAGCTACTTGTTGATTTTGGATTTTTGCATACAAACCCTAATCTCTAATCATGGCATAATTGAAAGCATAAAGTGCGAGAATTAAAAGTCTAAGCTATTACAACATGATTATGGGGATGGGGGTACAATCTTTGAATGGGGGTGTATTTGACAAGAAATATAAACCCTAATTTACTATTACATCCAAATTGAAATCAAATGCATAAATAATAAATGGACAATATTTAAATAAACAAAATAAATAAATATATCAAATAAATATGAATTATGCAAAAAGGGTTTTTTGTTTATTTATGTATGTAAAACTATTTAATTGTAAAAAATAAAGAAATAAATAAAAAGATTAATTTTATTAGGTTAAGGGTAAAACCCTAATTTTCTTTAAGAAAATAACTTCATTATATTATTTAATAAAACAAAATATATATACAAAAATAAAATATGTTTAGAGAAAAAGTATTTTTTAAGTATATTTAATAATAAAAAAAATAAAAGTGTAATATTTTTATATTCTTATTCTAATAAAAATAAAAGTATATATATGTATGTATGTATTAATAATATTAAATATGATAAAATAAAATAAAATATATACAAAAATAAAATTATATTTAGAGAAATATTTTCAGTGTGAATAAAAATAAAGAATAAAAATAAAAGTATAATTTATATATTATTTTCAAGTTTTGAATAAATAAGATAAAAGTAATTAATTGCTTTTTATGTTAGAAAAATAAAAATAAAATGCAAAATAAATGTGAAAAAATTATAAAAATGTTTTTGAGTATTTTTTATGTTTGGGAATAAATAAATAAAATCAGAAATGAAAATAAAAATTCAAAAATATAAAATATCAAGAAATTGGGCCAGGGGGTGCAAAAAGGAAAAGGGAGGTGTCAAAAGTAGTCAGGACCAAGCCCAACCCAAACCAACTTCACCTTCAACCTTCTGATTTTGAAAATGCACGCGCCCTGTGCAATTGCCAGATCCTGTATACGAGCTCTATTGCAAAAACACATAACATCAAACTTGTAGAGCATTTCAAGACGAATCCAACCATATCAACAACTTGTCTTAACTCTCAAAGACCAGAGAGAATTTCTCTGGCCGTAAAATCTAACCTAGTTTTTTCAGTATGTTCATGGATGAAATTCTCTTAGCATGCTTAATATAAATGAAAACTGAGCTTATGTACAGCTTCATGGCAATGAATACTACATTTCTTATTCACAAACCTAAGGCTAAATGTTCCTAAATAGAGAGATAGGAAGTTGACAAAAACCTGTTTCAGCTGACTTCGTGTAGAGCAATGTGGAGCTTTTCAACAAGGCTTGAGATGTCTGGGAGCTTGCTTGGACTTCACTTGACCTTCTCCAATACCTAGCTTGCCTTGAATGTCCTTGAATCAGCCTATAGAACTCAACCTGCACAAGCTCAAAATGAAAATGGCAAACTCTGTAAATGGAGTTACAGTTGGTGTTTGAGGTTTGGGATAACTTGGATGAGTTGAATGGAAGGTGTTTGAACCAACTTGGGGTAAAACGCACGAACCAATTGAGATATGGAAGTCAAGTTGCAGGTTCTGCCCTATTTTTCCAATGGAATGTGATTTATGGCTATGGGGTGTTTAGAGGCTCAAGCAATCGTGTTTCTGGCTCAAAGGGGTGTGAGAAAGATGTTCAAAATGCTTCCACAAGTTTTTTTGGCTGATGTTCCAGTTCTCATGTCTTTTGCATATTTCTTGTATATGAAGCAAAAGTGGGAAGTGATATGTCACAGGCCTGTACAGGCTATCCAACACCTTGTAACCTCTGCTCTTGGCCCCTATAATTTGTGGATTTGATTAGCTGCAAAAGATCTGGACCAATGCTCAAAGATTATGGTTTGACATAAAGCAAGATTATGGCAAAAATGGCAATGTACCTTTTTCTACTTAGGGATTAGTTTTGTGTACAATGCCCTAATGACCAAAACAATGTCTTAGACCAATGGATTTGCATTAAATTATTGAGTGTGAAGTGGTTTAGAGGCCTGTAATCTAGTGCAAAGCATGCTGACTTGAAATTGCAATTTGTATGAACATGAATATGCCATGGATGAAAAGTGAGTTTTTGCCAACTTCAAGCCTTCGATTCTCTCTAACCACAAATGTGTTTGAGGAGTTCTTGGACATTTTTGAAAGCTTGCAACATGATCTACAATCCATATTTGAAATGCAACTTGAGATTCCAAGTGGAACTATGTGAAAAATGGCCAAGAAGATAGGTCAAAATCCTGCCTAAACTAGGGCAAAATTTCACTAAGTTAAAAGTTTTAGGGACCCTTGTTCCAAAAATCATAACTTGAGATCCAAGTTTCTTTTGAGAAAACTTTGTGAATAAAAGTTGTAGAATTTGTGGAGGAATACAACTTTCATGTTGGAAGTTTTGTTTGAATCCAATTGGATCATGGTGAAAATGTTGGGCAAAGTTAGGAAAAATTAAGAAAATTTCATAACTTAGAAAAATTCTAAGTTATGAAAATTTTCAACTTTAAACCCTAATTTGTAATTTTGGGTTTCTTGATGAACAAGTTTCATGTTTTGACACATCTTGATGAATAATGACCCTTGGCACTTGATTTTGACCAAAAAGTCAAAGTTTGACTTTTCAGTGTACAGTCAAAATTTGATCAGTTGACTGAAAAATTCATTTGTCAATCCAATGCAATTGAGGTCTTTTGAACTTGTTGAATAGGTCAAGATGATTCCATTGAGTCCTTGAGTCCATGATTGAGTATAATTTGCCATTGGCTAGGTCAAAAGTCAGAAATTTCCTCTGTGTAGTCAAAACCCTAAAAATGACCATTTTGCCCTTTTGGTGATCTGATCAAATTTCTTATGGAGTTGTGGTCCAAACTTGATAAAATGGTTCATATGAGTTTATAATGTTGATGTGGGTCAAAATTCATGAGGTTTGACTGTAAATTGGCCACAATTGACTTTTTCCCCAATACAGCTGATTTCTAGGTCAACTGTCCAATTGATTGGGCAAAAATTTGATTCAAGGCTTGAAACTTGGTATGGACAAACTTATGAGTCCAACGTGAAGTATGAAAGTAATTTTAAGCATTGGAGGTCCAAAAAATCCTTGTGCAAACCCAAACTCTAATTTGGGTCATCAGGGCAAGGAGATGTCTTGAGTAGTGCAAAACCCTAATCCTGTCTGGAGTTCAAAGAGTCTTATGAGGGGAAATCTTGATAAAATGAGAGAGAAAATTTTGGGGTACAACATCTGCCCCTGTTCAATCTTCTTGAACCTAAAGAGTTAGATTGGCGAGTTTGCCTTTCGTGACTCGAAGATAAAAGATGATTGGACACTAGAGTGCCCGTAAATTTGCACTCGTCAAAATGTAGCGGAGGGAATGGGCTTAAAGATGCCATTTGGAGATGGTAGAATCTTGCTGGAGATGGGCTTAGAGATGCCATCAAAAATGTTTGTTGAATATCAGTAGAATGAACATCAGAATGGTATCAGTATCTGGAACGTATCTGAGTTGTATCTGGAGATTGGATTCGTATGAGCAAAGGAATGGCGTCCATGTCTGGAGCGTATCCGTACTGTAACTGTATTTAATTCTTGAATGAATATCAAAATGACTGCGTGTCTGGAGTGTATCTGTATTGTATCTGAATTCCGAATGGATGACAAAGAAACATCTGTGTATGGAGCATCTCTGGGCTGGGGAATAGGTTTGAATGAGTGACAGAATGGCAACCATGTCTTGGAGCGTATCTGGACTGTATCTAAAGTTGAGATCTGTATGATTAGCAGAATGACTTACATGTCTTGGAGTGTATCCGTACTGTAACTGGGATCTGAATAAATGACAGAATGACTTCCTTGTCTGGAGTGTATCTGGACTTGAAATTGATAGCTGAATCTGAATGAGAAATAGAATAGCTTCCGTGGCTGGAGTGTATCTAATCTGTATCTGATTGCTAAAGTCTGAATGAGTGACAAAATGGAATCCGTTTCTGGAACGTATCTGGACTGTATCTTGACTTGAAATTCTGAATGAGTAATAGAATGACCTCTGTGTCTGGGGTGTATCCATACTGTATCTTGACTTGAAATTCTGAATGAGTAATAGATTGACCTCCGTGTCTGGGGTGTATCCATACTATATCTTGACTTGAAATTCTGAATGAGTAATAGAATGACCTCCGCGTTTGGGGTGTATCCATACTGTATCTGAGATCTTTGAATATTTGTTAACGATAGCTTTTAATCCTATCCTGAAAAGGGTAAAATGTTAGCTGAAACACAAAGTTATGTTGCATGATATGAATGACGCAATAAAATGTGTTTTATAAATGTTTATGATATATGAATGTAATGTATGCGTATGTAAGCTGATTAGCTGTCTTGCTGAGGAAAATAAATCCTTGATAGCTAGAGATAATGAAATCTTTGACTGCTGCCGGGGAAAGTAAATCCTTGACCGATGCTGGGGATTCCAAAAATCTTTGATTGCTGAAGATGAGAAATCCTTTGGGCTACTGTTGATGATTGAAAATCCTTGGTGATTTGCGGGGAATAGAAAATCTTTCACGACTTTCTGGGAAAAATAAGGATAACTCTGACGATCTCTACTGGGGAATTAAAACCTGGGAGGCTTCAACTGGAGAAATAAGAACAAGAATCTTCTTTATGTTGGGAAATAACTCTGCAGGGAGAATACTTATTCCTTTGGAGAGTTCTAAAGAGCTTGGATCGCATACCAATCTACTGGGGTTTTAAGAATGGTTAGGGATAAAAAATTAACTGTTATTTGATTGATTCTCAGGTTTTAAGATAACTTGATGGGGAATTTTGGAGAAACCGGATGATTTCCACGGTGGTTTAAAGGTTGAAGTCTTGGACTCTGTTAGGGAAGAAAGCTTCATCTTCACTGGGGATTTGTAGCTCAAAGTTTTCCGGCTCCGCCGGGGATGTGGAGTTTGGAAACTTAGTTCTGATGGCGATATGTATTTAACTCTGTGGGGATCTGGAACCTTAACTTCGCTGGGGATATGCATTAGATCCGAATGACATATTGCAGAGGGTTTCTTCTGGAATAGCCTAAAGATGTTTTCCTATACTTTCAACCTATCAGTAATTATCCTTTCTTATTTCGTTTTATTTGTAAGCAGTGATTATATTCAAATGCATATGCTCATTTAACAAATCATTGGACGTTTTCAAATAAAACATAAGTGTAAAAAGAAAAGGAAAGCAAATTTCTGCACTTTGAAGTATCTTTGTATTAACTTTGTGTAAGTATTTTGTACACAGGAGACAAACACCATAGTAAGAGAATGTTGTCATAAAAAATGAGAAAAATTTATACAAAGAAAGATGGCTATGTGTAACAATTCCACGGGGTTCCCATTCTGCTATGGCCTTCGTAACTCTGAGTATCTTGTCCATTCATTGCTTCGTCCGCAGATGATTGAGTTAATCAGAAGCCCGGAGCTTGTCTGTAAAGAGATTGTCATTAAAGTGATCCGACGAGACATAGTCATACGCTTTAATTCCCTAACTTTTGCCTGGACCGCCCTTTCGGGTTTTCGATCAACTGGGAAACCCTTTTTTGCCCAAACTGCCTTTCGGGTTTTCAACTTGCCGGGTGTACAGGTTTTTTTTATTTATCCCTAATTTTTGCCTGAACCGCCCTTTCGGGTTTTCGATTCGCTGGGATGCCCACTTTTTCCCAAGTCGCCCTTTCGGGTTTTCAACTCGTCAGGTCGTTTATGCGTAGTATCTTTTGACTATGTCTGCGTTCGCAGGGTGCGACAGGTCATCGCAGTCCATGGTGGTCAAAATCATTGCCCCACCAGAAAAGATGTTCTTGATCACAAATGGTCATTCATAAGTAGGAGTCCATTTGCCCCTGGGATCACTTTGCGGCAAGATGATTCGCTTGATTACAAGATCCCCAACTTGATATACTTGTCTCTTGACTTTCTTGTTGAAGGCCTTGATCATATGTTTTTGATACGCCTGACCATGGAAAACAGCAGTAAGTCGCTTTTCGTCAATTAAGTTAAGTTGATCAAGCCGGGTCTGAATCCAATCGTCTTCACTCAAACTAGCATCTTTCATTATTCTCAAGGAGGGAATCTGAACCTCGATAGGTAAAACAGCCTCCATGTCGTATACCAAAGAAAAGGGGGTTGCCCCAATTGAAGTGCGTGCCGTGGTACGGTACCCGTGCAGAGAAAACGGTAACATCTCATGCCAGTCTTTGTAGGTGACTGTCATCTTTTGAATGATCTTCTTGATATTTTTGTTCGCAGCTTCAACAACACCGTTCATCTTTGGCCGATAGGGGGATGAATTGTGATGTTGAATCTTGAACTGCTCGCACAGAGCAGTGATCATAGTATTGTTCAAATTTGTACTGTTGTCTGTGATGAAGATGATCCTGCCGGGGATACCATACCGGCATATGAGGTTCTGCTTGATGAAGCGGGCAACCACATTCTTTGTAACGGAGGCGAAGGAAGCTGCTTCAACCCACTTGGTAAAGTAATAAATGGCCACCAGGATGAAACAGTGTCCATTGGATGCTGTAGGCTTGATCTCTCTAATCATGTTGGTTCCCCACATCGCGAATGGCCAAGGAGCTGTTAAGACATTGAGAGGAACTTGGGGAATATGTACCTTGTCAGCATAGATTTGTCATTTATGACAAGTACGGAAATGTTGATGACAATCAGCTTCCATGGTAGACTAGTAGTAGCCTGCCCTTAGAATCTTCTTAGCCATCGTGTGGCCGCTCGAGTGGGTGCCAAAGGTGCCATTATGTAGTTCAACCATGTTCTGCTCAGCTTCAACCTTGTCCACACAACAGAGTAGGACACAATCAAGATTGCGCTTTGTATAGGATACCATTGCTCAGAAAGAACTTGGCCGTGAACCTTCTTAAGAACTTTTTGTCATTGACTGAAGCTCCTTTAGGGTATTCTTGTGCTTCGAGATACCTTTTGACATCATGAAACCAATGTCGGTCCACTACTTCTTCGGTATTAATCTCGTGACAATGTGCAGGTTCGTCCATTCGTTCAATGGTGATTTGAGGTGCCTCGTTATCCTAATTGAGTTTAAACATGGAAGACATTGTAGCCAGAGCATCCACTAGCTGATTTTCTTCTCGCGGGAAGTGCTCAAAGGTAATCTGCTCAAAATGAGGCAACAATGTCAGGACATGTTCTTTGTATGGGATAAGATTAGGATGTTTAGTGTCCCACTCTCCTTTGATTTGAATGATAACCAAAGCTGAGTACCCAAATACAACCATAGATTTGATTCCCAAGTCAATAGCAGCCTTGAGACCAAAGATACAAGCTTCGTACTCGGCCATGTTGTTGGTACAGCTGAAGCAGAGTCTAGCAGTGAAAGGTGTGTGGAAACCTTCTGGAGAGATAAGTACTGCGTCGATACCGTTGCCAAGTGCATTTGAAGCACCATCAAATTACAGGGTCCATCGGGATCCTTGTTCAGGTCCGTCATACGGTCCATTACCTTTAATGTTGTCCAATGTCATAATATCCTCGTCAGGGAAGTCGAACCTCATAGATTGGTAATCTTCGACGGCTTGACGAGCTAGATGGTCAGCTAGTACACTCCCCTTTATAGTTTTTGGGTTGTGTACTGGATATCATACTCAGTCAGGATCATCTTCCATCTAGCGATTCTTCCGAATAAAGCAGGCTTCTCGAAGATGTACTTGATTGGATCCATCTTGGAAATCAGCAAAGTGGTATGTGTTAACATATACTGCCTCAGCCGGCGAGCAGCCCATACCAAAGCACAACAAGTTTTCTCGAGCAGTGAGTAGCGAGTCTCACAGTCGGTAAAATTTTTGCTAAGGTAATAAATGGCATTCTACTTTCGGCCAGACTCGTCATGTTGGCCTAGTACGCACCCTATTGAATTATCCAAAACAGTCAAATACATGATAAGCGACCTTCCTTTGACGTGTGGCATCAAGATAGGGGGCTCCAGCAAATACTCCTTAATCTTATCGAAAGCAACTTGACAATCATTGTTCCATTCAACCACCTGATCTTTCTTCAACAGCTTGAAGATTGGCTCACTGGTAGATGTCAGGTGAGAGATGAACCTCACAATGTAGTTTAAGCGTCCCAAGAAACCTCTGACCTCCTTTTCAGTGCGGGGGGCAGGCATTTCTTGTATAGCTTTGACTTTGGCAGGGTCAACTTCAATGCCTTTGTTACTGACAATAAATCCCAAAAGTTTACCGAACCTGACTCCGAAAGTGCACTTGCTAGGATTCAGTCTGAGCTTATATTCCTTTAACCTGACAAACAGCTTTTGCAGATGGTTGAGGTGTTCTTCTTCTGTTTGTGAACGGGCTATCATATCGTCTACGTAGACTTCAATCTCATGATGTATCATGTCATGAAACAAAGCTACCATGGCTCGTTGATAGGTTTCCCTGACATTCTTCAGTCCGAATGGCATCACTTTATAGCAGAAGGTACCCCACTGCGTAACAAAAGTAGTCTTCTCCATGTCTTCGGGGGCCATTTTGATCTGGTTGTACCCTGAAAATCCATCCATGAAAGAAAATACCTTGTGTTGAGCTGTGTTGTCAACCAAGATGTCAATGTGTGGTAGTGGAAAATCATCTTTAGGGCTAGCCCTATTTAAGACTCTGTAGTCCACACACATTCTGACTTTTCCGTCCTTCTTAGGCACGGGCACAATGTTAGCAACCCATTGTGGATAGGAAGTAACAGCAAGAAAGCCAGCATTGAACTGCTTCATCACCTCAGCTTTGATCTTTTCGGACATGTCGGGTCTCATTCGGCGGACTTTCTGTTTGATTGGTGGACAGTCTTCTCTTGTAGGGAGACGGTGAACCACAATATCTGTATCCAGTCCCGGCATGTCTTCGTAGGACCAGGCAAAGATCTCGACATATTCATTCAATAGCTGAACTAAACGCTCCTTGACATTTGGCTCCAGGTTGGCACCCACTTTAACCTCTTTTCTGTCTTCCTCTATTCCCAAATTGATATTCTCTAATAACTCTTCATGGGGCAGAATAGCCCTTTCTTGTTGTTGCAAAAGTATAGCTAACTCTCCAGGCACTTCACAGTCTTCATCACCTTCGTACTCGGCGTGATTGACCAAATATTCAGAGTCACTGAAGGCCAAAGCAGAATAGTCACCCATGGAATCCGGAGTGGATGGGTACCTGCATTTTGTGAGTGTGGGTGTGTGTAAGGGATAGCCATCCTTAAACAAAATAAAATATAAAAGGAAAGAAAATGAACACAAAAGTTTATAGATGAAAACGTCCATGATTCATTAAAAGTGGCATATGAAAATGAAGAATCAAAACCCTTACAAATGGACCTATATTCCCCGGGTAAGGCATAAGGCGAAAAGAGTGTACGAATTGCTTAAAAGTTATTACAGACCAACATAAATGTTCAAAAGATAAATTACGGATTGATGAAAGTAATGGGAACAGAGTCTTTCGCCTCCTAGTTGTTCAGTCCCCCTTCAATGGTTGGAAAGATCCAATCTTCAAAGTTGCCTTCTTCATCATCATCTTCTAAAGCATGAACTCCATGGTGAGTGATCTTTAAGGGTGGTCCTCCAGCCCAGGAGCGATGCAACGCTTTCTGGCTAGCAACAATGAAACCCAATCCGAACTTATCTGTCTTGTGAGGAAAATCTGGTAGTTGACCCCACACTGTACTTCCTCCTTCATTGATTACAGCCTCCGCATATTTAAGAGATGACATCCGAGACACATGCTTGGTAATGATGGGTACATCAATCATTGTCTTTGCTACCGCGACCTCAGGAGAAACCTCTTCAAAGTGTTGCAAAGGCGTTTCTATGAATTCACCATCTAACTCCGCGTAGCGGAAAGAGTTAAGGTGGCTTATCATATACTCCTCCTCACCATGAACTGTTATGATCTTACCCTGGACCGGGTATTTGAGCATCTGGTGTAGAGAAGAAGTGACTGCCCCAGCGTTGTGGATCCATGTTATGATAGAACTGCACGAAGGTACATTTGGGACCCATTCCAGTGGACACACCATGGCTAAGAAAATCCTTCGGGAAGGATATTTCTGGTCCACGATGGAAGCCGATTGTTACCAACACTCCCGAACTTGTCATAAATGCCAAATCTATGCTGACAAGGTGCATATCCCTCCAGTTCCTTTGAATGTCCTAACTGCACCTTGGCCTTTCGCAATGTGGGGCATCGATATGATCGGTGAGATCCGACCAACGGCATCCAATGGGCATCGTTTCATCTTGGTGGCGATCGATTACTTCACGAAATGGGTCGAGGCAGCTTCCTATGCCACAGTAACCAAGAGCGTCGTGGCACGTTTCATCCGGCATAATCTGATCTGTCGGTACGGAGTCCCAGAAAGAATCATAACGGACAATGGTACCAATCTCAATAACAAAATGATCACTGAACTCTGTGAACAATTCAAGATACAGCACCACAATTCTTCCCCCTATCGGCCGAAGATGAATGGGGCTGTAGAGGCAGCCAATAAAAATATCAAGAAAATTGTGCAGAAGATGACAGTGACCTATAAAGATTGGCACGAGATGTTACCGTTCGCTCTTCATGGGTACCGCACCTCAGCAAGGACGTCAACCGGGGCAACTCCTTTCTCCTTGGTCTACGGCATGGAGGCAGTCTTGCCGATTGAAATCCAGATACCCTCTCTTCGGATAATGAAGGATGCAGACTTGAATGAAGATGATTGGATCCAAACTCGACTTGATCAACTAAATCTGATTGACGAAAAGAGGCTCACTGCTATCTGTCACGGTCAAACGTATCAGAAACGGATGATCAGGGCATTTAACAAGAAAGTCAGACCGCAAGAGTATCAAGTTGGGGACCTGGTAATCAAACGCATCATCCTTCCTCAAAGTGATCCCCGGGGCAAATGGACCCCTACTTACGAAGGGCCATTTGTGGTTAAGCGTGTGTTCTCAGGAGGAGCCATGATCCTAACCACCATGGACGGTGACGACCTTCCTCACCCCGCCAATGCAGACATAGTGAAAAAATACTACGCATAAATAAAAGACCCGCTAGGTTGACATACCTAGGCAAAAATAAGGGCTTCCCGGCGAACCAAAAAAGGTTCGGGCAAAAATAAGGGATGAAATGAAAAATCTGTACACCCGGCAAGTCGAAAACCTGAAAGGGCGGCTTGGGCAAAAATGGGTATCCCGGTGGACTGAAAACCCGAAAGGGCGGTCCAGGCAAAAGTTAGGGATAAAAGCGTAACACTATGTTTCATTGGATCACTTCGCATCCGGAATTCGGCATCAACTATCTGGCCCCAGATTTCGGCGTTGACCAATCAGCTTCATCTTCAACTAAGCGGCAAAGCGATGAGACATCCGAAGACATAAAGGCAATAGCAGAGTTGGAACCCAGTGGGATTGTTCACATAGCTGTTTTGTTTTCTTTTTCAAATTGTAACTTCTATACTTTTGGCGATGTCCTCTTACTAGGATGTCAGCCTCTTGTACAAAAAAAAAAAAAAAAAAAACGCCTATTCACAGGCAAAGTTTAAATCAATACAAATTCACTTGTCCATACAAATTGCCATTGTTTTTTTTTTTTTTTTTCTGTTTTGTCTTGCGAAGAACGTCCAATGTTCATTTTTGATATATGCATTTGACATTAAATTGCTGATTCATAAATGTTTGCATATGAAAAAAGAGATTAATTACAAGTGATATCAAAGACAGGGGCAATGTGGAGTTGTCTAATGCGGTCTAGTTGTTTTGTCCACCAAGGCACCAAGATAGGTTCAACTGAAAATGTGGCCAAATCATCTTAACTCCCCGCGGAGTAAAACAAGGTTCAGCAGCACTTTCCCCAAGCAGGAGTCAATTCCCCGTCAATCCTGAAAAAGGCGCAACATTCCCCGGCGGGTCTTAAAAGCTCATCCCCAGTAGATTCTGCGAGCTTATCCCCGGCGAAGTACGAACGTCTCGCCCAAGTTTTATTTAGAGTTATTTCCTCACAAGGACTTATAACTGGGTTATCCTCAGCTAAAAGCCACGGAAGACCGTTCTCGGCAAAAGTTCCTTCAATCCCCAGCGAAGTCTATCTTTTGTATTCCCAAGCAGAGTTTATCCTTGAGGTTTCCCCAGCGGAGTTTATCATCATTGTCCTCAGCGGAGTCCATTGTTAAAAGTCCTCAGCGGGCCTCTCATCAAAACTTCGGTCAAGCATCTCTTCCGCAAAGCAGCTTCCCAGTCATTCGTCAAGGATTCATTTTCCTAAGATGAAATTACACTCATAAACATTTCACATTTTCATACATACACGATGAAACACATACACCATCAAATGTTGAACATCATGGCATCATGCATATCATACATCATGACATTGCATACAGCTTACGTCTTTGCCTTTCAGGAAAAAGACAATCTCAAAAACGACTACCTTCAACTGTCACAATTCCAGATTCGATACCTGTATCTAGCCAGGGCACATCTGAGAGTGATCAGTTTCCAGACTCGATTCCTGTATCTAGCCAGGGCACGTCTGAAGAGTTCAAAGATTCGATACCTGTATCCAGCCAGGGCACATCTATCAACTACAACAGCTCCAGATTCGATTCCTGTATCCAGCCAGGGCATATCTGTTGACCACATTTCCAGACTCGACTCCTGTATCTAGCCAGGGCACGTCTGAAGAGTTCGAAGATTCGATACCTGTATCCAGCCAGGGCACATCTATTTGACGACTATTCCCGGATTCGACTCCTGTATCCAGCCAGGGCACATCTGAGCAACCAATTGTAGATTCAAATACCTGTATCTAGCCAGGACATATCTGCATAAGGAGACTAAAGATCAAACACCTGTAACAAGCCAGGAAAACATCTGTCTTTCTTAAATACACAAGTTCTCGCTAAGGAATCTCTTATGCGATCAACACTTCCAAATGGCATCTATAAGCCCATTCCCGACAAAGTTCTATCACTTTTCCAGATGGCATCTACAAAGCCCATCTCCCTATCCACCATCTCTCCCAAATGGCATCTATAAGCCCATTCCCGACACCACGTTGTTGATACTTCAACATGCGAGTGCAAATTTCCGGGCACTCTAGTGTCCAATCTCCTTTTACCCTCGAGTCACGAAAGGCAAACTTGCCAATCTAACTCTTCAGGTCCAAGAAGATTGAACATGGGCAACTGTTGTACCCCAAAATTTGCCCTCCCATTTCCTCAACATTTTCTCATCACAAGACATTTAAAGATCAAGATACAATTAGGGTTTCCTCTGCTCAAGACTTCTCCTTGCACTGTGGACTCAAATTAGGGTTTGTGTTTGCCTAAAGATGTTTTGACCTAAAATGCCTAAGATGACTTTCATGCTTCATATTGGACTCCCAAGTTTACCCATACCAAGTTTCAAGTCTTGATTCCAAGTTTTTCCCAGTCAATTGGACAGTTGACCTAGAAATCAGCTGTATTGGGGAAAAAGTCAACTGTGGCCAATTGACAGTCAAACCTCATGAAATTTGATCCACATCAACATTATGAACTCATATGAACCATTTGATCAAGTTTGGATCACAATTTCATAAGAAATTTGATCAGATCACCAAAAGGGCAAAATGGTCATTTTTAGGGTTTTGACTGCACAAAGGCAATTTTTGACTGTTTGACCTAGCCAATGGCAAACCAAGCTCACATATGGACTCAAGGACCCCATGGAATTATCTTGACATGTTCATCAAGCTCAAAAGATCCCAAGTACACAAGATTGACAGTTGAATTTCCCAGTCAATTGATCAATTTTGACTGTATACTGAAAAGTCAAACTTTGACTTTTTGGTCAAAATCAAGAGTCAAGATTCATTTTTCATCAAAACATGCCAAATCATGAAGCTTGTTCACCAAGAAATCACAAAATGCAAATTAGGGTTTGAAAATGGAATTTTTCATAACTTAGAATTTTTCTAAGTTATGAAAAAACCCTAATTTTTTCCCAACTTTGCCCCATCTTTTCACCATGATCCATTTGGATTCAAACAAAAGTCAAAACATGAAAGTTGTAGCTTGTTGAATAATCTAAAACTTTGATTCACAAAGTTTTCTCATTTGAAGCTTGTATCTCAAGTTATGATTTTTTTGAATAAGGGCACTAAACCATCTTTTAACTTAGTGAAATTTGACCTATTTTGACAAGGTTTTCTACCCTACTTCAAGGCCACTTTTCATACCCTTCCACTTGGAATTTCAAATTGCATTTCAAAGATGGATTGTAGTACACATTCCAAGCTTTCCAAAATGTCCAAGAACTCATCAAACAACCTCATAACTTGAGAGATTCGAATTTCACAAGTTGGCAAAAATTCACTTTTGTTCTTCATCAAAGCATGTTCATAAACTTGGCAAATTTGAATTCAGCATGCTTAAGCTACATTGCAGGCCTCTAATCCCATTTTCACTCAATAATTCAATGCATATCCTTTGTGCTCTAGCATTATCTTGCTCATTTGGACAATACACACAAAATCAAGCCTAAACTAGAAAAAGCATATTATCCATTCTTGTAAAGTGTTACTTTATGGCAACTTTGCAAATCTATGAGGTACAATGCAGATCTTTGAAGCAAAAAGGCATGGGCATATCCCACTGATCAAGACTCAAATGTGCAGCATAGATTGAGGCATTGTACTGGCCTAGAAACCAAGTTGACATTTGCTTGCTTCACATAGAAGTAACATCCATAACTTATGCCATCTCTCATACCAGCATACAAACACAAGAACAAAGTTGTCAAACACATTACACATAACATATCCAAGCTAAGACACGAGCTCTTGACCTCCAAAACACCCTCCATCTCAGAATCATCCTCAAACTGCACAAACAGGGGTGCCCCTGCAGTTTGAGTTCAAACTCCCAATCCCTTCAAGCATTTTGATTCAAACCTTTTCCTCTACCTTCCCTACAATATATACAAGCTATCCATATCCTAAAATCAGACCTGTAACACCTCCAAGCCACTTCACCATTTTTAATTTTTTGTTTTGCAGTTGGAGTTCATTAGCTCGATTCAGGAAGTTTCAAGGCAAAGTAGGAACTGGAAAAGCTTCCTTACACTTCAAGGAAGCTGTACAAGTCCTCATTTCACTCTGAAACATCCTCCATTGCCCAGCTCGATTCCAACTGAACAGGTATATTCATGGAGTTCTATCTCTCTTGTTAGGCATTGTTAGCTTTAGGTTTTTGAAGAAAACATGTCACAATCATAGCCCTGAACATGCTCATATGATTAGATTTCATTTATGTTTCGTGTGCTTAGAGAATTTCATGTCTGAACATTGATGAAAAGTTAGGTCAGAAAAGAGGGGGAGAGAAATTCTCCCTCATCTTAGAGAGATAGGTCATGTTCTTTATATGGTTGAAACCGTCTCTTAATGCTCTACACTTTTCATGTTATGAGTTTTGCTTGAAAGTCCAGGAATCCAGAGATAAAAAACGCGTGTTTTGTGTGAAGAAAGCTGTACAGAGGTTGAAGAAGAAGTGATCTGGGCTGGGCCTGGATTTGTTTCCTTTTCACACCCCATTTTTTGGTTTACACCCCCCTGAGCCCATTTGCTCATTTTTTGACATTTTTGACTTTTTCTTTTTGGGTTGACTTTGTTTATTTTTTCTCATACCATTAAAATTTTTAAAATATTTTTTCCATCACTTTTTGTATTTATGGCATATTTATTTGTTTATTTCTTTTGTTATATACAAATATATATATATATATATACTATTATTGAAATAAATAGAAAATAGTGTAGATACATTTTTATTTTTTATTTACTTTATGAAAATATTTTACACAAAAAAATACTTTTTATTTTATTAAAATATTTAAATATTTATTTTAGAATAATACATATTTAGGGTTATATATATATATATATATATATATTTGATTATTAATGTATTTAAGAAAAAGATATAAAAATACTTGATTTTTTTTATTAACATTTGATACAAAAATATTTTTTTCACAATATACTTCATTTTAGGTTATTTTTATAGATAATAAATAAATAGTTGTATTAAAATTAAATAATACCTTTTATTTAAAAATTAGGGTTTTTCACCCTAAGTTCAAAAATACTAAAAAATAAATACATTTTTATTTTCTTTTTCCTTTTACATAAATAATATTTTCTCATACACATAGAAACTTTCTTTTTACATTTCACATATTTATTTAATTTACATTTAATTATGCATTGCAAAATATCCAATTGTTGTAATAATTTAGATCTAAATTCTTGTCAATATCCCCATTTGAACATTTGTACCCCCCTTCCCATATTTGGTTGTGTAATAGCTTAGTAATTTTAATTTCGCACTTTATTGCTTTCTAAATAATAACATGCTAGAATTAGGGTTTGTATGCGAAAAAACGAAAAAAAATAGTTTGACCTAATACAAGATAAACAAGCATGAAAATGAATACACAAATCACACTTGCATCCCCTAGGGTATTTCACTTGTTGCCTTCAAATAAATGGGCCATATTGTATGTTGAACATCTTTGGGCAAAGCAAACAGTTTGAATGATCATAGTCCCTCGATAAAACTTTTCAAAACAAACAAAACAAATGATCAAGTCCCTTAGAGAAATTGCCCAAAGACATTTAACGTCGTTACAATTATGGTCTAAACGATGACCCGCGCCTGTCCCTTTCACATCCTAACACAAGGTTGCCCACCAAATACAATGGTGGTGCAAACTTGTTAAAAGGGTTAAAGTATAGCAATAATCTTTTGAGAAATTTAGGAGTAGATAATCTCTTAGTTACTTGAATCAACTTGCAAAACAAAACACTTGCCTAATTTCAAAACCACACAACACTACACTTTCAAAACAACTTTCAAAAAACAAATGAAAACCTTTTCAAAAGACATACATCTTTGTATACATCCCCACATGGATCATTGCAAAGGTTGCCACCACATTGGCCTCTTTTCAAAACATTTTCAAAACCCACACACTCAAGCACCATTTAAAACAATTGAAAACAAAAGGCAAGTGATCTAAGCAAGTAACTAAGAGCCCATGGATAACCATGGATAGAAAGGGTGCTAATACCTTCCCTTTCTATAATCTACTCCCCGAACCCAAGAAAACATCTCAAAAGGTTTTTTGCTGTGCTTTTTAACCTTTCCTTAGGATAAAATAAAAAGTCGGTGGCGACTCTTGCTAACCGCAACATTTGCGAATACGAACGCAAAACACTAGTCAGTTCTCCCACCGTATCACAGAACTGGCGACTCTGCTGGGGATAACTTTTAAAGTGGAGTAACCTTAGGGTTTAGATCACCTTTGTTTTCAATTGCTTGCTTTGTTTGCTTTTACATATTGTGGGCTTTGTATCGGAGTTTTATAGATCCTAACCCGGATCTGGGGAAACCCTTTTAGGTAGCAACAAGGCTGTGAGGGAACTGTGCGGGGTATACCGACATGGTTGAAGCAGTCTGCTACGTTGATGTGGCACTTTGGTGTGTACCGGTAACCCTTGAGTTCAGTCAAGGAGAGTACGGGGCCGCCGCGTGGTGTCATGAAGCATCAACTAACCTTAGGAACCTTAATTGAACCATCTTGGCCTTTTTAGGGTAGTGAGATAACTGACTTTGGTGCAGTCCGAGGTTGGTTGATACTCGATACTACACTCAATTGAGGGTTGCTTTCCTGGAATATTTCGGTCGCCAGTTCAGTGGCTAAATCGAAACGATGAACAATGAAAGCAATCCAGTGATATTGGGACCTTTAGAACCCGGTTACTTTTGATAGGACAGGTTGAGCCCACAAAACTTCAAGAGGGTAATACCCAGACCCCATGCAGGCCTAAACTCTAAGGGTTTGTGTGACTTGTATGCCTTACCATGTTTGCCTTTGTGAATGTTTATAGTGCATTTAATCATCATATCATTACATCATACAAACATCATGAGCATTGACTAACCGTTTCAAGGGTTTCGAATCTTCATCTTTGTTCTTGTTTTATAGGACATGGAAACTGCTCGCAGAAAGACAATTCAGATTAGCCTCGTAAAGATCCCTCCTCAGCTTAAGGAGCTTCTGTCCAGAATTCCCGAGAGTTCTTCATTCAGTGAAAGACATGGGAGACTCATCAACTTGGTTAACACCAACATTGAGGAGGACTTGATAAAGGTCCTGTTCCAATTCTTTGACCCTCTGCATCACTGTTTCACCTTCCCGGATTATCAGTTGGTGCCTACATTGGAAGAATTCTCCCGACTTCTGAAGGTCCCTATCCTCGATCAACTACCCTACAACGGTACGGAAGAGGAACCCAAGCTTGAAGAGATTGCTAAAGCCTTGCACCTACAGACATCTGACCTCAAGGGACATTGGGAAGTTAGAAGTGGTATCAAAGGTTTCTTAGCTAGATTTCTGTTTGAAAAGGCTCAGGAATGTTGGAACTCTCTTGACCTACGAGCTTTTGAAGAAGTCATGGCCCTCCTTGTCTATGGTTTGGTGTTGTTCCCTAACCCAGATCAGCTTATTGATATCAGTGCTGTCCAGATCTTTATGACCAGGAATCCTATACCTACACTGTTGGGGGACATCCTTCACTCATGTTACACTCGAACCATGAGGAGAAGGGGTGTCCTTATGTG
Organism: Vicia faba; assembly: GCA_948472305.1. Classification (NCBI taxonomy): domain Eukaryota; kingdom Viridiplantae; phylum Streptophyta; class Magnoliopsida; order Fabales; family Fabaceae; genus Vicia; species Vicia faba. Next base: position 1,516,818,321 of record OX451735.1, read on the forward strand.
TTGCACTCCTCTCTTGGGAAGGTGGTTTATTTCGCATCTTCCACAATCAGTTTTGAAGAACGAGCGGGGTTTGAGATGGTCACAACGGTTAATGACTCTCACGCATGCAGATATACATTGGTGTCCTAGGTCCCGGGAAGACGTCACTATCATTGATCGTTGTGGGGAGTACCCTAATGTTCCTTTATTTGGAATCAAAGGAGGTATAACCTACAACCCATGCCTGGCTTGGAGACAGTTTGGTTATGCTCGTAAGGAGGGCCCTCATGACATGTTAATTCCTGACATAGTCTTCGACTTCGACAACGATACTCAAGGACTTCGTCGGAGATTTATCAGAGCTTGGGGGATGCCGAGTAGGATAGACAGCAAAACACTGGGGCACCGGAACTCCATCCCGTTGGAGCCTTACCTCAAGTGGGTACGAGCCCGCTCTCAGAAGTTAGTAATGCCTTACCCTCACATGCTACCTGTAATCAAAGAGCCAGTCTTGGAAGGAGAAGCATCCTACACCATTCAACATCCCGACATGCCCACCTCTTGGGAAGAGATGCAGAAGAGCTGGATCCAACTTAAGGAAGAGCGGAATTCTCTTGAGACCAGTCTACATGCTAGTGAAAAGAAGGTCCTGGAACTCACCCGCCTGCTGCACGAGGAAAGGAATCTCAACACCTACATCGCGCCAAAAAGGATGCGCAATGTCTTTTTACCTTAAGGGGTTATTTTGTAATATTTGGCCCATAAGGCATTTATGTACTAACGAATTTCTCCTTATTAATATGATGTGCGTTCCTTTTTGTCTACAACAAAGTTTGAATGTTCCAAATCCTTGAATGCATTGCATACATACGCATTCCATTGCACCATATGCATAGCAGGTACCCTATTTCACAGGTTGCTTAATTTTCTTCGCTGTTTATGTGAACAGTCATCATGAATCCGGAATCATCCAGTGAGCAAGCAATCAAGGCCCTTCAGGCCCAAAGTGCACAGTTTCAAGAGATGGTCCTAAGCCTAGCCCAGGGTCAGCAAGAGTTGAAGACTCTACTCCTGAAGAAGAAGAAGAAAAAGAGAACGGCGATGTTCAACACCGGACGCAGATTTGGGAACACACTCCACAATGAAGCTGATCCAACCACTTCTTCTGCTGAGAAAAATAGTCCCCAAGGGGGAGGAGCTCCTAGTCCCGCAGTCTCCGACAACGAGACGGACTATAACGAGGAACAATACCCACCTGCTGCTGACAGATACAAACAATTGGAGGACCGCTTGAGCGCTATGGAAATTCAGAACGTGCCAGGACTGGATTTCGGAGATTTGGGATTATCTTCCGGAGTAGTAATTCCACACAAGTTTAAGGCGCCTGCCTTCGCCAAATATGATGGGGTCTCCTGCCCAAAGCTGCATCTGAGGTCGTATGTAAGGAAAATCCAACCTTACACGGCGGATAAGAACCTCTGGATTCACTTCTTCTAGGACAGCCTCTCGGGGTCTCAGCTTGAATGGTTCTACCAATTAGACGGAGCTAGCATCCGGCACTGGGAGGATTTGGCGACTGCTTTCTACAGACAATACCAATATAATTCTGATCTCGCTCCTACGCGTACCCAACTTCAGGGTATGTCTCTAGGGACGGGTGAAGGATTCAAAGAGTACGCTCAAAAATGGAGAGATTTGGCTGGCAGGGTGCAGCCTCCATTAACTGATCGAGAGCTGGTTGATATGTTTCTGGGAACGTTGTCTGGTCCGTTTTTCAATCATTTGGTTGGAAACTCCTCCGCTGGGTTCACAGATTTGATATTAACGGGAGAGAGAATTGAAGCTGGCATCAGGTCAGGCAAGATACAGAAGGCTGCCTCTACAAGTGCTGAGAAGAGGCCATTTAAGAAGGAAGCAAGCGCCGTCTATGGCCCTAGAAGGCAAGTCAAGCCCGAAAGTCGCCAAGCCGTCAACGCTTTGGTCATCTCCAAACCTGTTGCTGCTCCTCAGCAGTACAATCAACAAAGAAATGAAAGGCCCAAGAGGCAGTATACCCGATTGAGTATGACATTATCTCAAATTTTACCCCAACTGTTATCCACCAACCTGGTGACCCTCAAAGAAGCTCCTAAAGTCGTCAACACTACGTCTCCTAAATACAACCCAAATGCCCGGTGTGCTTATCATTCCGATAGTCCCGGGCACACTACTGATGATTGCTGGGCCTTGAGAAACAAAGTGCAAGATCTAATTGACGCAAAAGAAATTCAGTTTGAAGCGCCGGAAAGACCGAATGTTGTAACGGCTCCTATGCCCCAGCATAGGGTAAATGCCATTGAGGAAGAAGTGTACGCTGTTTCGGTAGATGAAGTTGTTACTCCTTTGAAGACTGTTAAGAAGAACCTACTGCGGGCCGGTTTATTTCCGGGTTGCGGCGAAGGTTGCCCATTCTGTGCTATTTCCCTATCTGATTGTCCCTTGCTAAGGTTAGGCATCCAAGGCCTAATGGATAGCAAGGAGATTCTATTCAAAAAGACTGCTGTTCAATTGGTTCCAATGAAAGAAGTTTCCGTGATCACCATCTTCAAAAATCCAATCAAGGCTCCCCCAAAGAAGCCTATTCAAATCTTGACAGTTGCGCCTGTGATCATTACTGTTCCAGGACCCATCTCCTACGTGTCTGATAAAGCTGTCCCCTGGCATTATGGGGCAGACGTATATGTAAATGGAATCAAGCAAGAATTTGATGCTAGTGCCAGTATCTGCGATATCACCGGTCCAGCTAAAGTCACCCGCAGTGGCAGGCTCTTCTCGCCTGACATTGCGCCGCCCGCTTTTCGAAAACCCCTCCTCATAAAACCTGCAAGTGTACCAAGTCCTGTTGCTGATCAAATTGTGTCCCCTGCTGCCGAGTCATCAAATGCTCGGGGCAAAGGGATTGAAGAAGAGCCTGCCCGGATGGAGGCACCAATACCCGTGAATGCTGAGGCCTCCCGACAAGAAATGGAGGAGATTCTGAAAATAATAAAGAAAAGTGATTTTAATGTTGTCGAACAATTGGGGCATACACCCTCCAAGATCTCCCTGCTTTCCTTATTACTATGTTCCGAGGCCCATGCAAAGTCCTTAATCTCATTTCTCAAGACGGCCCATGTGCCGCAGGAGACGTCTGCAGTTCAGTTCACTGACTGCATAGCGAATCTGACAGCAGACAACGGCTTGGGCTTTTCAGATACTGACCTAACCGCAAAAGGGAGAGACCACAATGATGCCCTGCATGTCTCTATTGAATGCAGGGGCACTACTCTGGCACATGTATTGGTGGACACTGGTTCTTCCCTGAATGTTCTTCCGAAAAAGGCTTTAGATCGTCTGGATTATGAAGGCCTGGAATTGAAACCCAGCAATATCATCGTCAGAGCCTTTGACGGTTCCAAGAGGATGGTTCATGGAGAGGTTAACATCCCTATTCGTGTGGGCTCTCAAGTGTTTGACTCTACCTTTTACGTGATGGATATACGTCCATCATACTCTTGTTTGTTGGGTCGACCTTGGATCCATAAAGCTGGGGCAGTAACCTCCACCTTGCACCAAAAGCTGAAGTATCCTGTCAGGGGGAAAATCGTCACTGTGCAAGGAGAAGAGGAGTATATGGTGAGCCATTTGAATTCCTTCAGGTACATCGAGATGGACGGAGAATTTATTGAAACTCCCTTCCAACATTTCGAGGAGGTACATCCAATTTCAGCAGCTGCAGAGACAATGGCCGAAGAGAGTGACTCCTGGAAGATGGCTTCCCTAAGGGATGCCCGGGCTGTGGTTCAGAAAGGCAATGGTGCACACTGGGGTCAGCTTCCTGACTTCACTCAGAAGAACGACAAGTTTGGGCTAGGCTTTACTGCAGAGGCTCAGAAGGCAGTCCGCAAAGAGAAGATTGGAAAGGCTCCGGTGTTTATTTCCAGCTCAAGGGTGAATGCTATCGAGGAGGATGTGGAGGAAGCTGAGTTTGATAATTGGATCTACCCGACTGCCAGCGGCGGACCAAGCAACTGGACAGCAAAGGATTTTACCCCTATCACATTTGTCACGCAGTAATTGATTTCTTTTGATTTCCAAATTTGTAACAAACAATATGTTAAAACTCTGTTGGCTCGGTGTCCTGCCCGGGGCATCGTAGCTCCATTTGTGAGGGCTTTTTGTATGACATTTTCATATATCATCAATCAAAACATTGGACGTTTGTTGCATTTCAAATCTTGTGTTCCTTTTCTTTCTGTGTTATACATATTGCAAAACAGCTATATTTACACACACTCACTTATACAGGTTTCAATCCACTCTGGATCTCACTGGCAACAGCTCTGCTACCGCCAGTTATGACTTCGAAAATCCGATCAACTTGGCCGAAGACGAAGGTGAAGATGATTGCGAAGTGCCTGGTGAACTCGCAAGACTGCTACTACAGGAAGAGAGGGCTATTCAACCACATGAAGAGCCTGTGGAGACAATTAACTTGGGTACCGAGACAGATAGGAAAGAGGTCAAGATTGGTGCCAACCTAGAGCTCAGCGTGAAGCAACGATTGATCCAGATGCTACAAGACTACATGGAGATTTTTGCTTGGTCCTATGAAGAAATGCCCGGTTTGGATGCCGACATTGTAGTTCACCATTTGCCGACCAAGGAAGATTGCCCTCCAGTAAAGCAAAAAGTTCGGCGAATGCGTCCAGAGATGTCTGAGAAGATTAAAGCTGAGGTGATGAAACAGTTTGATGCGGGTTTCCTTGCAGTAACTTCTTACCCTCAGTGGGTTGCCAATGTTGTGCCAGTGCCGAAGAAGGACGGTAAAGTCAGAATGTGTGTTGACTACAGGGATCTGAACAGGGCCAGCCCCAAGGATGATTTCCCCCTACCTCACATTGATGTCCTTATTGACAATACAGCTCAACACAAGGTGTTCTCCTTCATGGATGGTTTTTCAGGGTATAATCAGATCAAGATGGCTCCAGAAGATATGGAGAAGACTACCTTTGTGACTCAGTGGGGCACCTTCTGTTATAAGGTCATGCCATTCGGATTGAAAAATGCTGGGGCAACCTATCAGCGTGCCATGGTTGCTTTATTTCATGATATGATCCATCATGAGATCGAAGTATACGTTGATGACATGATTGCAAGGTCTCAAACAGATGAGGAGCACCTTGATCATCTGAGGAAGTTGTTTGACCGACTCAAGTTGTACAAGCTGAGATTGAATCCCAACAAATGCACCTTCGGGGTGAGGTCCGGAAAATTGCTAGGTTTCATCGTAAGTGATAAAGGTATCCAGGTGGACCCTGCCAAGGTTAAAGCTATTCAAGAGATGCCGACCCCAAAGACAGAGAAAGAAGTCAGAGGGTTCCTAGGACGACTGAATTACATTGCCCGATTCATCTCACATCTGACTGCTACTTGTGAGCCAATCTTCAAATTACTGAAGAAAGATCAAGTGGTACGCTGGAATGATGAATGTCAGGCCGCCTTTGAAAGAATAAAGGAATATCTCCAAGAGCCACCCATTCTTATGCCACCGGTGGAAGGAAGACCTCTGATACTTTACTTGACAGTGCTTGATAATTCAATGGGGTGTGTGCTGGGGCAGCATGACGAGTCTGGCCGAAAAGAGCACGCTATTTATTACTTGAGCAAAAAGTTTACCGACTGTGAGTCTCGTTACTCACTGCTTGAGAAAACTTGCTGCGCTCTTGTATGGGCTGCTCGCCGGTTGAGACAGTATATGCTGACTCACACTACCTTATTGATTTCAAAGATGGATCCCATAAAGTACATATTTGAAAAGCCTGCTTTGTCTGGAAGAATAGCGAGATGGCAAATGATCTTAACAGAATATGATATCCAGTATACAACTCAGAAAGCAATTAAGGGAAGTGTACTGGCTGATCATTTGGCACACCAACCCGTGGACGATTACCAATCATTGAACTTTGATTTTCCGGACGAAGACATCATGGTGGTAACTGACTGTGAAGTACCTGGACCGGATGAAGGACCTGAGGAAGGATCCCGGTGGTCTATGCATTTTGATGGAGCCTCCAATGCTTTGGGTAACGGCGTCGGCGCTGTAATCATATCTCCCAAGGGGACTCATACTCCACTCACCGCCCGATTATGTTTCAGCTGCACCAACAACATGGCAGAATATGAGGCATGTATCATGGGTTTACAAGCTGCGATCGATTTGAGGATCAAGTTTCTAAGTGTCTTCGGAGATTCCGCTCTCGTGATCAATCAGGTCAAAGGCGAGTGGGATACGAAACACCCGAATCTTATTCCTTACAAGGAGTATGTGTCGACCTTGCTCCCTCACTTTGAAGAGATAACTTTTGAGCATTTCCCCAGAGAAGAGAATCAGCTAGCGGACGCACTAGCCACGATGTCTTCAATGTTCAAAGTTAAATGGGACAATGAGGCTCCTCAAATCATAATCTGGAAGTTGGATGAACCGGCATACTGCTGTGAGCTCGAGACTGAGAAGGCAACTGAAAAACCCTGGTATCACGAGGTGAAGAGGTACTTGGAAGCTCAGGAATACCCTGAAGGCGCATCTGTCAATGATAAGAAGTTCATGAGGAGATTTGCTGCAAAATTCTTCCTCAGCAACGGCATTCTCTACAAACGGAATCATGATTCAACTCTGTTACGTTGTGTGGATAAGGCTGAAGCAGAGAAAATTATGATAGAACTGCACGAAGGTACATTTGGGACCCATTCCAGTGGACACACCATGGCTAAGAAAATCCTTCGGGCAGGATATTTCTGGTCCACGATGGAAGCCGATTGTTACCAACACTCCCGAACTTGTCATAAATGCCAAATCTATGCTGACAAGGTGCATATCCCTCCAGTTCCTTTGAATGTCCTAACTGCACCTTGGCCTTTCGCAATGTGGGGCATCGATATGATCGGTGAGATCCGACCAACGGCATCCAATGGGCATCGTTTCATCTTGGTGGCGATCGATTACTTCACGAAATGGGTCGAGGCAGCTTCCTATGCCACAGTAACCAAGAGCGTCGTGGCACATTTCATCCGGCATAATCTGATCTGTCGGTACGGAGTCCCAGAAAGAATCATAACGGACAATGGTACCAATCTCAATAACAAAATGATCACTGAACTCTGTGAACAATTCAAGATACAGCACCACAATTCTTCCCCCTATCGGCCGAAGATGAATGGGGCTGTAGAGGCAGCCAATAAAAATATCAAGAAAATTGTGCAGAAGATGACAGTGACCTATAAAGATTGGCACGAGATGTTACCGTTCGCTCTTCATGGGTACCGCACCTCAGCAAGGACGTCAACCGGGGCAACTCCTTTCTCCTTGGTCTACGGCATGGAGGCAGTCTTGCCGATTGAAATCCAGATACCCTCTCTTCGGATAATGAAGGATGCAGACTTGAATGAAGATGATTGGATCCAAACTCGACTTGATCAACTAAATCTGATTGACGAAAAGAGGCTCACTGCTATCTGTCACGGTCAAACGTATCAGAAACGGATGATCAGGGCATTTAACAAGAAAGTCAGACCGCAAGAGTATCAAGTTGGGGACCTGGTAATCAAACGCATCATCCTTCCTCAAAGTGATCCCCGGGGCAAATGGACCCCTACTTACGAAGGGCCATTTGTGGTTAAGCGTGTGTTCTCAGGAGGAGCCATGATCCTAACCACCATGGACGGTGACGACCTTCCTCACCCCGCCAATGCAGACATAGTGAAAAAATACTACGCATAAATAAAAGACCCGCTAGGTTGACATACCTAGGCAAAAATAAGGGCTTCCCGGCGAACCAAAAAAGGTTCGGGCAAAAATAAGGGATGAAATGAAAAATCTGTACACCCGGCAAGTCGAAAACCTGAAAGGGCGGCTTGGGCAAAAATGGGTATCCCGGTGGACTGAAAACCCGAAAGGGCGGTCCAGGCAAAAGTTAGGGATAAAAGCGTAACACTATGTTTCATTGGATCACTTCGCATCCGGAATTCGGCATCAACTATCTGGCCCCAGATTTCGGCGTTGACCAATCAGCTTCATCTTCAACTAAGCGGCAAAGCGATGAGACATCCGAAGACATAAAGGCAATAGCAGAGTTGGAACCCAGTGGGATTGTTCACATAGCTGTTTTGTTTTCTTTTTCAAATTGTAACTTCTATACTTTTGGCGATGTCCTCTTACTAGGATGTCAGCCTCTTGTACAAAAAAAAAAAAAAAAAAAAACGCCTATTCACAGGCAAAGTTTAAATCAATACAAATTCACTTGTCCATACAAATTGCCATTGTTTTTTTTTTTTTTTTTTTTTTTTTCTGTTTTGTCTTGCGAAGAACGTCCAATGTTCATTTTTGATATATGCATTTGACATTAAATTGCTGATTCATAAATGTTTGCATATGAAAAAAGAGATTAATTACAAGTGATATCAAAGACAGGGGCAATGTGGAGTTGTCTAATGCGGTCTAGTTGTTTTGTCCACCAAGGCACCAAGATAGGTTCAACTGAAAATGTGGCCAAATCATCTTAACTCCCCGCGGAGTAAAACAAGGTTCAGCAGCACTTTCCCCAAGCAGGAGTCAATTCCCCGTCAATCCTGAAAAAGGCGCAACATTCCCCGGCGGGTCTTAAAAGCTCATCCCCAGTAGATTCTGCGAGCTTATCCCCGGCGAAGTACGAACGTCTCGCCCAAGTTTTATTTAGAGTTATTTCCTCACAAGGACTTATAACTGGGTTATCCTCAGCTAAAAGCCACGGAAGACCGTTCTCGGCAAAAGTTCCTTCAATCCCCAGCGAAGTCTATCTTTTGTATTCCCAAGCAGAGTTTATCCTTGAGGTTTCCCCAGCGGAGTTTATCATCATTGTCCTCAGCGGAGTCCATTGTTAAAAGTCCTCAGCGGGCCTCTCATCAAAACTTCGGTCAAGCATCTCTTCCGCAAAGCAGCTTCCCAGTCATTCGTCAAGGATTCATTTTCCTAAGATGAAATTACACTCATAAACATTTCACATTTTCATACATACACGATGAAACACATACAACATCAAATGTTGAACATCATGGCATCATGCATATCATACATCATGACATTGCATACAGCTTACGTCTTTGCCTTTCAGGAAAAAGACAATCTCAAAAACGACTACCTTCAACTGTCACAATTCCAGATTCGATACCTGTATCTAGCCAGGGCACATCTGAGAGTGATCAGTTTCCAGACTCGATTCCTGTATCTAGCTAGGGCACGTCTGAAGAGTTCAAAGATTCGATACCTGTATCCAGCCAGGGCACATCTATCAACTACAACAGCTCCAGATTCGATTCCTGTATCCAGCCAGGGCATATCTGTTGACCACATTTCCAGACTCGACTCCTGTATCTAGCCAGGGCACGTCTGAAGAGTTCGAAGATTCGATACCTGTATCCAGCCAGGGCACATCTATTTGACGACTATTCCCGGATTCGACTCCTGTATCCAGCCAGGGCACATCTGAGCAACCAATTGTAGATTCAAATACCTGTATCTAGCCAGGACATATCTGCATAAGGAGACTAAAGATCAAACACCTGTAACAAGCCAGGAAAACATCTGTCTTTCTTAAATACACAAGTTCTCGCTAAGGAATCTCTTATGCGATCAACACTTCCAAATGGCATCTATAAGCCCATTCCCGACAAAGTTCTGTCACTTTTCCAGATGGCATCTACAAAGCCCATCTCCCTATCCACCATCTCTCCCAAATGGCATCTATAAGCCCATTCCCGACACCACGTTGTTGATACTTCAACATGCGAGTGCAAATTTCCGGGCACTCTAGTGTCCAATCTCCTTTTACCCTCGAGTCACGAAAGGCAAACTTGCCAATCTAACTCTTCAGGTCCAAGAAGATTGAACAGGGGCAACTGTTGTACCCCAAAATTTGCCCTCCCATTTCCTCAACATTTTCTCATCACAAGACATTTAAAGATCAAGATACAATTAGGGTTTCCTCTGCTCAAGACTTCTCCTTGCACTGTGGACTCAAATTAGGGTTTGTGTTTGCCTAAAGATGTTTTGACCTAAAATGCCTAAGATGACTTTCATGCTTCATATTGGACTCCCAAGTTTACCCATACCAAGTTTCAAGTCTTGATTCCAAGTTTTTCCCAGTCAATTGGACAGTTGACCTAGAAATCAGCTGTATTGGGGAAAAAGTCAACTGTGGCCAATTGACAGTCAAACCTCATGAAATTTGATCCACATCAACATTATGAACTCATATGAACCATTTGATCAAGTTTGGATCACAATTTCATAAGAAATTTGATCAGATCACCAAAAGGGCAAAATGGTCATTTTTAGGGTTTTGACTGCACAAAGGCAATTTTTGACTGTTTGACATAGCCAATGGCAAACCAAGCTCACATATGGACTCAAGGACCCCATGGAATTATCTTGACATGTTCATCAAGCTCAAAAGATCCCAAGTACACAAGATTGACAGTTGAATTTCCCAGTCAATTGATCAATTTTGACTGTATACTGAAAAGTCAAACTTTGACTTTTTGGTCAAAATCAAGAGTCAAGATTCATTTTTCATCAAAACATGCCAAATCATGAAGCTTGTTCACCAAGAAATCACAAAATGCAAATTAGGGTTTGAAAATGGAATTTTTCATAACTTAGAATTTTTCTAAGTTATGAAAAAACCCTAATTTTTCCCCAACTTTGCCCCATCTTTTCACCATGATCCATTTGGATTCAAACAAAAGTCAAAACATGAAAGTTGTAGCTTGTTGCATAATCTACAACTTTGATTCACAAAGTTTTCTCATTTGAAGCTTGTATCTCAAGTTATGATTTTTTTGAATAAGGGCACTAAACCATCTTTTAACTTAGTGAAATTTGACCTATTTTGACAAGGTTTTCTACCCTACTTCAAGGCCACTTTTCATACCCTTCCACTTGGAATTTCAAATTGCATTTCAAAGATGGATTGTAGTACACATTCCAAGCTTTCCAAAATGTCCAAGAACTCATCAAACAACCTCATAACTTGAGAGATTCGAATTTCACAAGTTGGCAAAAATTCACTTTTGTTCTTCATCAAAGCATGTTCATAAACTTGGCAAATTTGAATTCAGCATGCTTAAGCTACATTGCAGGCCTCTAATCCCATTTTCACTCAATAATTCAATGCATATCCTTTGTGCTCTAGCATTATCTTGCTCATTTGGACAATACACACAAAATCAAGCCTAAACTAGAAAAAGCATATTATCCATTCTTGTAAAGTGTTACTTTATGGCAACTTTGCAAATCTATGAGGTACAATGCAGATCTTTGAAGCAAAAAGGCATGGGCATATCCCACTGATCAAGACTCAAATGTGCAGCATAGATTGAGGCATTGTACTGGCCTAGAAACCAAGTTGACATTTGCTTGCTTCACATAGAAGTAACATCCATAACTTATGCCATCTCTCATACCAGCATACAAACACAAGAACAAAGTTGTCAAACACATTACACATAACATATCCAAGCTAAGACACGAGCTCTTGACCTCCAAAACACCCTCCATCTCAGAATCATCCTCAAACTGCACAAACAGGGGTGCCCCTGCAGTTTGAGTTCAAACTCCCAATCCCTTCAAGCATTTTGATTCAAACCTTTTCCTCTACCTTCCCTACAATATATACAAGCTATCCATATCCTAAAATCAGACCTGTAACACCTCCAAGCCACTTCACCATTTTTAATTTTTTGTTTTGCAGTTGGAGTTCATTAGCTCGATTCAGGAAGTTTCAAGGCAAAGTAGGAACTGGAAAAGCTTCCTTACACTTCAAGGAAGCTGTACAAGTCCTCATTTCACTCTGAAACATCCTCCATTGCCCAGCTCGATTCCAACTGAACAGGTATATTCATGGAGTTCTATCTCTCTTGTTAGGCATTGTTAGCTTTAGGTTTTTGAAGAAAACATGTCACAATCATAGCCCTGAACATGCTCATATGATTAGATTTCATTTATGTTTCGTGTGCTTAGAGAATTTCATGTCTGAACATTGATGAAAAGTTAGGTCAGAAAAGAGGGGGAGAGAAATTCTCCCTCATCTTAGAGAGATAGGTCATGTTCTTTATATGGTTGAAACCGTCTCTTAATGCTCTACACTTTTCATGTTATGAGTTTTGCTTGAAAGTCCAGGAATCCAGAGATAAAAAACGCGTGTTTTGTGTGAAGAAAGCTGTACAGAGGTTGAAGAAGAAGTGATCTGGGCTGGGCCTGGATTTGTTTCCTTTTCACACCCCATTTTTTGGTTTACACCCCCCTGAGCCCATTTGCTCATTTTTTGACATTTTTGACTTTTTCTTTTTGGGTTGACTTTGTTTATTTTTTCTCATACCATTAAAATTTTTAAAATATTTTTTCCATCACTTTTTGTATTTATGGCATATTTATTTGTTTATTTCTTTTGTTATATACAAATATATATATATATACTATTATTGAAATAAATAGAAAATAGTGTAGATACATTTTTATTTTTTATTTACTTTATGAAAATATTTTACACAAAAAAATACTTTTTATTTTATTAAAATATTTAAATATTTATTTTAGAATAATACATATTTAGGGTTATATATATATATATATATATTTGATTATTAATGTATTTAAGAAAAAGATATAAAAATACTTGATTTTTTTTATTAACATTTGATACAAAAATATTTTTTTCACAATATACTTCATTTTAGGTTATTTTTATAGATAATAAATAAATAGTTGTATTAAAATTAAATAATACCTTTTATTTAAAAATTAGGGTTTTTCACCCTAAGTTCAAAAATACTAAAAAATAAATACATTTTTATTTTCTTTTTCCTTTTACATAAATAATATTTTCTCATACACATAGAAACTTTCTTTTTACATTTCACATATTTATTTAATTTACATTTAATTATGCATTGCAAAATATCCAATTGTTGTAATAATTTAGATCTAAATTCTTGTCAATATCCCCATTTGAACATTTGTACCCCCCTTCCCATATTTGGTTGTGTAATAGCTTAGTAATTTTAATTTCGCACTTTATTGCTTTCTAAATAATAACATGCTAGAATTAGGGTTTGTATGCGAAAAAACGAAAAAAAATAGTTTGACCTAATACAAGATAAACAAGCATGAAAATGAATACACAAATCACACTTGCATCCCCTAGGGTATTTCACTTGTTGCCTTCAAATAAATGGGCCATATTGTATGTTGAACATCTTTGGGCAAAGCAAACAGTTTGAATGATCATAGTCCCTCGATAAAACTTTTCAAAACAAACAAAACAAATGATCAAGTCCCTTAGAGAAATTGCCCAAAGACATTTAACGTCGTTACAATTATGGTCTAAACGATGACCCGCGCCTGTCCCTTTCACATCCTAACACAAGGTTGCCCACCAAATACAATGGTGGTGCAAACTTGTTAAAAGGGTTAAAGTATAGCAATAATCTTTTGAGAAATTTAGGAGTAGATAATCTCTTAGTTACTTGAATCAACTTGCAAAACAAAACACTTGCCTAATTTCAAAACCACACAACACTACACTTTCAAAACAACTTTCAAAAAACAAATGAAAACCTTTTCAAAAGACATACATCTTTGTATACATCCCCACATGGATCATTGCAAAGGTTGCCACCACATTGGCCTCTTTTCAAAACATTTTCAAAACCCACACACTCAAGCACCATTTAAAACAATTGAAAACAAAAGGCAAGTGATCTAAGCAAGTAACTAAGAGCCCATGGATAACCATGGATAGAAAGGGTGCTAATACCTTCCCTTTCTATAATCTACTCCCCGAACCCAAGAAAACATCTCAAAAGGTTTTTTGCTGTGCTTTTTAACCTTTCCTTAGGATAAAATAAAAAGTCGGTGGCGACTCTTGCTAACCGCAACATTTGCGAATACGAACGCAAAACACTAGTCAGTTCTCCCACCGTATCACATGCCCCAACTGCTCTACGACATCATAGTCACTCTTCTTGATTATCTTTAAAATTTCCTCCATCTCCTTTTGGGTGGTCTCGGGGATAATCAAAGTCTAAGCCTTCATCCTGACAGGCGCTTCTTGGATCCCCTTACCTTTATCGGTGGTAACAGCAGAGGGTTCAATTTCAGGAGTAACAATTTCTTCAATTACTGGACTTGGCACAAACATCCTGACGGGCACAGGAGCACTTGAGGGTCCGAAGACTGCTCTTGGAGGAGCAATCTCTGGAGAGAAGATTCTTCCGCTACGAGTTATCTTACTTGTTCCCACAATATTCCCTATGTCAGGAGTTTCTTCATCGGGATTCTCTTCGACTGATTCGATCTGCTTAACATCATGATAGAAGATCTCTCCTCCATAGTTCCATGGTATCGTCTTGTTGGACTTATATGGGATAGGCCCCAACATGGTAATCTTCAGTGGTACAAACTTTGGATCAGGCGTAATCTTAACAGGCCTTTTGCAGGTCTTGGAATGATTGTCGAAAATGGTGATTATAGCAATGTCATTGATTGGAGTAACAAAGGTAACAGGAGTAACATGAGTGATAGTAGCAACATGAGTTTTTTGAAAGAGGATCTCTTAAGTATCCATCAGGCGTTGGATGCCTGATTTCAACAGTGGGCAGTCGGATTGCAAGGTTGAACAGAAGTAACAGTCTTTTTCACATCCCGGAAAAATCCAGGCTTTCAACAGATTCATTTTAATCATTGGCAACGGAGTCATTAATTCATCAACAACGGTAACATGAAGATCTTCCACAATTGCATGGACATTATAACCATGTTTTGGCATAGGAGCGGATATCATATTAGGTTTTTCGGGGGAATCAAACTCTACCTCCTTGGCATCTATCAAATCTTGGATCTTGTTTTTAAGGGCCCAACAGTTGTTGGTGTCATGCCCTACACTGTCAGAATGGTATGCATATTTTTGCATTTGAATGATAATAGGGAGAAGAGGTATTTGGGTTTTTCAGCGCTTCTTTCAAGTTGGTAAGGTTAAGCTTTAACAGGTGAGAGAGGACTTGAGCCAGTGTCATATTGATCCGGGTGAATTGTCGTTGTGGCCTTTCTACCCTTTGCTGGTTAGCTCTAGGTTGATTGCTTCGAGGTTGATCGGCTGAGGAGTTCTGGATCATCACAGCCCCCACCGCTGGTCGGCGCTCCATTCTCCCTTGATTTCTATGGGTATGAACAGCAGAAACTTCCTTCTTGGCTGGGAAGGTCTTCTTGATAGCGGTGGAAGCGGAGGCATCCTTCTGAATTTTACCACTCTTAATGCCCGCTTCGACCCTTTCACCGGTCAGAATTAATTCGGTGAACCCTGCAGATGAGCTCCCGATCAAGTGATTGAAGAATGGACCTGACAGAGTCCCTAAAAACATGTCAACCAGCTCTCTATCCGACAATGGTGGCTGCACCCTTCCAGCAAAATCCCGCCACTTCTGGGCATACTCCTTAAATCCCTCATTAGAGGCCATACCCATACTCTGTAGTTGAGTACGAGTAGGCGCTAAATCTGCGTTGTATTGGTATTGTCGGTAGAAAGCAGCAGCCAAATCTTCCCAGTTATGGACATCAGATCTCTCAAGTTGATAGAACCAGTCCAATTGCGTACCTGACAAACTATCTTGAAAAAAGTGGACCCACAGATCCTTATCAGAAGAGTGAGGTTGGATCTTTCTGATGTAGGATCTCAAATGCATCTTCGGACAGGACAAACCGTCGTATTTAGCAAATGTAGGTACCTTGAACTTGGGAGGAATGACGATCCCAACAACCAACCCTAGTTCTTTGAAATCTAGCCCAGGTACCCTTTGCAACTCCATGGCTGCCAACCGATCCTCAAGATTTTTATACTTATCATCCGCCGGAGGGTATTGCTATTCGGAGTAATCTTCATCCTCTTCCTCTTCTTCTTCTTCAGCTTCAGATTCGGAGGGCATTGCAACTCCCTTTCCTTTACCAACCCCTTCGTCAGACGCCGAGGGGAATTCCAGAACTCTCCTAGCCTGATGCTCAAATCTTCTTCCCATAGTGGCCACACCAATTATTTTCTTTTTCTTGTTTTCTGGTTCCTTCTCTTTCTCTAACAGTGCTTTAAGATCCTCTTGACCCTTTGCTAAGGTTATGAGGAGTTGTTTGAATTGCGAATTCTGTGCTTGCAGATCTTTAACCGTTTGCTCTATATCCATCTTGTTAAAATAAACAACAGAAAGATAAGGAAACCTGGTGTGAAGACCTGTTTATGCATATGATGAATGATATGTTATTCATGTAATGCATTCAAGGATTTAGAAATTCAAAGTTGTTGCAAACAAAAAGAACACACGTCATATTAATATGAAGAAATTTGTTAGTACATAAATGCCCCATGGGCAAAATATTACAAAATTCTTATGTAAAAAGACATTGCGCATCCTCTTTGGCGCGATGTAAGTGTTGAGAGTCTCCTCTTCGTGAAGTCGGCGGGTAAGTTCTAAAACCTTCTTCTCACTGGCATAGAAGATGGCCTCAAAAGTATTCCGTTCTTCCTTGAGTTGTATCCAACTCTTTTGCAATTCTTCCAATAATGTTGGTATGTCAGGATGTAGGAGGGTGTATGGAACCTCTCCTTCCATAACAGGCTCTTTGATCACGAGGAGAATGTGAGGATATGGCATCATAAGATTCTGGGTGCGGGTTCGTACCCACTTGAGGTAAGGCTCAAGGGGGATGGAATTCTTGTGCCCGAGTGTCTTACTATCCACTTTGTTGGGCCTCATCCAAGCTCGGATAAACCTTTTTCGAAGTCCTTGAGTGTCATTGTCGAAGTCAAAAACCAAATTAGGAATCAACATGTCATGAGGGCCATCTCTTTGGACATACCCAAATTGCCTCAGAGCTAAACAGGGGTTGTAGGTAATGCCTCCCCTAATGCCAAGTAGTGGGAAATTAGGGAATTCTCCACAACGATCAATGATGATGACATTTTCTCTGGACCGAGAACACCAATGAACATCAGAATGTGTGAGGGTCATCAATCATTGTGACCACCTTAAACCCTGCTCATTCTTCAAAACTGACTGGGGAAGGTGAGAAATAAACCACCTTGCCAAGAGAGGAGTATAACACATGAGAACACCTCTTTTCCTCATTGTTCGTGTGTGAAATGAGTGTAAAATGTCCCCAAGCAATGTAGGTATAGGATTCCGAGACATGAAAATCTTGACAGCATTCACATCTATAAGCTGATCAGGGTTTGGGAACAAGACCAACCTATAGATAAGAAGTGCCACAATCTCCTCAAAGGCTTGTAGATCTAGAGAATTCCAGCAGTCTTGTGCCTTCTCAAACAGAAATTTTGCCAAGAAACCCTTGACACCACTTTTGGTTTCCCAATGACCTTTGATATCAGATGGTTGCAAGTGTAAGGCTTGAGCAACATCTTCAGGCTTTGGTTCTCTTTCCGTACTGTTGTAGGGTAGTTGATGAAGAATAGGAATCCTCAGGAGTTGAGAAAATTCCTCCAAAGTAGGCACTAGTTGGTAATCAGGGACTGTGAAACAGTGGTGTAGGGGGTCAAAGAACTGGAAGAGAACTTTCACCATGTCTTCTTTAATGTTGGAGTTGACCAAGTTGAGAAGTCTACCATGTCTTTCACTGAAGAGATAATTCTCTGGAATCTTGGAAGTAAGCTCCTTGAGTTGAGGAGGGATTCTCACAAGGTTGACCTGAATAGTTTTTCTGCGGAGTGATTCCATAACCTACAAAACATGAACAAAGATGAAGATCCAAACCCTTGAAATGGTTAGTGGATGCATATGATGCTTTATGATGTTCATGATGTATGCACAAGCATATGTACAAGCAAGTCACACAAGATCCTAGTTTCAGGCTTGCATGGGGTTTCATAGGTAAGTACCCTCTTGAAGTTAGTTAGATCAACCTGTCCTATAAATAGTAACCGGGTTCTAAGGAGCTCAATATCACTGGATTATTTTCTGTGTTCATTGTTTCAGTTTAGCCACTTAACTGGAGACCAAAATATTTCAAGAAAACAACCCTCAATGAGTGTAGTATCGAGTATCTACCAACTTTGGACTGCACCAAAGCCGGTCATCTCACTACCCCTAATAAGGCCAAGATGGTCAAGTAAGGTTCTAAGAGTTCATTAGTGCTTCATGACATCACTCAGCGGCCCCGTATTCTCTTTGATTGACTCAAAGGCTACCGGTACTCACAAATATGTCACACTAATATAGCTATTGCTTCAACCATGTCGGTATACCCCACACAGTTTCCACAACGTATTGCTATTTACCTATGAATGTTTCCCAAAAATCCGGGTGGAGGATACAAACCCAAACAAGAGAACCAAATGTAAAGCAATCAAAGCAAACAAGATAAGCATGCAAAGGTGATCTAAACCCTAAGGTTACTCCACTTTTAGTTTAATCCCCAGCAGAGTCGCCAGTTCTGTGATACAGTGGGAGAACTGACTTGAGGTTTTGCGTTTGTGTTTGCAAATGTTTCGGTTTAGTAAGGGTTGCCACCGACTTTTTATTTTATCCTAAGGAAAGATCAAAAAGCACAGGAAAGACCTTTGAGATGTTTTCTTAGATTCGGGGAGTAGATTATGAAAAGGTAAGGTGCTAGCACCCTTTTCATCCATGGTTTTCCATGGGCTCTTAGTTACTTGTTTAGATCACTTGCTTTACTTTTCCAATTGTTTGAAATGGTGCTTTGTGTGTGGTTTTGAAATATGTTTTGAAAAGAGGCCATCATTGTGGCAACCTTTGTAATGATTCTTGTTTGAATGTATACAAAGGTGTTTTTGTCTTTTGAAAAGATTTCAATGTTTGAAAGTTTGATTTGGGAAATGTTTTGAAATTGTGTTGTGAAGTGTGTTTGAAAATGGCAAGGATGTTTTTGCAAGTTTTGATCAAGTAATTAAGAGTTATCTACCCTATTTTACTCAAAGATCTTTCCTAATGTTTTTAACCCTTTTGACGGTGTTGTTTTACCATTGTATTTGGTAAACAACCTTGTATTAGGATGTTAAACAGGACAGGCGCGGGTCATCGTATAGACCATGATAGCAATTGTGTTAAGTATCTTTGGCAAATTTTTGAGGGACTTGATCATTTTGTTTTAGGCAACCAAGATAGCGTCATCGAGGGACTATGATCTTTTGTTTTGTTTTTGTTTTGCCAAAGTACCCAACATGCATAACATGGCCCATTTTTAAGGCAACAAGTGGATTGTAACCCTAGGGGTGCAAGTGTGGATTGTGTATTGATTTTCATGCATATTTGTCTTTGCATTAGGTTAAGCTACTTGTTGATTTTGGATTTTTGCATACAAACCCTAATCTCTAATCATGGCATAATTGAAAGCATAAAGTACGAGAATTAAAAGTCTAAGCTATTACAACATGATTATGGGGATGGGGGTATAATCTTTGAATGGGGGTGTATTTGACAAGAAATATAAATCCTAATTTACTATTACATCCAAATTGAAATCAAATGCATAAATAATAAATGGACAATATTTAAATAAACAAAATAAATAAATATATCAAATAAATATGAATTATGCAAAAAGGGTTTTTGTTTATTTATGTATGTAAAAATATTTAATTGTAAAAAGTAAAGAAATAAATAAAAAGATTAATTTTATTAGGTTAAGGGTAAAACCCTAATTTTCTTTAAGAAAATAACTTCATTATATTATTTAATAAAACAAAATATATATACAAAAATAAAATATGTTTAGAGAAAAAGAATTTTTTAAGTATATTTAATAATAAAAAAAATAAAAGTGTAATATTTTTATATTCTTATTCTAATAAAAATAAAAGTATATATATGTATGCATGTATTAATTATATTAAATATGATAAAATAAAATAAAATATATACAAAAATAAAATTATATTTAGAGAAATATTTTCAGTGTGAATAAAAATAAAGAATAAAAATAAAAGTATAATTTATATATTATTTTCAAGTTTTGAATAAATAAGATAAAAGTAATTAATTGCTTTTTATGTTAGAAAAATAAAAATAAAATGCAAAATAAATGTGAAAAAATTATAAAAATGTTTTTGAGTATTTTTTATATTTGGGAATAAATAAATAAAATTAGAAATGAAAATAAAAATTCAAAAATATAAAATATCAAGAAATTGGGCCAGGGGGTGCAAAAAGGAAAAGGGACGTGTCAAAAGTAGCCAGGACCAAGCCCAACCCAAACCAACTTCATCTTCAACCTTCTGATTTTGAAAACGCGCGCGCCCTGTACAATTGCCAGATCCTGTATACGAGCTCTATTGCAAAAACACAACATTAAACTTGTAGAGCATTTCAAGACGAATCCAACCATATCAACAACTTGTCTTAACTCTCAAAGACCAGAGAGAATTTCTATGGACCTAAAATCTAACCTAGTTTTTTCAGTATGTTCATGGATGAAATTCTCTTAGCATGCTTAATATAAATGAAAACTGAGCATATGTATAACTTCATGGAAATGAATACTATATTTCTTATTCACAAATCTAAGGCTAAATGTTCCTAAATAGAGAGATATGAAGTTGACAAAAACCTGTTTCAGCTGACTTCGTGTAGAGCAATGTGGAGCTTTTCAACAAGGCTTGAGATGTCTGGGAGCTTGCTTGGACTTCACTTGACCTTCTCCAATACCTAGCTTGCCTTGAATGTCCTTGAATCAGTCTATAGAACTCAACCTGCACAAGCTCAAAATGAAAATGGAAAACTCTATAAATGGAGTTATAGTTGGTGTTTAAGGTTTGGGATAGCTTGGATGAGTTGAATGGAAGGTGTTTGAACCAACTTGGGGAAAAACGCACGAACCAATTGAGCTATGGAAGTCAAGTTGCAGGTTCTGCCCTGTTTTGCCAATGGAATGTGATTTTTGGCTATGGGGTGTTTAGAGGCTCAAGCAATCGTGTTTCTGGCTCAAAGGGGTGTGAGAAAGATGTTCAAAATGCTTCCACAAGTTTTCTTTGGCTGATGTTCCAGTTCTAATGTCTTTTGCATATTTCTTGTATATGAAGCAAAAGTGGGAAGTGATATGTCACAGGACTGTACAGGCTATCCAACACCTTGTAACCTCTGCTCTTGGCCCCTCTAATTTGTGGATTTGATTAGCTGCAAAAGATCTGGACCAATGCTCAAAGATTGTGGTTTGACATAAAGCAAGATTATGGCAAAAATGGCAATGTACCTTTTTCTACTTAGGGATTAGTTTTGTGTACAATGCCCTAATGACCAAAACAATGTCTTAGACCAATGGATTTGCATTAAATTATTGAGTGTGAAGTGGTTTAGAGGCCTGTAATCTAGTGCAAAGCATGCTGACTTGAAATTGCAATTTGTATGAACATGAATATGCCATGGATGAAAAGTAAGTTTTTGCCAACTTCAAGCCTTCGATTCTCTCTAACCACAAATGTGTTTGAGGAGTTCTTGGACATTTTGGAAAGCTTGCAACATTCTCTACAATCCATCTTTGAAATGAAACTTGATATTACAAGTGGAACTATGTGAAAAATGGCCAAGAAGATAGGTCAAAATCCTGCCTAAACTAGGGCAAAATTTCACTAAGTTAAAAGTTTTAGGGACCCTTGTTCCAAAAATCATTACTTGAGATCCAAGCTTCTTTTGAGAAAACTTTATGAATAAAAGTTGTAGACTTTGTGGAGGACTACAACTTTCATGTTGGAAGTTTTGTTTGAATCCAATTGCATCATGGTGAAAATGTTGGGCAAAGTTAGGAAAAATTAAGAAAATTTCATAACTTAGAAAAATTCTAAGTTATGAAAATTTTCAACTTTAAACCCTAATTTGCAATTTTGGGTTTCTTGATGAAAAAGTTTCATGTTTTGACACATCTTGATGAAAAATGACCCTTGGCACTTGATTTTGACCAAAAAGTCAAAGTTTGACTTTTCAGTGTACAGTCAAAATTTGATCAGTTGACTGAAAAATTCATCTGTCAATCCAATGCAATTGAGGTCTTTTGAATTTGTTGAATAGGTCAAGATGATGCCATTGAGTCCTTGAGTCCATGATTGAGTCTAATTTGCCATTGGCTAGGTCAAAAGTCAGAAATTGCCTTTGTGTAGTCAAAACCCTAAAAATGACCATTTTGCCCTTTTGGTGATCTGATCAAATTTCTTGTGGAGTTGTGGTCCAAACTTGATCAAATGGTTCATATGAGTTTATAATGTTGATGTGGGTCAAAATTCATGAGGTTTGACTGTAAATTGGCCACAATTGACTTTTTCCCCAATACAGCTGATTTCTAAGTCAACTGTCCAATTGACTGGGCAAAAATTTAATTCAAGACTTGAAACTTGGTATGGACAAACTTATGAGTCCAACATGAAGTATGAAAGTCATTTTAAGCATTGGAGGTCCAACAAATCCTTGTGCAAACTCAAACCCTAATTTGGGTCATCAGGGCAAGGAGATGTCTTGAGCAGTGCAAAACCCTAATCCTGTCTGGAGTTCAAAGAGTCTTGTGAGGGGAAATCTTGATAAAATGAGAGAGAAAATTTTGGGGTACAACACCAGAATTTTGCGTCCATGTTCTATGTGATGGACATTCAACCATCTTATTCTTGTTTGTTGGGTCGCCCATGGATTCATAAGGCTGGGGTAGTAACTTCTACGCTCCATCAGATGTTGAAATATCCAGTGAAGGGGAAGATTGTTACGGTGCAGGGAGAAGAGGAATACATGGTGAGCCACCTTAATTCCTTTCGATATGTGGAGATGGATGGGGAGTTCATTGAAACCCCGTGCCAGAACTTTGAAGAAGTTCCCCAGACTCCGGCGTCGACTGAAATTGCTGCTGAAGAACCTCCAATGAAGATGGCTTCCCTAAAGGATGCTAGGGCTGTTGTTGAAAAAGGCGGGAGTGCGAATTGGGGCCAACTCCCTGACTTTGCACACAAGACTGAAAAGTTTGGTTTGGGTTTTACTGCAGAAGCCCAAAGGGCTGTTCGGCGTGTGCGGATTGGAAGACCTCTCTTGCGTATCAGTAATACGGGAGTGAATGCGATTGAAGATGATGATGAATAGTCAGATTTCGACAGCTGGATTTACCCGTCTACCGACGGTGGCTTGAACAATTGGACGGCGAAGGACTTCGTGCCCATTTCTTTTATTACACAGTAATAGACTTTTGTTTTGAGACTTGTAACAGACAATTTGAAACTTTTACGGCCCAGTGACTTGCTCGAGACACCGTGGCTTTGTTTGTGAGGGATTATTATGTGTCATTTCCACATATCATCAATAAAGCATTGGACGTTTTCTTGCATTACAAATTTTGCGCTCCTTGTTTTTCTTTTCTACCTTGCAAAACAACTATTTTACACACACCCACATATCATAATATAGGTCCACATCCACTCTGGATCCCACTGATAACGACTCTGCTACTGCCAGTTATGACTTCGAAAGTCCGATCAACCAAGCCGAGTGTTAGAACATAGTTTGATTTTACAACCCTTGATTAGAGTTTTGATGATAACAAAATACAAAGAATAAATAAATCCAAAGATATATATAAAGAACAAAAATGCTACTTAAAATTATGTTTTGTATATGCAGAAGTTCTGATGGAATCAACATTAGAAGAACAGCAATATGTGCTACACGCTGATGCTACCAGATTATACGCTGAAGTTTGATGACCAGAATCTGCGCCTAAACAAGTACACTCTGAATCTGAACAAAGACATCTTTACCAAGTCATCAACACTCTGAAGCGTTATCAGCAATTACAGCAAAGAAGACTCTGAAGCGTTATTATTTATTCAAGACAGAATTAAATGCTAACGGCTTTCTTCAGACAAGATCTTCTACAAAAGGAAAGTGTGTTATTATCATTAAACTTACTTTATGGACAATGTCTCTTGCTTGCCTATATAAACAAGTCTGCTTGTGAAAGAAGCACGTACGTACGCACACAACAATTTGCCAAGCTTTCCAAACCACACATATTCAAAGCTTTAGCAAATTCATTTTATTCCAAGCTTAATTTGTGTAATTATCATAGTTGTGATATACTATTTTGTTAGAAAACGTTAACACACTCTTGTTCTATTATTTGTAAAAGATTTCCTTGAGATAAACCGGTCTGTGGTTATACTCAAGAAGAATTTAACAGTTGTTAAAGTAGCTGTTGTAATCCTTTGAGATTAGTGGACTAAGACCTCGTTGGAGAGAGGCGAAATCACCTTGACGGGTGGACTGGAGTAGTTTGAGATCAAACGAACCAGGATAAAAATATTGTGTTGTTAAGCCTTTTGATTAATTTTTCAATTAAACCCCCCCTTCTTGTGTTTTTCACATCTTCAATTGGCATCAGAGCGCCTGGTTCTGAGCTTAAACACTTAACTGTGTCAGTACAAGATCCAGCGTCAGAAAAACACAATGGCAGGACCAAGTCAAAACATCAGCAATGACAACAATGAAGAAAGGGACAAATTCAGTGGCAAACCTCCAGTCTTTGATGGAGAGAACTTTGACTACTGGAAAGACATAATTGAGAGTTTCTTTCTGGCCCATGATGCTGATTTGTGGGACATGGTGACTGATGGATACACGCACCCAGTGGATGGATGTGGTCAGAAGATTGACAGGAAAATGATGTCTGATAAGCAAAAGCGTGAGTTCAGAAATCATCACAAGGCCAGAACAATTCTTCTCAGCGCCATCTCATATTCAGAATATGAGAAAATATCAAACATAGAAACTGCCAAGAATATGTTTGATTCTCTGAGAATGACGCATGAAGGCAACATTCAAGTCAAAGAAACCAAAGCCCTTGTGCTCATTCAGAAGTATGAGGCATTCAAGATGGAAGATAGTGAATCAATAGAAGCTATGTTTTCAAGATTCCAAATTCTTGTTGCTGGTCTAAAAGTTCTTGACAAAGGATACTCCACTGCTGATCATGTTAAGAAGATCATCAGAAGCTTACCAAAACAGTGGAGGCCAATGGTCACAACGCTTAAGCTAGCCAAGGATCTCAACAAAATCTCTCTGGAGGAACTTGTCAGCTCCCTCAGAAGTCACGAGATAGAGCTAGAAGCAGATGAACCTCAAAAGCAAGGTAAGCCATTAGCTTTAAAATCTAACAGAAAATCTGACTCCAAAGTTTTGCAGGTTGTGGAAGAAACCTCTGATGGATCCTCATCAGAAGAAGATGAACTGTCTCTCCTCTCCAGAAGGGTGAACCAACTGTGGAAACAGAGGCAAAGGAAGTTCAGGAATCCCAGAAGATCAGAAAATCAGAATGAATCTTCCTCCAGATACAGAAGGTCAGAATCCTCCTCTGGACACAAAAGATCTGAAGGCTCTTCAGAATACAGAAAGCCAAACAACAAAGACATCATATGCTATGAGTGTAACAAGCATGGGCACTACAAAAGTGATTGCCCAAAGCTTCAGAAGGAGAAGCCCAAAAAGAAGTTTGGCAAGGAAAAGAAGAAAAGTCTCATGGCTACATGGGATGATTCTGACACATTTGAAGCTGACTCAGAATCAGATGATGAAAGAGAAAACATAGCTCTCATGGCAAACGTATCTGAAGACAGTGAAGCTTCTGGTTCAGACACAGAATCAGATACAGAAGAGGTATTCCTTGACTTTACTATAAACTTTACTAAGGCTGAACTAGCTGAAAGCCTTAATGAAATTCTGGAAAGGTATCAGCAGATCAGAGTCAAATTCAGAAACCTGAAAAGGAATCTTGCTTCTGACTCTGATAAGACTGAGAGTCTCAGATTGGAGAATTCTGAGTTAAAAGAAAATTTTTCAAAATTAGAAAACCAATTGCAAAAATCTCAGAAGGAAACAATCCCTGAAACTCCCAGCAATGCTAATGAGATCATCAAAGAGTATGATCACAACTTTCAGAAGTTTCTAGCTAAAAACATAGACAGAAGCAAAATGGCTTCAATGATCTATGGAGTTAGCAGAAATGGCAGAAAAGGGATAGGATATCAAGGTAAGGTTCCTACACCAAAAAATGCCATGGATTTAGTTATAAAACGTACTCCACTTGATTCACACTTTATATATGGGCACACACATGACATAAAATATACAAGTAGTGATTACTCTGTCAAACCAAAATTCAACCAGAGTTTTGGTAAAACTAACAAATCAGGACCCAAGAAAATGTGGGTACCTAAGGATAAAATAATACACGTGGCAGATATCTTTAGCAGCAAAGCAAAGACACCAATCATTGTACCTGGACTCTGGCTGCTCACGACACATGACGGGAAGAAGGCATATGTTCCAAAGCCTGGAACTTAAGCCTGGAGGCCATGTAGGATTTGGAGGCAATCAGAGAGGAAAGATCATTGGCTCTGGAACAGTAGATAATGGAAATCTTCCCTCTATAAGTAATGTTTTATTAGTTGATGAATTAATGCATAACCTGTTATCCATAAGTCAATTAAGTGATAACGGTTATGATATAATCTTCAATCAAAATTCATGCAAAGCTGTTAGTCAGAAAGATGGGACTATCCTATTTAATGGAAAGAGGAAAAACAACATTTATAAAATCAAACTTTCTGAACTGAAAAGTCAGAATGAAAAATGTCTTATGTCTGTTAACAATGAGCAATGGATCTGGCACAAAAGATTGGGACATGTTAGTATGAGAAGAATATCTCAGATTAACAAACTCAATCTGGTCAGAGGACTTCCTAACTTGAAGTTCAATTCAGATGCTCTGTGTGAAGCATGTCACAAAGGCAAGTTTGCAAAACCTGCTTTCAAATCCAAAATTGTTGTTTCCACCTCTAAGCCATTAGAACTTTTGCACATTGACTTATTTGGACCAGTAAAAACTGCTTCAGTCAGTGGCAAGAAGTATGGGTTAGTAATCGTATATGACTATAGCAGATGGACATGGGTAAAGTTCTTAAGGCACAAGGACGAGTCACACTCTGTGTTTGTTACTTTCTGCAACCAAGTTCAGAATGAAAAGGATCTTAGAATCGTCAAAGTCAGAAGTGATTATGGTGGAGAATTTGAAAATAAAGATTTTGAATTATTCTTTAATGAAAAAGGCATTCTGCATGATTTCTCTTGTCCTAGAACTCCTCAGCAAAATGGAGTTGTAGAACGAAAGAACAGAACATTGCAAGAAATGGCCAGAACCATGATCAACGAGACTAACGTTGCTAGGATCTTCTGGGAAGAGGATATAAACACAGCGTGTTACAATCAGAATAGAATCTCCATAAGACCTATTATGGAAAAGACTCCATATGAATTGTGGAAGAACAGAAAGCCCAACATTTCTTATTTCCACCCATTTGGATGTACATGTTTTATTTTGAATACAAAAAATTATTTGAACAAAGTTTGACTCTAAAGCACAAAAGTGTATTATGTTAGGATACTCTGAACGCTCAAGAGGGTACAAAGTATACAATACAGAAACACAGATTGTTGAAGAGTCAATCAGTGTTCGGTTTGATGATAAGCTTGACTCTCAAAGGTCAAAGCAGAATGAATTCCTTGCAGGTATGGAAGTTGAACTCGCAGGTACTGAAGACAACTCATCAGAGGCTCTTAACAGAGATACTCCCTTAACATCAGAAAGAGTCACAACAAGCAATCCAACACCTTCTGTTGATCAACTCCAGAAAAGACCATCCAGAAGCAGCATTGATCACCCAGAAGAAACAAT
The DNA here is from genome assembly GCA_948472305.1 of Vicia faba. NCBI lineage: Eukaryota > Viridiplantae > Streptophyta > Magnoliopsida > Fabales > Fabaceae > Vicia > Vicia faba. Next base: position 1,516,846,123 of record OX451735.1, read on the forward strand.
TTTAGGAAGGAAGGAAGATCCAATCAGAACAAGATCTACCTTCAGAAATTCTGAAGAGTCTCTCATGGGATTGGTTTCTCTGATTGAACCAACAACAATTGATGAAGCACTTCTGGACAATGACTGGATTCTGGTAATGCAAGAGGAGCTAAATCAATTCACCAGAAATGACGTATGGGATCTGGTTCCCAAACCAAAAGGATTCAACGTCATTGGTACAAAATGGGTGTTCAGAAACAAACTGAACGAGCAAGGTGAAGTCATCATAAACAAAGCACGACTGGTAGCACAAGGTTATAGTCAGCAAGAGGGGATAGACTATACAGAAACCTTTGCTCCAGTCGCCAGGTTAGAGTCTATCAGACTTTTAATATCATTTGCTGTTAATAAAGGCATCACTCTGTATCAGATGGATGTCAATAGTGCTTTCTTAAATGGCTATATAGAAGAAGAGGTATATGTGCACCTACCCCCTGGTTTTGAAAATTCCAAAAATCCAGAATATGTTTTCAATCTAAAGAAGTCACTCTATGGTCTGAAACAAGCTCCCAGAGCTTGGTATGAAAGACTAAGTAACTTCCTGTTGGAAAAGGAATTCACCAGAGGGAAAGTGGACACAACCTTGTTCTGTAAGACAGTTAAGAATGACATCTTAGTATGTCAGATTTATGTTGATGACATCATATTTGGATCCACTAAACCCTCTCTGGGAAGAGAGTTTGCTAAATGTATGCAGGCAGAATTTGAGATGAGCCTAATGGGGGAACTAAAATTCTTTCTGGGCATTCAGATTAATCAAACTCCAGAAGGAACTTACATTCATCAGAGAAAATATGTCATAGAACTTCTGAAGAAATTTGATCTCTCAGAATGTAAGCCATCAAGGATTCTAATGCATCCCACGTGCATTCTGGAAAAAGAAGAGGTAAGTAAAAAGGTAGAACAGAAGGTCTATAGAGGTATGATTGGTTCTCTTCTCTATCTGAAAGCTTCAAGGCCTGACATTCTATTCAGTGTTTGCATTTGTGCTAGATTCCAATCAGATCCTAGAGAATCTCACTTAACAGCAGTTAAGCGAATTTTCAAGTATCTGAAAGGTACTGCTAATCTGGGTTTGTTTTATAGAAAATCAAATGATTACAGCTTAGTAGGATACTGTGATGCTGATTTTGCTGGAGACAGAGTAGAACGTAAAAAAACTTCTGGAAGCTTCCATGTTCTGGGAGAAAATCTGATCTCATGGTCCAGCAAAAGACAATCCACAATAGCTCTATCAACAACAGAAGCTGAATACATAGCAGCAGCTGGATGTACCACGCAAATGCTCTAGATGAAAAGTCAACTTGAGGACTTCAATATATTTGAGAGTAACATCCCTATCCTCTGTGATAATACTTCTGCTATTTGTCTCAGTAAAAATCCTATCTTGCATTCTAGGGCTAAGCATATAGAAATAAAACATCATTTTATTAGGGACTATATTCAGAAAGGGATTCTCAATTTAAAATTCATTGACACAGACCATCAATGGGCTGATGTCTTTACAAAACCTCTTTCTGAAGATAGGTTTAACTTCATTCTAAAACATCTCAGCATGAAGCTTTTCCCAGAATAAAACTGTTTTATTTACATATCTTAACCTTCAGAATTTTTGTTATTTTTTGTGAACTGCTGATCAACCTGCCTTCAGAATTTTAGAAGTACAGACTGTATCAGAATCTATCCATGATGATCTGAGCGTTTCATTTCAAGGATAGAAGTATGTTGTTCACGTAAGCAAACAGTTGTCATCCATTCATCATCTACCTTCTGAGGCTGAACACGCGTTCATTTTTCTAAAAGGTCAAAAGCGCTGATTGGATGCATTGAGACACATGTCATGGGTAACCGTTCCAATATCTCTCTGAATCCCCCAAAATCAGCTGTCATTAATGCTTATAATCATTACAATTTATTTCTCTCTCTTGCAGTTTATGTTTTCAAAATCTATTTAAACGCATTTGTCACTCTTTACACACTTTCACTTTCACTTTCTCTCAATCTAATTGTTTTCTGCTTGTACTTTAAAAACCCCTTCATTTTCTTCTCAATTTTTCTGTGTGAACATGGCTTCCTCAAGCATCCCAAATTCCAGTACTCAGAGAACATAATCCATGGAACAGTATGAAGAACCGTTCAGAACTCTCCTCACGCCCATTGACAACTTAGAAGTGCTTTCAGAACTGATCGTGGATTTTGAAAGTCTTCCAGAAAATGGATTCAATCTTTCTGAAGAATTAAAGGCTCAAGGATGGAACAGGTATTTTGACCGTCTTCTAGGTCCAACGTTTCCAATCCTTGTGAAGGAATTTTGGATTCATGCTTCATCCTCCAACCATCAAGTTACTTCATATGTAATGGGGAAGAAGATAATTATTACTGAAGACCTTATTGCAAGACTGATAGGTTACAGTGGTGGTGGCGTAAGGTGTATAGACATGGCTGAAAGTTGTGTTGAAGAAGAACAAGAAAAGGAAGGCAGCAGCAGAAGGATCATCCCAGCGGACTCCCAAAGCTGCTAAAAGGAAAGGTAATCCTTCTACTGTTAATGTTTTAGAATCAATATCTTTATCAACATCTGAACCAATTCATACCCAGTCAGAAGTTCCTACCCCACAAACATTTGATGATTTTGACACAGGGTTTGAACATTCAGAAACTCTAAGTCTTAGAGAATCTCACTCCCTACCTATCAATCCAAATATTGAAACAACTCAACCAGAACTTGCAAAAGTTCTGTCAGATATTGAAACTTTTGACCAGAATATTTCTGCTCCCATACCAGAAAATCCAAACTCTGAAACCACTTCAGAAGCTCCACAACAAGATATTCCCCTCTCTCCACAACCAGAAATACCACTACCTCCATCTCCTCAACCAGAAATTCATCCACCTTCTCCACAACCTGAACAATCACAACCAAAAGTTCAAACTTCTGAGGTTCAACCTTCTGAATCCTTTGAACCAGAATCTCATAACGCTCAATCCAACCAAATTGATGATTTTGATACCATTCCCATTCCTGGAATCACTGAACCTCTGGCCATCCGTATGCCCCTGACCATTCTGGATATTCCCCAAATTCCCTCTTCACTAGAATCAACTCCACCAAATTCATCAACTAGTCCAATAATTATACCAGACTCTCCCACTCCCTCACCAAAGAACAATCCAGATGACAACGCCAAAACTGTCATTGATTTAACTATTTTTGAACGTCTTGCTGCCATAACCCACAAAACAGCTATTCCAAAACCAAAACCATTTGAACCCACACCAGATGTTGGTACTAGTTTATTGATGTTTGAAATAGAAATGCAGAAGTGGATAACTTCCCTGAAGCAAGCTAGTCTTGAGATGATTAATCCTTCTGCTTCAGATTATCTTTGGACAAGTTTCATAAAATGGTTAAGTTCTGAAACTCATAGGCTTCAAGAACAGAGCTATGGACAAGTTCAATAGAATTTCAGTAATCTGCTAAAGGTAATTGAAGACCAAGTTCTGAGCCAACTGCTCAAGGAAGAGATTCTCCCTCTGGACAATGCTCCCTGGTCAGAACATCGTCCAGCAGACAAAGTTCAACCAGAGTCAGAAGATCTCATTCTGACTGATACTCCAGAGCAGATGATTCCTACAGAGGAACTGGTTCAAAAAGATGACGTTGCAGAATTCTCTGAGAAGCATCCAGTTACTGAAGATTCTCCAGCTTCCTCCTATGAAAGGCAAACTCTGGAAGAACTGAAGAGAGCATATATTGTTATGCAGGAAAGGATGGATAAACAGGATGATAAAATTTCGGAAATCAAGAGCATGTTAAGCAAACAAGAGGAAACCAACATCCAGATCAAGGGCTTGTTGGAAGCTTTGTTCATGCGCCTTCCTCCTCCATCTTAGATTTTCCTTTGTTTTTAAAATCTGTTTATCTGTAATATTTGTTCTACATTGTTGTTGTTCTGAACTTTTTATCATTGCTTCCTATTTTAATTATAAATCCTTTTTGGCTCTGATTATATGTTCTTTTTGATAACTGACAAAAAGGGGGAGAAGGAATAAGATATTTTCAATAACGGATTGCTGAGACATAAGTCTCAAACATTCTGATCTACTTAATTTCTTTCTTCTGAAAATCTTGAACATGTACAAAACTCTGATGAAAGACGTAGTCAAATTCTGATGCTCAAGGACTCAAAGAATTTAAGGGAAGTAATCAACTCAGGGGGAGTTTTTCTTCTTAATTCTATACTTTTTATTCTTTATTGAAAAATCTGGTTTTTGTTATCATCAAAAAGGGGGAGATTGTTAGAACATAGTTTGATTCTACAACCCTTGATTAGAGTTTTGATGATAAAAAAATACAAAGAATAAATAAATCCAAAGATATATACAAAGAACAAAAATGCTACTTAAAATTATGTTTTGTATATGCAGAAGTTCTGATGGAATCAGCATCAGAAGATCAGCAATATGTGCTACACGCTGAAGCTACCAGATTATACGTTGAAGTTTGATGACCAGAATCTGCGCCTAAACAAGTACACTCTGACTCTGAACAAAGACATCTTTACCAAGTCATCAACACTCTGAAGCGTTATCAGCAGTTACAGCAAAGAAGACTCTGAAGCGTTATTATTTATTCAAGACATAATTAAATGCTAACGGCTTTCTTCAGACAAGATCTTCTACAAAAGGAAAGTGTGTTATTATCATTAAACTTGCTTTATGGACAATGTCTCTTGCTTGCCTATATAAATAAGTCTGCTTGTGAAAGAAGCACGTACGTACACACACAACAATTTTCCAAGCTTTCCAAACCACACATATTCAAAGCTTTAGCAAATTCATTTTATTCCAAGCTTAATTTGTGTAATTATCACAGTTGTGATATACTGTTTTGTTAGAAAACGTTAACACACTCTTGTTCTATTATTTGTAAAAGATTTCCTTGAGATAAACCGGTCTGTGGTTATGCTCAAGAAGACTTTAACAGTTGTTAAAGTAGCCATTGTAATCCTTTGAGATTAGTGGATTAAGACCTCATTGGAAAGAGGAGAAATCACCTTGACGGGTGGACTGGAGTAGTTTGAGATCAAACGAACCAAGATAAAAATACTGTGTTGTTAAGCCTTTTGATTAAGTTTTTCAATTCAACCCCCCCTTCTTGTGTTTTTCACATCTTCACCGAGGACGAAGGTGAGGATGATTGTGAAGTGCCCGGGGAACTTGCTAGACTGTTACTTCAGGAAGAAAGGGCCATACAGCCGCATGAAGAGCCAATGGAAACAGTAAATCTGGGTACAGAGGAAGACAAGAAAGAGGTCAAGATCGGTGCAAATCTGGAGCCTAGTGTTAAGCAACGGTTGATACAGATGTTGCGTGACTATATTGAGATTTTTGCCTGGTCTTATGAAGATATGCCTGGGTTGGATACTGATATCATGGTTCACCGCTTACCAGCTAAGGAAGACTGTCCTCCAGTGAAACAGAAGGTTCGCCGAATGCGCCTAGAGATGTATGAGAAAATCAAGGCTGAGGTAATGAAACAGTTTGATGCCGGTTTTCTAGCAGTTACTTCTTACCCACAGTGGGTTGCCAATGTGGTTCCAGTGCTGAAGAAAGATGGTAAGGTACATATGTGTGTGGACTATAGAGATCTGAACAGGGCAAGCCCGAAATATGATTCCCCTATGCCTCATATCGATGTTCTGGTTGATAACACCGCACAACATAAGGTCTTCTCCCTTATGGATGGTTTTTCCGGTTACAATCAGATTAAGATGGCTCCCGAAGACATGGAGAAGAAAACCTTCGTTACACAGTGGGGTACCTTTTGCTACAAAGTCATGTCGTTCGGATTGAAGAATGCTGGGGCAACGTATCAACGCGCCATGGTCGCTTTAATCCACGACATGATTCATCATAAGATTAAGGTATACATTGACGACATGTGTTGTACCCCAAAATTTGCCCTCCCATATTCTTCAAAGTTTGTCAAGAATCATCTTCAATTGGTTCAAGACTACTCAAGGGATTGCACAGTTCAAACATCTCCTAAGCCAGTCAAAATTAGGGTTTTGGTTCCTTCAGTGAATTTGAGGTTTTTTAGGGCTCAATCAAGTCACATGTGCCCATATACATTGCCAAGCATCTTCATGCCAAGTTGCAAGGTTCACAGCATCAAATTGCACAGTCAAAAGCTCCATTTACTTCACAATCAACTGTAGGGGCAACATGGTCATTTTACAATCAAAAGTCAAAATTTTTGGTCAACATCTTATTTTGAAGCCACAATCATCATTTGATCAAGTCTTGATCATTATTCCACAAGCATGGCTCAAAAATCATCAAAGATGCAAAAGTTTCTATTTTTGGACAACTGAAAAGTCAACTGTAACTTGACCAAGGCATAACGTTTTCATGGTTCATCAGAAAAATCCGATCCAATGCTCATTTTGAAGGGGATGACATTTCCTACAACTCATATTCACATTCCAAGTCCAAGAAATTCTCTCACAAAAAGTTATCAATTTCTACATTATAGGTCAATTTCAAAAGTCAACAAAAAGGCACTTTAAGTCAAAGACCATAACTTGAGATTGGTAAATCAAAATGACATGGGACCAAAGGCATTGGTTAGAGGACTTCAAGACCTTTCCAAAATGTCCAAGAACATGTTCATAGGATCAAAATTGAGCAAGATATGCATTGGATAAGTTGGGAAATTTTTGGGAATTTGCAAAAGTCAACTTTGCCCAAAACACCTCATTTTTGCTAATGGGCCTCAAATTCTTTCTTGAAACATTGTCCAAGGCCTATGTACGACCCATTGAGCTTAAATTGATTTATTTTCTTATTTTTAATTAATTAATTGAATTTTTATTAATATTAATTCATTTAATTCATTTAATTGTAGGAAAATTCAAAAGATATGGTTTTCAAATCTTTTTGTGATGCAAATGAACTCAAGACAAGCTGAAGATCTCGTGTACACATCAAGGGGACAAAATCTCCCAATTTGGTAAGGTTTTTCAATCAAAAAGATTGAAAAATATTTGATTGAAAATCAAAGATGCAAAACATAATGCCATGGATCTTTTGCCCAAAGATTTAACCTAATTCATTCCATTACATATACTGAAGCTAAACCTAAATCCATTCACGTGCAAGCTGCTGCAAAAAGCCATAAGCCAATTCCAAAAATATCAAAGAAAACTTGAAACTGAATTCAACCATCCAGGCCAATTCAAAGCCCTTTCTTGATTCAAACACGTTGCTAGCATACTCAGAAACAATTTGCAATCGAAACCAAGTGTTTTACCTCAAGGAAACGCCCAGAACAGTTTCACGGTTTGAATAATTTTTCCATAATCGTAACTCACCTTTTAAGCATCATTATCATGTTATAATCATTGTTTTGCATTGCTCTAACCTTTCTGAAGCTTTTGGTATTGGTTAATTTCCTTATGGTGCCCTGAAACGCAAATCACCATTGGAGAATTCTAGGGTTTCCAAGCTCTTGATTTGGGGCTTTACAGCATAGGAAAAATTGGAACCTCCCATGCCCATGGTTGAAACCGTCTGAACGTGACGAACACAATAGACACCTCGCGCCATATTTATATAGCTTGGATTTCTATTCGCTATTATTGGCAGTTTTACTTTGTGGGGGTTAAAAACCCCCGCTATCTTGTTTTTGTTTTACAGAGAAACGAGGAAGATGATGAGCTGTACATATATGGTTGGGTAATTCAAACTTACGCGCGTGATTTTGTTTGATGCAACATGTTGATTTGTTTTTTTATAATATATTTGTTGTGTATAATACTAACAAAGCGTGCAAAGTGGTTGAGTGGTTGGCCAGGTGTTTAGCAAGCGTTGGGACCTGGGTTCGATTCCCAGGTCCCCCAAACCTTTATTCATATTTTTTTCTAATAAATTCACATGCAGCTTCCTAAACGCGTTCCACCATGTGCTCTAGGCATCCATGTGCCATGTGTTTACAAGCATACATCCAAGGGCCAGAGATGAAGATTATGGTGTTCTCTAGTCAATGAGCACGCACCTGATTCCAGAAGTCAACAAGGGCTTTGTGCTATTGGGCCAGAATTTCTAAACTAAACCTCCATTGGATCCATCAACACCCCCTGGTTTATTTTCCTTTTTTATTTTCTTTCTCTTTTTAATTCTTTTAATTATTATTATTATTAACTAACAAATTATTTTTATAATAAAATCAGAAACTTAAAACATTGTTTATTTTTATTATTTATTCTTTTCACTATTAATAGTTATTTTTGTACATAAATTATAATTAATTAATTTAGTTGTTTAATTAGGACAATTTTAATCTTTTTCATAATAAATAAAATCAATCTAGAATTAGGGTTTTTCTTTTGACTTTTAATAACCTTTTTTTATTTTTATTTCATTAAAATATAAAAAACACAAAAAAAACACTTTTCTTATAATTAATTAATTAATTAGTTTAGGGTTAATATTTAATTAAATGCAAAGGACAAACTACTTTCTTTATTTCTCAAAAGGGTCAAAACCCTAAGGACGTCCCGATTCGATTCTTTCGCGCTTTAATTTATTTTTAATCATATTTATGTAACTGTTTCCGGAAATGTAATAGTTAATTAGGTTTTACCGTTTTCTTTTATTTTTCGCATTTATTTTCCAAAACGGGTTATGTTTTTGGCGATGTATAGACCCGCGCCTTGTAATAGCGTAGATTCATATTTCCGTAATTTATTTTCCGCACTCTTAACTGTTAATATGCATGAAAGATCTGTATGAAAATTAAAAATAACTCGTAGATCACAAATAACATGTACAAGACAATTTAACTGAAAAACAACACACATGCACATGCCACTCCTAGGGTACGCCTCACTGGTTGCCTCGAACGTGGTCGTCAAGTATAAGGTGTTTTAGAGGTCGCCCTCCTGTCTAAAGATCCAGTCGCCTCGAAACGGTTGCCTCGGATAAAAAGGATCTAGGACATTAGGGTTACTTCTAAGGTGTCCTACTATTGCTTCGGTGACCACACTGTCCCTATAATCGAATTGACCCGAATACCTCCAACGACGGTGCTACCTACTTCTCAATAGTGGGATAGCACTGTCTAAAGGACTCTTACACAGCCCAATTCCTTAGAGTAGGTAGATCTCATGGGTACTTGCTCTCTCAAAAACAAACAAAATACTTTTCACGCTGACACTTTCAAAAAGTTTTCAAACAAATTTTTCATACACTCTTGAGGACAGATACAAGAGTTACCTAGAAATTTTTCAAACGAAACTTTTTTCAAAACCCACACACACTTGAAAAGCAAACAAATTTTGAAAACATAAGAGCAAGTACCTAAGAGCCCGTGGATAACCACGGATAGAAAGGGTGCTAACACCTTCCCTTTCTATAAATCTACCTCCCGAACCGAGAAACATTCTCAAAGAAGGAATTTTGATGTGCTTTTGTCCTTTCCATATTGGAGAACATAAAAGACGGTGGCGACTCTTGCTTACCGCGACATTTCGCGAACCAACTTAAAAACAGTCAGTTCTATTTCCACCGATCACAGAACTGGCGACTCTGCTGGGGAATATATAAATAAGTGAGGTGTACCTTAGGATTAGACCACTCTTATGTTTTCAATTGCTTGTTTTTGATTGCTTTTATATTTGTGGGCATTGCATCGGAGTTTCATAGATCCTAACCCGAATCTAGGGAATACCCTTTTAGGTTTCTAAGTGTCTTCGGAGATTCCTCTCTCGTGATCAGCCAGATCAAAGGCGAGTGGGATACGAAACACCCAAATCTTATTCCTTACAAAGAGTATGTGTTGACATTGATCCCCCACTTCGAAGAGATAACTTTTGAACACTTCCCAAGAGAGGAGAATCAGTTGGTGGACGCGCTGGCTACGATGTCTTCTATGTTCAAAGTCAAATGGGACAACGAGGCTCCCCGTATTATCATTTGGAAATTGGATGAACCTGCACATTGCTGCGATCTTGAGGCTGAAGAGGTAACAGAAAAACCTTGGTATCACGAAGTGAAGAGGTACTTGGAAGCTCAAGAATACCCCGAGGGTGCATCCGTCAACGACAAGAAGTTTCTGAGAAGATTTGCGGCAAAGTTCTTCCTCAGCAATGGCATTCTCTACAAACGAAACCATGATTCAACTTTACTGCGTTGTGTGGATAAGACTGAAGCAGAAAGGATCATGGCAGAGTTACATGAGGGTACCTTCGGAACGCATTCCAGTGGACACACCATGGCAAAGAAAATCCTTCGGGCAGGATATTTCTAGTCCACAATGGAAGCCGACTGTTACCAACATTCTCGGACGTGTCATAAGTGCCAGATCTATGCAGATAAGGTGCACATTCCTTTAGTTCATTTGAACGTATTGACAGCACCTTGGCCTTTTGCAATGTGGGGCATTGATATGATCGGCGAGATCAAACCTACGGCATCCAACGGGCATCGCTTCATCTTGGTAGCGATTGATTACTTCACAAAGTGGGTTGAAGCTGCTTCCTATGCTACCGTAACCAAGAACGTCGTGGCACGGTTCATTCGGCATAACCTGATCTGTCGATACAGAGTACCTGAAAGGATCATTACGGATAATGGTACCAATCTTAACAACAAGATGATCACTGAGCTCTGCGAGCAATTCAAGATACAGCACCACAACTCTTCTCCTTACCGGCCGAAGATGAATGAGGCTGTAAAAGCGGCTAATAAGAACATCAAGAAGATTGTGTAGAAGATGACAGTGACCTACAAAGATTGGCACGAGATGTTACCGTTTGCTCTTCATGGGTACCGTACCTCAGCATGAACATCAACAGGGGCAACACCCTTTTCCTTGGTCTATGGCATGGAGGCAGTCTTGCCTATTGAAGTCCAAATACCCTCTCTCCGAATAATGAAGGATGCAGGTTTGAGCGAAGATGACTGGATCCAGACTCGACTTGATCAATTGAATCTAATTGACGAAAAGAGACTCACCGCTATTTGTCATGGTCAAACGTACCAAAAACGGATGATCAGGGCATTTAACAAGAAAGTCAGACGCCAAAAGTATCAAGTCGGAGACCTGGTGATCAAGCGCATCATTCTTCCTCAAGGTGATCCCAGGGGAAAATGGACCCCCACGTACGAAGGGCCATTCGTGGTTAAACATATCTTCTCAGGAGGAGCCATGATTCTAACCACCATGGATGGTGACGACCTTCCTCACCCTGCCAATGCAGACATAGTAAAAAGATACTATGCATGAATTAAAGACCCACTAGGTTGACACACCTAGGCAAAAATAAGGGCTTCCCGACAAACCAAAATGGTTCGGGCAAAAATAAGGGATGAAATGAAAAAAATTTGTACACCCGGCAAGTCGAAAACCTGAAAAGGCGGCTTGGGCAAAAAAGGGTATCCCGGTGGACTGAAAACCCGAAAGGGCGGTCCAGGCAAAAGTTAGGGATTAACGCGTAATACTATGTCTCATTGGATCACCTGGCATCCAGAGTTCGGTAAACTATCAGGTTCAGACGGCATCGATCAGTCAGCTTCTTCTTTAACTACGCAGTAAAGTGATGAGACGCTTGAAGACATAAAGGCGATAGCAGAGTTGAAACCCAGTGGGATTATTTTTCACATAGCTGTTTTGTCTTTCTTTTCACAAAATTGTATAAACTCTGTTGTTCGGCGGTGTTCTCTTACTAGGACGTCAGCCTCTTGTACATAAACGCCTATTTACAGGCAAATTCAAAAATCAATACAAATCCACTTTTCCAGAAAAATTGCCAATTGTTTTTCCTTTATCTGTTTTGTTTTGCAAAGAACGTCCAATGTTCATTTTTGATATATGCATTTGACATTAATTGCTAATCACAAATACTTGCATGCGAAACAAAGGACTAATTACAGGTGACATCAGAAACAGGGGCAATAATAGTTGTCTAAGCGATCTAGTTGCTTTGTCCACCAAGGTACCAAGGTAAGTTCAGCTGAAGAATGTAACCAGGATACCTTCACTCACCATAGAGTAAGATAAAAATCAACACTACTCTCCCCATGCAGAGTTGGTCTCCCATCAGCCCCGAAAAGGCACAGTGTCTCCAGCAAGTCAGCGATACTCTCCCTAAGTAGAGTTAGTATACTGTCAGCCTTAAGGAAGTTGGATACCCCCAGAAAATCTCAACATTCCCCAGTGGAGTATACAAATGTTCCTAAACGAACATCCCCGACAGTCTTAATATAAGATTGTTCCCCGGTGGAATACAAACACCCAGTGGAGCCACCTCTCCAGTACAGTCCACAAGTTTCCCCCAGGAAAGTTGAATCATCCTTCCCAGTAGATTCTGGAAGCTTATCCCCAGTAGATTCTGGAAGCTTGTCCCTTGTAGAGTACATATCTCCCCGACTTTATTCAGAAGGTTATCCCCCACCAGAGCTTATAACTGGGTTATCCTCAGCTAATTACCACGGAAAGATCGTCCCCGACGAAGTTCTTCCTATCCCCCAGCGGAGTTCATCAAATTCCCCAACAAGCTTATCAACGGTATCCCCAGCGGAGTTATCATCAAAACCTCAGCGAAGTATCTCTTCCCACAGAGTATTCCTCGCAGAGTAATCTTTCATCAAGTTTATTCCCCAACGGAGTCATCTCCTCCTACCGGTTTATTCTTGCAATCATCATCCCCAGCAGAAACGAAGAACTCCACTATTCAACCTCAGCCCAGGATTCAACAAGCTCCCGGCATCCGTCAAGGATTTATTTTCCTAGACGAAAATACATTCATAGACATTTCACATTTCATACATCCTGCTTATATACTTGATAAAGTGCATACGACACTATCTCATTTATTTTTGAACATCATGACATCATGCATTTCATACATCATGACATTGCATACAACTGATGTTTTGCCTTTTTCAGGAAAAAGGTCAATCCAAAGATGATTACTATCAACTGTCACAATTCCAGATTCGATTCCTGTATCTATCCAGGGCATATCTGTGAGTGACTGATTGTAGATTCGATTCCTGTATCTAGCCAGGGCATATCTGCATGACGAGTTTAGAGATTCGATTCTTGTATCCATCCAGGGCATATCTATAGACAACTAATTCCAGATTCGATTCCTGTATCCAGCCAGGGCATATCTGCATGAAGAGTTTAGAGATTCGATTCCTGTATCCAGCCAGGGCATATCTGTAGACGACCAATTCCAGATTCGATTCCTGTATCTAGCTAGGGCATATCTGTGATTAACTGATTGTAGATTCGACACCTGTATCTAGCCAGGGCATGTCTGCATGAAGAGTTTAGAGATTCGATACCTGTATCCAGCTAGGGCAATATTGTAGACGACAAATTCCAGATTCGATTCCTGTATCTAGCCAGGGCATATCTGTGATTAACTGATTGTAGATTCGACACCTGTATCTAGCCAGAGCATGTCTGCATGAAGAGTTTAGAGATTTGATACCTGTATCCATCCAGGGCATGTCTGTAGACGACAAATTCCATATTCGATTCCTGTATCTAGCCAGGGCATATCTGTGAGTAACTGATTGTAGATTCGATACCTGTATCCGGCCAGGGCATATCTGCATGAAGAGTTTAGAGATTCGATACCTGTATCCGGCCAGGGCATATCTGCATGAAGAGTTTAGAGATTCGATTCCTGTATCCAGCCAGGGCATATCTGTAGACGACTAATCCCAGATTCGATTCCTGTATCCAACCAGGGCATATCTGTGAGTAACTGATTGTAGATTTGACACCTGTATCTAGCCAGGGCATATCTGCATGAAGAGTTTAGAGATTCGATACCTGTATCCAGCCAGGGCATATCTGTAGACGACTAATTCCAGATTCGATTCCTGTATCTAGCCAGGGCATATCTGTGATTAACTGATTGTAGATTCGACACCTGTATCTAGCCAGGGCATGTCTGCATGAAGAGTTTAGAGATTCGATACCTATATCCAGCCAGGGCATGTCTGTAGACGACAAATTCCAGATTCGATTCATGTATCTAGCCAGGGCATATCTGTGAGTAACTGATTGTAGATTCGATACCTGTATCCGGCCAGGGCATATCTGCATGAAGAGTTTAGAGATTCGATACCTGTATCCGACCAGGGCATATCTGCATGAAGAGTTTAGAGATTCGATTCCTGTATCCAGCCAGGGCATATCTGTAGACGACTAATTCCAGATTCGATTCCTGTATTCAGCCAGGGCATATCTGTGAGTAACTGATTGTAGATTCGACACCTTTATCTAGCCAGGGCATATCTGCATGAAGAGTTTAGAGATTCGATACCTGTATCCAGCCAGGGCATATCTGTAGACGACTAATTCCAGATTCGATTCCTGTATCCAGCCAGGGCATATCTGTGAGTAACTGATTGTAGATTCGATACCTGTATCCAGCCAGGGCATGTCTGCATGAAGAGTTTAGAGATTCGATTCCTGTATCCAGCCAGGGCACGTCTGTAAGCAATCTTTTGAAGTTCCGGATTCGATTCCTGTATCTAGCCAGGGCTTATCTGTGAGCGATTGTTTGTAGATTCGATACCTGTATCCAGCCAGGGAACGTCTGTAAGCAACCTTTTGAAGTTCCGGATTCGATTCCTGTATCTAGCCAAGGCATATCTGTGAGCAATCGATTGTAGATTCGATACCTGTATCCAGCCAGGGCATATCTGCATGGAGAGTTTGAAGATCAACCCCTGTAACAGGCCAGGAAACCATCTTCCTTTCTCAAAGTACGCAAGTTCTCTCTAAGGAATATCTTACGCGATCGACACCTTCCGATGGCATCTATAAGCCCATCCACCTACCAAAAGTTTCCAAATGGCATCTATAAGCCCATTCCCGACAAGGTTCTATCACATCTCCAGATGGCATCTATAAGCCTATCCCCCCGTCCATCTTTCCAAATGGCATCTATAAGCCCATTCCCGATATCACACTGCTGATATCCTACTACGCGAGTGCAAATTTCTGGGCACTTTAGTGTTCAATTATCTTCCACCTTCGGATCACGAAAGGCACGCAAGCCAATCTACATCCTCAGGTTTAAGAATATTGAACAGGGGCAACTGTTGTACCCCAAAATTTGCCCTCCCATATTCTTCAATATTTGACAAGAATCATCTTCAAATTGCATAAAGATTTCTCAAGGATTGCACAGTCCAGATACCTCCTAAGCCAGTCAAAATTAGGGTTTTGGTTCCTTCAAGGAATTTGGGGTTTTCAATGGCTCAATCAAGTCTCCTATGCCTACATACATCCTCAAGCATTTACATGTCAAGTTTCAAGACTCACAATGCCAATTTGCACAGTCAAAAGCTTCATTTGATCAACAGTCAACTGCAGGGGTAAAATGGCCATTTTGCAGTCAAAAGTCAGAAATTTTGGTCAACATCTTATTTTGAGTCCACAATCATCATTTGATCAAGTCTTGATCATGATTCCACAAGCATAGCTCAAAAATCATCAAAGATGCAAAGGTTACTATTTTTGGACAGCAGAAAAGTCAAATGTATCTTGACCAAGGCATAACTTTTTCATGGTTCATCAGAAAAATCCCATCCAATGCTCATTTTGAATGGGATGACATTTCCTACAACTCATCTTCACACTCCAAGTCCAATAAATGCTCTCATAAAAAGTTATCAATTTCTACATTATAGGTCAATTTCAAAAGTCAACAAAAATGCACTTTAAGTCAAAGACCATAACTTGAGATTGGTAAATCCAAATGACATGGGACCAAAGGAATTGGTTAGAGAACTTCAAGACCTTTCCAAAATGTCCAAGAACATGTTCATAGGATCAAAATTGAGCAAGATATGCATTGGAGAAGTTGGGAAATTTTTGGGAATTTGCAAAAGTCAACTTTGCCCAAAACACCTCATTTTTGCTAATGGGCCTCAAATTCTTTCTTGAAACATTGTCCAAGGCCTATGCACGACCCATTGAGCTTAAATTGATTTATTTTCTTATTTTTAATTAATTAATTGAATTTTTATTAATATTAATTCATTTAATTTATTTAATTGTAGGAAAATTCAAAAGATATGGTTTTCAAATCTTTTTGTGATGCAAATGAACTCAAGACAAGCTGAAGATCTCGTGTACACATCAAGGGGACAAAATCTCCCAATTTGGCAAGGTTTTTCAATCAAAAATATTGAAAAATATTTGATTGAAAATCAAAGATGCAAAACATAATGCCGTGGTTCTTTTGCCCAAAGATTTAACCTAATTCATTCCATTACATATACTGAAGCTAAACCTAAATCCATTCACGTGCAAGCTGCTGCAAAAAGCCATAAGCCAATTCCAAAAATATCAAAGAAAACTTGAAACTGAATTCAACCTTCCAGGCCAACTCAAAGCCCTTTCTTGATTCAAACACGTTGCTAGCATACTCAGAAACAATTTGCAATCGAAACCAAGTGTTTTACCTCAAGGAAACGCCCAGAACAGTTTCATGGTTTGAATAATTTTGCCATAATCGTAACTCACCTTTTATGCATCATTATCATGTTATAATCATTTTTTTGCATTGCTCTAACCTTTCTGAAGCTTTTGGTATTGGTTAATTTCCTTATGGTGCCCTGAAACGCAAATCACCATTGGAGAATTCTAGGGTTTCCAAGCTCTTGATTTGGGGCTTTACAGCACAGGAAAAATTGGAACCTACCATGCCCATGGTTGAAACCGTCTGAACGTGACGAACACAATAGACACCTCGCGCCATATTTATATAGCTTGGATTTCTATTCGCTATTATTGGCAGTTTTACTTTGTGGGGGTTAAAAACCCCCGCTATCTTGTTTTTGTTTTACAGAGAAACGAGGAAGATGATGAGTTGTACGTATATGGTTGGGTAATTCAAAATTACACGCGTGATTTTGTTTGATGCAACATGTTGATTTGTTTTTTTATAATATATTTGTTGTGTATAATACTAACAAAGCGTGCAAAGTGGTTGAGTGGTTGGCTAGGTGTTTAGCAAGCGTTGGGACCTGGGTTCGATTCCCAGGTCCCCCAAACCTTTGTTCATATTTTTTCTAATAAATTCACATGCAGCTTCCTAAACGCGTTCCACCATGCGCTCTAGGCATCCATGTGCCATGTGTCTACAAGCATACATCCAAGGGCCAGAGATGAAGATTATGGTGTTCTCTAGTCAATGAGCACGCACCTGATTCCAGAAGTCAACAAGGGCTTTGTGCTATTGTTCTCTAGACAATTTAACTGAAAAACAACACACATGCACATGCCACTCCTAGGGTACGCCTCACTGGTTGCCTCGAACGTGGTCGTCAAGTATAGGGTGTTTTAGAGGTCGCCCTCCTGTCTAAAGATCCAGTCGCCTCGAAACGGTTGCCTCGTATAAAAAGGATCTAGGACATTAGGGTTACTTCTAAGGTGTCCTACTATTGCTTCGGTGACCACACTGTCCCTATAATCGAATTGACCCGAATACCTCCAACGACGGTGCTACCTACTTCTCAATAGTGGGATAACACTGTCTAAAGGACTCTTACACAGCCTAATTCCTTAGAGTAGGTAGATCTCATGGGTACTTACTCTCTCAAAAACAAACAAAATACTTTTCACACTAACACTTTCAAAAAGTTTTCAAACAAATTTTTCATACACTCTTGAGGACAGATACAAGAGTTACATAGATATTTTTCAAACGAAACTTTTTTCAAAACCCACACACACTTGAAAAGCAAACAAATTTTGAAAACATAAGAGCAAGTACCTAAGAGCCCGTGGATAACCACGGATAGAAAGGGTGCTAACACCTTCCCTTTCTATAAATCTACCTCCCGAACCGAGAAACATTCTCAAAGAAGGAATTTTGTTGTGCTTTTGTCCTTTCCATGTTGGAGAACATAAAAGACGGTGGCGACTCTTGCTTACCGCGACATTTCGTGAACCAGCTTAAAAACAGTCAGTTCTATTTCCACCGATCACAACATGATTGCAAGGTCCCAGACTGAGGAAGAACACCTTGACCATCTTCAGAAACTATTTCACAGGTTGAAGTTGTATAAGCTAAGGTTAAACCCGAACAAGTGCACCTTCGGGGTAAGGTCTGGTAAGCTGTTGGGTTTCGTCATTAGTGATAAAGGTATTCAAGTGGATCCTGCAAAGGTGAAAGTTATACAGGAAATTCCAGCTCCCCGAACAGAAAAAGAAGTCACAGGCTTTTTGGGACGGTTGAATTACATTGCCCTATTTATTTCACATTTGACTGCTACTTGTGAGCCGATCTTCAAGCTACTGAAGAAAGATCAAGTGGTAAAGTGGAATGACGAGTGTCAGGCCGCTTTTGAAAGGATCAAGGAATATCTCCAAGAGCCACCTATTCTGATGCCTCCAGTTGAAGGGAGACCTTTAATCTTATACTTGACAGTACTCGATAATTCAATGGGGTGCGTGCTGGGGCAGCATGACGAGTCTGGCCGAAAAGAGCATGCTATTTATTACCTTAGCAAAAAGTTTACCGACTGTGAGACCCGATACTCACTGCTTGAGAAAACTTGCTGTGCTTTGGCATGGGCTGCTCGCCGGCTGAGACAGTATATGCTGACTCACACCACCTTATTGATATCAAAGATGGATCCAATCAAGTATATCTTCGAAAAGCCCTCCTTGTCCGGAAGAATAGTAAGATGGCAGATGATCTTGACTGAGTATGACATCCAATATACGACCCAAAAATCAATCAAGGGGAGTGTTTTGGCAGATCATTTGGCGCATCAGGCCGTGGATGATTACCAGTCTATGAACTTCGAATTCCCGGATGAGAACATCATGTTGGTAACCGACTGTGAAGAACCTGGACCGGATGAAGGACCTGAGGAGGGATCCCGATGGTCTATGTACTTTGATGGAGCTTCAAATGCGTTGGGTAATGGCATTGGCACCATGATCATATCTCCTGAAGGCTGTCATACTCCGGTCACCGCCCGATTATGTTTTAACTGCACCAACAATATGACGGAGTATGAAGTGTGCATCATGGGTCTTCGAGCAGCTATTGACCTAAGGATTAAGTTCTTGAGTGTGTTCGGAGATTCCGCTCTCGTGATCAGTTAGATCAAAGGCGAGTGGGATACGAAACACCCAAATCTTATTCCTTACAAGGAGTATGTATTGACATTTCTTCCACACTTCGAGGAGATAACCTTTGAACACTTCCCCAGAGAGGAGAACCAGTTAGCGGACGTGCTAGCTACTATGTCTTCTATGTTCAAGGTCAGGTGGGACAATGAGGCTCCCCGGATTACCATTGAGAGGTTGGACGAACCCGCACATTGCTGCGACATCGAGACTGAAGAGGTAACAGATAAACCCTGGTTTCATGAGGTAAAAGGTATCTTGAGGATCAAGAATACCTCGAGGGTGCATCTGTTAATGATAAGAAGTTTCTGAGGAGGTTCGCGGCGAAGTTCTTCATATGTAATGGTATCCTGTACAAGCGTAACCATGATTCAACCTTATTGCGGTGTGTAGATAAGGGCGAGGCAGAAAGGATCATGGCAGAGTTACATGAAGGTACTTTTGGAACTCATTCTAGTGGACGTACCATGGCAAAGAAAATCCTTCGGGCAGGATATTATTGGTCCACTATGGAAGCCGACTGTTATCAGCATTCTCGGACCTATCATAAATGCCTAGTCTATGCTGATAAGGTGCATATACCTCCATTTCCTCTGAACGTCTTGACGGCACCTTGGCCTTTTGCAATGTGGGGCATCGATATGATTGGCGAGATCAGACCTACTGCGTCCAACGGGCATTGTTTCATCTTGGTAGCAATTGATTACTTTACAAAGTGGGTTGAAGCAGCTTCCTTTGCTACAATGACCAAGAACGTCGTGGCACGGTTTATTCGGCACAATCTGATCTATATATGGTGTACCAGAGAGGATCATTACGGACAATGGTACAAATCTCAACAATACGATGATCACCGAGCTCTGCAAGCAGTTTAAGATACAACATCACAACTCTTCTCCCTACCGGCCGAAGATGAATGGGGCTGTCAAAGCGGCTAATAAGAACATCAAGAAGATTGTGCAGAAGATGACAGTGACATACAAAGACTGACATGAGATGTTACCATTCGCTCTTCATGGGTACCGTACCTCAGCGCGGACGTCGACAAGGGAAACACCCTACTCTCTGGTGTATGGCATGGAAGCAGTCTTGCCCATTGAAGTTCAGATACCCTCTCTTCGGATTATGAAAGATGCAGGTTTGAGCGAGGATGACTGGATTCAGACCCGGTTTGATCAGCTGAACTTAATCGACAAAAAGAGACTTACTTCCATTTGTCATGGTCAGACGTATCAAAAGCGGATGATCAAGGCATTTAACAAGAAAGTTAGACGACAAGAATATCAAGTCGAGGATCTGGTGATCAAGCGCATCATACTGCCACAAGGTGATCCCAGGGGCAAATGGACCCCTACTTATGAAGGGCCATTTGTGGTTAAGAACATATTTTTGGGAGGAGCTATAATTCTAACCTCCATAGATGGTGACGACCTTCCTCACCCCGTCAATGCAGACATAGTGAAAAAATACTACGCATAATCAAAGACCCGCTAGGTCGATTGGCCTAGGAAAAAATAAGGGCTTCCCGACGAACCAAAAGGGTTCGGGCAAAAATGAAAAAAACTATACACTCGGCAATTCGAAAACCTGAAAAGGCGGCTTGGGAAAAAAAGGGTATCTCGGTGGACTGAAAACCCGAAAGGGAGGTCCAGGCAAAAATTAGGGATCAAAGCGTAACACTATGTCTCATAGGATCACCTTGCAACCAGACTTCGGTATCGACTATCAAGCTCGGACGACATTAATCAATCTGATCTACCTTCAACCAAGTAGCAAAGTGATGAGATGCTCGAGGATATAAAGGAAATAGCAGAGTTGGAACTCAGTGGGATTGTTCATATAGCTGTTTTTCTTTCTTTTTAACAAATTGTATAAATTCTGTTGTTCAGCGGCGTTCTCTTACTAGGACGTCAGCCTCTTGTACAAAACGCGTATTTACAGGCCAAACTTCAAAATCAATACGATTCATTTTCACAGAAATTTCAAATTGATTTTCTTTTTCTGTTTTGTTTTGCAAGAACATCCAATGTTCATTTTTGATATATGCATTTGACAATAATTGTTGTTCATAAATATTTACATGCGAAACAAAAGACGACCACTCGTAATATCAGAAACAGGGGCAAACAAGAAATTTCCAGACCTTACAGTTGCTCTATTCACCAGGTACAGGGATAGATCTAGCTGAAGAATATGACTAAGGTACATTCACTCCCTGTAGAGCAAGAAGAATACAGTATTATCAACTCTCCCCAGCTGAGGTTCGCAACCGCGAATGAGTTGGTAAGATTCTCCCCAAGCAGAGTTTATCTATCACTAGCACTGGAAGATTATCCCCAGTAGAGTCTGGAAGATTATCCCCTATGAAGTCGCCACTAAAAGAATATCCCCAGCGGAGTTCAGTTCTTTCACAAACAGGAAACTCAATCCCCAACAGAGTTGTCATTGCTAGCAACGATAATTCATCCACAACCGGGGGTATTTCTCCAAGATCAGCAAATCCTCAGCAGAGTATATCTTCCCCACAGAGTCATTCTCTCACCAGTTTATTCTCCAGCTGAGTTATTCTCCCGCCAAGTTATTCTCAGATCGTCTTCGGTCGTTATCCCTAGCGAACGAAACTCTTCATATTCTCCAGCAGCAGTCTGAGATTTATTTTCCCTCAGCTAGAGAACGTCATAAAAACATTGCATGTCCATACATCATGACATATGCATACACAGCATACAACACAATCTCATTTATTTTGAGAACATCATTGCCTGATACATATCATGCATTACATACAACTAACCCTTACCTTTCAGGAAGGATACAATCAAATTCTCACAAAACTCAAGCTATGAAGCCCGGGTACGACCGAATAGTATCTTGATTTCTACAGCATATTATGAAGCCCGGATTACGACCGGATAACAGTATCAGACTACCGCAAAGCCTGGATTACAACCAGATAGTGGTATCTCTTAAAAGCAAGCTATGAAGCCCGAATTCGACCGGATAATAGTTTAATCCCCAGCAAGCCGTGAAGCCCGGATTACGACCGGATAGCAGCTCAGCAAGTACCATGAAGCCTGGATTTGACCAGATAGTGGTATATCATAAACACCATCCGTGAAGCCCGGATTACGACCGGATAACAGCTCAGCAAGTTATTGTGAAGCCTGGATTACGACCAGATAGCAATACAAGACCATGAAGCCTGGATTACAACCAGATAATGGTAGAAGACATTGTGAAGCCTGGATTACGACCAGATATCAACCAAGAATACTATGAAGCCTGGATTACGACCAGATAGTGGTATATCTTTAATACAAGTTATGAAGCCCAGATTCGACTGGATAGTATCTTGATTTCTCCGAACACCATGAAGCCTGGATTTCGACCAGATAGTGGTATGATACATCGTGAAGCCTGGATTACGACCAGATAGCGGTAAGGGATATTGTGAAGCTTGGATTTCGACCAAATAGCAGTTTACCCGACCAATTACTATGAAGCCCGAATTCGACCGGATATTAGTAGGCCCAATAGTCAAAGGGAAGCCCGGATGCGACCGGATAACCACTTGATTTCTTCTGAAGCCTGGATTTCGACCAGATAAGAAGTAAAGTATTGTAATGCCTGGGTTACAACCAGATAGCGGTACAAGACACCATGAAGCCTGGATTTGACCAGATAATGGTATGAAACATCGTGAAGCCTGGATTACGACCAGATAGCGGTACAAGACACTGTGAAGCTTGGATTTCGACCAAATAGAAGTTTACTTGGACAATTACTAAGAAGCCCGGAGTCAATCGGATATTAGTGTGCCCTAAGTTTAAGTTGAAGCCCAGAGGCGACCAGATAACAACTAAATCCCTTATGAAGCATGGATTACGACCAGATAAGAATCGAGAAATTGCGAAGCCTGGATTACAACCAGATAGCAAGTTTAATCTCATCTCCCCGTTAAGTCACTGTAAAGCCTGGAGCACGACCAGATAGTAGTCGATCTTATCACTATGAAGCCTGGATCACGACCAGATAGAAGTTCATTTTCACCTCTTCGACCAAGAGATGATTCCCCAGTAGAATAACGGACGACCAAAGCTCCTAAAATTTTGTTTCTCTCAAGACAGAGATCAGCATTCCTCAGCAGAATCTTCCTCAACAACAAGTATACAAGCTCTCGCTAAGGAATCTCTTACGCGATCAACACTCCTTCGGATGGCATCTTTAAGCTCATCTCCTGTCATCAATTTCCAAATGGCATATGTAAGCCCATTCCCGACATTGCAAGATAAGTACCACATCATGTGAGTGCAAATTTCTGGGCACTCTAGTGTTCCATCATCTTCAACCCTCAGATCACGAAAGGCACGCAAGCCAATCTACATCCTCAGGTTTAAGAAGATTGAACAGGGGCAGCTGTTGTACCCCAAAATTTGCCCTCCCATATTTCTCAAAACATTTCAAGAAAGATCCTCAAGTTGCTCAAGGTAGTCCAAGGGTTGACCAGACAAGCTCTCTCCTAAGGCAGTCTACCTCAAATTAGGGTTTCATATTGCATCAAGATACTTGAGTCCAAGGGATCCCAAATTCTCACCATTATCCTAATATGTTATTAAGATCATCCATGTCAAGTTTTAAGCCTTGCAGAGAAAATTTGCTCAGTCAATTGCTCAAATGCCTGAAAATCGACTGTGCTAGGGCAAAAGTGAATTGTGGCCCACATACAGTCAAACTTCAAGATTTTTGGACAACATACTCATTTTGAAGTATATTTCATCATTTTATCAAGGTTTGATCATGATTCATCAAGGATTGCTCATAATTCATCAAGAATCAAAAGTTGCTAAATTAGGGTTTTGCAGGAAAAGTCAACTCAACTTTGACCAAGCATAACTTTCTCATACTTTATTAGAAAAGATCCATCCAAAGATCATTTTGAATAGGATGCCATGATCTACAATCCATCTTCAGCTCCCAAGTTCAAAATATGCACTCACAAAAGGTTATGAATTTGGACATCATACGTCATTTTGAAAAGTCAACAAAAACACATTTTTTGTCAAATCTTCATACATGAGCATGGAATATCAAATTGAGATGAGACAAAACGGTTTTCTTAGAGGACATCTCAAGCTTTCTACAAAGTCTAAGAACACTTTCGAAGAGTCAAAATTGAGGAAATTATGCATTGGTGAAGTTGACCCTTTTTGCAAAATTGCCAAAAGTCAACTTTGCCTAAAAATGCAATTTTTACCAAATGGGCCCAATCTTTTGCACTTGTTTTAAGTTGGAAACATAGTCCACGAGCCCTAGCCTTTTCCACTTGTCATTATCTTATTTATATTATTTATTTTGATTTTTATTTGAATTAAATCATTTTAAATCAAAACAAATCATAGAAAATCCAAAATATTGAAAACACAAGATTTTGTACTTGTTTCAGGTCTTAAATTTCAGCTAGCATGAGATCAAATTCGTGTAAAGGCATGAGGTGCACAAAAAGATTGGTTTTAGGCTATTTTTGGAATGATTTTAAAGTGAATAATATCAAGATCAAAGACATTGATGGAGGAAGATTGAGCACATTCTTTCAACCCTAATTCATTCCTCAATACATATAGAAGGAATGCAGACCTAAAGCAAGGCTAGAGAGAGGCGCATCGAGGAGAACCAAACTTGAAAAAAACACCAAAAAAGTGCAAACTCGAATTCATTGTTCCAAGCAATTTCAAAGCTTCCTGATCATTCCAATCGTTTCCTGGGATCATAAGCAACATATACCAATCAAGAACAAGCCCTTTCCAGTAGCCAAACGTGTTGTAAGTCATCCACGACATCCATGTATTTTTGAAATCGGTTTTCATGATTTTGACATTGATAGCATGAATTAATGATATATTCTTGTTCATCATCACATATGCAAGCTTTTTCTATCGTTTAATTTCATTTTCATGGCCTCTATAAAATTTCACCATTATTGGGGTTTCTTGCTTCGATTTGGGATTTTCATTTACAGGCAAAATTGGGTCATGAAAGGGCCACCATTATGTTTAGCAAGGCCAGACAAAACTATCCATGACCTTCGTTTTTATTTATCACGCTTGTGTTGAGTTTTGAGATTTACAAGACCTGTAGCTATGGACGAACGTTCGTAGGTAAAAGTCTGGGACTTTTACCCACGAAGAAGGGAAGAAGATGACTGCGTGGCGCCCTTCTATTGGGTCATTTGAATTCTGGCGCTTGTTTTTCCCACTAACTCTCTTTATCATATATTATTTTATGTTGTTATTTTATGTACAAACAAGAACAAATGGCGCAGTGGTAGGGGAGTATGTGCAAAACGCTTCAGGACCTGGGTTTGAATCCGAGGTCCCCCAATTATTTCATGCATTTTTTCTTTCAGTGATCAGGCGTTCTATAAGGCATGAATACTACCATGCTCCCTCAAAATCCAACCATCCAGGTGTCCCAGAAGCCAGATCTGATGGCCATGATGTGGTGACCATGGTATGCCTCAGTCAAAGCAACACACTGGATGCAAAAAGTCAAACATGGACCTCCTTGTTCTGGGCCAGAAAATTGCTTCTCACACCCTCCCAAATTTCTTTGTTTAGGCCCAAATCTCTTCTCTATTCTTTTTATTTTGTTTTATTAATTTATTTATTTTATTTACTAACACAATTAGTTATTTCTTTTTTATCAAAAAATCACAAAAATAATATTTTTCACCAAATTAGGTTTAGACTTTATTTTTTAATCAAAAATTAAATTAATTTAATTAGGTTGTTAATATTAGATAACTTTAATTCCTTTTGTAAATAATTAAAATTGATTAGAATAATTAGGGTTTTACTTCTAACTTAATAATATTTTCTTTTTCTAAAAAATAACCAAAACATAAAAAATAGGCCATGTAATTATTTTCATTAATTAATTAATTAGCTAATTAATTGTATATTTAGTTTAAAAACCTAACTCTTTTTCTTAAAAAATAATTAAAAATATCAAAAAACATTTTTTTCTTAATTAGGTTAGAAAGGGTCAAAACCCTAGTTCTCTCCCGGTTTAAATTTCATCGCGCGCGCTTCATTATTTATTTTTATCCTATTATTATAACTGCTCACAAGTTGTAATAGTTAATTAGGTCTTTTATCTTTCATTTATCGCTTTATTTTAAAGGGTTTTTTTGGCTATATAAATACCCGAAGCCTTGTAATAGCGTAGTTTAATTTACGCACTTTAAATTCCACAAAATACTAAACTGTTAGATGTATGATATAGGTATGCATGACAAGAATGTATGATTAACTTTAAAACAGTTAGATAACCCTAAATGTGAAAAGATAAATAATCTGAAATTGAATCACTCGCACATGCGCACTCCTAGGGTACACTCCTACTTCGGTTGCCTTCGGTAAACGGTCATTGAGTATAGGATGCTTTAGTGGTCGTCCTTTTGTCCAAAGATCGAAGTTGCCTCGGAAAGGTTGCCTTTGATATTGTTGCCTCGGATAATTGATCTAAGACATTAGGGTTACTACTAAGACGTCTTAACATTGCTTTAGTGACCGTACGTCCCTTTTCGAATTGACCCTCAAACTCCAACAACAGTGCTACCTACTCACTAATAGTAGGATAACGCTGTCTAAAGGAAACGAACATAGAACGATTCTTTTTTCGAGTAGGTAGATTAGTTCTTAAGTACTTGCTCAAACGAAACAAACCTTTTTCACACTTACACTCGTTTTCAAACAAAGCTTTCAAAAACACTTCATTACACTCTTGAAGACAGAAGCAAGAGTTAAATCGAAGTCAAAAGAAAAACTTTTTAAATCACACAAACACAAAGAAGCAATTTTGAAAATGATGAGCAAGTACCTAAGAGCCCGTAGATAACTACAGATAGAAAGGGCGCTAATACCTTCCCTTTCTAGAATCTACCCCCCGTACTCAGAAATATCTCGAAAAAGGAATTTTTTTGTGCTTTTTTCCTTTCCTTGTTGGATAAAATAAAAGTCGGTGGCGACTCTTGCTTACCGCGACATTTTGCAAACACAAACGCAAAACACAAACCAGCATTCCTAAAAAACTATCCCGGTTTTGGCCACCGTATCACACACTACCTCTCGACTAGCTTGAATTGTAGAAGAGAAAAGGACGTAGCAGTACTATTTGTAATGACTCTTTTTCTAATAGACAACGACTCTATTTTGCTTGGCTATATAATAAAAGAATCGTATGTTTAAAGCAAGTTGTGGGTGTTCAATGTTAAAATGAAAGTTGTCATTATTGGAACACAACCAAAATGCTATCATCCTCTATAACAACAACAAGAACAACAATTATGCTGAACATGTTGAAGCTAACCAAATAAGATGAAGATGAAGAATTCTACAAGATGTTATTCAAATTACCAATCATATACATCTTGGCAGAATTATGAAAAAGCAAGGAGTTCTTGCTCATATCTTGCTTAATGAAGAAAGAAGATGAAGAATTCTATAAGATGTCATTCAAACTATCAATCATATACATATTGATATAATTATGAAGAAGCAAGGAGTTATTGCTCATAGCTTGCTCGACGATGAAGATGAAGATAAGAAGACTACAAGATGCTACACTTAACTTAGACTATATCCATCTTTGTAGAAAAATGTAAAACAAAAGAGTTGTTACTTAGAGTGTGTTATTAATTAAGATCTTCATGTAAATTGTTTGTACATGAGAGTTGTTGCTCAGAATTGTGTCAAACAATGTGTAATTTAATTAGGAGTAATCGGCTTGATAAGAAGCACTCATGTAATCTCCAGAAAAACAATTCTGTTTAGAAACTGTTGGTTACTCAAGTGATTGAGTGAAGATCATAAGACTTGAGAAGACTTTGGCTATGGTCATCATAGATGAAATCCTGGTAGTGTATTCTATTAGGTCAATGGTAGTCATATGTCAAAGGGGACTGAGTGAAGGTCAGCCTTGTGAGATCACTGATGGATGTCATTGGAAGGAAATTCTGAGGGATCGAATTCTATTGGTTCAATGAACGTTATATCTAGTCTGGATCACTAAACGTGTCATTAGATGTTAGTCACCAGAGGTTGCCTGTGTGATTGTAATCAGATTGGTTATAGTGGATTAAGTCCTTGAGTTTAAGGTGAAATCACCTTGGTAGGGTGGACTGGACTAGGTTGAGGGTTTCTCAAGTGAACCAGGATATATCACATGTTCTTTAATTTTGCTTATTCTTTAGAGTTTATGTTTTCTTAACTTAATCAAAAGCATTACTTAGAAGTAACATTCATAAGCATTGTTCAACAAATAATGCTTAGAAACGAAAGTTATTCAAGAAAAGAAAACCCAACTCAACCTCCCCCCCTCTTTCTTGCATTTTCTTCACACCTTCAATTGGCATCAGAGCACGATCCTGTTATTGATGGATACCAAACACCTAATAGTGTCAGATAAAGATCCAGATGTTGTGTGAAGAAATACTCTAGGGTGATAGTTATTCAATTTTCAACTACTATCTAAAACAAGAAAATTGAAGAACAAGCTGATAAGGAAGATTCATCATATAAGAAGTTATATTTGTTGAATGATTTTGATTAAGTTCCTTGAGAGTATGAGATATTTTCAAGAAATAAATTAGTTCACCCTTGACTTTCTCATAAGAAATTCATGATAAAGTTGTTTATTCAAGCAAACAAAAGATCTTATGTAGAAGATCTAAACATTGGCTCTGTTAAAAAGGCTTTGCAGAAGACCATACATTGCTAAGGAAATAATGATAATTGATTCATCAGAAGTATGATCAAGACTAACTCTAAACAAGTTAGGTCAACATTGCAAGAACAAGACTGTCATTCAAACTATTCAGAGTTTGATAAAACTTGTATTGGAACAATTTTTGAAGATGCTAAGGAATATTTATCTCAAGAAGTTTGAAATCAGAATTCAGAAGAAGATTATTCTTATCAAATCAGAAAACTGAGAATATTTAAAGAAATAAGAGGAATCAATATGAAGATGATTTAGAACCTCTGAAAGACCGCTATGAAGAAATCATAAGAAGAAAGAAGTTGATCAGAAGTTGTATCTAGGAGAAAGCTAAAGTTAAAGACAGGTGGAAGATCTTCAAGAATATGACAGTATCATTTCTCTCCTTATCTTTACTTATTATACTTCTGCTAATTTTATTTTGTAGAGTTATTTATCAGAAGATGTTTCGGTCAGAAATATCTTTGATCCAATGGAAGCATTTGGTTATCCAGAACCTGAGTATATTGATCGTGTCACTTAGTTAGATGTAGTGATTAACGCATGTAACCCTTAGTTATTCTTAATCATCACATGCTACCTAAGCTAGATCATGAACAATGTGAGATTTGCTGGAATTGATTCTTTCATGATTGCCTTCATTTATTACCTCCCATACAATGTCTTTAAAAATTGTTATTCTTTATTTTATTTGACATTTAAATGCTATAATTCAAAAATTCTTTCTACCTCTATATAACTCACTTTCTCACACTATCACACGCTCACTCTCACTTCCTTACAAATTAGAAACCCTAAACCCTCTTCTCCTTCAATTTCTTTTATGGGTTCTCCATCAATGACCTTCAACATCCATTCATCTTCTTCTTCTTCAAATCAAATTCCTGATGACCAATTCCCAAAAAGAAGCAGTTAAGTTCATAAAGGAATTTTATCAAGCATTAAAACCACCAGTTACTTTCGGCTCTTCATCATCATCTACCTTTGCTCCATCATCTTCATCAGTTCCTCATGTAAAGACAATTGTTGCTACTGCTTCTTCTACAGAAGTTAATGAGAATCACATCACTCAACAAACATCTCAAGTTCACTGCATCCTTCCTCTACAAGAACTAGATGTTCTTTGGGAATTTTTAGTTGATTTCTACAATTTAGATGATAATGGGGTTGACCTAAAAGAAGAATTAAAAGCTCAGGTATGGAAAACTACTTTAACAGGCTTCATGGTCCTATTTATGGAGATTTAGTAAAAGACTTATGGAAGAATGCTAATTATGATGATTTGCATAATGTCTCTGATGTCATTGGATTAAGGATTGTCATAACTGAAAACTACATTGATGATCTTCTAGATTTGAAGTTTATGGAAGTCAAATGTACATATAAAATGGAGAATAAGTTTAATACTGCAAAGAGTAAATTAAAGTTTGCAAATAAGTCACTCGATCAAGTAGTGTTCAATAACTACTCTAATGAGAAGACAAAATACAAGAGCAAGGATCTTCATCCACACCTCAGAGTTTGGCACAAGATCATTTTGGGCTGTATAAACCATAAGACCCACTTCAAACTCTTTTGATTACTTCAATTTTAGTCATAAGTTCATGTTGTACTATTTGCTAACCAAACAGAAGATCAATCTTCCTTATGTCTTATTCAATTATCGAAGGATATTGTTAAGAAGACGAGAACCACTGCAAATCCTAAGAAGAATATTCCTACCTATGTCCCTTGTGGACGTCTTCTAGCTAATATTCATGTGGAAACTGGGTTAGTAAAATCTCTGGTGAAAGAAGCAAATTACACAGAAGATCTGTCTCCCAGCATTGGAGAATCATTTACTGCACAAAACTTAAGGAAGACGCAAATAATTGAAACGATTAAAGTTAAACCTCTGGGTAAACCGTTTGAAGTCACTACTCAAAGAAGGATTCCAATTACTGATTATCCTATTTTTTCAAAGATGGATAATATATCAAGTATTGCTATGTATGTTCAGATGATGGAAGAAGAAGGACATGCTATGTCCAATTTTGATTACACTAAACTTCATGCTGAAGAAGTTGATTATGGTGTAAGAAAAGGAAATAAAATATCAAACACTTATGAACCAAAGAATAAGAAGAATAAGAAGAAGAAAGCTAGATTTCAAAGAAACAATTTTGGGAACTACAACGTCTGAAACATCTAGTAAGACTGATACTCCTACTTCTGATCCAATTCTCGCTGATACTTCAAAAGAGAAAAGAAAAGAATTATTGGAGGCTTCTGAGCCAAAGAAAAAGGGAAAGAAGAGACAAAGAACTGAATCCTCTGAATCTCAGTGTCTACCTTATGAATATGGAAAATCATGTAAGTCTTTTGTTCTTTCTACTACTGTTTTCGATAATTCTCCTAAATATGTTAATGCATCTTTAACAACTACAATGACAGATTTCTCTTAACCAACCATGTCCAATTCACAAGTCATTTTCAAACCATCTGTCTCCGCCCACTATTCTCATCCATTTCAACAGCTACTACCAATTTCAATAAACCTACATTAGAATCATCAAATGAAATACCACCCTTCCAAACATTGTTTCAATTTGCATTCACCAACCAAAACTCAAACATAAATGAATCTATCACTGGTCCATCTGATTCTCACCCTACACCCATACAAGTTTCTATATCTACTACACCCTCTGATACTTTTTCACCCGAATCTTTTGTTATACCAATTTTTGAACAATATACCTTTTCCGATCTTGATAATCTGTCTGAACTACCATTTGAAACTATCAACTTTGAAGCTATTCCTTCTCAACTTGAACGTGCAATAATTATCTATGAATAAATATTTCCAAAAACCCTTTAAGAATTCATTAAGATGTTTAAAAGAAAGGTTAGGAACATAGTAGCTAAGCTATAAGATGAAGCATGTACCAGTGGTAAATCTCGGGATCTGAAAATTCCTGAAAGGTGTTTCAAAAATGGATGTCATCAGAACTTGAAAAATTGCAAAGTTTTTCAGAGGCTATGATGGATGTAGAATTTTAGCTGGTCTAGGACAAGGTGGAGTGGCTTCAAGCTTTTCAACTGCTTGCTGCTAAGAAAATAGAAGTTGAAGAAAATGCTCGCCTTGTTGAAGCTGAAGCAGTAAGA
This sequence comes from Vicia faba, assembly GCA_948472305.1. Taxonomy (NCBI): domain Eukaryota; kingdom Viridiplantae; phylum Streptophyta; class Magnoliopsida; order Fabales; family Fabaceae; genus Vicia; species Vicia faba. Next base: position 1,516,878,266 of record OX451735.1, read on the forward strand.
CTAAAAGCAAAAGAAGCTAAAGCTGCAGAGGAAGCCATATTGGCTGTAGAAGCTGTAAAGGCTGCTGAAGAAAAGGATAAGCAGCAAGTCCTGATGGTATCCAACTCTGAGTTTTCCTGCAATCTGAAAACAACCATTGATGAAATAAGGTAAGAGCATAAAATGTTCATAGAAAATTTCAAAGCTCAGGACAAGGTCAATAAATTTGTTTAAACTTTGATCAAGATGATTTTGGCAAAAATTTCCGAACCTTCATCATTTGCTCCTGCAACTTCTGGAACTTAGGCTCTTGGATTCTCGTTTTTTTCCTTTTGAACCTTATAATTTGTTATTTTTCTTTGTTTGTTTCTATTATTTTAAGAACTATGTTTTTAGTTTCTTTGTTTGCATCTTCTATTTTTGAATGAATTATCGTTATGATTAATTGACATATTATTTTCATCTCTTTTAGATCGTAATCTTTTTAAGCTTCTATGTTTTCATGCATGCATTATCTTTTTGATGATGTTAAAAAGGGGGAGAAATATTTATGATTTTGATGAATCTTAATTTTGATGAATCTTACCATTAATGTGTGCTTCTGTAATCTTACAACTAATGTGTGCTTCTGTTTTTAACCAAAGAAATCTAAATAAGTTCACTAGGCATTCTAATACAGGTCAAAATGAAAGAACTAATTATTCATATAATCGAAGATGTACACTTTGTGAACATATGTTCAAAAATCAGATAGATCCAGTACTGTTCAAAAGTTGAGAACATTTCAAAAGTTAAATTTATCTTGATTTTGGTATCATAATGTTTAGAAGATGTAAAATGTCTAAGAATGTGATATGAAGAACATAAGAATAAAAAACAAAATCATATTCCACCCAGAATAACTGCGAAAATCATAAGTTAGGGACTGTCTGAAATATCAAGATCTCAATTATTAGCATCCAGAGTCAAGACTCTAAAGATCTCGATATCTGATCTATTGGAACCAGGGGAGCTTTGCTCAAATGGTTCAAAGTAAGGATATTCGATCTTCATCAAGTCATTGACTCAAGAGGGGGTATCATAAAAAGGATAAGTATTCCTTACCTTTCTATTTTCACTTTTTCTGATTATATGAACAAAATTTGGTCATCAAAATACATAGTTTTGTCATCATCAAAAAGGGGGAGATTGTAAGAACAAGATTTGGCTCTGCAATATTATCTCTAAGTTTTGATGATAACAAATGAGTATGTTTGTGTGAAAATTTTTTTTGTACTAATGTTTGTTATTGTTGAGTACTTAACAAGCAGGTTCTGCTTCTGATGGATGGTGTGGCCAAGACATTAGAAGAGAGTTAGTTCCTCTTTTGCGCTACACACGTATTATTGAATAGTAGCAAGACACTCCAGAAGGCTCTGAAGTGTAAGCTTTGATGTTTTTCTAAAGAAACAGTCATAAGATCTGAAGATAGAAGTTTCTACTTACGTCCAGATGCTAAAGACTCAAGCTTCTAAAGACAACATGTTCTAAGAAAACAGTCAGAAGATTTGAAGACTAAAGTTTCTACTAAAGTCCAGACGCTTAAGACTCAAGTTTATAAAGATAGTGTGTTCCAAAGAAACAAAGTTAGAAGATCTGAAGACAAAGTTTCTACTGAAGTCCATATGCTAAAAACTTAGTTTCTAAAAGACAACTTGTTCCAAAGAAGACAAAGTTAAAAGATCTGAAGACAACGTTTCTACTGAAGCCCAGATCCTGAAGACTTGTGTTTCTAATAACAAGGTTCTTAAAAGGATTCTTAAATAAACAAGTGCTAAAGATTCTAAAGATGGAAGTTATGAAGATTCCAAATAATTGAAGTTATAAAGATCTAAGGTTCTTTAAAACGGGTTCTCAAGACCAAGTGCTGAACACTCTAAAGACGCAGTTCTAAAGACTCTGAAGACTTAAAGCTCTTCTGATCGAAGGTTATCTACAATGGGTTCTCACGACCAAGTGCTGAAGACCTTGAAGATGCAGTTCTGAAGATTCTAAAGACCTTATGTTATGTTCCTGCTTCTAAAACTCATGCTCATAAAACCCTCTAAAATGCAGAAGGAAAGAAAATTAACGGTAATATGGTACAATAGTACACAATATGAAAAAGCCTTATTCCAATACATCTCCACTAGCTTGAATTATGGAAGAGAAAAGGACGTAGCAGTACTATTTGTAATGACTCTTTTTCAAACAACCAATGGCTCTATTTTGCTTGGCTGTATAAGAAAAGAATATATTTTTAAAGCAAGTTGTGGGTGTTCAATGTTAAAATGAAAGTTGTCATTATTAGAACACAACCAAAAATATATCATCCACTATAACAACAACAAGAAAAACAGTTATGCTGAACATGTTAAAGCAAACCAAATAAGATGAAGATGAAGAATTCTACAAGATGTTATTCAAACTACCAATCATATATATCTTGGTAGAATTATGAAAAAGCAAGGAGTTATTGATCATATCTTTCTTAATGAAGAAAGAAGATAAAGATGAAGAATTATACAAGATGTCATTAAAACTATCAATCATATACATCTTGACAGAAATATGAAGAAGCAAGGAGTTGTTTCTTATAGCTTTCTCAACGATGAAGATGAAGACAAGAAGACTACAAGATGTTCCACTTAACTTATACTATATTCATCTTTGAAGAAAAATGTAAGACACAAGAGTTGTTTCTTAGAGTGTGTTATTTCTTAACATCTTCATGTAAACTGTTTGTACAAAAGAGTTGTTGCTTAGAATTGTGTCAAATAATTTGTACTTAAATTAGGAGTAATCTGCTTGATAAGAAGAACTCATGCAATCTCCAGAAAAACAATTATGTTTAGAAACTGTTGGTTCCTCAAGTGATTGAGTTAAGATCATAAGTGTTGTACCCAAAAATTTTCCCTCTCATTTTACTCAAGACATGTCCATTGAGGTCCCCAACTTGCCCTAGGATGACTAAAGAATTGACCAGACAAATTCTCCTCCTAAGGCAATAAACCTCAAACTAGGGTTTCCATTTTCACCAAGATGGTTGAGCTCCAAGGGTCTCAAATGTTTTCCATGGCCCTAATATGTCCTCAAGGTTATCCATACCAAATTTCATGCCCTACACAACAAGTTTGCTCGATCAACTACTCAAATGCCTAGGAATCAACTATACTAGGTCAAAAGTCAACTGTGGCCTATATACAGTCAAACTTCAAGATTTTTGGTCAACATTAACATTTTTAAGTGATATCCATCATTTGATAAATGGTTGATCATGATTCCTCAAGAAATTCCCCTAACTCATCAAAAGTCAAAAATGGCAAATTAGGGTTTCTATAGGAAAAGTCAACCAAACTTTGACCAGGCATAACTTTCTCATACTTTATCATAAATATTTCCACCAAAGCTAATTTTGAAGAGAATCCAATTCCCTAAAACTTCTCTTCAGTCCTCAAGGTCAAGAAATGCCTCAGTCAAAAGATACAAGCTCAGACATTATAGGTCCTTTCAAAAAGTGAACAAAAACACCTTTTGGGTCAAAGCTCCTTACATGAGCATGGAAGATCCAATTGAAATGAAACCAAAAGGGTTGTTTAGAGGACATCCTAAGCTCTCTAAAAGGTCCAAGAACACCATATTAGGGTTAAAAGTGAGAAAGATATGCATTTCTAAAGTTGACCAATTTTTGGAAAAATGCATGAAACCAATATTGACCAAACTTGAATTTTTTCCAAATGGGCCCATCTTCTCATGCTTGAAACTTGTTTCTAATATGGCCCACGACCTCTGAGCTCATTCATACATTATTTTATTATTTATACTATTTATTTTGATATTTTATCCATTAAAATGCAAAATTAAATAAATAAATAAAGGAAATAATGAAAGATATGATTTGGGATCTTTTTCTCATCAAATAATGGACAAAATATGCTGGAAATAGCTGTCAAAAACGTGGAAGGCAAGAGGAGGGAAAGATTTTATTGTTTTGGAAATTTTGGATCAAATCTTCATGACATTAAAAAACATGATGATATTTGATCTTATGGCTGTTTTTGTTAACCTAATGTGATTCACTACATATACACAACAATTCCAGACCTAGGTCATATGTGCAGCTGCCTCCACGAACCCTAGCAAAATTCCAAATTTTCTCAAAGAGAGGTATAACTTGTATCACACGATCCAACCATCTTTAATCCATTCCAGGTGTTCCGTTATCACCGTGAGGTTCCCATGAACTTGTTTCAACCATTACTCAAGACAAATCGTTCCCAGATCACTATAACCAAGTGCCACTGGTTTGGTAAGATTTGACAAATTCAAAAGTAATAATTCATGCATTATTGACATGTTTGATATGTTGTTTTGTGTTCAGGACACCCATTAGAACAAGTTAGACGTTTCACATGAGAGCTTTGATGCTTGAATCACAAGATGCCATTGTTAGGGCATCACAAACTGAAACCTTTGAACCTTGCAATACAAGGACTTTTAGGCCAAATGGATGCCACCATTGAACTCACATCATATGATTTAGGGGGTAGGCTTAATATCTTGCTTTGCTTCGTGTTATTTTGCAGGTTTCAATTTTTGGGTATCACCGAAAAAGAAAGAGTTGACCACCGTGAGGGGTGGCCAGACTCACCGGCGCATGCATGGCATGGTCCCTTCTTCCAATTGGTCCATTTAAAATCCAGGGTCCCACTGAAGATGCGCGCGCTGAAAACCCAGCAATATTGTTGATTTAATATTATATTGTTTTGTTTTGGTTATATTAATGAATGTGCAGTATGGTCCAGTGGAAAGAACAAAGAGGTTAAGGCGTTATGTGTGTGAGAGGTCTGGGGTTCGACCCTTGCCTCTTGCATATTTTTTTTTCTAATTTATACATGTAGATTCAGCGCTTCTAGCTCCAGTATGCACACCATAGACCCTCAAACTCATGCCATCAAATCCCAATGGCCTAGATCCAGCGTCTCCAAGCTGGCATCCCCATGATGAACCCGCCAAACGTAACAACACCAGATCCAACACAGTTGTGGGCCACCAGATCTGGGCATTAGCAAGATTCAGTGCTACACCCCCCCCCAATTTGGGTTTCTCACCTCTCAGGCCCATCTATTTTTAATTTACTTTATTTTCTTTTTTTAATTAGTTTATATTTATTTTTAATTCATTTTTTAAAATCATAAAAATAGGACTTAGAGTTTTTTTTAAGAAAAATTAATTTTTGAAAATTAATTTAATTTAATTAACTTTAACTTGTTTTCTTTAATTTAAAATTAATTAGAAATTAGGTTAAATCTTAAATTTTTTCATAAAATACCAAACAATATTTTCATTAAATAATTAGATTTTTAGGGTTTAGAACTTATTCGTGTCTCAATTTTTGTGCGTTATTATTTTCGTACGATTTTTTTTTTAATTATGTAACTGTGCCCGGTTTTTAATAGTCTAATTAGGGTTTTAATTTCCGCATTTTACATTTTCAGTCAAATATAATTGTAATTGCCCTAAAGCTTTATAATAACAATAGGTTTTATTTTTCGCACTATATTATATGCCTGTATATAAACTGCTAGTAAATTAGGCGTGTATGGCAAGAACTAATCAATTAATCTTAGATCACTAACATCAAGATAAAAATATTTGAAAAAAGCACACTATTGCACACTTGCGCTCCTAGGGTATTCCCCATTTTGGTTGCCTTCGGAAATGGTGATGTCCCTCGAACGTAGGGATATCTTAGCAATGTCCCTCAGTTTAAAGTCATCATAAAGATCATAGTCCCTAAATGTCCCTCGAGTTGCCTACGAGAAATGATCTCGTCCCTCGATGTTGCCTACGAATATATGATGACGGTCCCTTTGAAATGCTAAGGTATCTCTACATGTTGCCTTCAATGACCATAAACATCCCTTACGATAGTCCCTTAGCATCCAACGATAGGGCTACCTACTCATTAATAATAGGATAACACTGTCTAAAGGAAAGGAGGAAAAGAACGCCCTTTTTTCGAGTAGGTAGATAGTTCTTAAGTACTTGCTCAAATATTAATTCATTTTTACACCACACTTTCAAAACTCTTTTCAAAAAATGCTTTATCACACTCTTGAGGACTGATACAAGAGTTATCATAAAGCAAACAAAACCTTTCAAAATACACAAACACGAAAACAATTTTCAAAAATGAGCAAGTACCTAAAAGCCCGTGGAAAACCACAGATGGAAAGGTTGCTAACACCTTCCCTTTCCATAATTTACCCCCCTTACTCAGAAAATCTCGAAAAAGGTATTTTTCTGTTTTTTTCACCCTTTCCTTTGTTGGATAAAAGAAAAGTCAGTGGCGACTCTTGCTTACCGCAACATTTGCAAATACAAAATACAAAACCAATATAACAGTCGGTTCTGCCATCATATCACAGAACTGACGACTCTGCCGGGGACAATTATAAAGTGGGGTTTACCTTAGGATCTAGATCATTTTAAAATTTCTTTCTTCGTTTTCTTTGAGTGCTTTATCTTTGAGGGCTTGTTGGGGTACTTTTGTATAGATCCTATACCCGGATCTGGGGACACTTTTTAGGTAAACAACAATAGATCATGGAGACTGTACGACATAGACCGATATGGTTGAAGCAATAGCTGTGTTGGTGTGACATTTTGGTTGGTACTGATATCCCTTGTCGAATCAAGGAGAATACAGGGCCTCCGCATGGTGTCGTGAAGCACTAACGAACCTTAGAACCTTAGTTGAACAAACTTGGCCATTAGAAAGTAGTGAGATAGCTGGTCTCAGTGTAAAGCTAGGAGTCAATTGATACTCGATACTACACTCATTGAGATTGGACTTTCGGGATGTTTCAGTCGCAAGAAAAGATTGCTAAGCTGAGATAATATCGATAAAGAAAGACCAGTGATATTGAGACTCCTTAGAACTCGGTTACTATTTCTAGGACAAGTTTGAAACCGACTAAACTTCAAGAGGGTACTTACCTTAAACCTCATGCAATCCTTTGAACCTAAGGACTACTGTGTGCTTTGCTTGTGTGTGATTAATTGGCTTAAACATGACATCATGCATCATAAACATTCATTCTTCATTACACTAACCATTTAAAGGATTAGGGGAATTTATCTTTGTTCTGTTTTGAAGATCATAGCTTCCACTCATAGAAATACCATCCGAATTAGCTTTGAGAGAATACCTCTTCAACTCAAAGAGCGTATCAAGGGTTTCTGAGACTTCTTCATTCACTAAGAACTATGGTTGAATTCTCAATTTGGTGTGCTCTTTCAAATATTTGACCCTAAACACCATTGCTTCACCTTTCCAGACTTTCAGTTGGTACTCACCATGGAAGAGTTCTCTCAGATACTGGGTATACCTATTTTAGATCAGTTGCCTTTCACCGGTTTGGATGAAACTCTAAAGCCAGAGATCATTGCAGCAACTTTACACCTGAAACGGTCCAACATTGTATCCAATTGGGAAACGAGAAGCGGAGTTAAGGGTTTTCTAGCCAAGTTCCTAATAGAGAAGGATCACCTGTTTTGGGATGATTTAGACTTCCAGGCTTTTGAGGAGGTCTTGGCCCTTCTAATCTATGGGTTAGTATTGTTCCCTAATCCAGACTTACTCATAGATATGAATTCTATCAAGGTCTTCCTATCTCGCAACCCTGTGCCCACTTTACTTGGAGACATCTTGCATACCTTCCACACTCGTACCACGAAGAAAAGAGGGATTCTTATGTGCTGTGTGCCATTGCTTTCGAGGTGGTTTATTTCTCACCTCCCCAAAACAGTACTGAAGAATGAAGAAGGTTTGGGCTGGTCGCAAAGGATAATGTCACTTTCTCACACAGATATTCTCTGGTATTCCTGATTGTTGCAACTGGTTTTTAAATCAAGAGTCGCCACTATTAGTTTTTATCCTAGGGAAGGGAATCTAACAGAAAACCCTAATTCGCAGATAGAGATTATAGGTTTCAGACTCAATTAGATGAAAGGAAGGTGTTAGGCACCTTTCACCCACCTTGTTTATAAGGATATTAGACTCTAGGTTTAGGTTTGGGGTAAACGGGATTTTTAGTTTTAATTAGAAAGATTTTAAATTTTTTATAGGGGAACTCGCTACGATTTTTGATCGTATGCCTACGTATCCTCTTATGAGGAATCAGAGTCCCAATTCGTAGTTCGCATGAGGTTGGTGTTTTCTAGGGGTTTGCAAACATATTTTGAATCACCTCACACTCGACCGGGAGTAGTGATTGCGAATATTTTGAATGAATGCACAGTAAGTCAAAACTAGTTTGAAATCCTTTTGCAAAAAAAAAATAGTTGATTAGCTTAGTTTATTGCGAAAAATAGTTTGATGATTTGTTTGTGTTTTTTAATCGTATTAATTGCGAAGATCTTGATTAATGCATGATTAGAGAATATTTAATGCAAATAATATATAAAATAATATATGCAATTTTAATATAAAGTAAATTTATTTGATAATATAATAATATTTAAATAGTAAATATATTAATAATAATATTCACATAAAAAAGGGATTACAAATAACAAGCTATAACTATAATAATAAAAAATTTAAGATACTACAACAATATATAATAATGATATAAAAATATAATAATAATAATAAATCATTATTTGATGATACTAATAATTATAATTAAATAATATGTGTATATTGGGGGGGGGGTGATTTGTTTTGATATTTTTAGTAAAAGGCAATTAGTGGGGTGCTAAGGGCATTGGGCTCAGGCCCAACGAGTTGGGAAGGAAGCTACGTGATTGAGTGTGGCTAGGGTGTATGGCTTTACTATAGGACTTGGCCTTTGACCGTCTGATCATGATCAAACAGACGATATCTAAAGGCGCATGGTAATTGTAGTAGGCGCGCATGTATTGAATAGTTTGGAATATAACTTTGTTTATTTCATTTTTTTGTTCATTTCAATTCTGTTTTACAAAAAAACTTCATCTTCATCTCTTTTCTCTTTCTCTCTGACCCGGTATAACCCTTTTCCCTCTTCTCTAAACCCTAACCCACAACTTCATCATCATCAACCTTCAACCCCATCCCAAACGTAAATCTAATCCCATCCGCTATCAACCTACCCAACAAGAACCCATATATAAGAACAAACAATAACAACAAAAGAAGCTAAGTCTCTTGAACCTTTCGCGATTGGTCTTGTTTTGAACTTCGTCTGGTATGGGCGCATACTCTTCTTCCTCTTCGCTTTTTTATTACAGGTTGGAGGTGGCGCGACAGTAACGATGATAGAAGTGGCAGTGATGGTTGAATACGCAATTAGGGTTTCAGACAATGAAACCCTAATCGCTCCTTGCTTCGGAAAACCCCTTGTTCTTCCTTCTACTGTCAAAAGGGTTTTCTGTCCCTCTATCTTCTTCTTGATCTTGTCCTCTCTCTGTAAAACCCTCCGCCTTTCTGTTCTTGATTTCGCCTACTGTCAATTTTTTTTAATAATATAAATTGGGCCTACAACTGTATTTCTATTATCAGTCCAACATCATTTCTTATTACAAAAAAGTTTTTTACTTAACCAGCCCACCACAGTTTTTTTTCCAAAACAACAGTAAACAAAAACATTTAATCAAAAAATAAAACTTAGACCCATTGTTTAGTTTTCTTTAAAGACATATATTATTTATTTATTAATAATAATAATAATAAATAGTTTTTTATATTAATACTTCTTTTATATATCCTTTTTCTATTAAAACAAAAAACAACAATAATAATAATACTAATATTTCTTCTTATTCTAAACATCAGATGGGCCATCTTAATGGGCCTTAACCACACCCTCTTTTGCTAACAATAACCAAAACGTTAATGGACCCAATTCTAATGGGCTTGTCAATTGCAATTTCAACTTCCCCTTTTTACTAATAACATTAACACTAAAAAAGGGTTTTATCAATTAAAAACTTAATTATATTTGAATAATTTTCCATTTTCGAATCGCATGGGCCATAGGCCAACATGTTTCGTAAATGTGCCTACGAATATATGAGTCTTTCTGATTTAGAAAGCCCCGCTTTCCTGAATTAAAATTCACCTCTAGTCTTGGATAAAGATAGGACATCAGATACTGTTGTACCACCTTTAATTAAATATTCTATTTTGATCTCAAAAAATAAAATCATCGAGGTAGGACAAATTTGGGGTATGACAGCTGCCCCTATTCAATTATCTTCCAATCGAATAGCGTGAGAAAACTCGAGTCTTGCGCATTCTGATTGGGAGTTTGTTGAATACTTGGAATACACCAAAATTTGTTTGACAAACATAAGGTTACACTGATATAGCATACCCTTACAAATCTCAACGAAGTAGGCAAAGCTGATGATGCATCGCTTACCATAATCTGACGACGAGGCAAATGGTTTTGAGATTACGAGAATAATGTTATATGTCTTGGCTGGGTTTTGATTATTCACCCATTTGGAGGATGAATAAAACAATAATTAATGATGTATGGGTGCTTGAAGACTGAGGCCATGGGTTATGCTCACGAATCGTTGCATGACGTCTTAGGTGATTAGCTAGGTTTTTGTTTTCTTTCGAGCATCGATGCATGAAGTCTGAGGTGATGATCGATGTTTATGTAATAACGAAATGTATTGCTGCATGAAGTCTGATATAATGGGTTAAAGTTTTGTTTTCTTTTCGAGCATCGCTACATGAAGTTTGAGGCGATGGTTTGTGTTACAGAGTAAAGAAATGTACATTGTTGCATGAAGTTTGAGGCAATGATTTTGGTTTGCAAATAGCTGCGTGAAGTCTGATGCGATAGGCTGGATTTTGTGGCATAAAGAAACATATTGCTGCATGAAGTCTGAAGCAATGGGTTAAGTTTGCAAATCACCATGTGAAGTCTGATGTGATAAGGTGAATTTGGTTTCGAACATCACTGCATGAAGTCTGAGGCAATGATCTGTGTCGTAGAATAAGAAACACACTGCTGCATGAATTCTGAGGTAATGGGTTAGGTTTGCAAATCACTGCGTGAAGTCTGATGTGATAAGCTAAACTTGGTTTTCGAACATCGCTGTATGAAGTCTGAGGCGATGGTCTAGGATTTACGAATACATTGCGACTTAGAGGCAATGTAATGAGTTCCGATAATACATTGCGGCTTAGAGGCAATGTAATGGGTTTTGAGGATACATTGCGGCTTAGAGGCAATGTAATGGGTTTTGGAAATACGTTGCGGCTTAGAGGAAACGTAGTGAGTTTTGAGAATACATTGCGGCTTAGGGGCAATATGCTGGGCTTGGATAATACATTGTAGCTTAGAGGCAATGTGTTGAGTTTGTGAATACATTGCAGCTTAGAGGTAATGTACTGGGATTGTGAGGAACTCATCACTGCGGGAAGACTTAGGTGATGGGCTAAACGTGTCACGGCATGAAGACTAAGGTGACAGGTTGAATCATAGGAGAAGTATTGCGTTGGTCGACCCTTAGATAGTTGAATGAGGGTAAGATTATTTGTCTGTTTGTTGTGTGATACATGTGTATGCATGCGTATTGAATGTTGTATGTATGCAACATGGATGATGTTTGACATTGATATGGAACCCTGAGTATATTGAATATTGAAATGTATAGGGTATGTATGCTTGAGATATGCAAAATGTGTGTATGTATGAAATATGTGTAAGATGTGCGTATGCCTCGAAATGTTATGAAGACTATTTCCGACATTCTCTCCTTTAAACCATTGGTTAGAGTTACCAATTCCTAGCGTTGTATGTTGTATCATCGTAGCATTGTTGAACTTGAACGCGGTGGGCAATGTTAGCAAAAGTTGAGCATTGATTTTATATTACGGGAGTAGACATAGACGTAGGAAATGGCCTATGTGTAGATTTGTATGTTGTAAGCGCATGCATAGACGTATGTATTGGCATATGTGTGGTCTCTGTAAGTGCAGGCGTAAGTGTAGACATATGTAGATTCGTATGTTGTAGGCGCAAGCATAAGTGTAGACGTATATAGAATTGGCAGGAGTATACATATGCGTGGACGCATGTGCGGACGCAGACCTTGTGTTGCAAGTTAGGCATAGGTGCTGACATGGACGTAGACTTTGTGTCCGGACGCGTAGATGTAGGCATAGACTTGGTATTTTTGAGTGCAAGCATAGGCGCAAATGCACGTGTGGGCGTAGACTTTTTGCATCGTGAGCATTGATATAGGCACAGACGTGTGTATAGATTTTTCGTATTTCAAGACGTAAGAGTAGCCATGTGTGTGGACGTAGACGTGGATTTTATTTTGATGTTTTTCTAACCCAAATTTTTTTTTTGATGTTTTGTCAAATGCTTTTATTTTGTTAATCCCCCGAAATGATTTCAAGACAATATTCACAAGTAATGATTGTAGTATTTTGTAAACAAGTCTGAGAAAAAAAAATGCAATTTGAAAGATGCAAAGAAAGCAAATGCTTTATTGATATGCCTCTGAATAGGCGATGGTACACGGTGCAATTCCTAGAAAGAGGTAATTACAGAAAGTTTTAAAACTATAAATGGCAATGAAAAATGATAATTGCTACTGCTATTACCCAATATCCTTTTGATGATCTTATCTCCTTTGCTTCTGAGTTGAATGATTCAGATCTATCTCTCCCTTCGTGGTTCGTAGTTGCAGTTCTTAGATTGCGGTCTTTTTGTTCTTGATTTCTTTGTATGAAATCCCTAACTTTTTCCTGGATTTCCCTTTCGGGTTTTCAATCCACCAGGATATTTTTTTTTGTTTATATGCCCCTAATTTTTGCCTGGATCGCCCTTTAGGGTTTTCGATCCACCGGGACGCTCCTTTTTTCCTAGGCCGCCCGTTTAAGGTTCGAGCTTAGCGAGCTTCTTATACCTAGTATTTTTTACTGCGTCTGAATTTGCTGGATGTGGTAGTTCTTCTGCATCCATTGTTGTGAAGATAAGATTACCACCAGAGGATGCTGTTTTGACTACGTATGAACCTTCATAATTGGGGGTCCGTTTACAATGTGAGTCGAGGCGAGGTAGAAGAATCTTCTGGAGCACTAGACCATGTCATGGTCCATCTCGTGCAGTATACTGTTACTCATAAAGAATTTCGAGGCTAATTTTCGTAGACTTTACTTGCAAATGCTAGAGGCATTTTCTGGATGTCCTTGTTTTTCCAGGTACTCCTTGATGTCATAAAACCATGACTTGTCGTCTGGTCTTTTTTTTTATAGCAATACAAAGTGCGGGCTCTTAATAGTGTATGTTTGTGATGCGTGATTCGTGGTTTGACCAAGTTACTTTGAATATAGACGATATAGTTTCCAGGGCGTCTGTCATTTGATTTCCTTTTCGTGAGATGTGACTGAAAATGATTTTTGCGAATTTCGCAGTCAGTTTTTAAAACATGATCCCGATATGGAAACAGTTTTGGATGTTTAGTATCCCGTTCACCATTGGCTTGGTATATGGCTTGTGATCATTCTCCAGAGAAGTCAATACTGCCCCTATATCGTGCCCCGGTGAATTTGAAGCCTCGTCGAACATGGGTACCCAACGTGCCCGTGACTCGGGTTCTTCGTCAGATCTTGGTATTTCATAGTCCCTTATTATTACAACACTGTCTGTATTTGGCCTTGGCCTGTTTCTGTAGATATATGCAATAACTTGATCAGCTTCTTTGTGGCTCCGCTCTAACATTGCCCCTTAGCTTGGTTTCTTTCGGGTCTTCCCCTGTGCTCAGATTAATGGTCTTAATAGCCTCTTGATGTGGTTGCATATTGTTAGCTTTTATTTTTATTTCCCTCTCCATTTTCTCAGAGATTTCAAGATCTTTATTATCTTCCTCTTTAGCTTGGTGATAGGAGCATCAAAATTATATCGGATCGCAACAGTAGCATTATCGGTGGTTTTAAGCATGAATTTGCACCTTTATCATGTTTTGGTGTAGATTTAGTATATGAGTATTTGAAAATGCATGTGCAGAGAAAGTATTGCCATTTTTTTTAAAATTTAAGATATAAATGCAAGAGAAAGACAAGGATCTTGATTGAAAACAAAATATAACTTTTAGTAATCGTAAATATTGTCTGAAACAAAACAGGGAAACCCTTACAAGAAACCCCTATGCCTCGGGCTTGGCATATATTCTTTCGAAAACAAGAAAAATTAATTAGGAAAGAAAAAGATCTCAGGAATCTCCATGGTCGTCCATCTTTTAAGTTTTTTCTCCTGGGGCGCATTCTTGGATGAATTCAGTTTCCCCTTTGGTGTTGGCTTTGTTGAATATTTTTGCCCCATGTTTGCCATGGACTACTCCATTGTTGACAAAAGTCTCTTGGGTCGGAGGAAAGTGTGCTTCTCCCTTCAGAGTAGCTTTATATTTTTCTTCAGGGTATTATTCGAACTGGACTGTCCCCTGGTCTCCTAGCCTTTGTAAAGCTCTTTCGAAAGCTTCAATGTGTTCCAGCGGGAGTCCATATTCCAACAGATATTCTTTCAGCGAGTCTATCGGGGTTTTTGTTTGTCTGCTTTCCCCAGAGCCAATGACTACTTCAATTGCATTTATTGTCATCCCATCGTGCAACGGCATAGGGTATGATGTGATGTTGGGCTTCTCAAAAGTGATGTCTTGAGAATCCAACAAATCCTACACTTTGTGTTTGAAAGGCCAACACTATTCTATGGTATGCCCAGGAGAATTAGCATGATACCCACATCTGGAGTTGGCATCGTATCTTCGTGGGAGTGGCCCGACTGGACGAGCTAGAGGATTGAGCTCCACTAAGGATGCCTTAACTAGCTGTTGCAATAACTGGCTAGGTGGCATAGGGAGTGGATCAAATTTCCTGGGTGGCCTTCTGCCTTGCTGCTGCCCTAGGGGGATCACTAATGGTTGTTGAACCCTGGGTTGTGGTGCTACAACATTAATCTCTCCCTCCTTTCCTTTGGCGAAGTTTGTAGCAGGCCGTTTTGAATTGTATGGAGCATTTGATGGTCCCCCTAATATCTTCCCATTTTTTATCCCGATCTCGATTCTTTCTCCGATGGTTACTATGTCTGAGAACCCCGAAGAGATACTTCCAACCATCATCTCATAATACAGCCCGTGAAAAGTTCCTATGGACGTATCTACTAACTCCTTCTCTAATAGTGGTGGTTTCACACATGATTCCAGTTTCCTTCATCTATGAGCATACTCCTTAAAGGACTCTTCTTTCTTCTGGGACAAATTCTGGAGTTGCATGCGGGTAGGCGCCATGTCCAGGTTATATTTGTAATGCTTTAGGAAAGCATTAGCAAGATCTGCCCAGGTTTGGATATGCGTTTGCTCCAATTGCATATACCAGTCTGAAGATGGCCCACTCAGGCTATCTTGAAAATAGTGAATCATCAGCTTTTGATCATGGGCATGGGCATGCATCTTCCTGCAATACATGCGGAGGTGATTTCTTGGGCAAGTGAGCCCCTTGTATTTTTGAAAGTCAGGTAATTTTAACTTTGGTGGAATCACCACATCAGGAACTAGGCCCATTTTGAGAGCGTCTACTTCGAAAGTGTCAAAACCCTCCACAACTTTTAGTCTTTCCTCCAGAGCTTTATATTGATTCATCACTAATGGATTATCAACAACATGAGTACCAGTCATATTTAGGGGCGCTTGGTTGGAATCCTCCGGGTCGTGGTCTCCATATTGCATGTCTCAGTAGTTGTTTGCATTATTGGTTTGAATCTGTAGGTTATGAGATGCCCCTGCTTTTGGTGGTGGTGGGACAAACCCTTCAGTTTCAGCTTCTTGTTGCACCATGACGGACTTCTATAGTCCTGCCTCTGACTCTATCCTTAGTTGGTGACCGCTTGATGTGCCAATAGTCCGGGCTACTTCTTCGAAAGTTGTCCTGGGAATCTGGTCTTGTATGTCAATAGTGTTCTTCAAAGATAGGAGAACTTGACTGAGATCTCCTTTCATTTAAGTGACGTCACCCTTTACTTGGTCAAGATCCTCTCTGAATGCAGCCCGAGCTTCCTTGATTTTCTCCATTGCTTTTTATTAATAAGCACTGGTTTGGTATGGAGGCCAGGGAGGTGGCGATCTTCTTCTACCAATGGTTCAGCTGGAGAGATGTTTGTGAAAAAATGAGTTTTGACATGACATGCGGGTGTTCGTGAATGCATGCGTGTGATTGAATACGTGTGAATATGAAATGGTTACTTGTTTTGAATCTCTTATTCACTATGGTATGTATTTGTCTTTTGCTTATTATTTTACTTAGAGACTATCTTTAAAATAGATACGCGAACAAGATGTGGAAACAAAATGCCTTTATTGAAGGTAACATAATTCAGATATTGAAAAATATTACAATCTTAAACCAAAACTTTATTTGCGTGAAATCAAGCAAAAGGGAATAAGTCTTCTATGTGCGCCTGTAGATATCTGATCTGGAAGTCATCCACCTTGACCTGACAAAGCTTGAGAAAATCTTCAGCACATTATTTCCTTTTCGTGGCCTTGATTTCAGACATGTTTGGCGTGTTGACGCATGCAAGTTATTTCCTTCGGTATCCATTTTTTAAGACAGTCACCGAGATCTTGATTTTATATTTTTTTTGTACCCCGTGAATAAGACAAAGAAACGGGTGACGAATATATGATAAATGTATGAAATATATGAATGTGTGGGTGTAAGGTTGAGTGACAGGACTTTTTGTAATAAGTACCCTTATAAGATAGGTTCCTTAGTCTTGACTTACAATTGATCTACCCTCCCCAAAAGGTGGCTTTCTTAAGGGTGTCATGAATAACACCAGAGGGGAAATGCACAAGTGCCTCCCTTAGGTGGTTCCTCTTTACGGACTGAGACTTTCGTCTCAAAGTCGTGAAAGATCTCGTCATGAGATTTTTGGATTAAGGTCGTTACAAAGAGTCATGGGTGACCTTCCAAAGTGCTACTCGTCGAGAGGATATCTCTTGATAAGTATTCCTTCTTCGGAAGTCCACCGACTCTAGGCGAAGTCGTCACATAAACTCGCAGGGATGATGTACCCCATAAGCTAATAGACGAACCTTCTTTCTAAGGGTTATCGAAAATATTTTTTGTGATAGAAAAATACCGCCACGCAGTAAAAATATGATAATAAGAGAAATTGACAGTAAAAAAATAAATGCGATAACGTAGATAAATGCAATAAATAAATAAATAAATCAAATAAAAATAGAAACCCAAAAATACCTAAATGTAGGGTTAAGTAGAGTCCCCGGTAGAGTCGCCAACTGTTGCAACTGGTTTTTAAATCAAGAGTCGCCACTATTAGTTTTTATCCTAGGGAAGGGAATCTAACAGAAAACTCTAATTCGCAGACAGAGATTCTAGTTTTCGGACTCAATTAGATGAAAGGAAGGTGTTAGGAACCTTTCATCCACCTTGTTCACAAGGATATTAGACTCTAGGTTTAGGTTTGGGGTAAACGGGATTTTTAGTTTTAATTAGAAAGAGTTTAAATCTTTTATAAGAGAACTCGCTACGATTTTTGATCATATGCCTACGTATCCTCTTATGAGGAATCAAAGTCTCAATTTGTAATTCGCATGGGGTTGGTGTTTTTTAGGGGTTTGCAAACATATTTTGAATCACCTCGCACTCGGTTGGGAGTAGTGATTGCAGAGATTTTGACTGAATGCGTAGTAAGTCAAAACTAGTTTGAAACCCTTTTGCAAAAAAACCAGTTGATTAGCTTAGTTTATTGCGAAAAATAGTTTGATGATTTGTTTGTGTTTTTTAATCGTATTAATTGCGAAGATCTTGATTAATGTATGATTAGAGAAGATTTAATGCAACTAATATATAAAATAATATATGCAATTTTAATATAAAGTAAATTTATTTAATAATATAATAATATTTAAATAGTAAATATATTAATAATAATATTCACATAAAAAAAGATTACAAATAATAAGCTATAATTATAATAATAAAAAATTTAAGTAACTACAATAATATATAATAATTATATAAAAATATAATAATAATAATAATAATAAAATCATTATTTGATAAAAATAATAATTATAAATAAATAATATGTGTATATTTATAAAAAATAGAAAAAATAATTGAATTATAAAAGAAAATAAATAAAATTAACTAAATTCAGGGGGGGTGTAAATTCTGGTTGTGTAGTAAAACAGGGGGGGTGGGGTTACTAGAAATATGGGCTAAGCCCAACACAGTTTTGTCAGGGAGGGGGGTGTGATTTGTTTTGATATTTTTAGTAAAAGGCAATTAGTGGGGTGCTAAGGGAATTGGGCTCAGGCCCAACGAGTTGGGAAGGAAGCTACATGATTAAGTGTGGCGAGGGTGTATGAATTTACTATGGGACTTGGCCTTTAGCCGTCCGATCATGATTAAACGGACGAGATCTAAAGGCGCATGGTAACTGTAGTAGGCTCGCAGGTTTTGAATCTTTTGGAATATAACTTTGTTTATTTCGTTTTTTTTCATTTCAATTCTATTTAACAAAAAAACTTCATCTTCATCTCTTTTCTCTTTCTCTCCAACCCGGTATAACCCTTTTCCCCTTCTCCAAACCCTAACCCGCGGTGGCTTCATCATCAACCTTCAACCCCATCCCAAACATAAATCTAATCCCCTCCGCTATCAACCTACCCAACAAGAACCCAGATATAAGAATAAACAACAACAACAAAAGAAGCTAAGTCTCTTGAACCTTTCGCGATTGGTCTTGTTCTGAACTTCGCCTGGTCTAGGCGCTAACTCTTCTTCCTCTTTGTTTTTTTGTTGCAGGTTGGAGGTGGCGCGGCGGCAACGATGATAGAAGCGGTGGTGATGGTTAAATACGCCATTAGGGTTTCAGACAATGAAACCCTAATCGCTCTTTTCTTCGGAAAACCCCTTGTTCTTCCTTCTACTATAAAAAGGGTTTTATGTCCCTCTATCTTCTTCTTGATCTCGTCTTCTCTCTATAAAACCCTCCACATTTCTGTTCTTGATTTCGCCTACTGTCAATTTTTTTTAATAATATAAATTGGGCCTACAGCTGTATTTCTATTATCAGTCCAACATCATTTCTTATTACAAAAAAAGTTTCTTACTTAACCTGCCCACCACGGTTTTTTTCAAAAACAACAGTAAACAAAAACATTTAATCAGAAAACAAAACTTAGACCCATTGTTTAGTTTTCTTTAAAGACATATATTATTTATTTATTAATAATAATAATAAATATTTTTTTTTATATTAATACTTCTTTTATATACCCTTTTTCTATTAAAACAAAAAACAATAATAATAATAATAATAATAATAATAATAATAATAATAATAATAATAATAATAATAATAATAATAATAATAATAATAATAATAATAATAATAATAATAATATCTCTTCTTATTCTAAACATCAGATGGGCCATCTTAATGGGCCTTAACCACACCCTCGTTTGCTAACAACAACCAAAACGTTAATAGAACCAATTCTAATGGGCTTGTCAATTGCAATTTCAACTTCCCATTTTTACTAATAACATTAACACTAAAAAAGGGTTTTTATCAATTTAAAACTTAATTATTATTTAAATAAATTTCCATTTTCAAATCGCATGGGCCATAGGCCAACATGTTTCGTAAATGTGCTTACAGATATATGAGTCTTTCTGATTTAGAAAGACCCGCTTTCCTGAATTAAAATTTACCTCTAGTCTTGGATAAAGATAGGCCATCAGATACTGCTGTACCATCTTTAATTAAATATTATATTTTGATCTCGAAAAATAAAATCATCGAGGTAGGACAAATTTGGGGTACGACACCGATCTATGAGAGATATTTATATTATTGACCGCTGCAGGGAGTTCCCTAATGTCCCACTACTCGGCATTAGGGGAGACATAACATATAATCCTTCTCTGGCACTGTGATAATTTGGTTACGTTCAAAGGGATGGTCCTCACGAGATGCTTATCCAGGGCATTGTGTTTAACTATGAGGATGATGTTTATGGGTATCGTCAGAGGTTCATACGAGCTTGGGGTATGGTAAACTTATTTGACATCAAGACTTTGGGACCGAAGACTTCTATCCCTATGGAACCTTATCTCCAATGGGTGCGAGCTCGGGCTCAGAACCTTATGATGCCATATATAGCCATCTTACAAGTGATTGTGGATCCCATTACTGAAGGGATGTTCCCTATACAGTTCTTCATCCTGATATGCCCATTGATTTTGAAGAACTGTAGAGATCCTAGATTCAGCTGAAGAAAGAGCGGGATACCTATAGAGATAATTTCTATGCTCATGAGAGGAAAGTTTTGTAGCTCACAAAGAAACTTCACGAGGAAAGAGGTCTTAATGTTTATCTCGGCACGAAGAGGAACCGCCCACGGGAAACCTAATTTCTTAGTTTTTAGAATTTTCATCTGAACGCCTAAAAGGCAATTGTATTTTGAATTCTACTAATAAAATCTTTGTTTCATTTTGGTTCGCAAATTTCAATTTCCCGAAATCCTTGAAAACATCACATACACATATCATACATATAATTGCATAAACAGGTTTCATCGCAGGTTTCTCATCTTCTTCGCTGTTTATTTCAGCAGTAAAGAAATGGCTCTCGAACAAACAGTGAAGGACCTACAAACTCAAAATGCTCAGTTTCAACAAATGATCATGGCTCTGGCCAAGGGCAAGAGGAACTGAAAGCCCTGATTGTTAAAGAGAAGACCAAGAAGCCAAGGAAGACAGCTGGCGTGGTGAATTTGGGAAGGAGGTTCAAAGGACCGTTAAGGCAAGTTGTAGAGCTAACATCTTCGTCAAAAGAAGGAGACAACCAAGAATGGGAAACAAGAAGGGAAGACCCTAGTCCAAGGGAATCTGATAATGAGATTGACTATAATGAGGAGCAATATCCTCCGGTCGATTGAAAATACAAACAGTTGGAAGAGCGTCTGAATGCAATGGAAATACTGAAGGTACCTAGGCTGGATTTTGAAGAGCTGGGTTTGGTTTCTGGGGTGGTCATACCGTAGAAGTTAAAGGTTCCGGTGTTCGCCAAATATGATGGTATCACATGTCCCAAGATGCATCTCCAATCTTATGTGAGGAAGATTCAGCCTCACACTGCAGACAAGGACTTATGGGTCCACTTCTTTCAAGACAGTTTATCTGGGACTCAACTAGAGTGGTTCTACCAGCTGGAAGGGACTAATATTCGTAACTGGGAAGACCTGGCTGCTGCTTTCTACAAGAAGTATCAGTATAATGCAGACCTTGCTCCCACCCGTACACAACTCTAAAGTATGTATATGGGTTCAAGTGAGGGTTTTAAAGACTATGCTCAGAAGTGGAGGGACTTAGAAGGAAGAGTCCAACCTCCCCCGTCTGATAGGAAGTTAGTGGATATGTTTTTGGGTACCCTATCTGGTCCATTTTTCAATCATCTGATTGGAAGCTCCTCAGCCGGCTTTACTGAATTTATTTTGACAAGAGAAAGAGTGGAAGCTTGGATTAGAAGTGGCAAGATTCAGAAGGATGCCTCTTCAAGTGCGGGAAAGAGACCTTTTGTAGGGAAAAAAGAGGTCAGTGTTGTTTACAATCAACGAAATCAGGGAAGAACCGAGCAACGTCCAACAGTCGGGGCTATTATGATATCTAAGCCTGCAGCTACTCAACAACGAAATAATCAACCTAGAGTAGAAAGACCTATAAGGCAATTCACCCGGATAAATATGACTTTGTCTCAAGTTTTGCCTCATCTACTGAAATCCAATCTGGTTACCTTGAGGGAAGATCCCAAGAATCCCAACACCGCGTCTCCTCACTACAACCCAAATGCTCGCTGTGCTTACCACTCAGAAAGTCCAGGTCATGATATAAACGACCGTTGGGCTTTGAAAAACAAGGTGCAAGACCTTATTGAAGAAAAGGAGATTGAATTTGACGCTCCTGAGATTCCCAATGTTATAACTTCTCCCATGCCCAAGCACGATCGTGGTGTTAATATTGTTGATGCTGATACGTTTGTTACTTTTGTTGAGGAACTTATTACTCCTCTCATGATCGTTAAGTGGAATTTTTTGAAAGCCGATTTATTTCCGGGTTCTGGCGAAGGTTGCCACTTATGTTTATCTCTACCGACTGGTTGTTATTTTTTAAAAGCAAGTGTTCAGTGCCTAATGGAAGATAAAGAGATCTTATTTGAGAAGACTCTCGTCCCGACTATTTCTTGTAAGGATGTTTCAATCATAACCATTTTCGCCAATCCTCCTAGGGTCTCCACCAAAAGACCCGTCAGGATTACATCTGCTCCGAAGTTGGCTCCTCTGACCATCGCTATGCCAGGGCCGATCCCATATTCCTCGGACAAGGCT
Organism: Vicia faba; assembly: GCA_948472305.1. NCBI lineage: Eukaryota > Viridiplantae > Streptophyta > Magnoliopsida > Fabales > Fabaceae > Vicia > Vicia faba. Next base: position 1,516,900,700 of record OX451735.1, read on the forward strand.
GTTCCTTGGAAATATGGGGTTGACGTCTACTACCATGGCGTCAAGAAAGACCTGTTGGTTGCTGAGAACCATGTTTTTGAAGATACTGATCCCGACATTGGCAACATCGTTGGGATCAGCAAAATAACAAGAAGTGGAAGAGTGCTCTCCCCTGAGATTTCTCCTCCAAAAGTCGTTACTATTCCCGTGATCATTCCTACTGTTGTTCCTGCTGATAGTACCACTGCAATTCCAGTGATTACCCATGTTGCCACCCCTATCACCGAGTCGGCCGAGACTCGGGGCAAAGATATATTGATTGAGCCTGTCCAGATGAAGGCACATTCAGTATCTATTCCAGAGGCTTCCAATAAGGAAATGGAAGAAATCTTGAAGATAATAAAGAAGAGCGACTATAATATGGTCGAACAGTTGGGACATACCCCTTCTAAGATTTCTATGTTAGCCCTTCTATTATGCTCCGAAGCTCATGCAAAGGCTTTGGTGAAATTTCTCAAGACCACCCATGTGCCACAAGAAACCTCCACTGACCAATTTGAAGATTGTGTGGCCAGTTTGACGGCTGATAACGGTTTGGGTTTTTCTGATCCTGATCTGACGCCCAGAGGAAGAAAACACAATGATGCGCTGCATGTCTACATCAAATGCAGGGGCACTAATTTGGCCCATGTTCTAGTAGATACTGGCTCATCGTTGAACGTGCTGCCCAAAAAGGCTCTAGACAGATTAGACTGTGAAAGTTTGACCCTGAAGCCCAGTAACATCGTAGTGAGGGCCTTTGATGGTTCGAAAAGAATGGTGAATAGGGAGGTGGACATCCCCATCAAATTTGGTTCTCAGACCTTTGACTCCACCTTCTACGTGATGGATATCAGACCATCTTATTCTTATTTGTTAGGTCGCCATTGGATCCATGGGGCTGGAGTTGTCACATCCATTCTGCATCAGATGATGAAGTACCCGGTAAAAGGAAAGGTTGCCACAGTACATGGTGAAGAGGAATACATAGTAATCCACCTGTACTCTTTCAGGTATGTGGAAATGGATGGCGAGTTCATCGAGACTCTGTGTCAGAACTTCGAAGAGGTTCCCCAGACTATGGCTGCAACTGAGACTGTTATCGATCTTCCGAAGATCCCTAGACCTCCCTTGAAAATGGCTTCGCTCAAGGACGCCAAAGAAGTTATTGAAGAAGGTGGGTGTACCATTTGGGGCCAACTCCCTGACATTCCATACAAATATGATAAGTTTGGTTTGGGTTTCTCTTCAGGGGCTCAAAGGGAAGTTCATCGTGCTCGTGCTGGAGGACCTCCCCTACGCATCAGCAACCAGGGGGTAAATGCTTTAGAAGACAGTGATGGTGACTATGACATGGATATCTGGATCTTCCCTACTACCAACGGTGGATCCAATAACTGGACGGCTAAATATTTTGTACCGATTACTTTTGTTTAGAAGTAATTGTCTTTCTTGTTTTTGGATATGTAATAATTAAACAATATGAACTCTATTGCCATGTGTCTTACCCGGGGCACAATGGTTTATTTGTGAGGGTTATCATGTTTCAATCTCATATGTCATTAATAAAGCATCATACTTTTTGCATAACAAATTTTGTGCTCTCAGTTTTTCTTTTTCTGCTTTTTACTTTATCTATACAGCTATGCTCTTACACACACTCACGTATCAAACTGCAGATCCATATCCACTCTGGATCACATTGATAACAATTATGCTATTTCCAGTTATGACTTTGAAAATCCGATCAACCAAGCCGAGGACAAAGGTGAGGAAGATTGTGAGGTTCCCAGAGAACTTGCCAGGATGTTACAGCAGGAAGAAAGGGCTATATAACCTCATGAAGAGCCAGTTGAGATAGTGAACTTGGGCACAAAAGAAGATAGAAAAGAAGTCAAGATATGTGCAAATTTTGAGCTTAGTGTCAAACAACATTTGATACAGATGTTGCATGATTATGTCGAGATCTTTTCCTGGTCATATAAAGATATGCTAGGGCTAGACGCGGATATTGTTGTTCATCGTTTGCCAACTAAAGAGGATTTCCCTCCAGTAAAGAAGAAGGTTCGTCGTATGCGCCCTGAAATGTCAGAGAAAATCAAAGCAAAAGTTATGAAACAATTCAACGCTGGGTTCTTAGCTGTCACCTCCTATCCGCAATGGGTTGTTAACGTAGTCCCGGTGCATAAGAAGGACGGTAAGGTACAGATGTGTGTGGACTATAGAGATTTGAACAGGACAAGCCCGGAGGATGACTTCCCGCTCCCCCACATTGACGTTCTGGTTGACAACACCGTGCAACATAAGATCTTTTCCTTCATGGACGGTTTCTCTGGTTACAATCAAATCAAGATGGCACCCGAAGACATGGAGAAGACAACCTTCATCATGCAATGGGGCACTTTCTGTTACAAAGTGATTCTGTTTGGGTTGAAGAACGCTGGAGCAACCTATCAGCGAGCCATGGTAGCTTTGTTTCATGACATGATTCACCATGAGATAGAGGTCTATATGGATGACATGATAGCTAGGTCTCAAACGAAGGAAGAGCACCTTGAACATCTACAAAAGCTGTTTGATAGGTTGAAGACGTACAAGCTGAGGTTAAATCCGAACAAGTGCACCTTCGGGGTAAGATCTGGTAAACTTCTAGGTTTCATTGTTAGTGACAAGGGTATTCAGGTAGAACCTACAAAGGTGAAGGCTATACAAGAGATGCCGGCTCCTCGCACTGAGAAAGAAGTTAGAGGTTTCTTGGGACGCCTAAATTACATTTCCAGGTTCATTTCCCAACTAACTGCTACTCGTGAGCCAATCTTCAAACTCTTGAAGAAAGATCAAGTGGTAAAGTGGAATGATGAATGCTAGACTGCCTTCGAGAGAATCAAGGAATACCTTCAAGAGCCTCTAATTCTGATGCCGTCGATTGAAGGAAGACCTTTGATAATGTACTTAACAGTGTTAGATAATTCAATGGGGTGTGTGCTGGGGCAGCATGACGAGTCTGGTCGAAAAGAGCATGCAATATACTACCTTAGCAAAAAGTTTACTGATTGTGAAACAAGATACTCACCGCTCGAGAAAACTTGCCACGCTTTGGCATGGGCTGCTCGTTGACTGAGACAGTATATGTTAACCCACACTACTTTGTTTATATCTAAGATGGACCCGATCAAGTACATCTTCGAGAAGCCCGCTCTCTCCGGAAGAATAACAAGATGGAAAATAATCCTAACCGAATACGATATCTAATACATAACCCAGAAAGCAATCAAGGGAAGTGTATTAGCATATCATTTAGCTCACCAGGCTGTGGATGACTACCAGTCCATGAACTTTGAATTCCCGGATGAGAATATTATGTTAGTGACTAACTATGAAGAACCTGGACTGGATGATGGACCTGAGGAAGGATCCCGATGGATTATGGTTTTTGATGGAGCTTCCAACGCACTCGGCAATGGCATCCATGTTGTAACCATATCTCCTGAGGGCTGTCATACTCCTTTCACTGCCAGATTATGTTTCAATTGTACCAACAATATGGCAGAGTATGAAGCATGCATCATGGGTCTCAAAGCTGCTATTGACCTGAGGATTAAGTTCTTGAGTGTATTCGGGGATTAAGCCTTGGTAATAAGTTAAATCAAAGGGGAATGGAACACGAAGCACCCTAATCTCATCCCTTACAAAGAACATGTGCTAACGTTGCTTCCACACTTTGAAGAAGTCACCTTTGAACATTTTCCATGAGAAGAGAATCAGTTAGCGGACACGCTAGCTACTATGTCATCGATGTTCAAGGTCAGCTGGGACAACGAAGCTCCTCGGATCACTATTGAGAGGTTAGATGAACCAGCATACTGCTATGAGATTGATACTGAAGAAGTAGCATACAAACCTTGGTTTCATGAAGTGAAAAGGTATCTCGAGGCTCAAGAATATCCTGGGGGAGCGTCTGTCAATGATAAGAAGTTTCTGAGAAGGTTCTCCGCAAAGTTCTTCCTTAGTAATGGAATCCTCTACAAGCGCAACTATGACTCTACTTTACTTCATGTGTAGAAAAGAGCGAAGCAGAGAGGATTATGGAAGATTTACATGAAGGTACTTTTGGCACCCACTCTAGTGGGCACACCATGGCTAAAAAGATCCTACGGGCAGGATACTATTGGTCCACTATGGAAGCATACTGTTATCAGCATGCCCAAACTTATCACAAAATCCAGATCTATGCTGATAAAGTACATGTACCTTCGGTTCCTTTGAACGTCTTGACGGCTCCCTGGCCCTTTTCAATGTGGGGAATTGACATGATCAGAGAGATTAGACCTACCGCTTCCAATGGGCATCACTTCATCCTAGTGGCCATTGATTACTTCACGAAGTGGGTTGAGGCTTCCTCTTTTGCTACTGTTACCATGAATGTCATGGCATGGTTTATCAAGAATAACCTTATTTGTCAGTATGGTGTGCCAGAGAGAATCATCATAGACAATGGTACAAATCTCAATAATACAATGATCACCGAACTCTATAAACAATTCAAGATCCAACATCATAACTCTTCTCCTTACCGACCAAAGATGAACGGCGCTGTTGAAGCTGCTAATAAGAATATTAAGAAAATAATATAGAAGATGACGGTGATGTACAAAGACTGGAATGAGATGTTGCCATTCGCTCTTCATGGTTACCGCACCTCAGCACGTACGTCAACAGGGGAAACACCTTATTCTCTGGTATATGGTATGGAGGTTGTCCTACCTATTGAGGTCCAGATCCCTTCCTTGAGGATCATGAAGGATGCATATTTGAACGAAGATGATTGGATCCAGACTCGACTTGACCAACTGAATCTGATCGACGAGAAAAGGCTTGTTGCTATCTGTCATAATCAGATATACCAAAAGCGAATGATCAAGGCTTTCAACAAAAAGGTCAGACGTCAAGTATACCAAGTGGGTGATCTAGTAATCAAGCGCATCATACTACCAAAAGGTGATCCCAGGGGAAAATGGACTCCCCACATACGAAGGGCCATTTGTAATCAAAAGCATATTTTCCGGTGGACCCATGATTCTGACCACCATGGATGGTGACGACCTTCCTTATCCTGTTAATGCAGACATAGTGAAAAGATACTACACATAAATAAAAACCCGCTAGGTTGACTGGACTAGGCAAAAATAAGGGCATCCCGATGAACCAAAAGGGTCCGGGCAAAAGTTAGGGACAAATACAAAAAAAAATCTGTACACCCGGCAAGTCAAAAACCTGAAAAGGCGGCTTGGGCAAAAAAGGGTATCCCGGTGGACTGAAAACCCGAAAGGGCGGTCCAGGAAAAAGTTAGGGATTTAAAGAGTATAACTATGTCCCATTAGATCACCTTGCGACCAGACTTCAGTATCAACTATCAAGCTCAAACGGTACTACTCAATCCAGTCAGCTTCAGACAAGTAGCAAAGTGATGAGACGCTCAAGTACATAGGGGCAATAGCAGAATTGAAACTCGATGGGATTATTACATATAGCTGTTTTCTCTTTGTATACTATTTTGTATACTTTTCATCTTCACGGTGGCATTCTCCTACTAGAACGTCGACCTCTTTGTACAAAAATGCCTGTTATAGGCGAACTTCAAAAATCAATACAAATCAGTTCTTTGAAAGTACAAAACTATTTGTTTTCTATTTCGCTGTTTTGTTTTGCAAAAACGTCCAGTGATTATTTTTGACATGTGCATTTGAATATGATTACTGTTCACAAATACTTGCATAAGAAATAAAAAGACAGTTACTAATGACTTTAAGAAACGGGGAAAAGTCTAAAAAAGCAATTTGTAGTCCCGACAGTTACTCTTTCCAGCATGGTGCAGGGGCAGAGACATCTTGAGACGAAGTCACCGCTACATACAACCCACTGACATCTATGTTCCCCACAGAGTAGAAACAACCAGAGTTTTGATCTCTTATTCCCCAAGCAGGAATTACCTCCTCCGACAAAGTTCCCTCAGAGAGCTGAAATCTGTATTCCCCAACCGAGTTTTATAATTTCAAACAGTTTATAAAAACCTCCTCCCAGGTAGAGTTTATTTCTCTAACTGCGGAAGTTTATTCCCCAACAGAGTTTATTTATCCACATCATAAAAATCTTCCAACAGGACATCCTTCCCCCACAGAGCTATTCTCAAGCAGGAGTTAAAAATTCCCGGCAGAATATCCTCAAACAGAAAGAGGAAATTCCCAGCAAATCATCTCCATTCATAATCCCCAGCAAAAATGATGGATTCAGCTTCCCAAGACTCTTCAACAGCAGTCAGGGATTTACTTCCCAGACTAAGAAATATCGCAACAGCATCCCATATTCATACACCATGGCATGCGTATACACATCGCATACAACATAATCTCATTTATTTGGAGAACATCATCACAATGCATTTCATACATCATGATACTGCATACGACTAACTCTTTACCATTTTCAGGAAAGATCAAATCAACAAACACCGTTGACTACTTACCTAACCTGGTAGTCTTCTTAAAAGCTACGTCCGATGAAGGGCTATTTCAACATTTTCCTCAGAAAGATGTTCTCAAAAGACCTTCTCATGGTTCAATTAGATTGATGATAAGATCTCTATGATTTCTGTTCCAGTTGAAGATAATCCAAGACTTTTGTCTGGTTCAATTAAATCGATACTAAGATTTTCTGATTTCCATTACAGTCAAAGTTAATTCATGACCTTCTCTAGTTCAGCTATATCGATACTAATATTTTTCTGATTTCCATTCCAGTTGAAGACAATTCAAGACTTTCCTCTAGTTCAGTTAAATCGATACTAAGATTTTTCTGATTTCTATTCCAGTTGAAGTTGAAGAAGTAACGCCCCATTTTTATTAATATTTAATTATATTAATATTTTTTAATTACCATTTGACGTTTATTTTTGCAACGGGAATATTTAAATTAACCGGTATATCTGTTAATATATCCGACGATGTTTTATTCGGACCGGTAATTATTTTATTCGGTCCGGTATTTGTTTTGAGGGACCGATAATTATTTTATTCGGTCTGGTTTTTATTCTGTTCGGTTCGGTAAAATATTATTCGGACCGATATTTAATTATTCGGAGTTATTTTAATTATTTGGAGTTATTTTGATTAAGTGGCCTTTTGAATTATA